>OU342843.1:6574308-7889170 GCA_910591585.2 Nysson spinosus | reverse complement strand
TTTTATCGGTGAAAAACTGAGTTTTCAGGAGTTTTTTCGTTGAAAAACTGAGTTTTCATGAGATTTTTCGTTGAAAAACTGAGTTTTCATGAGATTTTGAAGAGTTTCATCGGTGAAAAACTGAGTTTTCGGGAGTTTTTTCGTTGAAAAACTTAGTTTTTCAAGAGTTTTTCGTTGAAAAACCGAGTTTTCATGAGATTTTCGAGACTTTTATCGGTGAAAAACTGAGTTTTCAGGAGTTTTTTCGTTGAAAAACTTAGTTTTCATGAAATTTTCAAGAGTTTCATTGGTGAAAAACTCCGTTTTCTTAGTTTTTTCAAGAGTTTTTCGTCGAAAAACTGAGTTTTCATGAGATTTTGAAGAGTTTCATCGGTGAAAAACTGAGTTTTCAGGAGTTTTTTCGTTGAAAAACTTAGTTTTCATTAGTTTTTCGCTGAAAAACTGAGTTTTCTTAGTTTTTTTCAAGAGTTTTTTCGTCGAAAAACTGAGTTTTCATGAGATTTTCAAGAGTTTCATCGGTGAAAAACTGAGTTTTCAGGAGTTTTTTCGTTGAAAAACTCAGTTTCCTTAGTTTTTTCAAGAGTTTTCGTCGAAAAACTGAGTTTTCATGAGGTTTTCAAGAGTTTCATTGGTGAAAAACTGAGTTTTCAGGAGTTTTTTCGTTGAAAAACTTAGTTTTCATGAGATTTTCAAGAGTTTCATTGGTGAAAAACTCCGTTTTCATTAGTTTTTCAAGAGTTTTATCGTCGGAAAATTCAATTTCCTTCGTTTGTAAAGAGGTTTGTCGTTGAGAAATAGAGTTTTCTTACAATATGTTATTATCAGTTCCCAGGTGAGGGATATCACCTTTTACGAGAACGCCTTATAGTGCTAACCAGTGTATTTAAATACTTCAACCCTCTGGACTCGAAAGGCGACTCTCCGTCACCACTCAGTCTCTTACGGTAATGCGGGAGGCGACCGAGAGGCAGTATTGAAATTTGCTCCGCTTCTTTTTTGTTATTGAATTTTAAATCACCGGCAAATGCAGTAAATTTTAATATCATCTGTTAATCGGCGTTTGATTTGTCCCAATGAACTGAATGGCGACTGGGATTCGCCTGCGAGTGCAATGGGTTAACTGTCTTAAGTTATAATGGGATCTTATTTTTATGCGTAATATCACAAAGAAACCTGCAACCACAAGAATCATTATTGGCGAGCGCAAAGCATGGATATTCGATGAAATATTAATTGAAACGTCGATACGGTTTATTGAGTTTGAGGAAGTGGGTATCAGGCAAAGATATAAATGATTTAGGGTTCGAAAGGGCCGACATATACGAGCAAGCTCGACCTTAGCCTGCATATGCATACATATATGTCATACGGTTCGCAGTCAGCGGGAAAAGCATCGTTATATCTTGCAGAGGATGCACAGAGGACGGATAAGCTTTTGCTCGCAAGCTCCTTTGATCTGGCCCATTATATGCGGGAGCTCTTTGCCTTCTCCTATCTCCCTCCCAGTCTCTTCCCCCTATCTACACTCGGCCCCTATATCTGTCGTGTACGATTCTGCAGCCGTAAAGCCGCAGAAAGCAATTTTCCTTGATAACTTCTTCGATTACGAGGAACGCGCGAAATGCTTGTGGAAAGTTGCCATTGAAAGCGGCTGGCACATGGAAAAGGGTTCCCTTCGACTTCTTTTCTTCCTCCATTATAACACGTGCGAAAGTATGATTCGATATAATGACGATATTAATAAAGTTGATGAATCTATGATATTATTCCCGGAAAACGGTGATCTTTATTCTGGTTTGGTGGAATATCGATTTATTGACAGACATTATTGGTGAACGTTATTGCATGTGAGAAATTCAATATTTTTTAATATCGAATGGAAATGCTGATATGACTGTTAATTTTATTATACATAAGCCGTTTTATGAATTGTCAAATATTTTACTCGAATATTTCTCACCGAAGAAATGTGCTGTTTATTATTTAGGGTTGTATATTATATTCATTTAGGGTAAAGAATTGTGTGAGTTGATATTCCGAATTTATTTTGAAAATGTTTGAATTACTTTGAATATATGGAGAAATTTATCTTAATTGATTTGTCGTTTGTATGAAATGGATTGCAGTGAACGGGTTTTCCGATTGGACGATACCTCCATCGAGATATCTATGTGAAATTGAAGTTATGTCCCGAGAGAGGAAGAAGGTACGAAGGGAAAGGTGATTGAATTAATCGAATGCGGCAAACCGAATGATGGTTCGCCCTAATGTTACCTTACCATTAACCTAATCAAACATCCAAATGCTATCGCAATATAACGTTAATAAGGATCACCCAGAAAGCCTCCATCCAACCGTGCAATTACTGTAATTATATCTCCCTATCTCACCATCGATCATACTTTACCGTATTTCTAATTGTCAATCGTAAAATGATAATAGTTCTCCCTAAAAGAATACAAAGAGATTTTGTACGCCTAACAAGTCGTGCCTTATATCATGCGATAGAACATGTTTCATAATATCAATATTTTACAAATATAATATTTAAATAAATTACAAAAGTAGATAGATGGAGATAAATAGAGATCAGATAGAGAAAGATAAGTAGAATATTTTTCTATTATTAACTTCTGAACTACGGTTGGACTTCCCGCGGCGCTGTATCTCTGTACGGCAATGTTCGACGCGTACTGCGCAAAAAAATAATGTAAATATCACTGTGATTTGTGTCTGGTGGTGCTTTCCACTATGAAATTACTTTAGAATAGAGTTGGAGATGAATAAATTATAATTATAATTAAGTACCGTGTGAACTTAATACAAATTAATAAAACAGAAATGATCGATTAAGGTTCTCAGTAAACCATATACTAGCAATTACGATAAAATCGCATTCCAGATTCTCAAATTAGTAATTAATTTGAAGTCGTCTAAGCCGAGTACCTCGGCATAAATCAACATCGCGTTCGTGAGGGAGAAGTTTATGTGGGAAACAAGGTTTCCTGATATTCGGTTTCCTCCACTTCGACTGAAAACGCGATTGAATTAGTTCGCCGAGGTAGGCAAAAGGATTGGTAATAATATTACGCCGAAGGCAATATAGGATCTTCGACCGAGCAGGAAGAAAATTGCGAACTTTAGTTGGGACCCAAAAACCTGTGATGCTACAGAGTTTGCACTCCAAATTCACCTTTTTGCAAATCAAATTCCCCTCAAATCACATATTTAGGAGAAATTTCTCTTTCCCGTAAGTTTTACAAATTCTGGATAAGTTAAATGTCGATATTATTGAGGCCAATCTAGAGACCCATTTAATAAAAGATAGAATTGCTCCAACTTTACTTTATTGTATACAAAAAGGAAGATACTGTAACGCATCAACACATTTTCACTTTACTCTGACCTTTGAGTTTGTGATAATTTGTGTATCCATTATAATATATTATATAAAGTTTATTATATAAAGTTTTACAGTTCTGAACAATTAATTTACATTGGATTTGATTTTTATTACAAAAGTTTATGGAAATAAATGTGTAGACAAATTTTACGAAAGGGTGAATCTGATCCGCAAAAGGATGAATTTGGAGTGCAAACCCTGTACCAACTGCCTCACAATTTCTACACAATTCAAAACTCTTTATTAACCTGGTATCATTTTGGAAATAACTACAGAACTTGATTACTTATGCTTAACTTATTACGTTCCTACCCGTGGGTTTTATTCGATCTTCCTACTATCGGACTTTTCAAGTTATATATCAGTTATCAAATACCGGTACTATATTTGGTAACAAAAACAAATCCACGACGCTCGTTGTTTATTTGGGTCGTACTTATACTGGTGCGCTCTTCTCCCATATTCTTCCCTCGGCGTAACGCTCTTTCATACAACTCACCAAACTCTCACGATCCCACAGTAATGTAATTAAATTCGGGGATATTTCTAGGATATTGCAGTCTAATTATATCTAGTAATACTTGATCTCGCTTATCGTTTTAATAATACCACTAATTACCGCGTAATTACGTACCGCTCGTTCTTCAATTCACCATTTCGCTCAGAGATATCTATTCATTTCACGTTATCATTCTTAAGTAAAATCGGCTTTGCATTATTTCCACAAAGTATGATTAATAAGTCTTACTTAATTTTGATTTCAAGATGAAATTCAGAAAGTCGATATTTGAGGGGTCTTTATAAAATATTCTTATCGTTAAGATATAATGGACATTGCAGAAACTTTCCAGAATTTTCCATTATATACAATAAAATAAATTGGAATACTTAGTTGGTAGTGAATTGGTATATTACATGTTATTAATTATAAACCCTCTTTGGTATAATACTGTTTTACATAGAAATCTCAGACATTCCATTTGAAAAACTGTAGGTGATTTTCGTATCTTGATAAAAAAGCAGGGTAACAAAGAATCGATTACTATACTCTGGGTAGCCATGCAACTTTTGTTTGAAACATTTCTTCATACAGCACATACCCTGCATATTATTGTATAAGTAATATAAGATGCACATGTGAAAATATTATAAAATATTTTCGATGATAATTAAATAATATCATATGTATAGGATCAAACTATATATAATATTATTATCATATCTCCAATATGAGAAATTTCATGAAAAGAAGTGAATGGAAACTCGATCGTCATCAGAAGTATATACAGACAGAATGGAACTATATCTTACTCGTGAAAAGCTATCCCGAGAGATTGTGTTCCTGTAGAACAGGATGGAGAACACGGAAGTTGTATTAGCAGGCGCGCTATCGCACTCATTTCTCTCCGTATTCCCGCTCGATTTTCACGTTTTTACGATTCTGAGTTATCTAGGTATATGTCGATTCAGGTAGACGTCACGAATCGAACTGGCAAACGAGTTCTTTGAAAGTTTCATCTCCGAGGCGTCTGCCTGGACGAATCGGCCCAACGCTATAGGTATTTCGTCCACCCTTCCACCAATACTACTCTGTAATATTTTACATAGACCTGCATAATGTAATGCAGTTGCTTGCAACCTTATGCAGTATGCAGTTGATTTATAATTCACGTATATATGCGTTTTGAAATTTGTATACTAGCATGAGTATTATTTTAAAAGGCGTGGAGATTTAATACTTTAACTTTAATCATACTATATTATAAAGTTTCATATTATCAGTTTTCTGTCATATTAGCTCGAATTAAAGAATTTAAATAGGATCTTAATCTAAACCTGTTAAGTTTCCTTTAAATCGGCGTTTTATAATATTTGATTATAATAGGAGTATATTTATTACCGCATAAAAAATGCTCTTTTATTATTGCAATAATAATAGCTCGATAAAAATTGAGCGAACAATGTTGTTTTTCGGTTTTCAAATTTAGCACACGTTCTTCATGGCACAAAATAAAAGCTGCCATCCATTATATCGCAAAATTTACATTGCTCCCGTAGTCAACGTTAATAATAATTAGTCGTTAATATCTAGGAAAGCATCGTTTTAATTACGCCCCGCTGTTCCACGGGCGAAATAGATGATGGCGTAACAGAAAAATGAAAAGCCCGTTGGAACCTCGGAAACCGGAAATAAAGGGAATCGAGGAACAAACGGCACATTCTCGAAATTAATTACAATTTATTACGTAATCACGGTGCCTTCGAACGAATTAATTATGTTTTGTAAGGTTCGTGCACCTTCAAGCTTTTCATTCAGAAAATTCAATAATGAATGAAAATAAAAATTAATTGGATGCTTTGCTAGTGTAACTATCATAATTAGCTATCGTATATGCATCATGATTTATTTATTAAGTTGACTCACATGAAATGGCGCATTTTAAGGATAAAAGTTAAAGTGCTGTATTTTCTACAATATAATATTTATTTAATCAAAGTGGATCTCATTTGCTTTAATAGTCTTTTTTTAACGTGTACCTAGCGAAAATATGCCTTTTTTATGACAATCACTAGACTGATTAATTGAAAGACTTTATAACTTCTCGCTGATTTCAAAAGATTTTATTGCGTATAAATAATTCTGAATGTTTAAAACAATGATAACCCATTTGGGAAAGGTCTGGAGAATAGGAGGGGTGACAAGAATTCATATCCTAACTGAATTAATTTGTTTACAGTGTATTTGCGAACTATACTATAGTAAATATATTCAATCTCAATATAAGTATTTAATACAAAATACACATTCTAATAAGACATAGCTCATAACATAATAAAACAACCTGAAAAACACTAACGAACTGGTGAAAGTAAACAAACTCGTAAAATTCGATATAATTTGCATAAAATAGGTTCCTAGCAGCTCAAGCACACTGTTAAAATTCACTATAATTTTATCATACGAAAAGCATTGTAATTCTCTTCTACACAAAATATTTTTCCTAGTACCGACATCTAAGTGCTCCAAACCAGGTCAGATCTTCCAAACAGACCGGAAATTCATCATTCCACCCATTTCCTGTTCCCTTAAAGAACAACGTTAAATATCGATTTAGCCGAAACCTCCTTAATGATCGGCAATTTCTTCGAAGGAGGGCTCGGGTTCCCAGTTCAAGGTGAATTTATCATAAACGAGGTTAAAGCTCGCGTGTTGCGGATGGAGCGCGGAACCTTTTAGGCGTTTCGGATAAAAGCGAGGAAGGGAGAGTGAAATCAACGTGTCGACGATATCCTGGATTGTAGAGGGGCTGGAAGGGTGAAGGGATAGGTTGAAAGGGGGTTAGAAAAAAGTGGGTAAGAGAGAAAGGCACGTATAGCGGGTATAAAAGCTCGTTCCATTTGCCCGGTCTCTTCAACTCGCGTTCCGTCACGTAGAAAGTCCTCCACTCGCTGTGTACTCGATGCCCACAAACAATCCTGAGCGTGGTGGGAAACGAAGAGGGCGAGAGAAAGTTCGGGTTTGTTGAAAAGAGAGTATCGAAGGGCGAGAGTTGCTATCCGAGGAAGAAGGGATGATACTGCATCCACGAAACGAACGAATCCCTTTAATCCGTTCTGTCAGAGGCAAATGAACAGTACGCTCGTGGACAAAGCTTTACCCCTTGCATCTGTTCTCTTCACTCCTGTCCCTTTCTCTTTCTCTCTGTCCCCCACCTCTTCGCTTTTCACCTCTTCTTTATATATATAATATATACATAGAACTGTATATGATATAGCTTTTTTACGTTCGCTAGTTTTCACTCGGTTTTTTTATTCCTTTTTCTTGCCTAATTTCCATTCGCGAGATTCTCTCTTTTGCCGAACCTTTTTTGGCGCTTTGGAACGATAGCCTGGCGAACAATGGAGTTGCAGAGGTATCTCGCTCGTTTCGAATGTCTCGTTGCCTGTGTCGGGCTAATAGAGTGAGAGCGAATCGGGATCTGGGCTTGTTTGTGAAGCCCGGTAATTATACGTGGATAATTAATTAGGCAGAATATAAATTTCGAAAATAATGCCATTTTTTTCAAACGGTTTTCACGAGTTTATCCGTCACGCGGTGGATGCTGATAAATGAATAATGAGAACAGGACACGAGTTTGAAAGAAATATTGTGGAATTTCGATAATGTATGCCTCTCTATAATATCAAAGCGAGGACGAAATTCTGCCTCTGTATATAAAACTTGATAATTTCGGTTTGTCTGATTTCGCTTTTAAATAATTATTTCCTCAGATCTGTAATACGTTTTACGATTAGCAGGGCAAGGTAGCAATCTCACAATGAGTCACTTACATACAATAACAATAATTTCATATTTGCAATAATATTTTTTCGAAATTCAAGAAGAAGATTCAGCTTATTGTAATTCCGATTCATTAATTTATTCTGCATTAGGGACATTTTACGACAATATTAACCCTTTGCACTCCGCTGTCCCCTCTCAGGGGACATCGTGATTCTAGCGTATCACTCGGATGTCCCCTCTCAGGGGACATTCAAGTTTATTAGTGATTACGGGGAATTAACTTATTCCAGCGCAACTTTTTGAGACGTGCTTGTTTCCTTGAAGTTTTCTCTTGAAATGGCACAAGAAATCAAACCAAAATATGGTACAATTACTGAGATATGTAAAAAAGATATCAGCCGGTTTTACGTCGGAAGAGAACGTCCGAGCGTTTCTTTACGCCACTTGAAAAGAGCGATTAGGATACTTTGTAGAAGAAAGGTTGGTACGCAAGCATGCTTCGCACTGCATGGTGAGAGTGGAAAATATAAATAAACAAGTCTAAAACTGGACAAATCAGCCTGCAATACATATTGAGGAGTGTTTTAAAGTTTATCACACTCTACAAGATTATAAAAAATGAAATATTGATTTTTTTGCAAATATATATTTCTCGATGTCAACCAATTCATATAAGTCCAATATCATTATAATACGTTACTTGGTTCCAAAACTATACTAAATAATATGAGGGCTTGTAAATGCACGTTTCTTCCACAAAGTGGCGCGAGTAGCTGGTAGCTAACGTCCAGAATGGTTCGGAGTGCAAAGGGTTAATAGACAAAAGCATCTTAACTCCGTTATAATTACACCACAATTTACTTAAACCTAGCACAGGTTACAGTACTCAAATCAATAAATCAAAATATTCTACCTCGAAGAATTACCATAATCTCACAGTCCATGACACAGGTGAGCTTTAATCCTCGTAGAAGTTGGAAATCGAAGCGTGTGGGTCGATAAATTAAATCCTCGTAAACGAGGTATCAGAAATACAAGTTTGATCGCATTTAAAGCGCCATCCATCCTCGCGATGCGGTGCATGGTGCAGGGCTGTTCGAGGCCAAAGTCCAAAACCAGTTTACCCGATGACCGAGTCAGGCTATTGCGTAACCACCATCGAAAAACTATACGATGGTGAACCGCCCTGTGCATGTACGCTTGGATGCACACAGTTTATCACTGTAATACGTATCAACGCGAGAGAGAGACAGAGATGGATATACGGATACATACATAAATGGAGAGAGAGAAAAGGATAGGTCATGGACGTTAATCCGTGTACGCACGGGCCATTAATAGTGGTAGCTACCGGTAAATGGATTGCCGTCGACGGCACCCTAGAGCACCCATCTCTGGCATAAGTGCCGGGACCAATGCCCGGAAAACATTTTCCATTTTGAATTACGATAACCAAAGTGTTTCGACGTATATCGAATATAATGACCTACGTAGAAATAAATAGCATCCGCTCGACTTTGACATTGGGCCACTGAGATAATCGGGTATTATTATCGTTACTTCCATCGTGGGGATTCTAGTCAATGGTGCATGTACGAGAGTCTAAAAACTAACGGAAAGTTATATGCGCTTTAAATTAAAAAAATACTACATATTTCTCAACAAAATTACTTTACATCTTATATATCTTAGGCTATTCGCCCACGTAGTCACCTTGGAGGTTTAACCACTTATCGTACTGCGTGACGAGTTTTTTATTCCCACGTTATATATCTCCACCACTAGTCTATTAAGGAACGTAGTAAATACTTCCCTCGATTCTTCTTCACTCGCGAAGCGTTTTTCTGCAGAAAATTCTGGCTTACGATGTTCACCTTTTCAAAAATGCCTTGAATCTTATGATTTCCAGATTTTTACAAAACTGAAGGAATTTAAGAAAATATGAAAGTCGCAAAACAAAAAGAGTGTTTGGGGAGTGCAATATTTTTAATTGTGTTCTAATACTCGTATTGAATTTATTAATTATAAAGCTTTAATTAGAATAATATAGAAAACTTTATTAAACTCATCCAATTACCAGCAACTGCTATCCCACGGCTTTCTAAACAGTAGGTGTTGTTTACTTCTGCAAGTTTCTCTAAAAATCTACTCAAAGAATCCCAGTTGAGACAATCGCGTTCCAGGAAAACTTGGCTCGTTAATTCGAGGAAAGTTTTCCATTTCGAGAGGACAGTTTACCTTGCGTCTGATAGTTTCGGAGAGCAACACTTTTCACAGGTTCTTGTCTACCGGAGAATAGAATATTCGAATAAGAGTTCCACCCTTAAAGATAATCGAGCAGCTCGACAAAGAAAACAAAATGTATTCAATAAAGAGAATCACATCGAAAGTTTCTATAGGATATCGTTCCTGGCAGCCAGCAGTATATCGACGGTGAATTACGTTTCCCAGAAGGGTTGATTTTCCGGGGAGGGGGAGCAAGTCGGTTAGAAAGTACTGGTGAACAATATTTGCCGAACGTGAGCTATCACCGTCCGCCATCGATCGATTCTGACATCGAAACCGAGAAAATTAAGGAGAAAATAGTGAAATCGAGGGAATAACGAAGAATTCAGAATTGAGAGTATTTTGCAGATCAGAAATGAAATATTATTCTTAACACTAGAACTACCGACAAATAAATTGAATTCTTTATTTTTTAACTTTTGAATTGAAATAAATATTACTTCGGATATTGTATAAAAATACGCAAAGTATTTGAAATAATTTCGTATTGATATCCTATCGATGTCAGAAAAGTACTTTTATTGAAAGTCTGAGATAAAATATGTTTATCGTACCAGTTTTTTTAATATCACGAATACTGGACAGGAATTTGTATAAATAATACAAAAGAGAAATAAACTTTTTGGCAATCATCCTTTTGAGTAATCATGGAAGTAATGTTGAATTCTGAACGAACTTTGTCATTAAATTTCCAGAGACCACGCGGTTGGTTGCTTTCAATGCCCGATCGAAGAGTCTCTCAATCATTCGATGTTCGGCAAATTGGATAATCGATACACCAAAATTCATCCATTAACGCTGCCTGTTTCGTGCTCATAATAGCGCCAAAACCAGCCTAAATTTCTCTATTTTTTCTCGGACTATTTCATATGAATTTATATTATAATTCAAAGGTGTAGAATTAAATAGCATCCAAATTCCATCCAATCTTCAATGAAAGAACCTCCCAATCATTCGATGTTCTGCAAATTGGATAATCTGGGCGGAAAGCAAAAAGGGGTGAAAATAGCTGATATCAAAATTGATTATCGTCACTTAATCCAGTGTCCATTGACACATCAATTTGACCTCATTACAATTGAAGTGAAAATCAAAGCAAATTAGTATAAACGAATACTGCAAGCATCAAGAAATTTGATCGAATGACTACGGAACGAAGAGGAGGGGAAAAGTACAGGAGGATTCATTGTAACGACATTTAATCGGGAATCCATTAGCAGATAGCAGGTGTATTCACGGCACATCTAGCGGCACAGTTACAGGGAGTTGCAACCTCGCCAATTATCAGGTAGCAGTCTCGCAATTCCAGTTTCACGGAGAGATGTCTAACGACGTTTCTGTCGACTACTAATACGAACGTGGAGCGCAAACTTGCCACTTCAACCCTCCAGGATAATGGGCCAACCACCGGTGCATCGCGTTGCATTGTTGCATCGACTAATTGGATGCAAAAGAGTGAAGGACAGAATGTCGAGAATGATACCGACGGTAAAACCACGGATGTCTACACAAGGGAAACCCAAGAACAGGTAAAAACAAGAAAGGAACACAACAGGATGGAAGATTTTGCAAGGTTTAAGCTTAATCTCCGGGTCTGCCGATTTTTGAAACAGTCGATTAATTCCGGAAAGGAGTAAAATGACTCAACAACATCTGTGCACTTGTCATTGTGGATGAATACTTAATTATCCATTTCGCCTGTTCGTTATGAATTATCATCGATGTCAATTCAAACGTAGGAGTTAATTGATTATCAGCGATCATTTAAGAAGTGAAAAATAGTTAATTAGATGTGCGCCTCGAGCAAGGTATTCTATCATAGCCTACGGTGGAAGAGATTTATGAGTAACGAAAATTGAAGGAAAGCTCTGCGTGCCGTGGACGCACGACAACGATTTTTCAGGCACTAGCAACGAATCATAAGTGAGATTGAAAATGTTTTATGGGTGCCCAACCGTAAACGTCTGTGCCTGGCATTCGTGATTTAACGTCAATCTTTCGCTAGATACCTCAAGAAGAGAACTGACGGATATAAGTCCCTCGTAAATTTATCAGTTCCGAAGATAGTGCTCTTTAACCATACTTTGTCCACTTCGAAAATATTATACTCTGAAGGGACGTGTTGCGCAGTGAGCGCAATCAAGGTTCCAGTTGTAAGGGTGTAAGTTCCTTGCTGGTGTCCTCGATAATCTTACTCAAGGTTATCGAATAAGATTTGGTTTGTTGGTGGGAACGATAAGGTAATCCACTGAGTTTAATAATACTATATTTATTAATCCACTATTACTTATCTACTAAATGGTTGCTAGTATCAATCTCGGGCGATTGATACTTGTTTTTAGCTAGTAGTGAGTTCTGTGCGGTTCGAAATAATATTGATGCGTTCTGATTTGTTCGAGATGTTAATGCGTTCTTTTTGCTTTGGCGTAATAATGAGTTCTTCACGGTTCGAGATGTTATTTAGTTCTCTTCGCTTCGAAATACTGTTGAGTTCTGATTGGACGAATTTTCTCATCTATCGGGTGTCGTTGGGGAGCGTCTTAAAGGGCGTGGAAATGAGACAAGAGAAGGGGCTATCTTCGAGGGATATGGAGGTGGTAGTTGTGGTAGGTCGAGATTTTGTTTTAAGGGATACTATTGAGGACTAGGAATATTTGAAGGTTTTTTGGGATTGTCTTTTTCTGTTCCCACGCGCCTTTCCCAACAGCGCCTTCTTCTGTTGAGCACTTGAGGGCTCAACAGGACGATTTATAGTAACTGGATAATAATGCTAAAATAATGCTAAATGTTAAAGGCATTGTTGAAATGCAGTTTATACTTCATCCTGAACCATTAGTAAAAATAGTAGATACTACTGCCCGTTCAGTAAACATATACAAATGAATTGAATCCCCTAATTAAATGTAGTATTTGTAATTTGTACAAGTACGTATATTTTGCTTTTATTTTATTTTATTTTTCTGTATCAAAATCTTCTATTATATGAAGCCGATTCACATGAAAAGACAAATTTGCAGGGTGAAAGAAAAAGTATTGTATTTTCTACAATATAATGTATATTTTCTCGATATACGTCGTTTTTATCGATGTACGTCTCAGTTCCGTCAATGATCTTCACCCAACGTGTAAGCAATTGTGATATCCCTTTTTCATAAAAATTATCTGAATTATTAACGGTAAATTGCTCGAAGGCCTTTGTAAGTTCTGGCTGATTGTGAAATAGTTTAATACGTATAAATCGTTCCAAATGTTTAAAAAGATGTCAATCGGTTATAGTAATGTCTGGAGGTAGGTGGAGGATGTAATGTAATAATAATAATCCTGTGATAATTAGCAAGAATTAATTTACTAGGTAAACTAATAATCGACTATACATTCAATAATACAATATGTTTAACAAATTGGAGAAAGTGTTTGCTAATTGATTATACCAATAACTGAATCATTGAGATAATTCGTCGAATCATGAGAATGTTTGGGTGGATTGGCAATGAGACTATTTTCTTGAAACACGAGGGTTGGATAACAGTGTCGCTCGGTTGCCAATAAATGCAATCTTGCTAACGGCGTCCGACATTTTGTCGTAGATTGATGGAGACAGCGTTGCTACAAAGATAATTAACTGCAGTTCGACGTTCCTCTTTCCCTTTCCCGCGTCTGTTGACATCCGGTTTTCCGTTTCCACTGGCAATCGTGTACTTCGTTTCCCTGCTCATCGTCAAAGCCTTCATTTCCCTGTTTTTGCTTTTTCTCTATGTGCGCACGAATACATACAAATTGTGTTTTTTTTATCGGCACACTACAGATTCCGATCAATGTCAACAATCTATCGATTTCACTTCGCGCTCAATTCGATAATGAATGTTCATTTTATTCTGATTACTGGCTCTTGCAATGTGAAATTTCAGATAATATTATATAATATTACATGTATGAAGGTTGGTGAAGAACGGGATTTTATTTGTGCCCGACGTGCGTCAGATAAATTAATCGATTAAACTGTGAGCTGCATTTTTCTTGCTTTCTGAAAGTGTACTTGTTAAATCCAATATATGTACATATATAATTGAAAATAATTGTCACCGTTAAAACACACATTCAACAACCACGTGCTTTATTCTCTTAGCATCCACACAAGAACGAAAGAAAGTTTCTTGTTCGTGATTTTCACGTGATTCTAGGAGATTATTTCATATAACGCAGCAGACAGTCTGATTAACGTTTCACGGATATTCTCGAAGGATATTTCTTGACACATCCATTTCCTGTTTTCACGGGTGTTTTTCGTTGAGTCTAATCCTCAGCCTCGACACCGAGGACGGACTTAGGCGAGTCTTCTGCAATTGCACTTTCGAAAAATAGCCTCGAAGCCCGCCTTCGGTTCCGGGCAAAAGAGCACTGGATTGGATCCAAGGATTTAGCCAAGGAGGAGAACAAATGGCTTCGGTGAACCCGTACGGGAAAACTCGAAGATATATTGTCTACGTAAAAGGCGCATTTCCTTTCCTGGTAGTTTCTACTCTTTTCACTTTTCGGGGAAAGCCTCTTCTTGTATTATCGAGGAAATCCTCGAATATCCTGGACATCTGATTCCGATTCTTCGAATAACTTATGATGATATTTTTGCATTTTGTATAAAATGCTTGATCCCGAGCTTCGATATGATACCCTGTTATATGGTCGGAAGATAAGAGTTCTTTATCAACTTGCAACATGATAGAATTGATACAGCATATACAGCTATGGAAATAAACTGGTACAAACTTTCATGGCTACTGCATGGTTGCCATATTTGAGTGATGTTATTCTGGGAACTGCTTGATTGCTAGTAGGTCGTACACAAAATCATCTAATGTTTAGATTAACGATTTTTAAGCGCTGTCCGTAACAACAGTTCCATGGAAAATTCAAGGCATAGAAATTACAAATGACAAATTTATAAAATACTTCTCAAAATAATTGTCTTCTGTAGTACCGTAGGTTCTTCAAAATAGTGAATTATTAAATAGAAGCCATGGGAAAATTGTTTAAGTACAAATCCACGAAAGAAATATTTTTCCATAGATACGAGCACCTAGATTATAAAATACTCTTTAAAGCGGTGTAAATAATAAACATATACGAATATGTAAATATGTAAATCAAATTTTCATGATTCAACTCATCTATTATAGGAATAAACTTCCAATAATTTCCCAGAATTAATTTGCAAGGTTTAATCACCTATAAATTGCTTAATACAATATATTAGGGGTATCGGAAAGAAGTAAGTTATTTTTCACATACTTTAAGAACTTCTATTTTATTCATATTAAACATTATTCTAATGGATAATATAATGGATAATCCATAATTCTATTTTGAAAATTCTCTACTCCTGAATGATTACTTTCCGTTATCCCTAATATTTCGAATCTACCTATTTCATTTTATAAACACAACATTCTTCGAGTCTTCAAAGCCTCAAAGAACAAAATGCCGTTCAGTAAATAATTCCGAGAATAAATCCCCGGGAAATGTCAATTCCACCCGTCACCAAGCTCTTTGATCGCGCTCACTTTCGAAAAAGTTCGAAGAAGCCGTCGACACGGAATAGGATTCCCTGTAAAGTCCTTTGCTCTTGTTTATTTCACAAGAGCCTATTGATCCGAGTATTTCGCGAGGGAGAGAAATATGTATCGCTGGGGGTTCACGGAAGGACGGTTGTTTCATTCCCGAGTATTCGTAGCTCGCGGACTTTCCTTTAGGTTTCCAGTTCCCGTTTTCCCTGCGGAGGGTGAAAATGTCCCAGTCTTTTTTTTATTCGGAGTTCCATCGCCTTGAACATGCAGAAGACACTTCTCTGCGGTGGAACGGTACACCGAAGAACCTTTTGGGAGAACGAGGAACTCGACAGGACAAAGGAAAGGCAAGGCACCGCCGATGGGGATGAAAAAGGATAAAAAAGGACGAGAAGACCGGTTACAGAGGACGTATGGTTCCTCTCTCTTCGACTCGCCGGCGTAAGAGTTTCACGGAACAATGAATTGAGTTTTCTATGTACCCGACGTCCTATGTACTCCACTCCCTCGGAATAAAATGTCTCCGGTGAACCTCCGGGATTCGTTTACCTCTTGTTTCATGAATTCCTAGTGCGCTTAATTAACGATACGATATACGACAATAGGAGAATCGTATTTTCGTTGGGAACTTTTTTGCCACGGTCAACTTCCCATTGTCTGCTCAGATTGAAATGCCACGAGAAAAGGTACTACAATGTCCACTTTTAGGGGTTTTTGTTTTAACCCTGCTTATAGAATTGTTGAAAAGTGTATACATTCGGGTACAATGTTGAATTGTTTAATTTGAAGTTTATTCACTCACAAAGATAATGTCCTTTTACTTATTTCATTGTTTACTGTCGTTCAGGTTGGACATTGTTATACATACAATAATATCAGTGTTTATTTCAATTCATAATTACAAATGAATATTTATTACTTCATCGAACATTTTCATAAAATAACTTCTAATATACGGTGCCACTACTTAAATTAGTTATTATACTACATTGTACATATTATCAGTTGTTCATTAACACTTGTTGCCAGGAAGAATAATTAATGTATATTAATTACTTGAGCAGAACTTCCTTAATGCTGCAGCTTACACAATTATTTGCGTAATATTGTTTACTTTGTTATTCTGCATTAATTATAATAGGACCTTCAACAATATACTTAAAGAAACAACATATTCTAAATTGCCCCGAGTCGTTGCTTCATAAATATTTCCAACATGCTGATGGACACGTTAACAACTCTCGTACTAATCAAAGTTCGTAATTAGATACTTTAGTAATATTTCACGTAATCGGAAAATTACGTAACGGCGACAAACTGGGAACGAACTTTAATTTAATATGAAGGGAGTATGATAAATAAGTTAGAAGAACCCAAGGAATTATATCATGTGGAAATTCATGGAATTCGTAAGAGCACTCGAATTCGGTTATTTCCAGAGTGGACTGATTACCAATAATATTTCAGGCATTCTCATTCGAGTAGCTTGCCATGTGGAGGCCAATTACGAAATTCGCAGTCTTCATGTACTCGGAATTTATTTTAGTATATTACCACAGAACCATTTAAGTAGAAACAGACTATCAGAGTCAGTCACTCGCGAGACCACTGGGAACCAATAATGTTATTCAAAATGCGATTTCCACCGCGATATGTGATGTCGAAATGAAACTGGAGACACGCACCATCGATTATAATAATCAGGAAAAATAATCTTCTTATCATCGACATATCGGGTATTAAATGGAACAAGAAGTGATGTATTATGAAATTATATTATGGTCATCCCGTGCAAGTCTTTGGTTAAACGGAAAGAATTGATCTAACGAACATTTATCACGGTCTAAATATGGCGGAAAAGTATAAATTTGAAACCGAAGCAGATAAAGATTATAATCGGAATATTCTAAGAAGCTATTCAGCTTCATGAAACCTAGTGTTTATCTGAATAATTTAATCTGTCACGATTTTCCTGTTGATAAGAAGAAGCAATTAAGAGTGTAATGAGTGATTGTAAGCCATTAGTATTTTATATAAAAAGAGTACAAAAATCGCAATCCAATTATCAATATATAACAAAGATTGAATCAGGAGAATGCTAAGGAAGAAGAATTGCATTCAATACAAAAATCTATTCTTACAGAAATAATGACAAGAAGATCATTAAAGGAAGAATTTCATTTAGATAATTGCAGCTATAAATTGAGGATGTGACGAAGAAGATGGAGAATGTAATAAAGAAGAAAGAACGCAGCAGATCGAAGCGCGTTTCGTTTGAATTCATGGTTCGACAAGAAACAGGAAGGAAGAGCGGAAACAAAAGAAGACCGACGTGAAATATCAAAAGAAATCGTAAGATATCTGTCAGGTGACTCGAAGAACAGGGCTGAAACTAATCGTCCTCTTTCTCTCGTGTGCTTTGGGAGAAGAAGAATCGTGGGAGCCCAGCAAAAAATGTAAGGAAACGGTGTTGCGTCTCGTTACGACAACCTGTCTTCGTTTGTTTGCTCGCGTGGAAACCGCTGGTCGCGTGATCAACGTACTTTTTTTTAATGACAGAAATGCACGCGGTGACTGAACTTGTCAGAAAAATAAGATCGCCTCGTTGCACGGTTGTTTGCAGTTAGATTTCAATGTAGATCGAAAATGAACGTTGGTAAGTAGATAGTACTGATACAATCTGATATTAAAACAAGTAAGATGATGAATAAAAGGTCTAAGACTTTCGGGACCTATACATACTACTCACGGAGAGAAATAAAACATGTCTAATCGACATTCTCTTATTTTTTTTAACTGATTAGTAGTCAACATTAGTACTTTACAGTTTGTCGAAGTTAAATGAGTCAATTTCAATGAAAAGAAACAGATGAGTTTATAACTGATATACTTGTCAAATTCGTAATACATATAACAACATATACAGTGGCGGCCAGGTACTTAAGACCGATTGATAGTTCAGTTTATAAATGTTAACATCTTTCATAATTTGTGGCTTTCGTAGATGACATTCATACAGAATGTACTTTGCCGTAAATTGTATCATAATATTGCAAAATTTTATTTTCAACTTTTATATTTAACGCGTGTTCGACATTGTAAGTCCGTTTGCGTCTATCAACTAACCTTTGTTGACATTAGTAAGAATCTGATGTTCTGTTACAACATTCAAGTTACGTACTTCTAAACCAATTCGTCTGTTTACATTTAGTATGTCGCCAAGAGGCTCACTTAAAACATCGAGAAAACCGCAGGAACTTATATAACAACCCAAAACATCGAAAGGTTTGATATTAAGACTAGAAAATGTCGATTAGACATTGTTTACTTCTATCGGCGAGTACTCATTTGATCTCAGATTATTATAAAATATTGAATCCGTTGCTAACGTGTTAAAGAATTAGGGAGTTTAACAATTCGCCGTTATTTATAAATGATAATTTGTTGATGATTGTTAACATGTTTCGAACATGATTTTTCTGGATTATTACCGTGAGAAAAATCTATCATCAATTTAACAAGGAAATGTATTGTTCTCGTTTCGTGCAATTCCATGGCGTTACGTTACATTTGCGGAATTGTGCGATCCAGGCGGGAGCAATAAAATTTTGTGATAAACATTCCTCGGTCATGGCACAGCGTGTTTCGAAAATACGCGAAACAACGAAATCGCTTTTAATCTGCCGTTTACGTGAAATTCCCGACATAATGGTAAATTTCGAATTAACGACGAGCAAACAAAGTCTTCATTTTCAGCGCTTGCGTAGCTGCTAATCGATGTCTATCCTATCACTAATTTGATATCAGATAATTGATGGAAACATGTATGTATGCATTAAGGGTATGCATAAGTTTTAATCCTTTTTTCAGAACCGGAATCAAATTATTTTAAATTGAAATATTTCCCCGACGTTTGTGTTTCTTTTGGTTGGTATTGAACTTTGTAAAACGCTCCATTTATGATTATTTAACAACAGTTTCGAGGCGATTAAATGAAATGGGAAAAATTCAGAAAATCGGAAAGACTAACTTTTGCATTCACCTAATACATTAGAGTGGCCCACAAATATCTATTTTTTAAATTTCTTCCGCCTCACTCCCTCCAGAGTGGATTCAATCCATAAAAAACAGTTTTGTAAAATTTTAACGAAATCAGACAACGTTAACACGTGCCACAGAAGCCCTAAAGTTACAAAATTATTCATTTATCGGTATTCGCAGTCTTCTTCAGCTTGTAACTTGAAAACCGAAAATTATTTCGAAACCCTACTATGTAGATTACAGAAGGTATTCCATTTTTTACGATTTTGCTTCATAAGCGTATTGACGAACATTGTTAATTCTAATGTATAATAAATTTAGCTAGGAATTATTCATAACTGAAATTTATGTATAAGTAAAATCTTAAAAGCACTTTACTAACATTAAGAATTATTGTGTTACAAAAATCTCTGTTCCGACAATAATATTCTATATTTTCCAAATAAGAATTGAACACCGTTAACTGCATAATTAAGATTATGGTTGATTAAAAACTCAAATCTATTTTTGTTACCACATTTTCCGTATTTATTTATCGACAATAATACACAATATTATTATAAATTAATACAAAGAACATTGACTTAATTTTAGTTCTACTCAAAAAATTCCGTATTGAAATTTCGGTATGCCTGCTTTACAGAATAATTAATATATACTTTAATCGTAATCTATTACATCATGTCTTTCACTTTACACGAAGCAAAGAATGTACTCAAATCGTAAACCCGAAGAAGTAATCAAAAATATAATAAAAGTCATGCAAGCACAGGGGAACCGTTGGTGTCATATTTCTTCTCTTTATTAAAAAGATGATAGATATTGCTGTACCTTCAGTTAGGCGCCTCGTTGGTGCATTTACGAGGATGTTTGAGTGACGGAAACCAGTCATAAATTATTAATGATCGTAAATTCGTGTCAGCGAGCTGCAACGGCTTACATCTATCGGTACAGAAACTTCTTCCCGGTCTCCTTTCGCGTGGAAAGGTTTTTTTATTCTCGAAGGAAAAGCGGCGAGGAATTAATTTATCAGACTTCAGTTTCATGCCGCCAGGAAAAACGGGCTACTTTGATGCCTCAAAGAAACTCCCGAAAAATGGAGATCGAGTGAATAACGACGTCAGGAGGCAAGCTAGTGCACTTTTTCTCTTATCGTTCTACATTAATTAAATCATGATTCATTTATACCTGAGAGGCTACCGCGTTCTTCCATTACACGGAATTAATAACCGGCTCGTCATGTATTGTCTTAATGTTTCCTTTCCACCGGAAATTCTGAAAATCACGGTGATATTACCTCAGTCACGACCGCGATTATTAATTAATAATTAATATTCAATAGTTGAAGACATGAAATAAACGACTAGTTATGTTCACTAATTCGATATAGAACTTAAATATTCCGCTGGTACTTATAACTGAAGTTCGTAATATTCTTAATTACTTGGACATGTAAATATTGCGAAGAAAATTTCTGTCAAGATAAACAGTTTAAAGTGCGGTGAAATAGAATTTCCATGTATAACGGTAATTAAAGAAATCTGTTTAATTGAAGTATCCGGGGAATAAAAATGTTATGTAACTCTAGACTCGCATTACTTAATATGATTAAAGAGCTCATTTTTTGTTGATGAAATTAAATTACATTTCCATGAACCAACACAGTAATTAGATTTTACATGTTACTTTCTTAATTTACTTCAATCTACGTATACATATTGCTTAAGTAGCATATAATTGGTTTGTATAGGATGGGTCTACTTTCTGATTTTTGTTTACTGTAAATTATACAATAATAAATAGAAACGCAAGTTTTAATTCGGAAGTTATTGATTATCCCAAATAATTTTCATCGTGAAAACTGATTATTGGTCAGTTTAGTAAAATAAGTATTATATGGATAATCATGAACAATTATCAAGAAGAAAAAGTGTGGGATAAGAAAAGCATGAGGTTGAACTTAATGAAAGTATTAGGTAGTATTTTTAAGTAGTATTAGGTAGCATAGGCTGTCAGGAGTCCTATGGACGGCTTTACGTTAATTAATTATGAAATAGCTATACTTTGCGGGGTTGAGTTTAGAGGACGAATTTGCCGGTTTTTGACCAGTTAAGTAGAATAAGTATAATAGCATAAGAAAAGCGCGAAACTGACCGAAATGAAGGGGGTATTAGGTAGCATACGGTATCAGGAGCCCCACGGACGGATTCACGTTAATTAACGTCAAAAGGGTAACTCCGTAAATTCGTGCTAACTGCGAGGATGCATTTGCATAGCTACGTGGTTTGATACTCCCATCGGGGAGTGCTTGTCGAGAGATCTCCCGGTTCATTATGTCCGGAATTATTGAAGCCCCTCGTATGTTGACGCTTACTAATTGGAAAGAAATCCTACCTACAAATGTACTTTGTGTCTGCGCACCATTATCCGGGGTATTCTTTATTGTGCCCAAGGAATCAAAAATAAAAATGTCATTTAAATTATCGTATTCTTTCTGCCACTGAATTAGCTGCTTCCTCGTCCGATTTTAAATTGCTCGATTACAGCATGTTCTGTTATGAAGAATAGCAGATATTAAAAGTTAGTGGAGCAAATTAAATTTGTTCCATGAATTGTTTGGCGCACGGAAATACAAATTTCTGTCGGCAGAGATTGATAATTGTATGACTTAAGGACATCCGCACATTTGGTGACCTTGCGTTAAAATATTTCAGTATAATTATAAAATAGTTCTGAAATAGTTAAAAATTATTTATTTATTTTCTGGGATTATTAAATTATATTAATGTATATTAAATTATGGTTATGGGACCGAAATGTCATAAGAAGAGAAAATATAAGCGTCATGTATATTAAGGCACATCCGTTTACATTAATAAATGAATAATTTTCTATAATCTTTTTATAAAGTCCTTACATCCCAAGTGTTATATTGTTTCAAATTATCGATAATTCATCATTTTTCTGTTAAGTAACAAGTGAGCACATACCGTGATACATACGTGTATACAAAAGTGATACAAAAGTGATACAAAAGTGATACAAAAGTTATTTTACAACATTTATCTTGGTACAACGTTGAATAGATGATAGTAGCTTTAACAGTGATTATCTTTTAATTAACTACCGTCCTATAATTAGGTACGCCACAAATTGGCAGAAGTAATTGTAGCAGCTGTTACGCTTTGGTTACCAGGTATTTCAGACCCCATCTGATCTGGGTTACAAGTGTTTAACTTGTGTACCAGGAAATCGATAGAATCGTAAAACAATGCCCTTCTTCAAGCACTGATATTTCAAATTTATCTTCCCGTAAGACGCTTTTATTTTCCAGTAATTTATCGTAAAATTCTCTTTCATATAGATGCAATTTATTATTATACATGTTCCTATATTTATACAAGGTGAACATAAAGTGCAACGACAGAGCTTAAAGTAAATCAAAATCTGCTTGTTGCAATAAGTATTAACATAGATTAATAACAATCATATATGTGATAATAATCAAGAGTAACGGTAATTACAGAATTAGGAGCTCTCGCTTATGAATTTTCAATACTCATTAACTTATTATAATTCCGTGAAATAAACTATTTTCAATCTACTTATTTATCTCAAATGACTTTGGATTTATTGATTAATAATAATTATGCATAACAGTAATCAGAGAGTTAGGTGCTACAAAATAACTACCGGATAAATAAGTCCCACGATTCGTTCTTCCGCAATTAATTAAAATACGGGGCTTCCTCCGTGCGGTGGGTGATACTCGCGAACAAAGTTGAATGAAAGTCGCCGAATAAGTGCCCATAACTAAGGAGTCCGTGAAGATATTTTGATGCAGCAAAGTGTGTTCGAAAGAGCGGTCTTTTCTCTACAAAATAGCTGACGGACAAAAATATCGCAAGATTCGTTCTTCCGCAATTAATTAAAATACGGGGCCTCCTCCGAGCGGTGGGTGATACTCGCGAACAAAGTTGAATGAAAGTCGCCGAATAAGTGTCCATAACTAAGGAGTCCGTGAATATATTTTGATGCAATAAAGTGCATTCGAAAGAGCGGACTTTTCTCTATAAGATAACTAGCGGACAAATAATTCCCACGGTTCGTTCTGCTGCAATTAATTAAAATACGGGGCTTCCTCCGAGCGGTGGGTGATACTCGCGAACAAAGTTGAATGAAAGTCGCCGAATAAGTGTCCATAACTAAGGAGTCCGTGAAGATATTTTGATGCAACATCGTGCTTTCGAAAGAGCGGACTTTTCTCTATGAAATGACTGGCGGACAAAAATATCGCACGATTCGTCCATCCGCAGTTAACCCTTTCGTTACGGCAGTCCGATCCGCCGAAGTGACGCAACTGAACGGGGCACCGCGCCGGAAAGTGTGCACATTGCATAGTCTTCGGTGTTCGCCGGTGACGCCGGATATATCCGGCACCCGTAACGAAAGGGTTAATCTTAGGTGACGTCTGTAACACAAAATAGTACTTCCTCCAATGAAATATTTAATTAAGGGGATTTAAATCCACGTAATTTTGTTCGGAGTACCTTTGAAATTTAAATGCAAATCCCACACATCCTAAACCTCACATTTCACCGAGTTTATTATTGTATAAGCAGGTTCCATGGCTGACCCAGAAAATCCTGACACCACTGATTCTTATTCTTTTGCTCCTTGTCTATTCGCTCTTTCGACAATTTCCACTCGCTTCTCTCGCCTTTGTTTCTTATCTTGAACATCGTCGGGTTTACGTGACTCATGCATTTATTCAACCTAATTATGCGAGCTTGGGAGGAAGTGGACGATCAGAAATTCTTCATCTCTTCGGTGGCCACGAGAGGATAATTTTATTCCCAAGCTTTCCATCCAAGTCCTTGGATCTTCTTTTATTGTGATTTTTCAAATTTTGCGCCGCGTAGTTTTGTAAAGTAGAAACCGCAGAAGATATAGCTCGAAGTACATATCTTTGAATAAAGCTAAACATTTTTCTATTTTGTTTGGAAAATGAACATCGAATGTCGATACTTTGGAAATTGCCATTATCTTTATGCGAGTTTATTTCAGAATCAGTATAAATATTCTATGAACAGATATATAAGAAATTCTAGCTTTATGAAATTAAGCATAGATTAAATATTTAACAAAGAAATATATATAATACATATAAAGTGTTTTAAATTTTAGAATTTTTGTCGAGACCTTTAATAAGTAATGTTACTTTATTTCATCTATATATAAAATAATGATTAAAGTAATATTCAACTAAGGACAACATAAAAACTTGTGCAGTTTTAATCCACATTTACCAACCCTAATTAAACCCAGACCTAACCCAGCCATCATTCAATATTTTATAAAATACGAGAGTGTAGCGAAAAAACGTCTAGCCGAGTTACACCACTTTCATGAAAAAACGGCTGATATAAGTGGCTTTAAAAGGATAGCATTCTAAAAGAAAAATTCTTTCCATATTGTCTTTTATACAGAATTTTTCAGATCGCCCAGATTATTTACATGGTAATAAATTCGATAGGATAATTAGATGGCCTGTTTTCCAGGGGACAGCCTATGCGTTATTAAAATGTAATAACTTTTCCAGTAATAATTACTGTTTCACTGTACCAAGAGGTTTACGTGATACTTAGACAACGTGGAAGATAAATGCATCCCACTGGAAATAATTCGGAATAATACTTTCCTCTTTCGCTCTTACTGTTAGCTACGGTTTCGTGGCTCGTATCGAGGGAATAACTAAGTAAAAAATTTGCTGTTCCTAGCACTCCTATTTCCTCATTTTTAAAACTCATCATCCAAAGTTTTTTCTTTTCTTATCACGATGAACGAACATATTGATATCGATAGATAAAATGCTTCGAAAATAAAATATTCTTACAGTAAGTTGGATCATTCAAATCCACTCCGATGATTGCAAATTTAATCATAACTGATTCGTAATTCTTGAAATGCAGATATATTTATTATACTTACTGCAAATGTGGAATATGCAGGTTGCATATACAAATTGGTGGTAGAGTAAATATTCAACTTTGAAAACCAATTAAATTGAGTAATAATGTATAGTTCTAATTGCCACTTGTTAAAGTTTTATTGATTAAAATTACAACTGCCTTTCTTTACATTTTATTGTAATTATACTGGAATTATATTTTATTGTAATTAGAATACTGACAAGGAGATTATATTTTGATCTTACTTCCAAGATCTTTGAATACTAATGGAACCATGCGATCGGAAACTTTAGGCTATTAATAATAACTTATACTTAGCAAAGTGAGCTTTATCGATCCAGGTTTGGAAATTCTCCAAAATTGTAATACTTTGCGGGAAAATCGGAAGACCACGTAAACCTAGTTTCCTAAATCGTCTTTGTGAAAAGTCCATGAAATTCTATTCTCCTCCAGTTGACCTCGTGATAACTCGCACCGAAGGAAACTGGCCAATTGAAAATGTTCTTTTTCCTCGAGAAAGGATCCTTTTTTTCTTCCATTTGTAGTCACGTAGCCGTTCTCGTCAGCACCCATTTCGAGATAAAGGAGATTAACGGCGAAGCACAATTGTCACAAAAGAGAGCTCCACTGCCAGGGAAAACTGATTGTAATGCGAAAACTTCGAAGAAATATCAGTGATTGCAAATTAACTACGTTTCACGCCATTCTCCTGGAACTAAATTTATACGTATTAAGTCATGAAATGGTGTGGAATAAGCTCCCCTCTATTATCAAGTTAAAAGTTTCACTTGAAATATTATGTTTTTAAACCACTCCTCTGATAATCATAAAATTGTTTGCATTTTCGACATATCCCTTTAATATAGAGGGAAATTGACATCTGGATTTACGTCGTTATTATTTCCTGTAGCGAAAAATATTTTAGATAAAATTGAATGACTTCGAGCGGGGCACATTCTGATGTTATTAGTTTTTTCGTAGATGGACACGTAAACGCCACGTGGAGGTCAACTTTATTCTTTTAAATGGAAACATATGTTTTTAAATATATCATTCGATGCAGCTCGACATTCTCTATAAAAAAGTATTAACCGCGTGCTTATCGTAAAGTTATTAGTTTAAGAAATCTTTTGATATTGCCCCTTTTATCCATTATTATACATTATAATATAATCATCACGTAAATTTTAATAATTCTTGATAAGTCTGAAGACATATTTGATGAAATTTGAATAATAATGTATTGTTATCGCTTCAGAACCGACATCCTAAGATGTGTAAAAATCATTTAATATATAAATCATTTTCATAGAAACTTTCCATTTTATTTACGAGTATTTCATGCTTCTCAAAATTGGAAATTTGTTATTCAACAGGGTATAAAACAGAATAAAGTTAAGTAATAAAATTGTGACGCTGGCGAAAATGTAATAAAGGAGAAACTAGCGAAAGCGGAGATGTTTAATGGTAACATTATTATTAATTCAAAGAGGAACGTGGAAGTGAATTCGAAGAACTATATGCTACCATTATCCTCGCTGGTATCGGCTTCCTTCTCTTTCTCTCCTTCAGGACACGCATGTCCTATCGTAAATTCCATGGGCGACCTACATTCGCGGATAATCCACGGGGAATAACTCAGTTATCCGCGAAATTTTACCGAGTTCCTACGATCTTCTTTATTTCCACCCCAACTTCCTGACAATAACACGAGAAGAGCTGTATTTTCCGCGAATCTTACTTCAGCGCGTGTTCGCGCATTAAATATTTATAGTAACATTAAAATATTAATTGATTCTTCAATTTGCGTCCATATTGCGGTAGATTTTTTATATTATAATATAGCAAATTTTTGTTTCAAGATCATAATTAGTAGTTTTCTCATGAAACCCTAAAATATTATACTCGACCGATTTATCAAAACTTACTGGTGAATACGATTCGAATAATCATTGGAGGAAAACAGGATATCCTTCAGCATCGAGCAGGCGCATGATTTAAATGTCAAAATTATGCTGAGCGGGCTTATGATGATAAATAAAATAACGCGGCACACGTTATCTCGTATTCCGTTACTCACCGTATTCCTCTGCTACCTGTATTATTTATCGTCGCATCTCCATAATACGGGATTAGATGTTTCTTCATTTATTATTCCCTTTGGTACGCGCGTACACCAATCAGCGGGAAATTTCACGCGGCGGAAATTCCACCCGGAAATCCCGGCGCTCAACTATTCCTCCGAGCTTCACACTGAATAATCGAATTCCCCTGTCATCGGTAACATATTTCGAATCTCATCATTCCTGTATCTCTCCGCGTGCATGGAAATTTATTAAAACGTATTTCATCTGATAATTAATGCACCCACAATTTTGTTACGTTTACTACGGAGACTAGAAATCCCCAAAGAGAATATTGTTGCTTGAAGAACAACGAATTTAATCAAATCAATTTCTGTCACAATTTTGTATTTTTCTCGTGACATTGTGCTAAGATGAACGATAATATTTGTTTTATTGACATTGATTGGTTATTTCGACTCGTAATTTAACTATTTTAATAACATCGGCGACATTCTTGAACAATATCAATATTTCAGCAATAACGACTGATTACTTAAAATGAGTCGATTTAGATAATTCAGATTATTTACATTATTTAAAATAAGCCAATCGAACGATGAATTCTTCTAAAACATAGACACTCTAAAACTACGAGACCACATTATCTAATAAACGTACAATTGCCCAATTAATTTTCATTCTCAGCCACCGCCATCTATCACCTTAAAATACGGCGTTACAAAAGCAGGGCGCATACAAATAAAATTACAAAAAATAGGATAAATTCATGAATTTGCAGCATAACGAAATTGCACCGTAATTTATCTTTCTAATTCTAATCTAATTTATCTCGAAGGACGAAGGTGTTTCTCTAAAACATCGCACCGGATTAATTTATCGACAATTAAAGTCCGAGTAACGACAAGATAAGAAACTTATTTCGCTCTATGCTAATGAACCCTCTTCCCACTCGCTTCCCTTCCTCCACCGTCGAGGGAGGAGTTGGAAGTATGCTTTACGATCGGTTGTTTCCATCGTGAATTTCGAAGAACCGGGAAAAGAAGAATAATCCTTTATCGGGAGACTTTAACTTGGTCCTTCGAAGCGAGGCTCGCGCCTTGATAAGTGAGTCGTAAGTACCGCGGGAAAATAGAGGATTTCCTGTGTAGTTTGCTGAAGGAATAAAGACAGCGGCGCTCAACTTGCGATAACAATGGAATTGTACTTCTTCCTTAAATAATACTTTCCATCCCCAACGTTATTCATCCCTTATTGCGGGTAATATTCCTGAGATACGAAACACCTTTACTCTCTAAATAGGGAGAAACAGATATCAGCATGAAATGAATCCGATGAGAGAAATAATGTTGGACGTTTTTAAGTTTGGTCTTTTTTATGTTCATGTAAAATACACCCCTGGTTTGATGTTCAATATTTAACGTTCTTTTGGTTGGTTTAAAAGCGTAAAAGTGTATCCAGTTATTAATTATGAAATTATATTAAACGTCAAACGTGACATAATAACGATGATTTATATTTTATGTGTATTTGTGTATTTAATGCAACTTGTTTCCATTGTCGATTTAAAAGAATTATTTACGAGGAAGATTAATTTGTGACCAGATTTGATTCGAGTTTAATCAACATATTGTACGTATTATCTATCAATTTTTAATCATCTGTTTGTTATAATGTGTATAAATTATATTTTTAGTAGATAACCCCCATCGTTATCTATGATCCTCCAAAGCCATAACTCTATTTGTGAAAGAATCAAATTCAGAAATATCGTTACGAAAAAATTCTCCACTACTGAATTGATTACTTTCCAGTAGCCTTAATAATTCCGTGCGATATCGAATGATGATTTTGATCTCGAGATCGATGTTGTCAAAGTAGCATCATCGAATTGCACCGACTCGGAACAAACAAGATTTTTATTCGGTACGTTTCTGGGTCAATGGACACCGATGTGATTCTTCCTCTAATCTCGATATCTTAGTTTTAAGATCAGCGCGGAAGGGGATGGGCAATAACAATGAAGCACCTCGAACGATTATCGGAGAGCACAGGTGCACTGTGTTATCACTTCCGGTCGATCGAGTAACCTATCGGAAGACCACAATCGCTGATCGACCCTCGAATAAACTGGGAGTCCTCTACTCCTTGATAAGCTCGAACCTTACGATTTTCGTGCTCGTACTTCATCCTCTTGTCATCGATCAACCACTCCTCTGCGGTAACCGCCATCTTAGCATTTACCACCGTTTCTAATCAAACGTAGAGGCTGAAAAATGCACCGTGAAACGCTTTTAAACTTTTGATTAAGTCTTTTAATACAGTTAATTAAATAAAAAGATTCTTTGTGAAATGCCTTTAGACATTTGATTAACATTTCATATTTCGGGGTAATCTTAAATGACAAGTTATATTCCAAACACAATACATCGTCGATTAAAAGTAAACATCGAATTGAAATAAGACCGAGATTATCAGTGAAATAAATCGAACCTGGAATAAAATACCCGTGATAAAATAACGTTTCCCCTATTTTCGTGCTGCTAAACCTCTTTTCGCGTTATACTCTTAAGCGAACAGTCGTTTCATGAGGATTATCCGTAGTACCATTAACTAGGACATTTGCGGCACGCGTATCCATTACTACGTACACGATTGTCTGCACGAATGTAATCGTTAGCTTAGGTCGTACCAACTGGTACAACGAACCGATATTTCCTGCCATTCATTTAATATACCTATGACAGACAATCGTCAATGAATTCCCGAAACGCCTTAAGTCCTGTTTACCATTAACACTAGAACTACGGAAGCCTTCAAAATAACTGGTCCTCGGAATTTCATAAAAACACGTTGTATAATGGACGTAATTAAATCGATTAATTTATTTCTTCCACCCGTCCTTATTCATAAGGATGTATTCGTGAATATTGTCCGTAGTTCTAGTGTTAACTACAGCATACGGTTTTCAATGTTTACGGAAACAGTTTTCGGGGCACCATACGGAAAGTTCAGACGTGCAAAATAAATACACTTATTTCGTGTTCATGTTTTTAATGATGTTACTAAATTCTGTTGTGGCGCAAGATATCCGTTACTACGTAGAGAAATTCTTCCACTTACATAGATGGTGTAAATTTGGTTCCGGTAGAGCATGCCATAGCCACAGATATTAGTTTCGGATTTTGTTATCGTCTGGAGGATAGTGCCTATTTCAACTGGAACGGGAAATTCGATAAGATGAAAGGCATCTCGTAAGCGATACAGAAATACGATGGGAACGTGATACGATCCTCGCATGTTATGTGTGGGTGTGCGCCCCCAGAATTTTAAACCTTCGATATGAACCTCATAATTTATATCTACCGAGGGATTAATTGGAAAGAGGACTACTTGTAATTTTTCTACGACTCACGATCCTTTTTATGATAACCGATCTAATTTCGTGAAATGCTTGACATTTTAAAAAAGAGCATAATACATTTTATTTAATCAAAATGTGATATACACATGTCTATTTTCTATTACATATTACCTAGGACTAATAAATGTATATTATCTATCTAATTATAGATATAATTGCTTTATAATTCCTAACAATTAGTTACTTATACAACGTATCAACTAATAACTATCTTAACTCATCTCACTCTTAACTATCTTAATTTTAATGTTTTCTTTTTTCAGCTAAAAAGTATCAGAAATTCTTTAATTCAAATTACATTTATAATTATCGAGTTGGTGGAAGGTAACGAAGAAATATTCCTCGAGTTCAAAGGGTTAAGCTTCAGAATATACAATATATCACATTAATAATTATCTTAATATTTATTTAACGTAATATTCAGGAATTGATACCCCATATCGAGCATCAATGAATTCGATTCTCAAGTGAACCCCTTCAGATTAAAGTCATACTAAATACACCAAACACACACGACTCTTGTCAACAATAAATATATTTATAAACAAGAACACAGCAAACGTGACACATAAGTTCCTTGTTTAGATTCAGCGCAGCTTTGTCAGATAAATTTCTAGTCGAGCGTAGCTTCGGTTGTTATCTGACTTAAAGTATATTTTACGGAGAGAGCCTTGGGAGGATGGAAATTATTTTTTTACGTAGGTCGATGGTATTTGTTCGTGGCTGGAATCGCAAGAATGCAAAAATAGGTAAAATCTCGTAAAAGTAAGGTTTCATTATGGAACAGGAAGGATACAAATTTTTCTACTCTCTTCCTGTAATGGATACGCGGTGGTTTAGGGCGTTCCTGGTTGAAAAGGACTTCACCGAACGATTTATTATTCGGTCGACCGCTATTCGACCAATGCCTTGCACCTACTTTTTTCCATCTTTCTTTACCTTTTAGCTCTTTATAATGCTCGTACCTATACCTTTTTACACTCGACAAGGGAATTTTTCAGTACTCGCTCCTCGAGTTTCTGTCGAGGCTTCAATTTATCGCATTTGGAAACTGACTTCTACATTGACGATAACCTTCGTTTTTCCTCCGGCAATGAAATATCATCGTGATTTCTCGAATGATCTGAACGCGGAGGTCGAGTTCATGTATTTATCCAATTTCTTGTATCCAAACAGTAATTATGATATATTTATAATGATAAGTAGCCATGCTAATTTCAGTTCATATTCATATCATGGTTAACTCTGCTGCCACGTAATTCTTCAAGGCAACTCGAATGGCGACTGAAATGCGAAATTAAGATTTATTTGAATTCTCGCTGATTTACAGTCCAACATTACCAACCAAACATTAAAAAACCGCGTATTAGTAGAATTGTAAGTGTCTTAACGTAGATCCTATGCGAAGAGTATTAATATCCGGTTTGCCTTACGACGTCAGTCATACACAAAAATGTATTAATAGTGTGGGATAAATATAATTTTCTCAGAGGAAGTGGTATGATTGGTCTGATCAGTGACGGATCGCACTATTTGAAAGGAATAATCTAATTCTCTTAACTCTTTCTGAGACTTTTAACATATTCAAAGTAAACTAATAAAAGGAGAAATGCCTTTGGTACTTTTTAGTAGTTGGTGCAAGGTGTGTCGCTGTGAAAGTTTCGTAGAAATATAGAACTTAGCCCGATTTATTATCTGGCTCGCGAAGGACGATTTATTACGGCGAAGGGGCTCGCAGGATATCCGGCAGTTCGAAAGAGAATTTCCGAACAAAACTCGGTAAACGGTTGTCAGACTCTCTCGCTGACTTTCTCGCTTCACTGGAGAATAAAAAGTACAAAAGTTAAACGGGAACGAGTGGCTCGGCAGATCAACTCTAATTTTGAAATTTAAGTCGAAAACTTTCCTGAATTACTCCATGCCGAGTAATGAAATCCTTGAATTGTCCGTACTTATTCGTTAAATTACCACGAAAGAGTTGGAGGGAAGAAAAAAAGTCATGCAAACAAGAATTATTCTGGCGCTGTTGACTCTTTTAAAGTTAACCCACCCTTCGAGTTCGAAGGAACTTCATTTTTGAATTATCATCTGGGATTATACGGAAATGTACTTGATCTGTTTTCAAAATTGGAATTCGTTGTACGACTTTAAGGAATATAGCTAATAACTTAGGCAGAGGTTGCATCTTTTTCGCAAATTAATCAGAAAGAATAATGTAAACTACATCCTATTGCGCGTTAAAATAATAAAAAATTAAATTTTAATATAAATTACCAATCGCTAAGAATTATTATCAGATTAATGCTAGCACTAGCAAAGCAGCCAAAACAACGGATTTGCAGTATTCAATATAAATATTCATATTTATAACGTTCCACTTTCTGAGGTTTTCTGCGGCTCATGTGTCATAATAAACATAATTACCTCGACTAATTTATTTTTGCTAACCATCCTTATTTTTAAGGACATAATAGTATAAAATTATATTTCCGGTAATTCTAGTGTCAACTAATCAATATACCATTTTACAAAAACTAATAATAGACACTTTTTCAGTTTACTGTCATATCCAAAAATATTTCACATCGCAATCAAGTTATATTTCATAAACTAAACTGAACTGCATAAAATCAATCATAAAACCAAATGCAATTGACAACACGTGAAAAAAAATATGTGTACTATACACGTATATACATATCTGTATATACAGTATACAATTATATTTTCGAACTACCGTAGGTTTGAATTTACAAAATCAACTAAACCACCTGAAACTAAGCATCGAACAAAATCCACAACGTACCCAACAACATTCCAACAATAAATTATACTTTCCAACTAAATTGTCCAAGTACATAATGCAAACAAAGTGCAGGAATTTCCATGAACAAAGACATCCACACACGCACGCGAGAATTGCAAGAAGAGGAGTTGCCGCATTGCAATAAATTCCTCTACCAAAACATAACGAAATCTGGGGAGTCGAATTAGTATTCGTAGCGGGGGATGAGCGAAAGTTTCTAAGGAGATTAGTGGTAGCAGTGTGCGAGTGTCTGGCAGAGGGTCATTGGATTAGAGGATACGTGTCGATGCGCTTAATTCGGATGCCGAAAACGACGAAAACGATGCGGGACTTCGAGGATTTCAATTTCTATCTCGACCCCGCGTCATATCTTCCGTTTCCGTACATACCAGATGAGTACATACGACACGCCTCCGCCCCTCTCGTCCCACTTCCAATTACACTCGGTTTGTAGTTGCGGATCCGCATTCACTCGCGTCCACTATATTTTATACTATCTCGAATGCGTGGAAATCTATTCCACGGCAAGCTCGGACAATTTATGAACCAATGCATACACGTTCTGAGGATTACGAATTTGTTTCCGTTTTCGAGCTCCTCGATATTGATTTCGCGCTTTTTAACTGAAATTGAAACCAGGTTTATATCTGCTGTTTCTATGGTAATGTTTTTGCGGAATGATAAGATTCCTTTGAAAGTTTCGAGGATTTTTGTAAGAGGTTTATTGACGAGATATTTGAAGATTGATTTTGGAATAGGTGCTTCATGAGTTGTGTTTCTTTTGTTACAGAACAAACTACCACGCCAAGCTGCCACACCGAAGTCCACATATAGTGAGTACATAATTTATTGTGTTTTTAATATATACATACGTTTCGTGACGCATTTCTTGAATCGTTATTAACAGTTTGTACTTCAAAAGCGACACTCAGTCGCCACACAGTAATTGATGCTACTTTGTGGCAACTGGAGTGGCGACTGAGAGGAGACGTTAAGATTAACTCCAATTATTTGTTGTTATTGGACTTTGTTGTTGGACCTATGATATAATACATCTTCTTGTTGAAATATAAACTGCAACTGCTATACTGAGATCGGCCAAGAAAGATTATAATAAAAACATACGGTGAAGGATCACGATACAATTATTAATCAAAAAAGTAAATGCAACCTTCACTAAAGAATTAATTGCATTAATCTGCACTTTTAATTCCACTAATAACAAGATGAATGTCAGCAGACGAATTTCAAATTATTTTATCACTGAAATATTTCAATTAAAAAACCCGTGAATTTTTATACATTTTCTCTAAAACGGATATTCGGAATTTAATTTAGTTTCGCTGAGTGAACGAACGTGAACGAAGAACCATAGAATTAGAAAGATGATTAAGGCGAATAAGATGGTCTTATTGATGCAGTGGAGAGGGGGGGAGTTAATCCAGTACTTTGGTCATTTTTAATCCCAGTCCTGATAATCCGGCTTAATCGTGGAGTGGGTTCAAAAGGACGGGTTACGATTGCAGGCTCGGTGTATCGATCTTTTCGACCACTGCCGGACGGTTTTAATCTGGCCCTATTCGTTTCCCATGGAATAAAATAAAAGGGAATCTCTTTAATAACAGAACGCTCGGACGTAATTAAATAGGACAATTTTTCCTTTACGTGTTTACCTGAAAGCTCAGTCGAAATTCATGTTACGTCAACTTGTGATCAGAAGAATTAGCAAATTAATAAATTATTTAATTATTAGGAAATTATAAAACGAGTTATTTCTCATTGACCCCTGCAGATGTATCATAAATATATTATATTTAAGGGCAATTAGGAAAATCCTTATTAAGTATAATCTAGGGTTGCGTATAATTAGATGTCTAATTCATGACAGTTTTTTTCAATATATTCAAATTATAATTAACCGTAATTAACCGCAGAGCCGATATTTTGAACTTTTGGATATTAAGATTGGATATGAAAAATGTCATGGAATTCAAGGATAATATTATTCATACAGAAAACTATTTATGAATGAGCGCTACCCGTGATTGTAAAAATAACATCAATTCAGTGCAGGCATTGTAGAAACCTTAGTTAACAGTAATCAAGGCTAAAATTTACAGCGAGGAAAGTAAAACCGAGGAATTTCGAGTCAAATTCACCTATTCATTTAACATGTACAATTATTACGTTAGATAAAGAAGCATTTGAGGAATTATAAAATATACATAAAACAGGATACATATTTTTCAGCGTATTGTTAATGATAAAAAGCAGGGAATAATTAAAGCAAGCTTTCAGGAAAAGCCACCATTTCACGCGAAACCATCTAATAATTTCCTTTTTTGCAAAGTATATTCGAAACGAATAAGGAGTGGCTTTTTAACAATTCAATATAATCCTTCTATTGCTACGTTTCTTATTGTCTTTTGTCGAGGCGTATTTTGTGTGCAACTGCAAAGGTTTAAGAAAATCTCGAACGCATTATTAATTCAATGAGAAAAGCTGATTTTCCTGTGCAGGTTCTAAAAGTAATTAATGTAACTTTGTCGCGAAAGGAAATAAATGAATAAAACGACAGATGTTTAGTGGCCTTGTTAACGATCCATATTTACTAACTGTAATACGTGGAAGGATTGGATGCGGCCAGAAATGGCAACTAATAGCATCTGCACCAAAACCGACCAGAAGAAAACACTTAATCCTCTTACGTCCTTCATGTACGACCATGGAGAAATAGTATTCTTTGCTTGACCTAAAACCTGGCGTGAGAAAACTCGACAGAGAAACAAGTAATATAATTATTTAGATGAAGTTTGGTTCATAAAAATAATAGAAACATAGTTTGCATTTAATAATAATGAAATACTAATAAAAGTTAGTAAGAGGAATTGCGTTTATGCACCTGGTTTGTGTATATTCCAGTTATTAGAATTAAAACACTGTTAATGAAATCAAACTAAATAGTATTTAAAATAAAAACTAGAGTGTTGCTGATTGCATCGTCAGCTTACCGTTATTGTAATTTTTATATTATTTTTGTTTCGCGTAAGTTGCTAATGGCAGATAAGCATTGCCTCTAATTGCTAAAACTGTAAACTCATTATATCAAGAAGAGAGTATAAAGACAAAATGAAATTAATGAAAAAAAAGCTAAGTGGAAGTGGAACTCGGAAAGCTGCAGGAGAAAATAGGTCCTTGGTAAGTTGGATAAGGTTGATGGTAACTACTACAGTAGCGGCTAAAAAATTAATTGTTTAAGTCAGGAGTTTCAGCTGTTTAAACGAGCTTAGAAAAACACAGGAGTTTCTTCCTCGGGAGTAATAAAGATTGTAAAGAATTGACATTGGAAGTCACAAGTTTCCTTGTCGTTTAAACAAACTTCTTCGATATATCTTTGCAAAAATGGATGGATCTTATCTGCTGAAAAATCATGCGAACCTTTCTGCCCCGAAATTCCGGAAATTCTAATTAGGAGCACGTTGAACTTTTGACCTTTGATTAAATTACTCGCAGAAATTCAAGTAAACGTTAGGAAAGAAGTCGAAGCAGGCCGATATACTTTCGAGCAGTTAGTTTCGAAGATGTAGTTCGCCGAATAAGTCTCTACGTGCCGCGTGAAAAGAAGAAGACGGAAGACGTCTTCTTCGAGATTAGCAAACGTGCACCGAACTTCAACTAACCAATCCGACGATTCTTTTACCTCTTTCCTAGCGAACTTCACTTAGATTCCAAACCCCACACTCTCCGCAATTCGTCATTCCTGATAAATCTCCTATTACTTCGATTCTTACCAGAAAATTAACTCCCTTCTCCTATTTCGAGAAAAGAGTTGTCGCTTTGTCTCAGCAGGTGTGTTCAAATTCTGCCCATGTTGATCTTTTATTATATATTGAATCTCGGTATTTCTCCAATTCATCTTCTGAATTGCTGAACTTTCTTAAACTTTAAGAGATTCTTAGAATCTCTAGAATTCACAGAATTATGGAAACCAGAATTCTGAGAATTTTTGGAACCAGAACAATTTTTGCTTCCAAACCTACGAAAATCTTATCATCCATTCAGCAGCCGCAGGTTTACGACGTTGAGGATAGAATTGAAAACGTAGATGATAAAAGCTTTTGGAAAGGGGTTTGGAAAAAAGTCGTAGAGGGCAAAGGCCATTTCGAGGGTAGGGATTTCCTGAGCGGAAATCGTGCTATTGAATTAGAATCGGGGATATCCTGGTGCACTCCGGACGCGAAACGGCGAAAGAGAGGGAAAGAAAATGATGCCGTGTGAGAAGCCAGTGAGAAGCCAGTGAGAAATGCGATGGAAAAAGGTACTCTTTGAAAATCTCTTGCGAGCATTCGCGACAACACCGGCTGTGGTAGATTAATAACGAAAATGTTTTAATAATTTCAACGGGCAGACGGAGAATGTGCGAATTGAAGTGGAACTGATAGATTGAAAGTGTATCTAATCTCTGGATCCGCGAATTGGATGAATTCCAATCCGTGCATGTATACATATATGTTGAATAATTCAATTACCGTCTGCTAGAAAAATTGCACCCTCTTCCCGCGAACAGGTTTAATTCCGACGAATATGTTGGCTTACATTATTTGCACAAATAACACTGTTAAAGATTTCTTATTTTCATATTATTATATGCCAGCGTACTAAACCAATTCTTTTAATTTTGAAAAATAATCTAGATAAGATTAGAATTTGTGTGAGGAAGTTTTTAATCTAAATGTATCATTAATATTCTTTATAATAATAGTTTAAAACAACCATCGTGTGTGTGTGTAACATAAAGTGTATGTTTATCACGAAAGTGGTGTAACTCCATTTTTTGCACAAATTCAGCTCAATCTTAGTTTGGTTAGGATTTAACACAATCTTTTAATTTATAATATAAACAATTTACGATCCAAATTTTAAATGGAGTTACACCACTTGCATAATTAACATATGGCATCTTCTTTGTTTATCAATTGGCGAATATTTCAGTATCTGTACAACTTCTTCCATATATTAGTTTATAAATATTTAAATATCACTCTTTTGTATATCAATTTTTAAAAACTAGTTGTAATCGTTCCATTATTTGTTCGGCTTACAATGTACAGTTATTTTTGTGACTGATGATGGCTCGAACACACATGTCGAAACGTTTCACGATTTATAAATAAATAAAAAGTCATATATAGATCGGATTAAAGCCGATTCTTGAATGCGCTTTATATTAATAACCTTGTCAAGAAGCAATATCTGTGAAATAATCATTGATAGTTGTGATAAAAGGATTTAACAGTAACAATATTCATTGAAGGAGAAAATTTATATTAATGTTCATAAACAGTACGTAACAAAAATTATAATATGATTAATGTATGATATTTCGAGAAACGAAATGCAAATGAGATTCGTCAAAATTAGCTCGCGATAAATAATTATTATTCAATGGTTGCAAATGGAAGATATCAATATTTAATGTCCTGTAATTACTGCCAATAAAGTAGGGCGCGATATTTATTTTTTAATAACATTATGTATGTCAAATGAGCTTGAGCCTTTCGTAAAATTATTTACGTTTGTCCTCCTCGTAATTATCCAATTAATTATAACTTAGTAATTTCATACATCGTTGGAAATGGAATTAAACGCGACTCTGCAGGCCCACTTAATTAAATTATTTATATTACTCGCCCCTTATATTATTGAATTAAGTAATGCATATTAATAGAATGTTTAATTTCATTTTACGTATGTTTTGTACGCAGACATTTACACTTTTATAACTTAGAAAATGTATTTATATTAAATCGTAAAAATACCATCATATTCCGTTACACTTTGAATTACGACATAATATATGAGAATAATAATCCAGTGTTTCGTTTGTTTAATCAGGAAATCGAAACATTTTTATAATAATTTAAATCCCAAGCTAGAAAGAAAGGAAAATTCTTATTATCTTATACCTTATTCTTATTATTTGAATCATGAATTAGATACTATTGGATACTATTAGATACAATATAACGGATAGATATAATAAACATAAAATGGCAGATATAATGAAAGGAATCCATCCACGTACAGTTCTACGATTTTTTTTTGAAATTCGCTCCTGTACGAATACTTTTTACAATCACGGAATATGCAACTATAAACATTAAACGAACTACCATAAATCTGCAGACAACTTTTTCACATTAAAATAGTAAGATAATAAAAACTATCAGTGATTTCATAAGATCATCCCAACTAAAGTTCGTGTTTAAGTATTTCATGCGCGCGTTACGTGAATAAAGGCGAGTAAATTAATCGAGCTCAATTAAAAGGAACCGCGGTTCGCGAATCTCACGAGCGCCCCCCCCCCCCCCCCCCTTCCACTTCGGCTCTCTTTGCCACCTTTGCACCTCTATTAATTAAATCCGTCTCTGGCAAATTAGCTGAAGACTAAAGAGAGATGAAACGTCACTCGCAGAAAATGCATAATAGCACATCCGCCGTATCTGTTTCCGTGACATCAGAGAAATATGAAAATTCCCTTTTTGCAACGAATTTTCCATACCGAGACCTTAAAATATTTCAATACGGTTAAGCACAAAGTGAATATTAAATATCGCGAATATTTATTATACATTGTTGAGATACGGATTGTGGGATAGAAACAAACGCTCTTTCATGTTTTATTTAAAAGCCGTTTTTATTGATAAAATATAGCATACTATATAATACATTGGATCTTACAGTATACTATATAATACGGTATACTGTATAATGCTGTATAAGTCAAGTGGAATAATTCGGATCAACTTGGTTTTTCGCCTCCCGTAAAGTAATAACGATGATGAGTGGAGAGAAAGTTTGCGAGATGAGTGGACTTTATTACGAAGTAAGGGCTGCAGAGGGACATATTATTTTCAGGGCGCAATCCGCCTAACAAGAAACAGTATGATGCGCAATATGAAATTCGTAAGATCTCCAGGAATTTAATAAAGATTTAAGTAAATATACTGCGGATTGACATTTTAAAGAATGCTAACTTTGTAGTATTTATGCTGTAAGAATCAGGTTTAGTTCTTTATGAATTTATATAAATGAAATGATAAAGATATGTAATTGTTTCCCATGAAATAGATTCATACATTCGATCAGATGTAACGAATTATTGCATATAAGGGTTCAATTTCTTTAATCCTAGGAATTTAGGAACAATTAGATTTGTATTATCTTCGTTTTTGAGATACCTAATAATTGGTAATAAGCTTGATCCTAGCAATGATATTGCATTCATATATTTCCTAAATTACTAACTTCTTTTAATACGTTTCATTCTAGAAAATATTTATTAACTCTGAACATTAAGATCCGTGTCTACCACAAATTAAATTACATATTAAAATAATAATTATACAGTAAATACAATAAAATGTTCGTGAATTGTGGAAAAATAGCGTAATTATATTGTCCTTTTTAATTGTATTCTTAACTTATTAAGATACATCTGCGAGTTCTTATTTTGCAGTTTGATGAAGCACCATCGATTGTATAAAATTGTAAATTCGAAATTTACAACCCAATTTTAAAGCTTTATTTAAGAAACAAGTATTCTATTTCATTTGAATTCGAATCCGTCGCGAGGTGGCGCTAAACGCAGATCTTGAAATCGCGCGCACATAATTTTCCGAAGTTTGTGAATTGTTGTTCGTCAAGATGCGTGACCCTCGGCATTTTGCATTATTTAATAGAAAAGTGCAGGAAGAAAAACGTCGAATCATTCGTTTACGGAACATTCGGATGAATTTCTCGCTGAATCACGAGTGGGTGGAATTGAATCGGGAGATTTGGGTATGCTTTTCACAAATTTTTATTTTACAACTTTCGCACGCAAGTAATGCCAGCCTTTTAACGGTTTTCGCATCGTAAACTGAGATTTCGAGCGAAGATTCACCTTGTTGTGAACAATGGATAAAATTATGTGTTTTAATATGCTAAGATATATTTATATCTATATTATATAGACGTTACGTCTATAGTATAAATGTTTCATCAACATTTTTCGTTTAAATGATCATCAAATAAGGCTTCACATCGAAATAACCGTTTTTTTCTGAATATGAATTCAACATATGAACTCGTATTTGGACTCGGTCAATTCAAATTAAATGTTGTATGAACAATAATGAACAGAATCTAACAAACAATGAACTTAGTAATATAAGTATCAACAGCTCAATTGGCATCAAAACTGTAGGTAGAGATTTTCCGGGTTAATTAATGTAATTAATTCAGAGATTCTCATTTTCAATTCAGAAATTGGATAACAATTGTTTGTTATACATTGACTGCCGTTGGGGTCAAAATTTTGAATATTCTTAATATTACAATTACGATATTAATTAATTAACGTATCATAAAGCGCTTAAATAGTATTGTTTTGAAATGTTATGTACATGTTGAAAATGCGTGTCGCGAGGTATCGTATAACACGGATTTCGGTCCGGTAAACAACGTGTTAAGCAATTTCAAATAGTTTCCAACAAATGTTTAACATGTGTTGATAATTATGGAGGATTCAGAGAATGAGAATTTCAATACCGATTGCTGGAGACGGTTATAGAACGCATTGTAAGAATTGTTCACCAGAGACCGGAAATAAAGGGGTGTCGCCACCATGCGTTTCCGTTAAAGGGAACTTCGTCACCGACGAATGTTCGTTTCTCCGCTGAGCTCCTTCCTCTTCGTTACTGGTTGTTGCTAGGTTCTCCATTTTCGATAATATAGTTCTCTGCACCATTATTCCATACAACCTTCAACATCTGTCTTGTATTTTTTGTAGCTCGCACTTTGTTCGTAAGATAACGTAGAGTAGGAAAATAAGTTAGCGCTTAATTAATTAGGTTCAAGTGGGGAAGTTAACTTATATTGGCTTTCAGAAGCTAGTCAAATATTCAACCATAATTATAGATATACAATTTTTAAACATAAATATTCGTTAAATTCAATGAAATTACTTTATCAGTGATTCTTTAAAAGAGAGAAATTCTATCAATTGAATACTCATACTTCTCGATATATTTAAAAAATTTGAAGCATCCATATACTCGTACTAATATTTAAATAACTTAAAACAATTTTCATATGATAGCAGATTAAGGTTAATCTTGGTTTTATACGTGTTTGTAAATTTATTAACGAACGCAATGAACGAAAGGAATTCCCGGCAAAATATATTTATTAAAATCTCTCTAAAGCATATTAATTAAAGACTAGTGGATTAAACGTGGATTGCACGAGGAGATATATTTTCATCGATATTATCGGGTTTTCATTAAGGCAATGGTTTTACATAATGAAAGTTTATGTAACGGCTTACTCATCGCATATTAAGGAGTTCCATTGAATAATTAGACGAAAATAGTTCGCGGTAAGGAGACCAACTCAAAAAACAGTCCATTGCCTTCGAACATTATTTGGCAAGAGTTTCATCAATAAATCGCCATCCCTTTTATTAAGGCTCCATTCATTGTTATATAATTCAATATCTATTTGTTACTTGCTGGTTGCATTTTTTATAAATCAATTGTGTTTTACATGAACCATTTTTTACTGGTTTCTATCTTATTTCAGCCACTGTTATTTTACGAGCCGCTTAAATTAATTTAGGTGTTTAATTCAATTTTAAGTGCTGTTAGTAAACCAAGTAATTTATTTAACTCACTTACTTATTTAATTTAGAGATTACTTGTTTTCAGAAGCCTCTTTAAAATACCTATTTCAGATTATTCCATGTATATTCGAACTTTAATATAATACTTTGATGTTATTATTTAAAGCACTTCATACACTGATATTAATATCGTAATTGCCCTAATTGGTACCGCATTCTCGAGCTGATTTGGGTATAAAATGGATGATATTGAAGACTCTCTTATTTAGAAACTGCTAAAAATGCATATAATTATTCGTAAAAAGTATTCATTTAAGTTGTTATACAAACTAAATGAAAAGAATAATAAAAGAAACACGCTCTCCTGTCAACCGACATGGAAGGTATATTTACTGTTGGGATCTAGAAAGAAGGCACTTGTGACTGTACATGTCACGTGGAATTTCGATCTCCCGTTGGTTATATATGTTATATACTATATATTATAATTAGCTGATTGTATTAAATTATATATTACAATTAAATAGATATGATATAATATATAGGAATTCTCCTATAAGTGTAATATGAGATTCTTCTCCCTCCGTCTAAAGTCAACGTGTGCCTTTTTTCCAGAATCCTAGAGTACGGAATTCAGATAAACTATTAATTATATAAAATGCAAAGTATTGAAAAGGGTATAGGGTCGAAAAGTATTCAACACACATATTGAATAAGTATCAAAGTTCAATAATTCTGAATGAAAATCATTCTTTAGTTCCTCTTCAATGAAACCCTGGGATTCCTAAAGCAAACGTTCCATCCACTCGAACTAATTTTGATCCCTCTTTGGGATCACTTTCGCTTGGAATTCCATAGCAACTTCGAAAACCGTAGATGTACAAAATCGAAACAAGCAATTCCCCAAATATACTTTCGGAGTATATTTAGATGGAAAATTGAATCGGTGCCAGGATACGAGCCTGTAATCCGATCCTCCCAGTGCAAGGGATGTTTTCGGGTTCCCGCAGGATCGCGGTGTCGAGCCGCTCGAAATAATCACTCGCGTTAAAACGCCCGAAAGAATTTCAATCGTGAATTCACCTATCTAAAGACAATTATTTATTCCCGAGATAAACCGTGACTGAAGGATCTCAATGTCATAAAATCGAATGCCAAATTGAATCGTCATATAAAAAGATCTATCGGCTTATTTATTTCATAATCGTCATCCTCTTTAATCTGTGTTATCATTTCCTTCAGTTTTCTAATATCGTAATAATCATTGCTTAAATACTTGCTCCAATTTCATTGAGTATAAGCATCACCCTTATCAGTACTATTAACGCGAAATTATCTCTGGTTGCACAGAATTAATTTAGAAGCAAATTCCAAATAGCAGCGCTTCTCAACTACCATTATTACATTAATACTATTAATTAAATAGATTTCAAGGCCAATTATGAATATTCCTATTAGTCCACGTAAGAAAGTTATTAACAAGATTATTAACCAGTAGATTGCCATATGACAAACATCGTTATTCTATATAATTCCCAAAGATTTACAAATATTTGTTGTCCCACACAAAAAAGAGGTCAGGTTTACTACCGAAAATCCTGAAGACACATGGACATTATTAGTTGTTAAAGGACTCAATGTCGGAGTAGTTCTTAGAATTCTCGTGAAATATCTCTCGGATATCCAGAGAGGCGTGGGTTTCAGGGTTTAAACACGTCTTTCGTGTTTATATTCTCGTAGGAGGATGCCTCGTGATTCTGGACGGTGGCTACCGGCTTCTGTGTACCTATCATAAGAGAAATATACAGTCTTAAGACGATTTCTTACTGACGGAAACCAGAAACACATGGCGTCACGTAATATTTCTGCAGTGGGCAACCAGCACTCTTCCCCCCCCCCCCCCCACTCTCCTCTCCCCTCGGCCACTTCCCACACTCTCACCTCTTTAACGGAATCGGTAGTATCGCTGGCAGAAATTAGACGTTTCCTTGAAACCAATTATACTATCAGGGTTACGAGGTTTTCTTGGAAGATCTGAGTTATTTATCCAGGGAGATTGAAATAAATCGCGGTAGGAGATGATTGGGTAAAAAGTATGCACTTCTTGTGGGAAAGTGATGGTAATTTTGGATCGTTTCATATTTCATGTATTTTGTGGTCGATTTATTGCCATACGTAATATATTGCTTAAATCAGAAAGGATAACGTCGGTTATAAAGTTAGTTTTATCCGCTAATAGAAACGGAATATTTAATATTGTAATTGTTCTTTAATAAGTTTATTAAAATATAACAATGAAAATATTGACTATTTTAATTTCTGAAATAAGTTAGTAAATGTTTATAGTTAGTTATAATTGTTGAAATATGTAAGATGATTTTTTAAATACCAGAAATTTGATGGCACTTGATCTTCCGTGAAAGTAACTCATTAACCCGTCATTATTTTCACTCCTTAATCCCCCGTCAGACTTAAAAGCAGAGAATTCAATCTTTTTTAATTTTACATTTGTGGATAATAAAGGGATGAAACAATACTGTCACCCGAAATCATTAGTTTTAGCAACCATTGAATTTTATGGATTAATCATTATCCACCACGTATCATTGGATTCATACCCACGCAAGTCTAATTACGAAAAAAGATCCCCAAAATTTGGGAAGTATGTGGAAAAAAGTTAAATTAATTTTATTCTTACTAAATTATTAATATAATACAATGCATGCATAATTCAGTGGATATACAAATCTTCTAAAAGACAAGTCTCTTCACCAAAAAATAATAGCCCTTTGAAATACATAGTTATAATAAATTTAATTGAAGCCAAACAAGTAGTTAAAAACTAGTTAATAATACTAGTCGGTTGATTTGCCAAAAAATGTGCCATAATAATAATAATAGATTCACACTTCTTTTATGAAAGTTCGTTATTAGCTTGTCATTATTCTCACGTCAGACATGTCAGACTTCAACAGCGAAAGTTAAAAACAATTATGCATGCACGGATAATAGAGAGGCAGAACAATGGAGTCGGCCGAAATCACTGAAGACAACGAATACAATGTCGAGCCTGTGTTTTTTCTTATCCGAGTGATCCAACGGTGCAGACTCCCGGTGACCGGGTATCAGAGAGGATGGTTCTTTTTATCCCCGAGTGAAACTCGCTTGGATTTTATTTTGAATGTCTCGAAGCCAGGCCCTGACCTTAGCGGGAGCCAATTCGCAGAGGTATCGTTCTTTCGCGTTCATTCACTTCGAAAATAACGACGGAACCGTGTTCTTCCATTTTGCGAACCGGCGTCGGCGGCTCCTCTTTTCTATCATTTTGCGTTCTTCTCAATTCAAAGTCCTCCTTGATGCACCTTTCTTCTTCCTCTTTTATATCTCTTCTTTTAGGCCCGTTTGCTTAACGTCAATTCATTTCATCTTTGATACACCATATTGTCTTACTCATCCGTTCTTATTATCTTATTCAATATTAGTCATTAATATCTCGTTTAACATTGGATCATTTTATTGCGGTACTCGTATATTTGCTTATTATTTATTGCAAGTTAGTAACAAACAAATTTATAAATATGATGGAAAGTCCTATTGTCTACGTTTTACAAATTTTCGGGTGATTAATTACATTGAATTTGAATTTGGACATATTTATATACTATCATGTATTTTATCTTATATATTAATTATATTCATAGATTTTTAATTATATTACTTATATTAATAGAATGATAGATTTTTACTTAACTGTCCCATCTTCACCTATAAAGCCAATCATTTTATTTTGTTTAGTACATATATGCGTTAAAAACTCATCGTTTACAGAGATAGGGATACAAAACTAATAATAACAATACCAATAATGTCAATAATTATTCAATGATTATTGAATTACTACAGACAACGTATCAGTAAATATTAAGTATCACATATGCAGTTTTATTCTGCAAAACCAAAAATAAAATTTACAGCGGTTGATGCACTCTGCAAAATTCTATAAAACAGAGTGAGTTCCAATGTAACAAGAGGACAAACCAGACAGACCAGTTAAAATATCTCCAACATTTATCGGGAATTTTTATTTACGTTCTACGATAGCACGGTAGTTTGAAATAAAGCTAATAAAATTGGAGACTAACGACACCATTATGGTATAAATAAAGAACGAGCATTAAAGTATTTACTTGCAGCATAAATTTTATCCAAGAATTATATCTTCGTAAATACAACACTTGATATCTTCATCTTGATATTACTCATGGACCTTAATTCTCCATCTTTGCGAAGACTGTAATAGTTTTTCCAAGAAAACTTTTTCGTGCAGTTTTCGCATAAATATTTGTAATACGAAACATTTCGGTATTTCTTGGGAAATCACGTTGGCCTTGTACTTTTTCGAGGATGCTATTCTCCTTATTGTGTGAGAATCTCATCATGGTGGAACATAAGTTTTTATCGTTCTTATTGCTATAAAGCAAGGTCGTGATCGTGTTACCACTTCACCGGAACACGCCGGTTTTGCTTGACTATCGGTCGAGGATTCTCTTGCTTCCTCTTTCTCTCTGTCTCTTGTAGTCGCCATGGTAACGCCTCTTCGGGATTCCCCCTCGCAGAGGGTTAGCCAGTTTTCAGAGTTTCAGGGTGTAATGTCGAACCTTAGTTGGATGATGTCGATCACGGATGAAACTACTCGCCAGATAAATCTAAACGATTCATCATATTGCCACCCATTTCTACGTGGATTCTGTGCTTTCACTTCCTACTTATATTCCGAGTATCCCATAGAAATGTTATAACGCTATATCTCTGTTATGTTATGTTATGTTTTCTTCTAATATTTGTTTCCAGATCGCAGCTTTAGTAGTTGCAATCTGTGAGAAGTTTTATAAGCAGTTTTATATTGCACTTTTGAAGCCCCTTTATGTTTGGTTATTTATATTTCATTTGTTTTGTCCCTATAGTTATGTTATGGTTAATGTTTTTAGTATTAAAATTGGAAAATGAGATTACTTATACGGTCCCAATTTATATTAATTCATCTCTTCGAATAAAAATTCTTATTTTTAGACGAATAGTGTAAACCAATTTTGATATTACTTTTATTAACATGGAGTGCTTAATGGCGATTTAAATGAAAAAGTTTCTATTGTGGCTTAGGAAATGTACAAGAAAAACTTTCGAATTCTGCTGAAAAACTTATAATTTACACCTCCGTGACTTCCCTCATTATTAAATTCAAAATTAAATCTAAATTAATTATTAATTATAAGACATTAGGATATATAAAACACTATACTTTTATCTAGAGTGACCTTAGAACGTAAATTTCAATTCGTTTACTTGAAAATACATTGTGTTATAATATTTCTTAAAACAATCTTCTCACAAACTCTTTCCTCCTTACAATAAAACTCACCTCCCTCTCCGAAAAAGATTTAATAATCGAGTAAATTTTATTGTTATAATCTCCCCTTTACGACGTTCATTCCTTGCAACATTTCCCAGCAAAACACGTTCACTTTGCCAAAACTTAAGTTCCTGGACTTCCTCCGCTTTCCTCCGGAACGAATCGCCTTTGAGTGTCGTAAAAATACGAAGATTCAGAAAATCGATGTCGACCTATAAACCGCGATGTCACCGTCCGAGTCTAACGAGCGTCCAAGTTTTTCCATGCTCGCGTAAAAATAATGCCATCGAAGTGAAACATAAGACGAGACCGACATCCGTTTTATTAAACCATGCAAAAAGTAATCTCGAAAAATGTCTTAGGAAATCTCTTGCTTAAAGGTCTCGGCGAGCCGTTCTCGTTAAAAGTTCGAGTAAACGTGTCGGTGAAACGCGAGCCGAGTAATGCACATAACACCGCCTTCTTATTTCTTATTTCTTATTTCTGTAATACGTATTCCACAGCTTCGTAATGAAACCTAGTTCCCCGGACGACCGAACTAATTCTCATACTTTGTATTTCCTCCGGTTTAATCCCATACATACAAGGGGGTCTACCCTTCGGATCGCCATGTATTTTAGATCCTCCGGATCGCCTTGTATTTAATATCAGTTATTATCTCACAACGTGATTGGTGTAAGTTCACTTACGAGGAACTCGCCTGTGCAATTACGCGTTACTTGCGCAAAGTCCAAAGAAACTCGGTGTTATTTTATTAATTGTTTCTTGCGGGGAAACAATGGCTAGCCACTTTGGAGTGAGCTTAAATGGGAGGGGATGAGTAAGTGTTTTTATTTATGTTTGAGTAATTGGTTTTCAGAGCGTGATTAATTATGTTTTCTTTGCGTTAATTTTTAACTCCCCTATTCGGGGAGTGCAGGGAAAAGTGTTTGCTTGGTTCCAAGGAAGAAAATCGTTCTTGCCGTTTAACTTAATGCTTGCTTGGCTTCTTTGAATAGAGTCTGTCGATGACATCTAAAATCGCTGAACATGTTTTACATTAAATATATAAACCCATGTTCTAAGATATAGGTCTTTACATAGCTGATATTTTGACGGATTGCCAGAAGATGTGTATTAGGGTAGCTTTCTCTTTGAAATTTGAAATATCGGTTTTTGCTCGATTCTTCATTTTTGACATATTTATCTGAATATGTTATTATATGGTATTAGTTTTACTGTATAAAACTATCAAAATCTGATTTCCCAGATTGTGCACATATTGGCAAATACAAATAATGTCTACTACATAGAAGTTCGACTCCACCGTTTCATCATTCTCAGTATAAGCTAATAATCTCTGTGCACAGTGGCTCATATTTCCTCGGGTAGCCGATAAATTTATTCTTGTCCGAGTTTTCTTCCCTCATCTTCTGTTGGATCTTTATCCCCCTCGGTGAGATCGCGCATAAAACATTGACAGTGTCACGAGGATGTGAGCCGCGGAGGTATCGAAAATTACCGGGAGTCTGAATGACATGGCCGTCGGTCGGCGGTCTGTCGGTCGGTCGGTCGGTCGGTCGACGCACTGGAGCATGTGGGCCCCAGCTGCAACTCCACGTAGAGTGTTCTAAAAATACGCGGCCACCCCGAGTGCACTTGAAACTCTACAGTCGGAGACCATGGTACATTCTCGTGCAACGATTCCAAAACAGATAAACCCTGTTGCCGATTCAATAGAACTGACATCGTCGGTTTTTGTGTTTCACGAACGTCGGGCGCAACTATACCGAGGGCGTCCCGACGTCGATAGGTTGCAATTTGACGACGCGTCATGCCGCATCGAGGGCACACTCCGCATTCTACCCTCGGCTACGATACCCAGCCTGGAATTGCTTTTCCATATCACCTCCACTCTCGTCTTTCCTCGAGAAACATCGGAATTCTTTATAAGCCTCCTCAGCTATTCCATTTTCCGTGTTCCGAGCCGAAAATACGGCTATGAAAGGTGGTCGATAGGTTTCTCGGCAGTGGGGCGCTTTTCGGGACAAACTGTCGTGAATAGGAAATAAACCCCGTGACTCGGGGGTGCACTTCTAACTGGCTATGTAATATTTAGTTTAAGTGCTGACACTCTTTTTAAAGGAGACGGAAGCCACGGAAATGTTCGGATTGGGTGACCTTTTTGGAGTTAATTATTAAGGCATAGGTCTATTTGCATTCATCTAGGAATATTCTGTATCTTCGGATTAATATATTAGGATAAACTATACCGGCAAATAGAATTTGGCAAATTGCAATTATTTAATAATTACAGTTATTTAATCATTACATTCCTGCAGTTGGAATGTTTATACATAAATCGTTTTTAATATGGACTTCATTTTCATCCACAATTATTTCTTTTGCTGACTACAATCTAAAGTGGTCAGTTTATTATAGAGGATTTAAAATAACTTGCAAACATGTTGTACTTCTTTTATTTATTTACTCTGAATAGAATGAGGAGTTCTTTTCTCTAATGTCGCTCTGAAATAAATTAATTCTAGTCTAAAAAAGATTCGTGAAAAAGCATGGAAAGAGAGAAACCTTGAAAAGAATGAAGCACATGTTCTATTATCTTGTTTGTTAATTATTTTATGTAACGTCTTCTTTTCCGCGTCTTCTTTTCCACGACAAAAGACTGCACCGTTAAAAACTCGCGAAACAGAGTCTCAGCATGCAAAGGCGTTGAATATACTTTCATTAATACATAAATATAAATAGTAATATAATACTAATGTACAAATATAAATAGTAATAGATAGGAATACAACGAAGTGGGTTATATTGATGTAACAGATGTAATTCTACTAACAAGTTGAACTACAAGAAAATGTTTATCGTAGATTCTTCGGTTGCTTTCTCAAACTAAGCGATGGCAACCAATATCCGTTTTCATGTAGAGCGCCTTGAGGCACGTTATTCTAAGCATCATGGCTTTTACATCCCTCGTTCTCGTTCCCCTGGTTTCTATGGTGATTCGAAGAGGGGTAGCATCCCCTTCAGGTCGAGTAAGCTCTGCAGGTTGATTGTTAGCTCGCATATATATCCTCTTGTAAATACACGATGATCTATGCAGAATATAAATAGTCCTCTCATTAGAACAACAGATTTCGTTTGGTGCACATTTTCAATGAACGTAATTAACGAAATAACACGTTTTCGTGTTTGTGCCACACTCATTTCGTTTTTTTCCGCTAACTATCAATCTTTTGCCATTGTTGATCATTATGAAGCATGTTCGGAGGTAATTATTTTACATAATATATTAATCTTCATTTATTATAGATCAGTATATTAATAATTTGTTCTATGCGTTGAATCACTTTCTCAGTATTTTAAATAAAGCTCTCAAATAATGTTCTTGAAGAATGAATTTACTCTAGATCTGGCCTGTTAGATCCTTCTTATTGTTCTTGATTGATGTCCCATCAATATGCAAATATTTTCCGAACGTTCCGTTCTTCGAAAGAAAATAAAAATATTGTTAATGTTCTTGAGTTTTGAAGTTGGCCGTAGTATTATTAATATGTAAGATATAGTTTTTAGCGGCTATTAAGAACTATCTTATCGAAACGTTTCGTCGAAAATTGAAATAAAGAAGTATTAATCTAAACCTTTGGCCTTATTAATAGCCTATTAAAACTATTAAAAACTATATCTTACATATTAAAAATAAAAATATATTTCCAATAGCACAATTTGCAATACACGAAATCAATGATTTACAAATCAGGATAGTCAGTCTTGAATATATCGTTCTTATAAATATCAATCCGACTAGCAACTTTGAATAAATTGAAGTTACATTAAGTTATCATATATTATTACACCACAATTATCACATCATTTCTTAGACATTCGTGTAACCACGTAAATAATTGCCGCACGTCGAAATCCTCGCAAAGCGTAATTCTTGCGTTATTTATTCCATCCCCGATTTCTCTTTAGTGAAACTTGTATCGCTTCGTAACGATCACATGAAACGGCCTTCGCACGTAGTGTAACTTTAATCTATTTAAGAAACATCGTTATTTATCTATTCACGTGTTTCCCTTGACGGTGTAACAGGGTGTACAATGTACATTATCCGAGTATGCGAGTCTGATAGAGTTCCTCGGTCGCCTTTTACCATTTCCGCGAAATCTCGTTATCGTTACGACGGTAATCGACCTTGTTATTTAAGCCTTCAGCATCAAAGGAACAGCTTTCAAGCTTTACTGTGAAAAAGCTCGCATGGACCGTACTTCTTTACGCCGAGATTCTGAAACACACGTTTCCTTTGAAACTTAAGTCTCACGGTGATAAATATCAGGGTTAATTAATGCTGTCAAAAATCGATTCTGTGAAGTGAAGTCTCAATCACCAGTCATTTATTTGTGATTAGCACTCGTAGCCTGTATTAATTTCCTTATGTTAGAATTATTTGGTGATACATGATGCACTAATTAATTAGTTGAAACATCTCATTTCTGATGCAAACTAAAATTTGTAACTAACCTTATATTAATCCTAAGAGAAGCATAATTTAAAGATGAATTTCAGTTAGAAATAAAAACTGCAAATTTACTTAATTCCTGTCTGCAGGAATTAAGTAAATATGTTAATCACAAGCAGTATATGACAAACTGTATTATAAGTTTTGATTTTTGTTTAATAACGTATAGAATTCTTTGAAATTTTGCATCTACATCTGTAGAGATGTCTTCATTATTCATCTGCGCTTTCAGAAACGTTATACTTCATAATTCTTCCAATTTTCATTTGCAAGTCAGATTAAAGCTGATCTGCAGCTTCTGGACCATGATGAGGACTATTATCTGGTGGTCAGGGATTTCTTTCTCCCCGAAATCCCAATTCGTACCTGAGGAACAGAGGTTCGTGGTTTAGTATTTGTCATTTTTCGTTTGCACGCTGCGGTCGACAGGCGGGTAGGATTTTGGCTGAATTCCAAAGATATAAATTGTCGGGATCTCGTTGTCTCCGGCACTTCCGGCTCCTCGAGAACTTTCCTGCGCTCGTCAGTCGATTCCGGCCGGGCGAACTTTTCGGGCTCGATGGCTATGTCGAATCAGACCGAAGGAACCCGTATTAAACGAAACAGATTCCTTAATGATCCATCTTCATCTCGGTTATCTCACCACGGTGAGAAAATCCACTCGGTTCATTTTCATTTCAAATTACGCGGATATCCTTCGCACGATATTACATCATGCCGGGGAAAGCAAAGGAATTGCGTAGAAATAGTAATCGTGAAAGTTTCCGTACATCCAAGTACACTTAGAACTGGTTTGCGGTGTATTAATCAACACTTACGAATGTCATTTTCATTAGATATTTATAAATTCATAGGGAAATAAGATAAGCATAAGAACGTAAGTAAAAGTTGCTATCTGCATCGTCAACCGTAAAGGTTACAGATCTAAAAAGATGATAGATATAAATCATTTATTCCCGAGAATGGAATATGTCGTTGGTAACGTGGTATAGTTTATTAAAATGATAAAAATGATGAAATGTTAAAGAGAAAACAGATATAGAAATACGATGAACCTAAGATGAGAAAATGATTGGTTACAAATGAAATGTAAATGTAATATATGTTAATTGAAGAGTGGATTGCTCGTATGATTAAAGAGTATGGATGACTTGGCAACTGAGAAAAATTGCATTCACACGTAATACAAATTGTAGAGATATAATTTCGGATACATTTTATATTACGCATACAGTTATATAAATGTACACATACAAATGATAACTGAAAGAACGGCAGGAAAGGATGTTATCTGCATCGTCGATCAACCGTAAAGGTGCGAGATGCAGAAACATGATTGAGGTGAATATTTTTTCTATCAATGAATTATATCATTCGCACTCTTTATATCCATTGTTGACCAGGTTACAAGTAATAAGTAAAAACGAATAAGTAATATTACATTTGTATAATAAAACAACATATAATAATATAGTAAAGATTAAATGATACTCGACTAATAAAGAATTAATCCATAGAAACGTTTAAATAATTAATACCATTTGAAAAAGTAGATAAATATATGATAAATCCAAGTTCAGATAAGAATAATTTTGCTCAATGAAATACATGATTAGCATCAAGAATTCTGCAGCAGCGAAAATTAAGGTTATGTGGAATAATAATAGTTGTGCAATATGAGAGTGCATTTAGTTGTATGCACACATATACCACTCACTATATAAATGTCAAAATATGAGTGAAATTCACTATTTGCATCGTCGATCAACTGGAAAGGTTACACTGATAGAAAGAAAATTGAAACGAGTCATTTATTACGACGAGCAAGATGCGCCCTTTGCATTTTATTATCGTTTGTAAAATAATTAATTAACGGAAATATCAAGACAAGTTGGATGCAAGTAAAAGTATAAAGTATAAAGCAAAGTATGTTTATAACGGGTGGATCGATAAGGACTACCTTCTAATTGCTTTATTTCGCGATTGTTTTTGTGAAATTAAGAAAACATATGGAAGCTTGATGATCCTGAATCAGTCGAATATGATTTAATTTTTGATACCTTATTACATGTCGTTTTCATATTGCATTTAGTGAAATTAAGATGAGATGATTATTATTCTATTTTCCCTAGATATAAAGTTAAATGAAATGGAAATAGAATACAAAAATTGGATTGGAAGTTCATATTGATAAAAAGTTAATCAAATAGACATTTAACTTTACTTTTATATTTTACTGTACATATACTATGCAGCTATTGTCATACAAACACATGGTAGAACAAAAAATGTATAACATACCAATTCGCGGCAATATATAATACTGACATAAACCTTTAATCAATAGAATTTTGTGACCAACGTAAAAATTGGCTCCTAAAATCGATCGACTTAAAATCTCTAGTATAAACCCTATTACATGTTGATTAGAGTGACCAATAAATAAATAAATGTCGATAAATAATAAATTTGTGGAGAACTTCGCATGGATTTGCGGACAAAAAATATTATAGGTCAGATTATTCAAATCCGTGATAACGACATAAAAACTGTAATACCAATCATCTAACTACGTCGTCTTATTATTTGCGTACTTAATGATTTAATAATGAGTTAGAAATCGCAATAAAAAATGGCATTTGATTTGCAAAAATAGTGGCACTATATCTAAAGCCGCAGTATCTCGTGCGCCTCGGTCGCGTTTGATTCGGCTGATATCCAAGATGGCCGACACGCGGCGCTGTCGGCAGGATGGCGGCGGGTTGAAGCGGGACAGTCAGTCGCAGAGGGACCACGCACGGCGACTGTTGTTAGTTATCTCACAAAGGACAGATCCAAAGAGAAAGAGAAGTGAAGGCTCGCGAAAGGGAAGAGAAGAAAATTGGTGTATACAAGGATTCGGGGAACGAACGTTCGAAAAGAGAGAAACACGGTAGGAGGTTGTACGATAGGAAACGTTTGTCGTCGTGAGGAAATCGAATCTGGTGCCGCTCGATCGTGTACGCGTGAATTTTAACCTCGTCTCGTTCGATCATCGTGCGTCGTCTCGGTTCGCGTTTCTGGTGCGTGTGTCTCTCTTCCGCGCTCGCGCGCGCGTGTGTGTTGTGTGATTATTGCGTGAAATATAAAACAAGCCACACCGCAATTACTGGGTTCCGTTTGTGTCCCGACATCCCTGTACGAGTCTATACTTCGAGTTTGTACATATACGTCCGCCTACACGTACGCGTGACAGAGAAGGAGGTGCCGGCTTTCAGCAAAGTGCACGAAACAGAGAGAGATAGAGAAGCAGAGCAGCAGAGGAGCAAGGGACATCAAAAGCGGAGGAGTAGTGTTAGTGAAAAAAAGGCAGTTTTGGAGGGGGTTGGAGGGTAGGAGGTGGGACGGAGGTGTTGGGATTTGTTTTTTCGCACAACGGTGGAGCAAAACGGCCTCAAACTGTGGGGCTCTGGGGCTTTTTTTCTTCCTCCGCAAGGGATGTACTACCCCGTAAGTGATTCCTTCTATTCTTAATGTTTTGTGTATATTCCGTGTCCAATGAGAGCGAGAGTGCCGAGAAACGAGATGGAACGCCGCGTTCTATCTCTCTTTCTCTCACTCTCGCCCTCCCTGCGATGGAAATGTTCGGAGGCGTCGGTTCGATATGAGACGCCTGGCTTTTAACCGACTGTACTTTATTTTCAATTCGCGAATATTATTTTCTACGGTGTATATAATATGAGCTTTGAATTCTTGCTGATTATGTTCGTTTGGCGGGAATCATGAAAAACAAGGGACAAACCAATGTCGCACAGTGTATCACTGTCGAACATCGTTTGTTTTCCTCATACTCACTTATCAATACGAGAAGAATTCTGTAAAGATGAGAGACTCCCCTTAGGATAGTAAACAGTGTTCTTCACGTTTGGATGGATTTTATTCGTAATTTAAGAACTCGACGTTAATTCGACGTTAGAGGTTATGTTCGCCCTCACTGTTAGACATCGAGATACTTGGCAGACAAAAATCAATGTTATTTTTGGTCTTTCCTATCAGAGAAATGTTGTGATGGATACCTTGGTCAATAATGAGAATGTATCCAAATATTTTTAGTTGCATTAAAAAGTACTTTCACCGAAAGAGAGGTTAGAATCCTCGGAGAGGGACACGAACAGGGGGCACTTTTCAAAGTGAAAGTAAATACGATTCTTGGTATCTCCGTGTACCATTAGTTACTCAAATACTGCATTCGAGTGTCCATAATGATTCATTTCTGATTGGCACCGCGCAAGAAGTATTTGATCATTTATCCGTGTAAACTTGGTACTTATCACTGCTTACTGCGTAGGTTGAAGTTTTCCCACCGTATACTTAACGATTTGTCAGTACCTCTACATTAATGATTTAAATCCAATTAAAGAAGCAATATATAAATCTACCACTTGTAATAACGTGTACAATGTATAATATTATTACTTATATCTTCGTAATTCTTCGTGGTACAACATCACAGTTAAAGGAGGAAGATTTTGAGAATTTCTGGGAAATTCTCGGGTTCATTCAAAACCGGCATGGGTACTAGTTGTATGTGAACCTTCTATGGGGACAGGTATACTTTTCTTAATAGAAGAAATATCGGCTTTTCCGAACGAAACGCGGGTACCGTATTTCGAAGTCCCCCTTTCTTCCAACGCGGTAGGCAGCAGTGGATTGGATTTCGCACACAATAAAGCTGACCTTTTTCTTTCGTCCTCGGTAGGCCGTGTACACCGTTTGTTCCATGGGACAGTACGCGCTTTCAAAATACGGTTCGGCTCTCCGTCTCTTCTTGAGATTACAAAACTACCAAAGCAGTCAATATTACAGATCCGCAGTATTTAATAAAAATATACAAGTTTATAATGTCCCATTTTTGATTTTATGCGGCTCGCGTTGCCCACTAAACATAATTGAATCGATTAATCTATTTCTACCATCCATCCTTAGTTTTCATTACATATGCCTAAATGAAAAATACAGCAGAATCAAAATGACGTGTATCAATGACAATTCCACTATATACAATATTTCCATATTATTGTATTACGCCATTATTTTATTATACCCTCTATTTAATTTCGATAGAAAAAGTATTCATACTATTAATATTTTCAAGTAATTCTTACTCGCATCCCAATTTCTTTTCGAATGAATAAATAGCTCTTACATCGAATGCGACCAGTTACAATCGAAAACATCTAATATCGTTGAAAAAGCTTTTAATTTGATCGGCATGTCGAATTATGCAACATCCAAATTGTAATTCCGCGAATGGTTTCGAAGCGAGTATTGCACGGAGCATAACGCAATTCAAAACGTGGAATATTTTGTGGGACCTAGGTGCCCCAGGTTTCTACTTGGCTGTAAGCAATAGAAGTCGAAGCACATGCTCTCCTTTTCTATAGGCATGCTAAACGTTTATTCGTTGGTTTCCGTCTTACTTTCTCGCAGAGTCGTTACGTCACCTGCACGAACTCATACATATTTCACCTTTTAATACAAGTTCGTTGACGCTTCTATATATCAGGGGACTTTGTCAACTATCGATGAAAGCCAGTGTTATTATTAGATTAATAGCTGCGCGAAGCGATTCGAATTATTCTATGCTTTCGTAACGAACGAGTTGAAAGTTGGGGAAACATATTTGATCTGATTCGGGAATGATATTTTTGATGTAGTAATTAGTTTGGAGAAAACGATCGAATATAATATTGTAGGATTTAATGAGAAAGCTAAGTACGATCTTAAGATAAAAATGACACCGTATATTTATGAAAAATTATATCTTTTGGTTATAGGTTTTTCACTTCCTCGCTCAGCTTAAAGATATAAAATGTATACAAAATTAAGATATAAACTGATAAAAAAAGTGTGCAATAATAAACTGCGATGCCCGAAAAATATTAGGAGATTCAAATACTTACAATGAGTAACCTTTAAGTGGTCAAATTAAAATTGATGTATACACAAACAAATGTCACCAGTGTTTTAGCGAGGTTAAACGTTAGACATTTTTTAATCTGCTGATTGGGGAGTTCTCCTCAAAAACGACATCATACGATTCCTTATAATTTAGTACTAAAATAGAAATTTGAAAATGACGTGAATTTGTTAGCATCGAGGTGCAGGTTCAAAGAACGAGTTATCTCGTCATCCCCGGTTAACAGGTTCAAATTCCTAAACAGTTAAACAGTTGCTTCCGTATTATTTTATGCTAATTTAGATGCTCTCGAGCTTAACTGGAAGTTGAGCGTTGATGTCGAAATGTGGGTTGTAATATGCATTAAATATGAAATATGGAGAACACCTTCGTATCATTTTGGTTCTAGTAAGTGATAATAATACACGAATAATTTTTGGAGCGAACAAAAATCAAAGATTAAGAACAAATGAATAGTACGATTAATTGATTGTATATTAAATATACTATATAATCGGGATTTTAGACGAATATACAATCTTCAATGATTATAAATGGAAACGTACATCTGTGTTATCTTAAATTAAATTCCGATACACTTATTGTTGAAATTTCATTTCATTTAAAATTCGTGTATGACCCCTTGATTTAACTACAGTGTCCCTTGTCCTATTTTTAAAGTATAGGTTATAAGTTCGTGTTAAGCGGGGTGAAAACCGGTGAAAATTGTATTTGCAATACTAGGTTATTGCATTATTCAAGGCGATTAACGTCCAGATATCTCGGAATGTCCGGCGATGCAAAAAAAACAAATAATAATTGTTTCTGGAACGGTCAGGTTTCGGGTGTCGACGTAAAAAGTCGCTTTTTAGGTCAAGTATCGCACCTACCCTGACACGTCCCAGCTTTTCTCGTTTTAATATTATACCCCGGTGAAACTGGCCGATGAATTTTTTCACCCCGCGAGCGAAGTATATGGATCACCCACAAATGTCAACCACCACTCTGTCAGTGGTATGCATATGTCTTGTTGCGCTAATTTCCTAGATTTTCAACCCTTTATTTTACCCCCCCTGCAACCCGATCTCGTACGTACATGCTTTTTTCTATGACATTCGAAATATAGGACAGACTCGACTATTTCTAGCAGCCGGAATATCGGTATTTTATTTTGAACCGTGCTTCCGATCGATTCTTGTAAGATGATTCTTGTTCTTCAAATAAATTGGTAAACTTTAGGCCTTTAGGCCATGTTTAAGGTAAACTTAAACATGTACCGATTATGTGAATCCAGTCGGAAAGAATTCATTTCTACACCTAATGCGTCTATATTTGACTTACTTCCGTTAACCCTTAAAAACTACCATCGAGAGAAATATAAAATTAGAGTTACTAGTCGCTACGTTTTTTAAAATAATTAAGACAAAATTCGAATGGGGTGGATTTGCACCCTTGATAGCCATAAAGGGTTAAACTGATTCAAATCGTCGATTCTAATCTCGATTCTAATAACGCTGTCGCGCTTTGAAGATAGTTTTTTTACGAAATTGTCCTTGCGACTCGTCACCTCGTAATCGATATTCTTACCACGTGCTCACTCAATCAACATATTTTTTTCTCGCTGGTTAACCGCATCTTGAGTGTCGGATTATTCCAGGATTCACAACACTGCGTCTACTTTCGTTTCATTCGTGTCGTTCGAAATTTTGCAACGATTATTAATTATAATTCAGATTAGGGTCTGTAAGATGATGCATATACAAATTTGTTCTGTCAAATGTTCTGTGCATAAATTCATGGACACTGATCGTGAATTACTGCATTTGTTTACAATTATTGCGCGACTGTTAATTGAAATCTTATTAAATTCTTCGGCTCATTGTTCGTATCATTATTGTTCATGAGAAATTGGTTTCACGGAATCATTAATTGCTCCTCATTATTCTATTATATTCAGCTGCAGACATATTTATTTATTTATGTGGTTCCTTATTTAGTTTATAATAAAGCAGGAGTAGCGACTAGTATATAATTATGTATTGTATGATAAATATAATATGCTACAAGTAAGTAGCGATCATTAAGTACTCGTAAATGGTGCTTATTATCTAAGAATAACAACTGAAAGACATACCAATTAAAAATTAATTATAAGTTAATGAATCATAACTAATTAAAATGATTATCATATTTCTCGATTTCGGTATACGGCAATCACTATTGTTATGTTTAACAATATTAATTGGAATCACGATACGTCGTAGTATCTTAACACTAGAGCTAGCGAACATATAAACAGTTTTACTTATACACTTATTTATGTATAAATTATTCCTGAAGGATATAAGTTCATCAACGGATTTAATTATGTGCATTATGTACATAAAACAGCGGCATATAAAAACCTAAACAATGCACCGTTATATATTTGAATAATTTTGCTAAAAATGGCAGACCAATCATTTCGATTGCTTTAGTACTTCTAGTGTCAAAGACTTGAACTTACGACATTGCTTTAATAATTAATATTAATACAATAATACTTTAATATTCCAACAATATTTTACCACGATGAACTAACAAACTCTCGCTTAGTTTGCCCAATTAAATTTGCTTAAATTCATCGAATAATAGCACCTGATTACAATTTCTTAGAAACGAAATATTTCAAAATATTTCCTATCTCGTCACATGTCTTATCGTCTTTGTAAAAATGAATATTTATTTTCGATGTATATTAATAATCACGAAAGACCACACGTCTTTCATCCTCTCAGAGTGAAACGGTTTTATTCTTTGTACGGATCCGACGTGTTTCGTTTGGTTCCGCAAGGCTTAGGTTTCGTCAGAGCCGCGAAACGTTCTCGCAACAGAATCGTCTGCGTGGGCACGCTTTCAAGATTCCTTTTTTCATCTTTAGACGCACTAGTTTTTGCAGCTGATCTCTCTCTCTCTCTCTGTCTCATTCTTTCTCCTCTCCTTCTGTTTCCTCTCCTCTTCCGCTCCCCTCCCCTCCCCGCCCCTCCCTTACTCTTCTTTTCCCCTCCTCTTTCCGAGCTTATATTCGTGAGTCAGAGTTTAATGGAGGATTTAGTCCCAGCTGGAAAATACAGGCTTATATTTCTAGTAGACTTTTAAATAGCACGAAAACTCTTAACGCGTAAATTTCATATTTTATTGCTCACACGAAAAATCCGGGGTTACGCTCGTAAAATTGGATTCTTTAGCTCGGGGATTATTTCTGATTGGATTTGAAAATATTCGAGGTGCGTGTTACGAAGATATTGTATTTTTTCGATTATAATAGAGTGTGCTCCGTATTCATGTATATTTGATTTCTCACTCGAAAATTGAACTCTTCGGAATACTAAGAATATGTATATAATTATTGTTAGTATATAATATTAATATAGTACCATTAACTTATACTAATAGTATTAGTACTGTATAAACATTATATCAGGCTAAGTACTAATTATAGTACCATAATATACTAACTATACTCATATCAATATTCTTAGTAATATATTAATATGAGGCAGAACTAGAATTATTTATACAAGTTAATTATATTATCCAAACAAAACAATTTATTTATAGAAGTATTCCTCTCAATTATTATAATTACTACAAACTAGCAATTTACTATTCAACTTACTATTTGCACAACAATTCCATGCACTTTTACATTATCGCTGGAAATCTTTTCCGAATGATTCACGACGAAAATGTTGGCACTAAAATTGTCTCGAAGTCTCGTACGTTTCTAGTTTCATTTTCTCCCTTTCTCCAACAAACTTAAGTATTCCCGGCTCTGCTTTCAAGTAGTTGGTATGTTTAGGCCCGACATAATTGATTAGCCTCGAAAATTTCTGTAGCTTTTCGTTTTTTCAAAGTTTTTCATGTCCCTCGCTATTCTTGTACACCCAGCCTCGTGTTGACTACTGGGTTTACGTTCTTCAGGGTCGATAAAGCGCATTCAAGTGCTGTCGTCATAGTTCACTGACCTTCGTAATTTCTTCCTATTTATATGTCAATTTAATCTTATTTAACCCCATCGCATTCAATGATACCAATTTGCACGACAAAGGAATTAAAACGATTTAAATATTTAACATTTAATAACATTTTAATATTTCTGGGTTTTAAAAGTTTGAGCAGAGTTGCATTAAGAAATATGTGTCAAGGAGTGACCATGTTATTCAACCTTTAAGGAAAATATTATATTGTATCAATAGTAAAATGCCAGTGCAAACGCTTCACAGAATCATAATATTATATTTATATTGTTTTTTTAATAAGGTTTATATAAAAGAGTGATGAAATATTTGAATAGCATTGTTATAGCATTGTTATACATTCGATTATCTAACAAGTGGAAATGATATTCGGCTTAAGTCATAGTTTGTAATTAATTGGTATTAGTGAAATAGTTAGTAGTATGGTGATTATGGTGATACCATAAGTGTGGCAAGAAGTGTTAGAATAAGTTGAAAATGATGAGCCGTTTGACTATTGTACGTAAACCACCTCGGTTCCATTCCATTGCACTATCGATCCTCCGTAGTTCTCGAAGAGAAAAGTGCTCTTGAAAGCGGAGTTTCATTTGCTTCGGAAGATATCGTCTCGTTTTGTCGTCAGGCTAAAGTCACCGAGGAAACGGATCGTTACTTTAGTACTCATTCGGTAAATTTAAGAGGAGCTTACTTAGTCCGCAGAACAAATACGGACTTCCTGAATAATGACGTTTGTGAACTCGAAAAATGCCATTACTTACGTTAGTGAAGTCCAAAATTCTAATCAACTTTGGAATTCAAATCAACTAGAAAAGTGTCATTATTTAACATACTCGAGGATACCATATTATCAATTCCCATTTTGGGGTATATAAATAAACATCTTGATACACTTTCTAATTTCTTTTAAAAGAATAACATCAAACTGAGAATATCTTCAAATTCTTATTTTCGCCTCTATCTACGTCCCCAATCGCCTCAATATTTCCTTTGTCATGCTATGATTTAAGTATAAATACTTTAAATATAGAAATTTGTTAAGCTATGAACATATTTAATTATAATCTAATCATAAACATATCTGATAATTATGAAATATAGACTATTAATTCATATTATGTAATGCAGTATCAAGTTGCGCCGTTAGTTACCGAACTACTCAGAAAACAAATATACATATTACATTCGCGGTATTTCTGAAAATACGGATAAAAATATAAAATAATGAATATTCCCAGCAATTAAAAGCAGTATATTGGAGGCAAAGGAATATTTAACGGGACTTACGTCATTACGGGGGAGGGGGTCTGACGAACGCACATAAAGTGGAAGGAAGTATCACTTTAAGCTTAAACTGTGCTTAGCATCGTTAGTCTGTGGTGAATACGTGTCAAGGTCCTTTTTACATATTCAGCCATTGTTTTTTCTTGTACCATGCAAACTACGTTTCACTTGGAAATGATCACTTATGAATATTCTTAGTAAAGCGAGAATTTAATGGTTAACTTTTGTGCGTTCAAATCCCGGTCCGGCCGTTCCTTTCGTACTCTCTGATCCTCCCATGTGTGTTCGTCGTTGTTGATACCTTTCAATTTATTATGCAAATCCAGAACGCCTTACTCGAAATTTCAATGCACCAATGCACCACATAAAGCGACATTGTCCCGCGGATCGTAATTGAATTCGTAAGACTGAAATAACTCTGTGCGGTTTGGTCTAAAAACATTTCCCATTTATCTAATTCTCTTGCGCGATCGGCGAAAGGCAGGATCGTACGAATGTGAGCTTGCGGGCTGAGCAAATGTTTGAATTCACTTTTAAATAGACGCGTGTGAGTCATGTTTGTTCCACGAGAAGAATAGCAAAGGATCCGGAATGTTTTTTTGTCCCTCACTTTACTCTGCTTCCGACAACAATCGAGTATGTAGGAACAGTAAACACTTGGCCGTCCGGCGACACCCGGTTGGTGTCTTATTATTGGTTTTACCCCAAATTCCTTGTTAGCTTCTATTCATTTACATATATCCTCGCAATTTCGCGTAGATCAGGCAACAGGATCAGGAGTTATGATTTTTATGTTTTTTACAGTATATCGTAATTACAATATCAGATATTATGTTCGAGTTAATAATAAATTTGTAATTCATCAAAGGGTCTAGCCGGTTAAGGGGGGCCAAAAGTGCCCCTAAACCAAATTGGACTTGCGATGGGTCATTCGATAGCTAATGAAAAAAAAACAATCTGTGCCAAGTTTCAACTTTGTATCTCGACTGGGGGGGTAGTAAAGGGCAAAAAACGAAAAATCACGTTTTTGTTCAATTTCTTCCAACTGAGTGCATGAAAATTTTTGAAAAAAATTAGTGGCACGTCAGTTAGCGATACACATATTATAGAATTTTTTCAGATTTTTATGTTGCAAATCCAAGCTGGGAAAAATAAAAAACCCCCAAAAATGCCGAAAAATGCCGATTTGGTATTGAAGGAGTTGCAGAACTATAATTATATAATTTGGGTAAGTGGGTATATGTGATAGTATTGCTCTCAATTTTTTTTAGATTTTTTGATTAGGTGCGCCGTAGTTAAAAAAATTAAAAACCGGGTTTTTCGGCGTTTTTTGCGTGTCAGATTGACTTATAGGTCGAACTTTCGTATTATTCTCTATTAAATAAGGGTTTGTGCAGTAATCAATGTTTTTGCATCCGGCAAAGCAATATAGGAATTAAGGAAACTAAATAAATAGAGAAAATTGGAATTACTGTGCTATTAGAGCCTAGAGCGTAGCGAGTATTTTCAAGTGGTTCGGTGGTCCCGTGGCAAAGCGTCACGCTGTTGAAACGCTGCGGACTTTTTTTGTAGGTTCGCATCCCACTTAGGTTAATTTTTTTTTGCATTTCATTTTCTGAACTTTTAACTATATAACAACCGAACTATATCAATATCTGTTTACAAGTAGTTTAAGCATATTTTTGAAATATTCTAATCTGTACTATACGTAAATATGACTTTGGAGCGCATGTTTATCTTTAAATATAAGACATTTAAAAAATATGCTTAAACTATGTTTAAACTAGTTCGGTTGTTATATAGTTAAAAATTCTGAAAATGAAATGCAAAAAAAATTAACCTAAGTGGGATGCGAACCTACAAAAAAAGTCCGCAGCGTTTCAACAGCGTGACGCTTTGCCACGGGACCACCGAACCACTTGAAAATACTCGCTACGCTCTAGGCTCTAATAGCACAGTAATTCCAATTTTCTCTATTTATTTAGTTTCCTTAATTCCTATATTGCTTTGCCGGATGCAAAAACATTGATTACTGCACAAACCCTTATTTAATAGAGAATAATACGAAAGTTCGACCTATAAGTCAATCTGACACGCAAAAAACGCCGAAAAACCCGGTTTTTAATTTTTTTAACTACGGCGCACCTAATCAAAAAATCTAAAAAAAATTGAGAGCAATACTATCACATATACCCACTTACCCAAATTATATAATTATAGTTCTGCAACTCCTTCAATACCAAATCGGCATTTTTCGGCATTTTTGGGGGTTTTTTATTTTTCACAGCTTGGATTTGCAACATAAAAATCTGAAAAAATTCTATAATATGTGTATCGCTAACTGACGTGCCACTAATTTTTTTCAAAAATTTTCATGCACTCAGTTGGAAGAAATTGAACAAAAACGTGATTTTTCGTTTTTTGCCCTTTACTACCCCCCCAGTCGAGATACAAAGTTGAAACTTGGCACAGATTGTTTTTTTTTCATTAGCTATCGAATGACCCATCGCAAGTCCAATTTGGTTTAGGGGCACTTTTGACTACCTTAACCGGCTAGACCCTTTATTAAATTTCTTTATTTTTTTGTCGATATACACTACAGAATATGTAATAAATACAATTATTTTATAAATCAGTGTCATAAATATCTCTTTGGGGAATCAATAAAATCGTTATGTTGTATTGGGAATATTATTACGTAGGTGTTGACTGTAATCAATAATGGGATATAAAACAGTAAATTCAAATTGGAAAGTAAATATAAGCTTTGTTCGATGAGAAACAGGACAGAGTTCTATTATTCAGAGTCAAGAGTGGAATAGTAAGACGTTGCATTGGCGTTATAGAAGCTGACATTTGACATGTGCTTGCTGATTAAATTTGGATGAGCCAATGTGATATTTGCAAAGGGAAATCAATAATGAAAATCTAATTTGCCATTTTACCTACCGAACTGGTACCATTTACATTCCCATCAACCTTTCAGACATAATTAACGGAATACTATCCGATTATATCCAATGTGTAATTATACGTATTCACGAATAATGAGAACATTTTAATATTCCAAACATAATTCATATTTTATAGTTGGCAATATTAACTACTTTCTTAACGCGACTAATAGTAGAACATATTCAACTATATTCATATTGCATATAGTTGAAATACTATTACTACTTCTGTTAATAATTAATAGTTAATCTAACAGTTAATCAATATTCTAGTTATAACCAACGTCATATAACGTTTAATTACCTGATTACATTTTGTAATATTAATTATGTCATATACATATATAATGCAGAACCTATATAATATATAATATGTAATGTACGCAACCAATATGAAATCAAAATTCCACATGTCAGGGAATACGCCACAAGAGTCACTAAAAAGAAGATTTATTCAGATCTCGTGAAAGCTATTAATTTCAATTTGCCACGCATAGAGGAACTTATTATCGTCGAACATTCCACAAAAATAAGAATCTTCTGATTGCAACTTGTTCTTAATTCAATTTATTCAAAGTGTATTAATAGATTGATTGGAATATAAAGAGAAACGATTGCGCGGAAAAAATTAGCGAAAGGTTTACCGAGGCTGTTTTCCGATTGACATAACAGAACAGAAGCGCTTCCCCTATTACTATTACGTCAAACAAATGTTTGAACCGGTATCTTGACACAGCTGTGTGACTATTTATCGAAATCTTACTGGTAATCGGTGACGGTTCGAAGTAATCTTTGTGGCGAGACAAGAGAATCCGGAGGAATGGAAGTTGGCATTCGTCGTCTATTTATTCTGGTTGCATCTTTGAAAATGCACCGACGGTTGTTGTGCTCTCGAAGACAGGGTCGAGGCTACACCGAGAAATGGGGTTGCTGGCCTCCGTTTGTTTTCTCGCCATTGACATTACTCTCTGATAATTATTCAATTGAATGATAAAGAAAACAGTTTAAGCAATGGAATATAATCACCTGTGAAACGATACAGACATTGTCATCGAGTAAGAGTATGTTGTTTAATTGATAACTTTGTATTACTTCTTTTCAGACGAATCTGAAATTGTTACGTAATTTAAGTGAATTCATTTAAATATATGTTTCAAAGTACTCATATACACAAAGTATTCATATTTTAATTAATCGAATTCTTGCTGGGATTTCTTCTTGAAGATGCCTCCGCGTTTCGCCATCAATTTATTAGTTATTATTATTAATAACTAGATCAATTATACCTCCGCGCACAAGATACACTTTTGGAATACAAATGCTCGGAGCAGACACCGAGAACGAATAAAATTGATTTCGGCTTTTCTGAAGTTTCCTTATTTTTTCGTTAAAATATTTGATATAAATATTTTTATAACTTACATCTGCTTTTTTCTTGAGTATTTTTTTCGTACTGGCGGAATTCGAATTCTATTTACGCGATTTTCTTGCGCGTAAATAACCGCATGCAACGAATAACCCACGTAAATCGAATAGACGGGTGTACTTTAATGTGATAATAAATTATTTAATTATCTAATGTTTTTTTGCAATGATCAAATTGTATTCTCGAATGTCATGAAATCAGTTGAATACCTTAGGTGGAATGTAATGGAAGAAATTATATTTGGATAATAATTATAATTATTAATTGTTGTGCAGATTATTTCGTATAATGGGGTTGGTTATATTGTAGAAGTATCTTAGTAGAAATGATTTTAACGATAGAGCTAACGCTTTACAGTAAATCGAATCGAGGTACGTCGGCTGATAATTAAACCGGGATTAAAACCGTGTCTTAATGAGTGAGAAGTAATTACTGTAGTTTTAATAGCTCGAAATGGTCTGCTTAGCCTTAATACAGTATGGGTTTACAATCCAACTTTTTGCTTTATTATATTTTATATTTCATGCGTTACTATTGATTTCCCCAGATATTATTAAATAACGTACTACTTGTAATTGCTACTCCATAATATAAAATTATATAACTGAAGGTTTATTATATCTGTAATTAAACGGAGATTACAAATTTCCGTCATGAAAAATGTGGAACTCCACAAATATAACGGAAATAATTAATTAAACAAAATAATTAATACAGCAAATACAACTTGCGTTATTAAATGAAGTACTGCTGTTACTACTTGTAATTTCTACTCGACAATAAAAAACTATCTAAATTAAGTAAGGCGGTTTAATATATCAATAATTAAACGAAACTTAAATATGTTTATAATACAATAATATCGAACGCAAGAGATATAATTCAAGTAATAAAATCAATAATACAGCAGATTTAATTAGTAATTTGTACTCGATAATATAAAATTATCTGAATAAAGTAAGTAGTTTATTATATATGTAATTAAACGAAACTAGTATATTTTGATAATACCAAAATATGGAACAATATATTATGTTTCCATACATCTCGTTGAAAATTAGAGTAGCGAATATAATTCATATATTAACGATATCAATTAATTACACATCGAAACCAGTTACAAGCTGAAAATGATAAAAATCAGTAAGAAAGAACTTTCGTAGATTGAAGTACCGTTAGCAATTTTTGCTTATTATTAGAATGATTGCAATAACGTTAAAGAATTTTGTTATTTCAGTATCACGTTCTCCCTTCGGATATATATATACTCCACGCATCACTTAAAATATTCTTGCTCCTCCATCTCTGCCAAAAAGGTTGTACACCCAAATATCATTCTAACATCCAGCATCCAACGAAACGGCAGCTTTTCTCTCCTTTGAGTTTCCTTAGCAATTGGAAATGCGGGTACGATCAATCGTTTTCTTTCAATAAAACGTCCATCAACATTTCCGTCAACCATCCCACACAGCTGCTGGTACCAGTATAAGGGATTAAAAACTAGCTATTTCATTCTTCGACCAAAGAATTCTATTCATCGATACACATCATTCTTGTCTCCGTACAAGGATATTTTCAATCTTCTAACAATAAGACATGGCGATTTGAAGACGTATAATTTAACACTAGAACTACCAAGAGGTTCAAAATGACTTGTCTGCCATTTTGAGTTAAATTATATGAATGTACCACGGCCAATTGTTGTACAACGCGAATAATTGAATCTATTAATGTACTTAAATATTCCTACCCTAATTTATACATAAATAAATGTGTAAGAATAATTGCGTATATGTTCGGTAATTTTAGTGTTAAGAGACGTCTTTAAATCGGTTTATGACAACTTCTTCTTTATTTATTTTATTCATTTATTTGAAGTTTAATTACTATAGGATTTGATGACAAATATATTTTGCAATGGGCCAGTGGTTTTGAGATGATATCTGGAAATAATGTTCCTCCAGTATTTTTCGGATAAAATGTTCGTATGTGAAGTGAATCATGGGCTCGTAGATTATCTTATAAAGAATTCGTGGATACATATGTATGTGTATATAGACGGACATAAATCGTACGTTTTAGAGGGATGTATATATGTACGGGATTTTCCTGGGCCAGGATATCCTGATGATCCTTCGGTTGGATACTTAATGTCGGATCCGCAGCGCTTGGCAACGATCCAATGAAATTTCGCATTGACTACACAAAACCGACTTTCCTTCCATTTTCCCCTTTGGATACTTTTCCCACTCTTACCAAACTTGATACTTTCAAGTGTAGGATATCCAGGTGTAGGATATTCCTTTCATTATGGAAATTTCGAATTCGCTACTTCTTTCCGGAATGAATTTGTGAAACGTTAAATATTGGTTCAAACCATGAATATCCCTTTCTGATGAATTTTAAAAATTCTGTTCTTTCAATCTTATCTCTGTTCGTTGGTTATTGTTTAATTAGAATAGACTTTGATGATTAATTGCTGTTTTCGAACGTGTTTATGTACTTGCAGATTAATTTTGGATTTCGGGGTTATTTCTCTTTTGGATATTCTTTACCTTGATTTATATTTTAATTTTATGCACCTGCTGTTTCTGAGAATTTTTAAAATCGGCCGGAGAACTGGCGAAGAACTGTCTCCGGGGTGTATAATTTTTAATAAATATGTGGTGCAATTTTTATCTTAACACTATAACGACGAAAGCTATCAAAATGAAGGGTCCACGGATTTCTATAAAAACGTACGACTTTGTAAGGTTCCATTTTCCGTGATTTTTTGCGCCTCGCGTTGTACAATGAACGTAATTAAATCGATTAACTTATTGTTTTCCTTCATCCTTATTTTTAAGGACGTATACATAAATGTATCAATATAGCTGAATATATTGTCCGTAGTTCTACTTCGCCGTTTATCTCATCAGATCTGATAAATTGGAATCTGAATTTTTGGCTATTCTCAGTTTTAGATCTTCTATATATGTAGCTTGCTCTCATTGAATATAACCCTTCGTCATCGCGAGGATGATTCATGTGCTCTGGCGACTGGACTGTTTTTAGTCGAAGCGACGAGCGCATTACGAGTGTCAGACATATGGAGAATCCGCGATATCTTGCACGTGGAACTGGAATTAGCATTTACTCAGTTCACTGATCCTTTTAATAAATACGTAACGATCCAAGTGAATCGCTCAAAGTAATTTGTATCGCGAGTTCGGTGACTATATTATCCCCCCGTCAAATCATATGGTTTTCTGAAATAAAGCTTACAATTAAACATGTGACGAGTTAAATCTTAATCTTTCAAACTGCCTTTGAATGTCCACACTAAAACTTCTAATTCCAATTTTAACACTAGAACTACGGAAGCCATCAAAATGACGGGTCTACGGATTTAATAAAAAACGTTCAAATTTATACGGCTCCATTTTCGAAGAATTCTTGTGGCTCAAGTTGCGTCATGGATGCAATTAAATCTATTACATTAATTTTTTCCATTCCCTCTCATTTCAAGCACGTATACGTGAATATATAAATATGGCTGAATATATTGTTCGTAGCTCCAGTGTTAATAAACTTAATGAATAGGTTTAAATTGTTTGACAATTTATATACCTTTATTTTATACGCATTTGACGTTTATATTTTTATTGCCTAATATTTCTGAAAATCAATATCGTACGGAAAAACCTGGTTTTGCTGGAATAAGGATATCGAATCGAACACAGTAATTGGAGCGTGATTGATAATTGGGCCAATTACTGTCTAGCAGAGGAATACCGATTTTTAATGTTCTACGCGAAGTGATAATTTCTTGGAATTTTGTACAAAAACACACTTTATCTCGATGCATTCTTCTTTGAATTGTATAATAGTCCTGTTTGTATGTACATCATATTAGATTTTTCTGTAGAATTTTAATAATGTCCTGGTGCTTTAACATTTAAGTCTGTTATCCTAGAACTTAATTATTGCAATATTTAGTAAACTGTTGCGAAGTCGTATCATATTTGATCAGTTGGAAACTTGCAGTAAAGTTAGAACATTAGAGCTCAGTTTCCAATATTACATTTTATGTAATTATAGATAAGTAAAGCCGCGGAATAATTAGCCTTTAACATGCAAATTTAAGAATATAATTTCGCGAACTTAATGAGTTCCAACTTAGAATACTTTTTTATTTATCTTTTAATTTTCCTTAATTCCTTAAAAATTTCGGATCAATTCATAAATTTGAAATCATTAATTTCTTCTTAAGACCCTTCGCCAATTAATACAGACAAAAGAGTGCCAACATTTTGGGCAACAAACATTGTCTGAAATTAATAGAAAAGTTAATAAGAATTAGTTAATCAAATGCGCAATATTGTCGTCTCCACTTCATTATCTCACCCAACATAAAAAATATTAAACCTTAAAGATATTTGATCAATTCATGAAAAACATCATGAAACAATTATGTTATAAATATGCAGTCACCAATCAATTAGTAAAATTTGCATATTAATACTAGAACTTCTAAAGCAGTCAGAATGATTGGTCTGCAATTTCTAATGAAATTATTCAAATTTACAACGACGCATTGTTTTAAATTTTATATACCTTTACGTTATTTACATAACACAGATAATGAAATCCTTTGGTTAATTTATATCCTCCAGGCTTAAATTACGTATAAATAAATGGATAAGTCTGAGTACATGTTCGGTAGTTCTAGTGTCATGTCTGCCATGTCTGCCATGTCTGCCATGTCTAGTGTCAACTATTTTAGAATTAACGCGTTGCGGAGTGTTGGTGCGCACGCACAGAATAATTCGTTATTAATTAATCCGACATTGCAAGCACTCCATAGAAGTGATACGATGGAGTTTCTTGCAATATTCGCGACAGTTTAAGTTAAGTTTGTTCTCGTGGAAGGTCTATTCTAAGTTTGTCGTAGCACAATACGACAGTCGGTGAAACTTGCGGGGCATCTATGAAAAAGTTTGCGCGTTGAACTGTTACTTTGTACTTTGCGTTCCACGTTTCGACGGAATTCCTTTGTCCGGTTGGAAGAAGAATTTGTCGTCGACACGGGGCTGGACTTTTTGTTAGTTATACAACTTTACGATAGCCGTGTCCCAGATTGTTCAGCTTCCCTTTTGTCGGACAATCACAAACTTTGCACTACTTAAACAACCTCTTTATTTCGACGATGAATTCTGTTTATCTTCGCGTTCCTCCTTTCCTATTATATATATATAGCTCGCGGAATATTCCTTTGGGACTTTCCATTGATATTGTTTCTTACTTATCAGGAGGCAAATATTATCTTCGGAATCTTGATACAGCAACTAATTACTTATGAATAATGTATATTGCTTTGTTAATGAAAACGGGAAAATGTGGATGAAATATGATACGCTTTCAGACATTCTTTCTTTGTAAGCTTTTTAATTAGTTGTTGCTTATTAAGTACTTCTATATATCACTCTAATACTCTATTCTTTTGAGATTATCTGTAAACGGATTATAGTTATTGATACATGATATAGACAATATGGTTGTATAAATATTGTCGAAATATATGTGTAGAATTCCAGCGTGTAGTTTTTGTAAACCTTCAAATTTAGTTTTGAAATACATTATTTAGTTTTGAAAAACTGCGTAAGAGACAATATTATAAATCAGATTATTAATTAACCAGAACTGAGGTAAATTATGATAAATTAGAATTTAATTTTAAAGTATTATATTATTTTAAAGTAAATTAAAATTTATTACTCCAGTTTTTAAAAATATTATATTAAACATAATTTTACCGTACGGTTTTTGATACCTTCTTTCCATTATTTATAATATTAAAGTCAACTGGAAACATCTTTTTATACTACTTTAAAAAAATAACAGTTTATACTTTTACATTATTTATACAATTATAGTATTTTCTATGTCGTGCGTCTATGACTGCAAAGCGTTTAAAACTCTCCTCGAAAGAATAGAATATTATAATTTCTTAAATATTCCAATCCCTAGTATTATATTTAAAACCAGTTATGCTGACACATTTATTTATATAGAAATTATGGCTGAAAGATTGAAGTTAATTAATGGATTCAGTTATTTGCGTTATGTATATAAACTAAATATATATCAAATCTCAAACAATGTGCCGTGGCATATTTGAATAATTTAACTAAAAATGGCAGACAAATCATTTTGACCCCTTTGGTAGTTCTAGTATTAATAAGCAACAATTAATCGATTATTTTCCAAGAACCAGACGAAAGTCATTAACCGGATATTCCCGGAAATTTGTCCTCTCGAATATCATCTGATTTCTCATGAGTAAGCGATGCCTTCATCCATCTCGAGTACAACGCACCCTTTGTTAGGACGAGTCTTAATCTTCGGTTCCCTGGAAGGATATGAAAGGATGGTTCTTGGAGAACTCATGATGCGGCATTCCCACGGGAACCGCGATACGATTCCGGGGATAAATTTAGCGGAGGGTAGAAACAGCGGGAGAAATTCCAGACGTGTCGTCACGGTGGCAATGCCGGTGCAGATATCGATCGGTCCAGGGTAGTCGCAGCTTCTCTTTAAGTCATCCGGGCCCGCCGACCACCCACGCAACCGCCCCTGCACCCAACTCTGCCTCACCCTAATCCACCTACGCGAACCTCAGTAACCCCGAGCTTCTCTCTTCTCACCCTTACCTCTCTCTCTCCCTCTCTCCCTCCCCCTCCCTTATCTCTCTGCTCTCGTCTCTCGCCTCTCTCATTTCTTTCGTTATCAGACTTATTAGCTGTTTTCCCGCGGATTTATCAAAGGAATGTACCAACCCACACACTCTTCGCTAATATACTATCAATCACTTCAATTATGTTCCTACTGATTTATTCGTGAATTATTAAAATCTTGTTACTATGATCTTTAGTCGTTTTTATTGGTGGTATCGTTATCAATGTTCATGCATGGGGACTGATACGTATGTACTTTCTTCTCTCACTCATACTTGCACTCTTTAGCCTCCATCGAAATGTAGAGCCCTTTCATTCCTAGGGTCTTCCACGATCTTCGAGGTACACTCCTAAATTTCTTTGACGTTCGCTGATGCCCTTTACCTTTGTGCCCTTCGGGATACATTGAGTATCCATTTCAAAGAGGCTTTTAAATCTACATGTCTGTTGTTGCTTCTAAATTGGATGTACTTTATAACACACGGATCGGTATTTATATTAATTGCAGTGTATTATTCAGGGTGTTAAATTCTGCCAGGTGTGACGCGAATTAACGGCATTTGCTTCAGATGTAGATAATTGTAACTTATTCTGACCATAATTGTGACTAATTTTAAATGTAAATGCGCACGATTATGTTATACTATATATGGATATAATAAATATATCATGCAAACAAATGAATACAATACGATATGACAAGAAAAATAGCTTAATACGATCTTAATACAAAACTAACAGCATATGTTTACTAAAAAGTATACGTTTCATTGACAGCTTTCTTCCATTGATATGGAAAATTCTATAATACGAAAAGTGTCCAAAATTGAAATATAAACCGACATAAAATTGTGCAGTAATGAATTTAACACTTGCAATGGGTAATACATTTATTATATTTATAATTTCCTAGATGGTTAAAAAAGGGGGTATGAACGTAAATAAATATGTATGATATCCAAAGTATATAAAATTTTTATTTGAAATCTTTATTTATCATAATAAAACACTATAAACTATAATAACATGAGAAATTTCAAAATTCGCAAAATAACAATTACCGAAATTCTGACAAAGACATTAACACATTATTTCGTCCTCGATTCATCTGAGACAAAAATTAAATAATGGACAGACAATTGAAATTCAGCATAATAAACCATCAGGAAATTCTGACAAAGTATACGATATAAAAACGAATCATAAAAATTAGTATAAATTCGAGACCACAATAGAAGTTCTGACAGAATTGATTTTCTTACGTCTCTTTCGTGTCCTTTTTCTGCTTCCTTTTATGATTTTATTTACTTCGCCAGAGTTCTTCCTTTCATTCCTAGATTCCGTTCAATCTTAGGAGTCCATGCCTTCCATCTTTGAACCTTTTCTGATACATAGAGTGCCATTTTGTTCGCCGATTTTATCGTGCCAGTTATTTATCATTGTGTACATAATATTATATCATATTGTATTATGTATTACACTCATATTCTATGTTATAATTTATATAAATGTATATTATATATAATATTACATAAAAGATATTACTTGCAATATTATATATAATTTACATTATATGACTTTAATCAACGTTTTAATGTTGATTTTGGTGCAATCATTCCAAGACTTTAATTTCTACGACGTTTTTGCAAGATTGAAGTTTCTCGATACAAATAAAGATACTAATATAGAGCGCAGTGTTACATTCAACACGTTTCTCTGTATCTTCTTTTCATTGCATTTCGTTGAACTCCGATCCACATTCCTCGATCTTCGACAACCATTGTTATCTTCGGTACTTTACTCTTTGAAGTAGCATGTTACTTTGCAAAGGAATTTACTACACGACATTTATATTTACACGTCTCCGCTTCCTTACAACTCCGATTGCTGAATTCTTATCTTTAACCCCAGATGTATTTGGAATTTTACGTAGAAACACGTTGCTGAGCAATCTGCGATTATTAAACGCTTATCTTTAACTTCGGTGTACTAATGTTAACATAAAGTAATATAAATTCGAATTCTATAGTATATGAGTCATCAAGGAACATATTTTTCAGTTGACACCGCGGTTATTAAATTCATATAAATATTCGAATATAGTAACTCAATATGTGCAAATGAATTATTATTACATATAAAATATATTAGTAATTATCAAGAATACGGGAGTATCGGTGTACATATCTAAATAAAGAAGGATAAGAGTAATTAATTATATTAGGTTTGTTAATAGTATTAACGCCAATATTACTAAAACTCGAATTATATATATCACTAATATTCGTAAAATTTCAAATATTTTTAAAGTTACGATAACGATCCAAAGTAATCAATATATCGTAGAGCGCTTAAATAGTTTTATTTTTCGACAATACAGACGCACATCGTTAGATATCGTATAACACGGATTTCGGCGTGGCGGTCAACAACGTATTAATATATATAGTAGCGTTTACTTGAACCAGAACCTTTGTAACGCGCGTTTTATGGTGTTCCTACGTAGAACAGGAATAAAGAAGGAAGCAACTAAGGATCCATTCTCCTCTCAGCATAACTTCAACATTCTCTATTTTCGCATTTCCAGTAGGTTTTCCCACCACGTCCTCTCCTTCCAGGAAGTCGGGAGTATCGATCTTTCCCTCGCATACGAAACTTCTCTCTCTGTTTCTCCCCTCCTTCCTCCACCAACTCGTTTATTATACTTTCCTTCAAGTGCGAAGAGAGATACGCCGAATATCAAGTAAGACAAAGTAAGGAAAGAGAGGCGAGGAAGGGGAGAGAAAAGAGTAGAGAGAATTTCAGAACGCAGAATGTCGGGAGAGATTTTTTTGCTGCACTCGCCGTTAAATGCGGTCGAAGATAATGACCGGGGTCATCCTCGAGGCTATCTGCTCCGGTCTTCTCATTCGTGTTCCCGATACCTTTTCCAGTTAGCCTCCAGCGCGCTCAAAATTCTAATGTCGACTACGTTCAAATTTTTACTTGAAATCCCTCCATTTAGAAACTTTCGTTCGCTTCGGGGATTCGTTTCGAAGAACTCTTTTCTCTTACGTATGCTTTTGTTAGTAAATATACTTTATTCATCGCAGATTGAATCAATGATTCATGTGTTTTTTATCTCTTACTCCGAAAACTGTTTGTACCATTCATCTCTTATCATTAACCCTTTCGCTATGTCGGAATTAGGTGCCCTTATATTGTCATTGCGTTGAGGTCTACATTTTACTGCAAAATGTAACATGGTAAGACACAGTAACATTACCATGCAAATTATTGGCCTGTTATTCTTGTTATTTCGGATTATTATATAACGAATATAAACAAATGCGTTTTGTAGTGACCATTTTGGTACTGATTCGTGCGTGGCGATTCTCGCCGGTTCTCGTATTGAAAAATAATATAGATACATATATATCTATATCTAAACATTATGTTTTAATATTTACTCAACATCTATATCACCTAAGCATCCAATAGTAAATACTAAATATTTGTAATAACAATATCCATAAGTACACAAAATAATTCGTGAAACCCCCAAATAGCAATTTGAATGAATTCCTACGACAATCGTCCGTAGAGTACTTCGGCTCGTCTACCATTGCTAGGATTTATGGCCGTTCGGATATTAAAAGGTAAATGTAATTTACGAGCACTATTCGTTTCATGGCATTTCGCAGCTGCTGGCGACACAGAACTCTGCCAATATCAATCGTTTCCCATGAAAAGGTAAGGTACATTTAGCGCATCGTCGTTTCTGTGCCTGTCATCGATTCCCATCGATTCCCATCGATTCGCATCGATTTTTAACCGAGTTACCCGTCTGCCGAAAGAGAGCTTTTTTATTTTCATGTAAAGTACTAGGCATCGCTATCTCCGTTTAATGCCCCTGCTGGTATTATCATTTCTGATAGACTCTATTTTCGTTTATCGGTTTATTCGATCCCGTATTCCTTATTCACTATACATCTCTTTATCGTGTTTTTTGGTTCTTGAGGACGAATCAGTTTTCCAGAAATACGCTAATTTTCATTCGAATAATAATGATTTTAATTATGTAGATTGTCGATGATGAAATTTGATGTCGATTCTTGATATTATTGGAAATGGGGGGCTTGAAGTAGGCATTTTATGTAAGTTAGATATATTTTTGGCATCGATACCGTTATTTATATATATATATATATCTCTTTTCCAAATTCGGCTGCAGATAAATATATCGGTCTTGTGCTTTTATATTTTGTGAAATATCGTTATCAACCTAGGTATATACAGGTTCAAATTCTCTGTTTTAAACTATGCCAGCCACCGTTGCACTCTACGACAATTTACACTCCGAATGTATGCTCCGAAAACACTACACAAATTCTGGGTCGTAACTGACGCGTTGTTCCCTTTTTCGAACTCGTATAACATGCAGTGTCACAAATGCATCTTTCCACTGACATGTTTTCTGGTAAATTTCGTACGAAAAACTTACTCTGGACTTTTATGTGGTTCCATACCTTATGCCCGAGTAATAAAAATAGGGTCAATGGGAATTTCCCAATGAAAACTTTAAATATTAACAAAGAGGCTGAAAGTCTTGGTAGGAGAAAGCGACAGTACTGCGCGGTAGATCTAATAATAAAATACCCTTAAGCTTTTTATCACGCATGTGAACTTATCCGAACTAATTTAATCAACCCAACCACCTTAGTCCCAATTAGTTCGGTTAATAGATGTTCCACCATATAAACATAATAAAACATAGCCAATTTCAAACAATGTTATGCCAGCTTCAGTGTGTTTTGCAATCTTTCGCGATGAATACACTGATAAGAATTAGCATAGTCGCGGAGAACCACTGAAAACATCGGAGTTTATAAAAGGAGATGTTCGATATCGATTTTCTGGCCAGTTGAAAACTAGGATCGCGTGAGCGAATGAATCTAATTTCCATTTATTCGCTCGGATACACCACTGACACCGCTGTTTGTCCTATTATGTTTGCGAATTATCTCCGCTGATAACGTCACGATTTTTCGGCCCACCTTCAACGGGTTTCTCATTGAACCAACTTCCAGATTTATCTCTGTTTATCTTAGAAAACGTTTATCCTTGGCTTCCTCCACCACTTAAGATTATTATGAACGATCCACTCAGGTGGATGTTAATTATATCGATGTTAATTATATCTATCTATTAGATTGATATAAAAATAACTTACATTGATACCAAATACAATACTTTCTTTCCTACTCTAGTTATTTAGTTTTTTCGTGTAAAAACCGAATGTTTTTGCTACCAAGATGTATTATGTTAAATAATTTATATTGAATTTGATATTGTATGTTATAAATGGTTAACGTTTATCTTAAGTTACTAGGGCGATAAGTGATGATGGATTATATAAGAAATATTGCCGATATTAATTGAATTATATAACTAATTAAATCGTTTCTTTCTGTTTCAGGTAAGTGTCACATGATTTCTGGTTAACAATCGATCCCTGAGTCGTGAGTCGTATTTCATTAACATACTTACTTATTCCATATTTTATTCATTACATCATCTGCTGGTTTTATTTAACTGGTTTTAGCTGGTTTTAGCTGGTTTTATTTAACTATCGTAGAATTCGGGAAAGAAGACACACTGTGACTTTACGAGATTTAACTCATATAGTGCACAAATTTTTTCGTTATGTTTATTATATTACGAAAATATAGAAGTAATGTGTATTAAATCAAAATTTCACGTCATATCTTTGTCACGAGTGTCTTCTTTACAGAACCTGACAGCAATTTGTTCTTCTTGCATTTTATCTTTATAAAAATTTGATCATTATAAAACCTGATAGAAATTTCATGGCTTATATTACACGACCTAATTAATTAAAGTGATACAAGCAGATGTTTAATCTTGACTGATCTCAACTCAGTGTATATTAATAATATGGTCTCCGATACATGAAAAATACGATCCGAAACAAGTCAAAAATATAAAATATTATTGTGTTTAGAAGTTCAATAGCAGTTGTTTTCGGTGTTGAAATTTACGTATCATATCCGCCAATGGAAATATCAGGGCTCTCGTTTGTTAGGTTTTATCGGATCTTCGTTTTTCTACTCGAATTTGACTGGGATCCACTCTTTTTGTCGAAAAATCTGTCATGAAGTATAGCTGGAGATAACAGAGAGCCGCGTAACTATTTGTCAGGTTACTCGAACCTAATCTCGTGACACAATAGAAACGTTATCGATACTTACGATCGCACACGGGGAGAAGATACGGGAGAAAATCTTTTTGTCGAAAACTTTCGAGTCATTCTGCCTTACCTTGAATTATTTCTTCGATCGGTGGATTAAAAAGTTTCGGTAATTCACAATTCCACGTGATGAGTTACAATAACTCGTTATTTCAAGTTGTTGTAAATTATTTTATATTAGAATTACAAAGTATAGGTATAACTGTTTTATAAACATAGTTTGAACAAACAGTCCATTTTGTAGAGAAAATAATGTATTACAAAATATTTAAGGTATAACCTATTGGTTTGTTCAGGAAGTTCATACCGTTTTCTAAGGAAAATTCAAAGGCAACATTTTTATATGTCGATATATATTTATTCAATTATGTATGCACCATTTTGTTCCACAATCTTTCACCAATTTTCACGCTACTTGAAGATTCACCTCCCAAAAGTTTTCAGGTTTTTCGCTGAAAAACTACTGAAAATCGGCGTAAACTTTTAGGGCAACCGAATATATAATATGTACTATATAACGTGTACTATAAATAGAAAATCGAAATTCCACGTGACACTTACGTCACGAGTGTCACCCTTGCGGTACCGAATAGTAGAATCCGAATTCATCACACGAAAGTCTTTTACCCCAACGCCAATGAGAAATCACGTAGAGACGGTAAAAGTAGATTAGAGATTTGAATACCGTAAACTCATGGTTCCCCATGAACCGTCAATGATTTTCCTGTAGAATGACAATTATCTGATTTTCCCGAGGTTTCCAAGGGTCTTAATGTACACCGTAGTACCAAAGTAGAATACTAATGAGAATCATAACGAATATTGTTCGCTGGTGGGATTAAGAGGTTACGCAGGTTGACTCCACTTTTACGTTGCATATATAATTCATGATCTAAAAGTAATTAAAAATTCACCATTTACCGCGTGCATTCCATGATGTAATTCCTTAAGTCTGAATTCTGAAAGGTCTTTGAACTTTGAATGATATTCTGAATTCTTTCGGTGCCATTATTTTTGGGGAAGAGGGTAGAAATTGAACTTTGCGATAAGCTGTGATAAATATAATAAATCGTATAGTAATTACAGGTAAAATAGTAAACTAGAAATAACAGTGAAATATTAGAAATCAATAGTTACAATAGTAAAAAATGAGGCAGAATATAATATTGTTTATATTCATTCTGGAAGTGGAATACTTTTTGTTTACGGGTTTAATATATTTTATATCTCCTGTTTGTATATATACTATATATCGATCAATGTTGGGTGCATAGTAGCCGGATGGAAATTCAAGACTCGAACAAGCAAGCGGCCGCCGACCTCCTCGAAATTCGAACCTCGTGGTTTAACGCGGTATTCCACGCACCTTCCAACAATTCCATTGCTGGAATTGCGCTTCCGTAATACGCCCCTCTCACCAATTTCACTATCTTCCTCTCCTTTCACCTTTCCCCCTTCCGTTCACCTTTCTCTTACCTTCCGCGGTGATATCAAACGAAACCTTCCTCTGTATCATTCAGTAATAGGAATGTCCGTTGCGCGCGCACGGAATTGCTCTCCTCGAGTTCCTTACACTTACACTTACTTACATCTGCTTACGCCTACTTACATCCACGTGAGAACTTGTCCTCTGCGGATTTCCGTGGTGTAAGGGATGCCATGGTAAAGTTACATTTTAACGCGTTGAATACCGTGGATGTCACCGGTGACATTGGTTGATTTTCAACATTTTTAAGATTTTTTAACGTTACGATAACGATGTAAAATAACTTACGCGTCGTAGTCTAGTATCAACGTTTGAAACACAAGGTTTGCGCAATAGTTTGGTCACACGAGGAGTGTAGATCGTTTTGTTAACCTTAACGTCAGTAACTATTTCGTTATGTCAATTTCTTACGTCTTCGTATATAATTATATATTTTGTCACATGGTCTAGTAATTTCATTAATAATTAGTTTAATAACAGCATTAGTGTAACATAATGTATAATAAGAAAATGTTGAATTTTGTTCAACTTGTTTTCAAGATGATTTAACGTAGTCGCGTTAAATTTTCCTAAGATTATTTATCCTGAATTTTTACCATTATACATCAGTAATATATTCTCCGAGTAATATTCAAGATGCAAATGACGAGATCGTATCACCAGCGAAAGATAATGGAATTATTAATGATTCGAAAAAAATTATCCCGATACTATCGCGGTGGAAAGACTAGTTTCCATTGAAACCAGTGATAAACGAGCGCAAATCTGATATATATATATATAACCATAATAAATACTGTTGTGTTCTGGAACGAAGTATATATTAAATAAATTACATATTATATATGGATTCCCCCGTAGAATATATATGGAGTTCCCCTCCCCTCGTCTATTCACCGTGCGCCATCTTTGCAGAACCCGACAGTAGAATTGTTTGCTGACTGCCAGATAAATAGATGGAAATTAGATTCCGAAAATTGCTTGCTAATTAATAATTAAGCAGTGTACGTTAATGTCGTGTGGCTTCAAAGGCACATTTGCGATGCATGGTAGTTGCTTACACGGATGGAGATATTAAATAGAAACACTTCGGAGGTTGCAAAGCACAAAGGTTTCACGTGTCGCAGACTCTAGTTGGAATGTCAATTATCCACCAATGGAATGCCTCTGCGCTGACGGATGCGTTGCTTGCACGATAACGGTTCTGTTTATCTGCATATCTACCCGTAAAGCCCTGCGAAATCCACCTCTTACTCCCTTTACCGCCCGCCGATCTCGTCGTTTAATTACCCCTTCTAATTAATCCAAACCACCGATTTAATATTTGCCACTTATCGCGTGGTAATTTGTGAAATTCCTCTCTTTTTGTTTTTCGATCGGTTCGATCCCGTGTTGGTTAAGCAGTGCTTATTAATAGATTCTTATCAGATACCACAGTTATGAAATTAAACATAAGCATACATTATACAATATTTAATAAAAGTTCGATAATAATCGTGTAACAGTATAATCTACAAATCAGCTTATAAAGAGGTATACGCCATTAAAACGTTGAGCGCCACGCCGAAATCCGTGTTGCACGATACCTCGCGATACGCGTCTATAACATCTAAAAATAATACAGGTGTTCCTTACAACACGGATCCGCTCTAACGCGAATAGAGAATTGGGGAATCCTATTTGCATTCTCGGTTTGTCAGTGTGTAATAGTTTTGATTAATTATTGATTATTTTAATAAGCATATTTCTTTTAGTTATGAAAAGGAAATACTTTTGTTCATTTTTGGAACCCTATTTTTGTACTAGCTCTTTGTTTCTTATAATATGGATTCGCATGACACGTCTTTCTTTCGGAACCTAACTACCGTGTTATACGGGGGAGGCCTGTATTTGATTCGAGATTTATTAATATTGGCATCGGTGGCCACCGGTGATCAACATGGCGTTCAACGTGTTAAATTAATTCCTAGCATTGTTGAATTGGGAAAGAAGCAAGATATTTTGTCGTACATTAACAAGTTTCAAATTGAAGCAGTGTTTGAACACTGTTTTAATTGGTGTTAACTTTGAAAGCACTAACAAAAACGATATATCACGTAGAAGTGATATGGTGCGTTATAAGGTTAAGGGTCAAAGGATGCTTCGAAGGTATTCCTATCGCACGAGAAATGAGTTTGTAACAATCAATGTCGAAGTTAACACTATTGATCGTTTATTAATGCTGACATGCTGCGATGTACATGTTCAATTGACCCCGTTGCCGAGTTATGTATCGAGAAATGACGTTTAAATAACCAGTACATGTATCAATTTTATTCTGCTCCGTGTCGTATCATTTTATAATTGCCGTCGGATAGAAATTAATTCTTTCGTTACTTATTCAAGTCGAACGTAAAAGTTTCATTATCCTGATATAATTATCGGTATCCAATACAGCATGTTTGACTCGTAATTTTTTATTGCGATTTGTATTGAAAAAATAATGCTAATAAGTTCGGATAAATCTATGGGATAGAATATTATAGAGTTTGATAAGAATAACAGCCAATTACGATCTTAAGAGAATAGTTATACGATATATTTATTAAAAATGATACGTTTCAATCACAGTTTTTCGCCTCCTGCCGCCGATTTCTAAAATTCCAAAGTACAATGAATATACAAAATTAAAATATAAACCAAGATAATCTATTCTTCCATATTAGATGAATAGAACAACACTCTACTTAATTTGACCATATAAATATATAATATTACCTATTGTAAATGTTCTTCATCAAAATATATCATTTAATATTTTCCTAATATCGCAGATTATCAATCTACAATTTCTTATCTAGCTTTATATTTTAATTTTGTATACTTCCTGATTTATAGAATTTTAAGTATTCTGAGACACATCGTTTTTAATAAATATATTGTAAGTTTTGTCTTAACATCGTAATTAACCGTTTTTCTTATTAAACGCTGTAAAACTAACGATAATTAGATGTGCGTAGTGAGTTAGCATTGTTTTAATGCGTTTCTTCCGATTTCCTTGATACCGAGATTTTAGTGGCTCATCATTTCCGTGATGTTTCGTACTCCATTTTGAAATTGCAATTAAAGCCTGCAAGCATCGATTAAAGCTGATTTGTATTCAAGTGGCGGTAATGAAACAATAATGCCTTTCGAGATAACCGTTACCGTCCACATTCCTTCGTCCACTGTCATTATTATCATCCATTGTCATTACCGTGACGTCCCACTCGCGCCAATTTCTGATCTCACGTCAGATTAATTATCCAATTTATCTTGGATACACTGACATACTTCATGTTTTTCCCTTGGAATTATTATACCCGTTGAAGAACTGGTAGTAGAGCAAATGATTAGATTCAATGTCATTGGTGAAAGATGACTCCCATAGTTCAACGTATACATTATAATTTACGATAGTACCTCTAATTATTATACAATAAAAAATGGGTATTAAAGACATCAAAGTATAATACATTTGATTACAATAAAGTTCATGGCAATGATACATTTAATTGACTAAGAGTATGTGCAGAAGATGATCTCAAATCAGGATCCTATAATTGACAACAAATTATGAATATATTTGTAAATACAATATTAATCAATTTAATATGGCATCACAATCAAAGGCGGTATATTCTAATTGTCTAGTTTTCATGAAAATGGTGAATTTTGAATGGCTTTTAGATCTATATTGTTTTCTAGTTTAATCGATATTTTGATATTCCCGTGATCTCGAGTATGTTATAAAAGTCGAGAGTTACACATCTACACGGTTACTCGCGAAATCTGACCTGCGAACCTGGAATGGGTCCAGGTATTACTGTGACCCTGGAATTAAGCGGTTCTTCTCGAAGAAACCCGTTCATCAGGCCGTCCGTTTTCGGTTCTTTCTCGAAGGAGATATTCGACTGTTTTGCGGCACTGTTCGACCCTTAAAATTCTCAAGAGTCACATCGGCTTTCGTTTAAATTAAAAATAACCAATCCAACAAATTAATGTTACAGTAAAGTATCAGTAAAATATTAAAATAATATCTTGAAACACCATTCTTTTCATATAAGTATATAAAAAGTAAATTTTCCGAATAATAGATTTTCTCCGACACTTTCAATTTTGTCATTTTTTGAAACGCATTTTTTGAAAACATCTTGAAACGCCATTCTTTCGATAGAAGTATATTTCGATATTATTTAAAGAGTGCATTTTAAGAATGCAGTTTTATAACACACGTGTTCGGTTCGATAACACTCGAAGAAGAAAAGAGAGAGAATTCGCAGGATTTCGAGGCGACTGAAAAGTCAGGAAATATATGTGTTCCCTGGTTATGCCACGAACATGGAAAAGAGGCATTCTTTCCCTTTGTAACTCCTTTAAAATATATAACGAAAGAATTTATACTGGAAGAAAACCTTGCTTCGACTATGTCACGTTCAAAGTAGGGGAGAAACAATATGGTAAAAAAGGGGAGCTTGATTTGGAGGAAATGGGCAAAAGAACTCTCTTATTCCGCCAGTTTTATTTACCTTCTTACATTTCTCCGATCATTCGCCGCGATAATGTCGTGTAAAGTCTTCCTGAAAATATGCATACTTGCTTTCCTCCGCCATTAATGTCTTAATAGAACTCTGGGGTTACTCATGCACCTGCTTATCTTTGGAAGATCGTTTCTTGTTTCCTGTATCAATAATTTCATTGACTTTTCGTGTATTCCAAGATATGATTCTTTTAAGAATAATAACTTCCCCTAACTCATAATCCCAAATAAGAAAAATCCAAGATACAAATAATGAGTCGAGTTTACAAAATACAATGCATCCGATAAAGAAAGAAATTTGTTCCAACCCGTTTCATATTCACCCCGTAGAAAGCCACAGAAACGACAAAGCAAACTAGTCAACTGATAACTGATAACTGATAACTGATAACTGTCAGAGTTTGTAACACCATTCATTGGTGAACACGATTAATTATTCGCAAAGTTTCCTCGTTGGCATCGTTGGCATTTGATAAAAACGATAGATAGATAGGGTGGTGAGATAACGACAAACAAAGAACTCCATTCGACTTAAAAGGGAAGGGGCTCTTGATTGGTAAGTTTTACCTTGGAATTCTTGTAGGAAGAGTTAAGCTGTTCCATTTCTCCCCTAGCTAGGTTCGAACCCACGTAGTCAGCCATTATCCAGATTTCGTAGGAACGGGTTGGAAGACTGAAATTGGCCAAAACCGGGTTCCCTAATAAATGGTATTCATGCTCCCCACGGGAGAATTTCGTCTAAAACGTATCAGCCTAAAGTTCACTTCATTCCGCGAATAATATAAGCTACTTCCACATTCTGCGATCGTGAATAGAATACCAATCCACTGAACGGCCAGTAAAGCAATGAATGGCGGTAACAAATGTTATGTAACAGCTATTGTGTAGCATTATATAAATGTTTATATTGTTACGATGCCTCGGGGATACGATAAGGAATCGTGGGTTCGTTAAAATGTAGATAAAGAAAAGTACTCGTTGTAAATGATCAGAAGCTCTGTTTGTGCACCTGTTCATAATGCTGGCTTAGAAACAATTGCATTATTTATTGCTTCCTTCGTGAGTGATAGCGGGTGGATGATAAGTGGGTTAAACTAGTAGCAGTCTTTGGGATATTATTTAAATAATGGTGTATTAATAATATATTAACATACTAGTATAATATGATACACATACATAGGTGCGATGTTATTATTTGTAGGAATGTAATCTTTGTAACAATATTTACCTCATAAACAACATCAAAGGCCATCCAAAGTAGATTTGAAATTAAAGTAATACCATAATGCGGAATCTACTTCTACAAAATATGCAAGAAAAGTTAGGTACTTGTAATAAGTGCTTATATTATTCAAACAATATACATTCGAACCCATTTCAATCAGAAGTCAAAAGATTTTATAATAAAACATCATGATGTATTCCGATTTATTCTAGATACAATTAATCATATACATAACCTAGCGGTATAAATCATATCATATGTATCCAAGGTCAATCAGGTATGATACCCCCTCGTACGGTACCCGACAGAGTTGATTTCCTTTCTTCCTGTTCGGAGTTCTATTATCGCGGTGCGAACTGAAAACCAGCCGATTCGATATTTCTCCGAATGTATCGCATCTGCCAGAGGCAATGAGAAACACGCGAGGCTGTGAAACCAGTCGGCCTGGATCACGTGAGAGGAGAAAGAATCGGAGAAGGATTTCTTATGGGTTTATATGGGAAGGGAATAGAAGGAGAAAACCAGATGACTACGCGTTCTACTTGGTATCCTTCGACGATGATCTTCGCGAGGGATCTTGTCACTGTAGACTTTACTACAAACATTTCTCGGTGTTTGTGGATGAATGCACAATTTTATTGCAGATTTAATTGACCCGTCATTTTTCAAAGTGGTATAGGTCCACTTTTTCTTTTGACGTTAATATTATGACTAACAAAAAGAAGATATCATTCTGTAGCGGAGAATTATATTTACTTCCGTACGGATAAAAACGGGACTTATGCCACTTTCAAAACTCAAATCATTTATTTGAAGGTAAATAATGTCGAATCAATCTATTTATTTAAAACTCAAATCATTTATTTGAAGGTAAATAATGTCGAATAAATCTATTTATTTGAAACTCAAATCATTTATTTGAAGGTAAATAATGTCGAATAAATCTATTTATTTAAAACTCAAATCATTTATTTTGAGCGTAAATAATCCGTCCCATTGAATCTACTAATGATATTAGATTCTTTTCGAGGACACCCGGTAGATGCATATTCGAGTTGAACAGGTAAATACTCTTAGGTGCATTCGTACACACGGTTGCAACCAGGATTAGCAGTGTCAACCGACTGAAAGTTTCATTGATAAAACTGTTTTGCCTCCTAGTGGCTTTCTAACTCGTGATTCTAACCTTACCCGTGCTCTTATCTCACGTACACATGCAAACACATACACACACGGCAAAGAACGAAATTGAAAATCGGCTGGTCTGCTGAGCGTTAAGTCTCATCCCTGATAAGGGATACCGTGGCTGAATGCCAAAAACGATCCCACCTACTGGATATCGGGATCGGGTGGTTTCAGGAGAAACAGACAATTTAGCAATGCGTATCGCCTTATCTGCACGATTACCGTTCGTTTTGACTCCAACTAAATAATGTCTCCCTGAATCACGATTTTTCTGATGAGAACAGCATCCAGCATTCAGAGAGCTTGCTTCTGGTTTTTGGTTTTATGCTCCGCTGATTAAACTGGGTCAATTGGTCGAGGTATTTTTGATAAAAAAATTGATATCCGCGGGATTATATTATATGATTGCTACTTTATGATGCTGCGTGTTAATTGTATGAAAGTTAAATGAAAGTAAATGGACCTCCGAGTGAAATGAAATATTTGAGTGTGATATATGGGGTGGTGTTTATTAAAATTTCTGGACGGATTTAATAATAAACGGAATGAAATTGGTTTAAGTCGTAAATGAAAGTAAATAAAAAATAATATGGTTAAAAATCAATATTTGTATTAGTAGTAAATGGAGAATAGATACGAACTATTTATCAAGTCTTTGTTACTTATCTACAAAGTCAATCGTAGTATTTTATCATTAATATTTTATCATTATAATAGTAATATTGTCTAATATTGATGATGCCGATTGATTAATAATGATATATTACTATTTAATATGTTAATGTAATCAATAAGAACGTGTTTATGAAGCTGGAATCACCTGAAACGATTTAAAACCCCCGATACTCTCCGAATAATGAATTCGAGATTTTTACATTAAATTTTAAATAATCAACGAACCGAAACCAGGCAACCAGTTAGTTTCATTTAATCAGTGAAATAAACTTTGAAGCAGCGGCAGATACTCCTATTAGTTCCTTCATACATAGTCGAATGAATGAAGCGGAATAAAATAAATCCATTAATAATAATCCGTGCGATTTCGCGGATATTATTAACGAAGATCGAAGTAATTGAAACGAAGGGATTATGCCATTAAATTCATCCAAATTTCCAGTGAATATTCATTAATAATGGCACTCTGCAACCCGCAGTATTCGCTTTTATTTCATCACTGATTATAGTGCACGAGAACTGTGAATATATTCGTTGAATTCTATCCGCGAGATTATATTACAGTGATTTCTTCGGAATTGATAAGATTTTTGGATCAATTCCAGAAGCGTGACGCATTCTTTGGCTGTGGAATTCTATGTTGATTCTACGCTTTAACGCGCACAGGAAGTGTGCGAATGTATTTGCAGTTATTTGCGCAGTTATCGCTGGCTTCGTCGATCGGAAAGAAATCACTTTGTAATTAGCCGTGGGACAATAGAATACTGCCACATAATCAGATAAAATAAATTCATATTGTATGCTACGTTTTTATAATTTGTAGACAATTGAAATTAATGTCTGTTTCGGTAAATTTCATATTTCTCCCTGATTGTTATTTATTATTATTCTGTTTATATGAAATAGCTTTTTACTTCCATATAGAAAGAGTTATATTCCAGAAAACCGCCATAGAAAAGGATCTAATGCATTCACATTGTATGCTATATTTATTTATTTCAATAATAATAATGAAAATAATCTAAATTAACGCCTGTTTCTTTGAATCGTTGTTTTTCTTTATCGCATAATAATTATACTTTCTTCCTATTAAATAAAGCTTCGTAAAACATGTTCGTGGAAATTGAAATATCTGAGAATTTCTATAATATTGAAACTCTTTGTAATACAAGAAATCCATCTTGCTCTTGAGTTATGAAATTTTACTTTATAAACAAGTTCACGGAGAAGTGTTTCGTGCAAGAAATCTTCAGGAATATCAGAAATAGCTTCTTTACAGTGAAAGGCTTTTTTAGAAGGCCAACGAAAGAGCCGAAGCCACTGGAGTTCTGCCAAATTGAGTTTTCCACGAGCGACAGAAGGAACGACGAACAAACGAAGGAATTTGCGCGATATGGCAGTCGCGGGTCATTAAGATCGCGATAATTAAGGTTATCGGTGACCAGGCCGGTTATTCACTCCTCTTTCACTACGTCATCCCACTTTCCACCGTATCATATTGGATTGTCTAGAAAGTTCATGCCGATTTTCAGTAGTTTTCCGGGGAAAAACCTCAAAAGTATAACTAGGAGGATGAAATCTTCAAGTTGTGTGAAAGAATGGAGAAAGGTTTTGGAAGAAAACGGTGCGTACATAATTGAGGCATTCCGTCGTAAACATGGTAACTAACAAAATGTAAATTTTCGGGAAATCAAATGTAAAGTTTTGAGTTAAATACTCAATACCTATTTTTTTGTTAATATAACATGTGACTCATACACAAGCATTCAGAAGATTTATATGTTATATATTATATAAATTATACATTAGACTTATATAGACTATATCATTGTTATACAGGCAAAATACATTTAATAACATTCTTATGCAAAAATCACGGCTTTCCCAATAGATGGATAGAAACAAGTTACAACAATAAAAGAAAGAAAGTTTTTTAGAATTTTCTTTCTATAATAATATATCACAGGAATATTCTCTGCTTCGTCTATTCACCGTGGGCCTTCTTTCCTGAAGCCCCCGGTATGCTTCGTGTAAACTTTACGGTTTGAGTTTTGCACTTTTACACTTTTACACTTTACGAGGTGTGTCAATATTATTTTAAGGTCGAATGGAGGTCTTCGTTTTCCCGGGAGAATCGATTCGGAAAGTTTCGTGTGACCTTCCTGGTATACGCGCAGCGGGAACATGTGGCTGGTAGTTGAAGTTTCGGACCGAAATCGGCAGCTGCGAACGTTTGTCTTTCAGAAGTGTCCCACGAAGACCCCCTAAAGAAGGGATACGCGTCGGCTTTTTATCTTCCTCTTTGATGCTGCCCCTCTACGTAACATCTGGCTAGGACGTGCACCAATTTCGAACTTTCCCTGCCACGAACTCTCTCCTTTTATCATGATATTGTTTTTCATCGTTAGACACATTCGAAAATTATTCCCGTGCGTTTTTCTTCCTGTTTCCGACGATGCTGTTTCACGGAAGATGAAATTCCACTTTAAAATTCGGAACTTGAATTGCGATCGAATCGTTGGAAATGAATTTTTTTTGTTTTGTTTTGACTATATTTTTAATCTAATAGCTATTTGTTATTACCTCTGTATACATGGATTTATCTTGGTGCCAATCTGAATGAGCAAGTTTCAGTATTTATTGTGGAAAACTTATTAAAATACTGAGTTCCGTTGGAGTTATTGAAGATACCTGCTGGTAAACTAAATATCTCGAAAATATTCCGGATGATCAATCCTTTAATTGATTAATTAATTCTCTAAAACTTCTTCAAATATTCTTAGGATATGAGTCTTCTGTTAGAATTTAAATAATGTTTCTTACTTCTTATAAATCCTTCCTGAAATTAATTGAAATAGAAGTCCGGTAGCGCATTGAATCGCAAGAAATTTGAAAGAACTTCAATTAACCCTCCGGCATAATTAAACAGATACCGATCAAACGCAATACCGAGATTCGGTCGACTAATTGTAAGTCCAGGCGATTCATCACATTTCTTATTTCGAGAACGATCTTAATTCCCCATAAGGACGTAATTACCGCAAGATATGTACAGAGATATTCTTCATTCATCGCAGAAACCGCGGAACTCCTTCAAGAATTTGTAGCAATTAATATTTCATTCAAATAAAGTTAACCCAGTATTTTAATAAATTGCAACACCAATACTTTTGTATAAAATGATACATATTATAAATATATAAACGTTCAAGAATTTTGTGCAGTTGGTAATCAAGTAAATTAAGATGACTCAAAATTTCAATAAATTGCAACGTCAAACCTTTTGCATTTTTAACGCAATGAATAATTAAGTCAACTAAAGTTAGTCCAAAATGTTCGTAAATTGCAACGCGCATTTGTTTCTATAAAAAATACATTCTTACTAATTTTATGATACTCTAGCCTTCCCATTAACTTAATTTATTTCAATTCTTGTTTTGAAGCGAAATCAGTTTACTTTTTCATAAAGATAATATCAATGACAGATGAATGGTTTTCAAATCTATGCAGATATACATTGCCCATTTTGAATTTTACTTTACTTTCTGAACGAAGCAATACGTTGTCTTTGTGTAGAGTGCACTGAAATCTTTCCTAGAATTAGCAACGTAATTTTGATTTGCGAACAAAAATCTGGACGAAAACATGGCCAATTAAAGCGAGATCCGCATAAGAGGGAGTCTAGTGCTAGCATAGTAGCAAAGCAGAAGTGTCACCGTGCAAGAGAACAAAAAAGAAGAACGTAGTTTTATTATTGATCTCCCTTCTCAAGTAATTCCGTTCCAGCTCGTCGTTCTTTTTCTACGTAGCTTTGGTTACAAGTCTGAATAATTCATCGGTAGTTCGGTGTTTCCGATTGGCTGTTTCGAGCCGAGGAACTCATCGCACATGGCTGATGTTAGGCGAGTTAATAAGGTACGCTTATGGCGTGCACGTGGCGTGACGGTACTCCCGTGCATAACAGACAAAAAGGGTGTGCGCGTTTCTCTCTGCGTTTGCGTCTGCGTTTGCGTCTGCGTTGCGTCTGCGTTTGCGCTTTTTATTTTCGCCGGGCCAGTTTTGTACCCTATGGAAAATACTTTGCCGAGACGCGGCTACAAATTGAAGGTTTAACGTAGAACGTGATAAAAATACCCCTCCTTTCGAGAATCTTAATGGCATTCAACTTTACATTTGCATAACCTTTGCTACTGGTAAATATTGTACAGAAATCATGGCGTGGCGATTTATTGAAATTTTGAGGTAATTTTATTTTAGTTAATATTCATTGCTTTTAATTCTCGAAGGATTATTGGGAATAAGTTTTCCTGATAAATTCATTTTCCATATATCTTTTGGATATAGCTATAACCCCAAATATTTCATTCGGTAAGAAATGTATAGACCACCCTATAGATGAATAGGAACCGAGATCTTCCGAAGGCGTCCTTCGAAGTTCCTTTGAGGCTAGTCGAAGCCAGGGCTAAAAACATGTGAGGAGCCAAAGGACTCTCCTACGTGATCTCTCTTACCTTCTTCCCGTGGTACTCCTTTGTGCTAACCTCTCTAGGCTCTAATCTTCCGAGAAACAAAATGGATTTAATTCATGCGCGTCTGCCCCGGCCCCGAGATTCTCTGATACCGGACTCCTCCTCCTCACGGAGGAGAACCCGTTCCACATGAAAGAAGTGGTTTCTTTCAACCCGAGCCGTACTCGATTTCGACATTTTCATCGGCTGGAAGAATCCTCTTTTTATCAAAATAGATCCCTCGCGCCTGAATTTTGCAATGCTTTACTATCTATGCCAATTTCAAGTCTCTTCCCTACGTTCTGTAGAATTCTGGAAAGAAAGATGCACGGTGACTTTATAAGATTTACATTTAACTAATGTAATATTGAGTCGTTGTATTGTAATGTTGGGTCGTTAATATAGGCCATAAGTAATGCAACTTTTTCGGTCGGGATGGAACTAATGGTAAATCTACAACAGTATGTTCAATAATCTAAACTACAACTTTCTGCCATCTTCCAACCAGATTTTTAATTTGATTTTTATAAAATTCTCTGTGTTTTGAAAAACCTCAGACAGCACCGTTTCGACGTTCTCTCTTGTAGCCGTATTTATTTTCTACCCACTTATATTTTTCATGCTATTTGAATGTTTTAAAGTTACAAATCTTTATAATCTTTCTGACAGTTTTCAAACTATCACCGCTATTTTCATTGAATTTATTATTTTTATATTCCTTAATTCTGGTATTAAAGCATGATCATATTTCACGTTGCATCATGATTTATCTGAAATAATGGATCATAACAATATTAATCCGAATCTACTGAATAATTGTTTCGAATAAAGTACACATTTAATGTTACAGTAATGATATATTACTGCAACATAAAACTCGTCAATAATACAAATCCCGTTTTATAACAAAATATCCACCGAAATTTCACGAGCATGTGAGATAATTTTAGTAATTCTTTTTAAATTGATTGTAAACCTGATGTTTATCATAGTAAAACATACAGTTACATAGATTATATATTATATAAAGATTCTTCTCTCGCCGTTACATGAATTTTACGCCACAAACGGCAACTATTCAAGCACATGAAAGATATTCATAAATCATTACATGTTTATATATTTAATATGTAACCTGTTTAATATTCTAATATGTTATTACATAGATTACGTAGCGTTTCTGGTTTCCCAGTTAAATGAACCGTATACCCTAAATGTCAACGATACGATCAAAGCACAGCAAAGATATTCGTGAATTTTTCTATCAGTCGAAACCGAAGCTCGTCCACGCGGTAGTTTTCTCAAGGCCGCTAACGAAGCTAATTGAGTGTAACGACACTCTGTCGTAAGCTCCCTCAGCCTCTAGCAGGCATTCAACCGCATTTATCTGGACTTTCCTCTTTTTCCCAAACGGCGCAATTAAAGCCCATATATTATTCGTGAAATTCGACGTATCGCTTGATCCATTCCCTATTTCCAAAGTCCACATCCCTGACTTTCGTCCAACTCTTTATGTGGTTCGTCGAGTGGAGTGGGTAATTAATCGATCGCTATTTTATTCAATGAAAACGTGCTCGATACACGGTCTGGGTATGAACTAGCTTGGCCTGGGTTAATCTGGTATTCCAACAAAAAGTACTTGAATTGATCGACCGGAAGTTCGTTATGCACGTCCGTACTTCATGGATAGTGCTTTTACAGTTTGGATTTATGTATTGCCGTTTATATCGTGTACATATATTTTTGATTTTCATACTCGTTAATTAAACGTTTAATTTACCGTGCTCCTTTTTAACAGGCTTATTTTGTGTCGTGTTATGGTACGTAAGGAGTTTAATGGCGGGAGGGTGTGCCTTTAGTTTCTATTTATCGAGTATGCTGGACCATGAAAGCATACGTTAATTAAGAAATTTATATAACTTGTATAATCTTATTCTGTACAGGGTGAAAAGCTTCATTTTAAATTGCACTTTTCAATATAGTATAAGTATGTCTTATAAAGCTTTTGTATCTTAATGTAATATTAAACTGGTACTTAAGTACAGCCGAGTCTCTTTTTATGCGGTAGATATACTTCACATTCAGTTACTAACTTACACGCATTCAGTTGTTTGCTGTTCTGTTTACGTATAAAAAGATTTTAAATTCGAACGAGAATCTCCCTTAATTCCTAGCAGAAGAATATAAAAAGAACGAAAATAAATGGATAATGCGTTACGCTGTTAAAACTTTCTAGATTCTTTTATTTACTTATTTTTTTGCTTCCTCGAATAACTTTAAAACCGCATTATACAGAGGACGACTGATATCTTCATTATATTACAGACGGTGGGAGAACCATCTCAAAGTGTAATTCCCATTTTTAATGAAACATAAGTCTTTTTAATGTAAAACAATTATTATTTGATACAATCAATTACTGCAGTATTTAATACAAATTTTATCAACCTCGAGTTGAATATTATCTCGTATAAAAGAACGTCGGGGTACAAGAAAGATGGATGATTTCACTCGAAGCTGTAAAAGTTGATTTTCCAGCGTCGTCGCATCATCAAATTATCGCCAATTAAAGAAGAAGATTCCAGTCCGAGTCTTCCTCTCGTAGTTCATGCTCCGCTTAGTCGCGGTTGATCCGCGTGTGAACGTCGCTTTAACGTTCTCGAGGATGGCCAGTGATCGCAGCGTTGATGGTTTTTGATTGGCCGGAAGTGACGTCAGGACACGCATCGCGACTCACCGCATTAATCCGCACTGTATCTTCATTCGAGTGTTACTCGTACTGGCACTCATGTGTTTACTTTCTCGTATGGTTCGCTTGCATTTCATCGTCACATCTCTCCGTTGCATCTCGTTTACGATCCTTCTCTCTTTTACCTTTCATTATTCCCCAATTGCGCTTAATTCCTCGATGAACCAGCCTCGAGCTCGATGCACACTCGAACCTGCATTACGATAAAAAGACATTGCCGTGAATCGTTTCCTCTTTCTTCGTAAGAGAACAAAATCTCGTTGTATTTCGAGTGCTCGACAAGCAGCGCACTTCACTCTGCAGAAAAAGCGAAACGTAAGGTGCGCGAGATGTTCAAGGATCGCTATGGTTCTTCGTATATATTCACTCCGGAAACGATGGATTTTTAGCGAATGATTCTCTGATTCCCTTAATTGGTTCCATGGAATACTATTTCTTTTGTTCTGTCTGAATTCAGCGTGATCTTTTTGTTTCGCCGTCGAGAGTTCTGCAGTTAATGAGAGGGTTTATTCACATTTGGATTTGTCTCGTTCTAGCAATCGGTAAGCGTCGTGATCCACTTTGATATTAAATGATATCAAATGGATATAATATTATTTCTTCCATAAATAAATTAGTACAGCGTACAGCTGTCGAATTTAAAGAACAGATGCATTTGTCATTATTAATATTACATTTATTAACTATGCCACTACTACTATTACATGCAGCAGTGGTAGTAGAAATTGGCAGATTTCGATCGCAGATCTAAAACAATGTTTTATGTACTTCTGTACTTCTGTTGAACACTCATTTAAATAAATCAATCAATCAATAAGAGAAAATAAATAAATATTATGAATCTATTGGTTGATTTCAGTCCTTATAAAGGTATTTTATACAGTCGTCCTATAACACATTCGTTATTTTATCGCCACATGCTACTCAGCGATAGGGTCACATTACTTCGCACTTCGTAAAGGGTGCACTCAAGTACACTTTATCGTACCCCCCGCGTGCACAATAAAAAATTTTTAATCCATATCGCGAGGAACCGGAAGAAAGTTTCGCGAAAACCAGCCAGGAAACCGCGGAACTGTGAACTTTATGATAATGCATTCTTTGTTTATGGCTCGCGGAATTAGGTGGCTGATTTAGTGCGCGGTTATTAAAACTGAAAGTAGTTTATGATAATGCACAGCCATCGTAACTTTCAACTAAACTTTCTACTTCGGATAATTGTAATGTGTAACGATTAACTCCCCATTTACAGCAAGTTGTATGTGAAGGTGAGGAATATTATTCCAATTTATTGGAAATATAGATTACAGACCATTTTTAGTTTGACTTTCTATCGATAATAATTATGTTAGAAGATTTGCATCACAACTCAAACGCCGATTCGAAATATCCTTTCTTGGAAGCCTGAATTTTGCAAATCCTATAATATTAGATTCAATTGTTGTATCAAAAATTATTGGCAATATATTCTTATGATATTGTTAAAAGTGAAGGCGCATAGGTGGTTTAATTGAGAGATCTGATTTAAGATGTCTATGCAATTTTATCACGAATTCTTGACCCCTTATCGACTACTATTATCGTTTACTCTAAAATATATGAGTATGCATATCATTACCCTTTTGTTCCTTATCTTAATAAATTCAACTTCTCTGTAATTCAATTTTCTTTTTAATCACTTAAATTATATTATTCGTCACATATCTAAACTATTAAAAATGATTAACTGCTACTTGAAATTACGTTTGCGTTTATAGTATTCTTTCACGATTGCAGTATCATTTTTGCAAGCTGTTTCCGGTGATTTCGTAGTGTTCTAAAAATATAAAGCAACCGATACCATCATCTTGCGTCTGACATATTTAGAAAAGGTAAACAATGTATATACATTAGCAATTGCCATGAGTTACAGTATCAAACACGCTCTCAGTGAAACTCGTAAATCCGTCGGCCTCCATAAACCGGAGTAGGTGCAGTAACCAAACCAAATGCAGTGCTATAAATCTCTCGTGTAATCACATAATGCGAATGTAATTAAATTCTGGCGAACACAAATGACTTTATCACTTTCCAAAACCTACTACTTTTCCGCGGTTGTGCGAATCAGAGAGACAATCTCACACATTGAAGAGCACCAAATCATTCTACTATTATATATTCGCAGAATCATTCCATATCGTTTTATTCGCACTTTTATTTTTCTAATTTGTTCTTCTAATTTATTTGATGTATAATTCGACAATTATAATCGAACTTATAATGGACCACTATGGAAAATTATAGTTAGTCGAGTACACCATAAAAAATGTTTCTATTCTATGCTGTTTGCAAAATGATTCTATATTGTTCTACTCGCATACATATTCTTATAACTTATTTCAAATATGCTTTACAATCGAACTTATAAAAGTGCAGAATGGAAGATTATAATTCCTCGAGTACACCATAAAAATGTTTCCATTCTATGTTGTTTGGAAAATGATTCTATATTGTTCTACTCGCATACATATTCTTATAATTCATTTCACATATGCTTTACAATCGAACTTATAAAAGAGTAGAATGGAAGATTATAATTACTCGAGTACACCATAAAAATGTTTCCATTCTATGTTGTTTGGAAAATGATTCTATATTGTTCTACTCGCATACATATTCTTATAATTCATTTCAAATATGCTTTACAATCGAACTTATAAAAGTGCAGAATGGAAGATTATAATTCCTCGAGTACACCATAAAAAATGTTTCTATTCTATGTTGTTCGGAAAATGATTCTATATTGTTCTACTCGCATACATATTCTTATAATTCATTTCAAATATGCTTTACAATCGAACTTATAAAAGTGCAGAATGGAAGATTATAATTCCTCGAGTACACCATAAAAAATGTTTCTATTCTATGTTGTTTGGAAAATGATTCTATATTGTTCTACTCGCATACATATTCTTATAATTCATTTCAAATATGCTTTCCAATCGAACTTATAAAAGAGTAGAATGGCAGATTATAATTACTCCTATATGCCATAAAACATGTTCTATTTTCCATTTTCGGAATAATCTTCTAGTTTCCAGGACAAAGGCCACTTCTCTTCTAGAGAACTCATTTGATCTTAAATCCAAGAGACACCTGCCGTGTCTTCTCGCATTTTCTTCTCGACACTAGAGAACGATGAAACCAGTATTCCGGCATATGATATCACAGTCTACTATACAGTTATGCTCGCATTTGATCCGCGCGTTAGACACTGCAGTCCGGAACTGGAAGTAGAAACATGATTACACATAAACTCATGATATATAGTACACTAAACGTAATATATAGACCTACCTTAACATATGATTTTTTACATGCTGTTTTATGATGTCCGGAGATATAAGCTAGTAGTCTATGTTCATTTATTCCAAAGGTACTCCATTACATCCATCGTACTCTCCGTGCACTTCCATAATTTGCAATATAGGTAGTTCTCACTTTAGAAATTCCTGCATTGCGAATTTTAATCGTTACGAATTTTTTGAACTGGAATTTTTATTTTAAATTGTGCACTGCGAAGACGGATTATATCAGCGCGAACGAGGGTCTTTTCTTATCATTTAATATTCATGTTTTATTTTGTATATTCCTTCTTATGAAATGAACTCTTGTTTATACTATTCTTTCGATGGCAAATAAACTCCCGTTTTACGAATTCCGATTTACGAAAGATCCCCAGGAATTAATTAATTCGTAACGGCAGGAACCTACCTGTATTTCTGTACAATTTTTGCAATATTTTTCCATTGAAAACGGCTTCGAAATATTAATTAACGTACTTTGAATTCCGTACATCAGGCGCATAGATTTAATCAGAAAATGATCTGAAACGATGGGGTGGCGATGTATGGGGTGGAAAAAGCATGGGGGAAAGGAAGCAGAAGACCAACCAGGGTTTTGGTTGGATGAAACCCTGGATAGGGCAGGAATATGTGGAGGGTTCGGGTCGCGATAGGGTGGTTAGGTTAGTAGGAATAGTAATGGTTAGTGGGGAGTGGGGAGTTGGTTGGAGCAGTGCGTCCTTTATATGCCCTGAACGATAGGTTCGCTCGAGTAGGCCTTTGTAAGCGGGGATGGCAGCGCGCCAAAAATTTCCCAGCAGATTCCCTCGTTCCGTAGGAGAGTACTAACGGTCCTGAGAATACTGGACCCGAAAACAGCATCCGCGGCAGCCAACCCGCGTTCCATTTATTGTCCGCTTTGAAAACGTTAGACGTGCCCGATCTCCGAAATAATCGAAGGACGAGATCCGCGGAAAGGTCATGGATGTTGCCACCGTTACTTGGAATTTACGATATCACCCGAAGGATTTATATTACCCTTTTCTCCTGATCTTCTTTTACCACCGAAAATCTCATGTTTTTGTCATTTTTTAATCCTAACAATTCTAACAGAGTTTTAGTAATAATTGGCTATGAGCGAAGAACACTAAATTGCCTTTAGCCTCAAAAGTCTGATGTTTTGTAAATATGCAATCTTAATAATCCTAATAATTAATTTAACATCCCAAGTATAGAATTTTAATGATACTTTGTTATGAAAGATAAAAACTGATGTTTCCCTAGCCCTAAAAGTTTGCTATTTTTGCGAATATTTAAATCTAGTAATCTATTAAGCAAACGACAATATTTTGATCATATTTTGGGTATTATCCCCAAAATCTGTTGGTTTGGTATTTCTGAAAAATCTTATAAATGTTTGTTAACGATATTACCTCTTTATAAAGAGGTGAACACAAACAACCAGGCCGAAAGTTTTGGACAAAGAATGGAATACATTTTGTACGAAGCTTCATGGATGTGAAGTTCCTCAGAATTGATAAAATTACTCAAGATTTATTATGAAACACGGAACAATGCTGCGGTACAAAGTTTCGGTAGAATTACAATAATATTATTAAACCCGGCACGATTATGTAATAATAAAACTTCGACATAATACGTTAACCCAGTTACATTACGATCTATTTCTACCAACACAAAGGGAATTATGGAGCAGCAATGCCTTTAGATATTAAACCCTTTGTACTACGGAGACACATGAATGAAGTGTTTTTGAACAAACCACCGGCATTCCATTGTTTCACCAATGCATAGAGATATGTTATCTTACCAAAGAAACCGTGGTTGTTTTCTGGTAAACCACACTCCTATGTTCACTATAGCATCAAATGTTTTATAAACTTATTCGAAAAGTTCCTTCGTGTTATTAGTAATTGGTAATTTGCTGTTAGAAAATACTGATTAATGACGAAAACGGTATAAAAATTAATGTGTTATAATAATATATCTGCACTTATCAGAATTAAATACAAGTTAACTTGACATATACAAATTTGAATGGCTGTGAATGTTTCAATTTTGTAATATTTTTCCGAGATCGCAGATTATTGTTGTACGATTTTTCATCTTTTACATTTTAATTTTGTATACTTTATGTATAATAGAATTTTACAAATCGACTGAAAACGGCGAGAAACTGTTACCGAATGGTATTATTATGATATGGTATCATTTTTGTTTTAAGATCGTAGTTGACCGTTTTTCTCATCAAATGCATGTTATATTCAATGTTTTTATTCAAACTTATTGGTACAAGAAAGCACGACAAGATCCAAGTTGAAAGACATTTTGTTCGGCACACTTTGTTATCAATGTTCTTCTCGTAGTTGAAAAAGTTGGCATTTTCCACGAGAGCCGGTAAAAAGACGATAATATTGCTCGTTGAAAGACATTTTCTCTGAGAGATTTCTTATTCGAGCGTTTTATGTGTCTTCCGAAGGTTTACAACTCTGTTTGAATACTGGAAGATGTTTCGTTTGGGTCTTCAGTCGGAAAAATATAAGTTTTCTTGGTGACTTACCGTGCTTTTAAATTAAATAAGAAAGTTTCGAGAACGGTTGTTATTCCAGGTTCCTATCTTCTTCGGCTTCCCTTCGGGCTTGTTTCGAATTGACTGTTTAAACAAGTTCGCCTCGATAGTTCGTCACGTGAAACAATAAACCGCGATATTGTTTCGTCCATATTCCGGAACGGCTGTTCATTTTATTTGATTTTCCGAAGCACGATAAAAGTACCTAAATTAAATTTCTTTTATTCAATCCCGCCATTCTGTTTCTGACAATCTCTCTGCCCGGGATAATTGTTAAATTGAAAGTATCAAATAATCTGTTTACTGCCAAATCTAACTTAATGGCAAATATAATTCAATCTGTAATAATACGTAAATTGTAAAGTGTACCAATCAAATCACGGTCCCATTAATTACGCAAAACGTATAATATTATATTAAAAATCAGTTTAACATTGCATCATGAAAGAAGCAAAATATTAAATTCGTAACGTTCAGATTTTTAACAAATATAATCAAAATATGATGAAATCAAATGTACTGTTATTCAATATTTAATAATATCTACTATGAGAATGATAATGAGAATTTAATTAATTAATATTATATGACGAACATCATACCATTGTCCTAAATACTGAGCTAATCGAATCCAAACTTAATTAAAATTAATTTGGAACATTCAGTAACAAATATATTATACAATACTTCTGATATTACGTTATAATAATCTCATATTATATTAAAAATCAGTTTAATATTGGATCACGAGGGTTATGAAATATGAAATTTGTATCGTGCAGATTATTTGCAAAATCTAACGTAGGGTAATATTAAAAGCGATACATTCTGTTTGGCGGGAAGTTTTCGATCCATCATAAATGTAGAGTTTCAGGGGTCCGTATGGCCTTTTGAAAAAATAACATCCTAAAAGGACGTAGAAAAGGGTGCCTCTGAAAAGGGTCCATTTGTCGAAGGGCAGCGACCTTTGTACGCCGGTAATAATGTATTCCAGCCACGTGCAGTGGTTTTCATTCGCGTTTCGGTTAGTTTGCCAGCTCAAAATTGCACGCACGTGTACCCGTGTTAGCTCGTTTTTTTATTAATTTTCCATTCCTAGGGAGTGAAATAAAAGAAGACGGTCTCAGAAGTACCAAAGCGAAAATAGATTTACGAGTATTTCTTTATCATACATTCGATTTTCACCGTTATGGTCATTTTTTCATTGTGTTGTCTTTTTATATCGTAACTTTTGATGAACTATAAGGTAATTTATTTCTATCGATAAGTTCCTGGAAATCAATCAATTCAGCAATGTAGAAGTATGGAAATGTAAAAATATAGAACTAGGGAAATATCGAAATTATATTGTTCCGTGTTAATAACACTACAATCCACAGTAAAGCTATTCTTAATTATACACTACTCAGGAATTATTATTCCGATTTTTCTTTTGTATATTAAAGCGATTTGTTTTATTATTCCGTTAATCGGGTTACGTGTAATTTGCAAAACTCCAGCCAATAGTTTCCTGCGATGTTTTTCCACGATGTTACGTAAATCCGTTTTTAATATAATGCAAGGACTCTCGTCCCTCGGCTTCAGTTGAGCCCGAACCCTCGTTAGGTAAGCCTCTTGTTATGGTAAGAGGGTCGCACCCGTTCAAAATGTTATGGAAGGGGGTTCTATTGTCCCCGCAGCCAACCACTTTTATTTCGAAGACTCGTTTCACGATGTGTGCCACTAAAAATGATCCTGCATTTTCTAATTCATTGCAATTCTCGCTTACTTAACTCACCAAATGTTATCACCAATGTCATCAAAAATCTATCTCCCGGTGAACACTTTTGTCGGAATTCTCTGCCGCAAAGTCTGATGAACTATAAGGTAATTTAATTCTGTCGATAAATTTCTGGAAATACATAAATATAGAAAGACATATCAGGGGTATCGGGAAGTAATCGATTCGAGAGTGGATCATTTTTCGCATCGAAACTTGGGAATCTGATTTTTGAAAAACAGAATTATGACATTTGTTTATAGATCACGATGGGGAATATCTAATAGAATAATGTTTAATATGAACAAAATAAATGGAGTTTCGTAAAGTATGTGACAAATTATTGATTACTTCTCGGTACCCCTAACCGAACTATATAATATTATATAAATATAAAAATATACAAACAGAATCTCCATATAATTGAATTAGATACTCAAGCCTTTTCTTTGTCTTTTAAGTATTTTATTGGACGTATCAAGAGAGCTTACAAGTAACGGATGAAACTATACTTAATTATGAGATAGATTTCATGGCTGTCGCACTAATAATGTGGTTTCATAGAATTAGTTTATTAGAAGGAGTTGAATTTGTTAGGATCTTCAATGTGCAGCATGTCGTCCCTTTTTATAGCAATGCCGTGCAGAAATTACCACTCGTGGTTTTGTATGTGAGCCCTTAAGGGGTTTTATATACAGGGTGCCGTGCAACACGCGATATATCGTTTAGTTGGCACGACTGTCGAGTCCAATGGAACATCTCGCGCTACCGTTTATATAAAATACTGGTAACCTTCTGTATCGTTTGTTGCGTTTCCTCTGAGGTCGTTGAACACAATTGATTATATCATTATCATATCATACTTGATTTTAACCACTGATTATATAAGTAGATATTGAAACATTGAAATATAGAATTACAGACATATTGAAACATAGAAATTCAAAAATATTGAAGTATAGAAATATGAAAATATAGGAATATAGGAATATAGGAAGGTATCTATAAAGAAGTTTCAAGTCTCAAGTTTTGGGTACTATTAACAATGTTAACAATGTCGTGAAAAGTGTAAAGAAATTACAAAATATAGATATACAGAAATATGGAGAAGCTTATTGTCTGGTTTTCGATGGGGTTTAAGCACCGACGAGATATAAGTAGACCAAGCACGCAATGCAATCTGTAATTCCAGTTACCGAAAGAGTCATTTTTGTCACTTCAACAGGATTTGTGAAAAGTAATATTGCATATTGCAAAAGTAATTTACATCATTTTATTTACAAAAGTCCACAGATTTTTTTGCAGCAAATAAAAACTGTCTAGCTTTTATATTTACATAACCAATCTTGTTCAAATGACAAGGAATATTCTAGAAATGCAAACGCGCAGCGTGTCTTGTCAACTTTAACGAATGTTTCAACATATTTGAAAATTCATATTGTAAGTCTAATTTATATCACTTTATTCTTAAAGGTCCAGAGCATTTTTGGAATTAAATAAAGACTGTCTACCTTTTATATTTACGTCACAATTTTTATGCTAATTCAATAAGAGTCTCAAAAAATGGTCGTACAGAACATGTCTCGCAATATTTAAATAATGTTTGAACATATTTACAAAGTTCGTACTGCGAAAGTAATTTATATGATTTTATTCGCAAAAGTCCACAGAATTTTTTGCAATTTATGAAACCAATCTAACTTTTATGTGTTCGTCACAAATCCTGTTGAAGTGACAAAAATGACTCTTTCGGTAACTGGAATTACAGATTGCATTGCGTGCTTGGTCTACTTATATCTCGTCGGTGGTTTAAGTGGAACTTCTAATAATAATCGTTGATGAAAATGGCAGCAAAGCCGTCATCGAAATCCTGCTATCATCGGATAAGATCAAACGATTTCGCATTGCAAAGGGTACATATTAATAGCATCATTTATTCGCTTTCCATCGTTGGCTGCGTTTCACGATCATCTTGATGAGCGATGTTACTTTAATGTCACCTCCGGAAAGGAAACATTACTCCGCGGTACCTCTTAACAAATTTATGGGAAATATGGTCGCATTAATATAAAACAGCGTTAGATTTTCAAGCGCAGTGGTCATCGTGCACATTTTCTAATCAATGTGGTTGCAGGAATTATTATAACTCCGTCATAACAGTCGAAAGAAGAAAGTCGAGTGATACAATATATTCAGAAGTCAATAGTGCAAACAGACTTTTAAAGTAATTGTTTTTGCTAATTTCGATGCTGCTTGTTTATGAAACAAAAAACATGCAATTCCTTATTTTGTATGCAATGATTTATATGAACCCTCTATAGCCTGATTTTTGAAAAGGAAATGGTATAACGTAAATCTAGTTAACACTAGAACTACCAAAGCAGTCAAAATGGCGGATCCAATTTTAGCTAGGTCTCGAAACAGATACGTTGTTTACTCCGTTTACCGTATTGTCTTATTACGTATGTTGATAACGTATGTTGATAAGGGGCGCGTTATCAGTGGAATACGACACTCGATAATAACGTTGTGCTAACTATCGGACGCGATACCGTCGGACCAAACTTCGAAGTTATCTTGAATAAATGATCAAATCAGAGAAGTATCTCTGATGTTTGTTATTCCTATGCGACGGTAACATTCAATATTTCATGGAAATTCTATCGAAGTTTTCTCGTTAAACCTTCGTTCCCCCGATTCCATCCCCGACCCCTCCCGGCGGCTTTTGAATAAAGGAAGTAAGAGAAGAAAATTTGTAGGAGAATGGCCAGTGCAGGGCACAAAGAAAGAGTTTCCTAGGAAAATTACTTGACCAAACTTGAATACCTGTTTCTTCCTTCGCTGGTGGATTGGAACCGGATAACGCAAACAAGTAATTAAAACTTTCCGTCTTCACTTCCGTCCGAATTCAAGCTTCAGGATACGGTGAATTCAATCACTTCATTCTAGCCATTTTCTGGAATCATGATAAAAAATGAAACATATTGAAATTGAAAAGTCATTTGTTTCTATTGACAAATTTCTGGAAATACATAAATTTCGAATGAATTAGCCATTCGGTCGTAAAACATGGTAACTAACAAGAAGTAAACTTTCGGGAAATCGATTGTAAAGTTTTGAGTTAAATAAGCTTAATTTCCGGTTAGTTGGTTAAAACTTTAATGAAAATGTAGAAATAGAAATTAGTAAGTATATCGATCGAAATTAGCCGTTTTTATAAACAAATCCATCTATGATTCCTTTATATAATGAATTGTTATTGATCGGACTAAATTATATCGTTTTAATACTTATTCATTTATTATCACCTTCGGCCGATTGTCGGCTTTCAAGTTTGTTCATTTTATAATATATGCACATGTTAACAGTAAACATATTCTGAAATCCGCATTATTATTCGGAAATACACATTTAAATAACAGAACAAAACGTCAATATACATTGCCGGTGTAATAATAGTAACTTGCAATTCATTATTGTCAACGAACGCAAAGGTCATAGAAACTGTACAATAATTCCTTCTCTTGAAAATAATATATCGCAGAGTGACAAAGCAAGTAACAGTTCCGCAATGTTTCTCACGATTATTACTCATTACTTACAATTAGTGAAAATGGGTAAATATTCGACTGACATCGTAAGAGTTGAAGTAGTCAGCACTTATCGAGCTGATTCATTGTGATAAAAACCCTGCGGAGGGGGGGAAGGGACGCTGTTATTTAGAGTCGATAACCGATAAATGAATTCCCTCGGAGTCACCAACACATTTTCCGCGTAACGATATTTTTCCAATGTTAGTCTACATCTAGAGTACATTCAATTAAAAATGGATTCTATCTCCGCAGTACTCCGAAGAACGAAATTTCGTTTGGAGGTAACGACGTTACCACGGCTTTCAAAGCGCCAGGAATTTTTCAATTTCCTGCCACCTCGAGATCTCCCGATGCTTCTGTTTCATTCGGCGAGATATAGCACTCATTTCCGGGCTTGTTTCTCCGCTCTAACCTTGCTGCCTAGAGAACTCCATAAAAGTCCTTCAACCCCATCGATTTACTTTAACGTCATCTTCGAGCGAGTCCTTCGGAAATCGAGATCGATATTGATAAGAAACTATTTTTATTTCTTCGCTTTTGTGTATATTATATTGCTGGGATTTTAAAAGTATTCAAGCCTGTATACCTTTGCTTTAATATTGATAAATAAACAGGTCCTGCTAAGCTCTTCTATATTTCTGTATTTTTATATTTGATGTTTCTGTATCTCTATATTTCTGGGTATCTGTATTTCTATGTACTCATTTCGGAAGTGCTGAAATATTGAAATATAGAAACATAGAAGTTACAAAATATAGATATATAGAAAATCTAGAGTTTAATGGAACTTGTTTATTTCATATATAAAGTTGCCAATAATTAGTACATATATGGCAATATTAGTCTTACTATAAAGGTACAGAGATATAAATAATTTAAGAATCCAAGAATATAATATTCATACCGGATCCCAAGTATCTTCCTCTTTCCACCAAAATCCACCATTTTGAGTGCTCCGATTTACGTGCATGCTATTTGTTTAATAATATAGCATGTCTTAAGTATTCCTATATCAACTTGTATTTTGGTTAGAAAAAAGAAAATAGTATTTATATAGCATCGCGATAATTACAATTAATCAAATAAGATAATAATTTCAAATAGGTCTTCAACTATAATTTATCCCGGAAGTTTACATTTCTTTTGTACTATGTACGCACACAACAAAGATACTCTTCCATTAATAAATTAGTATGCATAGAATGAAAAATTAATATTAAAACCGATGATAAAATCTTATGCAAACAGTTTCCAAGAAACTCTCTGAGATGTCTTTTCCATGATAATGTTAATCTCTTAAACGAGCTATAATAATTTTAGCTCAGTTCTTCGTCTCGTATTCCAGGATTATCGTCCCTCGCAGCGTGAGACTTTTATTACTTTTTTCATACCCCCTCCCGCCCCCGCCCCCGCCCCTCATCCGCGCCATCCTGGAAAATAAAAATAAATTCTCTCGCTTTGCAGGAGAGCAGAAAACTTCCACTTGAATTTACCAAGCGCTGCCATTTATGGAGCCGATAATTACACGCGATTCGTTACAACCCCCCTTAGAAGTATCGCGGAAATGGCCAGGCGTTAATACGCAGACTCTAATTAGTATCAGATATTAAAAATTCCTCTGTTTAATCCATGGGATTAATTGGGTTAAAGGGGGCGCAATTAAAACCGTAAAGATTCTGCGTGATTTTAATTACGTAGTTATACTGGCGTGTGTGCTAATTCCATATTCCAAGATATATAATTTCACGTTTCTTGAACGTGTGCATATTTTTTGTATCGCTTCTCAATTATTTTTTCATTTATTTTCTGCCGCTCGGTGAAAGCTCATAAATGGACTGCGTGTTTTCATTATTTCTGTTATTGAAACTTTGATTTCTTATAAACACTGAAATTAATGTGGGAAATTAATTGGGCGACGAAATCTAATTGTGGAATATAGTTAATTTAAGCCTAATTAGATTTATAACTAGATTTAGATACGCTTTTCTCTTTCTCTCTTTCTCTCTCGCTCACTCTCATTATCAATTTTCATTACAGATTGATATCTGCTGTTTATTAATTATTATATGAATATCAAATGGAAAAATATTATAATATATAGTATGCCTATAATATATAAATTTATATGACAAATACATTCCCGTTGTTTCTACATATATTTCATTCGAAATAAGAAGCAATTACTAAAACGTTTCTTAACACATGTCTCCGCAGATTAATCTACTTTCACAGTGACATGACTCCGTATTAGTCAGACACCAATCCAATTCGTTCGGCGTTCAATCCATCGGGGATCAGATATTGAATGGTCAAATTTAGTGGGCGATTCTGAAAATAATCGGTTCTCAATATGGGGTAGTCCGGTGAGTAAAAGTAGAATAGCTCACCTTGCGGGAGGACGGAATATAAATATGAACGGTTCCTGTCGCTAACCGTCTTAACCGTCTTAACCGTCTTAACCGGCAGGAAGAAAGCTATTCGTGAATACGTGGGAATGATTAATGCGATCTATTTCTATCCCGGTGTGTCAGTGGTTCTTATATAAAAGAGACGAATAGATCAACGTTCCCGGCAGTAGTATGACAACCACCAAGATAGATATGCTTTCTCATAAATGTATGATACGTCTCTCATTGATAGATATGTGACTTCGTCCTGGGAGATGTATTTTATCCTTTGATATCTTTGAGCTTCGAGTCTCCGCGGATTGAGCTGGTCAGTAAATCGTTTTTGATTAATGAAAATCCTCGTTTCTGGCTCGTTGAACGCGCCCCGAATAAATTCCTTCATATTTCATTTTTCGTTTACCAGTAATTGGCTAATTAATAATACCTCGGTGTACCAAGAATTTAAATGAGATTGTTTAAAGTGCGGGGACGAAGATTAGGTGACCTTATCAATTATAATATTCTTGGATCGTTAAGTTATTTGTACCTATATATCTTTGTATTCATGTTAATGGTACTGTCTTTTTATAATTTGACTGTTGGTAGCTTTTACGTGTGATGTTATGCAAACTTTCATTCCCAAATTGTTAAGCTTGGAAGAAAATGGTATTTGGGTGAAGGGTTTTGGTAAAGTGTCGGAAGTTAATAACAAATGCCGTGCACCCAAGCGTGCCATTGAAAATGTTGAATTTTCATAGATAATCGGAAACGAGAGAAGGTAGTTTGAGAGAAAGGCGGAGATAGTTGAGGTTCGGTGTGAACGCACTTTATGAACGCGTCCATTCTGTCCCGCGGTTAGGAAGAGCCCCTTTAGAAACGTTCCACTGGCAGCGGGCCATCCATTAATACGAATTAGAGTATTTAACTCGGCGAGTGAGGAGAGGCTTGGTCGAAACGACGATGAGAAAGAGAAAGATAAAGAGAAGTAGGAGTAGGAGTAGAATGAGAAGGAGAGAGAGAAGGGAGGGAGGAAGCCAGTGATAAAGGGGAAAGGAATGAGAATGAAAACGTTCGAATCGTGCACCGTGGTGCGCACTCTACGGAAACAAATTGGCTAAATTGCCACGGAATCTTCCTCCCAGAATTTCAACCTCACCCTCGCTGTTTCCACTTTTCCTCTTCCACCGCTCTCACAAATCCGTTTTTTTTACCGAAAAATGATATTTTTTTTTCTTCCCGCATAATGCGCCGATCGATCACGACCTACTATCTCCGTTTACATTTGGGAACTTTGTTTGATCGTCGGGGGTTAATCGAGAAGCGCTACCGGGTTTTATAACGCGGAATTCTTTGCCGGAAAGTGTACCGCTTAATTAAAAATGTTTGGATTTCGGGGTTTGAAGGGGGTTTCATGTATAGCCGGATTTGTGATGAGGTTTTTCATGTTGTTAATTGTACAATGCGCTTTTATCTACTGTTTTTGGTTTATCGTATAATTCGTTGTTTGAAGTACGTAAATTGTTTCGAATTTTTAAATGAGAACGTAGCTCTGCGTGGAAAACCACGAAAGCCTTTCATAAATAATAGCGGAATTGAATTATGGTAATTAATATATTTTAATTCTACTGAAACAGTTTTATCTTCATTATTCTCAATTAAAGTCGTTTTTAAATTTATCCATGAGTTCATTTTTAGGTAGAATTTACCGAAATTGAAGATAATTAACCAGCATTTTAGTGCTTTCACACTTTATAGTTTCTTTATCATTCTTCCATTATCCATTGACTAGTACATAAAACTTAACACTTTAAAATTATCAATTTTCAAATAATAACACCCTATTCTTAATATGAAAAAATATAATTTTGTATATAAGTTTGCTAAGATTGAAATAAGAAAATATCAAATCCAATATTTAAACATATTAAAGTATATTTATCCACATATCAACGTTGATCTACAATTACAAGCAAAGTCCTCCAAATATCCTTAATTAATTTACCCTCAAAGAAACAATTCGAACGAAACTCGACGAACAACGATTCTTTGTGCAATTCATTCACATGAAAGTGCATTTGGCAGTTTTCAGTTTCGCGCAAACTTCATTTTCTCCAGGAATGAACAGTATCGGACAGTAATAAGCGGTTTATGAATCGTGTTAACAATTCGATGCAACATCGTTGATTTCGTTCTTCTTTGATGTCAGTTTTTATCCGCGATGTTTCTCGGATTTTCACACTTTCCATATGATCCAGGGAAGACTTCAGTTTGAGCGTAGGGTCGTCGAGTATCGATTGCGGGTTTATTCTTGGCAAGCTGGTCCGCTTTGCTGGCGTCAAAACAACGAGAGGACAACCGTGGAAGGGTAGAAGGGTAGAAGGGATAGAAGGGTGAAAGGATGGCCGCGACGCGCGTTTAAGACCTTAATACTGAAGGGCAACTCCGCTGTCAGGGTGGCTTAACTCTCCGGCGCTTGACACTCTTGAAAGCACTCCGAGAGAAAGCTCGATGATTAAGTTATATGAACATCCCTGCTATCGCGAAACTTTTCCACCCCCCAACCCACCCGTATGGGAATTTAACTTCGTTTACGACACGCTTTCGTTCGGAGTTCGTCCTCTGACGTATTCGGAGACCGAATTCAACCCCCGGAGGTGCTCGGCTTCTTTTTGACACGTGACGTTTGTAAGTATTCAATGGAATCCATGCCATTGCAAGTTCATAGTTTATTTCTATTTTTACTTGGATTTGAGTGCCAAGATTGTACAGTCGAGTCTCTTTTTAACACGGTTTTGAAGTAATGCCGTGAAGCAAAATGAAAGAAAAAATAAGTAGTCCAAGAAATCTAGAAAGTTTTAACAGTGTAAGGCGCTTCTTCATTTATTTCTATTTTTTTTAATGTTTTTTTCTTGGGAGTTAAAAGAGAGGAGAATAATTCCCACACATTAATAAATTTTTTCTCGTTCGAATTTAAAATCTCGTTATGCATAAACAGAACAAAACAACTGAATGTGTGTAATATACCTCTTTTGTGCTGCTGGCATTTCAAAAAATAATCCCTAATTTTACCATGAAAGCTATGTCTTGTTTTGTGCGGAATTCTGTCAAACGTAGAACGAATTCTATAAAACCTATTTTTAAGAAACTTCTCGAAGTTCAGCATTTTTGGAGCTAGGATAGATCTGCGAATATTCATAATTCTGGAATTCTTATTGTTTTTTTCTACATAAAAAGAAAACAGTAAGAATAGCACATAGGAAACTAAGCGTAGATAAAGGAAATGAAATGAATTGAGTTAAAATAGACAATTAAGACTGCTCTCTAATTAGATGGGATAAATTCCTTAGCATCTTATTCCAGAAATTAGCGAAGGAGATAAAAGATTTCCTCCCAGCGCTATTCCAAGAACTCCACTTCAGTGGAGCTAGAAAGTGGAATGTTCAGTAGTTACAATTTACGTGAAATCCCGTTTACAGGAGTTTCCTCGCGCGTTACAACGTTCTCGTCGTAAAGGTTTTATCAGGGGTGTCGTTATCAGGAACGATTTACCTTAGCACGGTCGTTTTCGTAGGACAATAAAGTCTATTCTGAATTTCAAGCAACATAGCTTGTTGCTCCGCGAATATAAACCGGCGCGTGACTGTTTTACATTTGACCAATTTTGCAGAAAATATTGGCTGTCCCATGCTAGGAATTTATTCATAAATCTTGACACAGAAATATCGTGTCAACGTTAATTCTACTTATTACACCTTCCATTCTCGTGATTTCAACTCTTCGTTCGTGAGAATCATATTCGTGTGCGTGCCGAGACTATCTCAATTATTCAATTCGCATAACTCACGAACCCAAATGCCGAAAATAGATCCTCTCTTTCGCAAACTTTCCTACTCCATTACTCTCTTGTTTTCTTTGATATTATTGGCTCTGATAACTCGCCACCGGATGAAAATGATTGTGCAAAGTATTTGATCGGTTTGTCGTTACGTAAGCTGATGAAATGCCTCGACCAATAAGAAGACACAATGTGGATGATAAAACCAGCTACGTTCAGAAACCAGGACGGTATTATTAAACCGTAAATCTCCTCTCTTAATATATCTACTTTAATCATTTTTTTAATACAATATCGTATTTGATTAATAATTACAGTGGAATTCTATTTGTGTTATGATACTCGGGCATTTCATCTAAAATATTAAGTTGGTATTTTATTAGGTTATTCCATAAGTAATGTCATTTTTGGATTCTAACTGTCAGCGAAAATTTTTGTTCAAATGAAAGATATTGATTTCATTAGATCGAACGCGCGTAAATAAAAAACGACATTACTTATGGGATGACCTAATATAGTAAAATATATAGTTATCATACTATGCCATACTATAATATATAATAAATAATATTATATTACTATATAACTATATAATTATAGTATATTTATAGTGTATGGTATAGGATTTCGTGGACTTAAAGTTCCAGGATTAAATATAAAATTATTATACCTTGATTCGTTATGATTTTATTTTATACATTACCGTATTCAGCCGGAAATATTCTGGATTTTTCCCGTAACAGCAGTTTCTGTTATTAACGAAGTTCCGCCGAATTAACATGGGCTCATTAAAATACTTCCATTACATGTTCGTTGGCACGCAATAACCATAAGGCCCAACCACGGGTCACGGTAATACGCTCTACCGCTTTCGAAGGGGAAGTATGCTCTGAATGGTTCCTTCCGTATTATCATGTGTAAATAGTTTCGATCTGTTAACTCGTTGAGTGCCACGCCGAAATCCGTGTTATACGATACCTCGCGATACGCGTCCGTAAACCTTCTGGAAATGCGAAAATAGAGAATGCTGAAGTTATGCTGAGAGGAGAATGAATCCTTAGTTACTTCCTTCTTTATTCCGGTTCTACATAGAAACGCCATAAGTCGCGTGATACAAAGGTTGAAGTAAACACTGCTACATATATTACCACGTTAACTGCCACGTCGAATAATAAAATAGAACGGGAATTTTGTTGAAGCATAAAAGAAGTAAAAATAATTGTCCACAATAAATAGTGAGAATCAGTGGATAATTCAGTGGCAATAAATTGGAAAGCATCAAGAAATGGACTGATTTATATGTATTAACTTAACGGCTCACGATAAATGCTTGTATTATCTATTATTTCAAGTATAATTGTTTAAGTTATGATTATAAATTACTTAATAATGATTCAGAATTTTTTTAATTACCGGATACTCGGATAACTTTGCTTCATAGTCGAACTTTAAACTGTCCAACTTTACTAATATCTCGAAAGCACGAATTTTATTATTGTTCCTGCAAACAATGATAATTCTTGGGGAGTTAATGAGTCTTGAAGGTAATACGGAGAATAAAGGCCATCGAAAGACATATCACCATTCTGATGAAGGAAATTAGGTCAAGTTAGGATCACGTCTCCTTCTGGGATTCTTCCATTATTCTGGCATCCCTGTTGATTAAGGTACGCTCACGGAATAACGAGACGGGAATGGATAGGACAATTCTTCAGGTTTACTCGGCCCTTCCTCTTCTCATCCGTACTTGCTCGAGGTTTTTTTTTCATAACAACCCTCCACGGTATTTCTCTGTATTTTTATTATTACTTCTCGCGTGTCCCCTGGCAGCTGTACCACCGGAACGTCTTCTTTTCACTGATTGTTTTCATTCCTGCCTTGTCTCCTCCCTTCGACACCAGTTTTTGTTTCATTTCCACGCCTCGTTAGATCGCTTTTCGTTGATCCTCCTAGCTGCTCCGCCATGTCGACCTGCGACACGAAACCCTCCGGTTTCTTGGTGTTTTCATGAGAACTCACCCGACTGAAAAAACTACGAGACTCTGCTACCCTTTTCTCGAATATTCTTTTGCTTCTTCAATTGTTGAGATGCGCCGGAAATGATGGTGTTTCTCGGCCATTTTTAAATTGCCACCAACATTTATTTTTACGTGCCATGAGATTTCCGCGACTTCCACGCAGACTGAGTGAACTCAGTTTTATGGTTTTGCATCCGGAAATTAATGTGGCAATTCGAGTCTTTCGTAAAAAAAATGTTCTAACCTCGCAGCGACAACTGAATTTTCAAATAGAAAGTTTCACCTAAGTGCTGTCGTTTAAAGTCTCCTAAATTATGAATTTTCTGTATCGTATTACCTAGAATTGTGTTTTCCTATCTCGAAAGAAATTGATCTCGTGTAAAGTTCCGCGTCCTCAATAATAGATGCGAAAAGTTTTATCAGATAGAATTTGTAATACTCGATCATAAAGGATAAATTGTTCTTCCTTATTTATGCCGCGAGCGTCCAACGAAATAACGGAGAATTGAGTTTCCAGAAAAATGGCATAGGACGTGGTAACAAATGGCTCTTGCCAAGTTCATTTTCCCGGAGCTGCGCCTCCATTCAGAGAGTATTCGAAAATAATCTCGAAAGAGGAGCGAAACCGGACAAACCATCTGTAACCTGTCTCACGTGAGATTACAGATGGTTCGGACCAAGGGTGAACTATAAATTATAGTTAGTTATAGTCTTCCCTGTCCGTACGAAATCGTTTCCGACCTCTAAGATCTTCCGTCAGCTTGATTCACCTTATCGCCGATCTTTACTCTTATTTACCTCATTTTCTACCCTGCCCTATTTATCCGGTATTTCCTTTCCCGCTTTATCAGAGACGACTGTCAAATACTAATACCACGTGACGTAAGCAATCAATGTTATTAAACCCTTTGAACTATGATTTAATTCGCGATTATAATACAACGTGCCATAATCAAGTTCAACGTCGGTGGCGCGATAGGACAAAAAAGTATCTGGCTATATGCTCGGTCTTCCTTGATCGTGTTGATACCATATTTTAGTTTTTAGAGCCACAAGAATCACACTTTCTATTTTTAAACATTACTTAAAAAAGTCACCTCAGTGTGCAAAGGGTTAAACTGTTATCAATGATGCAAGATTTGGATGACTTAATCCAGGTTTTCGTTGCAGTTATTGTTTCTCCATCAGCTAAAAACGGAAATGGGAGAAAAATATACTATATTATAGTAATGCTGTTTAGAGCTGGGAACCGTAGCATGTCGCTAATCATTCCGCGTGCAACACGCAAAATGATTTGTGGCTTGTCCACAGTTCTTAGTTTTAATGTATACCGCGACAACGTTTATTTATCGGTTGAACCTTAAGGAATACACGCAGGCACAAATCAGAGTATCTCGCTTACGGCGGACATATTTGAAATGCAAAAATCAACCTACGTCCACTCATATTATTTGATCTAGGAGGTTATTAATATTTACTCTTTTTTACTCAAGCCCCGATTTGTACGCTTGATTTCTCACCATTTACTTAGCTCTGACGTAAACGGATCACCGAGAAACACTAGAAAAATCTAGGATTTATTGAAACAGGACTTCTTAAAGTACGAGTGCAGAGTTTACTGTACACCCGTCCCTCGATTTACGCGGCTTATCCGTTCCATGCGGGTTTTTTTTACGCGGAAGAACATCGCGTAAATAGGGTCCACAAGTACGAAAAAATACTAAAGAAAACAGCCGATATGAGTGATAAAAAGATTTGTTTCATATATTTTCGCAAAAAAATCATACAATTAGCATTCAAATATTTCAAGTAAATATAACATTCTGCATCGTACTAAAATCATTATAATAATTGAAAAACAAAAATCAACCTACATCCATTTATATCACGCCTGGTATTTCCCCCAAATTTAGTTATTTCTGACGTAAACGGATTACAAAGAAATCCTAGAAAAATATAGGGTTTAGTGAAATAGTATATCCTTCAAGTAACAACAGGGAATTTTCTTCGTAAATAAAATGTGCTTTCGAATAAAAGAATGATATTTCAGCGGATGTTTTCTTTCCCGAATTCGTAGGAAAGGATTATCTGACCAATCGCACCGGAAACGCGACATTCTGATGGAAACGTGCCAAAAACGTCAGTTTTGCTTGATGCAGCATTCGCGGTCACGCCGAACAGAACACAATCACGAATAATCGACAATGCGTTTTTTCTACTCCTCCCATTTTTTTTAACGAAAATTCGAGTTATATCAAAGTACACGACGTATGCTTTTTTGTGAAAATGTTTTCATGAAATCCGGATCAGTGTCGTGTAGCGCGCGTATGGATTTCCGCTTCGGAATATTTCGCCGAGTAATTTAATGGCTACACTATTCTTTCAACTGTTGCGAATGCATGCCGATTTCACGGATATGTAGAACGTGGAAATATGAAATGTAGATTTACGGTGGTATAAGTTAATATTTCTTGCATCGTAGAGGATCAAAATTGAATATTCCTGGATTTATTTCCTGGCTTCTTTGTTATCTTTCATCGCCACGTTAAACATGGAATACGATGTACTGGGATCTTTTACTCGTAGCTTTATTTCAAAACGACTATATCATTAATAATATAGGATGCAATATATCAAGGGCATTCAGCCGGTTTTAATTCATGGTAACATAAACTTGTATTATTACCATTAATCTTGAAATATTTCAAATAAATGCAATACTTATTATTGCATTAAAATCATAATTATAATCCTCGTAATATATTCACACGCAACATGTACCATGCATCTAATGAAATATTAATGAGGCGCATTCTTTCAATAAAAATGTCACCTTTTAATTGATCGTAACTTAATAATTGACCACCCTAATAATATTCCGACGACCATAGTATTTAAAATCTAAAGTGATTAATACATTTTCTGTAATTTTGGATTTTTCGAAAACACGTAATATCTTCAAAACTAACAAGGAAAGTAAGGGATCCCGAAAAATCCTAAAATTCGGAAACTTTCCACAAACTTTTCGTTGGTGCCCAAAAATGGTGATTTAAAGGGGTGAAATCACCCCTCAAAGAAAAAGTAATTTTTTCCTTTTCGGCTATTATCTATAAAACGACAAGATATATATAAAAAAGGTTCATTCACAATTTTAATGGTACTTTGGGTTCTTCTAAAATGTGTTAACAATTTTCAAAAAAGCTGTTATTATTTATTATTTTCAAACATTTTCAAAAATGATATTCTAAAGAAATTTCTTTGTTACAGCACATGGTGCAGACAGGGATGGCTGCGCCTTACGGTGGGGGTGTATTCCCACCACCGGTGAACGGTGTCGCGGGTGTCGTAGGAGCGGCGGGCACAGCTGGTGAAGTGAAAGCTCCAGCACCAGTGCAAGTTAAAGAAGAAAGCACTGTTGCGGCCCAACAACCACCACCTACTGGGCCCCAAGTACCACCACCAGCTGGAGCACCACATCAAACGGCCCCTGGTGCACCGGCAGCAGCCAGTTTTAGCCCGCCTCCGCCTCCAAATGGTGTTGATCAACAAGCCATTGTAAGTTAGACGATCTTAATCAACTTTTAAATTAATTGCAACCTTTACATAGTAGAACGAAGACACATGTTGACTTTAGATAAGGGGAGATTATTTCCATATATGACATGTGGGAGATATTACATATTATACACAAGTATTATTTATAATATACTATGTTATTGGTATTGAGATAGGATTCATTAACTATAATTTTCATTTAAAAATCACGGCTTTTTTAATGAATGGAAAACAGCAAGGTACAGCAATAAATAATGATAATATCTAATATCTAATATAGTGAATTAAATTACCACTGTTTTTTATACATCTGTATTAACCTGTTCCAAATTAAAACAAACTTTAGAACGCGAAATTAATGTAAACGCTTGAAAGAATTAATGGCATATTTAGGATAAAAATCGCTCATTTATATCCTACTAATATATACCTTCATATATTCATAATAATACAAATCAAGAAACTGTAAGCTACGCTGCTCCACGTAAGAAAATAAATCAACGTGTCCCAATAACCGCACACTATTTACATCAAATACACAAATCGAACATTTAATTTCCCATGCAATTTAGCCAACATCAGAGAACCGTTCGATAAGAAGCAGCTCATTGAAAATTTCTGTACGTCCATCGTGTAGTAGAAAGAGAAGCGTTAGAGGTGAAAGTGTTAGAGGGGAAGGGAATGGAAAAGGGTGAGTAGGTATTCTCTTCCGGCGGATGGAAGGCCAGAATATTGCTCCATGGAAGGGAGCTTGTGGCACGTTTATTGGCCACTCGAATCCTACTGAAACCGCAGCCGGTAGCTATCAGGTTTTTTCTACTTCGCCTCGTCGGAATGATAGTTTCGTGACGAAATTGCGTGGCCTTTCTTCGTCCTTCCGGAACTTTACTATTGGTTTCTGGAAAGAAGGCACCTGTAACATAGGTGTCACGTATTCCTAACAAGTATTAAACGTTGAACGCCATGGCAGCTACCGGTGACTGCAATGGATGCTAATATTACTTAAATTCGAATCAAAGATATCGCTGATATTCGTAAAATTTGCAATATTTTTATCGTTACAGTAACGGTATAAAGTAACCAATGTATCGTAGAGCGCTTAAACAGTTTTCTTTTGGACGTTAAATACACATTATTACCACGATTACCATTACTACCACGATTTCGGTGGTTCTATTCTATTCTATTATATATAAAAAATGCCAAGTAATTTCTTAATCGGTATGCGTGCCCATAGTCCATACTAAAAAGAGCAAATATACTGAAAAATTAAGGAAATAGGCCCACATTGACAATTAACTATCGATATTCTGCACATTTCTAACTTCTATAGGTTATAGAATTAGAAGAAAACAGAATTGTGACTTATTTTTTGTATTGACGATAATCACACGTGTACCGAAGGTATATAACAAACTTGAAATCAGTTAGAGAACTAGATCTTCATACATTATAGCAGCCATTTCAATAAATATCGAATCAAGAGAAAAGCCTGTCGCAGCAATAGCATTGTATCTTGCGCGCTGTGTAATAATGCCTTTTCGAATTAATAATACTCTCGCAATTTTGGTGCACGTTTGATACTCTTGATTTTAAAAGGACACCTTCCGCGTGCCCATTCGACGATGTTCTCTTTCCATCGAGGATGGAACGATTTCTTTCGTCCATGGTACCCATTGTCACGTACGACCATGGATCCCTTTCGATCATTCCACGCACGTATACATATGCTGTTGCCAACCGTGCTTAACAGAGTTTCTTGCTCTCGTAGAAGGCGCCTCACGGTTTTCTTCACAACGTTCTAAGATTTGTGAGTGGTTCGTGTCGAAGTTTTTAGGTACAACGCGTGAGGTATTTCAGGGAAAGTCGGGAAGTTGCAAATATTTGTTGATTTGTTCAAGGTTAAAAAATGTATGAAAAATGTCTGAGCACGTTCAAGGACGGATGATAAATGAAAGTACTAAAATATCGTCTCGGTGACAGTAAAAAATTATAGTACTTGTAAAAGTCTTTTTTTAAAGTTTCCATGGATGATCATATCGAAACAGATTACCAAACGTTTTACATATCCGTGCACTTTTTTTTATTTCATCTAACTCTCTTCCATTTTCGACGATCATATTAAATGGCCACTCGAAAAACTCTAATCCTAAATTAATGGTGTTAGCGTCAGTATGCAGGTAGTTCATTGAAAAAGCGGATTAAATAAAGAGGATTTTGGCGGTGGTGATTATATCACCACATTTAACGGAGCCGTATAGTTATAAAGTACTGTAATCAAATAATTGGAGGATTACGAGGAGTAAATAATTTTAATTTCAGCGGAAACAGACCATTTTTTTATTTTCTCTATGTACTGTATTTACTATGTATATTTATATATCAGCCTTATGGTCAAAACTTCTATAAACGGACAGTTTGTTATAAAATCTATCATAATTGATCTATTATGAAATAATTGCAGGAGTACAAGTAACGAATAACTTTATTTACAATCGAAACTCGCCGTTTTGTTGCTTACTATGTATATACATCTATATCAGCCATATAATTAAAATGTTTATAAAGCCCCATTAAAATTCAAGACTTTGAAATGTTCTTATTTGCTATTGGGGGCCCCTTTTAAGGCTTTTTAAAAGGTTTTCGTTGTTGATTAACACTAGAATTACCGACAATATATTCAACTATATCTATATATTCACGTGTACGTCCTAAAAAATAAGGATAGATTGAAAAAATAAATTATTCGGTTCAGTTACGTCCATTATGTAACGTGAGCCACAAAAAAATGGAACCTTATCAATTTAAACGTTTTTATTAAATTCCGCCGACCCGTAATTTTGAGGGCTTCGGTAGTCCAAGTGTTAAAAGGATTATATTCTCCAACTAAATCCGTAAAAACGTGGAATACATAGTTCCCACGTCGCAGTCTTGAAACGTATAATATTTCGATGTCAAACTCCACTAAATCTAGTCGAAACTGTAAATGTAAATGCGTTTTAAATTTACCATTCTTTTTCTATAAAACGTAAGTTAAGGAAAGATATTATAAGATTGATATAACATTAGAATTAATTAATTGCTATCCAAAAGCAATACAGTATAAGTTTAAAAGCAATGAATAAAAATTGATTATTAATAATAGGTAATACTTAACAGGCATTGCTTTAAATAATTGTTTTACGTTTACAAAAAATGTTTCCAATAATATCATAAATCTTCTTCAACTACTACTTAATAAGCGATCTGATTTATTTCAATTTGAGTGGTTTAGTCGCGTAATAATAACAATGATGATTCCTCGCATGGGCCTGCTTCCTGGTAATTAGTTCGCTTGATAAAACAGCCTAATTAGTCGAACTAATTAAACTAATTTCACTCGTTAACTTAATTCACCGAGGAAATCATTTCGCGCACTTTCCGAGGATGTATTGTTTTCCGTTCGGTGGACGAGCACGGAAAATTCTTGATGCTCGACACCTCGTTAACTTAACGTAATCGATGTCGCGGCTATGTAATTCCAGGATTACCAGGGATCCAACCAATCTAACCGGGAGATTGAGATTGTGCAATATTGTTAACGATATTCTCCTCTTTTCCCAGGAAATTTCACTTTAATTACAATGCTAATATCGTGAAAGGCAAAGCTTCTCTGTAGTCAACTAGTTTTTTCCTGCTTTGATAGTCAAATATCTTCAATTTAATGATTTAAAATAAACATTTTTAATTTAATGATTACTCAATTGTTCAAATGGAACCAAAATTCACTTGAAATATATATTATCTTTAATTCCTGGATTAGTGGGGAATCAACGATTGTGACCGGGAGATTGAGATTGTGCAATATTGTCAACAATATTCTGTTCATTTCCCAGGAAAACTCAGTTTAATTACAATGCTAATATGCTGAAAGGCAACGATTCTCCGTAATCAATTATTTTCCTCCTACTTTCGACAGTCGAATTTCATCATTTAAATTGTATATTTTTAACTTGTTGGTTTAGTTAAATAACAGATGTGATTTATAATGAACATTCCCTGGATTAAAGTTAGTTAATCGTTAAAATGGAACCACAATTTACTTGATGTATATTTTAGCTTTAATTCCTGGATTACTGGAGAACCTTCGAATCTAACCGGGAGTTGAAATCGCGCCATATTGTTAACGATATTCTGTTTTTTCTCCACCAAACTTTACTCAATTATAATTCTAATATCGTGGAAGGCAACGTCTCGAAGTAACCAACTATCTTTTTTTTGCTATTTTGTTAAGCAAATATTTTTAATTGGAATATTTTTTGGAAGTTCCCCTGCTATTATTATTATTGAACTTTTTAGTCGGTTAGAAATTCAGTACTTGTCTTGTATTAAGACAAATATTTTGAGGAATCATTTATTATATTATATTTCAACGATGTTTACCCAATACATTTTTTAATAGGGTGCTATTTTTTATAATTTTGATTGCGGTTTTAAGACGTATTGTCTGCTTGATAAACATTCAATAATATTTAATTCAGGACCATCGCAACTCGAAATAAAATTTGTAATAATTTTATGAAGAATATGCGAAAGTCAGGACAGTTTTCCTTTTTAAATGAAATAATATAATACAAGACTTATAAGAAATATCAAATTTCTATCCATATTAACAGTATTTCATCATTCTTAAAAAACACATCGTAAAAATATAATAAGTAATAATAATTATATACAATCGTATTATACATTATAATAATAATTCTTATTTCACCGCCCAATAAAATCCTCCATTAATTGCTTCCGAGGCCAATAAATTCTGAGAAAACCTTACAAAACGCTCAATAAAATTGCGACCTTTTACGATTGGCTCAGCCGTCACAGAAAGGAAGCTCACGGTCGAAAAAGAAATTCGAGATGTCGAACGATATTTTTTTTTTCGCCTCGTTAAAATCCGCGAAACGAGTGAATTGCAGTCGGTGGTCCGACGGAACTTGAAGGGTAACTCGAGACGCGACTTTCTACTCGTTAACGAGATCCGTCTGTGGAAGATGGCGGCGGTAAAGGGTGGTGGCAGGAGAAGGGGGCTGAAAGTACAAATGAAAATTTTCGAGATGGCCAACTTGATAAGTTTACCGGCGCAGAAATCACGAAACGTCCGAAATCTAATCGAATTGTCGCGAACGGCTTCCAGTTACCTCGCAAACACCATTTTCTTGTTTATTTTACGAAATATCAAAAAAGTGTTTCCAGAAAATGTTCCATCGAAGATGCGTTTCGTGGAACACCGAACGATTCGTTGTTGTTTATTCGTTTAACGAAAGACTTGAGAATCATTCTTGAAAAGATGATCAATTATTGTGGCAAAGGCACATCTTAATTACTAAATTCATATTCAGTTATTTCACAAGGCAATCAAGACCGATTAAAAGTAAAATAATTTTATAGAAAATTAATTGACAAATCAATTGCAAAACTGCGACTTGCACTTTTTTATCGCAACGTTTCTTTCTTATTTGTCACAATGCTTATCTGTTAAAATTTGTATAATTAAATACTCCACTAGGAATTCACCCTTTAATTACTACAACTTAAACCTATAAAATATGAAGTTTCTAACACCTTCAATCGGAGCCCAAAGGAGGATCTTTGTGTGGAGAACTATCTTGACACCGCGAACTAGACTTATCAAAGTGGAGTAACGAAAAGATAAGCGAAGTGAAGCTGGTTGGTCGGATATTCGGGATAATTTGCGTGGTGAGAGTAAGCCAGAACGAATTGCGTTCATGGAGGTTTACGAGTGGGTGACTAACCAGGACCGGTTAATTGACCAGACGAACTACGGACAAAGCAGTCACGACCGGAACCACGACATTGTTCAAAACTCTTCACGCTCGGTTCAACCATGTCCGAAATACTCGGCATAGTCTTGTTCCGGTGTTAATTAGATACGAATGCTTAACAGCCTGCACTCCGAATCCTGCAATTCTGTTGTGCTGGTAATGCATCAATTAGAACTCTGAATCGGTTCGCGGAAAATTTGACTCCACTTTGTGGCGAATCCTATGTTAACATTGAATTGTATCAACGGTAATTAAGTACTTTGTTAATTATGACGCCCAATTTTGGTTACACTTTGGAACTTTATTTATACGTATGGTGTATCGTAGGGTAATTGATGCAAAGGTTATAAATATCGCGTTATCTGAGACTGTATCGAAATCGCATTGTATAAGTGCCGCGTTGTACGAGGTTTACCTGTATTTAGAATTTTCTTTCTAAATCATTTTTGTGTCTATAAAGTTTCTTTCTTCAAAAAATCGAATGCTTTCTAATATATTGATTTGAAGATAGAATCAATTATCACATGGAATTGTAAATGTATCTTGAAAAATTGATGTCATAAGTTGCATTAAAATGAAGCTGAAAGTGAGTTTAAATTGAATTAATTAAACGATAATACTTTTCAGAAATGTTATGCTAAATCGTACGGCGATGTTGCTTGTCGTAAATAATCCCAGTAAACAGTAAACAAAGTAAACGGCAAAAACCGAATCCCAACGGCGCAAAAAATGGGAGCAAAATAGTTGGCAAATGCTTAGAGAAATGGATGAGTATACTTTTACCGAGGAATTAACATCGATTTGCTCGTTAACGATACGCTTTTTTTCGAGGAGGCGTGTTAAAGGGATTGAAGAGAAAATAAATGGCTGTGAGTTTAAGAGGGCGGAACGATAAATCCCTGCCAGGGGAAAAGGAAGATTCTCTATTATTCATATCGGACAAAAAAAGCCCCCGTCGACCGTACTAGAATTTGCAAACGTTTCTGTCGCGATAACAACCTGAATCCTTCGTGTTTTTCGACGTCTCTACAAATAGCCGCTTTAAGCAAACAACATTTTCATTCTGGAACTTCCCTTGTATTTAGATTTAGATTTCGATTTTTTATATTTTTTATATTTAGACTTTCATTAGTTAATTATTTTTATGTTTGGATTTTTTATGCGAGGGTTTCGATAGTTAGTTATTTCTATATTTAGAATTTTCATTTATATCCTTTATAGCTGGTTAATTATTTTTATGTTTGGATTTTTTATATTAAGGTTTCGATAGTTAATTATTTCTATATTTAGAACTTTGTATTTAAACTCGTTATATATAGATCCTTCATAGTTAGTCAATTATTTCTATATTTAGAACTTTGTGTTTAAATTCGTTATATATAGATCCTTCATAGTTAGTTAATTATTTTTGTATTTAGATTTTTTACAGCGCACAAAAATAATTGCGCCACAACACTCACAACGAGAGTTTGTATGAGATTTCCAAGATAGAAATTTGTTCGAAAACGCATCACTCTTGTTGCGAATAAAAGTATGCGCACGTAAATAAAAATTCAATGCCTCCACGTTTCGAGTGATATTCGTGAAATCGAAATAAATTCGCCTAATTGGGCCGAGTGTCCCAAGTGTCGTAAAATTGTCCCGTTTCGTTAGTAATAGCATGCCAAGGGTAGAAAAGGAGGGGATTGCAATTTCATTCGCTTACACCGATGCTCGAACCACTCACGTTTTCGTCGCGAATAAAAACTCCTCTATGAAAGCCGACAAAACATTTTTTCCACTTATTTTCTCTATTCGTGCAACGCTCTTTGTAATCGTTTTCCGATAATTATCCGAGTAATTTCTCATTCCAACCATTCGCCTTATCTCTTTACGGTTTTTGTATTGTTACGCGATCTCCAGGTTTTAATAATGAATATTGTATAGTAATTAATATAATAATTATATAGCATTATACACCAGTATAATATAATCATGTAAATATCAGAAAATTGCTGTGCCATTAAGGACGTTTCTTGAAAATGTTCACTAGATATTATTCCAATATTTCTATCGTTTAAATTATTTCTTAATATTTCTGATATTCTACAGTTACTAATAACATATATAGATTCTTTTTAAATAAATGTTTCACTTCCTTTCTCATAATCAATATTTTTTTTTAGTTACAATTTAATTTTTAGTTACAACCAATTTTCCGTTATTTCAAAACATTCTCGAAGAGCCAGTGTTCCAGTATATCCAAGGAGTTCCATCTTTTTAGAATGTTCGTTGCTGCAAATATCTTTTGAAACAGCTATCTGATATCTCTGCCGATAAGATGACGGTATCAAGGGGTTGTACTACGGTGTTTTTTCGAGGGAAAATTTTGGTGTCCACGTCTTCCGTGAAATTTTTAGTCAGACGTAAGGAAAGATAACACGGAGCGTTAAATCGAAAAGGATGAAAAACAAATGTTAAACGTGGAGGACTAGGAGAGGGAGGGGGGTGGGGGCAGGGTTCTTCCCGTGAAAGGTTTCTGGAGGAGAGTCAGTCGGGGATGCGAAGTTAAGGGTGGCTCTGAAAGAAACGAGGGGTGCTTTCTGTTTTCCGCACTGCTAAATTTCCGCCGGCTCTCTTTCACGATAGCCGGCTCCAGAACTCGCCCTTTTGTTTTCCCGGAGGTTCGCCAAAAAAGTTTCAATCTCCCACGAAACAACCTTTCATCCTGGCGAAATATGTCTGCCACCGTTATCGACGTTCTTACTCTTCGGTTAATTCACTATCTTTGTTGACACGAAATTTAATCAGCTGCCACGCTTTCGCTAGGACTATTTTGTGACCATTTATACTTAGTGTTGGTTATCAATCCTCTTTATTATGATTAATTGTCCTGGAATATATATAAATAAGTGTTATGTATATATAATTACAAAAATATGTATTTACACGGCGCAACTTCTGCCCATGAATTCCGCATAAAACTAGACATTAAATTAAGTAAAATAATGATATTTCCTTCAAGTTTCATACTTCCTTTCGAGACAAAGGTAAATACAGTTTCAAGCAGTAACTTAATGTTTCATTTGATTAGAACATTAAATATTTACTTTAATCTACCGGTTATCAGGGCGTGGTACCGTTCGGAGTTCGAATTACAAGAGGTTGACAATATGGCAGACTAGTTTGCATATTCGAAATTTCGCGCAAGCTTGCTCCTCGATACCGTTGGAAATTCTCAGGAGTAACAGCTGCGTCTGACTATACGTAGTACGTGTTCACTTAGACTCGTTAGTAGAACAGTCGAGATAATGTTCGCCAGCAGGCTGGCCACTCACGAGTCATTCTACTTACTCGCACCCACGCTATTTACCAACCCGAATATTAATGATTATATCTCTGACCCCATCCACGAATAACTTTTTACAGTGATTTAGTTGTCGTGATGTGGTTTCTTTGTAAGGGATGAAGAGATTGTTGGAAGAATAAATATAATTGCTTTTCATTAAACTACTTACTTCATTAGAATAGTTCTGACATTGGTTTCGGCACGAGAAGAATTCGATATCTGCCATATTCAGATTTTAGTTCGATACAAGTTTTGCAGAACTTTATTATAATTAATGTACCAATACCACCGAGCATTACAATTATTATTATAATCATATAATGATCACAATATACTTCGTATAATTATGAACGCAAAACAATCAAAGAGATTTTAGTGGCTTCAAGCCGCTGCACCTATATTCAACGAGCTAATAACTACTTGACCTACAATTAATATTAATATACAAAATATCTTATGTCCGGTAATCAGTTCCCAGTTTACATAACTCATACACACACAGACTCATGTCACACAGATACCAATAATTCCATATCGCAGTTAATAATAGATTGATCAATGTGGTCCGTTAGTCGGAGGTGTTCCAGGCAGCAGTGGCGGCAGCCGCAGCCGCAGCCGCGGGTGGCGGTGGACAGCAAGCAGCACCAACGGCCGGTGGTAATGAGGCGAGTCCAGAGGGTGCCGTCGAAGGCACTGCCTTGGTTCCTGTCACCTCAGCAGCGACGACACCTGCCACCGCGACCCAGGCCACTGACCTCAAAGGTCAACCAAAACGCCTACACGTCAGCAATATACCTTTCCGCTTCCGAGACCCTGACCTCAGGGCAATGTTTGGGGTGAGTTACCAGTATTTACTTACCACTCATCACGAAACCGTGACTACCTCGTTTGCTTGATTTACTTCCATACCTACGGACTTTATTTTGAAATGCTCCTTTTGGAATAGAGTAGACTCCTGTATAACGTGGTTGACATATTCCCTGCCACGTGGCTCGCAAAGATAACACAGTACTACAGGGTACGAGAAAAGTATAATTAATAAAAAACGAAGTTGACCTTCATATCTCCTGTGCGCGACACCTATAAAAAACTATTGATATCAAATTACGTAGCACTCGACCCTATACAAGTTTTGTCTCACGCACTTTTTCCTGTCACCGATAACAGCTGAGATATTCAGGTAGTTTGGCTAAGGCATCTTATCCATTTAAAGTTATTTTCTTATCCATTTAGATTATTTTGATATGAAGTTCAGGATGAATTAAGATTTTATTCACAGATTTGTTTGTTGCCTAGAGATTAGAGTGCAAATGTGGTATTAAAGAATTAATATGATTAATAACTGATTATAACCGAAGAACTAATAGGAATGTGTGTAGAGGAATTAAGATACAGTCAATATTACATTGTATTGATATAATAGATTTGGTAGAAAAATCGTTGTTTTTCTTTTCCAGCAATTCGGGCCAATTCTAGACGTGGAAATCATATTTAACGAAAGGGGAAGCAAGGTAAGCTCACGTAACCCTTAGGCTGCGAGCCACCCCTTTCAACCCACCCCCAAAAATATAGTTTAGATATAAGTCATAATCAAACTCCACGAAGTCCTCGTCTCCATGATTATCTTGTTACATGGATTTCAGGTTTTGTAAATATCATGAAATTTAGAATTATTCTTTAGTACACATCGGTTTGATGAATTGCTCGAAATCTTTTTTAATCCCACTGTTCAACTAGTACAATGAAAATCGTATTATGCTCGAAACTAATTTCAAAATCAAGTCACATATATAATGTCCTTCTCGACCGCCGTTTCTTACTTCGACTTCGTTTATCTTCGATCGGGGTTTTTCACGGAAACTATGAAAACCCGGGGCCTCCTGAACGTGACTCGATTTTTCTTTACCGAAGAACACGTGACGGTTCGGTCATCCTTTATTGAAAAAGTTTCCTACGCGATGGCATCCTGGATACGAGTACCTCGAGGAGTCATAATCGTTTTTTTAAGGGATGCAGCGCCACGAACCACGGAGAATGTTTCACGGTACACACTCTTTATCGTGCAAAGCTCTTAAATAAAAAAGTGATATTTTTGTATCATGTACTCCTGGTAATTATCGACAAAATGGGTACGTGGTGCTGCATCTACTTACCTGTATTTTCGTACACTTTTCTTGCAGCGCGGTGGCAACATTTAATATTCTATTTTTTTTAGATAAAAGATACGCAGCTTTTGCTTTATTGTAGTATAACATCGATTATGATATTTACTTAAATATTGTTGCAAAAATTGGAATGCAAATGTTCCACATTCACACTGTCGTGTGAATTAAACTTAATAATACAGAAATAATTAAGTCTTGTATTAATTGAGTGAAATATGAGATTGGTGCCATTGTCACGTAATTCGATATTGTGAGTAATATGTTTTTCTAATACTGGAAGCTGAGGACAAACAAGTCGACATGTTGGAATTTGATTAACCTTATTATTCAGTGTAAATGTTTACTGTCATGAACAAGTTACGTCAATGTTTTGAATCCTCCATTTGAAAGAGACTCACACAAATATAACTACACAGAACCAATAGTACGAATTGCTAAAAAATTGCATCAGCAACTAAACACGGTCAATCAATACCGTATTTCCTTTGAAAATTACAACCCCGGAACGGTCACTAAAATAAAATCAACCCAGTCGCGAAGCTCCTACAAAACTTGCGTATTAGCTGACGAAGTCAAAAAAATTTCGAGTACACGGGATCTAAATTCTTTCCACACTTTGCCAGATTTATCTTGAATTTCATTCTTCCAAAGGGAAAGAAAGCTCTTGATAGCAAGACCTTTCTTTCTAAGGGATAAAAAAACGGAAGATACGATAGGGGTTTCAATAAAGCATTGCGAAACGACTTTTCCCGAGGAAAGCTCGTTGCAGGAAAGTGCACCTTTCGATTGCCGGTCGTTTATGCAAACATCGGTGAAGAAGCGTGGTACTTTAAGAAAGACAAAAAGGAGTGAGAGAGGGAGAAGGAGAGTGGTTTCGGGTATAAGGGAGAGTTTGAAATGCAAATAGATTTCAATATGGATGACAGCGGTTTGGATAAGATCCGCAGTAATACATCGTGCCGACAACCGGCATCCGGTGAGCTTGCATATTCAGCGTCTTTGCGTCAAGTACACTCAAGTGCACTTCATCAACCTCCCGCTGCACTGCTAACCCAATAACATCGGCTGTTAACAACATCACGCACGGTCACCCGGTGTCCAGTCGATCATCCAGATCGATTGTCACTTACAAGCGTTAAGCATAAATTTCCAAGATATTACAAATTCTTTATTCGTGTTGACCCATATGGATAACACCGCGTGAATACTTTACTTCAGAGCATTTTGTCCATTTAAGTTCTAATCTTTATTTAACCCTAATTTGACGTGAAATTTGTGAGTTCTTGCTTAGTTGCGTAATATACGACAGTATATCAGCAACAGAAACTGCAATCAACTGATTCAATTAAAGCAGCGTTGAGAATTATAATGATTCAAATTTACAGTCAAATTCTTCGTCAGTATTTGAAAATGAATCCATTGCCTTTGGAGAATTAATGTAAACTGATGATGATCTGCCAAAGTGATAGAATAGAAGATACGGTTCGTTTCAATACCGTTTTGTTGAGGTAAACGGAAGGAAAATAAGTGTTAGAAATTGCAGATTATAGCACAATCATGGAATAAGATTCGCATAGGTCATCCATGGCAGGAAGTCTACGTCGAGGCACATCCGTAGCTCTAACAACCAATTCCGAACCGAATATAGAAGCTAAAGTGGCCTTCTTCCACTTTCCGGGTTTACTAGGAGAATAACTAGTACGGGATTAATTAAACTCATTTGCGACTGGTTCACAGTTATCGCATCCACTGATCGTGTAGTTGATGAACTCTCTCTTTCTCTCTCTTTTTCCACTACCCCTTTGCCTTCTTTTTCACTGGCAAAAAGGATTTTTCCTTTCTCGTTCCTCGAAGCAGTATTGCACTTTAATCAGCCACCATATCGGGTAGCATGAAGTACAGCTAATCGAGTCCTGAAAAAAAAAAACACTCGGCGATAAGGAAAACACGCTTCGCCTAATCTCCCGATTCATTTTGCAGGAAATTTGCTACGTGTGTACACCGCCGTACATTTATGTGGATATCATTTTATCACGATTATTCTCAGTTAGTGTTCAGCTGGCAATGGTTTCTTTCAATGTGCCTTTCACATTTTAATTATTGCTCATTTCTTCGGACTGTTTCATTGTGCTTCGTAATTGTTTTTGAACGAGGGGTTGAATATAGTTTCTTCGATCGAGTTTACGATATAAATAGGAATTATTTCTCATGGCAGTCAGTTTTTGTTTGATTAATTTCCATTCGGACGTGTAAGGCTTTAAAATACGTACAGCTTATAGGAGTCTCGTACATTACATCCCAAGTACTCGAAATTATTTCCACAAATAAACATACGACATTCAATAAATGACGTTAATTGAGTCTTAAAATTAATGTACTCTGTAAAATTCAAGAAAATAGCATTACTTGTCAGAAATAAAAGTAGTATCGAATCTACTAAAATATTATAATTAATAATTCTCTCGATTTCTTCGGAAGCTACGAAGCATAAAAAGAGCAGTAAACATATTTTACTACGACTCTACGGAAAGATATAATTTCTGGCAGAGAAGTTGGCATTCAACATGTCAGAAATTCCCAAGCATCCGTGACAATGGCACCAGCGGCTTCACTTTTTGCAATGCAAATACTTTTCTCGACCTTACCTGATAACCAGGGAAATATATCTCGAGACTAAAGACTAGTATTTATACAAAAGTGTTGCCATCGCTTTTAGTTTCTAAGTGATTTGCACGGACGCGACAGGATCTTGAAAAGTCTGCACGCTATTCATTTCTAATATTTCATACATATAATCGATTTAAAAATATTTGGTCTATTAATAAATAAATGAAGTAATTATCATTGAGCCTTCCCTCGAAGTTACGAAAGGATATTAAAATGTTTTCGATTCCAGAAAGTACTTAATTCAGAAAGAATAAATAATTGCTACAAATTTGAAGACAGAAATACTCGATACTGCCATTATTAAATTATTCGGTGAATGCAACACGAAAAAGACAAGGTAAAGAGAAAGGTTCGTAAAAAAACGACGTCAATTTGAAATCTAGTATACGAGTATTTATAAATGAAATAAATGGCTACTCAGCAGTTCCATCGATTCGATCCTGTCGCGTACGAAGCTAACCCAGATTTTCAGTGGACATGTTGCTTTTGCAAAATGCATCGGTTCCTCACACGGATAAATTGCACATGCACTAGGGATAATACAGACGTGTAGTACATTGGAGAACACACACATATACATACACACATACTCGTGACACTGTAAAAGAGGGAAGATCTATATACATTTACATGCGAGAGGACATACGTGTATATGGTTGTTTAATTTCGTTGAGGTAGAGCAAAGTGACACATAGCCGTGTAAGAGGCTACGTCGATCCTTGCTCTCCTGGTAATAGAATGCTACCGTATCTCTCTTACCATTTTGCAAAAGCACCGTGCTTTAGTCGTAAATAATGGAGCGAGTGATACCGTGCGAGTCCTTGTGAGAGAGACCTTTTCTCGAAAGCTTCGTCAATGTAAATGGAATGTGGCATCCCTAATGAAGTGCAGCATTTTGGAGAAAAAGAAAGATGATACTCTCAGAAAACGGTGGGGAAAAGTGAGCAAATCTCTCATCCGCTTAATCACTTCCTCCTTAATTGCACGTAAGTGCTCTAATTTTATTTAACGCCTTTCCGTATATATACATAATTACATCTTCCTGGAAGATGTAATTATTACAATGTAATATTAAAGATGTAGATTTTATTGCTGAATGTAAGAATGACTGAAATGAAGAAGTTTTTAGAGAAAACTTATGTTAATTAAGGTGTTAGATATGCACACTTTTCCTTAATCGTGTATGTGCCAGTGACACGTACATACATACCAATATATAACCAATGGTGTTAGTTCTCGTAGTTGTTAGAAAAGCTGTTGCATTTTTACTAGCTAGCCTTCCGCATTTTATCATTATTTAGCTCCCATTGGTTATAAGGGTGGTCGTTGCACCTTGTGTATCCGAGTTTCCGTAGCTCTTTTTCTTAATATTAATAATCATAGTTGTAACAACTTATTTAACATGCCACCCAAACTGTTTCACATATTTCGATCTACATTTTAATCACCAATCTCTTTCTGCATCTGCTATGAAAAAGACGATATCCTTATTACATTTAACGTCCATGTTTACACCTAGAGTGAGGTGTAACTATCTAATTACATTATGAAATTATAATCAGAAATTGATTTTCAAATAGAGCAGGTTGAAATCTATCTCAATCGATCAATTCAATAAGATCCTTATTAACACGAAGGGTATTAAAACAGTAGACAGTAATTTGTCTGGAATTCGCTATAACAATTTATGTATCATATAAACACGGTATACACGGTGAACCGACCTCCATCACTTCCGGTCGCGGAGGAGACCCTCGGGAGATGCTGCCCATTTGATTTGATGAAACTTTATCACACCTCGTTTCCTAAAAAAAAGCTACTTCTAACCGGTCTACATTTTCCTGTCCATCTTTTCTTTCGCCAAGGTGTTTCAAGGTCAAAGTCTTTCCATGAAAATGCTCGAGAATTCCTTAAACATAAACATCATGGATAACTCAGTAAATATCAGTTTGAATTATGATAGAACGATGGTTTCCAAGCTCAGATCCACGTCCAATCAGCTTTAAGTTTCCCTCGAATATCCTGAACACACAGACACTTGTGTATGGTTTACACCGCGCCGAGTCTACTAATCCACCTGCAATATATAAACAGCATGATACGTACATATACTACTGCATCTTCCAGAAGTTTATTAAGTATATAATGGAGCATACATATACACAGTCAGGTGCATCTAATATTATCGTCCCACATAACTCTTTCGTTATCTACTGCATTCAATCATAATTTGGGATGAAGTTACTTGTTCTTGGAGGATAAACTCGTTGCCTAGAATGCAATTGTTTCACTTTAAAGTAACAATGATTTCCTTTCTTTATCGGTAGCACTTTTGTAACTATTAATAACATATTATTGGGTCGTTCATACAAGTCATATAAAATCAAAGTATTTTATTGTTCGTTAAAAGATGACATTTTTAGAAAGCAGTGATTCCGTGATATAAGAATCCTGTTTTATGTCACGGAATAATCTTCCAAAGTTATGCAACTCCCTCTTGAATAATATCTTAATGGAAAAGATAATGGAAGAGCTGTTAGGGGTAGTAATATTAAGTGAACCATCCTGTGTATATACATATACGTATACATACCTATATATCTGACTGTTATTATATATATGTAAATAGTAGCCGCACGCTTTTGCCTAGGCGATACGAAGGTATAATGAAAGGCCCATGCTTTTACCTCTTTTATTAATCACGTATGTGTCTTAGGATAGAGAAATGCTGCTTTCGATCTGTCACCGTTCGGTACGTCTTATTGCCATTGGCTATTCTCGTTGCAACGAATACTACTCTTTTATTCTCGATCCATCTTCTTTCCGGCGAATCCACTCTCCCCTAAATCAAAACCCCTGGTATCCTTTAACCCTTTTAACCCTTTCGCTCTTCACGCCCAACTATAACCGGCCATTTCAGTCGCGTGCGACTAGAACAGTAGTAAAACGGTTATTCTGATAGAATTTCTTTATAATTCGTTATATATAAATTTGAAAGAATTTGAATAAAATATCAGTAACTTGCGTAATATGGCAGAGTGGTAGGTGTTATACTCTACGGCAAAGCGAAAGGGTTAATCCGACATGCGATCTGAGCTTGCGAAAAACTCGGTGGAACGATATTCCGGAAACATCAACACATGTCTCATTATTGCGGTATTCTCATAATATTTTTATAGTGATAATAACTTACAGTGATATTGGTGATAAATCTAATGTGTGATATTTAATACGTGAGTCGATTATTGTTTACTAAAGATTCCTGCGGAATCTGACAATGTGATAATCTGGAAATCCAGTATGTAATTGAATTAATTTTATACAAATGATAATATGATATCAGAATATCGTTAGACCCATTATTTTCATTAAAGATATTTTTCATAAAATTTTCATTATAATAACTACCATGCAGATTTCATTTTGTGTAATAAATGAAGAAATATAATCATAATATTTCTTCTGTGATGCATTCAAAAGTGCATTTATTATTAACTGCATTAGCAGACAAAATGTTTTTTATACGAACTGGATGAAATTTATTGGCTACTTTCGTTAGCCAACATCAAATTAATTTCTCAAAAGGATTAATTTTTAGAATTTTTAGAGTTCTGAAGATTTCAGACGTATGATAGTAATTAAGGCAAACTTAATTACGTACTTAGTAGAGGTCCATGAAACACCTTGGACGCCCTGTATCATTATCTAAGGAAGAGAGAGTGAGAGAAAGAGAAAGGTGAGAGTGAGTGAGAGGGAGAGAGCTAAAAGTACGAAAAAAGTATAAGAAATACAGGGAGGAGAAAGAGAGATCTCTCGTACCACTTCCATTGCAATAAAAAGAGAAACACACACGCACACACTCCTTATCTCTTAACTCACCCTCTATGTATATTATATATATATATATAAATATATATATAAATACATAATCTTGAATCTCGTATTGTTTTGTGCGCTTTTATATCGCTGTTTGCCAGCTTCGGTCACAACTTCAAGTATTCTTAAAGTTCCCTCTCTCTTCGTTCTCGTTCACATCTCACCAACACCTTTCTCCTAATTACATCCAATCATCTCCTTCATTCTTCAATGACACCTGCATACTACATACACACATACATTGTCACACGACACACGATCAAATATTTTCTTGTTTCATTCATTATTGGAACTGAATTTTCAGCACAAATTTAATCGGAAAATGTCAATTCACTTTGACTGGTTGCTCGTAGAGCTCCCAGTAGGTTAAATTAATTATTGCCGACAGAATGGTTCCATTACATATTCCTAAATATACTTTAAATACCTAAATATCTCGGACAATTTAAATGGAAATAATTCATGAAAAGAAGAGCCTTTAAGTAGTATTAGTTTTTTTTATTAATTGACGTATAATAAGTCAATATTCATAGTACAATTTTTAGATAATTTATAATTACTATCTCGAAATAACATTTTGGAGATAATTATTAAAAAACATGAACTTTTAAGAAGTATTAGTTATTTATATTAATTTGGAGAAAATTGAGAAATACGATTTTGGAGAAAATTAACAAAAAAGATGCCCTTTCAAGAAGTATTAATCATGTTCATTAATTAACATATAATAAGCACATCTGCATAGTATATTTTAGTATAAATAAAGGAATAAGTTTAGTAAAATATAGAAATGATTATCTGAATTAAATTGATGTTATCGAAGTACATTACGTTTCATATTAAATTTCTTTCGTAATAATTTATATTCTGTAATTAAGGGAGAGTAATAATGTGAACATGTAGCTTGTTAAATAGCTGGTTAGATCGATAACTTCCTTTGTCTCCTGCAATTGGTACCCCATAAAGAAGGGGTGTAACGTAAGAGAGAAATAATTTTATTAGTCTTCCTGTTTCTCTTTGGTGTTCTTCTGAGCAAGCTCATTAAATTCTCTTTGTCTTCTATAATAATAATAATAATATTTAAATGTCAGTTATGTAAATCGATACTCCTTTTCTCAGTAAAATTCTCTTGAATCATAAGACTCCCAATCATCTTTTAGATATTTCTCCGTAAATTAATGAAAAAATAAATTACATGATATTTTTATCGAATTTTATCAATCTGGAATCAATTTTGAAAAATCATGTCAATATTCCATCATTTCAAATTTATTTATAGATTAAATAACATGCGTAGTTTGTTATTTACCATGAATATAATTAATATCAGTATCGAAGTTTTAGATATGAAATTATAATAAATCAGTTTTAATGAATATCAATAATACAATAACATGATACCAATAAACTTTGGTAAAACAAGGGAATATAATATTAGAGTATAATAAGCAAAACGTCTGATTACGATCTAAAGACAGATATCACACCATATGTTTATTAAAAATAGTACCTCTTGGCTACAGTTTTTTACCTTCTTCAGAGAATTTAAAAAATTGCAAAATGTAACAAGTATACATGATTAAAATATCAACCGAGATAACAAATTTTAATACTCTTCTGATACCGCAGATTAGAATTGTACATTTTTATATCGGTTTCTGTTTTAAATTTGTGTACTTGTTATATGTCAGAATTTTCAAAATCGATCAAAGGAGGTGAAAAACTGCCGAAACGATTCATTTTTAATACATATATGCTGTATAATTGGTATTCTACGATCGTAATTAGCCATTTTTCTCGACAAAATACTGTAATACAATGACACGAAAAGATATTAGCTTTTAAAATTCTACCCTAAAGAGGAAAAACACACGAATCGATTTGTCTCTATTTTTCTATCGTGTACAGGAATATAGTCGCCATGTGTGCTTTCTCATTTCATTTCCGTTTGCGCCATGTTTCCTGCAGGACACTTTATTTTTCGAAGGATGCGAAAAATATAGCCGGGTGGTCTCGCGTATTTGCTGGAAATATGATATAAATCATTCCTGTAGCTTAATGCATCCCGATAACGGCATTGCTCTCCTTCAATTTCCTCCCCAACTTTCTTCGGTATTTTTCTTTTTAACGTTCCCCCTACTTCGAAAGTATTCACCATTAAATGCCCATAAATGAAGTGCCAAACGAAACAATTTTAATAAAGAGTTCCTTTATTATTTCAATTAATAATTTATAAATAAACGCCGGATGAGTTTCATCACAATATATTATATTATATTTTATCATATTATTATGGCTTTTGACTTGCACTCAGAATGTTCATATTTTAATACGGATAATATTGGCCTGAATATGAGTTTACAATTTTAAGTTGTTACTGCCTTTATAAAATCCGATTTATCTGCAATTTTCTTGGATAGTTGGACAGCGAATGTTTTATTAGAATTTATTGAAAGTGCAATATTTGAATGGCATAGAAGTTTCTATAATTAACCATAATCCAAGGTATTAAATCGTTGTAAATTATTCTGTTGATATGTTAGTACGGATAGTATTAATCCCTATCTCAATTATTAATTCCTAATTTTGCAAGTGTTAGCTATTACTACTGTTCCAAAAACCCGAATTAACTGCAATTTTCTTGGATATTTATATACCAAATATTTCATAGAGATTTATGGAAACTGCAATATTTTAATTGCACAGAATTCCAGGTTGCAAGAGCCGAGATTAAATAAAGTCGATCTACGGCAGTAGATAAATGCGAGCTGTAAATAAGACGTTCCTGTAAAACGGATACAATCTCGCGATGACTAATTGCTCTATCGGGCCGTGATTAATTACTGCTCCTGAAATAACGTCTGCTATTCCCACTCAAAGTGTCACGGAACTTCTTAAAATAAAGAATAGTGCAAGTCACTCTAAAAAGAGCATTGCAATTGCAACTTCGTAATTCCGGTGTAATTAAGAACGGAGACATTCTAATAAGAATGATTTACAGTTATAATTAACACTGGAACTACCGAACATATACTCAATTATGCTTACAAATTAATTGACATCTAAATTATAGCTGGGTGATGCAAGTTAATTGATGGTTTTATTATATGTGTTATATATGCACATAAGATTTTCAGTAGTTCTGGGGGAATATAATCTTCAATTTGCGTGAATAATGGAGAAAGATTGAAGAACAAAACAGTGCATACATAATTGAAAAATATGTATCGGCATATAAAAATGTGGCCTTTAATTTTCCTTAAAAATCGGCGCCAACTTTCTTCACAACCAAATATACAATATCCCAAACAATACACTATTGTATACTAGAAAAATAATGCTGCTTGTTTTTATAAGAAATACTGCAAATATTAATAGCTTTCAAGGGTTAAAAAATTGTATTTTTATTTGTCCACCTTAATGCTAAAATGATTATAATATATTTCTAATATCAGAATTGCTGAAAGAATAAAGATTATTAAAAAAGCATATTTCATTGAACTGGAGTAATTCAATGCCGTAGACAGTTATAATTACATAAACCTCTAATTGCCAAATATAATGTTAAATAATTTTATTGAAAATTGTACCCCAGTTATTTTGACTGTTTTGGTAGTTCGAGTTTTAAAGTGTTATTCAATTTAGGAAATTATTTACATTTTATAAAAAATGGTAAATATATAACGCAGTTGTTCGTGACGCAGTTATTTCAGTTGCTCTAATAAAAATTAAAAATGGTAAAATCTTTTCGATAAAATCGCAACTGTAAGGTTAATGAGGTGCTCATAAATAACAGAATAATGTTATTTCTAGCTCTACTTAGATGAAGTTAATTAACTCTCGCAATATTTCACCCGCTTCGAGTATACTCGTGTGAAAAATAATTCGTTATTTTCATAAGATATCTGCAAGTATTAATAGTTTGGGCGAGTTAGAAAATTATATTTTTTATCGCCAACTTTAATGTTAAGACATTTATAATTAAATAATACACTACGAAACGTGTAAAAGGTAGCAAGTAATTAATTACAAAAACTTAACCAACCAACTTATACCTTATAAATGTTAATTAATTTCAAGTGATTGCAGTATTTTATGACCCCCAGTTTAGCCTTGCATCCAATGAAACAGACAATCGTGAAAAAGGATTTTCATAAACCACTCCGAAAGCAATACTTTTTAATTGCATTTCATACCGGCGTCATCGGAATAAGTTTTACAAAAACGCTGTATTTAATTACACATTTCGCTTGCGGTGAAAGCGGCTTTTTTGATTCGTACGGAAAATTCAACGGAAGTGGAAGTCGGCAGAAACGTAATTCATTTGACTGGGATTTGTTGTGTAACATTGGAAAATGCTATATGAATAAAGTGTCGGTTTTAGTAGTTGAATATCCGCTAGAAACCGTGAAAGGGAGTTTCGGAACACGTGATCCGTTTGTTATGAAGTGTAGCGTACCGAGACATCCGATTAACTTTGATGACAGTTCTCCTTTGAGCTTTGACGAACGGCCCCCGACAATTAAATTACAGGAATCCGTGTCTAACGAAATAAAGTAACGTCATCCCTTTAAAATCAGATAAACTAGCTGTTCCCCGCCTTGATCTTCCGCGTAATGAATTAAATAAATGAAACAAGATCAATTTTTTGTATCAAAACCATTGTGATCTAAGTGCGGGCATCGTGATTTAAATGTTGAATACGACAAGAAACTGGTGGACGGATGCCAACACTAAAAAATTGTAAGGCACTTGAAGAGCTTTCGTTAGTTTTAGGGTAGAATTTATTCATTTTGGTGGCCTGCTTAAGGGATAAATTGCAGGCTGGTTATTAATCAAGGCCTCTATCAAGAAGGCTAGGGGTTGGTTGGTTAGACTGGTTAGAGCCGAGACTAACCACATACAATTGTAACTCGCTCTCGGAAACCACCGATACGAGTGCCCATAATTATTATGCCTTCCGCAACTAGATCCACATCTTACACGCCATCTTCTAAGAGCTTAGAAACCGCGAATATCCAACGCGAAGTTCTACCCATTCTACGACGATGTATTCTAACTTAATACGACCTTTTTTTACAATACTTAACCTCCGTTTTTATTGCTGCATAAATCTTTCCATGAATGCGCGATATTCTCGATTTCTCGCTCGTTTTTATTTTAGAGTTTGTGGACACCTTGGAGAGTTGGTTTATGGCTTTGAAGTTTATGGGTTGCAGTACTTTCATAAACTTTGTATTATTCGTTTAATTCGGTATTAAAAGAATCCGAATAGATATCTAAATGTAATCAATTTCAACTGAACCAAACAAGTAGTAAAAAAGGCGTCGATACAACTTAGCCGGTAGATTTAATTAAAAAATTCAATAATAATAATAATATAATCGATCAGTTTTAGTTAGTAAATTATTCAAGACACAAATATTTTAAATTTAAGCTAAGTCAAACAGATAATAAAAAAGTGGCCAATAATAACTTAATCGGTTGATTTTACAAAAGGAATTCAATAGAGATATAATTGATGGTAAAATCGATAAAATACAGAGAAATTTTATGACAAACCAGGGATGAATATTTAGCAAAAGGGTAATTAGAAATTCAGGAGAATCAAGACTCAAAATTAGCAGGTTTAAAATAGAGCGGTGAATTATAATGGATTAAGAACATCGCGTTACAAGAGGAAGGCTATCGTGCCGTGGATCGTTTAATATTCGAGCTTTTTTTCACGGTAATTTTCCACGTGAAAGCTAAGTTAAAATCTCGGCTATTTTGTGCGCCGTGGGATTTTATGCTCTCCACCGATTGTGGATCGTGATTCCTTCGAAAACTTCCTTTAAAGGCTTATCTCGCTTTTGGAAAATTGAGGTTGGCGTGAGCGACTCGCGATCTTCGGAAACCGCCACAGGAAATTAATCCCAGCTTGGGATCTTGAGAATCTTTCGAGATAGGAACCGCGAAGTAGCCTTCGTTTTAATTTCACTTAAACGGATCTCCGCTTCTCCCTCTCATGCCAATTACGATTATCATCGATCCACTTTTCTACGGAAATAAAGAAGTAGTGGAAACCTTGAACCCTTTCAGCCCTTCGTTATTCCATTTTCAAGCCTTTCTAAACATTATTATTACTATTATTAATTTGGTTCTGGTTAAATCAAGCGACTAAGTTATTATTGACTACTATCCTCTGTTGATTATTTAGATTGCATTTAATCTTTAACGAATGTAATTAAAATATTTAATAGTATTCATTCAGTTATACTTCAATAATGAAATTTCTGGATTTTCTTCATTTATGTTATTTCTGATTAGATACTATTAATTATACCTCGTGGTATTCTTATCCAAATGATAAATGTTCTTATTGATAGGTTATGTTAATTAAATAAATCTTCATGTTCATAATTTTTTATTAATACGAGGGATGTCATAAAATGGATTACATTTTTAGTAATAAAAATTCTTCTTTTACTGAGTTATTCGATGGATGTAAATGTATGCATTTTTATGAGTTCTTCTATTTATTATTATATGTAGTGAATTTGTATTTGCATTGTTGTTATATTTTCTCTGAATTTGTTGTACGTGAAAAATACAACTAATAATAAGTTGATAAGTTTTGTAAAACTAAAGGAAACATTCAACTTTGGGTCCTTTTAATTCGATTTCTATAATATAAATCAAACGTTAGTTTCTAAAAATCAGGAATCTCTTATTTCTTGGAATCTCTTAAAAAGACACTCGACTTCTCTTTTAAATCCCAGGAAGCAAACGAACTGCACTTTTGCCGATTCACTTGGGAAATTACTATAATGCCACGTGGCTAAAAATGTAGGAATATCAGGTGGAATGGGGGGGAGCATAAGGCAAACGAAAAGCCGACCGATCGATTTGAATATCCAATGCATATTGAACGATATTTTTACATCGAAAGTGCGAAATTTTCAAATATTTTCACGGCCCTCCTGAAATTTGCAAGTCGATATACTTCTCATCGGTAGATATTATAAATATTCTATTACATTGTGCTCATATATATGTGTATATATAGACGGAATAAATCCATTAAAAAAATTAATATTTTCACATATCTCATCAGGTTACAACAGTCTTATTACTAGTTTCAATAATATAGGAAGAATAAATTAATATATGGAATGTTAGTTCATCCATTTCTGATTGTTATCTAGATTTATTTATATATTCTTTTATATCATTATAAATGATGAGAATTTGTTTGCGAACCGATAACAGCATTTCGAGCAATCACAAAGATAACTCGCAAAATAATCCTATTTGGAAGTGCCGAAGGAAAGTAATTAGGAATCAAATCATTGGTGGCTCGTCTCGTCGAAATTAACGAGGTGATTTGGAGGTGATTTGCTTGGCTGTTAATGCAATTTCGGGGGAATTCGATAAAACGACGGAAGGAAGTCCTTAAATCGAGGAAAGCCGGCTTTCGCAGATATTTCGAGCCTTGGAACCCACCTTACTCCTAAGTCATTCTCCGTATTTAAGGACCGCAGATTTAATTTCTACGGTAGAACGAAGAAGACAATTATAAATCATTCCAATATATCTCCATTATACAGCTCAGATAAATTCAACCATTATATTACGTTACATTCATCAAATAAGTTACATTTGAGTTGCGATTTACTTATTATTATTATTACGATTTTTTAATTTAATACAAAATTAATCCATAACACTTATCCCTAATTAGACGAACAGATTAAATAACTTCATTAAAGAATAAGTAAGAGTCTACGATACCAATCAGTCATAGTAATTCATAGTAATTCACAATGGCGACTCTGAATTCACCACGAAATCCACAAGAACTATGCGTGGTTGAATTAAATCGAAGTTCACCAGAGTCGAGTCAAAGTTCCTAATCAATTCGAATGAATTCGCGGAACAAGTTAAGTTAAGGTGGTTTCAGGATCGAATCTAACTAGAGATCATTGGTTACGCCATCCTCGAAGTAACTCCTACCGTCTTAGCTTCGATGGTTCCTCGGTTTCTCGGAAAAGGAACTCTAGGGATGGTGTATTTGATTTGGCTTTAATACGATTTCTCAGTCGCGGTAACAGGCCCGATACGTAACCACTTCTGGCAGCAACCATCAGGGGAAATGGGAAGGGGGAGAAAAGGAAAGAGAAAAGAGAAAAGAGAGAACTCGATTATCCGTATATTCTCGCCCGACCGTTTCTCCCCTTTCCCTCTTGGGACCACCATGCCATACGCTATTCTTCAATATCCACTTCGGTTACCTACAATTCTTTTCATTCCTTCCACGGGGCAACTTTGATTAATTTCTTTAACGGCCAACTGCACTCTTCTGGGGTTTACTTGTACATGGGAATTACATATGTTTCGTGTACCTTTACGATCATCTTCTTCCTAGATCCTTTTTCTTCTTGCTTCTCCGACGAGGAATGTTATAGTCGACTCGATATTGATTTAATGATTCATTTTATTTTCCTGGAAATGCGGATTCGGAAAGAAGGCTGGGTTTCATGGTGGATTATGAGTAGATGAAAGCATTGGGTTATGTAACATTAAAGTTTTATGATGGACATCATAAAATAGATGTATGGCGTAATTTCTGAAGAGAAATGTCGATGATAATTAGATAGGTTTCGTTGCAATTTATTTATCGTCGGCAGTGTAATTTGTTATGGAGATAAGGGGCAGTAGCTATCCGAGAATTTAATGAATAAATCAATAAATTGTTGTACACTTTACTTTTACCAAGTAAACTGCAAAATTAGATATGAAATGTTACCAACTCTAAATGAAAATAATTAATACAACAAGCTCTTTACGTTACGGCGTGAAAATATCCAAGAAAATTACAGTCGGTGTTAACCGATATAATTTACCGTTTTTCTAAGTAATATAATTTATAAACGGACAATTATGAGAAAGCACACAATGCGTATATTAATACAAGAACACACAAACACAATATCACCAACATGCAATCATCTCTTTCCAGGTCCTTGTATCTAACCACACACTGATACTTTTCATTTCTTTATCTCGTACACCCACCTCTCTCGGTACAAGCAAGAATCTTTAATGATATGACGATGACCATGATGACATGACACGATATGATATGATATGATAATGAGATGATTAATGTGACCATGACCATGATTTCTTACCATGATTTTATATTTACTTATTTGTTGCACGTTGTTTGGTGCGTCTCCGTAAGCAGTATGACGCGCTCGCAGACCCTCTGGTCGTCGACATTTCGAGGAATCACTCTTTCAATCAGTGAAATTAATACATCTCTTCATAATTCAAAGAGATCTTTAAGGCTGTCTCTCAATCCTTCGTTATTTTACGTTAAATGTATTCGATCAAAAATAAGAGGCAATATTTTGTAATTCCATTAAATCTGGCATATTTGATGTACAGAATATCTTTAACTATCGACAGGTCCGGACTCCTTCGATTTATTATATTATTACCAAGTATTTTATGATAACCGTAGATAAGTGTATTTATTGCAATATAAAGTTATAGTACCGAGTTCAAAGTGAAGAACGAATGCCCAGTTTATATCTACAAAAAATGATAATATAAAACAATATTGTATTTGTTCGACGTTTTAATGAATAGAGTACTAAAATCCATTATATCAAGTCAGTTTATACTCTTCGACATTAATTGCTGGTAACGTAGATGAATAATGAAAATGTTTGTATCTCGGATATCTTGTGAAACTGTACAAGTATACTTCATAAAGTACGCATTCATAGAGTCTCGCGAAGTTAACAGTAGGAATTTATTATTGAATGTAAAATACTTCGTAGTCTCTTCAACTCGAAGTTCAGGATATTAATTCAAATCTAAATCCTTGCCGATTATGAATCGCACAATTCCAAGTCCCCCGGTGCAATAAACTCGTCGCGTGTCTCGAATCCGTTCCATTCTATTCGTTGAGATGCCGAAGGCGAATTCAGAAAAGTCGAAGGCAAAACATCCGAAAGAAAATCTCGCGAAAGTTCCTTTCTTTTTTCCGGAGCAGTCTCGAGGGATTCTTGAGAATTAATTAGCACGGTTCTCGTACGCCGGCCTTCCCAGACGAGCCATTGTGTATCAAAGAAATAAAACGGAAGAATAAAGTGTAAGGGTGAACCCTCGCGTCACGATTTCAAGAAGAAGCAACAGAAAACCAAGAGATAAAGAAAATGCAACGTAAAATAAAGTAGAAGGGTTGAGAGTGCCATTAAGGATTAATTCGGGTACCCATGTGCCTGTTTCATGGGGATTTTCAATGAGAAAGTATCACGATCGATCTCTATTCTGTCTCGGTATATCTGAGTATTCGAAACTGAAATGTCTAGGAAGCAACCCTTTTTAAATGATTATATTTATTGAATTTGGGGACTCAATTTTAAGTCTTTAACTGGTGAAATGATGTTGCAAAGGTGTAACCTCTTACATTTATACCTATGTTTGTATCGGTATTTTTAGGAATCCATTATAGATTATTATTGTTTAGATAACATAATTGATCCAACTTATGATTAGTGGAGTTTTCGTTGTGGTGAAATATATGACTTTATGGGTAGATAAATGAAATTTTTATTGAGACATGTAAAAAGAGTCTCTTATGTGGTATAAGAAGTAATTATATATATAAAGTAAAAGACCATTTTTATGTAAACCAGTTAAGGGATTAAAGACGAGTCTCGTACAGAGTTGGGCAGAAATTTATTCGGATAAGAGTCGACATCTTTTAATCTCCACTGGCAAGAATAATTGAAAAATAATATTGAATAATTACCACTCACATTATTCCTTTCATACGTAATAATAACTTCACGTGCAAATAAAATAACCAAACGTGTTATTTTAATCGGTGTCTTCGAAATTATTCAAAAATTCCAATTTATTATAGCACACAGAAATCATAAGATTAATAATAAACACTTCCGAACATGAATCTTAAACTTGTCAAATGACATCGAAACAATTACATTCCCGCAATCTTGTCGAAATAATTCTAATCCACTTACATGACCCACACGTACATTTATCAAGTCTCTACCAATTTATCTTCACAAACTTGATTCCCACTTCACACTATCAAAAAAAAAACCACACGGATTTCCACCACACAAAAGTATCCAAAATCTATCTTTGAATATCAGTCGGCCTTCTAATAATTCAAACAAACGATGACAATGAGTTATCCGAATAACATCCAACTCTGTAGTCTGAGGTTTTGAAAGTTTGGTAGTACCATGGTTTTCTCTTTGATCGAATGCTTCTATTCCACACGAAATGTCGAGCCAGCCAGTCGGCTTTTTGCGGAGCGCTGGCAGTCTGTAAGTTGAGTTTAATGCATGTTGTTTTGTCTGTCCTTGCATGCAGGGATTCGGTTTTGTAACATTCGCAAATAGTGCTGACGCGGACCGGGCACGTGAGAGGCTACACGGCACCGTGGTTGAGGGCAGAAAGATTGAGGTGTGCATGAACTTTCTTATACTTAAACAAATATATATACATATATATATAGAAACATATATATATATTTATACATTGCCATTAATTCATTATATTTCACATGTACTTCTTTTCAGGGTAACACGAACAACGAACACGTGAACACCTCGGTGTTCACGTGTCCGTTGTCAAATAGGTGATCACAATAATGACTTATTAAATATCTGATCATTAACATGTTCATTCAATTTTAACTTACGTCTAACGTCATTTGCTGATCGCCTATGTTAACATTATTTATAAGTCACGCGTGGAGCGATTCTTATTAACTTAGAATTAGTTAAAGGATATAAGTCTGTTATTTAATTGTGATATCATATGATATAATATACTGAGATTTGTTTATATGGTAATTAAATAAATCATCGCTCCACGTGATTAGAATTAAGTATTACTTAGAAAATATTATAAGGTTCATTCGGGAATGTTGAAATTTGATGGTGGACTGGTGTCAATGATGAATCATATTCGCTTTTAATTCTGTTTTATAATCAGATATTTTAATCGGTACTCCTGGACAGATTTCGACGGAGCTTCTCGGTTCGTTATCCACGATTCTGCCAATTAACGCTGGTGGAAATAATTACAAAATGTTCGAATAAGAATTCGCAGTCTTCCGTGTTCAGAATCAATCCAGTAGTTTGAGCACTCGAGGCTTGTAGTGGTTCGAAACGATCGCTGCTTGCCGTTTGAGTGTCTCAAGTGTTTCGTGAATCCTGGCTTACTGATTGGCTAGTATCCTGGTACTTTGTGCTACAAGAAAGACTTTGTGCAAACAAGCACTGTATGAGACATGCAAAGTATTGTTTGCTTTATGTTTTTATTCGGTCGTTTGGCTGCGCAGATTCAAGTTGAATGAAATCTTGGTTACTTTACAGCACAATGTGTGTTTAGTTTCAATTGTTTATAGTAATTGCAAATTGAGATATCATATTTGTACTGTTTTTAATGCGGATTTTCCTCAATTTTTCATTCATTTTTTATTGATAATAATGGATGTTAATTATGGTGGTTTGTTGACCGAGAAACTCTGTCGAAAATATGACTCAGACAATGGACTCTGGCAATGGTATATCAATTAAATATTATATTGATTGAATATAACTCAATCAATTTACAAGTTTAGCTTTGACCAAATGTTCTATTATTTTTAAATCTAAAATTCATTGGTGCTTCAACAGAAAGTAAACAAAACAAAGTGATCAATTGGTTTTGAGTTTCGGGCAGTAGCATAATTGATTAAAATTCAGAATGATTTCATTTCAAAAGTTACTAACATTCGAATGCCTGGAATACTTCAAATGTTCACATACTTAAATTATAGTATTTACCTGTTGGTCTTCTGACTCTTTAATCATACTTTTATCACAAACACTTAAAAAGAGCAGTTGATGAAAGAAAAAAATTCAATATAATTTTAATTCTCGAACTACCAACGGTACATTCACTTATACTTATATACTTATATTATTATTATTATTGACTACTATCTTGTTTTGACTAACATTTATATATATTTTCTTAAAAATATGGATGGACAGCAAAAAGAAATTAATTCATTTCGTTATTACTATTATGCAACATGAGCCATAGAAAATCCTAGAATGTTAACTTTTAATAATTTGACAACATACTGCAGACCAGTATGACTGCCTTGGTAGTTCTAGTGTTAATAGTATTTATCTTCCCTTGAGTTTATCCGTTATTAATGATTTCCATTTGGCACGTGGCTAAGGCAGCTGGTCCAGCGCTGATACCAGACAACAACGGTTAGTCCTAATTGAACAACACGATTAGTTATCTTCTCACGAGTACACTGACGTGTTTCGGTTCGCTTTAACATCGTTCAGGGGATCTTCCGTTCTTCCTATTGGTAACATTGCGCCATACAAATTATGGTACAGTGACCTTACAGATATTACGCGCGCCCATCTTGTTTCTACACTTTTATTCGATTATATGGCTATTGTGTGTGAACATTACTGTTGGGTACTGAAAAGAAGGCACTAGTGACGAAAATTTCACTTGGAATTTCAATCTTTCATTGAATATATATGTTACATATTATCCATTATGTAACTTGTATATTACATGTTAATTAAGTTATATATTAGAGTGACGTGCAAATATATTTTCTTCCAAAGGGAAAGCCTTAAGAAATTTTGATTAATATCATGTACATATAAGGGCATATCATGTAAAGTAATACTACAAAAAATATCAATGCTATTTATTTTTCATAGTAAACGTTATTTAATTATAATATAATATTATAGAATGTTATTCTTCATTTATTTAAAGCATAAGTAAACTAGCATCCCCATCGGGGGACTCTCCTCACCCGTCTAGTCACTGTGCGCCTTCTTCTCAGAACTCTACAGTACTTTTATTCCAACTATTGTCACTCGATTTTTGTCGGATTTGAATTATTTTATTTTTCCTAATACTGGGTATAGTGTAGATAGGATAATTGTTAAATGTATAAGACAATTATTGAAACTATAAAAAGGCAGGATAATTATTGACACAGACTTATTTCAGAACTATTTCATAGTGTAAAGGATATTTACTTATTTCCATGATGAAATAGGGATAAAGAGTTAGAGTTAAGTTACCATTGCCAGACGATTTGTTCAAACGGTACCGTCAATATCTGAGAATAAAAATAAGAAAGTACCATCAACGCGGATGACATTAATTAACTAAAACCGTATACGCCTGAACTGTTCACTATGAATTAAATAATTCTTGAATTAACACTTTCGAAACCATCCGCATTACTAAAACTAACACATCCGCGAGATCGGTACGAAAGGAAGTAAAGAAATTGAACCAGAAAACCAACGAAGTTGAAGGGGTGGACGCGCTCACAATACAAAGAGAATTAATATAAAAGTAATAAGTGAAATTGAGGAAGTAAAAGAGTGAGGCCATCGGAGGATCGGATTAATTAATCAGCAACACCGAGTTCGCAATAATTAGCTGATCTCAGTAAAGAGTATTAACGAATTCCGAAAAGAAATTGAATCTGAAAGAAGCGGATGAAAAGAAATCTAAAAATAACGAAGTGAAAATAAATATCTCTTGTTGTCCCATAGAGAAAGAGAGCCTCTACGTGCGAGAGAGAGAAAGACACATAGGGACTTGACGAGGTCTAATTTAAAAAAAAACAGAATATTGAAATGTCAAATTGACAAATCTGAGAGAGCGAGCGAGAGAGAATAATTATGATAAACTCTCGATCGAGAGAAAGAAAATGATAGTACTGATTGGGGGACACTGAGGAGGCCACTCGAAAAGAACCTCGCGAAGTGTCCGAAAAGGTAAGAAATAATGCGACTGGAAATTCTTAAGAACGACGGACGACAGAATCTATTGAAAAATAATGATAAGCCTCGCACTGCCCGCTCTCTCACCCGAAATCAAACTCGTGCCACTGGTCGGTTTTTACGAACTTTTTCACATTTCTTTTCTATTTTCATTACTTCTTGCTGTATTAAATTATACATCGTAGGTATAAATATTTTCTTTAAGTTTTATTCAAGTTTCATGTTTATATGAGCCAGTTTTGTGAATAGAATATCCGACGTACATTCTTTACTTAATTTTTATATTTAATTGCTAATGGAACAGAAAGTATTTGTAGAAATATTATTATCAATAATAATAAATATGGGGGACTAGTTTATACATCGAGCGTCAGTAATACAAAATATTCAGCACATCTTATTACAGTGTTATTTACTCTGTTATATTGAGATTTGAATTGCATATTTCATTGACAATTGAAATTCACATATTTGTAGATATATTATTCTATAAATACGATAATAGAAAATATTCACCAAGTTTTATTATGTTTATTTTTATTCATATTTCAAGAAGCATTTTAAATACATTAATATTTACGACGACATATGCATTTCTTGTTTGTAGTTAATATCCAGAATTTATACAACAATATTCATGGCGCTAGGCGCAAAGAACATATATTCTTAATCAAGTTACGTTGCATTGAATTTCATTTCTTTGAGCTATCATATATCTTCCTCCGTTTGGAGTTATTCCTTCACACGATTGGCTCATATTTTCCTGGTACCATTTACGATCCATAAAGTATGTACTTTTTTTCACTTAACGAGTTCACATTTTCCCGGCAGCAGCTTCTCCTTATCTTTCTTTATTTTATAAATAAGTTGAGTTCGTCCGACCGGCACACCGCTTACTTTTTACCCCATAACGATGGGCATTAAGCTCCACACCTAAAACGTAGATTACGATTTACGATATTAGATCTAAGCTAGATAAGCCTCCAACTAAATGCACCACAATCGTACAAGTACTTTCGATCGTGCAAGTAATTCGCGTCTAATCGCGATTCTTTTATCGATGAATAATTATTATTATTAAATACGAGGTACTATTACAAATGTCATGTATCGTTCACGAGTGAAGTCGTTGAAAGCGAATATAATATAATCCAGTTTGATTTTTGTATACGAATAAAATTGATCCACAAATGTTTCCAACTTGCAAGATAGGATTTGTAAAAAAGATGCAGCTTTTAGGTATTTTCTTCTCATTGATCAGTGCCTTATTATTTTCGGCAGAGATACATTATTTTTAGTATGGAAAGTTAAGCTTTCGATGGAACGCGAGAAACGTAGGATTCGCGGTTTCCTCGCAGTTCGGTAAGCAATCAGCTTACGCTTGTATATATATTTTACACATGATTTAGCAGATATCCGTCCCTTCGGTAGAAGGGATGAAAGGGAAGTCGATCGTGAAATACGAGGTGCTTAAACGTTCAAAGATCAAGTTTTTGTTTGTCAAATTGTTCACTGATCCGATTTCTGTCTTCTAATACGGATCAAATCGAATAACGATTTGAGATTAAGTCCTCGAGAATGAAGTTTAATCGGTCATACCCTTCTCCGATTTCGTTGAAATGTCCTTCTTTTTTATTTAATCCTCGTGCAAATATACTAATAAAGATCCGATTTATATTCGAGTTAACAAAGCTCTTGCTACATTTGCTTTCTTCTTATAATTAATTATACGAAAGTAGTCTGGACGTAAAAGCGCACCCTGTGTGTAGGGTGTGATGTCAGAGGGTGAAAGATTTTCGATAACCAAAGGGTATTCGAAGGTTCGATATAGGAGAGGCTTTTATCAAGTACTATCGGTGTTGAAACTGGTTTAAGCTTACCGTGGACCTTTCAGTGTCGAGTGAAATGTGGAGTCGCCCAGTGTTACCACCAGATATCTATTCACTGCTCCATTATCTTAACGAACACCCTTTGCAATCGCCAGCGAGTATTGTCCTGAACGTTGACTCGTTACAATCCTGGAAACTCCAATGTAGAAGATTTTCCTTCTTGCATCGACACCTCGCAAGTATTCGAAACTTGTCAATTTTCTCTACGACACATGTATCACGTGTATCGCTGCAGAAATGTCTTTCGTTCAAGATACCATCCTGCGTTTCTTTTTTGCCCACCTGGGAATTTCTCCTGTAATTTCTTCGATTTGATCCTCCGCGAGTAGAAGATTGGGGAGACAGTCCCTCGGGAGATTCACCCTTTTCGATATCGAGTATTCCCTTTTTATACTTGTCAACGGGAAATATTGGTGGCTAGTTAATGGCGCGGGTTTAATCGAGGGGGGTGAATGTAAGGGATGAGGTTGATGTAGTAGTATTATTGTATTTATTATTGGAATGTGATATTATTAGATCGTGTAATATGAAATGTGGGATTATTCAAAGAAAAAGAAACATTGATTTTCTAATTCAAATAAACATTGTATGAATCATAATACGCACCAGTTGCTTTCTAAAAATTCGCGGTCTTTGGAGGATACACAGTCTGGAAAGGTCTGATAAGAAATCCGACATTTCATATTACAGGATTTAATAGAAATATGGGATTACGGTTAGAAAGAATTTGAAACAGTTTACGCGCAGAAATATATTAGGGGTTTTAATGGTTTGAGACTACGTTAATCAGCTAGAAGCTCGAGAATGCAAATTAAGGAAGAAGTAAGAAATATGGTAAGAAGTTGTAATAGATGGAAAGCGAAGCTAGGATTCCAGGTCACAGTCGATTTACGAATGCGAATAGTAAGAACTCGATTTAAAAACGAGATTGGATGATAGCTGAATCGATATGCATTTTGATTCGTAATACGAACGATAAAAGTGAAATAAGTTCGACATATTGGAAGGTTTATTAATGCTTGCTATATATTGGTCTTCATAATTTAATTATCACTAGAAACTTAACTTCCCAGGCATAATAATAATTCTTGTTATCAATGTTTTATGAACGTACAATTTATTCATAGATATGTGAGGAAGAAATCCTATTTTGATATGAATTTATAAATTTAGTATTACAGTATAAATTTGTTATAATAAATCCACCTAACGTTATTCGCTCAGAATATAATTAGGAGTAAAGGATCGTTAGTATTCCTGAAGAAGAAAGCTTTCCCTGAAATGACAAAAACACAATTGCACTTAATACAACTAGTTTCCACTCTCTAGTTTGCAGAGTGAATCAGAAATGAGCGATTAAATCGGGTATGAAAAATTCATTCGAGTTCTAGGGAAGGAAACTCAATCGATTGAAAGGTCAAGTGACATTCGATGACATTTCGCCGATGAATAGTTTCCAAGCTCAAGGTCTATCAAGTAGATCTTCGATAAAATCATTAGAAATCTCAAAGGAAACGTTTGATCTATAAAGAAAAACTTCGACAGTTTCCCTGATTTCTTCACAAAACTATAATCCCCAATTACTAATTTCACATAAATATTCATTTCCCTTGGAATGCTATATCATATTCTAAATTATTTAGTTCGTGAAAAATGTCTTGATGCAGTCACTTTTCATTCTTTGATTCCAACTTCTTTGTATGAAATTCTGTAAATTATGAATATCTATGATCATAGACTTTGAAAATCTATATTTTATTATTCTTATATATCGCATTGTCGATAAATTCCAAAAATGTTCCTCCATTTAAGATGCATATTAGTTGATAACAACAACCCAATCCATAATTAGATATTCAGCAGCAACTTAATTTGCCCCAAGGTTGCACCTTAGTTCTCGAAATACCGGGTTAAAGGGAAGAGGTCAAAAGGCCACGGTGATACAAATTGTCTGAGCGATGTAAAATAGATTAACGAGCAAGGACAAAAAGGGTGGTCTCTGCATCGGCTTGCAGAGCGTAAACCGTGCCGGAAGTGCAGCATTACCGAAAAGACGGAAGTCTATGGCACCTTCCTAGGTCGGCTTAACGTAATGCCGAGGTCTTCTAACGCGACCTGTTATTATAGCATAGACGTAGGCCGGATCTTTGACTATGTACATCGTTTCCGACATTAACGACAGGTACCTCAAGTTTTCGGGCTTAGCAAGTCAAATTTATGCAGATATCTTCTGGCTAGGGAAACTGGATCGAGGTATTCATGAAATTTCCAAAGTGCCGTTTCGCTTATTCGAATTCAGTCGTCATACGACTCAGCTTTTAAGATGGCGGATGATTGTAGGGAATATGACTTTTTCTTCTTTAAAGATTGGAAGAGGTTGTATACGAATATTTGAATCCTCTAGAAACGAGTGGAAGGAGCTTTATCGATTATTAGCTTGGTCAAGTACCAACTCATACGTGTAACCTCTATAAATAACACCGATCTTCTTGCCGCTACACCTTTTCTTACTTTCTTGCAAAATTCCAAGTGAAATACGGATTTCTGAGCTCTCAATGAGATTCTGCTTCTAAAGGATTCTTGTATTTTTCCGGGATGGTGTACTTTCTTGGACGTAATAACATCAGCTTGTTTAAGATATAACTTTCTCGCAACATACGTTCTGTCAATTTCTAAGTTTATCAATTTCCGACAAGATATCTTCGTCAGTTCCATTTATATAAAAGAAATTTTTACCAGAGAAATTCCTAATTCTAAGGACATAATAAGCAGTCAGCAGATTCGTCGCGTCTGCATTTATTTGGGCGAATGAAATTGAATTGTAAGCAACAACCGTCGAATAGGAGTAGATAAATACTAGTTATCTAATTTCCCTAGATAGGCGGATTAAATGTGCAACCATGGCATTTACAACGATATAGTTATCTCTATCGCTTCATCTATCCATAAACACAGAACAGATTTACGATCGGCTTCCTTTCTCTGAGCGTAAATCAATTTGCATTCGTATCGACGACTTCCATATCGTGCTGGATAATTAATAGTTGTACATCAATATTGTTTTGTGAACGCGATGATTTAGGAGATTATAATTTCTCATTATAAGTCTCTTCAAGAGACTTGGTGAACAGTCATTTTTGACTAGAAAATGTTCCATGCAAACGCAAAAGAGTTCCAAGTTCACAACTTTCGATGCGAAAAAATTCTCCACTCCCAAGTTGATTACTTTCCGGTACCTCTAATATATTATATTCTCTACTAAATACTATTTTGTATATTAATTGTAGATGATAATTAATTTAGAAGAACTCAACATATTGAGTCGTACTTTGACGTTCATTAATTTCTTAGTTATTTAACAAATTTTAGTGATTCCAATTATTAAATTATTACAAAATTTCTGATCCCAAAACGTGACGGAATTTTTTGAAGTTGAAGAACGATAAATAATGGAATAATTAATCAACACAATTAATTACTCCTTTTTAATATTATTCAAAAGGAAATAGCAAATTCTAGTCTTTACTCGCCAAACCAAATCGAAGCAGAAATCGAGCAATCTGTTGAATATCAACGACAGAAGGATCGTTACAAAGGTTCGATTTGCAAACCAATCATGTCAGGGATTTACATGGCTTGAAGGTCTTTTTTTTCGATGGTGGATGTTTAATATGTTACCGTGGAAGAGCAAACAATGATTTCAAGCTTGTTCGTCTTGTTTGTTATCGGTCGGCGAGCGAACAAGGTGGCTGTTCTCTCTTGTTTATTATCGGTGGAAATCGATTGCGACGCGATCGACATATCCCTTTTGTCTCGCATCGCTGTTTGCGTTCCCGTTCGTTAGTGTCCTCGTTAAAATTCATCCATTCATTTGTTTAAAAGTAACGGGAGGAATTTCCGGCTGAGCAAAGTGAATAAGTCAGTTTAAACAAAGTATTATTTTTATTGTTCCACCATTCACTTGTTTTCTACGGGGCTATTGTTGCGTGGGATTGTATTCTGCCTCCGGCACTACCTTGTAAAAAGAAATAACTTTATTATAACTCTGACTGGACCTTTTCGATTGTCCGTCCTCGAGTATCCTGTGTTTTCTTGTGAATTTCATTTTGCTCACTGGAAAGCGAAGATAAAGAGAGAAATCTGATAACTCGTTTCCCTGAAGAATAAAGGAATAAAATGAATTAAAATCAAGTTAATTAGGGAATTGTGATAAGAGGATTTACGAATGGAATATTCATTCTGAGAGCATTAAGAGAAATGGGGAATGTAGGTTTAATAAGGAATTCATAATTAAGATGACAGCGATCAAATTTTATAATCAGGCGTGAAATATCCCTCATCTTAACACTTTCACGACCGGTGACACCACAGTGGTGTCATGGGCCGGCTAGTCGTTGTTTGCCGGTGACACTCCCGTGGTGCCTTTGATAGGCCAGTCGTTATTTGCCGGTGACTCCCATTGGCAAGCCATTTGCCAAGCAAAGTTTTTTTAGAACGTCAGTTGCTTAACCCTTTGACTGCTAAATTTTTTTTGAATTCTCGAAGAATTTTGTTTTACATTTGTACGTTTTAATAATTATCACACAAAGGAAAAATATTGTTGTATAATAATGTTGAATTATTTCGTGAATTTACGTAAAGTTTTTTTAAATTAATTCTTCAAAAATATTGCCGGCGCCTGGCGACATTTCGCTGCGCAAACATGCGGTCGTGAAAGTGTTAATGGCATTGATTAGGGCATTGTAGAAAAGGCCGGTGATTATTTCTCGAGCTTCCTTAGAATCAAAAGTAGCATCTCATTTTTAGGAAACAGACAATAATGTCGATTTAACTATGCTATGACTATAGCGGAAGATGTACAACGACAGTAACAAACCCTCGTTGCTGGTAACAAGATCGTAAAATGCAAATTGCTTGACGATGCACCCACATGATTGGCCATTCTAAGCTCCGTAATTCACAATTCTCACGAGAGTCAGATTCACTGGTAGAGAGATCGAAAAGGAACGAAAGATTTACATGGACTAGCCATTGGGAGATGCAGTAATCCTCGGTGAATCGAGAGTGAATTTAATCCTTTGAGAAATACGACTTTTGATATTCCATGAACGCCACGCGTAATAGCCTTGCATTTGAAACATTTAAATACGTTCTCTTTTACATCCTTTCCCGATAATTTTGGTCCAAAGAATTTATCGATACAAAGATACTCCACGAACATCACGCGTAATAGCCTTGCATTTAAATATTTAAATACGTACTTTTTCATATCATTTTTCGATAATTAAGGTAGAAAGAATTGTTCGATGTTCTTTAGACGATTTAATAATCATCTTAGAAATCTATAATTAATGATCTATTATAAGTTTGTAACTGAAGATCACATTCACTGAACTTATAATTGTCTTTATTGATACATCGCACTTATATAATGCGACTTCGATATAACGCGTGTATCTCGGGAATCAAATTCCCACGTTGAACAAGGGTTGTTACCCATATTGTATAAAGTATGTTTACCAGTTGCAATTACCGAATTGCGAAAGGCGCGTGAGAATAATTGCGCCGTTGAATGTTGAGATTCCAAGCTGTGCTTCATCGTGAACGATACCGTGGATATTCCTCCTCTTTGATGAAACGCTTTCCGCCTTTCCCGTGAAGTGGATGGAGAGTGGATGGAAAGTGGAAAAACGTAAAGATGAAGGTATACCGGAGGCGCAAAATAAAAGTAAAGAGCGTGGGACGCTTGATAGAAGAGAAAAAAAAAGGGACGACGAATGGGATGCAGGCTTGCGAGATCAAGCAGGGAAATTCATCTAGTTTTATGACGGATCACGAAAGTACTTGTACGAAATTGAGATTAATCGGAAATCGAGGAAACACAATCTCGATCGTTTTCCTCGTTATTTTCGATCCGCCAGGAAGGAGCAGCAGGGCCAACGTTTTAGAACAGTTTTCACTATCCTTCAACTCTACGATGTTTTCAAGCTTGAAACTGTTTTGACACTTTAATCGCCGTAGTTGAAACACATTTTACACCTCCGTTGGTTTAATGTGTATGTAATAATAATGTAATGATGATAACTCTTTATTGTTTTTATATTATGGATGAATTTGATTGCGGAGAGTTCATTGTTGTTACATTTTCAAGGAGATTAATGTGTCAATTAATCGAGAGATATTCGCAGTTTAAATAATGAATATTGTTTATTTGTCATGCTTCGCTTTCCTGGAAATAATTAGATGTTAAATCCTTCCACAAATCGATGAGTTTTCAGGTCCTCGGAAATGTATTCAATAATTATATTTTCAGACAAATGTTGATTAAATAAATATAGTAATCATGCAAAGTAGAAACAGTAAAATGTAAATTAATGAAACATCGGCTTAAATCATATATATAGTGTTGTAATAAAAAATTAATTTCAGTAAACAAATAATTAGAGTGAGAACCTGAAACTTATTGATTGTAAATGTTCGTTTCTGACTTCAAAGACTTGCATTATATTTATTACTAATTTTACGTGTTAACATTAATTGTTCGATCGCGCTGAAAGTTTGTTAACTGTACATAATTCGCTTAAAACAATATTTTTTAACGTTATAATTAAGTTAATACACTTGTCTTCTTGGTCAGATACGTTTTTACGCAAAGTGTCTTTATGAGACTTTGTTACAGAATGTTCGTTAATTATAAAATATTCCTTGAATTTAGACTCGTTTTTGAAGAAAGAATTGGGCGAATTAATTCTTAAATCCGCAAACAAAAATTTAAGGATTGATGATCATTCGTCGTAATGTAATAAAAACATTGTTTCTTAACTGATGTACACTAAATTCACATATAGAAACATCGTTCTATAAATTGTTTTATAATTAACAATTTTATTATATATATTCAATAACAGAATTAATGCGTATCATCATAAATACATTAATGAGTAGTTTCAATATGTATGAAGAAAATAACTTAGCTTTTTCCTGTACAAGGTTCAGAAACATTGTTAAAAAATATCTGAATTCAAGTGAACTCGCACTGGCAGGTCGTCCGATATAGAAAATAATATTTCTTAGAAACAATATATTAATTTAGAGTCAAATATACATTTCGAAGGTGAATTTTTTACTTCAAATTTATACACCTCTTCTCTTTCGTTTTATCAATTCTGTATTAATTTCAATATTGATTTCCTAAAATAGAAATAGGAGTATATTAAAATTCAAATCAAAATTTGACCTGCTAGTGCAAATGTTGTTGTGAATGATATTAATCGATGTTCATAAATCGATGCACAATCGACATTCACGCGTTGGCTCTTCCGGTGAAATTTTCCCGTGGAAATTGGAACTCGAAGTTTGCCAGGTTACACGGGAATTGCATTCGCGAATCCGATTGTGTATCGAACGACGCATATTTGATTACAGGATCCGTGTGTGGCTGTTCAAAATTGACGTTGAGTCTCGTTGCTTTTCGAAAAAAATTAAACGACCTCTCACTTCATCACGTTTATTATCGACTAGGTTTTCCAGTGTAATTTTCTATCATTAAATAATGTGGCAAGTTTTTTAACTGAATTAAAGCGTTTCAAATCGATAGATGATGTATCAGTTGGTTTAATAATATCAAATAACTAAAAATCGATTTCAAATGATTCTTCTTTATATTATTCTTCTTTATAGTACGTCAATTAAATAATTTCACAATGTTACGTAATAATAAAATAATAAGCAGATAAGTTTCATTAATTCTTGCTTCGTAGTGGATCTTTGGAAAGCGCGAAGTAATTGAAGGACAAAACAGCCACTCGCGGGTTCAAAGTTCACCGCCTTCTACCGGAAACTTGTGAGCTTTCTAATCGGAACTTTTAAACTCGGCAGGTGAACAACGCGACGGCGAGGGTGCAGACGAAAAAACCACCGACAGTGCCGAATGGTAGGTCAAAACTTTCATCATTCTCCTCTTCTCTCCCGTTTCTTCGTAAGTTTCCAACCTTGGCAACATAATCGTTTAACGTTTTGATGAACTCCGGGAAAACTTACCTCTTCAGAGTTCAAGTATTATTGCTCGTTACCAAACGAGACTGGAGATACAGATTTTTCGGTATTTCGGTATTTCGTGAGAATCAAACTCGTAAAGTTTATAATTAAAATCTCGACATATGAAATATCAAGATATGTGATAATATATAAATAATAGATAAAGGCTTTAATAAAAGCTTAAAAGTTCCCAAGTTTGTATTGAAGACTGTCAACAAGTACATTGATTAGATTTTAATAAATTTAATATCTCAAGATATCTCTTTATTACAATATGAATTATGATAAATTATTACTTTTTTCAAATCAGTTTGATCGATATCTTGATAAGGGACCCCCTTCGCATAGGATCAGTTGGAATTTATAGTGAGATTAAATCCTACTATGAGATAATTTTTTTGGTGTTTTTGTAACAACTCGAAATGTTTATAATTAACAGTTCATTTATTAAGTAATTAACATACAACCTCCAGTCGTAAGTAGTTATGAAGTTCTTTGAAAGTACTCAATATAATACATAGATAATTGGCGATGATGTGTTTAATCGATTCACGCATTTTATAAAGTTGTATTTAACTGGTTTAGAATCGATACAAATTTACTGTGAGTTTAATCTGATCGAGCAAACGATTTGGCTTTAATCTGAATCTAATCTTGATTCTCTTGTACGACCTCCATTTAAATCGTGACTTAATCTGGATTAATGGAGCTACAGTTGTGAGGTTTAAAGTGTCGAGAAATTAACCGCATTAAATAAACAATATTATTATTTGAAAATTAAGTTGTTAATTTAACTGTTACAGTAGCAGTACTTGCAAAAATTCATGTTGAACAAAGCTGAAATTGTTCCAACTTTCCGCAATATTTTAAGAAAGTATCACGTTTTCGCTTCATTAAGTTCTACAAGAAATTTAACTTTTTCATTTTAAACATTTTAAATTACCTCATTCGTAATATAAATTACCTCTTTTAAATCAGTTTAATCGTCTTCTTTCTACGTGAGCACGTGTCGTAGCTCTGAGAGTAGTTATAAATAATCGACACATAAAGTAATAATATGATCAGTCGTTTTATTGTGCCAAGTCTTTCCTAACTCGAAAACCATTTGGATAATCCGGATCGATCGAGAAGAGATTCGACGAACGAGTTGTCTAATTATAATTCGATACTATTAGTGTAATATACTTTAAATAACACCTTAGGTTTTAAACAATCCCGCGCCTAATTGGAAATGTTTATCACGTAAATTACGTTTAAATCGCAAGTGAAATAATGACAACATTCTCCTTGTCCCTGACTTCAAAACTGGGGTAGCAGTACAACAAAATTCGCGTCGAAGAAACATAAAGTTATTCCTGATTTGCGTAATATTTCATAAAAATAGCACCTTTTCTTTTCTTTAAATTCCGGGGGAACTTCTACTCTTCTTGTACGACAATTTTACCACAAATTTCAATTTAGTTCGACTAATTTTCGACTTCCAATTAAAAAATTTACAGATTATTAAGAGATACTATAATAAATGCTTACATCGCGTAATAGATAAGATGAAACCTCAACTATTATAAAATAACCAAAATTGCCCCTAGTCGAACTTTATTCTTAACATAACTGTAGAATTCCAATTTATCTTTTAATTCATTAACACGTTGAATGTCGGGTCGAAATCAGTGTTACTCTACGATGCACTAGTTACTTTACCTTATCGCAACGGTAAAAATATTGAAAATTTTCTGAATATTAGCAAAATATTTGATTCGAATTTATTAATATTGACATCGGCGGTCACCGGGTGACCTCCACAGCATTTAACGTTTTAAATTATCTTTGGATTTCTCCTTCATCCTTACATTAGAAACGACTCTTACGCTTGCGAGAGGCGACGTAGACGTAATTATAGCATTCGGAATATATCGGTTTATTCACGGTGGTTTGTGCAATAATATCTAGTATCGGGTTGTGAGATTCGTATTTCGACAGGCAGCATGCAGTTGCATAAGCAGGTGCGAGTATTCGCTCCATCGCATTCGACGTTACTTGTTTCCCGTGATTCCCATTCCCGCGTAGAGTTCCACGAGTTCCGAATTAGAATTCATGAGAATTCTCTCTCAACGTTGCCTAGGAGAAACTTACTTTGGTTAACGAACGTATTCGTGGATAAATCGGAATGAATAAATAATAATATTATAATACAATTTATTTAAATGGACGAGATATACCATAATTAACACGTGAATATTAGAGATTGCTGGAGGCATTTATTATATGTCCGGAATACTATGAAATATTTATAGAATCATATCTGCATATCTCTGACAGTAAATTCATATTAATACTTTATTGATGAATTGTAATAATCCGGATTATATTAATTAGACTGTTAATAAAGTCTAGGTTGACAATTAGAATCTCTTCTAACCTAATTCTGTTTTTATTATTTATTTATTATTGAATTTATGGTGCCAGATCAAGCGACTAGGTTATTATTCACTACTTTTTCACTATTTAGATTAAATTTCATACATCTGTGTCTTTCAAAAAGGCTATTATTTTTCGATACTGTACTTTGTCTGTTAGAAGATTTCTGTACCCCTGTTCTTTTATTATTGTAACGTCAAATTAATATTAAAATCCAGTTGTAGGAAAATATCATAGAAATATGTGGATATGTTGATTAATAACATCGATGGTACAATATGTTCATTTTACATCACATATTGAGATAAAACGGCTAATTGTAAGATGGCAGTTGTGATTGGCTAATTTTTAATTGAGCTAAAATTGAGTTTATAGGACACGGTTTAATATCGAGAAAATTTATCGAATTAATAACCACTTGCAATCTATCAGGAAGGTTAACATTTGAATTGAATCCCTTGTGCTCCATCAATTCCTTATCAAGTGTCTGTATGGGAATTTAGCTCAGCATCCGGGTGGAGCAATTATCGAGACACTGGAGGTAGAATTCACACAGTGCACAGCGGAGATTAAGGTCGATTCAGATCATTTAACTTGTGTACATGTGACTAGCCCTGGCTTCCCTTAATAAAATACGCCAAACCCTCAGTTTACCCTAGAAATTATTATAGAAATTACTATAGAAATTACCGGCCACTAACGTTTCATACCGTGTACCTTTCCATTCACTAAGATTTGGTTACAAATATTTCAAGCGTTCCAATTTGAATTATGCAGGGCTAAATCTATCATGATATAATTACATGATTAATTATATTGCATTAATCTGTTGATAATAAGAACCGGACTTCAGAACCCGTTAATTCAATATTCGATATTAAATAATTGGCAAAAAATGAGTAGCATGGTGTTCGGTGTCCTAAGATTCGGTTACAAATGTTACAATCTAATATGCAGTTATAATTAGAGCGTTACTAATCCGAAAGCCACTAGTGGCAAAACTGGCACGGCTCTAATTATAGACAAATTCATTCGAGCGCAACTTAGGTACATCGATTTGCCACTTTCGGATCCATCATTCTTTTCTGTCGATCCTCCTTCGTGTTATTCGAAATGTCCTATCGGTGTGCATTAAGTCATTCCTTTAAGACTAGAACTACGGAAGTTGTCGAAGTGACGGGTCCGCAGCAATTATTAAAAACATTCAAATTTATAAGGTTCCATTTTCTCAGATTTTTGTGACTCACGTTGCATAACGGACGGAATTAAATCGATTCATTTATTTTCTCCATCCATCCTTATTTCTACGGACGTATACGTGAATGTATTTTTTTATTTACTTGTTTAACGGATGGCAGCCTTTGGTAAAAGTTAGAAACATGGCGAAGGTGAAGATAAAGCTAAAAAGAAGAGATAAGAATAATAATAATATAGAAATATAGCTAAATATATTGTCCGTAGTTCTAGTGTTAAGGAAGCAGGACAGTTGCACACGATTTTTCTTTCTGACTTTTCTGACAATTCATTAATTAAAGATTTTTTATCTTGCTGACATTCTTGACAGTTCACTCATTATGGATTGTTTTATAAGACAAATTTAATTATAATATTGCTCCTTTTGCTTTGTATACATATCATATTATATTATAACAAATATGTATACTTTACATACAATATATGTTATGGAATCAATTTTTATCAAGTCTACCACTTGTTCTACTAAAAAGTGGCATATACACTTCATACTTGTTTCTATTACTAAAAATAATAATATATTCTAAAAACGGAAATGTATTTTTTAAGACAAATTTATATTCATGTGGAGTTTTATGAGGTTCGTTCGTCTAGTTCTTTACCAGCGGCACAGTAATACCTATTTTGATATTCCTCTCTAAAAATATTTCTCTTATTCGCGTAGTAGCGTATTGTTCGTTAAAAATGAAGACGATTCTCATTCTTCTACTTTTTCATTTTAATAACTGTTTTATGCACGTCATATAAATAAATCAGAAAAGAGTCTGGAAATGCGAATATCACTTTGTACGCCCTGATGCACTGCCAGTTCATACACATTACCGCTTATAAGTATTTGCCCTCGCTCGAAGTTTTTGCACCAAGAAGTAGAGAGTATAATATTTAATGTATTAAGGATACAAATGATAAAATTCTTTTCAATATACGAATAGCTTTTTCCAAAAACATGTACGCATTAAAGAAAGTTCAAAATAATCACAGTGGATCTCCTTGAAGTATTTGCACTAAGAAGTAAGGAGCATAATATTTAATGTATCAAAGATATGAATCATCAAATTCGTTTCAATATACTCATATTTTGTTGCCGATGTAAATAGCTTTTTCGAAAGCTTGTACGGGTTGAAGAAGTTGATAATAATGTTGGGGAGCAAATACTTATGAGCGGTGGTGTACATCGTTGCATGAAGGCTGTTCATCCTCTCGAAAAATCTCCACTCGCTGCTTCGTGAAAATTTCATCCTGCCATGGCAACGGTTCGTTTTTTTCTAACCCCATTTTCAGGTGGAACATGATGACGCTCCGACGCGTATTATTGACGCCGCAATGCACCATTCCCTAATAAGACTCCGACAAGAAATTTCACCAACGATGTCTTCCCTCCCCCAGGAATATACCATAAATTTTCTATTCGAAAATCTCGAACCGAGGAACGAAGTTTTCTGGTTTGAATCAGAGAACGAACTTCTCCGAGTTTAAAATTCTCTGAATCAGAAAACGAAGTATGACGTTTGCAATATACAGGAGTAGGGATAAATAATTTGAAAGAGTCTCGTAGAATAAGGACTGCGGTAATTGTTGTTGGCTTTCGGAAAGAAAACACTCGTGACATAAAGTGTCACGCGGAATTTCGACTTCCCATTGGGTTACACATATAATATAATATATTATATAGGTTATAATTAGATGTTACATATTATCTAGATTGCATATTCGATATTATATACTATAGAAGGGGTTCCCCATAGGTTAAAAATGAGATTATCTTCTCTGCGTTTAAAATCATCGTGCGCCTTCTTACCGGAATCCCAAAGTACAGCTTCCTACGTAAAGAAAAGATTTTACAGAAATTATATGCTGCAGGATTTTATGAGAAAAGTATATATATTTATGATGTATGAAAAGAATAGATTTGTCAATTTCGTCGTCTTGAATTCTAAATTATTAATTGTGCTATAAGTTTCTTTCGAGCTTCCCGCGCGCTGCTATATTAGGTAAACGACCGTGATTGGTTTGCCCTGTTGGCGCGATTTCGTGACGTCACAGCCAGGAGCGTGTTTTCTTTCTTACAGTGTAGTTTGTCGCGTCGTACGAAGTTCCTCGTTATTTGTGTGTATGCATTAAAATGTGAACAGCCAAAAGAAACATTTTGTGCGTGGGACTTCGCGCTGCTTCGAGGAAGGCATTGGTTTTGCAAAAACTGTAAGTAATATTTGCGAAGTTTAACAATCGTGTGACAATTCCGGGGAAGTCCAACCAGCTCGTGCCAGGTTCGGAAGATTCCGAACCAGAGATTTCAATTTCTTTCGTTAAACAATTCCTGGCGTAAAAAAACATATTCGTCGAATGGAATAAAAAATCACTTCGACACGAATACATTGCCGGTAAATCAAAAACTTTTTGGAAGAAACGTATCGCGAAATTTCCGGAGAGGTGGAATAAGGTTATGTCACAGAACAGAATACGTATTGCTCGATTATATTTCATCATTTTAATGAATTCTACCATTATTTCTTTGTAAAGAAATTGTAAGCGAAAGAAACTTATGGGACAATCTAATACTTCAATAACATATTTTATTGTATTGTTTCTAAGTTCAATTTTGATCAACATAAATAAAATAGGGTAATGTCTCAGCTAATTCAGATGTGGACAAAAATTAGTTACTTGATACAAAAAATAGTTATTTGATTTCATTTGTATTGTCATTTCTGTTTTAATTGTTTGTGTTTATCTAACGACGAGAGTTTGCCAGTAATGTGTGAGATTTCTCAATGAAGTTTTAATGAGAAGTAGTTATTAATATTATGAATATTAGTATACTCGTGGTTGGTATTGGATGCGCTAATTGATAACTTTCGAAAATTCTGAAATGTTTCGTAACAAACTAAAATCGGTAATATTAACGGTAACTCGCTAAAATCTTTCGCGTGAATCAAGTTTGGTGCTGGAGATTCGAGGCATGTCTTTTTCTGAGTAGCGTGCCAAGGATCAACTTGCGGGTCATCCATGAATACCAGTTCTTAAGTTTAGAATTAGAAGATCGAGGGAGTGCAAGGGGTGAGCGAATAATTTGCCACCTTCCGTTTCATTAAAGTTGCTTTGCCAGAGATACAGCCTCGCGTCACGCGATTCTACAATCAATCCCTCTGACGATATTCACCCGTCAAACCCATGCTGGCCATCGTGAAATCGTGTCCCATTACGACAAAGTAAATCGCGCGGCATTACTGTCGCAATACTTTTCCCAGTCTTCGATAATCTCTCATTCTACATTGTGGGAATTGAGAAAATTAATCTATTAACGTTCACGTGTTCATTTCGCGGACGTGCTTCAAGGTGGAATATCGATTTCGCGATCGTATCGGGATTTAATGTTTGTTAGTTTAACATTTATGTGGAACTTTATCGTAGATGAAGTTTATTGCGATGAATGCTTATGATTTTAAACTCCTAAACTAATTTTGTGCTTTGTTTCTAATAGACTGATTTTCTGCTTTTACTTAATTTTTATTTCGAGAGTTTGATACTCGTGTCATTTTTTTTATTACGACGTTCGTAATATTTTGTCGTAATATTCATCGTGCACATTTTCCAGGTCGTTAAGTTTCATTGTGAATTTTACGCAATGAAACGTAATTGGAATTTTATGAGCATTTCAACCCATTGTAACTTTTGACGTAATATATGATATTGGATATTCAAATGTTATGAAAGTAACGATTAACATTTTTCTTGATTCTCATATTTCCGCGGTTGTTTTTATACTATTTTATAACATTTTTCTATTTTAAATTTTGATTACTGTTTTGGTAACTCTTTTATTACTCGTCATTGACCTGCTTGGTCTCTGAATAATGCGCGGAAACTTTACCCGTATTACCGGCCTATTTGAATCACGAAACTTGATTGAAATGCTAATGTAACATATCGGGTTCCACTGTAAATAATGGAAAAGGGAATTACGTATTACAAGTAATTCATTTCGCATTGTTTAAAGTCGCTAGGAATTTCCATATAAATTCGAATTACTATAAATTCAATTGTTTTCGTATTCATGAAAAAAAGAAATATACACGTTGCAGTGCTTTGTGAAACTAATACTGTAAAATAAATCTGCATTCCATACACGTTTCATTTTGCTATCCTTTGATTACGTAAACGATCGCATTAAATGATCAGCGAGTTGAAAATTAATTTAATTAAAATCTATACGATCAATAAGTGTAATTTCGGGGAACATATTCCGCTATAGGTTTATTTGGAATTTCCAGTTTACTGTCCGCTTTAATATGGAAGTATTTCCTTTTATTATTAACAGGAACAATTATAAATAAATATATTAGGTTCCTATAGAGTTCTTAATGAAAACGTGGCTCTTTCATCGAAATGATGAAGTACCTTTTTCTATCAACATTTTAACCCGAAAACTTTGCACAATTGGCATTAATTATATTAACAGATAATTATTAACATTACAGATAAACATTCTTGATTAAATAATACTTTATTTACAAGACATTTTGATATTGAATAGCAGTTTTGAGTAGCAGTATAGTTGTTCACTTAATAAATGTGTAGAAACTTTATTAATTTAAATGATCACATCTCAATGACTATTGCCTTTAGATTCCATTTGAAATCAATTTATCAATAAAAGAATGATTTGATAAATATTTTTACGTGATTACCTTTCGTACCTTCATATATAGAACATAACTCGTGTAATAATTAAAACGTATAATGAGTTGTGTTTTCTCTGTTTACTAATATAATCATCTTTTATATCTTGAAACAACAAAATACAAATGTCCGTAAACCTAGTGTGCAATCAAGTAATAATTCGAGATTACTGTACTAAACATACTAGACTTTTATATGTCGTCCCTATAAAACGCGATCCATGGCTTCTTCGAGATGACATTGATTCCTTTGTGCTCCCATGGAAAATACGAATGCAAATTTGCCGGTTTAAAGGAAAGCCCGGATAGGACGCTAAAAAATGTTCCCACAGGAAAAAAGACAAACGTCTTTTCCATGGCTAGGTGGTATCTGAAGCTTTCTAGTGATACTGACACATAATTTATCGCACGAGCTGATCCTTTCTCTCTAAAGATGTCCCAAGGATTCTCGAGGGGTAGCCATTTTCCTGGGAAAACGCACTTGTAGGGTGCTTTGGCAGTATCCCTCGAGCCCTTCGTGAAATAAATGCCAATCGATCAACATCTACGAATAAGAATTCTTTTCTTCCAACACGGAATTATTTATCTTCCTCCTTTGATAATGGAATCCCCCTCCGATGTTACCGTTTACTCCACTTTTTCTGGAAATGGTACAGTTGGCTTAATTCCCTTTGTTACGACGACATTTAATTATACAGAATTATTAAGATACCGATTTAGAACCTTTGATGATATGAGTCAGTAACTGAGGATGCTCTGTTAATTATTCTAGGAAGGTAACCATATAAAGTATCAATCAAAGTGATCGATTTCTTTGAATATCATCTTTTTAAATTACGTACCCTTTCAATTAAGTGTATAAATTTGATTCGACTGTATAACATATATAAAATGACGAAATCTTGTTATTTATATTTTAACGGAGGATACGAATATTATTAAAACCCGATTTAAATATATTGTTAATATTTGTAAGATTTTGAATATTTTTAATGTTAGTATAACAAATGTTATATAATGTTAGAAATGCGAATTGCGAGGTATCGTATAAGACGTGTTAATTCGTCTAAAGTATATTTTTTAGGGGAGTATAATCGCGTGGTTGTTTAGTAATGCACGCACCTGCATTTTTTTAATTAATAACAAATTGACTAGGCGTTTATTAGCTTATTCTACGAGGCATATACCATTAACTGTATCTCCATACTTTCCGTTTAATCTATCTAATCGTCGGCCTGATACCAACCAACTACCAATTACGCCAAGGTAATTGTAATTACTGGCCCACTAAACATCCTATTAATTAACGCTGGTAATAGACCGACAACCGATGCGTCTAGGTGATTTCTGGATGTTTAGTAGCTAATGAAACGTTTAAATATTTATTAATTGAAAGTTATCGGGGCCAATAAGAATTCCTGTATTTATTCTGTTACCGGCTATTCAGAGCACACCTTAAATTTTTATCGTAATTCCTTTAAGAATTGAAGCAGAATAGATTACATCATGCACCTTAAATTACTGTTATTTATTAATCAGACATTACATTTTTTATTCTAAATTAGTTTAACAGACTAGCGAAGAGTATAAGATATTAATATAATAAAGTTTCAAGGTCAGAAGTTGACCAAAATTACTTACTTGATACCAAAATTAATTAGTTAGCACCAAAAATGGTTAATTGACATCAAAATAATAATATTCAGCTATAAGCCTGATGATTATGTATGCATATTCCAAGTTGAATTTTCATTCAATAGCTCGAATGTTGTACTATAACTCTTTAACTTAAACCTAGGACATACTCGTCGTTAGACACGTTTTTATTATCCATACAAATTTGTCTAACAAAAGCCGAATTTGTTTTTTGTTCCAGTATGCGTACAATGGCCAGAGGGTAGGTGCTTCCACGACGTACCAGAGTCAGCACTCCTGAATCTCTACTTCGAGATTCGCGAGAACTGCCAGGGGTTCTCCTGAAGGCGAGCAAAAAAAGGGTCCACGATGATGATGACGTGCCGATGATACGACGCTCCAGTGGCACGAGCGTCGTCCGGGCTAAATCATAACAGTATCGCGAGATATCATCGAATCTCGTGTAGTAGTAGATTTTCTTTACTTTATTCCCAAGAACCGCAACACACCACGACCAAGCCAAAAGAAACGAAACAGAATAAGACAGCCACGAATTATATTCCGATCGTTCAAACTCGAGGGAAACCTCGCAATTTATCGCGCCTCGACGAATCTCTGACGAGTACTGTCTTCTTTATCACTCGAACTTGTTCGAGACACAGTATCTTTCACAATGGAGCCGAGTCAAAAATCATGGATATTTATTCTACTTACTTAGCTCGGATTCTCTGAAAAATTCCAGTTCCTTTGATGATATATCTAACATTCACTACGAGATCATTTAATGATCGACATTAAATACTCGTTGATATGATATTATAAAGGTGCCAGTAGATATTGGATAATGTGGACGAAGTCTTATTATGGACGTCGTTGAATAGATTTAAGATAAAAGCATATATTTAATAACGATTTGACTTGGCTCTGGTCCTCGACATTTAGAAACGACACGAATCGAGTCACCCTCGTTTCCTTTGATCTTGCCACTCGTGTGATTAGGTCTAACACTGACCCTTAGACTGGTCCTTCGGCAGAACAATTTGATTCACCGTGAATCAAAAAGAAAACCGGACCACTTTTGTCTCCTTTTTTTAGGGTATTCGATGATCCCTGCAGAACCAAGGTGGGTGTACAGACTTTATTTACCTAAAACTAATTGCTCGTCGTTCAACCAGCTCGCGAGTACATACGATCTTGTACCTGTTGTTGGTCTCTTTTTATTTATTTATTGAAATTATTTATCTTCACCCTCCCTTTCGACCAAAGAGAGAACTCGTAGTCAAAGGTCTATCCTACGTTTCACACACACATACCGATCAGTATATATATATATTTTTGGTTTTATCCTACGTACTTTCCATCTCGGAAGGATCTCCAATATTTTTGTTATTTTACCTCTCGTTTAGCACACTTTAGTATTTCTCTCGTCCTGTAGTTTATTAGTACAAGTCAGGAAAGTGTTGACGTCTGTACGGAGAAAAATACACGTTACGCTGTCTTTTTTATTATTACGAGCAAAAGAAACGATATTAAAGATCCATCGTCATTATTGATCGTTGAAATTGTGAGTAATTCGCAATGTCTCCTTGCATTGTGTCTTAAGTAGATTATAAACAATGCATTTATAGGCTGCCCGAAAAGGTGATTTGTGAGTCCAATTAAATAATCTTACTTAGATAAATTCATAATTGGTGTATTTCGATGATTGTAATTTGTACGCTGTTACTGTTGTATAATTATTGTGCTCCGCATCGGCACTTTAAATCTCATTAATGCACTAAAATACAGAGAAAAGCCTCGATTCCAGGCCCCATTGTCTCACCACGACGTTATTTATAAAAGTTCCACTATTACGGGGACAAAGAACTTTATAAACTTTCCCGAGTTGCCGAGGAGACAAAGAAAAGCGTCATAATCTCCGTGGGGGAATAGAGAATAGAAGGGAAAATTTCTAGGGCAAATGGCCGACGTTTAATGAGTTTATCTCCATTCCAGGAGATTAATGATTCTCCCTTGGCACGTATCTATATCGAAAATTTATATAATGGAATTTCATTATTTTCCACACCATAATACTTTATCGTAAACCGTGTATTTTTCTCCGTGCGAATGAAAATAATATCTCGATGAGGAAGTAATTAACACGGCCACGTGGACAGGTTTCTAATCGGTCAGTGATAGGTCGACACGAGGCAGAGGGAAAACTTTAGTTTTAGAGTAAACGAACAGTTTTAATCAATCACCAGTAATGAAAGTAAATGGCGAGGAAAAGCTTTCACGAGAAATTCTAATGTTTCCACGAATTGCTTCTTTTCATATTCATAAATCATTAATATCCCGATGTTGTTTAAATGTACGTTGTTAAATAATCCTTTTGAGAAGTATTCGGATTATTATTTTGATATTCAGCGAATAATTATTTTTAAATGATACTTAATATGTATTATATTAATACAGTTTGTAATATTGATGAAAAAGTTATTAGCAAATTGTTAATTATTTAATTAACACTGGGATTACTTTTATTGTATTTGAACTTTATAATTCTTTTAATACTTTATCAAATCTAAGTACATTATAATAATCATAGTGAAATGGTACTTTTAACGCAATTCAATTCTCAATTAATATCAGAATCCTCGTGACAGTTTTAACTCATCAATTATTCTATACAGCATTCTATTTTATACAGAAATTCTACGTATTATATACATTCTGTATATAATATAATATAAAAGAATATTAGGTAGAATATTCTATATAGAAATTCTGTATACTCTATAAAATCGAGATAGAATAGGAATTTCTCTAAAATGGAACATTCTATTGTATATAGAATATATAGAATATATAGTACGAGATTCCTTCGAATCTTATTAGATTATCGATAAACACTTCGAATAAGAAAGTTAATGTTAATGCTCAGAAAACGAAACAGGGTATTTTAAGACATCTCGATGGCCGTGATTTTCTAGTAGAATTCTATCTTGGGATTATTTTATTTACTTTAGGAAATAGGACATTCCATGTTTGAGATCACAAGGCACGTAAGAAACTTTGTTTACGTCGGAATGAATGACGATAGGATTCGCGAGGCTATCGAGGCCAAACCGTAACAGGGTATAGTTTTTAATGATAGTGAGAAAGAAAGTTACCTCTTAGGCGTCCCATGAATATTACTATGCTTAGATCGTATAGAATAGTAAACTACGAAGTATTTCATATAACATTAACTTAACACATTCGCCTCGGGCCATTTTCAGTCGAATATTCCGCACGTAACGAGCCAAACTCACGGAACTTTGTTAAATAAAGTTATGTTGACAAAAGTGATATAAACACCAACATATAACTTACAAGGAACCCTAAGTGACACGTATTTTGTATATCTACGTTATTTCGGTTTAAACAAATTTTGTATTATTAATAGAAAAGAAAAATGCAACATGGGTGTGGTTTATCCTTAAAAAACAAACGCGTCATATAAAAAAGAAAAATTCCATTTTAGGTTATTTATGATAAACAATATTCTGCACCCACTAAAATTTAAAAGAATTCAAAATTTCAATTATTCTTGGTACACGTCAAATCTTTGATTGGGGGTTAGTTTTTTGAGTGCTACAACGTATATGAAAACGAAAAAACTCGGTGGCGGACAACTATAATACTTAGGGTTTCTTGTTAGTCAAAACGTACATTTCGAGACCAAAGTGTAACTTATCTAAAGACTCACATTTGAGTTCTTCGGGTTCTGGAGAAGAATCCCAAAGGCTTACATGTGCGTCATCCGGTGCGAATGTGTTAACACGTTGAGTGCCGGACCGAAATCCGTGTTGTACGATATCTCAGGATACGCGATAAAAATAAAACTGTTTGCGCGTTCTACGATAGATTAGTTAGTTTACATCGTTATCGTAACATTAAAAATATTGAAAATATTATGGATATCGGCGATATATCTGATTCAAGATTTAATAATATTAGCATTGGTGGTCACCGGTGACCTCCACGGCATTCAACGTGTGATGTTTATTCCGGAACTAAGGAGACTGAGTGATTCTGCAAATATTATAGAAAAATGGAAGCAATTTTGTGTGTCTTACAATATATTTCAGTTTTATGGAATCAGTGTATGACAACCTTTCATATAGAGTGAGTGTAAAAAGTATTCATACAACTAATTTTAACAAAATTCTCGTGCAACTTTGTTCCTGCACGAAACAAATTGTGAATATTTTCATAAAAATGGATAAATAATATTTTCTTTTATAATATTCATTGCGAAGATCTCTAAGAATATGTACATACTACTTGCTTGTTAACTTGTTTAAATTAAACAAAGTTCCACGAGGTTTTTGTTAAATATCACTCTATCGTTATACTTTATTTTTTCTATTCAAAATAGTAAGTGTTAACTCTTTTAACATAATTTTACTATTTCTCAATTATTATGCCCTATAATATTGCTCAGAATTTTCTAATATTACATTGAATATGAATTTATATATTTGAAGTGATTAGAATTACCATAACGAGGGTATATTGTTTGGATAAATATGGAATTATTAAAATGATAGTCTTCCGCAGTACTGATTAATTCATGTTTATTATAATACGAATGCTAATGCAAACATAGCAGTGATAATATATGGAACAAACCATGGTGCGATTACAGCGTGAGGAACTATGGTATATAGACGTTTAATTGTAAAATCGATCGTGTGATTTTATTCTTTACGGTAAACTATAATTTGCGTTCATGAAATTATATACGTTTGCAGAATCACTATTAACTCGAATGATACGTAGAATTTTACGTAGAGGAAACAGTATTACAAAGTCGCATGTGTACATGACATTTACAGGGTATTAATTTGTTCCTTTTTTAAATCAAGGAAACCGACGTTCCTTATTTACGAGAAATGCAAAGAGGTGTGATGATTGATAAAAATCTAATCATTCCACATAGATTAGAATGAATTCTTGTGTTCTAATAATTTTAGGAGAATTGGACAGTTAATAATTAACCGAATAATATGTATGTCAATGCGTTTTTAGTTTTTATGATTAAAATTGAGTCTTAAATAGTAACTTAGAAAACGAAGACACCACTTTGCATTTCTCGAAATCTAGTTTTACAAAAATCAACAAAGTTGTTGCGAAAGAATGCAAAAGAGAAACGATTGTCGGAGTGCTGGTGCGATAAAACCTGATAAAGGAAGAAACCACAATTCAAAAGTGAAACAAAGATGTTCTTGTCAGAAACAGAAGAGAAGAATCCAAAGATAAAGAAACTGAAAGAATAACAGAAAGAAAGAGAAGTTCCAAGAAAGAAACAAACCAAGATAAAGTAACCAGAAAAAGCTTCGCGGAAAAACGATTGAAATCCCAAAAAGTGCACCATAAACGAACTTTGAAATCTTGGACGTGAAAAGTGGACTATTGCACCTAAAACTCCAGTAACTCCACGTAAATATTAATTTTAAGAACAGTGTGTTTTCAAGACTTTCTATGCATTCCAAAAATCGTATTTTTTATGACGGTATTCAAGCGTGCATGGATGAAAATGTTCGAGAAATTCGAATGTGAATTTCAATGGAACCAAGAAAGAAGTATCACTGGCCGCAAAAGGCAATTCTCAGTGAATCCAATTTGTCAAGTTTCAAGAAAATAAAGGGGAATTTTTGTACTTTCTGAAGCTCTGTCTTTATCAGTTGAAGATTAGTTGAAGAAAAGGCAAATCGAGTCTTGACAATTTTGCATGAACTTTGCATTATTCAATAGACACTGTCCGTGTTTGTTGATGTTTATCGTAGTTTAAACGCTTCACTGTTTTTTTATTCTTCAACACTTTGCCGACCATTTTTTTACCATAAAGATAGATCTCGATAGCTGTTTAGCGTTGAAATTTTCGTCTAATTGCATTTTGAAATTAGTATCAATCGTGTGTTCTTCCAAATATCGTTCCATTAATCAACTAATACTATCTATCCATTAGTATCTACAACCTTTTTATATATGAATTGACTAACAGTAGAATTAAATATATAAAATCACCACTGCACACTTAGTAAACTATTAGGATCTTATGACAAAATTCTTCGATAAAAATCAGTAATACAATACTAATTAGAATATTTCAGATAATATCCCAAAAATAATTCATTTTATGATATTCAGTTTTATTTGACTCGGAATTCCTGATTAGAAAACATTACTTTAATCAAACTAATCGTACCGATACAGGGTCGGTTGGCAAAGTTAATGTTTCGGCATAGAATTTTTGACCAGTGACACTTTTCATCTTACTTTTCTGCGTTATCAACAAACGTGATCTTTGTTTCCGTATAAAATCGCGATCGAAATTCTTCCGACATGGATTTCCATCGCGGGAAGAATTTCTGTTGTGATATGTGGTGGAAAAGGCAAGTTGAAAAGGGGGACAAGATAGAAAGATCGTTTCGTAGCCCGAAGAAAAACTTTCTCGTTACTATTTGTTCTTCACTTTTTCATTTCATCTGTCCTGTTTTATATACTTCTCTGAAGAATATTACTGCTCGACTCATCGTCGTTTCTCGAGCACATACTCTTCTTTAATCATTTTTATTTCAACCACCCCTTTTCGAGTTCCGTCTCCTCCCTTCATCTTCGCCCCTTTGACTTTGGCTTCTAAGTTTAAAATTGGAATTATCTCATTCTTATTGGACAGGAAACGCTTTTATTGTCACTTGAAGTACTCGGAATGATTATTTTTTAATTACGGTAAACCGTTTCCTGAAAGATTGCAGGGACAACTAGTTACTCTTTTAATTATTCGAATACACAGTCACGAAAATTGATATGATTCGAGTTAAATTTGGAATATAATTAAAACGAGACTCAATTAAAATATAATGGATATAGAAGCTTAATTACTTCCCGTCACCCGGAAGCCATTTTAATTCCATTCCGTTAGAATTCTTTAATTTCTTTAATCGATTTACTGAAAACGTGAAACACGATGAAATGGGCGATTTTTCGAGGTAATTAAAAGGTGTTAACGCCAGCACAATATATTGTTAAAACGTGGTACAAGAAATGCAAAATGTCATTCTTCAAATACAACGAAACCGACTGGCTAGGGAAAATAATTTATTTCCGTCACGCAACCGTTCCATTCCGCTATCAAGATAAACTTTCGCGTACAACGACTCAGAGAAATGTCAGACTCGGAGTTTACCGGTGGTGACAGTTTTGAAAATGTATGCGCCAAGCACTTTACTCTTAATTAGCAACCCCCCACCCCCACCCCCACCCCCCGCGGATTAATTATATAACCAGAAAGAACAGTGACAATATGAATTCCAAATTATCAGTAACATATTTTGAATATGTCAATCTCTGACAACAAACTATAGTTAATTAATGAAGTTCCTCGTTGCTCGTTAAAATATAATTTTCTATCGGTACATTCTATGAATATCGTCGAGGAACACTTTGAAACTTGACGGAAGCAAAAGAATTATTAACAAATAACGATAAATTTAAGTTTGATATCTAATTGTAATTAAGCTAGTCGAATCTCGCGTGTATATTTGAGAATAAAATATCGAATCTATGGAAAGTTAAAGAAGAACTGAACTGTTAAATGAAGAAAATTCGAGTGAACGAGGCTTCGATCGTAAATGGCAATCCTTCGAGGACCATGAAAAAGGAGGACCGTTATCAAGGATCACAAAACACTTCGGTCTTCAAGAGGATACCGGAAGAATCGTCGATTTACATGATTGCCAAAAAAAACCGAAGGTACGGCACCATACCTAAGCAAAAAGTATTCGAAAGTAAATACAAAGACGCACTCACGAAAAGACAAGTCGAAGGTAAATAGGAAAAAGAGCGTGGTTGACGTCAGACGAATTAGGGAAAGCAAACCAAAAATAATACGTATGATAAAAAGCAAATGCAGGATCTCGTGATAAGGTAGAAACACGAGGAAAGGTCGCGCGAAATCGACGAAAGATTATCCTTCTCCTTTCTCTTCGGAGTCTTCTAAATCTTTGCTTATCTCAAGGTGAAACCTCGAAACCTCGAAACCTTGATACCAAGGTGTTTTCTAATCACGAATTTCTAATCGAAAGAAAGGGGTGAAAGTTATATATTTATTTTTACGAAGAGAATGGAAAAGGTATTTCGAAGGAGATATTTTCCTAACAATATTGATCCAAAATATCCATAAATCCGAGAATCTCGCCTGGTAGCTTTGTTAGTCTTAGGGCTCTCTCTGTCCAGTGGTAAAAGCATGAGGTATTTTCGTACGTAATAATTCGTATGATTTTATTAATATAATTATCGTTAATGATCATTAACTCACCGCCACCACTATTTTGCCTGGAGTTTTCCGTCTCCTTTATCGAAACACTGCCTCTCGTCCAACCTCGAATTCATTAATTGATTAATCCTTATTCATTGAACGGCTTTATAGATAAACGGCCAAGTCAAAGGTATTTTGATTAAGTGTTTGATGCACAATCGATATCGATTTTTAGATTGTTAATCACATGAGATTGAGATGAATGAAGTTGATGTAGAATATTCTATACTTCTTGCAATTTTTGTATTCCTTTTTAATGTACTATTTACATAATATTAAAATGAAACTAGTAGGTCTCTCATTGTATATCATTACAATATCTCCCGACTGGTATTCAAAATTATTCACCAATTTAATATAATTGGTAATTGAATGTTATTTTAGATTGAAATCAATATATGATTCCATACAATACGTAAATGTATGAAATGTAATATTCGATTTTCCTGAAATTAATTCTTGGTTTTTAGTACATAAAGAGGCATATCAATTGTGCAATCTGTATACTATACTTCGCAGCAACTTCCTGAAATATATTACGGAAATATGAATATGATTTTGACTAATACACCTGATCGAAATAGCTTAACTTACCACCGTTGAACTCGACACATTTGTTTGTTCACTGGTCTCATTTGTTACGAACTACTGACTGCAAGCAGCTCGTTAATCAATTTAGGGAAACCCGCTATATCGCACGCAGTAATTGAAAATACTTAACAATCTGATAATTCAGATACGAATTACCGATTTAATGCAATCGAATGTTGTATACACATCATGACTAATGAGAATACGATCTTCTGCTAGTATTAGTAATAGTAATTAATACTCGATTAATAATTAGCGATAATTACTAGAAACATATTATTATTAATTACTCTGATCATTATCCGAAGTACACGAAGGAATTTGATTTTCCATATTTTTTTTTTCTTCTTCTTACACTTTAACCCCCCGAACTCCTTGCCTCTTCTTCTTCATCTATCTATATATCTATAATCTATTTTCTTTTCACACTGTCCCTTATCATCGAATTAACCTTGTCTTCTTGTACCTCATACAAACGTATATATATGTATGTATTTATACAAGATATACATATATATAAAGAAATTTTTTTTATATTGTTACTATTACATAATAATCACGGTAATGCGCCACATTCACTGGTTGATGACTGTCTCGTTGACAAAGGCCCGTACCTTGCCTGTGGTTGTGCTTGGTTGTGGTTGGAAAGCGGTTTTGGGAGAGAATTTTTTACTCGCTTCTTATTTAATATTATTACCTTTTTTAATTTGCACGTCTCATGTCGTGGCCTTGGCTTGCCTTCATATGAGATTCACCTGTGAATATTATATATATATATACATACATCTCTATATATTGAATATATATACTATGAGTATACATATGTAGCGATGCGCATAATTCGCGTAGGTAATCATGGATAAGCGATCCTGAAGGAACTATGCGGGAGAGTGTGTCGCATATGCATATGGATGCGTATCTATAATTTGTTATATTATTATTATTTCACACGTTTGATACGTCCGTCCTGGCAGTCGTACGATTCAGCTATTGATTTGCACCAATCCCACGTATCGAGTATAATTATTCTCATACAAGAATGAAGTAGTAAAACATGGAGACGGATTACATTACGAATGATTTCCTCGGTTTTTTGTTTCCTTTCGTGAAAAATTATATTCTTTTTAGTACAGCCGTCCTTAAAATCGTATGCTAATATTTCCAGAATTAATATTCCTTTTTAAACTCAATTTTGATTTATTTCGTTACACTTTTTTAATGAATCCCTTTAATGTATGTAAATATTAAGGAATGAATATTTGCATTATGAATGGGCTAATTAAGCACTGTTCATAATTATTAATTCTTGGTGAAATGGCACAGTAATATTATTTTCACTTGATTCTCTGATAGATCTCTAAAATTGATCATACGATTTCAAGAATAGGCGTGATATTACAAGATTAATTCTTATCGAAAGTATTATTCTAGTTTTCTATATTATTTCCTCGGTACTCGTTATTTTAATTTCTAATTATTCTACCATTTCTGGTCGGTATAAGAACAAAATCGGACAAGCGTGCTACAGAGATAAACAATATAAAAGATAACGGCGTCTTAAAGCATGCAGTATTTGTGTCCGAGAAGAAAATGGAGCTTTTACTTTGGAAAATTTTACACTTTTTGCCTGTTTATTCTCCGCTGTTTTATTTAGTCTGTCACCATTGTTGTTTTCTTCCTTTTGTATTTTAGTTGTTCTTTTTTATTTCGTTTAATTTCCAGCCTGATTTTCGTACACTGGCTGCCATGGCGGCACGGTCTTGTAATCTATTCATTCTGAATAATGATATTTACTGGGTACGATTATGTTTTGATTTAACTGTTTATCGTACTAGGATTATCGTTATTGACGATGATTTTCTCTCTATTTTTTTTCCTCTTGAAACTGTTGTCATTAATTAATGTTAATGGATCGTGGCACGGTGTGTTAGTTGGCGAGAGATATGATAATGATTTTTTGGCCGGGCGAAGGTTGCTGCATGCTCGAGAAAAGTGCCGCCTTTGATTTAGTGGTAACTAATTAATTCTGGTATCGCCTCGTTTAATACGCCGATATACCCACCTGGTTATGCGGCTCGTTCTCAATTTTACACCGACTAGTCTCATATTTAATCGTACAAATCACGATTAATTAATTTACTGTGGGTATGAAATTCTACTTTCTCAGTTATCCACGTAAAACGCTTCACTATTCACACTTTCACTGTTATTTGTTATGAATAACGAAATGCAACAATTTGAGTAGTTTCGATTTCCAGGATGCTGGATATCCTGAAAATTTGTAAAATTGAGAATTTAAACCATTTTTACTGTTGGAAATTCAGATATCTTTAGAATTTGAATATTTCTAAATTCTGAGAAATCGGAAAGTTCGATATTCCCCAGAATTTGGGAAGTTGGAGATTTCGATATTTCTAAAATTTGAAACTTAAAGGTATGTATATCTATCAAATTTCGGAAGTTGAAATTCTGAGTCTTTGTAAAATTTGGGAAATTAAAAACATAGATCTTTTCTAAATTGAGGACGTTGGGAATTCTCAGATTTTCAATTCTTAGGAGGTTCAGATTTCAAAAAGTTCCGCAGTTTGTAGAACTAAAGAATTTGCTTAACTTTCTACAGCAAATATTCTTTGGCAGAAGTACTTTGTAGAATTACGATGAATGCAAGTCAAAAGGAATCCAGCATTTATAATAAAAAGCATGTGAAACTAGATTGGTGGAGCATAAAGGAAAAATTCAAAGAAGCACGGGAGAATTATTATGTTGATTTGAAATGAACGAGCCCCGTAACCGTTTTCGGTGTTATTTCAGCAAACACGAGTACATATATATATACATGTAACGTTCACCTTTCTTACTGGTTGTTTAGCCTGGCATTCACTAATTAGTCTCAGTGCGTAGCCTTAATTAGTTACCGCTGAGCGTGCAAGCACCGCCAGCAATTAGTAGTCACCCTTGAAGGGGTGTGCTTTTTGAAAGCTCGACAGATAATCCTTTTTCTCCTTGGATAAAAGAAACAAAAACAACAAGAACAAGTTCTCCTACTCCGGTTTTAATCTGAATGTACATTTCTTAAGTCTGTTCTCATTAATCTTCATACTTCCACTCAGGAGAACAATCTTTTTAACATAAATATTGACGATCTTCAAAATCTATTTATATATCACGGCTCCTCAATTACTTAACGTTTCGTACATTTCGTCGCAACACGAAAGATATAATCCGGGTTAATTATTCGTGGTAATATCATATTTCTTTAACTCATATTAATATACAGTTGCATCGAATAATCGGTTATAAAACGTAGTTCTGCAATAGTGGTTTATGTCGGGGAATAGTGATCGAGTTAAAAGGATATACGTGTTCATATACCTTCGTTTAAGAGTTATTTTTGAATACGTAGATGTCGGATTATGTTAATGAAAATAAATCATCGTACGCGAAGTGTAATTAAAGATAGATCTAAATTAGTTTGCCAGCACTGGAACTACATAGATGCATAATGTATGCGCACTACGTCTAGCATCTATTCTCTTCTACGAGGTGGACCATAAGAAACGGCCAGAATTAGGCAAGTAATTGACACCTGAATACAATAATGACGTGCCTAAAACGTTCCAGTATTCGGTAGCTTTTATATACAGAGTGCTCTGAAGTTGCGCGTCCGCATATTTTACGGATAACATACTAAAACGTTTCCTATAGCTATATATTTCCAAAGTCCGTTATTCGAAGCATTCAATTATATTCGATTAGAATAGAAAATAGAAGTTTTTCTGAAATATAATTAACACGTATATTTGAGATTTTCTAAATTTCTAAACGTCTCAATTTAAATCCTTACCTCAAACTTTAACTTTTTTTATTCCTGAAATGCCAAAAGTATGAAAACTTTGAAATTGCGTTCATTTAAATCTGCATTTAAATATCTTCAAATTTAAGAGTTTAACCAGCCAGGTTTACAGCTTAGAAATATTTAAAGCCATCTTTTTTAACGTTACTTTGCAAGAATATGTAATATATTCTCGCATAATTTTCTTAGCTACAAATGTAATAACACCAATTTAATAACGCTTTCTTATATCTTGTCACCTTTAGTTGGTTTGCGTAGACCTTGAAATATATTTCAATAGTAACTGTGTTTTTATCCGTACAGTATGCCATTGAATATGCGTAACTTTAAAACACCGAGTATATATTAATAATCATGGAACACGTAACACGATCACTTGCAAATGAAATAACGTAATGAGATACATGGGTAATGAGGACGACATGTTGCTTCGTATTGAGCACTTGGGGATATGTTTATATATATAAATGAATCTAATCGTTCGTAGGTAGTGTTTTTTTGAGAGATGTGGAACAAGTAGAAGCTCACGTTTACTAATCTCTTGCATTTCCTATTTTTGGCGTAATACTTACTCACATTGCATCGGACAGTACTATTTTTGAATGGCTTTCATTACGGAACCATAATTATTATTGTTATTTCTGGAACGAATAATTTTTTAGTTGCATGGATTATAATTACGAACTGAACATCTCACAAGATCGAGGCCCTAATATATCTCCTCCGTTTTTATTTTCTGACATTTTTGCCGAAACTCGTTGGAAATCAGTCTCTCTATGTATACATATACATATACATTATTATTTGTGTAGAGAGATACTTATCGCACTTGTACCAAGCGAGAATGCCTTTATTACTGCTTCAAGAACCTCCGTTGCTTATGAAGCAACGATTTTTTGCAATTGCAACTTGGGATGTCGAAGATAATTACCTTTTATATTAAACTTCGTACTCTCTTCGATATCGTGAATTATGTTTAATTAGAAATAATGCGAAAGGTTTCAATTGAAATGATATGTCGGTCGAGGATTCACTTTATTTCGATACATTTAATCTGCCTTCGAGATAGAATTTTTGTATTAACAATATCTAATTTAGTTCGATTTATAGAAATGTTCAATAATGTACAAATTTTCCCATACTTCGTAAAGTCAGAATATAAAATATCCAAGTTTAAAAATGCCGGGTATTTCGTTAGAAAAAGAATACCATAAGTAATCTGAGAAAAGGTCTTTCTTTCATTATGAAGATAATGATCAAAATAAACCATTTACCATTATTATTATGCTCACGTATTAAAGGGCTTATTAAATCCGAGAATGAAATTTTTAGAGCAATGAAGTTGAAACGGCTGTGTGACCTTGATTGATTGCTAACTTTTTATCATTTCAATTAATTTAAGACACTATTTTTGCCCGAGATTTGGGCACTGTTTAATTTATGATAATTCATGAAAAGTATTAAGAAGTGACTTTGCCCAGAAATATCACTTCCTCTCAATGTTTCTCAATTCCTTAGATTTCTAATCAATTCATAAATTTAGCGTCATGAATTTCTTCTTCATACATTTCGCAAATTAATGCAGCTTAAAGCCTGCCAAAACCTGGGGCAACAGCATTGTCTTAAATTACCTGAAATGTTAATAAACTTAGCAATCAATGAAGATCGTACATACCCATTTTCACTTCATTATACTATAATCACATTAATGAACTACTGTTAAATATCATCTTGAAAGCTTTCGCATAACAAAGAGAGTATTTGTGATGAAAAAGAGGACCGTTCCTTTTGAGCCACCCTGTACATCCCACGTCCAATCGTCTCGGCTGAAGAGGGGATTGAATTCCAAGCAGGTGTTTTGTAAAAAAATCTTGCGAATGAAAAACCCTCTTCCTCTGGGATCCCGATTAGGTAGAGATGTCTAATAATATTTAGCCCTGAATTGTTGATTTTGACTGATCGTAATTTGCCAGGAGAAGTGCGTTATATATATTACACACACCTTAATCACTGTTGCTTTACTCGTGGGTTATGCGACTGTGGTTCTAGTGCATTTGACTTTTGCAGCGCAAGCGCTGTATTCACACTTTGTTCATGTATGTTCTGTTTTTAGTTCTCACTTATGCTACCAACTTTATCACGTTCCTTGCCTTATCTCCCACTTCGATCCTTTAATGAAACCTATCGATGTCGCGTATTTTAATATATTTTATTATAGATAAAATATATACAGCTTCAGGTATATTAATATCTATTAATATGTTGGTTCTGAGTGATATTCTTGGAAGAACGTTTTTGTCTTTGCTCAATTGAATATCTTTTATTTGGATGACCTGTTCGAAATGTTTAAATACCTTAATTGGAGTTTTTCTTGGAGAATTACCTTTTGATGACATTCCTGAAAGAACTATAAAACAATTGGAACAATTATTTGCTCAAGTTTGTAGTTCCAGTAATTTTGAAATTTTCCATGTTCGACAACAAAATATGAATTGAATGCTTACAACTGAGATAATACAATTTAATATTAATCGGGGTTATTCAATATAAATAATCACTTTTAGTTGGATTACTATGAAAATGATGGTGTCACTTTGTACACAATTTTACGGATAGAGTTACGCGGAGCTTAAAATGAAACGGTTGAATGTTGATCGAAATTAATTAATGAATTATCGGCTGGAACTTGAATCGATATTGGAATTATAGGGCTCTCTTCAAAGTTACTCAAAATTGCAAATATTATCGGGAATTTATGGAGATCTCGAAGTTCCACGGAATCATTGATTATTCGCGTTGAGTGAATAGGAGGCTGCTATTAATTCGAAAGTTCAATATTTCATTCGAAGTCACACAAAACATATATTGAATTCTGTCTGATAGTTCAACTTAAACGTAAACTCGCGTCTGTTTCTTGCTGCTCTGGAGAAGCGAATTAAGCGTTCGAGCGTTTTAACTCTTCCATACTCATTCTTCAGAATTCCAAACTTCTTGAAAATTCATTTTATTATCGTACAGTTTGATGAAGTAGATCTGAAAGAATAATCGACATATTGAACTGCCTGACAAGACTTACTAACTTTCGGAAGACAGATACTTGGCACAAGTATTGATAAATTTGCAAAATCCATGTTGCACACGCTGGAAGTTAAAGAGTTAGATATATCCATACTTTGGAAGTTGAAAATTTGGATATTTTTAAAATTCGGAAGGTTTATAATACAATTTTATAGAATTGACATGATTTCGGACTGATGTTGGAAGTAGATTCTGAAATATACGGAGAGTGCAAAAATTCGTGAAAATTAACGTTTCCTTTTCCAGGAGTCTTAATTAGAGGAAAGTAGATTAGGGTGGGAAGGGTGAAGGACGAAATTTTCGTCTAATCCCAAGTAGAACTTGGGGACCGTCAACCGGATTCCCTTAATCGCAGCTAAATCTCCTTTCATGCAAAAGGGATATCTTATTAATAGGCTCCGAAATTTCTCCCGACGAAGTAGAAAGCGATAAATCTGAGTCGAACGAAGGTTGATCTTGTTTCTGTCGTGGCGGAGGTAATTTGACTTAATGACGCCTTCAAAAGCCGGGATTCCTTAATAATATAGAAAATGGACAGTAAGAATAGTGCTCTGAATTGCTTTGTGCTTTCAGGAATGTCAAAGAAAGAACTCCTGATTCCATTTCCCTTTTCATCTTAACTGCAACTTCCGTTTTCGCTCCTCCTCTCTTTCTTCCTTTGTGTCCCGCCTTTCTCGTATTTGCGAGTCTCTAAATTATTTGCTAAATGCAAATAATCGTCCGACGGTTATTACGGTTATTCTATGAGATTAAATGTGCCGTGAAAATCCTCGAAACTGTGAAACGTAAACCTGAAATTATTTGTGGCTCGACTATTTTCCTTTCAACATTTAATATTGAATTATTTATTGCTTCCGGAAAGTCTAGCAGTACGTGGACAAAAAGTGTGCTTTCATAGCAAGAATATGGGTTATTATTCCCTGGAAATTGAAAACAACTCAGTTTCTGAAATCAGCGCATTTGGTAGTAAAAACAATTAGGTAGAGAACGTAATAATCACTAGTTCTCAATATATTTCTCAGAGTTTTACTGGGAGATACTTCGATATTGATTCAAGATCATCTTGAATTTTTTGATCAAGTAATATATGATCATACTGTTTAATGGGAATTGTTTAAAGGTTTAATACACACTAATCAATATTATTTTCAGAAATATAATTACGGGTTGTTAACGTAAATTCCGACAAGCCATTGATATTCATCCAGGGCAATTCAGAATCTAAAATAAAAAATTCCAAGCAATTCAATAATACGCCAAAGGAAAAATTCCAAGGAATTGAAATATTCGTCAAACACAAAATTCCAAGGATCTCAAATATTTGCCAATTAAAAATTCAAAGAAATTTCAAAACTCCCCGCATGCGAATTTCCAAATAGATGAGAATTTATTTCGCTGTACTGAAAATTAAAACCGTTGAATTCAGCTTAAAAAAACGTCCCAAGCCCTCGTCTGGTAGTATCGACTGGTGCAATACACCCATCTTATCAGAAGCTTTAAAAAAGTGTGAAAGACACTAAGGGGGTAGGCGATACATCGGTATCAAACGAGAACCAGAGAGAGTGAGAGAGTGAGAGAGAGACACGTGAAACAACCCCTCAAATAGAATGACTGAACGAACGCGTGCCCGGGGGAGGAAAGGAAGAAAGGGAGATATCGAACCCTAACGTACATAGAACCCATAAAACCCTTTTCCAAGTACGAGACAGGAAATATGGTAGCGGAGGAGCAAAGAATGAACGAAGAAAGAAAGAACTGAATGTCGAAGACTGAATAGGAACGAAGGGGTGTGAAAGAGAGACGGGAAGTTGGAGCAAGGGAGGAAAAGGGGAAGTGGATGATAGAATGAAAGGGAGAATATCTACAGTGGGATAAAGAGAAAGACGGGATGTAGGGGCGAGTGAATAAGGGAGAAAGGGTGAAGTTGGAATGAACAGAGTTACAAGGGTGGATGCTGGGGTAACGTTTTCAACCCTTCGCCAAATTTCATGCTGCAGGGCGTTATGTCACACTTAACTACTGCATGGAAATATTGTTCGTTATTTTATCGCAGACATTATTCAAAGCGTTTCCTATTAGAATATTTTTAATAATATTTCCCGCTTGAAGAACATAGAATTATTTACAATTTAACTGCTCGAAACTTTTGTTTCCTCGATAGTATTATTCCATACAATTATAATGTACTGAATTCTGAACAAGTTCTCTTAAAATCTACAGAATTTATTCTTCAAAGTCTTGCTTCTGATACTTCTCCTAAGTTCTTAATTTTGAAATCATGCATGTTCGATCGTTTGAATATCGATGTCACGGACCACAAGAATGAGTTAAAAATGACGAGTACTACGGGAAACGTTACTCGAAATGGATTATAGCTTTCACTTGGATGAACGTCGGAGTGAGTGAATAAGAGAGAAGCAGGGAGGCGGTGTGGAGAAGGGTGAAGTTAGAAGGGACGTGGGTCCAGGGGTGGATGCTGGCAGCAGCATTTATTGATCGCTCGTAGCAACCCTGCCAGCAGAACCGACATCACCCTCCTCCTCCACTCTTTGCGACCCCATCGTGCCACCAGTCTCTCTGTCTCTCTTTCTCTCTCTTACATGCACCCCTTTCTCTTTCTCCCTCACCCTCAAGAGCTTTCTGCAGTCTCCCAGCGAAAGCGTGAAAGCTGCGCGAGCTACGACGATTCAATCATATTAATTACTCCCAGTATCATCCAATAAGAATCATTCATGAGGAGATGCCATATTTAGATGAATTCCACTCATTCCCAGACGTGTATATTTGAAAATCATTGTTTCTCGAGGGAAGAAATTGAAGATTTTTGGATGCACTGCCAAAATGAAATAGCTTGGATGTTATTTGTTTTAAGTTTCTGAATGAACCTGGATGAATTTGAATCGATATAAAATAATTCATATATCAATGTAATATTAATTACAGTTTGATTCAAGTGACATGTAATCATGGATTATTTATATTTCAGGCTATGGTAGTCAAAAATGAATTTTCTGATCAAAAAAGAAATAATAAGCAGGGAAAAATAATAACATCGAAATGCGCTGATTTCATATGAAAATGATACGTCCACCTCTGCTTTATCTAATGAAATGCATTAAATATTAGCTAGCTCATTAATTGGTACTGTTTCAGACCAACCTAATAACAAATTGAACAGTCTGTTATCTCCATTATTAATTACAATTCAATTCAGTCCTGTTAATTATTCACGCGTATAACCGTTGACGATTCGGAGCTTCTGGGATTCATAGAAATCATTGATTCCTTCCTCTTCCTATTTGCCATTCAACTAATATTACGAGAAATAATATCATCTAGCAGGCAATAACAATTATATAAACTTTTACCTTACATTATCTTAATTGGTTTACCGAACATTAATTCTTTCAATGCTCTCTGAATTATAATTCAATGAACACGTTTATCCAGATTTATTCAAAATGCGGAGTAAAATCCGCGGAGTATTAAAAGTTTTTCCATAAATATCAAGTAATAATATCTAACCTAAGAACATAATGGAGCAATCCTTTTCTTCTAAAACATGTTCTTCAAATAATTATTTACCTCCTTCTTTAACATTGGAACTACCGAGTATATATTTAGCCATATTTATACATTTGTCTCTAAAACGTATGCCTTTAAAACACGAAGTCGAGTACGTAAGTCAATTAATGGATTCAATGATGTGCATTATGTAACATGAGGTACATAAAATCTGAAAAGTCCACCGATTATATTTGTGTACATTTATTAAGAACTATAGATCTATCATTTTAACTGCTTTGGTAGTTCTAGTGTTAAATAATTCTCACGAATCCCTATTTTATTTCACTACATTTCACGTCCTTGCAGATTACACCTGATATCTTTCCAGATCCTAGTTAATTATACCACAATATATCCTAAGAAATCATACTAAACCATATGAAACCATAACAGAACCAGACAGCATTATTCTCGCCGAAGAAATACGGTGTTCCAACGCGGATTGATTTTGATTTGTCCCGGCTCCCCTAAAATCACCCTCCTTCAGGTTCCTCCAGAATTTATTCCCTTCCGTAAGCCTTCCCCATCCAGCCAGTAATTCAATCGTATTAATTACTCGCAACTGCGTGTCCTCCGGGTAACTCTTGAGCCTCGAAAACCGCTCGACGAACTCGTTCACCTTCCCTTCGGGCTTCCTGACGTGTCTGCCGTTAGTTACACTCATAAAAAAAGAAAACTTTTTCGATGGGGTACAAGCTGCACGGGAGAAATATTGGTACGAACATGAAGCTCGTGAAACATACGGTGAAAACACGATTTCATGAACCAGTAGAAACGAAAGGATTCTTTCTGTACATATTTTAATAACTATTTTTTTAGGATTATTGGCAGGGTCGGATAATTTTGTGATGTTTAAAGGGACGAGTAACGTTGCAATTCATTAAAGGATAGGTTAGTTTCATATTTATTGAAAAGGTCGAATAAATGCATAAGTCGTGAAAGGATCGAGAATTTTGTAATTATTGAATAAACTGATAATCGAACAATATAAAATCAGTGATATATTTAGAATCTATTTTGTGCGCTTCTGGAAAGGCTAAAATATATTTCATAGTTTGAATTCATTTTCTTGTGTTATATTTACATAAGAATTAGGGCATCACATAGGTAATGTCGTCTTTGAACCCCCTGTGTGTACGTCTATACATGGTAAATAAGAAACGACGTTACTTATGGAATGACCTAATATATACTCGATAGTTTCAGTTGTTTGAAAATTTCCAGAACTTAGAAAGAGGGAGTGATTCATATTAATGTTTTCAAATATTTCAATATTTCTTTGAGAATTGCGGTTTACGGATGTAGATATATAACATTACTGATATGCTGATGATGTTACACAATTCATTTAATATCCATAATTAACATATCTTAATTAAAGAAAGATAGTTGCTTCGAGTAAGATAATATAAAATAATAAATAAACTTGAATATTCGCGAAGTCGATTTCACGGGAAACGCGGTTCACTGTTGATTGCTAATAAATCAATGATTAAATATCATAATTAGTAGTTCCGTCATATTCGCGAATAAATATGCAGATTGTTACTCGTTCCTCGAATAAATCAAAGACCGTTAATTAATAATTATAGCCCGTCTCGCGTTTCATACGCGACTCAACGTGGCGGAACGAACAGAGATAAACATTGTATTTCAACGATAACTGATAAAACCAATGTAGTTTTATCGACAAAATTATATTACTCGTAAATTTCATCTAAATATTTAACACAAGATAGTAGTCAATAATAACCTAGTCGGTTGATTTGAGTACAAAGTTCAATAATAAATCCATTGTTTCTTGTTCGCTTTAGAAATAATCGAATTCCGTTAATTCAAGCTACAGCACGAATGTCGATCGGAAATCGATTAGCGTAACCTTAGGCCAGTCATAAAATGGAAAGAATGCTTTAAGAATTCTATGGAAAGACTTGTAAGAATCGATCGATTCCATGAAAATTGAATATTCGTCCCCGATGCAATATTAATCAATCGCTTCCCGATCACGTTGGTCCCAACGTGCTTTCAAGAATTTTCCAACGGTTTTGGAACACACTTTGATCTTTATGACTATTAATCTGATAATTGAAAGATACAGAATAATCATTTTGACTTCGGGAAGTTTGAATGTTTAAGTTGGATGTTTACAATAATAATGCTTTAACTAGTAATTTAGAAAAATAACTTTTAATTCTGAAATTTGTAATTATATTTTTAATTTGGAAAATCAGAATGACAATTTCAAATAATAATTATTATCTTATATTTGAGTATTAATTTCTGTTTTAAAGATAATGCTCATCTAAATTTGTGTAACATATTAAGTATATTTTGGTTCATTAATTTATATTGAATATTCGATATGAAGAGATCAGTTTCATATGTATGTTGTACTTCTAATTTTACGTTAGAATGCACCTTGATTTTTAACGCCATTTTTAATTCAATATCCAATTATTTCCTCATGGTATATTATTAAATATCTCGATGATAATGCATATTATCGGTTGGGTTGATATAATTAATAATAATTAGCGCCCTGAATCCACGAGAATAATTATCGCCTCGCAAAATTGGCAATTAAAATAAATCTTCGATGACATTAAAGGACATGCAGTTACCGAGTATGAATATAATTAAATAACTTATAATCCTCAACTACCTAACCCATACCTCATCTACAAACTAATTTAAATACTTCATCATTTTCGTAATAATAATAATTCAGGGACATTAGACTTTAGATTATTGAAAATATTTCAACGAAGATTGAAGTTAAGCGATGATTTTCCTTAATATGAATTCATGGACTGAAAGATTGATTACGTAGTTAAAAATATTCGAATTAACAGTGAAGTTAGGCGATGAATCGTAGATCATCCCCAGCGAGAATTAATTTTCATATTAAAAGGACAAACGACTTAAATCATTTATTATATCTTACTTAACTTGAAGATCGATGAAAGGTTTGCTGAAATAAGAAAGTCGCGAATAATGAAATTATCACGTTCTCGAGAAAAGAGCTAGGAAAATGTACGATGATAAATTCACGAAAACACGCCATTCAAAACTTTCCTTCTCGGGAAAAAAGATTCTTCTTTTTATTCGACTTTGTACGAAACAAACTCGCTAACTGACACCGAAGATGCCATTAAAAGCGACTGCATTCTGATTCGCCAAAGTGGACTCGTATCTCTTGGGACTCACTTGTTGTTGAACTCCACTTAAAGTCCACGTAGTACCTTATTTCATTAATTTACAACGGCAGTTTGTTAACTTTTACCAGAATTCCAGGTGCAAGAGGAGTACTTTTTGTAAAGCTCCATATCGACAAAGGTATCAAGTAGGAATTTAATAAAAAAAAGAATATGTATCGATGTTAATGAGAAACGAGTTTCCTCTTGACGATGCAAGTATTCTGCCGCTTTTAATTTTTACTCATTGTAATAGATCGTTTGAACGTTCACAATGCTTCCCTTTTTACGTAAGCATTTACATTGCGAACTGAATTTCTTTTGTCAAATACAGACAGTTTAATGACGATTAACACTTCTCCAGTTTTCTTTTTTAACTTCGTTGGTATTCTGTAATGATGTATACAGATAATGAAATTCCAACTGTCGGATGACAAACTTAATTCTATGATGCGTAAGAAATATTGTTAAGTTTGAGTAACTTGTTAATATTAGTTATCGAAAGATATTCATGTTACATTTGGTATTTAATATACCACTATTTACATATTTGAAATGACAATAATTATATAAAATACCGAAATTTCGATGATAATTCATTTATAAGTTCTAAAGTATAAAACTATACGCTGTAATATTATATTTTATATTTGGCACAATGATGACAGTAAACGCATCTAGTATAACAAATTTCGAGGGAAAAGTGTTAATAAACATAAAAGCTGAACATAATCAAACCACGAAAGCCAAAGGGCACCTCGCACAGAGAATGCACGTTCAAACGATCCAATAAAGATATCACGTGGAAATGATTGATCCGATATGATGAATGGAGATTAAAGTTGCCACGTGAATGTTGTATCAGAGGACTAGAGTAATGAACTAACGGTTTGTGACAAAAACAGGATACAGGTTGCCGGCCATGCCGTGGAGCTGGCTGGGGGCGGCGACGCCAACGGCAGCTGCAGCTGCAGCGGTTGCTGCAGCGGTGACCCCATCCCCTGCAGCTGCACCTCTCGTCCTTGCACCCAGGGCGGCGGCGAGACGGAGGTACAGACTACTCTAATCATCCCATCGAACAACAAACACTTCAATTTGCGAGCACGATACACCCCTTTTCCTCGAACGATCTTCTTTCCAATCCCTTTAAACACGATTCTTGAGTATGTGCCATATTTCCTGATTATATTAGAATTTAGTATTCCAAAATCTTATTTTAGACATAGTCTTCCTTACTGAATTACTAAAGTAGCACGAGATGTTTGTCTGAATACTTTCATTCTTTCCGTAGAAAGCCCCTTCCCTTATTAATTCGCTAGATTTGTTGTGCATTTCTAGGATACACTTTGGTGTTTAATTATCTGAAATCGCCTGAGATGATTATATCGTATTTCCCTAAATGATCACTTTGTGCGTATTCGTATCTTATCCGTGAAGCTTGAAGATCAAAATAGCAGTATCGTATTGCAATTTAAACATAAGAACTCGGAGCATTAAATTCTCGATTGCCATAATAAAGTGTTTTGCATCTTGGTCGTTAAATTCGAATTACAAAACGACGCTCGTGTGACGTCCATTTTCGCTCGATTCTGTAATAACAATTTGGCACGTGCTCAACGATCGCAGATTTTGGCAGAAAGCCTCACCATCCGGATCCTTAGAGAATTAAGAGGCAATCTCCTAATGAAACACCAAGGATCATCTATTGTTTCCCTCAAATGTCCTTAAATCTTCTAACAACCCTTGAACCCTTATCTTTCTTCCACCGCCACGATCGAACCCTTATTATGATTGTTACCCTTGCAAGTGTCACTTGTGCTCGTTCTGTTTCTTCTATCGTTTTATTAATGTATTTTACATCTAACTCTTCTCGGTGTTTCGATTTGATGGCATTGCATACACTGCGAGAAAAAAAAGCCGATTTTAAGGGAACGATATTTCATCCCCCTCGAACCAATCACCTGCACGATCTACGACACACCAGAAAACCCTTTTGCAGATTGGTTGTTGCATTGTTGCTAGTTGGACCAATACGATTCTGTTTCTTTTTCCACGCCCTCCTTTCTGGGTCACACAATTTGTTCGTTGTTTTGTCACGGTGTTTAGATTGTTCACGAACGGAACACTTCTACTCTCGTACGCGATCAATTCTGTCGATCTGTGGTACGAAATTAACGCATGAATTTGGATGAACTTTAACACCCTTCATTGAATTGCATACTTTATGACTAATGATTCATGAAATTTTCGTTCAATCAGCTATTAAACGAGACGATAAATGTCTTGATTACTACGCGATTTATATTTAATATCCTACTACCGCGTTTTATAAACTTTTTTAGAAAACTGATTAATCGAATTCAAGATTAAATAGATATATTGAATATTAAATAAGTTCTTTACTATAATCTAATATTAAAACTCAAATTCCTCAAATTTATAGATCATTCTTTAAACATAAATCCATTTCGAACATCAAATAAACTTGTTGCAAAAAATTTCGCCTAATAAACGACTACGGAAGTAAACAGAAACAAGGAATAAATTTCAAGACGAGTGAATTAAACAGACTGTTATTAAATTATGTATTTGAATAAACTTATTCTGCATAAATTAAGATGGAACTAAATAACATTCTGCTGCACGGTTAGATTAATCTAAATTTATGTATATCATCTTGCATATTTTAACATATAAATTCGTGTGGAATCTTATATCAAAAGATGTATATTCACCGGGATTGTTATTAAAATGAAATAAGTGAGCTTTCAGGAATCCATTCTTACAAAAATCCTGAATAAGAAATACGAGTCTGATTCTTTGTAATTCCGCGTGTTGAAATGGAAATCACACGACTCGATAGAGCAATGACAGCATATTTAACATATTTTCCATTGTTAAAGTAATATCCGCTTTGCCGCACGATATCCGTTATATTTCCATAAATTTGAATTTTCTCTGTTAGCCAGTCGACGATGCGGTGGGCTGGCCGGTTGCCTTCCCGGACCCCCGATTAATTATTTACTGTTAATTGGGCCAGAACAAGCAACAGTAAAATTCGAACGAAGGACCACCGCATTCTGCCTTTCAAATTATTTCCTTTCAACAGATATTGTTCTTTCTAATGAGAAATGACTAATTAACGTAGAAAATATTTTATTCATAAGTGCTGGTCGAACAGAAATTTCCGATAAAAACAGAAAATCAATATTCTTTATTTTCAATTTTACTTCAACGTCACTTATATCGAAATGCTTAAATCCATAATATTATCGATGTTAATAATGAAAATAATAATAATGATATCAATTATACTATAATATTCAGAATATTTTAATAACTTGACAAATAAGTAGATACTAAAATATATAATCGGGGCACACTATTATTTAATTATACTGTTATTGAAACATAAAGTATTTCTCTAAATTAAGAATAGTGTTAACAAGTTTTGAAAATAATTAGCAATCCTTGCAATGTTAATAAGAATGGAAATAATAAGGCCGACATTAATTATTATATTATTCAGGATATTTGAAGAACTTGATAGCAAAATAGTTTTTGAAATACATAATTAAATCAACATAATTCACCGGTAATTCTGCTAATTGGCGTAAACTTGGATATTTTGTCTAAATTAAGAACAGTATTCGAGGATTCAATGAACGAATCTTTTAAAAATAACTTGAAAGTCTTTCGAAATTCGTGAGATTTCACCACCGATCGATAAGCGTTATCAAGATACGATTTCCTCAATTTAGTTAATTGATCCTCCCACCTTCTTCTTGTTTGGAATGCGCCCGCTGTTTATGCATCACGCTCTACTCTTGTTTCCGGTGCACCCTTTTTTTACACGAAGCCGTAATTATCAAGGCTGTAAACTAAACCCCTCCACTGAAACACAAACTTTTCGAGATTGTTAACATCCATTGACGCTAACACCTACGTGCGACACGTTGCACGGTAGCTGATTGTTGATAATGCAGATGTTGCTGTTATTGTTGCTCGTAATTCCAATTTTTCTAGATTAACTACCTTCTCGAAGATATGTTTTCTGCTAATCGTCTCCAGCTCGAGGAATTCGACGAATTACAATAATTTATTACAACAAGTTTTCATTTTCAATTTGGTATAATTCTTGACCTAAGAAATGTTGAAATTAATTAATTTAAGGCAAATTCCACCGTATAATATAATCAGTATAATTAAGAAATAACAGTAAATTGATCAATTACTTCATGTACTTGTACACGAAATTTGCAAAATTTTTCAAATTAACTATTTTTATAATTTAAAGAATTCAATTGATTTAAAGTCCTCAGTATTGCAGAATGTAATATCCTATTACTCAAAGTAACGAGGATGATCAACTTCTATTATAAGCAATAATACAAATGCAATTGGAATCCTAATTATTTATTTATCGGTATGCAACATATCAGTGATTACAACGTACATCATTTGATCAATGAAAAATGTAAATAAAGATTGAATAATTCTTTCTTTGAGATGGACGTCATTAGCAGAACGTAGATAGAGAATGTAGAAAAAAGTTAGATCGGTCGATCAGCTGATGGTCCAAAGAAGGTGGCGATGCAAATGAAAGGTAGGCAGAAACTACTCAGTTTTTACTGTCCGAATTTGGATCACCGATGAAGATCGCAGGATGAATCACACTAAGCCTGCTCGTAACTTCTTTCCAAGGAAGGATCGATTTATTTGGAAATTCCATTGGATTCCTGGAATCGGTTTGCCCTCCGTCGACGGGGATCCTCTTTCGTAATTACTCACGTTCAGATAAGCCATTAAATTTCTCATTGAGTTCCTCAACTTTTTTCCCCAATAAATTCCATCCCTTACCGGGGAATCATTAAAAGGGAATTGCGGCCAAATTGGTAGCTCAATTTCGAATGAAATATCTTCAGTTGGGGAACGCTAAATAATTTGCATCGGAATTGTGGTTTAATTAAAGGTGATTTATTGCGGTCCAGTTTGAGTTGTAGTTCTTCTCCGATCAGGAATTTTCAATACAATTTCCCCAAGTTTAGTCGACGATCAATTTTCGAAGTTCTCGAATCGTATTCCGCCGTAAATGTTTCCAATAAAGAAGTTATATCTCATTTTCGATATTCATCTCGTATAATATCAATATCTCTAAGTATCATGACATCGTCCTAACTTCTTCAATTTCTTGCCTTTCTTAATAAAATTCTACAACAGAATAAGTTATAAAAAAATCCAACGATATATTGAAGGATTTCGGTCACAAGTGTCATTCTATCATCGATTAACTTTACAATATCATCTTATAGTTCTCCAAAGTACATCTGATTGGCCAATGGCCATCCCAACCTCATATTTCCACCAAATATCTCATTATTCAGAGATTATCTGATTAAAGAACTTCATCCTTCATCAAGTAATTTCAACTCAACAGTCGAAGAAGTCTCTTCAATCTTATCAAAACAAACATCCTCCATTCCACTCTATCTTCAACCTCGTCTTGTTTCACCAACTCAAAGTGAAGATCCAAAAAGCTCCAAAATTGAAAGTGTACCACCAAAGAATTCTTAAGAATTGCTAAATAAAATCAGGAAAAAAAATTGTATTTCGAAAATACTCGTCTCGTCGTCCGTGGGCGTCGTCGTCCCCAAGTTTCCACGTACCAATGAATGGAAAGTTAAGAAAGTCAGCGATCCAACGGCTTGGCGAGCAACGAAAGTGAATGGGGTTGTAAAAGGTAGGGAGTTTATTGGCATGTTTGCCTGTGCGTGTTGTGTTGCAGCTGCGGCATTGAGAGGAGTCGCGATTCAGAGAGGAAGAGTCAGTGCAGCAGCTAGAGCTGCATTTCCAACAAGTGCGGCTGCTTTGGCTCTCGCTAGGAATCCAGGGCCACTTGCAGCTGCAGCTGCGGCTACGGCCCTCCATCCCTTCGCACCTGCGTAAGTAAACCGCAAACCGATATCAACCCTGACCTATTTGGATCGGATTTTATCAATTTCGCATGTCTCGTTTCCTCTTCCTTTATCTCAAACTAGCTTTTGTCTTATGATACCGCTTGTAGCTGTTGTCTCGTGATAGCTTGTTGAATGTTTGTATAATACATTGTTATACACGTTGATGGTTACACGTTAATGGACATTTACAAGATAATTGATACATGTGAGTTTTTAAGTTTAATATTTCATTGAATGTGCTTGTGTGATATTAACTTGATAAGGAATATTGCAGTGGATAATTCTATGCTGGGATGATCATCTGCTTTTATTATTTGATATCATGTTTCTCAGTTAAATCGATCTTGTTTCCAACAAATATTTATTTCAGTATATCAACACATGTTGGAAGTAACTCTTAATCGCTTTTAATTCTCAATTTTAACCCACTGTTTTCATAAATTACATAGATTAATCGATTTAAAAATTATGCAATCTTAATTTGTGTTAATTACTAATCTTCAGTAATTTTCTGAGTGATCCAGAAAATTGAGATTGATAATTATTTCTTTAAGTTATTAACTTAAAGTTTCATTAATGGCAATAACCAAATGGATTATTGAATAGAACAGTTAATGTAACTTATGAGGTTAACGATTGTTATAAAGAAATACAAGAATTAATGATACAAAAAGATTAATTGCATCAGTGCATAAGCGATCGCAACTTTTCACACCGCAGACACAGCATATTTGATATATCGTTGCATCGAGTCAATTAATATTTGGTCTCGACAGCTAACGGAAGTTCCGCTAATTCGGAATTCCACGATGCCACCGAGTGTCATTGAAACAGAACATGCTGGGAATTATCCACCGCAATGATCTGCAATGATCTGCACGTGTCGCTCGTTATCTTGCCTGTCAAAATTTGCACGTATCGATCTAGAACCTTTGTGCAATACTCAAAATGCAAATTCTCATCGTCAATACGATGGATTCCCTTGTTCCACCTTCAACCATTTTCCTTCATCGATTCAATCATCCTTTCTTCGATATCAAATCGAAAGAGTACTCAATATCGTAACTCCTTAATATCGTAAAATAATGATCAATTAATTGTTGATTATAGATATCATATATTAAATATAAATTGTCTCAAGACGTTTGAAAATAGTTAAGACGGATGTCGTGGAATATTGCAACTGACGTCACTTCGTTCCGAAGATATTGATTTACAACAATGTCTTCCTACGCTGATTATTTATAGCCACTTGTTTGATAGGACAAGATGAGAACCGATAAAGAAACGGGGCAGCGAGTGATAATAATTAGTTCGTAATTCAGCATTGTATAAAATTAGATTGGTCTTTAATGTGTGGTTAAATGAATGAACGTTGGGTATTTAAGTATGTTTTTTTGGGGTATAATGACTTAATTGTTTTTAGTTTTTAATATTTATAACGATCTTATAATTATACCTGGCATACATTCGAATACCCAACGAAAGGAGATCCTTTTAATGGATCGCAGAACAGTTTGATACGTTTAATTAATTATAAAATCTTTAATCTGTCAATTCAGTTAGAAACTTCCCTTAAAATATGCAATACTTTGCATATTTTATGAACTTCCCTTCAATCCAGACGTTTATTAAAATACGTTATATTTATAAGACTTAACTTAGTATAATTAATATATCTCAACACTATTTTATGTCGAGTATTAAAACCAAATGGCACATATTTGGAAAACTGAGTGATTAAAATAATTACTTCATAATTAAAGTACAAGTAAAAAAAGTGGATTGTAATACAGAAGAGAATATGTATGGAAAATTAGACAGATTAAAAATTTTAGGATCATTACATAGATGATGACGAGGATATTGGAATTTTTGAAAGAAATTTAACTAACATTTCTGTGATCTTTCTTTTCCAGTGTTTATTACGACCCGCTACTTGTAGCACACGCAGCGTCACAGGATCCAAACTACAGGCTGCAGGTGAGAGACTTTACCCTAATTTAAACCCGGAAATTGTATCAATACTCCGCTTCCGTTCCACGGAGAACGTAAGCAACCGATCGTCCGACGAATGAGTTTTTAATTAAATCGAGGAGCCCCTTCGAATTCCAGGGAAATTGAAACGTCAGCCGAGCCTGCAGTTAATCGATCACTTTTGAAGCGTTGCCGATAGATAATCGACAATTAATTGGCAAACTAATCCAGTTGATCTTTCACTATATATCGATTACCCTCAATTATCCTTAAATAGAGAGATATATTTATCAGTCAGTGCACAAATTCCTCAGCCTTCTCGTTTTACATTCAAATCATTAATTCTTATTGATCTCGTGAAATCATTGATTCTTAGAACTTTCAGATGATTATCTTATAGAAACATTATTAGTTATATTCCATAAAGTTTGTATCATTAAAAAATCGCGATTAATTTAGAAGAAAATTATTTCAAAGATATTTACGATAAGATTGATATAGGATATTTTAAAGTAATGAAAAAAGTAATTCTTCCGTGGAAATGAGATTCGAAGGATGTGTTTGAAAATCGCAATAAATGTGGAAGCGGTTGAATTTAAAATCGTAATTAATCTAGACAGAATATATATTATGGATATTTACGGTAAGATTGATGTAGGATATTTCAAGGGATAGGAAAAAAGCCATTTCACTGTGAAGATCGGGTTGAAAGGATATTTTTGAAAATCGCAAAGGGAGCGGAAGCGGAGTTGCGAGTGTCGCGGAAAAGGAGGCACAGAGATATTGACTAAAGTCTGCAACTATTCTGGGCCCGTTTAGCTGGAATGGCCTCAAGCAACAGCTGACGTTAGTTGACACATTTTGCCAGGCTTGCACATACACGTAAACACAGAGAGAACACACACAAAGAAGCCGATAACAATTAACGCCATTCCTATCTAGTTCCAACGTTGTTTCACCTTTCGTCACACGTTTCGCGCCCGATATTTTCCACTGCCTCTCTTTCTCTCTGTATCTTTATCGCTCTCTCTCTCTCTTTTCTCCCTATTTCGACTCTATACTCCTTTCTTTCCATCGTTCTGCCTGTGAAAAGTCGTGCTGCATCCAATTCTACGATTTTCCCTCTTTTTTTCATGAAAGACAAAATGAGAGACAAAGGAAGGTGAATACACGGTAACAGGGAGAGGCATTGTTATTATTTTCACGCTGTTTTCAACATTTTTGCCAATTAGATGAAAGAAAGAATCCAAATTTTTAGGTCTTCTTTTCTTTTTTCTGGACTTTGTTTTTAGCTTTAGTTTTTTCCGAAAAACGGTTATCGAACTGGAAATTTTCGACCGGCTGTGTTATGGCTGATCAGTGACTGTCCTGTTTCACTAAACTTCTTTGCGTAACTTCGTAGTCCTTGCGTTTGAAAATTTTTTTTACGATTCTAGTATAATTCAAATCAATTTTGGTGCACGAAGTTGTTAGTTTAAACATTTCGTGAAATTCTTGTCATGAATCGAATATGTGTTGTAACTGAAACTTAGGAAGTTATGTGAACTATATAACTGCAAATCATAATAGTTTATTGTAACTCAGAACAGAATAATAGTGGAAGAATAACAAATAAACTATTTTAAATAATAATTCTTACTCCCGCTCAAAATTTTGGAGCATCCGCTGCTTTTTTAATGAAACAAATTTTTCGTACTTATACGAATGTTTTATTAAAAACATTGCACTTATATATGAAAATAACATTACATTAATATGTTTTACAATTAATATGAATTGGAAAACCAGTATTATAAATAAAATATTTACTTTGCTTGAGAAACATCAGGATTTCTTTTGAAATCCTAACATGCTCCAATCCTTTGAACCGGAGTGTACATTACAGTAAATTCATCGAATAAAGAGATACTTATAATATATTCACAGTATATTAAAATATAATTCAAACAATTACGAATGCAAAGAATGAACGAGAAGATAATCACACACAATCGGGAGTAAAAAAAAACTGTGCGGCATCTTGTTGCATTTTGTTGGCTGATTTGAATCTGTCACGCGTTCCTTTCTCATTTTCTAGCTATCAGTATCTCGCAATCGTGTAACACGCTTCTGTTTACGATAACGGGAGTCGTTCCATTTTATCGCGGCAGGGAAAAAAGGATCGATAGAACCGTGTGAACAATAGAAACCCTTTTAAAAAGACAAAATAGCAAACGACAGAAAAACACCTGTCCACGATCGAAGCGTATCGAAATATATGTCGCGAGACTATCGAGTCCCTTCGCTCGTCGAATTGCTTTTCAGGTTCTGCCATTTGTGTTTCAGGCTAAATCACCAGCCCTGGAGGTACGAATTAAGGGTCTGATTTTTTTTAGACTTTCGACTAGCCTTTATCTGTTTGTTTGACATTTATTCTTCACCCCTTGTTCTCTTGGTTTTGTATCATTCTTTTGATCCTTTTTCTCAATAACTGGAGTGTTCACCAAGTTATTTTATTTAATTCATTATTAGTAGTTTTCATCATCGTTACACAATCAAATTTCAAAATCATTACACATAAATTGTGAATTTAAAATGATGCTTCTGTAGAATATTTTTAGCTGTATATATATAAATATAAATATATAATATATATATTTGATGTAAAGAAAATTTCATAATAAAAGAGATAGTATTATAATCATTTATGATAATATTACCAGCATATAAATTAAATATCTAACAGTATTTGGAAACTGTTATCTTCCTTCATATTTTGCTTCTTAATCATTATTATTAATCTTATCACAATGATTGGTGAACACCCCGAGAAATAATCTATTTAGAGACTTAGTTTAGCTTCTCCTGACATTTTCTGGCAAAGTTTGTTTCGAATTTAACGAGATCCTGCTTTCTGTTTTTATCAGTAGTTCCTCATAGGGTGATTTCCGTTTTTTCCCCGACAACCTGAACGGAAGTAGATGTTTGTTGGAATTTTGGGGCTCGGTGATTTTTTGATGGAATTCCGGAGATGTTTGGTGCATCGGTTTCATTAGAGTTCGCTTATTAGACTAATTTCAATTAGTTGTGTTGCTTTGATACGAGTAACATTATGTATATACGAACCACTTACTGTTGGGTTCTGGAAAGAAGGCACTCTTGACGTAGATGGAATTTCGATCTCTTATTGGTTGCATATGTTATATGTTACATATTAGACTCTACATTATATGTGTCTGAGATAATTAATATTTTTTTCAAAAATGTTACATTATTGTATTGGTAGTGTATTGTACAAAAAAAGTACGTGAGCTAAATGTATCTTTCATGAAATCACAGGGTGCCTTCTTGCCAGAACTCCATGGTAGATAATTCTACCCAAAATAGTTCTTATTCTTGGTATACGTTCTGATAAATTAGAGAGATTTATGGATAGCAGATCCAGAGCTAATATCGAGATAAGAATCCTGTAAATAGCAGGCATGTCCCTTTTCTTAGAAGAATTAGATCACGCTTTCAAATTGTAGGGCTTTTGTATGAAATGAAATGATAATGTTATAAAAAGAGTTATATATTTCATTATTACAATACAGCTTTAATACTTATATTTCCTTTTTAATACTTTAAATATAATTACAAATATCGTGATTATTATATTACGATATATTTTAGCCGCGATATTTTTTATAAGATATTTTGAAATTGGCATCATTTGAATTTTCGGTTTGGTAGTATCTCAACAGTTTTCGTGGATGATATTACACATTTAATTCCCGTAACATTGTAAATATTGACGATTAAAATTAAAAGGTATTAATATTCATATAGTATCGTATTTATAGAAAGTTATCATTTTCCACTGATTATTCTTTGTCTATAATATTATCCAAACTGAGTTGCACTGAATTGCACAAAATACGAGTAATGTAAAATGTAATAATACCAAAAAGTGGAAGTGGTGCGGTGAGATCATAAATTTCATACCCCATCGACTATTTTGTATGATAATTTTACATTGAAAATTCACCCTAAAATGTTGCCGACATACCCGGATTATTTTATGCATCCTCATCGAATTATTGTTATATAACTTAACAATTTCATCTTCGCATTATTTCAGAGTGATTATTTCAAGTGATGCCAATTTCAAAATTCAATGAATCTAAACGATATTCGGAATGTACACCAAATCGATATACCCCAATATATTACAAATGTATTCATTAATTATTTTATATAATTTGCAAATTTAACGTGCATATTATTCCACATCATTCATATTCAACATCATAACATTATAAATATTATTAATTACGCCACATAATAATTAATTATAACTCAGTTCCAATGAAAATACAAATTCTTTCCAACATCAACATTCACTGAATATACAAAATGTTGTCCCTGCAAAGGGTTAAGCATCGGAAGATATTGAAATCGAATAGAAAGGACATTCAGCAGAAAAGAACATAAATTTCCCGTGTGTCCTCGCGCGTGGTGGAAATCCTGGCGTCTAATTTCCGCAAGCTTAGATGTTCCGAATTCCCTTTTCCGCCTTAAGTTGGTTCGCCGTGTCCGACGGTCATCCCGTAGGAAACGAACCGGCCACTAGAATCTCCCGTTTCGAGTAAAATTTATGAGGTAACCATAGCCCGCTCAGCCACGGTGCCAACCTTCTCCACCAGTTCTTAAGCTTCCTATAAATCAACGTCCACGCGAGAACGCTTCGTCATTTACTTTATGACGGCTTCATTTCAAACACTTTATCGTCGGAAAAATCCTACTGTATCATATTGGTAAATACTTCGTGACGGTTAATCGGAGGTTGATAGTAATATCATTAATGTCGGCGTGTCATTAATTTATTGTTTACTGCTCCTGACATATTTTCACTCGTTTCAAGAACGTGCTTAGGACATTCGATATTGTGGCACAAAGATACTTGTGGATATTGTGACTTTATGACAAAAGATTACACAAAGTGTACACTATATATTGTATATACTAATAGTATACATATATACATACAGATATATAGATATATAGATATATAGATATATAGATACCTGTTAAATATTTATATTATATAAATATGTATTTAAGTGGTGACCTGTGAAATATTTTGCATTTGGATAATTATTAATTTGTTAAATTTCTGTAGCAAGCTATATATCTTTTTATATCTTCTATTATAAATGTTTGGTTAAATATCTACTTTGTTTATTCAAAATTTTAGAAATCTTCTTTAAATTACCGGCTCCACAGTAATTAATATTTCATTATCTCATTATATCAGACCTGGAACAAAGTTATCGATACATTTTGTACATTTTGAAGTATTAATTATTATTTAATTCCTATTTAAAGTGGTACTCCTCAACATGATCTAATATTGTTAACTGAGTTTCAATCTCAATTTACCATATTACGTTATATTTACAAGAGGCTCATAATTAATATTGTAGGACATATTGCAAAATAAATTGCCATAAAATCATAAAATAATATTTGATAGATTTATTAAACTTTGCGATTAGATTACTTTCTTTGTTTCATTAAAATGATATACCAATATATATGTATAAAACACCCAAATAATTCACTTACACAATGCAAAAACAAATATTTTCCAAATTAACCGCTTCAAAGAAATTAATATTTGATTATTTCAAAAATTCGATATACAACGCAGAACTTAATATCCACGATACCAATTATTATTAAATAACCCTGCATCCAACAATATTCTAAATCACAATTAGTTAGTAATTGTTCTCTCTAAAGCAAGAGTGTTTTCAAGTTTGGAAGTTGTATAACGAGCGAACCACTTTGGTATACAGTCGAAACACGGAAATTCACATACATGGATCCCTAATTATGTTTCATTAAATTCATTGTTTTCGATCCCCCGTGAAGAGGACTCTCCAGCCGGGCGGAGAGTCGATGAAAACCCAGGAAAAATACGATAAAAGTGTAAAGCTATTATTCTTGGAAATCGGAGATTTTTTAGGCAGAGAATGTAACATTTGGCTGATCGTTAACGTAATATTTGACCCGTAACGCGATGCGATGCGAAATCTCTAAGATTTCATTTTGCGATTTTGCTTAATGACGTCACGAATACGTTTCCTGGATGTTGGCATTCCGACTTTGTCCGGCATATTCACTATTTCACCGAATTAATATTGAATTAGGAAACGGTCCGTGTTATGGAAGATTTAAATCTACTTTATTAAATCAGATCTACTGTAATAATATACTGTAACATAGAAACATGATACAAATATTGTATAGTAATAATGTTGATACTATATATTAATCCTATATAATATTTGTACATATTGAATTATTTCTGTTATTTATTTAATTGAAATTATTGGTAATAAATACTTTTTCTGAGGGAAGAAAGTTTGGATACATTTCATGGTAAAATAATAATAAATTTATTCATGTGGGTCTGTTTGTATCTGAAATTGAATATAAAATAAATTGTTCTCCGATCAATTTCGTTATACATCGTAAGATTAAATATCCAGGGAACAATAAAAAATACGCGTGACATGTTAAATTGGTCCCAAAACGTTGATCCAAAAGTTTGATGTTTTTTTCATTCTTGTTGTTGCGATGTTTACTTGTCCGCCACGAAAGTCAGCCATCCTTTCTGCCTCAGCCTCTGTTTTCCACGAACAAAATGCCGAATAACAACTGTTTGAAATCTCGAAAAGTTTTCGGCGCCGTCTGAACCCTGTTTTCGTTCTCCGTCTTCCCAATTCACGTCAGAACATATTGGATATTTCCCGCGACTTACAATTCTCGACGCAAGACAGCTTCAGTTATGGAAGATTAATTTTTCAACAAATTTGGAGAACATGAACGAACGATTATTTGATTTAATTTGTATTGGCCAGAATTGCACTTAAAATTTGTGAATCAGAGCTTCCTTATAATTAATTTGACAATTTGGAAACGAAAGTGTTGAGATTATACATTTGAACATTTTCTCTATCCACTTTCTCCAGGGTTCTAGCAATTTCTCTCAAGTTTGTAAAAGTATAATATAATACTGTTATAATAATTATATAATATTGATATATTATAATAATTATTCGACCGGCATTGGGCTTAGGACTTATTTCCGAACTTCGTAAAATTAGAATTGAACGTAGCGAGGTTCAAACTTTTTACCATTTTCGGTATCTACCTTCTTCTAAATTTGTTCCATTTTCCTCAATGTTTCATAAATATATATTGTTCTAGGGAAATTCATCAAACGTGAATTTAGAACATTTAAAAAATGCCTATTAAAATTAGTGTGAATTAAATAGAATTGAAAGTGGTGATGTTAAAAACTTGACAATTATTATTATCTGCTTTCTTCTGAATCGGACTACTTACTCAATTTTGCTTGAGAATAATATTTATGGAGGGAAATTCATTAAGTGAAACTAATAATTTTCAGTATTCCAGAGGCTGTTACATCCCCATGAAACTTCATTGTTTATTATTATCTTGCATCACGTATTACAATACGATATCGTACCACATATTTATAGTGATTCTACCTAGAAAAGTTTCTAATTAAATGCAACTTGGCGTGTCACGCTGTGAAATTCTGTGAAACGGGAATGTTTCCCTTTTATTAAACTTCATTTGCACCTGCAGGCTTGACTATAATATATATAACGACGTTATTATAATATACATATAGGAAGAATGCTGCAAATCATTATTGCATTTACACCCTGTAAATAAAATCTTCCTCTCGAAGCCTTCTACTTTGACGTATACTGTCGGGTTCCGGAAAGAAGACACACAACTTATAAATAACAGTGTTTGATGAGATAACTGGCCAATTACGATCTGTATCCAAAATTGCATAAATTAAATCTTTCCGTAACCCAATAGTAACTTCGAGAATCAGAACTTAGAGATCGAAATGTTTCATCCACATCGCCATGCATCTCTGAAACGGTGAACATTTATTTTCAACGTCTACCAGAAACAGAATTTTCCGGCGAATTTTCCTTGGAACGCTTATTTTTACAACGCTGCTCAAATAAATGCTTGGCTAATTTTACCGATGAAATGTTTACAGGATTGTTAAACAAACGTGTCCCTGGTTCAGAGATGCACGCTCGGAAGCACATTATTAAAGGTCTTTGCGCAATGCAAAATCAGCAAGAATATTATTAAACTTTATTAGCATTTCATAATTTATAATTAACACGTTGACTGCCAGACCGACATCCGTGTTACACGATACCTCGCAGAAGCATAAAATACCGCATACAATTGTTTTATAACGCATAATCGAGTTAAATATTATAAAACAATTAATTACTCGCCGGTACCCTAAACAGAATCCCTCTGGCATTCAATGTGTTAAACATTACTCTAATTCGCATTTTACATCTTTTTCTACATCTTTGCTAAGCAAGACTTCTATCATCTACTATCTTCTGAATCTTACCAGTTTTCTTGAAAATGAAATGAAGTAAAGGCTGAATGCGTAAGGACCTTTACATTATAGGGAACGATTAATCGAACCTATTAGTTTGCCACGATCCTCTTCATTGTCTATCTTTTGAGCTTGCTTGAGCGTTGCATGGCGGGTCATCGTTTGTGTTACAGGCAGCAGCAGCAGCAGCCGCAGCGTCACCGTTGCTGAAGACACCCCTCTCATCGGCTCAACAAGCCACCTACGCAGCTGCAGCGACCTACACGGCGGTTGCTGCGCGCGCCTACGGTGCGGCTGCAGCTGCGGCACAACCGGTCGCAGGATATGCCGCAGTCGCGGGGTAAGTTCCGCTACGACTCTTAACCCCTTAATGTTCCGAATTATTTTATACTTTGAAAAAAGATACTTATCCTTCTTACCTGGAGTATCCTATATTATTACGCTTTCATGTTTCATGGAAGGGTTTAAAAAGCTGAGAATCGGGCTGGATTTATTTCAGGAATTATGTTTAAGTGTAAAGATTTGCCGTTGGTTGGTTGTTGTACTATGAAGTATATATCATAATACAAGATAATATAATAATCGATGAAAATAATTTGTAAGAATATGGAATATTAGTAAATATCATACTTTTTATGAAAATAGTTTGTATTTTTAAGGAATATAATAGTAGGAATGAATCGAGTAACGAGATGAGAATTTTTTCAATTATTTCAAAGGATTGATTGAACTCAGTCGTTTACTCACGAGTATTGAAAAATTCCATTACATAATGTATATTACACATGAGACTCTACGACTTTTCTGTGAGAGTCGTATAGAATCGAGAATATGAAAGTAAATACTTTTGGGTTCAATCAGAAAGTTCGAGGCTTATCCGACTTCTTAACTTTCCCCTTAAGCTCCTCTCCGAGGAAGGTTTCTTTCTATCGCCCGGAAGAAAAATAGAAAAGAAGAGAGTTCAATTTCTCCAGATTTGAAAAGAAAAGCCTTCGCGAAAGAGGCTCGTTGAATTTTCCGAAAAATCACCTTTATTATTCGAACAGAAGACAGAAGTAAATTGGGACATGGAAATTCGTTTACGTCCTCCTTTCATTAATTCTCGAGATAAGGTGATATTAAGGGGATCTTCTTTCCTTAAAAGCATTGTAATTTTATAATGTAAGGAGCAACGTAAGTTCAACCTCCTTTACTGAAGATTCTTTACTGGATAAAAGCATCATTTCTCTCAGAAAATAGAAACGAATAATAGAAAGCATTCCCTTTTTCTATCCATTCGGCAACTGTTCCTCGTTTTTATCATTTTCACAGAGGACATTGTTCCAATTCCGACTAAACATTTAACATTTGTAAATCTATTAAACAATGAAACTTAAATTTAACAATATTTGAATTCCTTATTTAGTCATATATTTTCCAACATATTATTTTACTTCGTTACTTGCGCGAAAAATCTGACCTTATTTCTATAAATATTTAGAATGCATTAACTTGTAATTTCACGCTCTACATACAGCTTACAGAACAAATGAAATCGTAGAATTTGTTTGATTAAACTTGCGACTTACCAGGAAAGAACTATTTATCAAATAATAATGAAAAATATAAATAAACATGAAGAGTATTCCTTACAGACGAACCCGTCGCCGCGCTCGGGCTCTTAGAAATCGCAGAAACATCGAAAGCCAGACCCATCCTGATACTCCTGTCGAAAAACCTGCCCGTTCCATACAAAAACCTTAGACGTTAGTTCATAAACATGGTATTCTCCATTCGACACGATATCCTTCAACTTTAACATAATATTATAATATTATATAACTTAATATTTCATTTGTTTCTGATATGTCGTTTCAGTTATGGACGTGAATATGCCGACCCTTACCTTGGACATGGAATCGGACCAGTCGCCGGCTATGGGGTAAGAAAAATAATTAACCGCCCTCGCGAATATTTTTGATTTCAGATTTGTATGATATGGTATTTTATAATATAACTATATGTCTTATATTGTATTATATTGTACAAGTACTTTAGCATAACAGTACTTTATTGGAATATTTATGTAACTTTATTTGAGTGCTCTTTTAATGAAAATAGGTCTTGAATTATGTTATTATTAATAGCCGAAGTCGTTGATATTGCAAGATGTTATACCAATATATAAAATTAAATATTGTAAGATACATAATAGAGTTATAATTCTTTGCTTAATAAATATAATGTAAGTCTGCACTATAGATAATAGGACCAAAGTTTGACTATCTTCGAATAACGGTTATATTTTAGGACGTTATAATATTGTTATTCAATTTGAACGAAATTTGAGGACTTTGGAAATCAAAGGGGACGGAAATTTCATAACATAAATAAATTTCTGTTCCAGGCGACGGTATACAGAGGCGGGTATAACAGGTTCACGCCGTATTAAGGATTAAGATAGCGAAGCGCAAAGCCTTCCAAGTACACCATTATACTCAGCAGAACATGACCAGAAGTCGACACAATCATCATCGTCATTTGTCATCGATCACGATCGACCCACCAACCGGAAGCCTGGACTTCAAGGATGACTACTGACGCTGAATCCTTTCTTAATCATCAATTATCTCTTCAAGGACACCCACGAAGATACGGAAGTACCACCGTTTCATCTTTCGAAAATGTATCAAAAATCACAAAATTGAATCACAGGACACATCGAAAGCCAAAAAAAGAACAGATTGATTGCGAACGTGCCTCGAATTTTGAACCTTATTTCTTTCCAATTAAACTAGAGGAAGATGATTTTCCAAAGTCAAAAAGGATCAAGTCAGATCTTGAGAATAGGAAGATGGACGTTGTTGATTCGATAAAGAAGAGACTCCAAATTTTCTTTGTTCGAGTTTCACGGAATGAATGTGTTGGAAAAGATGTGGAAAAAGGATGATGTTGGAGGAATATGAGTGCGGATATTGGAAAGGAAGTTGATCGAGAGGACAAAAGAGTTCTAACGCGATTCTGATGATTGTAGAAGAAAGGAAAGAATCAGTAAGCGTGAAACTGGAAGTCCACGGCTAACGCGATGTGTCCGATCGCTCGACAGGAAGATAACCAGAGACCAAGTCGGTAGCCATTGATTCACCGGAGGATAAGAAATACTAGATTCTTCGGTGAAAATCCTTTATCTCTCTAAAAATCAATCGAAACAGACTGCACGAAGACTTTAATTTCTCATTTATTAAGCAACGCACCAAAAGATACATGATTTCCCTTTGTTCTTGCCTCAAACATCAAACTGACGAGAGTGCAATAATTAAACACACTGGATTAAGAAGAACGATAAGAAAAAGCAAAACGAGATGAGAAACGTACGCAAGGAAGACAGTAGGATGATTATTTGTTGAAAGTTGCGTGGGGAGTAATAATTATTATATTTCCAGCATCACCGCCAATCATAGATAGTAATCCATTGAGATTCATTAGAACTTCATAATTAATCTCCAAATATTGAAATAAGTCCAAATCTCGATTAACGAAGAGTCCTCGAATGAACCTAGTTATCTTCGAGTTATTGTAATAACGATTATCAGATATTTCGTTGAACCTTTTACAATCCCCGTGTAGAAACCAGATATTGCAAATAATTTAAGATTCAAGCTATTTTAATTAGTTAATAATACTCTGTACGCAGCTAGAGGGAGAAGATACAAGAAACAGTTCAGAAAATAAGAAATCAATTAGCAATACGTAACATACTTAATCAGTGGTTCTTAAACAATTGTAATTAAAGCTTCTAATTGTTACGGTTCAAAAATCCTACAGTAATATTTGCAATTATTAATAATACTTATCAGAACATTGTAAGTTTTATTCTAAATCGAATATCTACAGCCAAAGATGATTTCAAAACAGATTCTTAATGATCGGAATAAAATTGAAACGAAGTAAAGGTTCCAGTTAGGAACCACTGATTCGCAACCGGAAAAGATTGGCTACCGGTGTGGTACTCTTCTCTCGCGACTTCCGTTCGACGCGAGCCGACACTTCGGGCGATCGTATACATTTTGCGAGAGGTTTAGGTAGCTAGCTAGACAAAAAAAAGAATCGATGTAGGAAAATACAAAAAAGGAACATGATGCGTGACCGATAGGGTTTCTATGCCAAAATGTGTGTGTGTGTATGCGTTGATTTTGCTTGGACCTCTGCGCGCGCACGCGTGTGTGTATGCGTAATTGTGTGAGTGCGTAGAACTCGCGAACCAAAATTCATTGTTAGGTGCATTAGAAGGTAGACAGTATAAAGTTGAAGAAAAACAAAAACATTAAAGCAGTGGAGAACCGCTTAGACCTCCGTGACAACATGACGGGATTCTGGTAAACAGGGTCTATTTCTCTATCGGTTCCTAAATCCAGGCAGATCTAATCAGTATAGTTTAGAACTTCCGTTTAATACTCGTGTTTCGTGAAATCGCACATTCCCACGTTCAAATTCAAATTTTACGCAAAGCCTACAAATATTGACTAACTACCATACATAGATAAAATAAAAAAAGATAGACATTTTCCAGACAGTTTTATTACGTACCATATGTTTTTGGCCACGAGACGCAACAATTGTACATTTCTCTTTTGATCTTGAATGATTACATTCGGCTATAGTGAAAATATTTAAATATTGTAATTAGTTAAAACAATATTGCTCTTGGTAATTAAGCGTAGAATTTATTACTCTCTTTATTTATATTGATCGGATCAGCGATTACTAAGGTGAAATTTATCTTTAATGGGGGGAAATCAACGTTGGAGTGTGATTAGCGAAACGAATCTGCTCTCTTCTTCTGTTATCTTATCCATAGGAGAACGATAGTCCACCGCGCAATCTTTAAATCGTCGTACAATTTTATTTATTTATTTCATAGCTAAGACAGTTTTACGAATATATCCTCATGACGATAGAAAATAATAAGCAGAGCCTCTACCACAACTACTTCACAGAATCTCAGTGAGAATTTAAGGATACCTTTTATTGGATATATTATCATGTATGATTTCGTGATGTGACATTCGCGTAATTGCTTCTCAACTCGGCATTCGAGATAAATCGTTCAAAGCTCTAGAAATAATTCAAGTGACACCTTTCAATTTCATAACTAGTTGTATAATGATAAAAGTATGCACGGTTGCTTATCAATCATGAAAACTCTTTCCTAAATTTATACTTTATTATAACTATTATAGACAATGCCAAATTTCAAGAATTAGAGACCGAGTTGAGAAGCATGAATTCTCATGCGCCGCGTACATCGACGAAATTCTGCCTGCAATACTAAAACTCTCTTGTGATTAACAGTAAACGACTTGACATTGCCATGGTATAGTTTCAACGTATATAAACACATTTTTTCAAGTGATATTCCTTGTCATCAAAGATATACTGACCAACTATGAATTAATCCCAGTGGTTAGCTTTTATTATATTCCACCGATTTGTAATCATTTTATTTCTATATTTCTTAATGAATCTTTACGCTCGAATTTAACATGCATTATAATTGTCAGCCACTACCAGATCAGTTAAATTATTACTTAAGTTAACTAATAGTTAAGCAAAGAAAGAAAGCAATTGAATGAATTAATATTCCTAAAATACATTAGTCTTGTATTTCTTATCGGCGAGAAATCGTAATCACAGGAGAGTATCAGTATCCACTTCCTGATCATGTAAAGATCGGTACGCAACACAGAAAGTAACAAACGGATAAGTAACGATTAGTAAGAAGATAGAAGTTCACCGTGTAAAGCGGTGAATCTCGAAAGGAAAATGGTACGCACATTGAGCCGAGTGAGTGATAATCCCTGTTAAGTTATAGTTAAGTAAAGATTTATCTTATATATAAAAATATATATATATATATATATATGTATATGTATACATAAATAAGTGAACTCTCGCGTGACGTAGGAAGCGTGAAAGATGAAGTGGGATACATGTAAAATCGAGTGTAATAAAGAATGCGAGATATAATGTTGTGAGAGAATCGAATCAGGACACGATAAACGGGAAAGGAAAGGATGATAGGGGAGTAAAAATATACAAAGAGTCGTGTGAAATAGCCAAATATGACAAAGATGTTTTTTTAGGGAGTACGGCCGGTAGTGTTTACCGTCGTTACGTTTTAATCTTAATCTTCGCTAGGATAGTGAAACTAAATAAGTTTAATCATGGAAAACGTTAAAAAGAAGACCCTTGACGATGTTGGAATTTTGAAAGAAACATGGAAGAAGCAAAAGGGTCGAAGCAAAGGCTCTCCGCATGAAATTTCATTGCGTACTCGCCGGCCCAAGTATAAATGTAAATAGAATCGACTAGTTTGTGTCGAGCACAAAAATCACTTTGCGAAACGCGTCGCCCGACGGTTTTTAGGAGCTAAACTAAAAGTGGAACTCAGACATACTCATAATTCTCGTAATGTTAAATTAATTAACGATGATCGTAGCGTTAAAAGGTAATTAAATGAAAGCTAGTGATATGCATCCCTACGAAAGAGACGAAAGATTTCGAGAAAGTGAAAAGGATCTTTCACTTCGACCAGGAAGAACTTAATCTTTCCACGTTTCTCTTCGGTGGACCTTCGTGATCTACGTGCTCGTAATTCTACGAATAGATCATTTTCTACTCGAATCAATTATAGAACATATTACTAAACCTGATATTAAATCCTTCTAAGTAATCGAGTATCTTGTATCGTTTAACATTAATCTACAGCAATGTGCTCGTAAATGACTATTTAAATCAACAAGATGCTACATTAATCACTAATAAGTTTCTAACATTATTTTCAATGTCAAGGATCGTTTTATTATTATCGACAATTGAAGATTATACTACTTCAATCGATATGTAACTTCTAATTGAACATCTTAGAGGAGTTGGTTAATGATAATTATTATGTTAGACGTTTTCGAAGGAATGAATTACGGCACGTGAACACGACGATGATCTTGTCCCTGTATATTGTACACTGTAATTACAATTTATACTTACTCGTAATCGGTACCTTTATCGGTAGGCTATTACCACTAGTGGCTAGTTTAAGTAAAGCTCAAATTTAGCCGAGAGCCGTGAGCTTCGGAACTTTTATCTTTGTCACAAATGCACAACTCTACGTTGGTTCTTATTGGCCCGCTATCGCTACAATTACTCGGAAAACAAATTCGTCTACTTCTTGCCGTGATTCTTCGTCCGTTTCGCACGCGCGTTTTTATTGCGTATTGGCCTATCGCGTAGGATCTTTCACGGATCGTGCTATAGGAAACAGATCTACTGTTCTCATGATTTCATTCCCTTTGGATTTTCATGGTTGGAGGACATCGAGTTGAAGCGATTGCATACACGAATCTTTTTGTTTTAGAAATATTTCCATATTTGAATCAACATATCTGTTGCCGTTGACAGACTTGGACGTTTTATCATTTAAAATGTAACGTAATAATTAACTTGGGAATTTAATATTGAGTGAAGTAATTCATTTAAAAGGAGATTTTGCTTGGCATCAGATAAACGAATAATTCTGCAATTAATAAATTTGTAATTATCTCAGAAATCTTTCTCATTATTGAATATTGGAATCTTTATAATCAATGTCGAATTTATATCGTTTATAATATCTGTTTTCTTAATCGAAATTATTGCTCGCACAATTTTACTCGCGTCGCGAACTGCAGGGAATTTAATACCAAAAGTGGTTCGGTTTATTAATTTGCCACAAGCACAATAAAAAAAGCATGGAAAATGAGCATTCGAATTAAACATCGAGGAAAAAGATATAAGGTGTCATTAAAAAATAATAAATTCCAAGATCATCGATGATCGGCCATTAATCACTTCAACGCGACGTTCCTCCAAAGTCATCCAGAGATTAACTACCGAAGTTCAACTTTCTCCGAATTGTTTCTAACGAAAGGAAAACAAGAAAAAGATGGCCGTGTTCTCGAATTCCTAAACCACCGATATTATAAAACCCGTTTTACGATTCGTTGATTGAAAAGAAACCAGCTAGTGGATAATAACAGCAATGTAATATATGAAATTCAATTGATACGCACCTTATACGTTATAATACGATTAATAATTAACATTAATACTAATATTAAAGAATAATAATAATGAGTAACGATAGCGATAATGATATTGAATTACAGTAAAGGGTTTTTAAAGTGAATCTAGATGATTACATGACTACGTAATGACACATCTTACGAGCAACATATCCTAGCATAACTAGGCAGGACATCGTCGTAAAGTTTCCTAAGTAACGATTTTTAATTTGCAAACAAAAAATGAATGTTCACGTCATTCTGACAGGACGTACGGGAATCCAACGCACATAATCGACGATCGTACGTCATCCAGAGAATAATAGAAAACGCATGACTCGTCTCGATTCTTATGAAATACGATCGAAGAATCGAGTGAAAGGGAAATCGTTCTACGGCGTTGTCCTTCTTCTTTTTTTTCGAATTATTGGAAGTTGAATTCAAATGATTCAAACACGAAAGGAGGGATGTTCCATGACATTAGGGCGTTACTGTAATAATAATGATATAATAATAATACTATGACTTATTATTATTATAATGATTATAATGATTATAATGATTATGATACGATTATTGATATCTTCTAGCGGTGCGTGTGTGTATAAAAACGAGGAAGCGGATGTTGAACGGAGAAATGAAACTTTAAACTGTGTCCGTGTATGGTGAATGATAACAAAAAAACAACAGAAAGAATAATGAGAGAACCCGTGAGACTCTTGGAGGAATCGGGCGATAGTCGAGGGATTATTTAAAGAAAATACAAGAAAACGATGCGATTCGGATCTGTTTCTCTCTCTTTCTAATTCTTTGTAGGAATTATCATGAGTCGACGGGACTTAGACGTGGAAAACGATACGATAATTGATAATATCGTGGGATACTTTTTAATCGAATCAAGATAAAACCACCGCCGACGAGGGGTGGGACGGGGGGAAGGGTTGAAATAAAATTTCGAGTTTCAATGGGGTGGGATAAAGAGAATTTCGCGAGTCAAATAGAAGCGTGGTTTTTGAAAGAATAGTAATATCGATAATTAATATTAACGAGTAATTAATGATAATGAGCAAAAAAAATTAATAAAGAACGTAACAGCTAATGCCACCAGTTTTCTCGCTTCTCTCGCAGTGTAAACGAATTCGCAAATCGAAATCCGTCGCGCACGCGCGTGTGCGCGCGCATCACTTCGGTTTCCACTTGCGAATTCTTTCTGTTCGCGCATACAAACAAAAAATGGCGTAAGAATTTCAATGGGGCATAAGAGGATTAAAAAAAAAGAGCTATGCCATGTGCCGAGAGTCGACACTATAACCACGCAGTCACACAAACACACGAATCACACCGGGGAACACAGAAAACCTGATGAATGGATAAAGAAATGATGGATATTGTGCTAAAATGCAGAAAAAACAAACAAACACAGACGCGACACGTATACAAAGTAATACATAACATGTACACGTTACAAGTAATATGGTATATAAGAAGAACATGAATATGAGAATTAGTTGCAAAATACTGATAGGAAATACAAGGTGTCGTATGTAACACCTTTATCATTGTCTGATTTGATGATATTTTGTAAGTCTGGACCAGTTGTTAGGTTCTTATTACTCCCATAGCGACTTCTTATGGCGTATTTTCTCTGTATATTGTCAATGTTTATTATTAAATATTTTTCAAATAAATACCCGTCGTATCTTGCCTTCCACCCTACACACGAAACTTTTAGTTATTTATTTATTTAACAGGATGTATACTCCCGTTCAAAAGTTTGGAGTACGTTAGGATCTCAAAAAAATAATCACTTTCTTAAGTAAATCAATATTTTATTCATAATACAACTTACACGGTAAATTGGTCTCCCGAAAATGCCGTGTAAATTGAAATCGTGTAATTCGAATCCACAGTTCACAGTGAAAATGAATATGTAATCTATTTAATGAATCCATATGAAAGAATATTATGTATTTGTTTTAAATTTGAGTACATATTTTGAAATAAAAATTCATTGACTCAAGCAAGATTTAAATAAGATAATTCAAAACTACATATGTATTTCGTTTTTTAATTCGTGCAATTCGAATGCGGTATAAATCGAGGGGCTAACGTGATTCCAATTGTAAAACATATTAATATAATGTTATTTTCATATTTAATGCAGTATTTTTAATAAAACATTCGCACATCGACGAAAAAGTTGTTCGTTCGAAAAGGGCAGGATACTCAACATTTTTCAGCAGGAGTATATTCCATTATACAAATCTTTTATACTTATATTATTTATATTTAATACATTCGGAATAACTGCAATTTCAATCTTTGCAATTATTAGGCAGCGGCAATTATTATTGTTTTCCACATTGTACCTAAATTTGCGTTACTTTCGCAGCTTCTGATATTTGCCGTAAATTTGCTTTTAAATATCAAGTAATGTGTATGCTCACAGATCTAAGAGTTTTTAGAAAAATAAATACACTTTCAACGCGATGTTAATTAAAAAAAGGCATATAGAAGCTATCAGAGATCAATATGGACGTTCAAGAATGATAGGAGTAAGAATTTGAGTTACTGTTCTAAAGATATTCGCATTTCTTCGATCGCCGTACGCGTCAATTGAGTCGGGGCTTGCCTAGAAATAGGCCGAAAATTATTTCTTGGTAACAGGATTACATGATGATATAGGAGGTATGCGAGGAGGCACTCCTAGTGACGTCACAGCCGCGCGACGCCTGCTCGTTCAAAATCCACAGTAATCGCGACATAACCCACAATTTTCGTTAATATCTCGCTCATATCAAACAAAATCCTTTCGAATTCGTACTGGGGATGTAGCTAAGAGTCCACTCTAATTTCTTATTGCATATTCGCTGTAATTTGATGCTCAGAAACTTCAATTAGAGCGTTTTAATTCCCCCGAATTTGTTGTCACGTCAAGATCGATCTATTAGACAACACGATAATCGCGCTAAAAAAATGTTTATATTGCTCAGGAAATTCAAATAAACGTATTGGGAAACTTCGGGAGGTCAAGGAGAATATTGAAGAGTGTTCGGAGTAACAATCCGAGTTGTTTATTCAAAAATATTAACGTTTTTCTAAACCGACTTTCTCAAGAACGTACTGAATTTCGATGTTATATGTCGAAACATTTCATTAAGGATGCAGTTTCAAAGCGATTTTAATTTAAAAACTGCATACAGAAGGTATCAGAGATCAATACGGACATCGAAGAGTGATCAGAGTAATATTCTGTGTTATTTTTTTAAAGTTATACGAAATTTTTTGATCGACGTACGCGCCAGTTGAGTCAGAAGGCGGCCGAAAAATAATTTCTTGGTAGCAGGATTACATGATGATATAGGAGGTATGCGAGGAGGCAGTCAAAGTGACGTCACAGTCACGTGACCTCAGCTCGTTCAAAATCCACATTAATCGCGACATATCGCCCAATTTTCATTAATATCTCGCGTATATCAATCAAAATCCTTTCGATTTCGTACTGGGAATATAGCTGAGGGTTCACTCTAATTTCTTATTGCATATTCGATGCAATTTGATGCCCAGAAACTTCAATTAGACTGTTTTAATTGTCGCGAAAGTCTTCTCCCGTCAAGATCGATGTAATGAAGGACTCGTTAATCGCTCTAAAAAATGCTAATATTCACCAGGAAATTAACATAAACGTATTGGGAAGCTTCGGGAGATCACGGCAGATATTCTAAAATGATAAAAGTAATCATTTGAGTTATGGTTTTAAAGATATTAATGTTTTCTCGAGCGTGCTTGTCTGCAGCGTATTAATTTTCGCGGTTGTATATCGAAACATTTAATTATAGAGAACGTTCGAGAGCAATTTTAATTCAAAAGAGACGTACGAAAGCTTCTGAAGATCGATACGGATATTCAAGAACGATAAAAGTAAGAAATTGAGTTATAGCTTTAAAGATATTAACGTTTTTTTCAGCCTTGCTTTAAAGCAACGTATTAATTTTCGTGGTTATGTACCGAAATATTTCATTATAGAGATAATTTCAGCGCAATTTTAATTAAAAAAAGCCATAAGGAAGCTTCCAGAGATGAATACGGACATTCGAGAATAATCAGAGTAGCAATCTGTGTTATTGTTTTTAAATTATTCACAATTTATCGATCGTCGTACTCTTCAGTTCAGTCAAAATACGGCCGAAAATTATTTCCTGGTAGCAGGATTACATGATGATATAGGAGGTATGCGAGGAGGTACTCCTAGTGACGTCACAGTCACGTGACCACGCCCCGTTCAAAATCCAAATTAATCGCGACATATCGCCCAATTTTCGTTAATATCTCGCACAAATCGATCAAAATCAATTCGAATTTGTACTGGGATTATAGCTGAGGGTTCATTGTAATTTCTTATTGCATATTCGCTGCAATTTGATGCCCAGAAACTGCAGTTACAGCGTTTTAATCCTGGCGAACTTTTTGCCCCGTCAAGCGCTGAAATTATCTCTATAATGAAATATTTCGGTACATAACCACGAAAATTAATACGTTGCTTTAAAGCAAGGCTGAAAAAAACGTTAATATCTTTAAAGCTATAACTCAAATTCTTACTTTTATCGTTCTTGAATATCCGTATCGATCTTCAGAAGCTTTCGTACGTCTCTTTTTAATTAAAATTGCTCTCGAACGTTCTCTATAATTAAATGTTTCGATATACAACCGCGAAAATTAATACGCTGCAGACAAGCACGCTCGAGAAAACATTAATATCTTTAAAACCATAACTCAAATGATTACTTTTATCATTTTAGAATATCTGCCGTGATCTCCCGAAGCTTCCCAATACGTTTATGTTAATTTCCTGGTGAATATTAGCATTTTTTAGAGCGATGAACGAGTCCTTCATTACATCGATCTTGACGGGAGAAGAATTTCGCGACAATTAAAACAGTCTAATTGAAGTTTCTGGGCATCAAATTGCATCGAATATGCAATAAGAAATTAGAGTGAACCCTCAGCTATATTCCCAGTACGAAATCGAAAGGATTTTGATTGATATACGCGAGATATTAATGAAAATTGGGCGATATGTCGCGATTAATGTGGATTTTGAACGAGCTGAGGTCACGTGACTGTGACGTCACTAGGAGTGATTCCTCGCATACCTCCTATATCATCATGTAATCCTGCTACCAAGAAATTATTTTTCGGCCGTTTTCTGACTCAACTGGCGCGTACGTCGATCAAAAAATTTCGTATAACTTTGAAAATATAACACAGAATATTATTCTGATCACTCTTCAAAGCCCGTATTGATCTCTGATACCTTCTGTATTCCTTTTTTTAATTAAAATCGCTTTGAAACTGCATCCTTAATGAAATGTTTCGACATATAACATCGAAATTCAGTACGTTCTTGAGAAAGTCGGTTTAGAAAAACGTTAATATTTTTGAATAAACAACTCGGATTGTTACTCCGAACACTCTTGAATATTCTCCTTGACCTCCCGAAGTTTCCCAATACGTTTATTTGAATTTCCTGAGCAATATAAACATTTTTTTAGCGCGATCATCGTGTTGTCTAATAGATCGAACCTGACGTGACAACAAATTCGCGCGAATTAAAACGCTCTAATTGAAGTTTCTGGGCATCAAATTTCAGCGAATATGTAATAAAAACTTACAATGAACCCTCAGCTATATTTCCAGTGCAAATTCGAAAGAATTTTCATTGATATACGCGAGATATTAGCGAAAATCGGGCGGTATGTCGCGATTAATGTGGATTTTGAACGCGCAGGCGTCACGTGACTGTGACGTCACTAGGTAGTTTTCTGTCAACTACCGCGTACGACGATTGTTAAATTACGAATAACTTTAACAATATAGCACAGATCATTACTCTGATCACTCTTGAATATCCCTATTGATCCCCGGAAGCTTCCAAATTCCTTTTTTTAATTGAAATCGCGCCTAAACATCCTCTGCAATTAAATGTTTTGATGTATAACCACGAAATTTAATACATTCCTGAGAAAGTCGGCCTTAAAAACGCTAATATCTTTAAAACAACAACTCAGATTATTATTCCGAATACTTCTGAATATTCTCCTTGATCTTCCGAGCCTTCCCAATATGTCTTTCTTTTTTTTCTGGCGGATATTAGTATTTTTTAGAGGGATTACTTTGTTGTCTAAAAGATCGAGCTTGACGTGACAACAAATTGGCGGGAATTAAAACGCTGTAATTGCAGTTTCTGGACATCAAATTGCAGCGAATATGCAATAAGAAATTACAATGAACCCTCAGCTATAATCCCAGTACAAATTCGAATTGATTTTGGTCGATTTGGGCGAGATATTAACGAAAATTGGGCGATATGTCGCGATTCATTTGGATTTTGAACGGGGCGTGGTCACGTGACTGTGACGTCACTAGGAGTGCCTCCTCGCATACCTCCTATATCATCATGTAATCCTGCTACCAAGAAATTATTTTTCGGCCGTTTCGTAGGCTTGCCTGTGGGGTACCCATTCGGCTGTTTCGATAGTGTTCTACCATACCATCCCATTCTATCCCATACAGGTGATCTTTTGGCGGATGAAATAGCTTAAACGACTCAAACGAACATTAATTTTTACTCCTTATGAAAAATTAAATTATGAGGCGCGAATAAGAAAAAAATGGCGTTTGTTAAACCAGCTTGATAAACTTTTATCGACCTATTTTAATGAAAAATTAGTTTCTCAGCGATACTGCGGGTGATCTTTTAAGCGTATATTAATTAGGTTAAGCGACTCAAATGAATATTAATTATTACGCAATACGAAAAATTAAGATATAAGGTGCAAATAAGCAACAAAATGGCATTGATTAAACCAGTTCTATTATGTACTGCGGAGATATTTTTATGATTAATTAGTTCCTCACAATTAGGTGGTAAGATGCGAATAGTAATATAGTGTTAATTAAACGACCGTGGATATCTAATGTAATTAGTATTTTGTTAATTTAATGAGAGACGTATCAAGCGGTATATACAATTCGGTGATATATTTTTAATTATTAATTGTATAATTACCGCCGCTTACCGTCTCTAACTTTCAAACAATTATTAAATTTATGAATATTTTAGTAAATATTATAACACTTTTTTTAAGAGGTTTTTTGCACTCGGATAATATATTTCTAAGTGACAACCACATACTTACATAGAATATAGATTACAGTGATTATTATAATGATTACTGTGCGACTTCTAGATATTATATTGTATTATATTATATTATAATATCCCACCATTCCTTTATTATACTTAATTCGTGGAATTACTTTGGCAAATCTCGAACAATTCTTCGTAAAGTTCGTGCATTTTTCAAAAATTTATCGAAATTTCAGAACTGGTATCAGGAGAACATAAGTTGCGAGGAGGTATTCAATTCACACAATTCTAGGAATTCCGCATAATTCTAGGAAATTCTTAGGATGTATGTGATTCTGGATATTCGAAATTATACGAAATCTATCGTTAACGATCGAAGAAAATTAATAAATACAAAGAAAGTAAAAATTTCGAACTAAATAATTTCTTCCATGAAATTAATGGGGCGATCGCGGTTGGCCAGGGGGGTTGACCCTACCATTTTTTACCCCTTCCTGGATCCTGAGAAACCGAGGTGACGTTGTTATTCCCTGGATTTTGGATACACAGCACGTCCAGTAAATATAAAATATAACGCAAAATGTTCTTAATAGAGTCATTTATTGTAATTGAAAATTCACGAGGTACAACAATTTTCAAGCAACATTGCATACTAACAAATATTATAATATATCAAACATAAATATATAAATGTGTGCAATAAATAAACACTTGTAAATAAAATATCTTCACAATAGCCCTTCGTTCTTTTATCTTCTTAGATTGCAGACGTCCCTGCAAAAGAAGAAGTGACCACCCTGTAATAATTAATAAAGAGATAGAATAGTTAACAAATCTAATAAATTAGTAAAAAACAAAATTAGATTTATCCGAAAGTTAAAACATTATTTAATTAAATTGAATTCTTCGAAATATTATTTAATTTTAATAGGTTGCATGTAATAATTCATGTCTTACGTTAGACTAGCTGTAAATATGTAATAATTAAAGTACCACAACAAAACACAACCGTTGCAGAAATGAAAACAATATGCAAACAATATGCCTGATATCTCTACCATATCTTTAGTAAACTTCTTCGGGTTTGCCTCGAAGCAAAATGTGGTTTGAGGACTTGAAATAAAACGGTGGGTAATTCGATCGCGGAACACAATCCGCGTGGTGAGACCTGGTAATCGGTAATAATTATAAATAATTAGAATTAGAATTCTTCTACAATTAAAACCGAGCTAATAGCTGCTTTCTATGTTGCTTTAATTAGAAATTAAACACCTCGCTTAGCGAATACGTTAGGAATATCTATACTTTATGAACTTTATTTAATTCTTCTATAATGATACGATGGTATATGATAGGATAATAAGAAATAATAATAAGAATATTTCAAATAAATATAGAAATTTATTAAGCAATCGTACTTTAGAGGTGTACTTTAAGTTACGGAGCTTATGAGTCGATGGAAGATATTAGAATAAGTATTATTCATAAAAGTGAGAAGACACTCTGAGACTGTTGCAAATATAGAAATTTATTGACTTAGAAATCCACGATTTAAAACGTATTTCTAGTAGCACTCAAAGCGGGAGGACTATTTGCATTAATTAACAATGCTTGATTACACGAAATCGTTTCTGAATGCTCGGAATAGTGACGAAGTGTTATCATATTATCGAAGTAACTTTTTAAAAGGCTTGTTATCCTAGAACGAGCATTAAGATACACAAGTTTCCAGCGTAAGGAGCATCTGTTACCGCCAACTCTTTTTTAACTAATGACTCACAGTATGAGTTGGGAATACCATTAGCATTCGACTTTCAACTCACTGTCAGTAGTCTGGGAATCATCAACCGAGGGAGAAGCATGCTCCTTTCTCTTGCCAAGTGAAATACACGTGGCGAGTGTCGCGCATTTTCAAACGAGCCTTCAAAGTAATCTATGATTTATGATTATTCTATAGATTTTATATTTGCCATTAACATATTTTTATTGGATCGAGTTATAAATAAATTGCGTTGTCCAGAAGCCTTTTTATTTAAAACCACCAGAGTTTTAATAAAAGGAATCAATAAATTGCTTCAAAAACGACAAGAAGTTATTAATAATGACTGCAAATATATTAGATTAAAGTTCGTTGTAGTTCATTTTATTGACGAATAAACTTTATTTTAAAAAACGAAATTTGTGTCATTATATTATATTATTATCAATGCTGCGATAATTATTTAAAACAACGATCGTGAATAATGTTTAGAAGTCTTATGATTTTAAAGATCGTTTTAAAGCCACCATTAAAATCATGCATTCATAAACTTTATTCATCGCCGTTAGTTTAAATAATTGTTATACAATAATTGTTAATATACTTTCATAATAATATGATATAATGATATTTTAATGTCTACTTCTTCTTTATTCGTATAAAATTCCCGTAGTGAAACGTATCTCTTTATACAAGTATTACGTTTACGTAAACCGAGGAAGTAAACGCAAATCGTTTTGAAGCCGTGTTTAACACGTTTATTAAATTATTATAGGATATTTGATACCTCGTAAGATTCACTGTCAATACTTTCTCACTGACAATAGTTGACTTAACTCTATCAGTAGTGCGCGGGTCGTCAACGAGGAAAGACGTGCTCACCTTTCCATCCGCGGTTGAAGAACACGTGTTTGATACGCGATGTGACAACAGCATTTATCGGATTTCCTTAATTAATTGTAATTAATTGAAATTAATTACCTCTTTTCGATTTACACTACTGAAAGTGGCTAACAAAATAACCAGTAAAATCTAGTAGCTCTTCGTAATTATTTTGTGCCAGTATTTATGTTGTTAATTAAACTTATCGAGACGTGCATAACGTCACCTAAGTCAGACTCATTTGGTGTCTCAAAATATCAATGAAATTATGGTGAATAATATAAGATAATATAAAAATGATTAAAAAAGCAGGAATAAGTGGAAGTTTATAAATTCATACCTTGATATGATACGAAGTCTGAGTGTACGTCTTTGTATGTTTGCAAAATTATGTGATTCGTGTAATGTGCCAGTGTGATTAGAGTGATAACGATGTGTGCCGAAGCATTCGCGAATCCAATTGGAAAAGGTGGCGTGGAAAAAGATCAGTGAGTACTTAAAATCAAAAATTCAATAATTGAGAAGAAGTGCTGTCAAAGATTACATTAACGAATCGACTGATGTGAGTGCAGATTCATAAGAATTCATTTATATTCTTATAACAATTCATAACAATTAATTCGACGAAATACAAGTTTGTCGAACGGTCTACAAAAGCATAATAATTATTGAATGCATTGATAACTAAGATAAGAGGATTTAGATAGAAAAGTATTTGACAAATCTGCTAATAGATTATACTATATAATTGAATAATGGGCATAATAGTAAACAATATAATGTCCAATAAATAATAATATATAATCGACTCATATTATGTTATATTCAATAATAGATTATATCAATTGTACTATCATAATAGAATTATAATAATATTATAAGTATCATTATGCTTGTTGGATGTGACAGAATTATTATCATACATTATTATTACACATAATAATTATAACTTTAATCATTCTATTGTTATACAAATAGTATAATAATTCTACTAATATACCAGGTATATCTAAGACAGCCATAAAAAGAATTCAATAGCAATAAGGCTTTAATAACAATATGCAAATATTGCGATATAATTCCTAGACGTGTCATTTCGCGGGTAATTCGTAAGCTCCGTGAAGCACGTGGTTTGGAGTCAGAATACTGATTCTAAAACAATGATTCCTATATACTTGCTAGGCACATAGTAGATCGAATAATATTACATTCTCAGAATCGCGCATAGAATGAAAAATTACGCCGAGATGCCGCGCTATGAATTATTGTATCGATTAACATACAATCGTGATACAACTGGTATATATGAGTCAGTGTATGAATTATGATAATGATACGGCGGTTCTTGAAAATTTAGGAGGAAAAAGCCGCGAGATAATATTTCATTGTATCAATTTCTTAAGATGGTAAGTACGTCTATCAATTATCAGCTCTCATGTTTCCCTATTGATACACTCAATTTGCAATTAGTATAATTATTCTAGTAGTAGATTGAAGTATATAGCAGAATAATATATATATATATATATATATATATATATATATATATATATATTCTGTAATGATATCATCGTGTATATTATTATTATATTCTTATTGCCATTAAATTTTAACGGTCGTCCTCGATATATCTCGTATATTCTTAGTAGAATTATTACAGTAATGATATAATAATAGAATTATTAATATTATAATTACAGGCATGCCACCTATAAGAGCAAAATTATACCATATAATTGTTAATAATGATACGTTTCGGTGGCAGTTTTTCGCACTCTTCAATCAATTTAATAAATTCTGAAATACAATAAGTATATAAAATAATAAATATACTTGTGGTATTTTAGAATGTTTAAACTTATAGGAAGAAGCCGAAAGACTGTCGCCGAGACGTATAATTTTTAATTAATAAACAGTGTAGCTTTTGTCTTAAGATTGTAATTAACCATTTTTCCCATCAAATTCTGCAACATTGAATTCGATTATTGAATCCAAACTTATCGGGGTAATAATATAATATTATTATTAATGTCTTCATAATGTTATACTTTATTCAGAATTAATGAACTTTTAATCGACAGTGGAAATTGTAGAATACACTGATTGCTTGCAAAAAGATCTCGCGAAGATAAAGAGGCAATTGTTCCACCCAGAAACGATTATGCAATGTCAGGATTATTTATAGAATATTTAAATTTAGCATAGTATAACGCGCGCGCTGTGCCGGCGTGCGCATTTCTTATCGAATATCGAGAAAATGATCCAGCTGTTATATATTTATAGAGATAAAATGTATACACAGAAACCGGTCAACCCGATCTTCCAAATTTCTTGGACAAAAGCCAGAAATAAAACGAACCGTGATTATTCTGATTGTTGCTGTGTCATCGTCGTACGAACAATGCAAAGAATGTTATTGCGTTTTGTGTGTAAAATTAAAATATAGTATACAGTCGAGTCCCTTTTTATGCGGTGGATACATTTCGCAGAAATCTGCATAAAAAGAGCGCACAAAACAAGATATAGCTTTCTTTACAAAATTAGAATACACACATTCAATCGTTTTGATTTGTTTATGCATAAAAAGATTCTAGATTCGAGCGAGAAAAGCTTTATTTGTGTGTGGAAATTATTCTTCTTTCTTAATTCTCAGCAGAAAAGCATAAAAAGAACGAAAATAATTTCGTGATCATTATAATGGACATATTTTGTAAATCTGTTAAGAATTATCTCGAAGTCAGCCAAAAATCAAATTAAAATGATTCAGTAAAGTCTGAAAACGATATCCAATGAGAAGAGCTATTTTCAGTGGCAGATTATATCATCTCCAACGCGTTCGCACGAAACTTATCGAAGATGTTTAAAATTTTCCCGGAAGTCTCGTTAGCGAAAACACATTGCTTTTAGGTAGAAAGGATGAAAAGGAAATCCCAGTTGAAAATAATCGACAGAAGTGGAATATTGAGATAACATGGAGATCTGCAAGCGACATAAATTTCTGCAAACTCTGCCGAAGCCTGGAAAACGAATCGTCTGGAGTTGGCAGGGCGTAAATGGCACGGTTTTTCGGGTCACCGAGAACGATTCGACGGACGATTGCACCGTTGAGCTTATCAACATCTCCGTCGCTGCAATTACCATTCTTGTTGCAACGATTACCATTTTTAAGTACAAATGCAGCCAGATTCAAAAGTAAGTTTACTGCACTCGACTAAACTTACTGTACTGCAACTTATCAATTTCCATCCAATTAACGAGTTCCTTATTTTCCCAAAAATCTACTAACTCCTGTAATCATATACTGATCATGAATTAATGCAAACCATTAGATAAAATTTCAGTACTTGATTATCAATTATCAAGCAGGATTCGTCGCATGTTTATAATAATATAATTAAATATTTGTGTTATATCGTTATATATAGCAGCAGATACAGATATTGTTTATAAGGAAATATAAGTGTTACGTTATTAAATAGAATATTAATACAATTGTTAATAATAACTGGGATTAAATACTAACGTAATTCGTCGAATTCTAGGATTGTTTACAATCTACGAGGTTATTGTCTTTGTATTATAAATACTTAATATCACCATAAACAAATTAATAATAATAACGATTTTAATAAGTTATATAAGTAAATTGTTGTCGGTGCCAAAACACGTGAATAAATATCCATATTTTATTTCACGTAAATTCTAAGTACTCGTTAAATTATACATGAATTATTATTATATCATAAAAATTATGAAAATTATAAAATTATCAGTCGATAAGTAATGACATTGAGATAATTAGGATTATAAATCTGATTGCATGAAGAGCTTTTTAAAGGGAAATTAAGAGAAGACATACAATCCATTTTTAATAATAAAGTTAAAATTAGTTTTGCTGAACTCCAATTAGGGCAAATTTAATTGCACGAAGTGTAAATAGGTTTTGGGAAAATACATATATAGGACAATAATAAATGGTATTGGAGTAATTAGAATCACCAATATAATTACATTTAAGCCTGTTTGAATTGCAATTAAGTTAAAACATCACAACAAGAGAAGTCGTATCATCGATTTTTAATAATAAAGAGTTAAAGAAGATTGGAGCACGACCGCTTAAATAAGTAATTCTAAGTAGTTTGGTTTTAGCCGAAGTTCAATTAGGCCAAGTTTCAATTAAACGAAGTGTTATGTTCGTTTTGGGATGTCCCCATGATTCAGAGGGTTACGCTTCGCTCGAAGAATTCGCTCCACTTAACATCGCATGATGTAATTCCTCCTATTAATCGGCACCCTTAATCCTCGAATATAAATTTCCCACAGTAACCACTAATTACCTTAATTAATCGCGCTGGAATCCCTTTTTATTAAATCGTGTAATTGCTCGAACTCTCGGCTTATGTTCCAATTATTGTTGGCGTAACTTTGCATACTTCTGAGTGATGGAATGAGCGCGAAAGATATTAATTAAAATGGTAGTTTTGTACGTTTATTTTTCTATTTTTATAAAAGTATCGATTATGAGCATTTGTAAATAGGTAGATAATGGAATTGGGTTTTTAGAAAAAAGAATTTTAGAATCTGTAGTTTAGATCCGAAAACTTTAGAACCTAACATTCAGATCCCGAGAATTTTGATTCGAGATATTTAATCTAGGTTTTAACTTTTATTCGAATCTGGATTCTAAGTTCCATATTTTGTTTGAATCTAGATTCTAGGTTCTAAATTTTGTTCCAATCTAGATTCTGGGTTATAAATTCTATCCGAATCAAGATTCTGGGTTATAAATTCTATCCGAATCAAGATTCTGGGTTATAAATTTTTGCGAATCTAGATTCTAGGTTCTAAATTTTGTTCCAATCTAGATTCTGGGTTATAAATTCTATCCGAATCAAGATTCTGGGTTATAAATTTTTGCGAATCTAGATTCTAGGTTCTAAATTTTGGTTTGATTCCACATTCTAGGTTCTTATTCGAATTGAAATTTCTAACTCTAAATCTTGTTAGAATTTAGATCCCGGGTTCTAAGTTTTTCCGAATCTAAACTCTAAGTGCCAAATTTCTCCGAATCTAGATTCTAAGTTCCACATTTTTAGACACGTATTTCAGTTTCAAAATTGTTTCCAAATATAAGTTTTAGATTCCAAATTTGTGCGGGTTTCATTTGCATGCATTTGCATCGCATGCATCCGAGTGATTCAAGAATATACTTTCGAAGAAACTGAACAATCGTTTATATTACACCTGCACCTGTTTTACTGAGAACTCATATTACGATCGTATAAGTAAACAAAAGAAAATCGTTGTAGTAAATAATGTTTTATTCATTAATTCGAAGAAGGAGTTTGATTCATTACCACATGTCATTAAAGCTTTCGCGATTGACTATCAAAATTGTTATAAACGTTTGTTTACAATCTACGAGGCTATCGACTTTGTATTATAAATACTTAATATCAACATAAACAAATTAATAATAATAAAGATTTTAGTAAGTTATATAAGTAAATTGTTGTCAGTGCCAAAACACTTGAATAAATCTATTTTATTTCAAAATCCTTATAGATCTATAACTTCACTTAATACTTTGAAGTAATAACTTTCTCATTATTTTCGAATATTAATTACAATTATATGTTTTAATATTATTCGATATAATGTGATAATACTTCCAAATCTGAACATATTTAATGAGATAATATTAACAATATAAACTTCCACGAATAATTATATACCGATATTTATTACTTTTCTACTTAATATTATTCGTAATAAATAACGAATAATAATCATATGAAACCGATATGGTGTCATAATATCGATAAATCTGAACAAATATAATGAGATAATATCAACAACATTATTATTATTCTTAATAAGTATAGAATTATTACACTGCGAGACCAAGGCCAATAATCAATTAGAGTACGTTCATATTATTCCACAAAAACACGTTCTAAACCACAATCCGTGCTATGAAACATGAGATTTCATAATCGAACGAAGCCAGGAATAAAAATCGGAAGTGATAAAGTCGAGTAGGATAAGCGATTAAAATAAAATCGTTGAATGAAGAGATCGGTATCCCGTTAATCGCAGAGACTGGCGGGACACGTGGCGGACGGTCAACGAGACGGAACGGAACGTGGCGTGGTCGGCGTGGTCGGCGTGGTCGGCGTGGCGCAGATTAATTAGCGGAATAATTTATAACAGGTGCCGTGTCCATCCGAGTGAACGAACGACTACCGTGGCGTTCTCGAAAGAAGGCACACGGTGACTTTACACGGGGACAGGAGAATCTATTTACATATGAGCTGTTTATTATGAAACTGATGTAACTGCATTTTTGGAAAACATAAAGTTAAATCTTCGTTTGATTATAATTTAACAGGAACATTTATTCTGTAAATTAATTTAACTAACGTAGAATTAATATTGGAATAATTAGAATTATCAATCTAATTGCATTCAAGCCTATTTTAATTGCAATTCAATTCAAACATGTCAACAAGAAAAGTTGTATAATCCGTTTTTAATAATAGTATTATAATTTAATGTGAACATTTCATTTGTAAATTAATTGCCTGATTGTCGCATAGTTTTGGGACACCTGTATATCCGATGGAAGATCAAAGTTCTGCGTGACACCTCACGAGTGCCTTCTTTCCAGAATTTAACATTTCCGCTACACTCTCCTTCGGGAAACTTATATTACGCGTTCTCTCATTCGGGGAATTTTAATAGATCCCAATAACGCTGCTCCATAAATATAACCCACGGTTTGTACTTATGGACCCATGGAAACTTAGAAACCAGCCGAGCAAGATAACTTACGCGTCCACAGTAAAACCTTGTAAACCGTAAAAACAGTATGCCGACTGTTTCCTGTTTAATTTCTCAATTTCTTGCTGCGTGAGCCAAGTAACATGTAAGTGATTCCAATAAGAAGACGAGTTATAATTAAAATTTCAGAAAATAACACGCTTTCGACCATCGATAATTTTAGTTATTTAATTAAACAATAATATAGTAACTGTTTCCTGTTTAATTTCTCAATTTCTTGAAGCGTAAGCCAAGTAACATGTAAGTGATTTCAATGAGAGGACGAGTTATAATTAAAATTACTGAAAATAACACGCTTTCGACCATCAATAATTTTAGTTACTTAATTAAACAACAGTATGGTAACTGTTTCCTGTTTAGTTTCTCGATTTGTTGAGACGTATGTCGAGTAACACGTAAATTATGTCGATAAGAAAGTGAATTATAATTTCAATTTCCCAAAATGACATGCTTTTAGCTGTCGATAATCTTAACGAACTATTTCTACTAACTCGCTACTAAACTATTATATGCTATTAGGTTACATTAGTAGGTAATTACTAATAGTTGATTAAAGTTATTGACAATTAAAAGCATTCCAGTTTGAGGAATTTTAATTCTAATCAATTATTACTGTCGTTACTATTATTTGTATTTAAAAACTATTTGAAGCGTCATGAAATAAATATCGGATGTATTAATGTATTCTTGTTTCCGTTTCTTACGAAACGCTACAAATACATAGTTCCTTGGAGGATTTTTGGAAGCTGATTGGATGTTTAAACTCATCTTGAAAAAGCGAAAGCGGGTTGTAATTAGTACCTCGAGGTGGGAAAGTAAATATTGGGTCGGTTCGTTTGACACGAATTTGGAACAAGGAAGAAGAATGGAAGTGAGTTAGAAAACATTTTTAAAGTCTATTTAATGTTTTTTTTACGAAAATAATGATAATTATTGATGATTAATAAAATTTCAGTTTAGATAACTTTAATCATAATTCACCATTTTGTTGAAATATCTTACAAGTTTCTTGAATCATGCTTCAGAAATGATAAAACATGAGGAAGTTTGTCAAAAAAAATGATAAAATTAAAGGATAAATTTAAAGTCAAAGTTGTCTTAAATCCTCTTAATTTACGTTTGGAACTTAACATTTTCATGCATGGCATTCAAAATATTAAAAGCCACCGAATGTTATAAATAAAACATTGGATTGTCAAGAATCAAGCATTTAAAACACTAGACACCAGCATATATTTTAACATTTAGAATACTAAGATATTCAGTGTCACTGAATATTAAAATCTTCGAGTCAATGATTTCCGAAATCAGGAATGTTAATAAATTTCATCCTCGTAGTCGAAAGAAAGGAATTTGTGCGCAAAATAATTAGATGTTTGAACAAAGAGCACGTAGAAGGTGTTACGATTGTTCTTGGAAATTCTAGGTTGGGAGAATAATGAATAATTTTAAAGCAAACGATGTAACTTTCACCTGTACCAATGACGTCAGAGGGTATCGTAAAATTCTACGTGTAACCAGAATCACGAGAATGACTCACACACTTCCATAGAATACCAAAACCGGGTCCTATTATTCTTGATTTACAATCGCAAATTTCTATGTACGCAAAGCAGTTTGACTTTTTCGTTTCGACTCGAACTCTTCGCAAGAATTGTATAATCCTTCTAGATTAAGTAATTCTTCTCAGTAATTGCATTGATGCGTCGCAAATCTGACTTCTAAGTTAAAATGAATATTTATGAGTTTGGAAGAATGTTAAATAATTTTGAATTAGAATTAGAATTAGAAAACAAGCTGGATTCAGTGTAAACCAATATCTGAAAATAAAATTAAGAAATAAAAGTTATTGCGTAACGGTAACAGGCACCGTAATTTATTATTGCTCGTTATAACGCCTCTCTATTAATTACTCGTATTAATTATGCACCCGATACGCGGGCATCGTTAATCAATGTTCTACACGTACTTGCGCCTCGTTTCTGGTTTTAGGGAAAAAAACAAGTCGCGGTAATGAAAATAATAACTTGCGATTTGCGTGGGAATCCTGTTCCAAGTAATAAGTTTCCTCACGTCGAAGTTGCTTTATTATAACAGGGTGGTTAACATTGGAATAATTACTTTTAGAATATTAATATCTATCTCTCAAAGATCAGGAATAATGAATTAAGTAATAAACGTCCATATATATGTATGTTCTGCCTTCTTAATTCAAAGGAAACATACTTTTATTAATATTATTTTGATAATAGTAACGTCATTATTTTAGAATATTAAAATAATTGCTCTCAGTAACGATGTAATTAAGACTACAATAATTATCCTCTGTAAATAAATAATTTATCTTCCAACGGATACGGAATAATTAATTAAGTATTAAATAACAGTACATACACATATATGTTCTATCTTCTTACTTTTGAGAACAAAATATTTTTATTAATATTCTTTTAATGGAATTGAAATATTTACTTTATAATCTTAAAATAATTGCTCTCAGTAAACTGCTACGTACTTTCAACGAATCCGGAGCAATTATTTGAGTAATTATTCTTATTTTGAAAAAAGTATGTACTAACATCCTTTATTAAATAACCACCATTATAATCATTAATCAATCAAAATTACCAAATCCCTTTATTCCTTAAATATTCACGCATCCCATTAATGTTACATTAAACGAACAAAATCTCTAATTTATAAATTAACATTAAAATTGCATTATATTTAGAGGAACGAGGCTGTACATTTATTCTTATCATAGACAATTGAAAATATTCTTTGTAATGATAAGTTAATGTAACTACTCACATTTTAAATCGTAAATCTTTATTATTTTTACATTGTAGACATTCGAGGACCCTTTTACCATTTCATACTTTGAGGACTTTACTTTGTATGCTAACTTTGTTGCTACTTTTCGTGGAACTTTGTGAGTCTTTATTAAAGTCGACTTCGCTGTCGACGATCCTTGCAATTCTTGCTGTACTTTCCTGTTGGATACTTCATCGAGAAACTGAAATCAGAGATGGACTTGGCACTGCAGTTTCTGCGGGAGGTTTTTCGATAATGGGGTTATCGAGAGCCTGGAAGTTCTTATATTTCTGCAGGTCAGTCTTCATAATGTAAAAGGGATACATAGCTTCATCCATTAAATGGTGTTTAACAATAATTAATGCTTAGCGGTAATAATAATAGTGTTTAATAATAATATTGAATATGAAACCACAGGCGATATAGGGAGGTATACTATCATCTTACGGGAGTTGTGTGCCACGAAATAAAGTAACATCGCTCAAAGTCAAAGGAGCCTGCTGTTCCCCGCTTTGATCTTATCTAGGGTTAGAAGAAATTCTAGGGTTCTGAATTTTCAGAATTCTGGAAGTATAGGGTGTTGAATATTTCAGATTTTGATATTCTAGGATTCTGAAATTTTAGAATTCTCATATTCTAGGATCTTGAAATTCTTAGGTTTTTAAATACTAGGATCTAAAAATACTTGGATTTTTAAATCCTAGGTTCTTGAAATTCTTAGATTTAAAAATAGTAAGATTTTGAATTTTTAGAACTCTGATGGTCTAGGATCTTGACATTCTTGGATTCTGATTCTTCGGCGAAACAGAATTGACTTCTTTAGAATTATTGATAGAGATTAACCCTTTCGCCAGGGCGATGTTAGCCGTCAATATTGCTCCCCTGAACGGGACATCGTGCCGTTAGCGCGTACTTTCCGCGTAGCATTTTCTCATTTCCAATATTATTTTACACTTGTGCCCTACTTGTACTATGTGAAAGCATTTTCAAAATTGTATGGCAAGTGCGATTAAGCAATAGACATTTGATTTCTAATTATATACTGAAAATAAAATTTGAACAATAATTTAATTGAAGAAGTTCCATTGTTGATAATATCATGGCCGGCGGATATATGCAACGTTAGGCAATTTTTACCGTTTCGCGGATGTCGGATACATCGGACGCTAGGTGCGAAAGGGTTAATTAAATATACAGCAAACATCTATTAAGTTCACGGAAGAAACTTCAGATTTATTTGCAGATATGAAATTTATAATCCTCTATATTCATTTATAATAATATGTATGAATATATATTTAAAGTTCTTTTGAATTAAGAATATGTTTCCAATATCTATAGTATCGGCTTATCCATCGAACACGTTCGATTCACAACTATGGCGGTATCCGCGCTTTCTTATGGTCTCCTTGCCATTTTGGATTCTTACACACTTTATCGTATGGTGAGTATTACATTATATTTCATTAATTGCAATATTTAACATAAATATCTAAACAGAATGTAACCCTTCTCCATATTTTATAATCTTATTGTTATCTAAAAACCCAGCTTTTCTTAATACGGCTGCAACTTTTATAATGACACTATAGCACTTATAATATAATACACGGATTTCAGAACGTTTTAATTTAATAACATAAATACTTATTTATCTGGGTACCCATATTCTAATTCTTTATGCAAATATTTAAACGCAAGGTTACAAAGTAGATTAAGGAATACCTTCGTGAATGAATCACGATAAGTTATTCAATTATTGAAGAACCATGTTATAACCCTAATTTTTCGTAAATATTAAACGAGCCAAACCAGCACTGACATTTTACAATCTTCTTATCTGGGAGGCCCAGTTACTCCGGCAACTAATGTAAACATTTGTACAGCATTTACTTACCTTGTTTGAGTAATAACCGTTATTATCAGAACAGGGTGAGAGAGCGACGCTTATCGAATATTAAAACGAACATTTCTTTTGTCGGTGATTCAAGCACAGCCATATAAATAAATCCGCAATTCTAGTCTATAGCACTGATAACAACTTCTACTGTTCGGTTCTGCAGAGAAGGCACTCCTGTATATTATATATTATATAATATACATTATATATTATATATTATATATTATACATTATATATTATTAAGGATACCCATAAGTAATGTCGTTTATGACACTTATACGAAATTTGCTTTTATTTAGTTTATATTTAGTGCAGATTAATTAATAATATAATCCCCATCATTATTGATAATCTTCTTCGTTTAATTAGTTTATAGTCTATGTAGTAACAAATTTAAAAGTGAAAACACCTAATATATATTATATATTATATAATATTCTTTCTTAAAGTTACCCTTCTTGCCAGAACTCTACAGCACCCGTTCCTTGGGCTTCAAACTACGAGACAAAATGCGAATCGCATTTCCACTTTCTAAATTCCAATTACTATCAACATTTGTCATATTTCATATCGCAGCATAATTTCAATTTGTTTACATTCAACCGCAATTATTCATGTCATAGAACATGTTTTTAAAATGCGGTGTGATAAATGTACTAAATTCTAATGAACTTTATTCTATCTTTTAATAATTCCTTGTGATTATTGGAAGTGATAAATGTATGTGGTACTCTCATTTTAATTTCATCTCTGATTAATGCAATTAATATACAGAAATATTGTATCCAGAAATGGGTCGCGTTATAAAAATCGCGTTATGCACTGTACCGAATTGTACGAGGGTTACCTCTATTTAACACTTTGCACTCGTCAGTTTATTGCGGCAATTCGAGCGGCGACTGAAAGGCGACTGAAAGGCGACATTAAAATTTACTCCCGTTAACGTCCAATGACAAAATATAACTGGTAACAAATTTAATGTCGCCTATTAGTCGGCACTCGAGTTAGAGCAATAAACTGAGCGGCGATTGAGAATCGCCTCCGAGTGCACAGGGTTAATATAACAATATATTCAATGCCCAAAAGTACTTAAATCTGCAAGTACTTCACCTACTTACTAAAACAAGAGCGGTGCACATATATCTCTGGTTCAATTACATTTGACTCATAAATCATACTTAAACGGTTGCATCAAGTGTTGCACTTCACTGCTGTTTCTGATAAGTTCATACCTCGTAAGAGTTTCCGGGCTTCCAGTAGCTCCCAATATATATTTCTAGAGTAACTCATTGACCTAATAACATCAAACAACCCTTTGGTTTGTCTGACCGACAAAACTCGAGAGTGTAAACAGTCTGTTAAATATAACTTCATTTTATAAATAAATGCTGCGTGGTTTTAACCGTCAGATGCGAAGGAGTACCAGATACACGATCAGACAACCGACCAATACGAGGATATCGTATAAACACTCCATTGCACCGTTCCTCAGCAGGATAACTTTTCATTGGGTCATCGATCTTTTAGCACGAGGATACGATGCTCCTTTAGAATCACAGGATCTCGGTGCACTTCCCGAAAGTGAAAGTACAAAAATGCAATACGAGAAATTCAAAAGGATCTGCGATAAGGAGAGGGTAATGTGGAATGTATACCTACTATATTATTCGGGAAATATATTAAAGATTAATATTCAAGAAGTATACATATTAATGATTACATAGGAAATATATTAAAGATTAATATTCAAAAAGTATACATATTAATGATTACATAGGGAATATATTAAAGATTAATGTTCAAAAAGTATACATATTAATGATTACATAGGAAATATATTAAAGATTAATATTCAAAAAGTATACATATTAATGATTACATAGGAAATATATTAAAGATTAATGTTCAGAAAGTATACATATTAATGATTACATAGGAAATATATTAAAGATGAATGTTCAAAAAGTATACATATTAACGATTACATAGGAAATATATTAAAGATTAATGTTCAAAAAGTATACATATTAATGATTACATAGGAAATATATTAAAGATTAATATTCAAAAAGTATACATATTAATGATTACATAGGGAATATATTAAAGATTAATGTTCAAAAAGTATACATATTAATGATTACATAGGAAATATATTAAAGATTAATGTTCAAGAAGTATACATATGAATGATTACATAGGGTCTACGTACAGCCCAATTTTCAAACTTTTGAGTTATATAGTTTTGAGGGAATAGTCAATGATGTTGTTTATTTGCATTATTTATGTTTATCGATGTCCAGTTATAAATTGTACAGATGGCAATTAGGGTTTTGTTAATAGTGTGGATAATTTACTAAATGCTGTACAGTTATTAAATATTCGGCATACATTAAATATAGTACATACATATATTAAAGTATGAACGTTAAAGATTAGACAAATATTAATGAGTCAACGTGCATTAAAGATTGATTATATATTAAAATTAGACATAAATTGAAAGTTATATATGCATATAGATATACAAATGGACACATATGCACATATAAGTATATGATATTACAGATTAATATTCAGCTACTTTACCGTAATATTAATATTAAAGTTTAAACCACTTAGTATATTAAAGAAGGATTAAAAGATTATCATCGGTAAACTTGATTTATAAGTTATTTCTAATATAATTAATTATTACATAAATTATACATGTAATCAATACTATATTCCAAATGTATTCTATTCGGTAAATTCAAAGATCGACTTAATTTTCAAGAACAATAATGTACTTGATTAATTATTTACCATTCTTCAGTTACCGAGATGAATACTTTACATTAGTATTTATTATTTACAGAAAATAAAAGGAAAGTTGCCGTTGTGGAAATGTTTTTGGAAAAGAATATGGTTGCCTTTCATAATCGGAGGATTATTGAAACTTTTGGGGGATATCACCTCTCTTGTTGGTCCTATGACAATTTCCAAAATTATTGATTACGTTTCTGTTTCTGAAAACGGCACGATAAGTGATTGGACAAATCGGGTATGCGTAAATGTTATGTGTATATGTTAATATGAAAGATTAGAACTATACGTGAGATATTAATATTCAGAAAATATTAGCATCAAAGATTAGAAATATTAGGATTACCGCAAAGTAATCAATTGTTTTGTAATACTCGATTATCCTTTATAACACAATTACGCGCGATGTATCCTCAAAATGTTATGCTTTATTTATAACTTAGTCTTTAAAAAATTCTGTATAATTTTTAACTCATTCAATTCGGAAAATGTTTCCGCATCGAAAGACAGAAACTTGATTTTTTCAAAAAGTGAATTATGGCATTGGAGGATCGTCGGTCAAGAACCATAGATAATGATGGCCATTATTTAGTAGAATAATATTTGAATGATTGAAACAATGAATGATTACTTTCCAGTCCCATAATATACATGGTGTTTGAAAAGTCTGAAAACGGTCAAATATCTCATAGGGGAAGCACTTCCGTTAAAAACATTAAATAGAAAAGTTTTAAGATTTTAATCAGGCTTTCAGAAAAGTTCATTGATTTCGGCAAAAAATTGTATTAAAAGCATAACTTCGTGTAAAGTTTGTTTAGTTTAAATATGATCGTTTTAATCATGTTATATATCGTTATTATTCAAATGATTGAAGAACTATGAGGAAGCAGTGTTTTGTATGTTTATTTAGAAAACCATGACGTTTTCCGAAATATTTGCAAATGGATATTTTTTGGGTCTCGTTGTATTCTTTGCTGCTTTGTTACAAAGCACTCTGAGCCAAGCTTCCACTCATATTCTTTGCGTGGAAGGTATTCGATTACGAACCGCACTTCAGGTATACTATTGTTATTGATATAATAATTATTCCTTATTCTTGTATATGTCTATAATATTAATATAATCATAATAACTACTTATAAACAGAATATGAATTATTCTTTGCCAATATAATTATAAGATTTACAAAATGATGATCCATCTTCAACCTGAGACCTTCAATTTACTACTCGACTGATTTTCGAATTAGAATATTCAAACATTTGACATTAATTTTTAACCCTTTCCACTCAATCGCCGCTAAATTTATTGCGGCTACCGAGAAGCGACATTAAGATTTACTTCAGTTATTTTTTGTTATTATATTTTAAACTGTCATCACCAATGCGTTAAATCTTAATGTCACCTCTCAGTGGTCACTTGAGTTGCCGCGGTAAGTCTGAATAATAATAAATAATCTCGAGTGCAAAGGGTTAAACTCTATTTTATCTGTAATATTATCTATAAGAAATGAATACAATAATCTATAATATAATCACAACATTCAAATACGATTATTTATAATATAAATTATCAAAATAAAAAAGTATTTATAATATAAATATAATATTCCAGTACGAATAATATGGTTTAACTATAAGTCATTTTAAATAATCCTATTCAGGGATTATTATACGACAAAGCTCTTCATCTGTGTTCGTGGAACATTTCCGAAGAAGAAAAGCCACCGGACAAAGAAACCGATCAAAATCGCCTCCAGCAATTGGCTGATATTGGAACACTAACTAACTTGATATCAGAAGATTCTTATAATGTTATGAGCTTCTTCTGGATCGGCCATTACATCTGGGCTATTCCATTAAAAGTAGTTATTTTTTTATTAACCCTTTGCGGTCGAATGTCACTACACATATGACAACAAATACTTCCGTGTTTCCAGAAATACATTTCGTATTTTATAAATATTTAATACTTCACTATATAATTTCGATTTACACAAAAAATATATTCGACTAAACGAGAAGTATTGTTGAATAAGATCTCGACCGCAAAGGGTTAATATTTGCAGTCAAATAAAATATCATTTATGTGACAATAATTATGAAAATGGTTTAAGTCACTTTTCCGGAAGGAACGATTGAAAGCTTTTTAGGTTAAACATAGAGTAAATCTTCTCATCTCAAATCTATTTATTGTTAATATCTTTCAATACCCTTATCATGGGATCAATAGAAGTTTTACATTAATCGTAATTGTAAATATATTTGTTTTAAGGGGTTTAGATAAAAAGTAACTTAGACCACTTTCATAATTAACGGCACATATTAGGTCTTCCATAAAGTTCTGCCGCCTTTTCGACTTGCACTTCCGTCACTCATCAAATCTCCTACTTCAACTTTAGTCAATTAAATATGGCAAAATATCGTTATCAACCTCAGTATGTCTTCCAGCCTGACATATATATTTGAGATTAAAATTTTACGTTTTAAACTTTGCAAATCTACATTGCATTGCACGACAATTTACAGTAACAGCCTCGAAAATATGATACAGTAGACTCTCGCTATGCTATGCTCGACTGAAGTAACCAGGGAATTCCCGCATTTTATTAGATATCGTGTTGTATGAGAATCGCGTTATATAGAAAGTCGTCGAAATATTTTTAGCGTGTTGTAAAAATTCGAGTTATACTGGAGTTTACTGTGCTAATTTTTGATTTTCACCGACGCGGTGTCCTCTTTTTGGGACTCGTATAATATAAATATTAATAATTATAATATAAATTTGTACCTGCCATCATATCAAACAGAAGTTAATGGAAATTTCCCAATAAAAACTTTTAATACTAATAAACAAGCCGAAAGTCTTGATACGAAAAAGCGACAGAACTTTGTGGAAGACTCAATATTGAAACCTATATTAAATTCATATTTATAGATCACTGCTATCATTATTCTCCTATACGTGAAGCTGGGTATCAGTGCAATAATTGGTGCACTTTGTTGCGTGTTAATCGTAACTCCAATGCAACTTGTTCTTGGAAAAAGAATGTCGGAGAATTCTAAATCCATAGCCGTATGTTTTGTTAATTAATATTATTTCTCGTGAATTATATTTATATAACTTTCTTTGATATCTTTGTTTTGCATTAATGATTATTTTCCGATATTTATTATTATTATTAGGAGAAGAGTGATGCTAGACTTCGTCTTTTAAACGAGATTCTGCAAGGTATGAAACTAGTGAAACTTAGATCCTGGGAAGATATTTTCGAAAATCGTATAAAAAAAACTAGGAACGAAGAATTGAAGATGCTTGATAAAGACTCGTTTTATTGGACACTTATCAGTACGTCATATTCTATTTATTTATTTCGGTCGAATGAAATTTCTGAATAACTGTTTCTGCATAAATATTTCATAAATGTGAAGGAATACATTTCAATGTCCATAGACTTTTTAACGCACGGTTCATCAGTTCTGACAACACTGTTCACCTTTGGAATTTATTTCTGGATTGAAAAGCGAAATCTCGATGCCGGAAATGTTTTCGCAAGTTTGGCCCTGTTTTCGCAACTTACGGTGCCGCTTTGTGTATTTCCAGTCATCGTGCCGATTATAATAAATGCGATGGTAATATTAATAAATTAATTAACGGGGGATACACGTCCGCCAATATCGGAAACTAATTTCATTATTTAAAATTATTATTTATTATTGTAAGCAACTGAAAGTAATTTAATTCTGCGTTAAACAAATTGTTTGGCGAAAAAGTACAAGAGACACGTAATATCTTAAGCGTGTTAAGTCAAAATTCTAAATAGTGAAACCGTCACCTGAAAATTAGAAATTGGAATTTTGAGGAATATAAGAAAGACAGATTAGAAATATCTGTCAACTTTATAATTTATATTTTCAGTATTATAGAATCCATTTCCATGGAATCCAAATAAAAAATACGTGTCACTTACTTTGCTACGTTTAATAATTTTAATTTCAACATAAGTTATGGGAGAAATTTAATTGTATGAGGGAAGGCGGTACTATTTGAGTCAATTAAGGAAAAAGTTGGATAAAACATTTTTGAAACACCTACAAATTTTCGAAGCATATTTCGCAAGCTTCTTTTACGTTTGTTTAAACATCTGCTATTTATATATACAACCATTAACAGTTTTTAAAAGAGTGGAGTGGTTTTATTAATTATGGTCTTAGAACATGTTCGGGCAGTATAATATATATAATATCGATTTGGGTGACTTCGAAATTTTTAGCATGTTAGGTCAACATATATTTTTACAAGAAAAATATTTTAATCCACGCTTCCCGACTCAAGCAGCCCCATCCACCCCAAAAATTTGATTATAATTCGAATTTCTTAGATTTCCACCACAAGGATGGAGGAATTTCTTCAACTTCCAGAAATCATAAATATATTACCAGACCAATACGATAAAAAGTCGGATGTATCCGAAGATACTTTATCAAAAACAAATTCTACAAGTGACAGCCTCGTGAGTACTACAATTCCAGCAATCAAAAAAGAAACCACTCTTTTTCGTGGTAACACCAACAAGAGTATCAATAAATGCATATTAATCATCCTCTGAAGGTACAAAGAAATAAAGTACACAGTGTCGCAACTTTTGGATCGCTCGATAACATCGAAGAAGGCGAAGAGGATCAACAATCGTGTTGTTTGAGGGAAATTAGATTCGACATCAATTCTTCCGTAGAAACGGTATTCGAGAAGGATCACGAAGTGCCTGTACTTAGAATGATATCTTGTTCATTCACCTGGGGATCGGATGATAATGAATTATACATCGATGACCTTAGTTTTCCTCGCGGTAATTGCAACCCCCGATAATTTCTAATTAACTAATTAAGATCATTCTTAATTTATTCTACGCAATAAACAATACACTTATGTTTCTCTAAATCCATCCAGTAATTATCAATTCTAATTTATAGAATTTTTTTAGGGCAATTGACATTAATTGTTGGAAAAACAGGTAGTGGAAAGTCTTCCTTGTTATTAGGAATGTTAGGAGAAATTCAGAAAAATTCTGGTACCATAGATTGGGCGAGGTACGTTTTAATTTCTGATCAACTTGCAACTTAATTAATTACCCTAAATATCGAATTTTTATGGAAACGATTACTTCAGTTCTGTATTGAATGTTGAAGTTGAAATTTCTGTTTAACTACTCAATTGATTTTTAACCAAAATTGTTGCCCCTGGTTTCGGACAATCTCAAAACTCATACTAATTCATGAAAAAGTATTAACAAGCTAAGAAACATTAAAGGAAAGTGAAATTTTGTATGTATCAACATCCTTTAATTATTTAATGCCTTTCATTTGTACTTAATGATTATTATATTTTTTACTGAGAGACGGATTATAATTTTCAACAATTCATCTTAGCAGTAATTTTCTTTTCAGAGACACAAAAATAGCATATGCGGCGCAAAAGCCGTGGCTTCGAAACGCAACATTGCGAGACAATATCCTTTTCGGAGCATCATATAAACCGCGAAGATACCGAAACGTTTTAAAAGCATGTGCTCTTTTAACAGACGTTGACATTCTTCCTGGCAAAGATTTAACACGAATTGGTGAGAAAGGGATCAATTTAAGCGGTGGACAAAAACAAAGAGTCGCCGTTGCAAGGGCACTTTATAGCAACGCTGACGTGATAATCATGGTTAGTCAAAACAGATGAATATACAATATTTATCGACTGTTATTTATATATAAATTTATAATTATATATTATATATTTATTATATTTAAGGACGATCCTTTATCAGCCTTGGATCACCAAGTGGGGCAACAGATCTTCGATTATGGAATTCGTAAGCTTCTTCTTAGAACCGGTCGCACAGTGATTATGGTCACCCATAGGCTAGAATTTTTATCCATGGCTCATCAAGTTCGTATGATATATACACATCATTTTCCTACTAATTTTCAAAACCTCTTTAATTATTAATTAACAAAATCAAAGGTGATAGTCATGGATGGCTGTCGAGTTCGAGCCGTAGGGACGAAGAGTACAATCGAGGAAATGGATCCTGAATTGGAAGCCGAGTGGAAAGAGACAGAAAGTGGTCAGACCGATAAACTTCCCGCGGAGAAGACTGCGAAGGATAGATGGTCATTAATTAGATTAGTATCCAGAATCAGTATTAATGTGAAGAACAAACACGCGAGCGATGGATCGTGGATCACAAATCAAGATGCTCATGTGGTATGATTTGTTTATTAATTATAAATGAATTTGTAATAAGTGCTGCGGGTTCAATTTAAGTCAACGAGAACTGTCGATGAGTAGATTATCTTCGATATAAAAACATAATTGCATTGGTATTTATTAGCATCTTAATTAATTTAATTATGACATACTTCGAAGGTATGTACAATTTAACTGTGAAGCTACTGATTTGTGGGAGGTATATTCTAATATATTATATAATTGTATGTTTCTTGTAATATATAATTAGTGTTACGGTCAACCTGAAATGTTGACGAATAGATTATGTTCTATGTAGAAACACAATTATATTGATTCTTTTTAATATACTAATTAATTTAATTATGACCAAGTTCGATTATGTGTGCGTACGATTTAACTATAAATTTAGTGATTTGCAGGAATTATATTCTAATATAAATTTCATAATTTCTATACACTTAATGATTAGAAAGATCCCATTAATACAGTATTTGTAGAATATAGAAAAACAATTGCATTGGTATTCAATGATGTCCAGATTAATTTATAATAACACAATTCAGAGTAATACAGAACTGAACTGTAACAATTGTGACAGGAATTGTTGACAGGAATTGAATTCTAAGAGATGTCTCGTGTTTCTTTGTATATTTCTTTATTAGAATCCACCGATGTTCGTTCCGCTGAGAATGCGTCGAACAACGCTTTCCGGTTCGAGATATTTGGCGCACGACTTAACCGATCTTCCTGTTCCAAGCGAGGAATGGAAAATCACAAAAAAACGATCGAAATCGCATCGAAGTCCTGTGAGATCGTCGAGTCTTCAACCAAATAGAAAACCGCCGCCAGTTCTTCGACAAAGTAGTACGCCAACTATTGTAGAACATAGATCTTTTTTTGCGAGGTATGTAAAAATAAATTCAAGTACAGATATCCCCCGTATAACATGGTTGTTAATTTCCGAAAGAATGTTGTGTTATGCGAATCCGTGTTATAAAAACAAAGGATTAGTAAAAAAATGGGGTTCCAAGAATTAACATAGTTACATATACTATTTCCTTTTCATAACTAACAGAAATATGTTTATTAAAGTAATCAATAATTACTCAAAATTGTTACACATTGGCAAACCGAGAATGCATCTAAGTTTCCCTAATTCTCGAATCGTGTTAGAGCGAATCCGTGTTACACGAGGGACACCTGTAATCCGAAGTAAATGAATTTTGATTCATATTATCTCAAAGTAATGTTATTATTTTAGGAAAAGGAATAACACTTTTGATAACGGACAAACGAGCAGTGTATTCAGACAATTATTCTCTGGCAGGTTGGTTTTGGCTTGAATCAATCATTTATCATGATTTTAATCTTTATTGTACTATATACTTCTACCCTCTATAGCTCAATTTTTGTGTATTTAAAAGGAAATCGTAGAATGTATATTAGTTAACCCTTTGACTGCGACGTGTTCTCACTAAAAACTGAATTGTGTCGATAGAAATAAGAATCGGTTGTAATATGACACTAAAAAAGTAAATGCGTAGTATCGAGCAAAACTTACTGGTCGTATATATTGGATTGTCCGGAAAGTTTGTGCCGATTACTAAGGAAAATTCGAAGCCAATATTTTTATATGCCGATATATATTTATTCAATTATGTATGCACCGTTTTGTTTCGCAATCTTTCTCCAGTTTTCACGCAACTTGAAGATCCCATCCTCCCCGAACTTCTCAAATTTTTCGCTGTAAAACTACTGAAAATCGGTATAAACTTTCCGGATAATCCAATATGGTATATACATATGTATATTATGGACATATGAGAGCGTATATATTCGCCTTTTGCAAACAAACGTTTAAACGCAATTCTAACGAAGTTACATTACGTAAAAATAGTAACAAAATTATTACTTAAAGGCGCCGAAAAAGGTGACAATTGTTTCACGTACTTTTATAATTATTATTACATTGAAAAATAAAATGAAATGAAAGATACGGATAGACGAGTATGTGACTTTAAAAACAAATGGAGATATAGAGGGTTAATATCGATATACTTCATGATACAAAGTAATACAAAATTTGAATTCTAGAATTGCTAGTATACATCCTGACGAAGTGCCCCTAAATAGAGAAAAGAGTGTTCTCTGCAGGCTAATGCCGGTTAATTCTAGCAAACAAGTGCAATATAACATTAACAAGTAAAGATATGCACCTTTCCTCTAATTATTCTTCTACTAATATTATTTTTTCTGGATTTATTTGTAGAAACGACTAATCATGATAATTCCTATTTTACATTTTCAATTAATTTTTGAAACAGAATTGTTACTCGAGGTTTGTGTACTCTTAAAATTCTTAACAATTTCGTGAATAATATTAAGATATAAAGAAAAATTTATAAAAAATAAAAATTAGTCGTTTCTACAAATAAATCCAACGACATTATTTTAATTAGCCATCTACTTATTTCAGGCTTAATCAGAGTCAGGACTGCGATCAGTTTCCCGTGAAAAGATTAATATCAGTGGAATCCAAGTCAACCGATGAAATGGATGACATCGAAGAAAGCTAGTATCATATTTCAATTATAAATCTAATTATAAAATTATACTACAACACGTAGGTTATGGTAATATTTTCTTGATTTTTATTTTAGAAAATGATGTGGAAGAGCATCGGGATTCGACGTACGAAGATAACAGTGGAATCGTTACAAGAATGATTTGCATGGATTATCCGAAAGCTGGAGGATGGATGCCGGGATTAATTTACATTTTAGTTGCAATACTTTCTCAAATTCTACGAATTTACACCGATCTTTGGCTCAGCAAGTGGACGGACAAAGACAGCCAACCTTACACGGAAGAACATAAAAATGTAATCATACTGAATCCCACAATCACTATTAATATAATACTTACTTATTAATCAAGATAACGTGTGAAATAGCGCCGGCAAAATGATAGCACACTTTCAAGAAAGAAACTTTTGTTCTACAAAAATGAAACAATTTGATAGAACAACACTTTTTATTATTATTTCGTAATATGTGGGTCCTAACTTGTTTGAAGTGTTACAAATATTCGTTGCAAAAATGGAACACGGGAAGAAATTAAACAACGGGGAAATTGAAACAATTTTAGAATTAAGAAAAGACAATTTATTAATTTCAAAAGTTGCAAACTCTATAAACGGAAGTCGGAAAGTTATTTACAACTTGTTGAAAGATGGATAGTTTTCGCGTGCTGCTTCAAACCGAGTTTGATTATTGACATATTATTATTCTCATTACAGACTGTCTTCTATTTCAAGATATATATCGCCCTTTCATTAGGATCAATTATATTATCTTTTATCTACAACGCAGCGGGTCAATGGACTGGTGCGAAAGCAAGACGAAAATTGCACGAGGAAGCAATTTCGGGTCTCCTCAGGGTGCCAATTTCATTCTTCGAATGCAATCCGATAGGAACAATTTTGAACAGGTTCAGTGCCGATGTGGGAGTTATTGATAAGGTTTGTATTCAAAATATCTTTGTACATTATTACATGAGCAGTTTATCATGAAATATAGTGAATTATGTTAAAAATTATTATGTTATATTACCTTTAATAATTCTACGAATTAGTGATGATATAATTTTAACTGAATTATAATACTCTATTAATAGTGTAACTCTATTTAAATTCTTGCTAAAATGTTGCTAATTGTTTATTGATTATAAATCCACGTTAAAATCTAACCAAAATAAAATTTAACCGTGCTTTATTAAAAAATGGAGTTACATCATGTTCATAATAAATGGCTTACATACGAGTTTCACCCTTTTAGTAGGTTACAATGTTTTCATGTACGATTTAATTGAATTTAATTTAGCAAATTAATCTTTCGTTTTGTTCGTAGAAATTGTCTACGTCGATTCAAAGATTAACATCATTCGGTTTACTTTGTGGCTCGGCAATTATTGTCAATGTTATTGTCTCGCCTTGGTTTTTAATCGCTGCGATACCTACGTGCGTAGCTTATTATCTTGTCCAAAGATTTTACCGTCGTAGCGCCAGATACTTCCAGCGATTGGATGGAAGGTATTAATAAACATTTATTCACTTTCAATAGAAATTCGCATAATAGAATACAAAAGCAGAAGTAAGCAGAAAATTAAATGCCGAAACTTCTGGCATAATTTAAAGAAAACAAGTTTTTGTTTTTGTCTAATAATAGCCGTGTTAACAACTTTTCTCCTGTAATATTAATATAATAAGACCACTATTAAACTAATGACGCATAAAAATATTCATATTCATCCCCTTCAATAATTCTGCTGATTAGTTGAATTATAAATCCAATTGAAATGTAATATTTTATTATAATATTATTAATATTATTCGAAGTATACTATTCTTTATATTATTTACTGTCTGCACTATGTTCAAATTTCCACGAATTAGTTAAATTGCAACTACAACTGAAACATAATATTCTTTATAATATTCACTCTCTGCATTATGTTATATTTATATTATAAAACTCGCAAAATAAATTACAATTTCAAGTACAAGAGGACCAGTAGCCACCCATATCTCAGAAACACTATGCGGTCTACCAACATTACGAGCATCAAAACAGGAGCATCGATTTATGGAGGAAACAATGAAGTACATAGACTCCAATACAAATGCGTTTCTTATTTTAAATACATCTAGTCGTTGGTTGGGAATAGCACTGGTAATCAAAGCATAGAATTACATTATTTTCCTTCTTTCATTATTATGATCTTGGAGTTATAATAATTATTTAAAATAACGATCGTAAATAAACTTTATAAACGTATCATTTTAAAGCCGACTTTAAAACGCTCTTCTCTTAATTAACTATTCTGCGATGAATCACTTTGTATAAATAAACATTCATTGTTACTTCCTCTCTATTTATACACAGAACAGATAAAGAATATTTTATATAGCCGAATTTTTTCTTGTCTAAAAAGTAATACAAGTACGTGAAAATACTAACGAAATTATTATTCAAACGCACCAAAAAAGGCGCGTACTTTTATCATTATTATTAAAAAGAAGGAATAACATGGAATGAAAAATACGGGTAGATGAGTATCTGATTTCAAAGTTGCACGAAACTATGGAGGGGTGAAATGATACGTTTATAATCTTGAAGAATAATTATGTGATTATTTGATTGTTAAATCTCGCAGGATTATCTTGGTGCTGTGATAGTGGTGACTGCTATATTCGCGGCATTAATTTCCGCCAAAATGTATCCGGATCGTGTGACACCTGCGCTAGTTGGCTTTGCAATTAATTACACTCTCTTGGCACCCATATATTTGAATTGGGTGGTCAAATTTACGGCCGAGATTGAAATGTATATGGGGAGCGTCGCACGTATCTCTGCGTATAGGAATGCACCAATCGAAGACTACCAAGAAAATGGTACTTTAAATGTCACTCGACAAAGTTATTACTTGCTAATTATTTACTGATGTCAAAGTTAGAATTATTACTAGTATTATTAGGAGTATATTATTGATAGTATTGTTAAAAGTAGGAAAGTTAATAAAGCCATTAGAAATAGGAATATTATTGATTTTTCAGATAATAAGAAGGGGTCTTATTCTTGGAACAATAGATAATAATCAAGATTTAGAATAACAATTTTAGAAATCTTTTCATTTCGTAATCCAATTCGTAATCAAAAATAATAGCAAAGTCATATTTTTGGGTGGTCTAATTAGTAGAAAAAACCGGTAATAGACTTATTAGGAATAGAGATACAGTAAATTCCCGTACAACGGGAATTGCTGCAACGCGCTGAAAATATTGCGAGGACTTTGTTTTATATAACACGATCTTCGTACAACGCGTTATATAATAAAATGCGGGAATTCCCGGGTAACGCGGTTTCATACAACGCGTAACGTATTAACCGCGTTATACGAGAGTCTACTGTATAGCGTAATAAAGTTGAAACTTTATTTCTAATGAATTATTGAATTGAATTTCTAATTACAGAATTTCTATTATCTTATTTTATTAATTATCTTAATAATCGTTGAGCATAATAGTATCGGTATAATTAGTGGACAAATTTTCATTTATGCCATATAATACAAAAGTAATCGAATATAATTAAAATTTATTTCTTCCAGATTTCGAAGTTCCGGATGACTGGCCAAAACACGGTGAAATAGTTTTCGAGAATGTTGCTCTAAAATATGACTCGCAAGAAGAATGTGTTATTTCAAACTTAAATCTGAGAATCCGTCCTGGTGAAAAGGTGACCTTATATTATGTCAATAAACGCACACTGAATTATTAAAGATTGCAGATTAAATTAAATTAATTCATTACATTAAATTAATTAGTTATTACAGATTAAATTAATCTCTGAATGTTGTGTAGCTCGGTATTTGTGGCAGAACTGGAAGCGGAAAATCGTCGACCGTGATGGCACTTTTTAAATTGATCGAAATCAACCAAGGTCGAATTTTGATTGATGGAGTTAATATTCAAAATATTCCCCTGCGTGTACTTCGATCGAGACTTTCTGCGATACCGCAGGATGTTATTATGTTTAGTGGTACAATCAGGTAACAATGATTAATTAATCACTCAATTTAAATGTAACATTTATTTTTCCAGTAAATTTTTATATTTATATACAGAAAGTCCAAATTATGCTCAGTTTTTGTTTATAGGGAAAGCTTAGATCCGCTTTCGGAGTACCAGGATCAAGAAATATGGAATGCGTTAGAACTCGCACAAATCAAGGATGTCATATCTTCGCATCCTGAAGGATTAAGTAAATAATACAATTACATTATTTCAAGCATACTAAATAGGATAGTAATAAGCATAGTAAACTATTAGGTGCGAAACAACGTTCATGCGGTTTTTCCCGCACTAACAATTTTATTACTCTTTACCCAAATGTTTCTATTGTTTTAGCTGATTTAACGTTCGTAAATGTTAGGGAAAGTAAAAATGAGCCATTTGTTAGAAAATTTCTTAGTGTGCACGAAGTATACACTAATACTATAGTTTAATGGAATGTAATAAAATCTGTTCATATTCAAATTTAGATTTCGAAGTTCGAGAGGGTGGTGAAAACTTCTCCGCAGGGCAATTACAACTTCTTTACATGGCGCGTGCTGTACTTCGAAAATCGTCAATTGTTATTTTCGATGAGGCTACCAGTGCTCTCGATGAACTCACCGAAAAGTCACTTTTGAAAGCTGTTTCGACTGCTTTTAAGGATAAAACTGTGATCACTATAGCAGTTAGTATTCATTTTCATATAGTAAACCTTCATTATTTAACGCCAAGCATTATTATTCTGATGTATTTTGCAAAGGTATAATTTTGGCATTCTGATATTTTAATATTTTGCAGTCCACGATATTTTCGCAATTTCGTTGTAGCCAGCCCGAGCTGACTAGATTTGCATCGTTTAGTTTGCCATTATTTCAATACTTTAACAGCTTACTGGCACAACAATATAGAACAAGATTGTCCATTATTATTTACAATTTATAAATAATATCGGGTTAATTCCACATGGAACCCGTTGAAGCGAAATGTGATGTTGAGTCACACTCGACATTGGACCGCAAAGGGTTAATATTTATTCTCGAAGATTTTGTGTGTCTTCTTTATTTGAGATTCTTATAGCTTGTATTTAATCAACTTGAAATACCTTTTACGTAACTTTGATCTTTTTCTTCAAGTTTGAGTCATAATGCTTTATTTCAGCACCGTCCAGCATCTTTATTAGATTGCGATCGAATAATCGTCTTCAGCGAAGGTAAGGTCGTCGAAGATGGTTACACGGAAGAGTTATTGCAAAAAGAAACCGGGTTTTTTGCAAAACTGTTGAAGTGCGGGGAGAGTCAAGGCGGCGAAGAATCGCAAGAGGAAAGAAACAATTACGAACAAGAACTTGTAATTAATGGCATCATTTCAAACTCTCATTAGAAGACTGAATAGACAAACATACATCCTTGTATCACTGTAGTTTTTATACGTTGAGTCTGCTTCGATATAAATATATCTATTTATTCTTGATAATTATAAATGCCATGCAAACATGTAACTATAAATATATCTAAACCATTTAAAATCTCACTTATTCTCTTATAAATTTTGATATGCTTGTATATAATCCGTGTATAATAAATATGGCGATTGGAAGACCAGGAAAAAGGTAAATCTTTATAAGGGATTAATTAATTTAATTGGAATGTGAAATCACAAAACAAAATTTATACTTACAGCAATTTATCGATTGGAGCCGAGCCGTCTATTGTTTCTTTTTTTAATGGAACATTTTAAATGTGGACATTTTATTGATATTAATTTTCAGCTTTAAATGATAAAAGCAAAACGATCTGTTTCCGTTGAATGTAAGAAAGCATTAATTTTTATTTGATCGGAATCCTATTACGATTATTTCGTATATCCTAGTGATTATCTTTAATCTCGTTTATAAGTAGGGACGATAAAAAATTTACCTTATTCATGAATCTCATGGTGACACTGATTATCTTTTAAGAATTTCGCACGCGCTATCACGCGGATAATATTCCGCGCGATAATAATCTGCGAATTAGCGTTGCACGGTGAAGAAATATTATTATTTTCAAGAATTCCGTGTAGACTTTTAGTACAGTTTATCTTTCTTAATCCACTCAGCGTGTATGAAGACTGAAATTATCTCAAGAATTTTTTGAGTTTTTCAATTCAATATGTTGAAACGACTCGAATCCTTTGCATCGTATTTTATGCAGCTGCAAAGTTTGTATTCAACTTAACAATCATACGATACAAATTTGTTGATAAAAGAAAGAAAGTATTTTCTAGAAAATGTAGATATCTAATTCATTCTCCGATTAATCAATCGTATTACTGATAAAGAATTGGTATTATACAATACGTACTGATTATGAGTTATTTTGTAATATCTTAAGTGAATTTAATTCGACAAGTAAAGATCATTATTTCTTTAGTAATTTCAGTATTACGATTATTATCTAAACCAGTCGACATTCAAGATTACAAACCACCGTTTTACATAAAAAAAACATATATAAAAATGCTTCGGTTAATGCAGTAAATTTTACTAGAAACGAGTAATTATCAATATCAACTTGCAGTCTACTAACTCACTATCGCTTCGTTAATTAGCCATATCATGAAAATTGAAATAGAATATCGATAAGTATAAATAATACAGAATATCATTTTTTTTTATTACAAGGATATAAAATATCATAAAATGTTATTGTTTTATTATTATAAGCAGATCAAATTAGAAATCAAATCAAATATTAGAAGTTATCAGTTATTATAAGTATATAAAATGATAGGGCTGTAAACCTGAATATAATAAGGTTGGATAATTATGGATATGCATAAAGTAATATGTTAAGGGAATATTCGAAGAATCCGAGAGTCATATTGATCCACATGAGTGCACGTGGAGCTGCTTACCTGTAAAGCTGTCGACCGGTATATATCGCGTGGATAAGGTGCCAAACGATAATAATTACCAATACCCCCACATAGCACGCTATCACTACCGTGGAAAACGTGCGGCTGTTTTTCTGTTAGTGGCATTGAAGCCGGCCTGTCGATATCACGTTACTTACGCGGTTCACTTCTCTTCACTCACAAATATGGATATAAAAATTTAATACAAGCTAAAAAACTTTTACGGGCCTTGCCCCGTAAAACAGATAAAAGATCATTTTCTTGATATTTTTTCAATTTGAATATATTAGATACATTTCCTTCCATATAATATAATATAATACTTATGTAACAAGTGTTTCGTGGAAATTGATTTTTCTGCAGGAGAATAACATATTTTAAGTAGTTCGCGGAAAAAAGTGCTCGAACGTGAGTGGAGAGATTTATCGTGATTAAGCGGAGTGAAGTACCAATATTGATTTTATTTTAGTGATCGTATGAGATTGATGTATTTTATTATTATTGGTACCAGTAAAGTATTGAATTAAAGTACTTAAATCAATTGTGAATTTATCGGAGAATTTATAGAGATTGGAGTACAAAGATAGATCTGTGGTGTTAAAGGAAGTAATTGAAAGGATTTGTGATAAGAAATATTTTTATCGAAATTGGAACGCAAGAAATCGCGACGAAGAAATCGTCCCAATTTGCCGGAGAAACAGTAGACTTTGAAACGTGAGTATTTCCGGTTAATTATCGCAACCGTCCTACATTGTTTGCTAGAGTGTTTGCAACGTTGTAAGAAATGAAAAATCTGTGTGGAGATTACACTTAAAAAGTATACGAATATTTCCTTATTAATATTTCTATACTAATATAAAATGTAGAAAAAATTACTCGACTATGTCAGCTCGAATAAAATACAAATTAATCAGCATGTAATGAAATGTATAACGTCGAATTAAATAAGGAATATTTAATTTCTTCGGTAATCTCAGTTTCGACATTATTCTCGATTTATGAAACTGGATAAATCCTTATCGTATTAAAAATCAAACAAAATATAAACGCTATACGAGAGCAGTGATTAACGTTACGATTGTAAATCAAATCTGTTTAATTTTGTGTTTAAACATCCGTTAAATGAGGACAAAAATACGTGCTATTTATAGTGAGATGAGTAAAGTTTGAAAAGCGAGCCTTATCGTTAACAAGATTTAAAACACGCAATTGTCGTCGAGCAACCAAAATACAAGGACAAAAATAATAATCGCGCGGGTCTGCCGAAGTCGGTAATCGTTTGGCATCGGTTAGAAAGATCTGCTTTATTCAAGAAAACATTGTTTCCGTTGAAACAGCTGGTTTCCGTGATCAGGTAAAATCAATGGGTTGGACAAGAAAATGTACAATCGTCAGGCAACGATAAAGGTAGCAGACTACCGATAAAAATTTCCATGATAAGAATACAGGAAATAGGAAAGAAATCGACAGCATATGTCTTTAGGTTAATACACTCGGAAAATTGGGAATTAATGAGATACGGTAGATTTGTGTTTGTTTATGCTATGTATTTTGGCATCCATTTTTAATGATCAATTAATGTACGATGTACAATATAGCAGCAGATGATTATTGATGTTCAACTTGTGCTTTAAACTCAATTTCTTATCCGTGGAATAGTACATCAAAATGTAGACATGGAAACTGTAAGGCGATATTTAATATTATTAAGGAAAGATTAATAAAAATAAACTAGTGTTTGAATTATCTTGGGTCCAGAATTCTGGGTCTCGGTTTGGATTTTGAGTTTGCAGAACTCTAAAAGCACTAAATTGGATTTTAGATCCAGGAAATTTGAATGGAATCAAATTAGATTCTTTGTACCCAAAATTCGGTTAGAATTCATTTGGGCTCTGGGTCTCCAGAATTCTATCGAAATTAAATTGGATCCTTAGTTCCCAGTAATTTGATGAATCCCATGTGGAATCTAGGTCTCCAGAACTTTAATGGATTCCATTTTTACTCCAGGTTTCCAGAACTCTACTGGAATTCAATCGAATTCTGATTCCCCGGAATTCTAATGGAACCATTTTTACGCCGGGACCTCAGAATTCTAATAGAATTCATTTGGATTCTGGGTCTTCCGAACTTTAATGGATTCCACTTGTACTCCAGGTTTCCAGAACTCTGCTGGAATTAAATTGGATTCTGCTTCCCTGGAATTCTAACGAAATCCACTTCTACTCCAGGTTTCCAGAACTGTACTGGAATTCAATCGAATTCTGATTCCCCGGAATTCTAATGGAACCATTTTTACGCCGGGACCTCAGAAGTCTAAAAGAATTCATTTGGATTCTGGGTCTTCCGAACTTTAATGGATTCCACTTCTACTCCAGGTTTCCAGAACTCTGCTGGAATTAAATTGGATTCTGCTTCCCTGGAATTCTAATGAAATCCACTTATACTCCAGGTTTCCAGAACTGTACTGGAATTGAATTGGAATCTGATTCCCTGGAATTCTAATGAAATCCATTTTCACTTTAGGACCCCAGAATTTGAATGCAGTCCATTTCTACTCCTTGTTTTCAGAACTCTATTGGAAATAAAATTGATTTAGGACCCAAGAATTCTAATGATATCCATTTGACATCACTCCAATCTAACTCAACGGAATTCAATATCAATCACATTAAAGTAACATATCATGGCTGGCTAAAACTTCCAAGTACTACTTTCATTATATTCAGTGATATAACCACGTGTTAATCGATAAATATATCTCTAAGTGTTCATTTATCGTTTACCGCCGGTGTCATTTAATTACATACATTAACACATACATCTTGTCGGTGTACAAACTACAAGATAAATTCGAATGTCATTTAATGTCGACATAAGGTGTTTTGAAAGTCAAGTAGAAATTTATTACATTATTTATTGTTTATGAAATTCGAAGGTGTCCACATATGCTACACGTACCATAACTCCTTCAACAATGCACACAGCTTAGCTTCAAAATATACATATTCCTTATCACTAATAATATTACTTTTGTTATTTTTATCTTTATTATCCTCTTAAAATTTCAGGAGTAATACATGCATTACGTAAAACGTACTTGCACAGAATCTGTTCCTTCTTTACAATACACCTTGATACTAACACTGATACACTGAAATATATCGAATATTGTTTAAACAAATGAAACAATTCTAAATACCAAGCTCATCATCGAAGGGAAATAAATGAATTTTTTTATCAATTATAAATATCTTCAAAGATAAACTTCGGCACACGATAATTAAGGACTTAACGTGATAAAGCATATCTGAAGAGAAGAACCGAGGCTTTGGTTAGACGATGATTAATAATTTTCAAAAAATATATTCTCCACTTTCCTGGTGCAATTAAAAAATGAATACCGAGAACACAACGGTCGACCTTATTAATGAAAGGAGAATAGACTCATTAGATAAGATGCTCGTACATATACCTGCTTGTTGACACTGCGTCTCCCTGTTATCGGCTAGATAAGATTTCTGCGTCTTTGTCGAACTTGAAGCATCAGTTACATACGCGAATTCGCGGAGTGCAGCTCAATATATTCGACAAATATATACAGACATCAATTAAATATCCCGCGCTTGAAAAACAGTTTGTCTGATAAGGATCAATATCAAATACCATCCTGAAATCTTTCGTGCCAATCTTTCGATTCTATCGTGACTGCTTCGTTTAGCAGCTTAAGTCTTTCAATATTCAATCCAACGGGTGAGTTTGAATGATTAAAAACTAATTAATAATATGTTGATTAACGCGTTACATATTAATCGGATTTAATATAGGAATGTATGTTGGAAGTAATTTTAACGAAGGTGAAATATTATTTCATCTTAGTTGTGTGTAATGGTGGAGTTATTTCTCCGATAGATTCTCATCGCTCGATTTAATCGATCCACGGAAACGACATCCGTCATTAGATATAATCGAACCGATAAGTTTCACGATCGGATTGCATTCCACAGCTGTTAAACAGAACATTTTCTGTCTCCGATTATGTTCCTCTCCACCTTCCACTGATATCATGATGAGAAGTAAATATTGTAGTTAAGTAAACCGATTGTGCAACAAGAGTTCAATAACAATTGCAATATGTTGTTTTTACCGTACATGTTACTTTGATGACACAACTTTCACATTCGTTCGAGTATCAATAATTAATTAACTGAGATTTCAATATTTTTGACAAGGATAAATGATGAAGTCAGTGGCGGATTAAAAACACATAACATGTATATTTAATATCACTACTTATCATTTTATTTAATAGTGTATAATTTATATTACATGGATAAGTGTCTACTTGATTTCTCGATTGTGAAATTTATGAGCAACTTTATGTATAGATAAGTTTAAATAGTCTATTAAAATGATAAAATGGAGTATCATTAGAATTGGAATATAAGTCAGGAACCATTTTCTTGCTTAGAATTAGCTTTCTATTTCGCACGTGGAATTTTTTGGGTTTGATTTTTGACCGAGTAGATTACAAGTTTAATTTTATGCTTGTCAGAGTCGACGCTACACTTGATTACACGCATTTGTAATTAAAAAACGGTCTATTTGCTTGAGACTACAATAATATTTTCTTAATACTTTGGTGACTGATTTTAAATATACACGCCAGACCTCTTTGCAAATATCGGCAAAACATTCGGGCCATGCTTTAAGCATATGCTAATGAGTAATTGCGTTAACACGGTTTTTGTGTATGCGCACGAATTTTCGAATGCTTTCCAGACATTTCGAAAACGTATCATCGACCTTTCTCGAATAAATTTAAAAATGTCAAGAACATATTTCTGCAAAAAAGATTCCGTTGATTCAAAGCTTTCCAATATTAAGGGTACCCATAAGTACTTAATGTCATTTTTTCAGATTAAATAAACACCGCTACCTTTTTGTGGACGTGATTTGTTATTACATAGCCTATATGTCAATTCAATTTATTGACTTTAGAGAATTAAAAGTCTGCTAGGGAAATGTAAGAAGATTATTAATAATGATGGAGATTTGATTTTAATTAATCTGTATTAAATGTTAAGGAAAATAGAATTTTGTGTAAGAATCAAAAACGACATTAGTTACGGGTACCTCTAATAATAGAGTACTTTCCCTATATATAAGAAACTCTATTATAAAATATTAATACAAAATTTGAAATGAAAAATGTTTACCTTTGAAATTAATTGATACATGAAATGAAACAATCAGAAAATTATGTAGAAGTATAGCAAATTGCAATATAGCATGTTCTAATAATCATAATCGGCAACCAAAATATATTTTACTCCATGCTTCAAAAAGGTGTATCATACTTTTGAAAGAATTTTCTATTAAATCCATATTTTGCACTAAAACTAATTAGTATGTGTAATTTTGGGTTTCGGCTTTTGATAGACCAATGTACATTGTTCTTTACATTGGTCTATCAAAAGCCGAAACCCAAAATCCCACATACTAGTTATTATTGGACCAAGAAATAAACTATTGATTACTAAAACTAATTATAAGATAATCAGTTTAGTAGATCAATTTCCAATATTTCAATTATAGTTGGTTCCAAGTTAAAGGCTGATATCTTCTTCTCCTTATTTCAACAGTACAATTTATTATTTAAAATACATAAAAATGATAGAAATATAATTTACACCACTTGAAAAAGTAATTCGAATCAAAATCATTACTAAGATTTGTTTTCAGATTATACGTATATAAAACATTCATTATGCAATACCAGCTACATAACAAGAATCAATTAATAAATTACTTGTACGTATCCTGCTCAATAATTTATAGGATATTAAAGATTAATGTTAACATTTAACCGCACAATCTCCAAAGTGTATGTCGGCTAGGGAGTCCAAGTTATGCAATGGAAATCACGAATCCTCGTTTACCTAAGCGCGTCCTCGTTATTATATAAAAAGGAGGCAACCGAAGAAATAAATTGTCGCGCATGCAATTGTTAGAGTGTTCCAGCAGTGCTAGGCCAAGGCGCTAACTCCAATTATTCCAGCGACTTAATTACCGGCCTCTAACGAGACGCCATTATTTCCAGGAACAGGAAACGTTCTCCGACAGATGCGAAACCGCGTCGTTGTTAAGTTAGAATCGCGAACGGAAGAAAGCAACATTGCTATATGTTGACTATGTCTTGATTACGTTTTTTGATCGATTATCCTAGGAATTTCTAAAATTTTAATGTTCAAAAATTCCCAAGTCCTACAATTTCCGGATTCTGAAGTTTTTAAATTCAAAGATTGAGGTATTCGGTCATGAAACATGGTATCTGACATTTTTCGTAAAATTGAGTTATTGGCATCAATGTATTGGAGTATTATTAACAAAAACTTTGCAATCGATTTCCCGAAATTTACTTTTTGTTAGTTGCCATGTTTTACGACCGAGTGCCTCAATTTTGAAGTATTAAAATTCTTAAAATGTAACAACTTATTAAGTATAATTATCAAAAAATCTTTAAATATAATTATCGTATTAAAACGATGGTTTTTGCAACATAATTAGTGAGTTACGTTTAAAAACCTTGTCGAATATTTTTTACAAAAGTGTAGTAGTTTTTATAAAACATTAGTTTAAATACTGAAATTCTCACCTGAAAATAGAGTGGCGTTTTATTGCATTACAAATATTACTAAAAAGTACAAATTAGTCGTTCATGATTTTGCTGAAAATTCCACCGATAACAGGTGTCAAATATTAAATAGTGTAATTGATAAATCGGCAATATTAAAAGCGTTATTTCGTGTAAATTAAAATAAAATCTCGGTTTGAAATTTCAAGAAAACAGATTCCTTTTAGCAGGCATTTACGAGAAATTTCTTGATTTATTGCTCCACTGTCAGGTTTTATAGTGAAATAAAAACATGGTATTTATTATACTGCCATTAAAGAGATCATGCGTTTAGTGTCTGATCGTAAAACAATGGTAACACTATGTGCCTTTATTGGCAGTGTAAACGCATGTTTCATAGAAACAAATGACTAATAACGAGGAGAACAACAGTGGATTATACAAGAATATGACTCACATAGATTCTACGGACGAACAACGTCAAGGAAATCATGTCAAATGAAACGTGAAGGAATTTACAAAGCATTAAGTTCTAGCACCGCGAAAGATAGGATTCCATTCGTAGGAAAATTCTTAGTCGATTGCAGCATATTCGACAAACGGGGTTATAATTATCATTTGGGTAATCGTCTATTCGTATGGCTAATCAAATATCCTTATCATACCCCTGATATATAGTATAAGCCGACCTTTTTCCTCGTAACGAGGCCATGCACCGTATGAAGAGACCTCCCTATGATGTTCAACGCTCAGATACGATGATATCGTTAAAACAATGATAAGAACTACTCTCCTTTTGTTAATGTACCGATCAAATACTTCGGTTGAACCACGTAAAACGCTTTCATGTTGAACATCAAGGAAACGCATTGCGTAACGCGATTCGTGTCTCGTGATCTGTACTCGTGTTTCAATTTAATTATCACAGTTGTTGGTTTCATGTTGTTAATTAATTAAGAGTTAACTGCTGTTGTGGGACCTGTCTTGAAGTTCCTTCGACCTTGTAAGTCTTGTTTGAACTTATGAAACAATTATTCTTGGAATTTTATGTTAATTATTTATCTTTTTAAACCACGACTGAAGTAAAGATCCAAAGTTTTATTTAGTGTTATATTCTGTGATACTTGGAGTTTTTAATTGATGCTCGATAATAAAAATTGACGTGTGTTACTTATGAGATGAATAACAATAAGTCACACCTGTGAATAGGAATTTCGTTTCATTACAATTTTTGTGCTAAATATATCGAACAATAAAGCTGAATTTCGACTAACATATAATAGAGTTCTTCATTCACCGAGTATTCTCCTATGCTAATTTCAATTGATGATATTGAATTGATCACTTAAGCTCTTTGATACGGTGTATAATAGCACGTGTATTTGAATCGATGAATATTAATCGCTTATAGAAAATGTCGTTCATTTACGTGGATGTCGATGTATTACGTAGAAGGGAACTAAATCGTCACGTGAAAAGTCATAACGCCGTGGAATCATTCCGTAAACGAGAATATTCTCATCGTGAGAATGTGCTAATGCATTGTGACGTCAAGTCACAATGTAACGTGCACCAAACATTATTAGCATAAACATGTGACAGCTCGTTCAAGCAATCAAGCCACGTGCTTGACTTGAACTCTATGTAAAACTTACCAATATTTGATCAAACGTCAATTTGAATATAATGACCACCTTGAAATCGCATTCGACAAAGAAACTGTTTTGCATTCTGTAGAATTTCATATACTTTTTAATTCACATTTTTATACCGGTAACAATGGAATAATAGCACAATGTTTGGGATTATATTCAATTTTAATATGGAAATAAAACTTAATAGAATATTTTTTATTCAATTAAATTTCTATGGAATCAAATGAAATTCTTGAACACCGGAATTCTAATAGAATACATTTGCGCTCTGGGATTCCAAAATTTTAATAGAATCCATTTGGGCATTCAGTCCCCAGAATTTTCAAGGACCCTTTTCGGTTCTGTGTTTCCAGAACTCTATTGGAATTAAATTAAACTTCGAGATCCTATAGCTCGAATAGAATTAAATGGGATTCTGGGTCCCCAGAATTCTGATGTAATCGATTTGCACTCTGGGACCCCAGAACCTTAAGAGAATTCATTTGGACATTGAGTCCCCAGAATTGAATGGAATCCAATAACATAGTTACTGTTCTAATCAAATGCTGATAGGTGTATTAACTGGTATTAATAAATAGCTTATTTTTATATGTTTTTTAGAGCCAAAAGAATTTGTATTCGAAATGGGTTGGATGAAGAAAACATGATGAGGTTTTCGTGCTTCCCGAGACCAAGCATTCTGGGACAGAGGGGGAGTATTAATCTCACCCCTCTGCCTGGGAATGAAGAATCAACTAGTATCACTAGTATAAGTATAGTAAGTAAAACATGCAAAGAAATTTTCTAAAGAAATGCTTGAATCCTTTTTCACTAATCTTCTTTAACAGAATGGCAGTGCGAGAAGCGCAGTTATTACCAGTTACAAGCAGTCTGGGGAACCAGACTTAACTCATGGCGTCGTAAGTACTCGGTAAACCGTTTCGACTTATTTGGTATTAACTAATTTTGCATTAACATTGAATTGAATTATTAGATACGTCCCCTACCAGGAGCAACGACTTCAAATGGAACCGGGCCATCCGTGAATTCGAATCTAAAAATTCGATCCCAACCAATCTCCCAACAAAATCATACCAATCATCTTCCTACTCATCAAGAACAAGAACAGGAAGATACAGCAAGTACAGATAGTCAAGATCAACCTTTGCACAACCCTAGAGGTGGTGTTATTGGTAGAACGCCAACACCACCATCGGCGCCTACACCTGTTTATGAAAAAGATGCCAGGTAATAAAATGTAAAAATCTGGTATTAAAACATTTATGAAAATCCGATAAATATGTAATAAATAATGAATATTCTCTGTAATACAGATGTAGGAGGCAAATTAAGAGAGCGATTTTAGAAAATGAGTTTCTTGGAAATCTTGAGGATAACCAGGTGGAAGCCCTCGTCAGTGCAATGTACCCCAAACAAATACCACCAAGTACTTTGGTTATTCGAGAAGGGGATATCGGTAATATATAATGATTTATAATTTGAGTAGAATGATGAAAAAATGATGAAGCTCTCGTGATTTTCCGAGACTAAAAATTCTGGGACAGTGGAGGAATGTTAATCACACCTCTGCTACGGAATAAAGAATCAACTAGTATCACTAGTATAAGTATAGATGGACATCCAAAAAGATATTTCATCTAACAATTTTATTAATAAATCCAGGATCACATTTATACGTATCGGCGGAAGGAGAATTCGATATCTATCAAGGTAATAAATTCCAAAGGAGTTTTGGGCCCGGTGTTGCATTTGGAGAGATTGCTTTACTGTATAATACGAAGAGGCTACGAACTATTAGTGGTAAATATTTTACAAATATTAGATAAAAATTCATTACTGATATGAAATAAAAGTAAAAATAATATTGAATGAAACCAAATTGTATTATGTTAAATACAATGAAGTTGTGATATTGTGATTGTGAACTTCTGGATTGAAAATATATTCAATCCTGGATGATTGTCTGTATATATTGCACACATTTTTAAATATGTGTATAATATGGAAAATACTTCAATACTTTAGTAAAAAAGGGCGGAAAAGTATGGGTCCTGGACAGATCCGTTTTCCTGACTGTAATGATGAGAACTGCGCAAGAACGTTTGGAAGGAAACGTAAGATTTCTCCAACGCGTTTCCGTTCTCCAGAAACTTCCGGAACCCAAGGATCACCTTCTCGCGAAAATCTCTGATCTTATTCGTGTGGTATGTCACCAATTAAAATTCATTTTATTATGATCTTAACTTCGTCCAATTATGGAGTCAATAAATATTTGCCTGAAATATTTTGCTTAGGAATTTTTCCCCGCCGGTGCTAAAATAGTAAGACAGGGTGAGAAAGGAGATAAGTTTTACATAATTAGTGGCGGAAATGTTCGAATTACAAAAGATACCGAATACGGGGGTGAAGAGGAGTTAGTTGTCCTTGGTAAAGGACAATATTTCGGAGAGAAAGCTCTCTACGATGATGAAGGAGAAAATCGACGCCACGCGAATGCCATTGCACTTGCACCTGGTGTCGAATGTTTGACATTAGACCGATCGTAAGTTACAATTAAAATGATCTATTTTCTAGGTTTTATTCTTAGCTATTAAAACTATGTAGACGCAGTAAGAATTATCTAATTATTATCTATTATGATAATAATACAATTATGAAGACAATTAGAGATAATAACAAAGAATAATTATTTGTTATAATTAAGTCCACCAAGTCCTCTCTATCTCTAACCATTGTACTGTCATTACTTTTTTCGTGTTTATATTGTACTCAATTTATTTTCTTCTCTATATTACTCTCTTTTCTCGGATTTTATGTGTAAATTATACGTCCCATTAAATTAGAATAATAATAATTATGTACAATCAATTTCCAATTTCATTCCAATAATAATCAATTAGTTAATGCAATAATATCCAATTTATATCGAAAATCTAAACCAGGTCCTTCTTGAATTACTTGGGTGGTCTCGACGAGATTCGAAACAAGGACTGGTTAGCCGAATACGAGAAACAGAAGCGATCCTTAACTCCAAAGAAATGGACAAACGAGTACTCGAATTTGACTCTAAACGATTTGGAAACCAGAGGTACTTTAGGAGTAGGAGGATTCGGAAGAGTCGAATTAGTCACTTTGAAATCAGATCCAGACAAAAGTTTTGCGCTGAAGAAACTGAAGAAGAAAGTGATGGTAGAACAACAGCAACAGGAGCATGTATTAAATGAAAAACATATCATGCAAGCTTGCGATTCGCCGTTTATATGCAAGTTAGTATTAAAATTGTAATCTTTAATGATGTCTATGCAGGAAAAGGTGTTTGTATGTATTGGATCTGAATATTCAAGGTTAATCGATAATGCTGTTTAACTTAGGCTTTATCAGACTTATAAGGACAATAAATATGTCTACTTCCTTATGGAAGTCTGCCTCGGTGGAGATGTATGGACAACTTTACAAAGAAGGCGATACTTCGATGACATTACGGCTCAATTTATGGTTGGCTGTGTGGTGGAAGCTCTCGATCATCTTCATTCGTTGAATATTGTCTATCGAGACTTGAAACCCGAAAATCTTATGCTCGACACACGTGGATATCTCAAATTGGTAGGTTTAATCAAATTTATTAACCGATTAAGAATTTAATACAATTTCCAACATTCGCAAAAATACTAGAACCCTTGCTGGTCTCTTCTTTCAGTTTAATTTGATCTCTTAAATGTATTAATATAATATAAAATGTTTCTGGTATCGCAGATTATTATTGTTTAATTTGTTTATCTCGGCTTATATTTTAACTCTGTATATTTGCAATTTTTAATTTTTAAACTGGGCGGAAGAAAGCGAAATCTGATACTGAAACGTATCATTTTTAGTAAATAAATAGTGTAACTTTTGTCTTGAAATAATAATTGGCTCTTTATTATAGACATATAATTTAAATACTTTTAGGTGGACTTTGGGTTCAGCAAAAAGATTGGTCCAGCAAAGACGTGGACCTTTGCTGGTACACCTGAATACGTTGCACCAGAGATTATTTTAAACAAAGGACATGATAGGTATATCAATTTGGATGTATATTAATATTTATAGTTAACACATGCTCACCGGGACGGTAATTTTTTAAATAAAAATTTTTAAATCATCAGTTATTTTATTACCAAAGCTCGTATATAGAGAGAAAAAACTGTGCATGTTATGCGCGTCCCGGCGCCTACGTGTTACAATGTTACAGTCTAATACAATTTTAGAATAATTTTCATAATTATCACTTTAATCAAAAGGGCGGTGGATTACTGGGCGCTTGGTATTTTAACTCACGAGTTGCTAGTCGGCAAACCACCTTTCCGAGGTGCTGATCATATGACAACTTATAATAAAATTCTGAAAGGTGTTGAAATGGTTGGGATACCAAGTATTGTCAGCAAGAATGCCAGTAATCTTATTAAAAAACTTCTTCGTTTGAGTCCTTCGGAAAGATTAGGATACCAGAGGAATGGTATCCAGGATATACGAGATCATAAGTGAGTTTACACTAAAACCCGTGAAAGGTTTCCTTTTTATATAATAAATTGTTATTAATTTGTAATAAATCCATCATAACTAATACAATAAATTGTAATTAATCTAAACAAAGATTTAATAGAATATTATTTATAATGTTCACGTTATTAAATAATTATTACTATTATATAATGCACTATTATTGTTACCGAAGAAATTCTACATAATTGATAAAATACATTGTAGTTTATGTAAGAAATATTTATTCAAATATTTCATTTTTTCTTACAGATGGTTCTCCAGCTTTAATTGGCAAGCTTTGCAACGATTAGCTTTGCCAGCACCAATCGTCCCAACCGTAAGTTTATTTATAAAATAATCATTAAGAAATGAGTTTTTAATACGTACTTTAATATTCAATGTTAATTGAATACCTAAATTAATGAGGATTATGAAACACATTTATTAATATGCTGTAATATGTGAACAATATGTAATAATATATGTATACAGGCGGCAAATCATTTTTAATATCATCTTTAATAATAGTTGTTAACATTTTATGTTTTCAGGTTCGAAGTGAAATTGACACAAGAAATTTCGAAAGATACCCTCCAGACCGTAATATTCCACCAGACGAGTTTTCCGGTTGGGACACAGACTTTTAATTAACAAAATGGACAGATAACAAGATCTACGTGCGTTATCTGTTAAACGACCGATAAAGGGTCATAAATACGCCAAACGAAAAGAATGAACGCGTAGACGTCACATTTCGATATCAACTCGTTAAAAAAAGTACTGCTTTCATCGATGACATGTAGATAAAAGTTATCACGAATAATTTTCGACACCCTCGACTATTACGTCACAGTAACCGTCGCGTATTTAAATTAATTATAAACTGCAAATTATTCAATGATAATTTAATACTTTAATTCTTCTAGTACAGAATTATTTTTCACTTGATTTCAATAAATTGTTGTTCAGTCATCGATGTTTCGAAATGATGAAATTCGAAAACAACAAGTTCAACAAATCAGTTTATGATACTCCACAATCGACGATGTAGCTGTCAACAATAGAATAGTATTAAGTCAGCGAATTAATAAATTTATAACTAGATTAAGTAAAACCTTCCATTGTCTCCTGATTTTTTAATGACTATGTCGTTCCAGATGATTTCTAACAATAAAGATTTTCCTATATAAGTCTATGATAAATGATCATCAACGTCTTCATAAATTGAATGAAATGATAAATTATTTCTAAGGCAACAATTTTGTTATTGAATATAATAATTTATTGGCATTGCCTGCTATTTCAGCATTTCTCTCTTCATCCTAATTAAAGAACCCTTTCAAGAATAAAAGTAACCTTGTGTATCTTGCACAAGAATAATACACCTTGATTATATTCGCAAAAATAATCTTTATCGATACACTAACCGTATTAAACTTTAGTTTTTATCGTAGTTATCAAGTACAGTCATTAAGGACGCATACTTCGCGTTTTTTTATTGTCGTCGGTTGGAGATAAGAGTTATAAGTTTTCTTCGTGCAACTATTCGTCAGTCGCTCCTTGACACTTTAAACAATCACTTTACCCGAGAATAATTACATACTCTAAGGTAACATTTTTATTGTATATCATATATAAATATATTAAACAGCATAAAACTAATATCTTAGTTGCGATTAATTTATTTAGATATTTAGTAGGAATTAAAGTTGGACTTCGACTATTTTTGTACAGATATTTTGTTTAGTAACATATCATTGAATTTTATTATTAAATACGTGCAATGATTTTATCCTATTGCAACATCAACTGTTCAATATTTTGATTTGTTACTTGTATCAAATAGTACAGTAATTTGATGTTCTTGCGGTATCTAGTACTGACTTCTTCCGTTGAAGAGATCACTTGTTATCTCAACTGCAATTTCTTGTACTGATGTCACTCGTTACTATTTCTGTAGATAAAAGAAAAATATGATCCTTTTTCATTTATTAAATAGTATGCCAGCTGATCAATGCTACGTAATTTATCGGAATCATTCTTATTAACTGTTGAAAAATTCAATTTGATATCAAGCTTGACAAATTTTAATTTTTCCCAAACTCAAAAGAAAGTAATGTTTATCACTAGAACTATCGAACATGTACTCGGTTATGCTTTTATTTATTTATTTATTTAGTTAGTTATTAACGGGCAGTGTGCCTGTAGTACAATGGGTATAATACATTTTTATACTAATTTACATTTTACATTTATTTGTATATAAACTATAGCTGAAAGGTGTAATTTTATTAATGGATTCGATTATGCGCGTTGTGTATATAAAATAATGGTACATGAAATCTCAATTAATCAGCCATTATGTGTTGAAATAATTTTATTAAAAATTGGAGACAAGTCATTCTGACTTCTTCCGTGGTTCTAGTGTTAAGAAAAAATTCTGTTAAATCTCGTGCGTTGTTTCTTTAGATCTTATGTTCGAAAGGAAATTAATTTTGGAAGAGCCATGCATTATTTGTGTTTGCAAAAAAGTTTCCGAGCGAGTGTCGATTTCCTTCGATCTTCGCGGAATCGACGGAGGAGCGATGAATTTTATCGTTCTTTAACTTTTCAACGAAAACGTGGTATCCTTGGTGAAGTGAAAGTATCGTCGAAGACAGCCGTAACAAATATTAAGAAAAGTGACGAGTAAGATTTAACAAATACTTCTTCTATAAGCGTATATTAATTATACTGATTATAATAATTAATTAAAGTGAATTCTGCATTTCATAAAACTTCCGAGATTTATGTTATCCATTTGATTAATTTAGAACAAAGGAACTTATTAGAAACGCATTCCGGAACAATAAATTTCTTGGTGATCTCGACGAAAGACAAATCGAGCAATTAATCGCGGCGATGTATCCGAAAAACTTGAAAGCTAATACGCGCCTGATACAGGAAGGTGAAACAGGTGAAAAAAGAATGCTTGTAATAAATATAATATTAATAAAGTACTACATCGATTAATTTATATATGTAGACTTACTGGTAATAAAAATAACATTGTAACAATAAGCTACTATATCAATTAATATAGATATATTTCATATTGAGTGCGTAAGAAATATTAGGAATCTCGCCACAATCTTGTGAAATATTCTCAACATGCGAAAATTGGAAGATAATAATTATTCTAATGCAAAATAATGAAAAACCCCACTTTAAATATTTTATTTCACTGTCAATAATTTATTTTTTATTTGTGAATGAAGGCTCTCATTTATACGTTTCGGAAGAGGGAAATTTCGAAATATACGTAGGTAATACTTTTTATGGGAATTTTGGACCAGGAGTTGCTTTTGGAGAGCTAGCATTGTTGTACGATACGAAAAGATTGTCCAGTATAATTGGTATTCAAAATTCATTTTTATTTGCATTTATAATGCATAGAGAATTACGTAATTCTTGTATACGTGTACATAATTAATATAATCTTATATCGCAGTACAGACCGCCGGGAAAGTTTGGGTTCTGGACAGAGCAATGTTTCAATCCATCTCAATAATAAGTGACGAGGAACTGATGCAACATAATCTTCAAACTCTTCGACGGATTTCGATATTGAAATCACTTCCCGAAGAAGTCCTTTTGAAAATGTCAGACCTGATAGTTATTGTAAGAAAAATACGAACTTCCCCTTATCTAATATTATCAAAATTGTCAATTAATGTTAGCAATAATTCATATTTATTATCAATATTATCAATTAATATTAGCAATTATCCGTCATGTAATAAACCCAACACAGTTTGTACCATAAATATTTGTAAAACACGTCAGCTAATTAGAATTATTTCGTTTTAGGAATTCTATGCCGCCAATTCGTATATTATCCGTGAAGGAGACCCCGGAAATAAATTTTATATAGTAAATGGTGGAAATGTACGAATCACAAAGAATAAGGAAAATGGAATGGAAGAGGAATTAACGGTACTAGACAAAGGAGATTATTTTGGTGAAAAAGCTCTGTATGATAATGGAGAGGCTCGTCGGCAAGCGAATGCAATAGCATTACCGCCTGGAGCAGAATGTTACACCATCGATCGCGAGTATGTTGATAACGTAGTAATTCTTTACCTAAAAGACATTTTTTTAACTCTAACTGCTAATAAATAAAATGAAGTATAAATTATTACTTCAAATCAAGTACACCCAATTCTGTTTTCACACGATAGATATCTATGGATTCTTTAGAACTATCATTTCATAATTTGTAAAATAAAAAGAATTTTACTTTGACCTTCATTAAATTTTTATACAAAGTTCATTTAAAAAAAGTTCGTGTAGAAACAGAATTGAGTGTAATTAAAGTTAGAGAATTTTATTAGCAAATATTTGTATTCCTAGTCTTAGATCTAGAAGTAAAAATATTGCGAATGTTACACGGTTCATTTGATTTATGATCCAGGGCGTTTCTAAATTACCTTGGCGGATTAGAATCGATTAAAAATAAAGATTGGCATATTTATCAAAGGCCAATCGTATCAGAAGATTGGGATGAAAGATTTCGGAACTTAAAATTGTCCGACTTGGAGGTCGAAGCAACGATTGGGACCGGTGGATATGGAAGAGTCGAATTAGTAATTGCAGAATCTATGCCAAATATTAGTTTTGCGAGGAAAAAGGTAAAAAAACATGTTATTACTCAGGGCAGTTTTCAAAGGATGATTTACAATGAGAAGAATCATCTAAGAGCTTGCAATTCTCCCTTTATATGCAAGTGAGTACATTATATTATGTTAATACTTATTATATATTAATTTTGATTTATGCCTTCTCTTTTCGTTTATAGAAACCATATTTGTAGATTAATTTTATTGATCGGTAATATTCTTTGAGAGCTCTCATTTTTGCGATAACTTTGATATATACAGTTATTATTTCATGTAATTAAGTTTGTTGAATCGAAGTTTATAATAAAGATCGCGGATTTAGTTGCCAAACTAATAATACTTGGAATGCATTAATAATTAAAAATTATAGATTTTTCATACTTAAAGATTAATAGACTGCAATTATTAGCATTGTAAAGTAATTTGAAAATTTGTCAACTTAAGATACGAAGAATCATTGGAACTTATTTTGGATTTAAAGATTGTACAGGACGTTTAAGGATAACAGATATATTTACTTCTTGATGGAAGTTTGTCTTGGCGGAGACTTAAGAACAGCTTTACACAGAAATGGCCGATACGAGAATTCAGCGACACGTTTTATATCTGCTTGTATTGTTAAAGCTCTCGAGCATCTTCATTCACTTGGAATTATTTATAGAGACTTAAAACCTGAGAACTTAGTCATCGATAGAAAAGGCTACGTTAAGCTCGTAAGCTTATTAATTGATTTTACATTACTATCATTATACGAAGTTACAATTGAATCAAAATGAATAAATGTTTATAAAGACTGATCTAGGATCGAGTAAACATATCGGACCATATAAAACGAAAACTTTTGTGGGAACTCCTGAATACTTGGCTCCTGAGATTATTCAGAGCAAAGCATACAACAAGTTAGTAAATTACGAAAAATATTACAATTGTTACAAGTTTGATACTTGTGATTATTTATAATCCACAAATGGAAGTAGGATTATTACTTTACATTGTTAAACTACTAATAGCTAAAGTCAAATGACTAGATTGTTTCTATCTTTTCTTAATCATTATAATTTACGGATTATAATAATTATTATGAATTATAATATATTATAATTGTTATACTTGCCTGTTAAAGAGCTGCTGATTACTGGGCACTTGGGATCGTCGTGTATGAATTATTAGTTTGTCGCACGCCCTTTCAACATGTTAATGACATGGAAATATACAACAAAATTCTCGCGGGTTTTAATGAAGCCGTTGTACCAGCATTTGTTAAAAATACAGCAAAACATTTTATTCAAGGCCTTTTGCAAGATGATCCAATAAAGAGGCTTGGATACTTGAGAAACGGTATTTCGGATATTCGTAACCACAGGTAAACGTTTATATTAATATAATATTGAAGTTGTATGAAATATACAATATTTTATAGAATATAATGTTCAGTATAAAATTTCTAGTAAAATACATATTAGATAAGAAATATTTTAATATTTAGTTCTGTGTAAACACGAATTTGAGACATTTCGAAATTAATTGATTATTGGGTAATATTATCACTAGGTGGTTCCACAATTTTAATTGGACAGATTTAGAGCAACAAACTATGCTGTCTCCTATTGAACCAACGGTAAATGTGATTCTCTAAATAACTTTATTTAGAACGAATTATTGTGGCAGACAATACGTAATAATAAATGTAAAATGTTTATTGTATTTTACAATTTTCAGGTTAAAAATCATCTCGATTTAAGAAATTTCGATAGATATCCTCCTGATCGGAATGCTGCGCCAATAGACTTTTCCGATTGGGATAGAATGTTTTAATGTCACATGAGACTCGAGAAGAACGATAGATATATAAATATATAAATACCAATCGATGCACATACAAAAATATGTTCGGATTTTAATATTCCGATAATATTAACATTATAGATATCAAACTTGCAATGTGAAGTGCCATTAAATTCCCAAAATTGTTATTTATGTTTCTTTCTTAGTACAAACAGAGAAGTTAAGTACAAATAAAGAATGAAAAATAAATATAAAAAAGGGGGACATTAACTTTACGATGCTGAAAAGTAAATGGAACTTGGTGAATATATGAATATTTAATATTACACCTTATTTTCGACCAACGAAAAGGAGACTTTAATGACCGAATAAGCGGGAGTCACATTACAGTCTAATGAAATGCTAGTATGTAGAAATTACTTTTATTTTCGATAGAATACTAAATACAGAAATACAAATTTTAATACATTATTATTTTCGGTTAGCCTCTGCGTAGTTTAAATTGGTAGAACTTTGAAATTCTTACAAATGTATTATTATGATCGTAACTCGCCAGGTTATCTTGCAAAAAAGCAGCTCCGTAAATGCAGATGAAGTTGGTTAAAACCTTGTTTCGGCAAAAGTTATATTCTCGGGATTTTCTGAATTCACATTTGCAATTATTTGCAATCCTTGAATTAATAGGTAACATACAAGTTAAATTAACAATTTTCCAACAACCCTGATTAAATGAAATCCTTAAAGAGCATGCCAGTTATTTTGAAACGTCCATTACCAACATGAATGATTCTTCGGTTGGTGATGGACGTTTGAAATAAATCATCAACTACTGTAAAGTTCTAGAAAAAAGGCACTTTGGAACTTTGAACGGGAAGAGGAAACTTCTATGCTAAACCAGTGGTCACTGACCACTGACTTTCCAGAATCCAGCAGTATCTACGTGGCTGAATAATCGGTTTGAATTTAAAAAGGGCGGGAGCGCAAGTCATTTCAAAATCCGTAAAGCAGCCTGTAAAAAATTTACCGCCAGGCGACACTGTGATCTGTTCTCGCGCCCCTATTGGCCGACGCAAGCGCGCTCGGGGTCAGCTGTGCATGCTCGGCCAGCAGTCGTGGACGCGATTCCGTGCAAATGGCGTCGCTCGCGTTAGTATGAGCTCGCGTATGCCGTGTAATAACGCGTACGGGCCTTGTCCGGGCGCGGAGCCGCGCGGCCCAGCCTGACGGCAAGCGTGTGTGTGCAATGAGAAATCAATTGAATTTACTCACCATTAAATATATCGCGTTCTTATACCCAATCGTAGTAAACCCGTGTTGTTTATCGCCGACAACGAGCGAGCAAACGGATAGTGTCACGAAGTGTGAATAAAGAGCGAGGTGAGTGGAAGATAGTAGAGAAACAACTAGGAATTTAGTGTTCCATATACCACGCGGAGAAAGAGATACGTAGAAAGCGAAGTGTGCGAGTGCGAGAGAGAAAGAGATAAGTGATCGTGGTTAAACGTGCACGGAAAGCGAAGGAGAAAACATCTGGTTACCAAGAAGACGCGCTTTTAAACGAGCTTCTCGATCGCCTTGGTAATATATGATTCGAAATATGTTAGCACGTCTTTATTTGTTGCTATCTGATTGGGGGAAATGTGTCGGGGAATTGTCGTTGCGTAGAAAAGAAAATCGTCCGATAGATTCCGTGTACCAAGCCGATAAGAAACGATACGTCAGGGCCGATTTCTAAGCAGCATATCAAACATAGGAGGGAGGGAAAGGTAAAGATAGAAGTTAGTAAGTGGAGGCATTTCTAAGGTAGTTTACGGGCTCGACTCTTTTTGCATCGTGACCGGTGCATGCGTGTTACTTTGCCAAATCTAACCGAATGCACTCGTAGATTGGTAGATGACATTTTTAGAGGAAATTGTCGCGGGGGATACTTATCATATCAATTTCCCTCTCGTATTATGTGCCGTTCACAAGATACTTTAATACTACGTACATTTTTAACACAGGTTCATCGTAAGACACATGTTTTCTCGCAAGTCCGTCTGTATGTATTAAATAGCTCGGTCCCACTGCATTATCTTTATCTTTTTATTTTGCGCCTTACTCTTATCATCTGAAAGGATGAGTTTCTCGTACGGCCATGTTTTTCATATCAAGAAAACACGTTTCTCGCGCACTCACGGGCACGTGTGGGCGAAGCTGAATGTTTTTGTTTGCGCCGCGACATCGTCCTAAATACGAATACCGGTTGCATAAGAGGGTCGTGCTGTCTACTACTCGCTTAGTAGGGCATTCGAACTCTTTCGAATCTCTTAAACATCTTGCATGTTACTCCATTCTAGTTTTATACGTTTGGATTCAACCTTAAGATGCAAACCTTCTTCCATGATCATATGACTTTCCTTAGTTAAGCTGAATCATACTTCATGAAGCATGGAATTAGTCAATAATGCGTTACCCAACAAGCATTTTCCTTCTTGGAATGCTAGAGAAAAAAAGCTTCTTGCGGTTCCAAGTACACTTTAATCTCTCTGAATTCCGAGTGGCAACTAGCTCTAAAGCCTTACCACGTGTCTTCAGAATTGATAAAAATAGAGATAGACCCTAAAATGATTTCCCTCATTTTAAATCTTCGTTCAGTATATGGCTCGTTAATTATACCCTCTTTTTGACGGATTTGTGTAATTAACGTTTGACAACGCAATCCGTAATGTAAAAGGTATTTCGTAAGTTTATATTTGCAATTTAATTATTAACTGATAGTTGAATGTTGACATAACTTTGCGAAATAGTAATTCATAAACAAAATGTTATAGTATTATATTACTGTTTCTAGAAGCTTGGAGTATATCATATGATACAAATACATACATAGATTTTCCACACGACCCATTTATTCATTCTCAGGGTTCAATTATGGAATAGCTTACGCGTAAATAGTACGAGATATCAAAGCATTACATCACAGCACAAAATGCTACCTTATCGTACAATCGTTTAATTTCCTGCTTTCCTAGATTTCTCAGTCGGCAGCCCGAGTAAAGTGCGCGATTAAATATATGTATATCTCATTGCCACATAAATTATGTTTCGAAACCTGGAGTTGAAAACAATTTTGAAAGAATCGAAATTACGGAAGTTTAAGGAAGACGGGATATTAAAGTAAACCTTAAAATAAATGTACGCAAAAGGCGTTTAACCTCGACGATACGAATGACTCCAGGGTCAAGGGGCACTAATACTTCTAAGATAGTAGTGCCGACGACTCACACTAACAGTATTTATTAAATAGAATTGTTACAAAGCCAATCTCGAACGGTATCGATAAAAACACTTGCGTAACGTTCTTAAAAAAACACGTGACTTTCGAGGCTCATAAAAACTCATAAAAACATGGTCAGGAAAATTGTTAGTGCTCTCAAATTTACGAAACCGTATACCGCTGTTTGTGCATTGCTGTTTCTTCGACGTCATCTTGAATTTGAATATCGTGTACTACGGAATTCCTATCAGTGTTTATTAATTATATTGACAATAATCACCATCCTTTTTCATTAAATTAATGAATATAATTAATGTGTATAATGCCGTGTCGATCTCCATTTTGGATAGATCAGTTCACGTCAGGTCATTTTTATTTTGTAAAAATAAGTTGTCTGTTTAAAGAAGCATATTTTGCTATTCATGATTTACTGCTATAATTAGTTATTAGAACTATCTAAAGTATTCTCTGTACGTAATTTCATTATAAAATTAAGCCGAAATATTTTGAAAGAACTTGGGTGATGCTTACATATAAAATGTAAATTAAATATGAAGAAAATGTTACCAGTTTTCTTAATAATTTATGGGTGATTCGTTATCCAGGGAAGATGTAGTTCCATGATTGAGAATTACTACTTTGTGTGTTACATTATACATTGCACAATGATACATGAAGTATGTTACGACAGATGCTATGCGAGGCCGAGACCAGTGGATCCTACAGAAATATTGTCGATTCTTAATATCAGTCAGATAACAGAAGAAAACTCGCGCGTCTCCAAAACCGGTTGTAACGGGTTAACCTGTAGTTTACGATACGAAGCAACAACTCCACAAGTTCCGTTGCAACGTATTTAGACATCCGCCACAAAATCAATTTTACCCATAGTTTTCTATGCATTAATTTCCCTATACCTTGTATACAAACAGCGCGACATGCATTCCTGATTACAAATAAGGTAGATTCCATATAATGAAATAAAATGCGCTCCATGTGCCTCATGAATGATTTAATATTACAAATCTTTACACTTTTCATAAACCAGTTTCGTAGCTAAAGAATATTCTTCCATAGTTTCTATGATAATTTGTATTCCCCTGTTTATTGTCAAGTCTGAACGAGGAGATTCAGAAGAACAAAATGATTAACTTAACATGAGTGAGATTGATCAGTGAGCTATAATTAAATTTATCGTTTGTTCATCTTAAATTGAATACAATTGCTATTATTAAATTCTACCATGATCTGCAATTATGGTAGCTACTACCGATAAAAGAATATACAATGAAAAGTTCAGTTTCCTCATATGTGGAACCACAGACGAGATAATTATAGACCTCTTATCTTACGGGAGCTTGCATCCCACAAAATGCAGTACCGACATCGGCTAAAGTCAGGTAAGCAGGCTGTTTTTCGCCTGAATCTGCCGCGTAATCAGGGCAATAAATGAAAGAAGTTTCATTCCGTCGAATTATCACCATTGTGATTTAAACGTTGGATGACATATGAAAATCGTAATGGGGTGCTAGCACCCCGAAATCACGGGAAACGAGAGTACAGAAGATTGTAGGTCTAACCTTACCTCGTCTGTGGTAGGACATATGTAATTACACCTAACTTTATGACATGCACAGAATTACCAGTGGAGTTTCCCCTTATCACTTAATGTGCTAATTAATTCTAACATTGTATCCAGACATTGTAACAGCTTTCTTGTACTCTATGTAGCTTGTTTTAAGCACCCTTCAACTTAAAAGGCGTTATTCTTAGGTAGCTGATATGGACTGTGTATTCATCAATTATTACCGTGAGTTTTGAAATCTTCGGAAACGCTAGAAGCATTTATTACTTTTCGATATACATATTTATAGATGCCAGAGACATATATACGCATTAATATGGTCATTATGATTTATTTTTTCCTGTATCTGAAGAGTAATAGCTCTAATGAGTTGATACAATATTCATAACTCAAGGTAGAATTTAAATCACAAAAGATGTGGGACTGTTTGAAACTGATTACATTAGAACTAGAATGAGTTAACGTTTTGCACTCGGTGGCGACTCTCAGTCGCCACACAGTTAATGGTGATTAAGATTTACTCCAGTTGTCGGTGACTTAAAATTCATTAACAAATACTAAGTGGAGTAAATCTTAATGCCGTCTTTCTTGTCAGTCGCCATTCGAATTATATCATGAAATTGAGTGGTGAGGCGTGTTTCGAGTGCAAAGGGTTAATAATTAGTATTATGTTAATTAATAGACAAGTGCATTTTCTGTTTACTGCACTGGATACATTTTTATCGGTAAATTTAAAGGATGACTACGCATTATTCGTACATAGAGTCAATGAACCTGGGAATTTCTGGCGCGCAACTGCCTTTTCATGGAAACGAATGTCGCAGTGGCATAAAAGCGATTTCAACGATCGGATCATTCAACCACGTATCTATGTTCGGAACAAAGAGTGTTCCCAAAAAACATACCGTGTCACGCATGAAAACAAGCTCATTCCAAGCACCGTAAATAACACGTTTATTATTCTAAATGACAATATTTCATATATTTTTACACGGAAATATTCCCGAATAATTCCGCGAGTTTCCATATGAAAAGCGGCGCGTGTAGCCGAGTGGTTTATTCCGACTCTTATCTATAGTTCGTGACGCTCAATACATTTCGTAAAACTCACCGTATGTCACAGGCAGACCGATTATTAAGATTCCAATTTTCCTGAACAGAAATTACCTTGTCACTCCAAGTATAACCAACCCAAAATAAAATGGCTGCTTCTCCATGTATTAATAGAATGAATTAGATCGAGTGAATGTTCGAAGTCAACTTTACGAACTTCTGTTATCCAAGAAAATACACGAATTATAGTTCCTAGTAAGTTTAAATGCTTAAAAAGTAATTGCGATCGATGAAAGTTTAATGCTCTGTCGTTGCAATTATATTATCATTTCAATGTTAACTTCGACCTTTGAACTTGATTTGAGATGCTTTTCCTTGCAAAACTTCGTGAATTGGTTAACCATGAAGAATAGGTTTTAGTGATTTATTTGTTAGACTTTAACGAAGGTTTAAGTCGGGACCATTCAATTTGGAATTTTTCGTGGGATTATGTTATGGTCTGGTGAGCTGAGCTCGATTTTCGATTATAGGTCATAGATTGAATAGAGGTGAGCGATACCGAATTGCAAAGTATGATTTAATTTGAAAGACTGCTGCGTAATGTGTTAAGAATAATAGTAACGGCAGGAAGGGCGCCTGAAAAATTGCGGATTTATCGAGTTCAGATAAAAACAACTTGTTATGTCTGCCGGGAAGGATTTCATCTATCGGGACGCGGAACATAGACTTTGCTTGGCTCCCAGTTCGCGAAATGAGGTCGTCTAATACTTCGAAATTCCTGTTTCGTGACCTCGTTTTACATTTATGATCGCTTGGTACTTTAATAGTCTAAACTTAGAAGTTTAAACTGCTTCGGATTTGCACTGTAGTTATAGGAACTATAATGCACATTGTAAGCATAAATATAATAATAAATATGCATACTACAATATTCTAAACTAACCATAGTAGAAATTTATACGATGAATCAATTGTTACGAAACAACAGATGAATATGATCATAATGTATAATGCGATTATAGTTATTTCATCTTACTAGAACAAATCTAGATTCCTGATAGGTCGGTTACCACAGTAATTGATATGGTTGGATCTTAATTTTAATTAATATTGAACATTAAATTAGTAATATTTCTACATATACGAACAATTGATTGCAAAAGATTACGAGTCCAATTTTGATCATAATTGATTAAAGCTAATCTTAATCAGAGACTGCTCACCTTTGTTATACTTCAAAGATTAGTATTGAAACATTTCAGTATCCTTATTAAGTATTCAACAGAAATATAACTGTTAAGTTCAACTATATTTCATGTGGAACTTTAAACCTTAAATATAAGAAAGCAGACAAGTTGGGTTTAAATGTTACTTTTAAGAGAAAACAATACATATAGCATTCCCAGTATAATTTCATTTATTGAACGTTGTTAAATTATCTCAGATGAAACGATCACTCTTAAAAAGTTATTTAGTTGCACAATTCCACGATACTCCTTCCATTTCACTATAGATACACATTCAAGTCCTCCGATCAATAAATGATTACAAACCGTTATCAAATAATCTACCATCTTTGCCGATAATATAAAATGCATGTGCGTCAGATGATAAATTAGCTTCCGGCACACCCACTGCAATTAAACATTGAAAATCTGTCGAGAATCTCGCGATTCGATCTCGAATTAATTCTCGCACCGAGGAATAATAAATTCACGGCGACGCCCCCCTCGTCAGTCGAAACCAGACGATCGAGAACGCACGAGGAAAAGAATGTAACTTTCATGTTCAGGGAAAAGGAACAACAAGCGGAAAGAAGAAGAAGAACTCTACGGGAATCGGTGTGTAAGATTGTGCCAGAGAGTGCCGTTAAAGAATCGAAGAGAGATGCAGGCCGAACTGATGTACAGAAAACCGTCGACGATGACGACGTCGAACCAAACTCTTCGCCATCCCGGAACCGGAAAGAAAGAGAACGGTGGCAGGGATTCTAGGGAGACGATACATTCGGGACACTTTATGGTCTCGGATTTTGAAGCCGAGGCTCAGGATGACGAAGATGAACTTGCTGTTCCTGTGCCTGAAGAGGAAGCTGCTAGATTGGCCATTATCGCACCTCCAGGATTCTCCATTGAGAAGTTTGTCAGTAATTCAGTGAATGAAAAGTCGTCCCAGCAACTCAGCATCGAAACTTCATTGAATAAGCTGTTCCAGTGCATGTGCCTCGCCTACAGGTGAGTTGTTCTTTTCCTTTGGTTTTTTTATTTACATAACGGTTATATATTATATAGTAATTATATTTTAATGCGCATACTATTATTTGAGAATACGACAAGTATTCCGTAGTTTGAATTAATAGTTGGACGCAAATGTAACCGCCTTTTAATCTTCTTATTAAGGTTGGTTCAATGTAAAAACACCGGTCTCCTAAGAATGTCTTGAACTTAAAACACTGGAGTTTATTGTAGAAGTATTACTTATTAATTATATATTTTATTGTGTGGATTGGAATTGGTGAAATTTTGCAATGGCGCTTACTAAATTATTATATTATTTAAGTGGATAAATGGTATATTAACATGGGATTTAAAACTAGATTCAAGACTGAAAAACGAATAGCATTTTTTAGCGTGAATTTCTGTAACAAACAGTTTCTTTCAATGATTTCTGTTAAATTTTTTAGTATTATTTATTTGATACTTTTGTTTTCTTCCAATGACACTTTAGTTCCCACTTTATTCAGATTTTATGATGTAGTTTTCTTTTCATACAATATTAATCATTCTTTATGCTTCAATAACCATTCATTTATTAACTTGAACAACTTATTTAATATTTGTTTAACTTTAACTTTACTAATTTACTTCGTTTACGCTCATCATTTCTATTATCTGAAATATTTCAGTATTATTTATAGAGCCGGTTTTAATTGAAATTTATCGATAAAAGGAGTTAGAGTGGACACTTTCAATAATGGTAGAACAATAGAGATTTCGATAGTATTTCGAGCTCGGCAACCGAACAAATGCTGAACCGCCAGCAGCATTCCTACTGATAAGAGACAATTGAATTAATGAAAGAGAGGCCGTAGAACCAAACGACAACAACGCAATTAAAGTCGTCCTCGAGATAGCCGTAAGCTCGCCCGGAGGAAACCAGCTTCTCTCGTAATTTCTGTTTCCACCCTTCTCCTCGAATCGGTCTTTCCAAGACTTCCCACGTGGTAAACCGAACGACACTATTGGCGTATCTTAATTAAATTCAAGATAAGGATAGGCTGATTTCGTAATTTTCCTATTGCTTTTCGGAACAATAGAAAGGTTCATCATAACTCTCCCTTTTATAACCATAAATTACTGCTAGTCGAATATAATTTCATAAATCAACTGCAAAATTATTTCATAATTCGTATCTATATAAAGTCGAGAATGGTTTACAAAAATACAACGATAATAATATTTGTCGTTCATTTCCAACGATTATCGATAACTTAGAGTAGTAGTTAGTCGAGTAAAGGTCTTTCACCTTAAAGCTACAATTGGCAATACTTTAGATATCGAGTTATCTCGTTTTGGTTTCCACTTAATTACCACTTTATAGACAGACTAGAAATGTAACACGGAAGAAGATATAGCGCCCGCCATTTTGGATAACACCAATGTTGTTTTAACAAGTTACACACATAATTGATCTATTTGCAAAGCAGACTTGGATTTGAATAGTATTTGGTTTATACTACTATTTCCGTGATAAAATATAATATTTAACCAGTGTACCTGTTGACTTACGCCCGAGAGACACGTGTATTAACTTCAGAAATCCCACGGCTACCTGAAGAATCTTTTTTATCTTTTTCATTAATGACCATCAAGATATTATCTATTATCACTACGTCAGAAACTATTATTTGCCGTGTGTCAATAAACCGAACTATTTTATTATGTTTATCTGCTCTCAATGATAATCTATAATGTTGCTTGTGTGGTATACAACCAGTAACACCTCTTTCTTATTACTTTTTGTACAATAGAATGTGTTTATTCTGTGAAACATTTGCAACATGATTCTGCGAAAGCGTTATTCTAAATATCATTGTAAATACATAATTTTGCAGTTTTAATGGTAGTAGTATCAACGAGGAAGGATATAAATAATCTGTGTTGGTTATTAAATAACATAAAATTATTTCTATTAAACAATTGTCGGATTTAAAATACGAGAAATATGGTATATAAATATACTGTGATGGTTATTAAGTAGTTGAATAATTATTAAACATACAAGAAGTACATCCGCATATTCTGGGTTCATTTGACATTAATACAATTCGAAATGAAGTAATTTTTGTTACATAATTCTTAAACTATCCATTGCGATTAGAACTGAAGGTATACGATTGGAAAGAATGAAAAACTTGTACATACTTCCTAGCCTTTAATCGATTTAAATTTTAATTACATCCAAATTTGTTCCAACATTTAAATTATACAGTCTGAAGATAATATAATTCACATAGATAGTGACAAATTACGTAATATACTAGTTACAACGAAACTTCGCAATAATTATTCTACAGTATGAAATTTCCTTCTGAGATTGCTACTTGAAAGACACGGTGTTTCGATTCCATGATAAGACGTACGATGTCCCAAATTACTGCAATAAAGATTCAGTGGCTTGTTTCGATTTGATTGGCTACATTCATACACCAAATTTAACAATTATGCATTAACGTAATTTATAAAAAATTGCTTGTTGCTGAAGACAAATGAATCGGAAAAATATTTCTTTATGGTCTCGAATAAAAAAACACAATTATTATCACAATATCGAAGCATGAAAATCCGTCCGCAATAACAGGCTCGTAAATCTGATTAACTCAAGTTTTGTAAGATAAACGATTGCACCTTTTGTGCTTCGAGTTGCAAATAACTTTAATTGCCCACTTTGTTCTCCTTATTTCTGAAATAAGCAAAAGGAGATAGTTACAACGATATAATTCATTATCATTATTGATGTCATTTATTAGTGATTATACTTGCAATTATCCTCATTACGTGAATAATTGTGTAAATAATGACTCAATATATTTTGTAAAGTTAGAAGTAGGCTAATATGCCTTTAATCACACTTTAAAATAATATTCAAAGTAATCAAATAGTCTAAATAATTCAATAGGAATTCCATATATTCCTCTTCCGATATATATAGCTCATCCGATGTTATCGAAACCCGTAAAGATAAACTTACAAGTATGTTGGACATTATAGTACAAATTCTAATGTCCATGAACCACCAGAAATTCATTCGACCGATGTTTGCGCTACTGTTTTACTTATCGCCGTATGTTTACCAACTCGACGCCACTTATTTCATTCGGAATCTACAGATCCCATTACTTTTTACGTGTTGCAAATATAATTTGAATTATCGCGACTCTAGTTGATTCAAAGATCAATTTCGATTCCTAATTAACGTAATGACATTCCTTCCATGAATGTGTCTCCTTATCGGATACGTGTTAACAGAACCATTAGAAGCACTATCTTCCTTATTTCTTGCGTAATTCCAAATTTCTATGTTTCACAGTTGGCGAAGATATAATGTACAAATAGTTTCTACATTGCTTGTGGAACTTATATTGAAGAAGTAAAAGATGAACAATTTGAAACTGTTTTGTTATATAATATGATGAAATAGTAACATAAAATAATGACTTTTAAAGTTTGGATCGTTAATAAGACTTATAATAATGAAGCTAAACTTCGTATTACCCAATACATGATGTACAATTGTTCATGTATCATACTTAGAACTTATTCTTTGAATGAATGAGCTTAGAAACTGCGCAAACAGTATTGAGGAATTGCGCGAACTTCGAACTTAGATTTTCATTACGGTACTGTCATGGTTTCGTGACGTCATTGTTGTCATTGCATTCGCCAGGCGAATGGTAACTCTCAGCAATTTCCCGCTAACACAATGTGACCTTCGCTCGTATTATCGGCAGCGATCTGCAAATCGTTTTCTACGTATCGTTTATCGTAGAAATAATCAATATTGCAGAAGAATTAAATCAGAATTGTATCACTTCTATTGATCACATTCGGTTGATTATTTTATGGACACCCTATATACTAGAAAAATGTACAATTCCAGTATAGTTTACCATATCGATGCTATGCATTGTATTAATATTTAAATGAGGTCAAACTAACATCTGATATATTTATATAGTTTATCACTAGTTTCTTATCACAGTATTTGAATGATTATTTTATTATGAAACTCTTTAAAATTTGCCTGTAAGTTATAACAGAGTATAAAGACTTGGAAGCAGCCTCACTTACAAATCATTACGGTCATTCATTCTTTAACAGGAATCACATGACGTAACTTTAAGAAAGACTGAATGGACGGCATTTCCATGCCACAATTAATGCAAGGTTTGCAAGATTTCCAGTGATTTAATATTACGATTAATCGTGGAGTCTACGCGACCAGGGATTATATAATATTCCCTGCAACAAGTGTCGGTGGAGTAAAATTATTATCGTGCAGATTTCGTTGACACGTGGACTGACCTTCGGCGCAATGCAGAAACTAATGCGCTTATCTTATTTCGTGTCACCTTTCACGTGTTGTTTAAACATCTGCATCATAAATCTCTTCCAACAAATTGGACTGTTCACTTAACTGGACAGAAAGTGTATTTAATTTGGCAAGGAAAGGTTACACTTTCATTAGTGTTTATGTATTACGCTCGCGAATTATGGCGTAAGAAGTGCAGTGCTGATAAATATCGCATAATTAAGACGTACTTTAACTTATTACTTTGTCATGTGTTAAATGCGGCAGACTTTATTGCATAACTTGGAAGCATTATCGCGGTTTTAATTCTCCTATTAGAAGGGATTAAACGCGCTTACAATGTTTTTTGTTCTTCTTTTAAGCTGTTATAAACCTTCTTCGGTTTTTGATCGTATTGGGTTTCAGGTTTACTTTTATTACTGGTAGTTTCTATTTGATCTCTTAATAAAGGTGTTTATCGATTTTCTACAGTATTAACAGATTTTCATAATTTTCGTGAATTAATAAGCGCATATGAAATATGTACAAATTAGGTAATTATTGATTATGGATATCAAAAAGTTCATAATGGAAATTAAGAAAATTTCGAACTTTCCAAGTGTAGCTCAAACATCATAGATTATAAAAATTCAACAAGTAATTGTTATTAACAAGTACTGTAGTAATCATTAATCAGTGTATTATTAACAGTAGAACTACGGAAGCCGTGAAAATGAGTTCCTGGGAATTGAATAAAAACGATTAAATTTATAAGGTTCCATTTTTTAAACTGTTTACGTGAATGTATAAATATAGCTGAATATATTATCCGTAGTTATAGTGTTAAAGCCACTGAGAATCATTATTAAAGCACATTTAAACGTTTCAGTTGCAAGCAACGCTACTTAATTTGAGTAAAATTTGATGCTTTTTGGGTGGACGAAAGAGTTTTACGGGACGATTCTTCTCGGGGGGCACGCACAACTCGGAAAAGTGAATCGAGCTAAATTACGGTAAAGGCCTATGTGTCACAACGTGTCTTTTATCGTGCAAGGCCACTGCGTCATCAGGCAGACACTACGACCGCCACTACGCGATGCAGGATGCTATATATAACAAAACGTTTACGTGTACAAGACGAGAGCACCATCTCCGCTGCTCCTTTTTCTCTCTTTTGTATCTCTTTTGTATCTCTTTGTCTCCTTTCCTTCCTGATGTCTCCCTTTCTCCGCTATATGTATGTATATCATCCTCATTGTTTCTTAACTTCGTCCTTAGTTCTTTTTGCCTTCTTTGTCCGCTCCACTTTTTAGTTGTCAATAACAATTACTCGTTGAATTTCTATAACCTACTTGGGCTGTCTTACACTCGAACAATTAGAAATGCTCTCAATTTTCGCGAAAAATTTTCTAATAGCGTCAGTCTCAAGGAAATAGAGGAACTTAGATATTTATGCTACTAAATTAGTAATATTGTTCTAACTGACAATGGATTTTGAAAATGTAGCATATACTATTAAGTGAAAAAAAAGATAGTAATATCGTGGAGATTAAAATTTGATTGGAGAATATTTCAATTATGTTGAAAATTCAATGTAGCTTGGATTAAAATTATGGAAGAAGATAATAATATAAGACTTTCTGTCTGATAATGGATCTTGGAGATGTTGAAAATATTATTAAGTGATAAGGAAAGTCGCAAATAGAACAATTAGCTCATCCATGTATGTACTGAATTTATTTTTGAAGATTCAGTTGGCTGAATAATCTGAATAATATTAAATATCATATTCTATCAGTGTTTATATAGCTTCCTATTTTGATTAATACTTTATTATCTAGTCAAATGTTATCCAGTTAATGTGAAGGTTTCAATTGATCAGATTGTCATTGATTAATAAAAGCAGACATATTTTTAGGTACGATGTCATCAAAGTTTAAATTAAAGATAAGAACGGAATGATTATACCTTGCCTTTTACCAATTTTTCTCTTCTTTTACTTATTGAAATATTACAACTCACAAAACATGATGAGTAACATGACGTTCGTATCATGATAAAAATGACATTCAAATAATGCACGCTGATAGTGTAAACGATAACACGAATAAACCGCTTGTACTATTACTGAAAGCAAATACAGAATCCACTGACGTAAACATTGGATGAAATTATTTAAAAACCGTTGGAGATAACCGTTTCATCGAATGTTGAATTTTTCAGCAGCCACGAATGATAATCGGTTCCCCTCGATAAACCAAGCGCCTGTATCTTGCAACAAGCAAATAATTTCTTATCTGATAACAAGATCCTCGCCTACTGTGTCTTAACATTTCTGGCAAAATGGGCCACATCATCTACATATTGCGATAAATAACTTAATATTTTATATAAACTATTTCGTATTTCTCAGTCATTTAAAAATTATACGAAAAACTTGAATTTACCTCGTGGAAAATTTTCAAAGGATGACTGGCTTTGTTTTTGATAGAAGATTTTAAAAATTGTTTTTGAAGAATATCGATAAGGAAAAATGCGCAAAGGCGGAACGAGTTTCTGGCCAGCCCGAAAATGGCATAAAACTATAAATATCCTGCATTCATTCATCGTCATGTTTGCTTGAATATTTATGGTATACGAGCCGCGATATTAGGTTATTTTTTGCTGGAACTATCGTGAACTTATCATGAAGTTCAAGAAGCTCAAAAGCTGATTGACTTAAATTCTTCACGGTAAACACGTGCTTTTGGTAATTTTGATAATTCCGGGTCAGGGATCCCACAGAATGGGAGATAAGTGAATCACTCGCCTCGAAGTTAACGCGGTCTAAAATTATACCTACGAAATAACAAAACAAAGAAGAATATAATAATAATAATAATCGCAAACATAGAGCAGACTCGAGAAAAGATGAAATAAATTCAATCAGGAATTTCAGAAGAATGTTAACACATTCTAACTCTTCTTGATGGAATGGATAGATTCGTGCTAACAAATTAGCAATATTTCAAAAACCAAGATTTTATAAACAACATTTCAAGTATATTCAAGGTCCAACGTTACAAATTAATATTAGTTTATACAGATTAATCTTGAAAGAAGAAAAAGAAATCTTATACGGCACCTTGTAATAATAATTATAATATTAAATTAAATTATATACTATCATAGAAACAAAGGATCACGTAAGAACGTATTATAATAATGCAACTAACACTAGAACTACGAAAGGGATCAAAATTACTGGTCTGCCATTTTTAGTTAATTTAGTCAAATATACCACGGCGCGTTGTTTGAGATTTCATATACTTTTATTTTATCTACATAACGCAAACAATTGAATCCAACGATTAACTTAAATCCTCCAGCCATAATTTATATGTTCGGTAGCCGTAATTTATATGTTCTAGTGTTAAACATATAATGGTACCTCGGTCAATTTGGTAAAACCATAATTAATAATCGACTTTAGGGTAATCGTGAGATTGAACATGGAATAAATTATTCATAAACATAAATTGTGAGCTTGTGGAATAAGTTGACAAGTTATAAATATTCAGCGAGGTTTAATAACTTTAATTGAATAGCACTCGATCGCGAATACTTGACCACCAGCTGTGCTCGATCAGCTCGTTATCTAATCGTACGGCCAGAAAAATGGAAATCGTAGAAAGGAACTCGAACGAGCAGGGTCTAATGCCAAGGAAACATTCAATGATATTCACCGTGGATTTCCATAGTGGAAATCTCCCTACTATCGTTCCTCCATGTTGACTTTTTGTCGGCGTTATATCGGCGTACACTGATAACGAAATATTTCTTCTCAAAGATGAAATCTGTGAAGCCCAATTTATACGTTTGATTTGGTTTTGTCCGGATTTTCTGCCTTATCCAGATAATACGAGTACTGAAATTGTATTTACCTTGGCTTTACTGATATATTTAATATCGCTAATCTTTTTGACGCGCGATAATTTTAGCCCGATATGATACATTTTTAAACAAGAATATGGTGTTAGCAGCGAAAGGGTTAATGATATTACTTGTATTTTTTAGTGCGATACATTGTTATTTAAACATTGTCCATTGTAAAGGGGTACTAAGTTGAATTTACAAACATATCGTGTTTTGCCACTGAAAAACGCCGATTCGCTTCTCTCGTCAACAATGTGTTAATTGTATTAAAGTAAATTTGTAGATTTATTATCTAAGTTTGAAAATGGCAAGTGGATGACCTGATATGTTACATTTATTTTAAATAATCAATACAACTTATTAGTCAATGACAACCTTGTCGGTTGACTTGTGTAGAAAAATTCAATTATAAATTGTTATTATAATATCGTGCTTGCTATCGATCCACCAACTTCAGCCGTATTTTTATTGGCGTACGTAGCGACGAACGCATGAAGCTCTTCCCATATCATCCTGATTTATCCATTATTTCCATATTTGCCGTCTATTGTTAAAAGCTTATGGAAAGCATTTTATAAAAATTCTGGAACAACGAATCGTCAGAATAATCTCTGATTTTCTACTACTGCTATCAATGACGGTTTATAATTTTGTTTGCATAAGATTATAAACGTAATAACAAACGGATGAATGCATGATTTAGGAAGTCGAAATCTGTTTCGCATGTTTTATGAGTGCTTTTCAAAGAAAACAAATGCTGCTCTGTCGCTAAGAATAATTGAAATCCCAGTCAGAGGCCTAATTTTTGCAGAAATTTGAAAAGAATCTCGAAAAATAACCGCGCGGAGCCTGTCTCGCCAACTTTAATTAATGTTTAAACATATTTGTAAATTCATGTTGCAAAAATAGTACAACATGAAACTAATTAAATACGAATCTAACGAAGCTACGTTACATAAAAATAGTAACAAAATTATTACTTAAACGCACTGAGAAGGGTGACAATTATTACGCGTATTTTTATAATTGAAGATTCTTTGTAGAAAACACCGTAAGTGCCAAAAGTCAAATTTTAGCGGTGCGATCATTTAGCATTATTATTAACTATTTACGAAAGGACATTGCACTAAGATTCTCTACTACAGTATTATCACTGGTACGTAGAACATGTATCAATTGTAAACATGTTTTAATGTTAGCCCTTTCAGTGTTTTCTACAAGGAGTTCTCAATTATTATTACAACGATAAAATGAAACGAAACAAAAGATACGGATGGACGAAGTAGGTGACTTCAAAGTTGCATGGCGTTATACAGAGGGTTAACAATTTTGATAATTTTCTATTAAAAGAGTTGATTAGAAAGCAGTCGATATGACGCATGGGCATTTGAATTTGTTCCAGACAGAAGCTGACATCGCCTAAGTGGAATCGTTTCAAAGGGATCAGACTGAGATGGAAGGACAAGATCAGATTAAACAATGTGATCTGGAGATGCTGGCACATGCAATGTATGTTGATCAATTCATTTAATCCTCTTGCCATGTAATCCCTTCTGAATTGTGATTACATTGAAATATAAAAATGATTCTTTGATTCTGTTACCTCGTTAATACCATTCGGCCGGTATCTTTTACGTTACAACGGATCTGTAATAGTTTCAAACAGTCTTTGATTCTGAGTTAAAAACCCTGACAAAGATACACACGTTATTCACTTATCTTTTAAGAAATTACTTTCAAATCGAGCTTTAAAGTCCGATAGAAACAGGAATCTAAATACAGAAATGTTTTAAAATCAAATTTTAAGCTACAAATAGGCAGTTAAGATTTCTTGTATTTATTGATTGATATATTTTATGTATAATTTTTTCTTATAAATATTCGTGTATTTGATTAGTGTTCTTGATCCACTTATTCCGTATATTTGACATATTTACGATGAGTTTTAAATTGCAACGGAAGTTTTCGTCGTAAACCGGAAATACTTAAAACAAAGCTCGATGTAAGTCTGCTAACTAATTTTGCTGACCTCCATTAATCGTGCGAAACGATAACCCTCTGGCTGATAAGTCTGCACGTTTCGCAGACGCTCGTTTTATTTCATTTTTCTCGACAGATCGACTTTTCTTACGTTTAAAGTAGTCACCGTCATTATTCGCGGTACACGGAAGCCATCTGCAAACTTTACGGAATTAAGTGGTACGGAATATTTCACTGAAAGAGTCGAAAACATAGTGAGGAATGTTGAGTAACTTGTTTTCTGCTGAATTTGATTTACGTGAGTTCAATGAACGATTTGTATGTGCAAATAATTACATTTTCATGGAGGAGAGAAAGAAAGAGTTGTTCCGTTTGCGGTTTCCCCGTTCACCATTTAATTAAACATTACAAGTAAAACAGTACAAAGCAGATATTTATACATTGCGATAAGAGCTGATAAAATATTAAAATATTTACGGTGTGTTATAATTATGTTACAATAATATTATATGGTGCACGCTGTTATGTAATAATTAGATTGGCAAATTGTGTGCACAATATTCCCTGTGAAGATATAGATTATTATTGAAACTGGATTCTGGCAAGTTGCAAAAAATCTTAATCCTTTATTATAGTACTATTTTACAGCAATTAACAAGCTATAGTTAGACACGCAGTTGTATTAAAACTAGAATTATGTTCGGTAATAAAAGAATATGAGAAATAATATACATTTAAAGATACTGTAAATACAGTACATGGAATGCTTAAGAAACTCCAATCCTTTATCAACGAGTGCGATCCGGTAATTCTTTTCGTGTCAGAAAAATTGTGGAAAAGTTTGGAGCATCGATTTCCTCTGATTAATTAACAGTTTTAAGAACAGTAATAAGGCTGAGATAAAAGCGTAATCTGAAGCCATATTAAATTGATTTAAGATATATGTCTATCATGATAAGAACAGACGAAAGACTGTGCTATAAGAATACCCGGTGATAAGGAAAAACGTGGAACGCAGAGATTCTTTGCACGCGATAATGCACCGATAAAGACTCCCCACCATTTCCGCGATTCCTTCTTCGCTTTTATGTAAACCCCGTTATTCAGTTTCGCGAATACCGTCGTTTCTCATCCACAAAGTTGTCGTCTTCCTCGAAACATTTTTATTTTCCTACTTTCTGTCGATCCTCGACTGGTTATTCTAAATTTAGTCGCAACTGGGTTTGGTGGTTGAATCGTTTCTCGCGGATAGTTTATCGATTCGTTGATCAGTGAACAGAGAAACATCGAGGTAAATCCATTCTAGCGTGAGTCTTTCAGAAGTTAGGAAAGTGACCCTTCTTTGACTGCTTACGTGCTTTACACTTCTCCTACAATTCTTCTTCTGTGCTGTTATTAGCACGATTATAATTAGAAACATTCTAGTGCAATTCTTCTCTTGTTTATATTACAGATAGTTTAAACACTGATTAGTTCATCGTGATTCAAAATAGAGTTAATAAATTTATTAAAAGTTAGATACAATTTTCGAAGGCATTAACTTATCTTGTCACTATCATCTCCTTCCACTCGAAGGCGACTCTCAGTAGCCACTCAGTTTATAGCGGAAAGTCGAGTAGCGACTGAGAGGCGACATTAAAATTGTCGCCAGTTGTCGGTCAGTTAACGTCTAACTAAATATAACTGGCGAGAATCTTAATGTCGCTTGTCAGTCGCCACTCGGGTTGCCACTGAGAATCGCCTTCGAGTGCAAAAGGTTATTATTGTATTATCTTTCGTTATTAATGAAATCAATGAATATTGATATAAGTCTATCTTGCTTACGTATTTCATTTTCGCAAATATATAAGGAAAATAATATAGATGTATAACAGTATACCTAAAATTCATTATTTCAGTTAGTTCCTTTAGAAGTAACGATAAGGTTTTTAATCAAATGTTAATTCATACTATTACACTTAATTGTATTAATTACGAATATTTTACTTATCGCAGAGTTAATGTATCAAAACTTTGCAACTTATTTCTATAATTATTATTATTTTACTCTTAAATATAAAGCCAAAAATGATTTTTATCAACGTATTACAATATAATGTTACTTATTTTTTATTCTTATATTCTTTTAATCGGTGAACGATGTTGCGAGGAAAACAATAAACCGTGAAGATAATACAGTGAAGAAACTTGATATTCTACGATCAATTACATCGCATATTTTTAAATAACACTTGGCTTCGCGAATTGAAAGCAATCTTTCAATTTATCGAAACATTATGATTAGAAATATTTTCGATCAATCATGACGTTGGAGGCTACATATAGCAGCCTTTGACTTAAAAGGCATTCAATTAACTGTTAAAGTCGCCATATTCGATGCGTTCACTGACATTTCGATTGAAAGACTTTGCCAAGCGACAGTAGAAGAGACTACAAGTTATTTTAAGCTGATTGTCCGGACTATATTCGGACTCACGATTCTCGAACCTTTTAAATCTTGATCTGTCAAGCTTTGTAAACAATCAAAACTATTATGTGATCTTAATTACTATTCTTTGATGCCTCTCGCGTTAATTAATATTTATATATTAACACTAGAACTACCGGCGATATATTCAGCTATATTTGGATGGAAGAAATAAATTAATCGATTTACTTATGTGCATTGTGTAACGTGAACCGCGAAAAATCTCAGAAAATGAAACGTTATAGATTTGAACATTTCTATTAAATGCCGTGGACCCGTCATTTTGATTGCTTTGATAGTTCTAGTGTTAAATTAGACTACCATTGGTTTAACACTAGATCTACCGAACATATAATGATTAAACCCTTTGCACTAGTCAAAACGAGTTTTGGTCTATTTCCTTAAAAAACATTTCATATCCAAACTGTAAATATCCAAAAACGATCGTTGGCACTATAACAATACGAATTAATAAAAACCTTCGTGTTACGATCTACTCTTGACCTCGTTATTATTAATGCGTACTGTTAAACAATAGTTTGCAATTAATATTCCAACATTGCTACAAATTTAACAATATTGAGTTCAATTCAAAGAGGGTTGATGGAGAATTTTGAATGAATATCTTTGCAATTAAACAATTTTGCTTGAACCGCAAAAAGTCTTAAAACATGGAATCTTATAAATTCAAACGTTTTTATTAAATTTCACGGACCCGTAATTTTCAATAAAATATTATTTGAACGTGCAACGTTGTGCTGTTCGAAATTTTATATATCTTTATCTTATGCAAATAGTTGAATCCACTAATTAACTGATATCCTGCAGTCATAGTTTATATATGAATAAAGATATAAACAACCGATTAAATGTTCGGTAGTTCTAGTGTTAAATCACAGTGGCAATTCGTTACATAGTTGTTACGACCTCGATTTTTCTCTGTAAGGTGCATGATAGTCTTCTAATAGCTCGCAACGATTAAGAGGTGGCATAAAGACGAAGTAAGATCGAATCGCAGTTCAGGAACTGCATTTTACCTTCGAAAGGGGACTTTGTATCCGGCGTCAGTGATTACGGGAAGCATTTCACGACTGCACTACAAAATGCGTCGCCGTAAAGTCGGCATCGGGACGACCGGGTCTCTTCATCGGTGTTGTGATTACATGAAAAATGGTTTCAGATTGAAAGGGAGTTAATATTCCCAAAGTATCCAGTTTCCTAAAAGTATCGTCGCTCGGTTAGTAAATATATCCATCACTTTATTCTACGTAGAAATAATGTTTTCCGAACAATACCATTCGCAATTTATTATCGCACCTCCGTTAACGCGCATTTATTCCCATACGAATTGCAGAGTTGCTTTTCTTCGCTAAACGGCTGGAAATTTATCATTTCCTGAATAAGTATATCGTTACTTCGTTCCTTGGAAACATTTCGCGAACAGCAAACTTGCAATGTGTTTTGTCATCTTGTTTGTGCGCACTCGATTCTATAGATGTTGATGCGCATTTTTACAAACTGCTGAAGAATTTATTGATTTTACCAATTTTTAAGAACCTCGTGTACACTGCAATACCGACGTCTATACGAAAACGGTTGTTTTCGATAATAATATATCGTGCTGGTTATCGTATTTCTTTATTTAAAGAATTGTTTAATACTCATTCTGACGACGCGTTGATTATTGTAATCGATACACGTGTATGTCATAAACATTTCGATTGTGATGAACATTTAATAGTTCCCAGTAAATAATACGGTAAACGTTATTATACTGCATTAATCCTCCCTGTATCTTATCAGTCCGTATTGTAAAAAAGTATTTACTTCGGAAATTAATTTACACCTAAATACTGGAATTTAACGAGGTAATCGACGAATTCGAAAGAAGTAAAATGTTAACGAATGGTTTTCTTTATTTTTCAGTTATATTGAAGCAAAACACTTTGGTGTGCCAGTTCGCATCCCCTTTGGACGTTGATACTCATAATAAACCCGAGGTAACCTCGTTATGCTATGAAATATCCTTATATGATATTAAAGTTGTCTTTGCAATTATATAATGATATTCTACCTACGGTCTTTTAAAATGTATAATGAGTAATATTCTCAATTAAGGAATTAGAGTGTGGAGATAAAAGCAAATAATTCAACATGCGGTTTTGCAACTTTAAAAATAATGTTGAATCATTTCCTGCAAATGTTCGAAGTCAGAGGTTGATATATTAAAGTTAACTTTGCAATTACCATAATTTTCGCCTTGTAATACGTGTTTTTTTATAACCGAAAATTTATTTGAAAATTAACTTGCCCCGTATAAGCCGGTTCATCGTTCGTGCGTTTTATACTGCGAAAAATATATTTTTTCCAAAAATTTACCACGAAAAATGAGAAATAAGATGCGTCCTATACAAATTATAAGCCGACAAATATGATATATAATTATATTCCATCTATGTTCTTTTAAAACGTATCATAAATTTTAATATACTTAATTAAAAACGCCATACTATTAGGAGTATCAGAAAGTAGTTAATTCGAGAGTGGATTTAATTTTCTCAAAAATAGAATTATAACTTTGGAAGATCGTCGGTCAAAGATCATAAATAACGATGGGGATTATCTAATAGAATAATATTTAATATGAAAAAATTAATGGAGTTTCATAAAGTATGTGAAAAATAACTGATTATTTTCCCGCACGCTTAATATATATATCAGCATTGATATAAAACCAAGCAATTCAACTTGTGGTTCGACCACTTTGAGAATAACGTTGAATCATTTTCTGCAAGAGTTAAAGATCAGAAGTTGAAATCCAACCGATATGGAGTTATAGAAGCAATATCATTTTATCGTTCTGCCGTAAGCCTCTTATTTAAGTGTAAATCTCCGGCATATCTCTTATCAGGCGGTGGTCTTAGAGGGCAAATACTGGAAGCGAAAACTTGCCGCGGTTACTGCGGAATACAAGAAATGGCGTATGTTCTACCGGAACAGGATCCTTGGTTGGACGAACAAGGATGGTATCGAGATGGTATGTTAAATAAAAATCAATAACAAACTAAGTGTGTAATATTATGCGTTTATTTACAAGAAACTTATAATGTTTTATATACATGACATTTTATCTTTATCACTTGCGGTATTTCAAGCTGATGACTCAATGTTGTTTAAAATCCTTTCTTGTGTATGAATTAATACTCTTCTATATTATACACCGCTCAGTATTTTATGCTTTGATCTAACAAGTTTGTATAATAAAATGCTGAACTGGACACAATATGGAGGATTGTATATACATGTTAGTTTCTAAATTACTGATCTAGCAACGTGCAGTGTCTAGAAAAGCATGACTCTTATCGTTATCACTCATGGTATCTTGGAGTTGTGACTTAATCTTGTTTATTATCCTACCTGGTTTTTCATTTGATTTTCATATATGTTATCCACGGATGTGTTGTTCTTAATCTGACAAAATTGTTGGTTTGCGTTCAGATGGAATCAGTGGATATGTTAGATTGGGGCAATGGACTGGGAACTTCCGGAACTTTTGGAACAGGTACAGGAAACTTGTATGGCGGGACCACCGGGACTCCAGGAGGAGAGAGTATGATGGTTGATGAAGATTACATGGAGCTTATGACGGATACATTGTTTTCCACGATCAGTTCCAATCAACCTATATACTTCCCTGATCCCAGAGAGATTGGTAATATTCTAATTAATAATTCATTTTGTTCTAGCTTTTGTGTACTTTCCTTCTTGGCATTCTGTGCAATTTTGTTTCAAAGCATTATATTTTTTTAAACGGAAATACATATTATAATATGAATCCGTGTTTACTAATAATTGCATGTGAATCAACAGTTTATTATATTAAAACTAATATTGCTTAATTATAGCACGGGGTGCCAGCTTAGCAGATTTTATACAGCCCAGTTTGGGACCACTCCAACCGAACTTGGACGACTTTATGGATACGCTGGAGCCCCTACAAGGTAAACAAATTGCATGCACTTGTTATAATAACCATGTACGTATATAACAATAATTGCTAATCATACGACGTAATATTTCTTTTAGAATTCTTAAATTCGAAGTTACCTCCTGTCCCCGAGGAAGACGACATGTTCCGAAGTAGTACATTAAATGCCAACTATCCTGATCTCGATCTGATGACGCCGATCAATCAGATGAATGAATTGAATGCGGAACCCCCCGCAAAGATTGAACAAACTCCTCAGCAAGGAACGTTGCCGCAAGAAGAACAACCCGGAAGTATGCAAAATCTCCACTACACGGCTAAAATATATACTCAACCACAAACGGAACCGACGAGTGCCTTCAGAAATAACATGTGAGTGTAAATCCTTTTAAATCCTTTTAATAATTCCTTGTCACAAATGGAAATAATTTAGAATATAAAAACACACTTTGTTAATGTGCCAGCATTATTTTATTTCAGTCTTAAGAATTAAGTACTTATGAAGATTAATGTTTTGCGATATTTTTAAGCATATTTATAATTAAAATCTACAAGTTTAACCGCTTAACGCTCGTTGTTTTTGGGCACAAATTTTTGAAAAATGTCTTGCAGTTAGTCTGAGCTGTCGTGCTAGTTTTGGTCGTCCAGGTTTTTTAAAAGAAGAACTATATTTTCCGATTATAATATTTGTATTACTTGATAATGACGATAGTCGTGACATACATGTCCCTGAATATTTTTACGATGGTTAGACGTAGACGAGTATGTCACGTCGCTGTACGTTACACGGTTAATCTTACCATCCTAATTCTGGTAGCTACAATTGTAGCAATATTGTAATGCGAATGTTTTGTATATTATTGTTTCAGAAGTATGAGTAATAATTACAATACTATACAGCAAAATTACGAAACACGTCCAGCGACCCAGCCAGTGAGAGAAAAAAGTAGACCAAGCAGAGTGTCTTCTAGAGCTAGTCGAGTTATTCAACAACCTCAGCAACCGCCGCAACAAACACCATACGAAAGGACTGGCCAGCAACAAAATACAGGATACCAACAAACAGCTCAGCAACCTTATGCAATGGAAATACAAACAGTACAACTGACTCCTGTTCAGAATCAAGTGCAGATAGCCACATTAAATGAGCAATCAGTTAATACGAATCAAATGCCATCAATCGCGGGTCACGTTCAAAATTTGGTCACGGTGCAGCAAAACTTTGGACAAACCAACTCCTCGGTACCAACTCAGCACAGAGCCATAAGGCCCTTACCACCTGTACCTCAAATAACTCCTAAACCTTACAAAGTAGTACAACCACAACAAGGCTACAAATTTCCGGCTCTTACGAAGAATTTTAATACGCAGCAAACCAAGTTCAACACTAGCAGTTTCAAGGTACGGCAATCGGCGATTTTGCTTCCTTATACTGCATTAATATTCCCGGTAGCAGGAATTCATGATAGAATATTAAATTAATATGTTCTTTCTTGTTTAGACACACCCACCGCAACAACAAGTCGTATCAGTTTCTGCGGAGCAACCGCCACAGTCGCAGATACTGTTGCAGTGTAGGACTTCAGGTTTGGATCTCACATCACCTGCTATACATCCTACTAAGCTATTACCTCAACCGGCGGCATCGAACTCGGAAAAAGAGGAAGTTTTTGCTGTACCGAAGGTTCGCAACTACTTACGTTTTCCGCAATACGATAACTCAAGTAATATTAGAATAATCAATGCATATTGATTCCAATCCAGCCACGATTTATTAGAATTATTACGCATTGGTTTAATAACATATATAACCGGCAATTTTTAAAACTGATTCGTCTATTTATTTTTAGTATCAAATGAAAGCAAGGAATAGATCGCGAAGTAGTTCATCTCTGACTGCACAAAGAATGCATCCACCACCATTGGTTTCGGCAGTAAGCGATCCATCTTTGAACCTGAACAACAATGTGTTGCTAGCACAGTTACTCACCAATAGTACGTATTTCACGAACCGTTTCGCGGACCCGTGTTCTCCACGCTTTGACTTTATATTAATACATTCTGACGTTATTAAGATCAATGTGATCATTGATCAGAATGTATGTTCTCGGTAAAGAGTATTATGAGAGATTCCGTATCATTACCTAGACACGTCCGGTGTATACACAATGAATACTCCGGCTGATAAAGTAATGCCAACAGCGAATCAATCAACCAATATGAAACACATCTTGCCCATGCTTCCACCATCAGCCACGCCTACACAAGTGCCTACTACTCATCATATAACAACTCCGGTCACTGTCCAAACTATGCAAACAGCTTCTTCGGTTCAGGCGCAATCGCAACCACCGGTAATTATTTAAATTACTTGTTTCGCTTATGCTCTCTGATAGATAAGCCAAGTACATGATTCATCTGCGTGTGATAATTCAAATACTTCCAGTCAATGCAACAGTCCAGTTGCAGTCAGCAAATATTATTAAGTACGAACAACCAAGCACATCAACCGCTAAACAGCCCAGGTTCGCCGAAGGACAATTCTAATGCTCACAGTCCACAAGGATTGAGTCTTAGTCCTTTACACAGTCCTATGAGTATTGGCAGTCCTTTGTCACCAACACGAAGTTACATTAAAGGGGAATCGGAACGAGGACAGTACAAAGAGCAACGGCGCGTTGGGCATATTCATGCCGAGCAAAAACGTAGATATAACATAAAGAATGGATTTGATATGCTGCATAGTTTGATACCACAGCTGAATCAAAATCCTAATACAAAACTAAGTAAGGCAGCCATGCTGCAAAAAGGAGCTGATTACATAAGGCAGTTGAGGGCAGAGAGAAATCAACTAAAAGAAGAAATGGATAGTTTAAGACATCAAATCGAGTGCCTTAATACATCTATCAGGTAAGGAATCACGTGATTTAGGGCTGAAGAGTTGAAATAACGTGTATGTTTTATAGTAATTGTCAATCGATGCTTCCTGCAACGGGTGCTCCAGTTTCTAGACACAGGACTAGCAAAATGAAGGAAATGTTTGATGAATACGTTCGTACGCGTACTCGGGAAAATTGGAAATTTTGGATCGTATCCTTTTAATCCGATACTTTTAACATTTTATATATAAATATTGTTGAACTCTATAAATTTGCATTGCGACATTTTAACGTCAAGAAACTCTCAAGTCGTGAATTTCCCTAAAATGGTAGATGCTGCGACGCAAGGTTTAATATCGGAAGTACGAATTCAGATTCGAATACGATAGAAATTCTGATTGTGCTTAATAACTGAAAAATAAAATAACAACATACTTGAAATGATCACTCCTTAACAAAATAATTAGTTCAGTATATTACTCGAGCCTTTGATGATTTCCTTCAATACTTCGGTGTCAACCGCAAGTATTGAAGACTTGTACAGAAGTACAATATTGTGGGTAGAGCAACATTGCTCGCTCGTCGATCTCAGACCAGGTATGTGTCGACATTAAGATAATGTCTCAAGAACTTAACACATTCGCGTCGGGGCATTTTCAGCCGAACGTTATGCGTGTGACAGTGCAAATTCACGGGAATTTTGCTGAGTAAAGTTATATTGACAAAACATGCTACAAACACGAGCATATAACGTAGTCAAAACATACGCAAACGTATTCAGACCGAAGTGTAACGTATCTAAAGACTCACATTTGAGTTATCCGGGGTTCTGGCAAAGAATCCCAAACATTCCCACGTGCGTTATCCGGTGCGAGTGTGTTAATAGTAGGTGTATGCCAGTACCCGAAATGTCGAGTATCCACGCACCACTGGTTAATACACTTTAGATAGCATACTAAACAAGAAGATTTGACATTGGTTGTTTTGGAATTTTAGCTGTTCTGAACTCATTAAGGTATCTGTGTACTGCCACTGATATTCTATCAGATCCTGGTCGTCTGCCGGAAGAAGCACTAGCAGCAGTAAATCGAACAGAACGGCGACAATCCACTCAGTGACCAATATCGGCGTGCAAATCCATGGAAGTAATCGTATTTGCATAAAGATTTCAAGATTTAATCGTTTAAGAACGGGAGAAACAGTTACCGTAGCTTAAGCTAATTTCAGGTGGACTTGTATAAAAATGATTCGAACCTTTTCTAGTATAGAACTTCAAGATTTCCTTTCGCCATTATTGCAGACGGAAATAATTACAAGTGCAATTTATTCTTTTAATTAAATGATACTAATCCGATGAAATTCCTCGTGGCAAGTTACACAAAAAGTACGCTGATAATGTAAATAAATTGAAATAATTGATTCAAGTATTTCAGTGAAATATAGACTGGAGATAAGGTATGGATTAACACAGTAAAAATCTTCAGATTGTTATGAATTCTTATGAAACATGTTGATATTTATTACATAAAATACATCACTTAACAATCGCACATAAATCTTGAAAAAATTGTAACTTCTAACATTACAAACCTTCCTTCAGTCGACTTATCATTTCTTAACTTCGCCATTGTAGTTAATTACGAAATTTTGTTTTTTGTACTTGCCCATAGATTTCCATAATTTCAGAGCAACGAGAGTAATTAGAGCACAATCATTTAATGATTTTTAGGAAGCATTTTTATTACTGAGTTCGATACTTTCGTCAATAAAATAATTCTTTCTTATAAATACAAAAGTTTAAAAAATGTGGCGTGGCATCCGTCATTACTTGCGGGACGTAAGAATATTTCTAAGAGTATAATATAAAATTAAATGTATGATATAATATTGGTATATTTTTATAAATGATAAAATTACGGCTAACTATATCGTAAAAATTGTACTTTTAGCTTGCGAGTATCTTTCTCAAAAAATTATTCATAAATATTCTACTAAAGAAAACATATAATAGCGTTGATGCATTTACACTTAATTACTTTAACTCTTAATTAATTTCGAAATTATTATCGTATTGGTGCCATACTTTTATAGTCAAAAATTGAAGTAAACAAATTCTGCAATTACGTTTTTCCACAATTTTATATTAACAGCATGTCTGACGGAACGAGCACAGTAAAACCTTTGTACAATAAAAACAAAGATTTCAAATCGATTTGCTGCATGCAGGATGGAAACATTCAGTTGCTCAGAAATTACACGTATATACTACAGATAACATTTTGCAATATGAAATTTTTCGAGCGAAATTTCATGTGATAATGTACAAATCATTTATAAAAAAAAAACATACGAACGATAGAGCTTAAGCTACAAAGGACTTCTGTGTATTGTAATTATGTTATATTGTCTTTATTAATTGTATATATATTGAAAACGTTATCATTCAGTAATCTCCGATCGGAGATCATTGGATTCCCAAAGTTGTGTTTTAGATCATTATTTCGTTAAATCGTATAATCGACATTCTGCGAATCTAGTTCTGTTAAATGTTACAATGTGCAGATGTCCTTTCACTTGAATCACATTTGTGTACGTGATAAATAATATAAGTGAATCTGCGAAGGGATGTTCTTTTGTACAATATGTATCATATAATCATATGCATTCACATACTGTTATTCAGATGTTAAACCAACATAAAAACAATTTTAAATTTACAGGCTTTATTTGAATCTACCTTTCATTACAATATTTGGAATACCAAAAACTGTGAGTGTCTTAACAAAAATAATATCTATATTTCATCATTTCTTTATGACTGTAGCACGTTCCCCGGAAACCTTCCACCCGGCTCGCGCAGTCCCCACTACTTTTTCCTCCCACCACTGCTTTATGCCCGACTTCTCTGACGTCACAGTGGGGTTAAGGCTATATAAAGCGTGTTCGGAGTGAGGACCTGCGCATAGCGAACGCAAACTTCTCTGAGCGGAGAGAAAGGTTTCCTGGGATCGGCCATGTCATTATTTATTTTCGCTACGGTCTATTTCCTAAATTAGAATAAATAATTTTTTAGGCTTCTTTATAATAGATTTCTTTCAAAGAAATCCAGTGTCAATATTTTCCACGATTTACAATAAAAACCTTGCTACTTTAGAGAGCATTAATGCTTATATATACTAATCAATAAATTAGAGCTTTACAGCTAAATAATCTTTACATGAAACAAACACTCTTAATTTATAACAGAGTATTACAGGCTTAATGAAAAACATAGTAAAGAGAACTAATATTCTCAGAGTTAGTTATGGAGTTTATAATATTGGGAGGAGGGTAAAACATGAATGGCACACTATATATAAACAGGTATTATTGTTTTCAGGAAGTAAAGCAAATCCAGGTGATTGAGTACACTTCTCTGAATGTGTATTAACATACTGACCTATTATATGACCAATCTCCTTTAGTGTTTGGAACGTATTTAACATAAAACCGCAACTAGTGCAAGTTACACAGTTTGGTTCCTGTCTCAGGTTGCATTTTTGGCACAGTGGACAGATAACAGCATTGCCATCTTGATCTTCATTTAATGCTATTGAATCTATTTCATCCTTAGACATTTTTTCATATTCTTCCAGTATCCATTGTCCTAGAAAAATATATACAAAGCACTTATAATCACTTTGCTTTAAACAGCATGCTTCATTTACTGATTAATGATGAATTCGGAATATGTTGCTTCTTTGAAAGGAAAGTAAAATCGGAAAAATGTCAAAGTCTAAAGGGAGTCATACTAACCACCATCATTCATGATTTCATTTTCAAATGCCAATGCCTCTTCTGGGTCAAGTGGCTCATTAATTATCGAAGATAAAACACTAACAGATTGACCTACATCAGTGGTAGCAAGATTTCGAAATTCTTTTCGCAAAATTTCGGTTAAAGTATTCTGCACGTCCTCCGAATTAATCTCCAAGCCAAGTCTGCTTTTATTAAATAATTGGCCACGTTTTTCCTTCATTCTCTGTCGGCATCTCTAAAACAATTCATAATCGATACAAGATTTATATAAATAATGAGAATATAACGAATCATTTTTAAGTTCGTAAAAATAGTGAGAAAAGTAACACTCGACCACTAACCTCTCGTAGAACTTGCTGTATTTTCGGCGACCCATTTCTTAATTTCTTTGCGCTTTCTTTTCCTCGCAATTTTATCGCGACCGAGGGACTCAATGCGATGTTTGACATTTTTCTGAATGAATTATTACAGAAATATAAAAGCAAAACTTCATCAATTTCTGACCGCCAAAAGATTTGTATATATCTCTAACGATTCAATTCGAAGACATGCTGCCCCCTCTTTTCTATCTTTCTTCTACGTTTTATATAAACCACAATAAAAGTATAAGTTTTCAACATTATAAAAGTCTTAAGTAAATTTGATAGAAAACAAGGTGACTTAAATGGTTAATAAGCTGAAGATAACATTTTATTTAATAAGTTTTCATTTGCCTTTCAAACTACCAGTTTCTCCACCATTTTATGTCTTTCCCTCCAATAACGACACACAGAGCCATACCCCGCACAAAACAAAATTAATTATATGCGAGGTATTGGAAGACCGAGCACTGAATAAGTACAGCACTACTTATTTAATTTAGTATCACAGCCGAGATATGGATAGCATAATTTGTTTAGATCCTGAAAGTGTTCCTAGCGAAACACATTCGGGTCTGTTGATTCTCGTTCCAGTAAATCGCACAGAATTTCGCCTTTTCTTGCTATAAACTTTGAACTGACGTCGTTGAAATGACGTCAAATTCCGAGAATGTCGTAAATTCTAAGAAATTACGTCAAATTCCGAGAATTTCGTAAATTCCAAGAAATAACGTCAAATTCCGAAAATTTCGCGGATTCCAAGAAATGACGTCAAATTCCAGGAATGGTGCGAATCGAATACCTCCTCGCACATCATGTTCTCCTGATACATGCGTTTGATTTTACGGCAAAATTTCAGAATTCCCGAGAATTTCGCGGATTCCAAGAAATGACGTCAAATTCCGAGAATTTAGCGGATTCCAAGAAATGACGTCAAATTCCGAGAATTTCGCGGATTCCAAGAAATGACGTCAAATTCCAGGAATTGTGCGAATCGAATACCTCCTCACATATCATGTTCTCCTGTTACATGTGCTTGATTTTACGGAAAAATTTCAGAATTCCCGAGAATTTAGAGGATTCCAAGAAATGACGTCAAATTCCGAGAATTTCGCGGATTCCAAGAAATGACGTCAAATTCCGAGAATTTCGCGGATTCCAAGAAATGACGTCAAATTCCGAGAATTTCGTAAATTCCAAGAAATGACGTCAAATTCCGAGAATTTCGTAAATTCTAAGAAATGACGTCAAATTCCGAGAATTTCGTAAATTCCAAGAAATAACGTCAAATTCCGAGAATTTCGCGGATTCCAAGAAATGACGTCAAATTCCAGGAATGGTGCGAATCGAATACCTCCTCGCACATCATGTTCTCCTGATACATGCGTTTGATTTTACGGCAAAATTTCAGAATTCCCGAGAATTTCGCGGATTCCAAGAAATGACGTCAAATTCCGAGAATTTCCCGGATTCCAAGAAATGACGTCAAATTCCAGGAATTGTGCGAATCGAATACCTCCTCACATATCATGTTCTCCTGTTACATGTGCTTGATTTTACGGAAAAATTTCAGAATTCCCGAGAATTTAGAGGATTCCAAGAAATGACGTCAAATTCCGAGAATTTCGCGGATTCCAAGAAATGACGTCAAATTCCGAGAATTTCGCGGATTCCAAGAAATGACGTCAAATTCCGAGAATTTTGTAAATTCCAAGAAATGACGTCAAATTCCGAGAATTTCGTAAATTCTAAGAAATGACGTAAAATTCCGAGAATTTCGTAAATTCCAAGAAAGGACGTCAAATTCCGAGAATTTCGCGGATTCCAAGAAATGACGTCAAATTCCAGGAATGGTGCGAATCGAATACCTCCTCGCACATCATGTTCTCCTGATACATGCGTTTGATTTTACGGCAAAATTTCAGAATTCCCGAGAATTTCGCGGATTCCAAGAAATGACGTCAAATTCCGAGAATTTCGCGGATTCCAAGAAATGACGTCAAATTCCGAGAATTTCGCGGATTCCAAGAAATGACGTCAAATTCCAGGAATTGTGCGAATCGAATACCTCCTCACATATCATGTTCTCCTGTTACATGTGCTTGATTTTACGGAAAAATTTCAGAATTCCCGAGAATTTAGAGGATTCCAAGAAATGACGTCAAATTCCGAGAATTTCGCGGATTCCAAGAAATGACGTCAAATTCCGAGAATTTTGTAAATTCCAAGAAATGACGTCAAATTCCGAGAATTTCGTAAATTCTAAGAAATGACGTCAAATTCCGAGAATTTCGTAAATTCCAAGAAAGGACGTCAAATTCCGAGAATTTCGCGGATTCCAAGAAATGACGTCAAATTCCAGGAATGGTGCGAATCGAATACCTCCTCGCACATCATGTTCTCCTGATACATTTCCTCGATTTTTCGGCAAAATTTCAGAATTTCAGAAGAACTTTCCGGTTCCAAGAAATGACGTCAAATTCCAAGAATTGTGCGAATCGAATACCTCCTCGCACATCATGTTCTCCTGATACATTACCTCGATTTTTCGGCAAAATTTCAGAATTTCGGTGGAACTTTCCGGTTCCAAGAAATGACGTCAAATTCCAAGAATTGTGCGAATTGAATACCTCCTTGCACATCATGTTCTCCTGATACATTCTCTCGATTTTACGGAACTCAAAATTTGGCCCGAAAACCCCCCAAAATATGTGAATTTCACTTTTCATTTGAATGCCTGATACATTTTCACGATTTTACGGCAAAAGGTTTTAGGACATATGGGATTCTGGATATTCGGTATGGCCAAGAAATATAAAATATAACACAATATATTCGTAATAAACTAATTTATTGTAATTGTAAATTTATAGTAATAAAAATAATAATGTGACCGGAATAAATATATAAATATATGCAATAAATAAACACTTGGAAATAAAATATCTTGACGATGGCCCTTCTTCTTTTATCTTGTTTGATTGCGGATATCCCAGCGAAACAAGCAGTGGCCACCCTGTAATCATTAATAAAAAGATAGAATAGTTAACAAATCTAAAAAATTAATTAATAAACAAAATTAGCTTCATCCAAAAGTTAAAACATTAGTTAACTCAATTCAATTGTTCGAAATATTATTTCATTAAAATAGGTTGCACGAAGTAATTCGTGCCTTACGATAGAGTAACTGTAAATGTGTAATAATTAAGCTATTTCATCCGCTAAAAGATCGCCTGTATGGGATAGTATGGGATGGTATGGTAGAACACTATCGAAACAGCCGAAAAATAATTTCTTGGTAGCAGGATTACATGATGATATAGGAGGTATGCGAGGAGGCACTCCTAGTGACGTCACAGTCACGTGACGCCTGTGCGTTCAAAATCCACATTAATCGCGACATACCGCGCGATTTTCGTTAATATCTCGCGTATATCAATGAAAATTCTTTCGAATTTGTACTGGAAATATAGCTGAGGGTTCACTCTAATCTTTTATTGCATATTCGCTGCAATTTGATTCCCAGAAACTTCAATTAGAGCGTTTGAATCCTGGCGAAATTTTTGTCCCGTCAAGATCGATCTAATAGACGAGTAAATAATCGCTCTAAAAAATACTAATATCCGCCAGAAAAAGCAAATAGAGATATTGGGAAGCTTCGGGATATCAAAGAGAATATTCAAAAATGATAAAAGTAATAATCTGAGCTATTGTTCCTGGGAGATATTAGTATTTATTAGATCGATTTTGACCGGACAAAAAGTTCGCGAGGATTAAAACGCTGTAACTGCAGTTTCTGGGAATCAAATTACAGCGAATATGCAATAAGAAATTAGATTGAACCCTCAGCTATATTCCGAGTACAAATTCGAAAGGATTTTGATTGATATGAGCGAGATATTAACGAAAATTGGGTGGTATGTCGCGATTAATGTGGATTCTTAACGAGCAGGCGTCACGTGACTGTGACGTCACTAGCTTTCTACGCACTAGTTTTCTAAGTCAACTACCACGTACGACGATTGTTAAATTGCGAATAACTTTAACAAAATAACACAAATCATTACTCTGATTACTCTTGAATATCCGTATTGATCCCCGGAAGCTTCCACATTCCTTTTTTTAATTAAAATCGCGCCTAATCTTCCTCTGCAATTAAATGTTTTGATGTATAACCACGAAATTTAATACATTCCTGAGAAAGTCGGCCTTTAAAACGCTGATATCTTTAAAACAACAACTCGGATTATTATTCCGAATACTTCTGAATATTCTCCTTGATCTCCCGAGCCTTCCCCATATGTCTTTGTTTTTTTTCTGGCGGATATTAGTACTCTTTAGAGGGATTACTTTGTTGTCTAATAGATCGAGCTTGACGTGACAACAAATTGGCGGGAATTAAAACGCTCTAATTCATGTTTCTGGGCATCAAATTGCAGCGAATATGCAATAAGAAATTAGAGTGAACCCTCAGCTATATTTCCAGTATAAATTCGAAAGAATTTTCATTGATATACGCGAGTTATTAACGAAAATCGGGCGGTATGTCGCGATTAATGTGGATTTTGAACGCGCAGGCGTCACGTGACTATGACGTCACTAGGAGTGCCTCCTCGCATACCTCCTATATCATCATGTAATCCTGCTACCAGGAAATAATTTTCGGCCGCTTTCTGACTCAACTGGCGCGTACGTCGATCAAAAAATTTCGTAGAACTTTAAAAAAATAACACAGAATATTACTCTGATTATTCTTCAATGCCCGTATTGATCTCTGATACTTTCTGTATGCCTTTTTTTAATTAAACTCGCTTTGAAACTGCATCTTTAATGAAATGTTTCGACATATAACATCGAAATTCAGTACGTTCTTGAGAAAGTCGGTTTAGAAAAACGTTTATATTTTTGAATAAACAACTCTGATTGTTACTCCGAACACGCTTGAATATTCTTCTAGACCTCCCGAAGTTTCCCAGTACGTTTATTTGAATTTCCTGAGCAATATAAACATTTTTTAGCGCGATTATCGTGTTGCCTAATAGATCGATCTTGACGTGACAACTAATTCGCGGGAATTAAAACGCTCTAATTGAAGTTTCTGGGCATCAAATTTCAGCGAATATGTACTACAAAATTACAATGAACCCTTAGCTACATGCCCAGTACGAATTCGAAAGGATTTTGTTTGATATGAGCGAGATATTAACGAAAATTGTGGGTTATGTCGCGATTACTGTGGATTTTGAACGAGCAGGCGTCGCGCGCCTGTGACGTCACTTTGAGTGCCTCCTCGCATACCTCCTATATCATCATGTAATCCTGCTACCAAGAAATTATTTTTCGGCCGTTTCGTAGGCTTGCCTGTGTTCACATACCATCCCACTCTATCCCATACAGGCGATCTTTTAGCGGATGAAGTAGCTTAAACGACTCAACGAACATTAATTTTTACTCGATCTACCAGAGTTTTGGGGGCTCGTTATATCACAATATTATTCTGGAAATTAAAATCACCAGCCAAATTTGATTCTAAAGTAAACAATAACAGCTAGTATAAATATTATGCTATTGTTCAATTACTACGACTATTGTTATTGGTATTATTACTTATATTATTCCAAATTACATTACTTACAATACGTCGTGGGGGTAAAAAAAGGCTAATTAAACGACAATGATTTATTATTTATTATAACATCCAATGAAGAAGAATGGAATACAGGTTAATCAGCTAAGCATAATTGATCTATCGAGATTGTGAGATCTTTACCCTGGCATGCAGCTCGTAAAGAAAATTAATCATGAATCCATCGGCATATAAAACAATAATTTACAACTACAGCGAGAGCGCGATAATATAAAACAATGAGTTTTGATTAGTTATTACAACGTGTCATTAAAGTTATGCTAACAAAAATATAACTCTTATTACCAATGATAGTAATTATTCATCCATATAAGTAAAATATCTTTTTCCAGTCACTTACGTGTCTAACAATAAATATATTCTACGCATGTGTGTGTACAAACACATATATATATATCAGTTGATTTAATCAATTATATATGTATATACACACGTATACATATACATCCTCAAAGGCGTACCACATCATTTTACTGGCTGATTCGTAAAGTCCCATATACCGATAAAATTTTATTTACAACCCAATCGAACATTACACCATCGAAAGATAAGAATACGATAATCGATACTTTGGATAATTTCGACTTTAACATTTGTCAAATTTGTACAATTAATTTTAGTGATTGCAACACGTCAATCCCAATTGCCCCCGAAGTCCTTCTCAGAACATTTAACCAGCATCATTTCATAATCGACACAAATTTTAGATTCCAATTAAAATGGCAAATTCATAGTTTAAGATATCAATTTCCGATAAACGTTTTTTTAACATTTACGTTCTATTAAAACCGTATTCCTTCGATTAAAGGTAGACTCGAGATAATTAAAAGAAGGCGATCCGCGCAGAGCCAGCAGAATTTCGCGATAAACTCTTGAGGTATCTGGCATATACATATAGACATTTATGTACACAAATATATATACATATATACGTTTGAAAATTCTATATATGTATATATACTAATATGTACGATATATGCACACATCTTTATACTAATACTAGATATATATCTCGTTACAACGATACAGTCAGTAGCCGGTTTAACATTGTTTTCTGTATTGTTTCCAGTACATCACACCATGAGCAGAACGACGATGCTTGGACAACGCGTAATATGTTTAATGCCAGGACTAGATCGACACCGGATCCTGCAACTTCTTAATCTTAACGGTAACAGACGAGGAACAATAATGGCACAACAATAGATTAGAATTCATCCTTCTTCGGTTCACAATTGCACGCCATTCCCTTTCCCATGACTTCGATGTAAATGGCCATTTCTCTCTCTAACAACGAAGTCTGGTTAGTCGGTACTTTATCACTTCTAATAGTACACTCTTATCTCATCGTAGACATTGAGATTATTAATTAACAATACCGTTTCATGCCCTATTTCATCGTGTCGCCAATATTACATTGAAACCTTAAGGCTCATCTTATCTTTGATCTGTTAGTCGAGTTTTGATCAGTGTATTATTTACTGAGTGGTTACAATTTACAATTATCATTCTATCGCTTAATCGCGTAATTCAACGGTATAATTATTATAGGATTATAAAAATTATTTTTAAGATGACGCAGATCGACGGACTTCGATGAAACCGGGCATAATAAAATGCTGTTTCTCATATTATTAATCTTAAGCGTAACCATTCTCGAGTAGTCTGTATACGGATATTTAACTTTCTTCGTGGATGAGCTTCGTTCGTTTTTGGCATTCGAGGAAGTATGTTCTTCCTCGTGGAATACTTCTCTCGGATAAAGCTCGTAGCGTGTAGTATGAATTAGTACGTTTCAGTATTTCTCACGGGCATTACAGTGACTTATTTACAACATCATTAATTATATGTACATCTTCAGTTTACAGCAATAATGGAACTACGCGAGAAGAGGGAAGTATATTTGTACCAACGTTGTCGGGAAACCTCCTTTATCAGTTTTCTAGAATATTGTTATCTTTACTTCACAGTGGCAGACCAACTTCTGTATGAAAGCATCTTGTTATAAAATGTATGCTTTTTAACTACTACTGCAACTCTTATCTTCATTGTATATATGCAGCAGAGTTGGACACAATTTTTTAGAGGCAATGCATCAAGTGTTTCTTAATCTCATTACCAAAAATTCTCTGATTTTAATCATTGTTCTGGTAGCCAACATCAGTGCATTGTGTACATGGTGTTTCATTAATTCATAATCAACAATAAACAGCTGTTACCCACAAGAGTATTTAAGTAAAAGTTAATATTGTATGATTTGTTCTTTGCACATCATTTCTTGTGGGTTTAAGTAATAAAGAAACTGTACAGTACAGACTTAGTAACTCGAAGCAATGCAAACAATGTCCAACACTGATACAAAAGAGCTATACACAAAATAATGTGGGCGTAGACTTTACAGAGTATTACATCTCATTGTCAGTAATTCTTGGAAATAGTCGAAATTCATAAAAGAGGTCATATCTAAGTTTGTAGCTAACTACTTCCAACTTGCATTGTCAGGATTAATGGTTATTGTTGTACAATAGTTCACTGTTTACACAAATTGTGTAAAATAACATTATATAATCATAAGAATAGATTCAGAAGTTGTGTTAACACTTTCGCGTCGGGGCATTTTCAGCCGAATGTTATGCGCGTAACGGAACAAACTCACGGAATTTTGTTAAATTAATTAAAAATGCTATAAAAACCAAGATATAACTTATCCAAAATATGCTCAAACGTTGTGGACCGAAGTGTAATATATCTAAAGACTCACACTTGAGTTATCCGGGTTCCGGTAAAGAATCCCAGAGACTCACATGTGCGTCATCCGGTGCGAAAGTGTTAATAATAATGATGGTAATGATAAGAGTTGTAACAATATATGAAGGAACTCTATTCACTGAAAAATATTCAAAACTATATATGTATATGTATAATATACATATGATGAATTTTTATATAGTATATTTGCTAAAATAGACTTTCAATCCGCGTATTTTATGTCACTGTTAAGAACAAACTAGTTTATGGAACATTATGGAAAATCATCAATAGTACATTCTTATAAAACATATCATACAAAACTGGAACATTTCATTACCTTCTTATTGGCATATAAGAAGATTCATAAAGTCAAAAAGATACCTTATCAAAATTCTCAACAGGGAATACTGGACTCTATACAGTCGGTATTAAGACTACATGTAAACCTGAAAAAGTCCACCTACATACAAAAATCCTTCCGAGTATAAGACCCGCTCTTCTCCCAGATCATATTTTTATTTTAATTTTATGCTTTGTATAAGACTGGAATAACAAAACGAGTGTGTTTACAATTGACTGTTTACAGGTCGAGATCTAAGCGGACTTTTTCCTGGGTTCTATCTGTAGAAAAATTAACTTATTATTGAGGGAGATCACTCTGAAAGTACAAAGATGACCGAAATCTGACTAATACTGAAACATAAATACCCCCTTCTTGAAATAAATATTAATGTGTGAACAACCAAATCTACCTAAAAGTAGATATTTCGTTATTTCTCTATTTATTATAAATGTAAATGTTACTCAGAAATGCACGTATCATAATTTGGAAAAAATGTAGGATGAGTTTGTTCGTGACATTGTTCCGACATTACACTTCAGTATAAAAATGATTAACAGTACACTATGAATATAAATACTACAAATATAATTGTTATTAATAACAGTCACAAAAATCTGACCTCAGTCCTCAGACTTTCAGAGTGATTTTGATATTTTAGAATATTCCGTTGGTTTACTGCCGTGATTCGAAGAACGAGCGGCAGCGTGCAAATCGTCAGAGTTTTTCTGGTACCGCGGATTTAACTGCTGGAATGGCTGGAGGCGAAGATGGAGGTCCAACACTCGTAGATCGTTCCAAACCCAATGCAGTTTTTTTTGGTGCAGGTTGTGAAATAGCTCGTTTCGTCGACCTAAAAGAGCTGTCATTTCATTTTAATTAAATGCTTACGAAATTACTGAAAATGTATATCATTTACATGTAAAGTTCATCTACGTCAAAATAACAGTCTAAAAGTACATTAACGGAATAATCATGAACATTTTAAATATCGGGTTATATGTAACAATTACCCTGAAGTACCTCTTCAATATTTAATTATATCTGTGACTTTTAATCCGTACAAGTTTATGGATGTACTCCTTATCCGACTATTTCTCTAATTCTTACAATTTCGTTTCAATAAAAAATGATCACTATGTGGTACTTAAGGATTCAATTGTAGCTCATTTGCGGTGGACATACTGCAACGATCAATGGTAGAAGCTGATGAAAACATGAACAACAGCATAGTTAAGTTAACAGCGTGTCGTTTTAGATATTTATGCTGAAAGCGTAATAAAAAAGATAACATTTCCAGGAATAAAAGCGGTGAAGGCAAGTGGGCGGTCCTGATTAGAATGATAGCGATGATGAGTAGATTGTCACCCCTTGTTTTCCTTTGTAGGAATATACATAAACGTGTTTTATAATAGTATGTCTTCCGTTATGGATATCAATTTTAGAACTTCAGAGATCTTTTAATCTAAAATTGTTCATAGATAAGTTGATAGATGTTTTAATTGAATTAGATTGTTCGGTCCTTTCCACAATGGAAGACTAGATGTAAATGATAAATAGTGTACGGTTGGAAAGTTGTTAACATCGTTGAAACAGCTGCGTCTGTCAATGTTAAAGGCATAGCTAGAAATGCATTCTATTTGTTGACTCACAATAATTTATAAATACTGAAAACATATTTGTGATTATTAGAAGATGCGCGATTTATAAAACGAATCTTATGTCAATACATTTTATGTCCGTGAGTTGTGGTGTTTTTGAAATAACATTCACATACAAATAATCGTGCATTGTGTCATAGGTTTCGTATTATTGTATTTGATCGTGCTATTATGGTTTTCGAAACAAGCATGAATTAGCCTGATCTACCACCGAATTGAACTGGTTCTATCACAAAAATATCAGTTGCAAAAGAAACTTGAGCTATTTGAGTAACAAAATTAATAACTATAAATCTCCCATAAATATGTATCATTGCAAATATATGCTGATACGATGTAGAAACCACACAAAATAAAGATATTAAAAATATTTTAAGATATACATTGGGCGACTGAAAAGTAATGCACTGTCGCTCATGACTCGCGAAGGAAAAAAGATAGTTAAAAGAAGCAAATAATGCTTCTTTCCGCATTGAAGGAGGAATATTAAGGGTATTTATTTCACCAATTATGAACTGAAGGACGCAGTGAGGTCATGGATCGAAGAACGACCGCTGGCATTCTTCATTGACCGGATGAGAAAACTAGTTCACCGTTAAGAAAAATGGGTAGCTGTAAATGGTGACTACGTCGAAAAATAAATGTAAGATTTGTAGCAAATAAAAAGTATGTTTATAACATATTTAATTCATTTGACTATCTCCTTTCATTTGCGAGTTATGAACGACTGTGCAATACTTTTTAGCCGCCTCTCGTATTAAGATATCCCGTATGTCATTTTAGCATCAGATTTTGTGAAAGATAGATTATTGTAATCTATTTTATTAATAGAATTACTCAAAGTATGGGTGGTGGATCTAGCTTAAAAAAGTCCGCAACATAAATACAAATCTAATGGATTTGAAGCAGTAATGAACTTCAGTTTACCTTGGTCTCTAAAGTGAAAGTGGACCATTTCAGGAGGTAACGAAAAAATTCTAGTCTTTGTATATTTAGGTATAACTGATTAACCACAAATCCTGGACATATGTATAGCTGATAGATAAAAGAATAATTTAGAGCGTAAGATAGCAGTAGCTCTTGCCAAGAGCGCATTACTAATTACGCTGCAAGACAGGATCAAATCTTCATAGTAGGTACCTGTAATGAAGAAACTCATTTTCAAGATTTCGGTATACTTGAAACTTTTGATTACTAGCTTCATAACGAGATATGCTAAAAACATGTTACAAATAACAAAAAGATGGATTACAGATCAATATTTAGACTATAAAAATATTGTTTAATCTACCATTGATTCTGTAATTATAATATCGTACTATTGTACATTTAAATCCTTGTAATCGGCTCACGTTGCGTAACCTACATTTAATAATTATTTTCTGATACATTGACATTAGAAACTTTAATACGACAACGCTGGCCGATGAAGTGGAATTACAATTCTAATTCAGAATTAACTTGAATACAATAAGGTTGTTATTTGTACATCCAGCATCCAGCAAAAGCAAAGGAGTGGAAAAGCATAGGCAATTAGCAATGTAGACAACAAATTAATACATTGGATTATAAGCATATGACGAATATGGTTCAAATAAGTTTTGTATTCAAACACACACTTGCGTGCGGGGAAATTGTCGCTGTGATATTTATGGAAATACAGCAGGGTCTTGTTTTCAGACATAAGTACGGATATTGCAAACATAGCACAGCAAGGAATTAAATAACTAAATGTACAGTATCGACTAGCAAACGTTATTTATAGTTCATAGGGCTAGTAGATAATTTACTTCTTCTTTATAAGCAATGTAGTAGTATTTGCAAGTCCATATCGTTCATTTAGGTCGTTTCAAGTTATACCATGCCAAAACTACTTAGCTTATTCAATGTATGTACCTTGTTCCCGTAGTTACGATACGATTTACAGAGAAATCGCTGGACATATAGTTTTCTTTTAGTTAATAATTATATCACTGATCACCACTGAAACAACTACTTTTTCCTTCAAATCTCACACTGACTGTTTTAGTATGGCGTGCTATAAAAATACAGCATTATCTATGTAGGGAGAGTGTAACTATGATTTTATATTCTGTAATGCCTTACGCCCACCCTGCGCATCTTCGTTTTCTGGAGATAATACTTATGGCATACATATAACACTTCCAACATTTTGTTGCAATTGAGACGTCTGTACGTCGACGATTAGCAATGATCAACGGGGAATTATTACCTTGAAAATGCCCACATCATAGCACAAAGTAAGCAATCAAATACAACACTCTGCATCTCATAAGACTAGTAGATATAGAACACTTACTTTCTTCGACGTAAAGATGCATTTTGTCCGGGTAAACCGAAGTGTCCTCTTGGTATAACCATACGTGCATTGCCCTGAGCAGGTCTTGAACCTCCATGTGCTTGAAGTGTACTTAAATGAGCAGCATATCCATCGTGAAGTATAGACGCCAGAGCGTGATGTTTCTTTGATACTTTTCCAATGATGAAGATCTGATTCGGCTTTAAGTTTATCGCTGTGTATACACTGATATCCTTACTACTCCCATATGCATAATGGATTATTACGCCATGCTCCTGAAATTGGAAGGGAGCAAATTATTTTGTAGATATTGCAAGAATATTATGAAACAAAGCATTTTCATGTAATAATCACCTGCACAAGTCTGTTTAAGTATGCAGCCTTATGTCCAAGAGGATCGGTAGAAAGACCATCGGCAAACGATACAAGTCCATGTGGGAAGTTATGTTGTGATAGCCACGAAACAACTTTCTGTTGCTGCATATCGGGTCTTGCCGTGATATAAATAATTAAGTAGCCCAGTTCTTGCCAATGCCTATATATACATTAAAGAGTTCATTGACCATGAATCGTAATAAATTTATATTTAACCGGCGCCCGTTCGGTTACAGTAGTCTAGTTTAGATTATAATGTCAACACACTTAAAGTGCAAATGTTTTTACAGCGTGTTTACAGTTGAACGGATCCTTGAATAAAGTTTGTTATCACTTTGAGCTATGTCAGAAGTCACAAGGTGTTATATCGTCAAACGATTCAAAGCATTAGTGTTCGGTTTCTGGTAAATAATTCTTCTATAACTATATCTAAGTGGATAGCTTCTATGAATGATAATTAAATTGAGATATTTATACCTCACAACGTCCACAGCACCGGCTCTAACTTTAGGATCTTTGCCGCTTACAGACATACTTGCAGTGAACGAACCATCTATGCTAAATACCACACATTCTGTTTTCGGTGGTATCACAGCCATAAAAAAGTCAACAGAGGTATGATCGCCCCTTAATGAAAGAAACGTAGAGTTTTCAGTACAGGATACGAGATTTGACCGTATTTGGATATTTCTATTAATGATATTTTTACCTAACAACCATTTTAACCGGATAAAGACCATAACCCAATGCTTTGTCATCAGGTATCCTATAAGTAATTCTGCCAGTTTTATCAGTTACTTCCGACGATAGATATGTCCACTCCCCTGCCGGAGCATCCTTCATAATATGAATATCCACCTTCTCACCTGTAGATAATTAATGATATTTGATTATAATCACTCCCAGATAATTAATAGCATTTGAATATTTTCATATGCTTGTGTTTTACATACCCGTTAACGTGATTACATCAATTGGACCATACATAAACCTTGCAACCAATATTTGTAAAGCACCTTCTCTAACAATAACATCATTCGCTCTGTGATTGGCAGCGACATTCTGATAGAACGACATTGATACGAGAATTATTATGACAGCTATTTTCTAAATTATTTGTTAGTTTACTGACCTTAAGTTTAACAGATGTACGTTTCTTATTCCATTTTTCTCTAGGTTGTCCTGGACGGAAACAAGTTAGTTCTTTCTCCTCGTTGGTAAACAATGGCAAATCAAATCTGCCCAACTGTCTTAAAATAAATGCAATAACGTCGGAAGATTCCCAATAACTAGCATGGAAAAGATGCGGCAAAGCGTTAGTAGGGAAGTTCGCTAAACCTTCCGGGCAATAAAGCGCATAGTCCATCCTCTTGGTGCCCCACCATTTCTGTGTCACTGCAATGACTTCATTATAAGATTAAAAATATAATACTATTTAGTTCAGCGAAATAATTACAAAGCAGAAAGCAACTCTAGCACTTACAATTAGATACAGCTTGCAAAGGAACATTGTCAATAGTACCTGACAGAGTACTCTGAATTGATATATTCGATAATCGCCTTAATTGGGGCAATGTGATGTTAGGAACGTTCGCCCCATCCGCAAAAAACTGCGGGTTTGTCTGAATTGATTCGCCTGGAAATATTACATTGTTGAAAGTATTAACTGTATAGTGGAAATCATTAATATAAATGAAATTATACATACACAAATGATAAGGTTGGCCATTTCCAAGTGGATACTTTTGATATCGAGCAATATTAACGGGTGGAAGAAGAGAAAACTTTGCCGAAATGAGCGGCTCTAATCTAGCGGCAACAGGATCGGTTGGATGAAATAAATTGTACACTTGATTTACTAGCGGCCTTTTTATATTACTGCCTTTATCTTCCGCACAAGATATTTTTCTATATGCTAGTACCAATGCAAGAGGGCTACCGAACATGAAAAATTCTCCTACTTCGAAATCCAATTTATAATTTTGCGAGCTTTCACTATAAGAAAAAGAACCTTGCTATTATTCCTACAAAATATTAAATACATTAATGTTCGAGGTAATATAATACTGTTAATCACCTCGCAGATTTTCTTCTATGTGAAGGTGTAGTCAGATGTTTACCATCTTCATTACTTGGGTTATTTTCATTAGCTTGATAACTATTATCCAAAATATTGTTTTCGCTATTATGCCTAGAACGAGTTGATTTACATAAGGCATCATAAGTTAAAATCGATCCGACTGAATCCCCTATGAAGCAAATCTGGCCTGTGAAGCCACGACCTTCCTCGGTTTTCAGAAAATCATGATAAACTTGATTTGCACCGACAATTATTCGCAGGACCGCGTCTTGATATTCCGGTGTGGAACTAGCGAGTAAGGGTATCGCACCAATTGGTATAGTATCGTGCGTTACATGAGGAGTATCCATACAAGAAGGTGACACATCAAAGCTATATGGGCTCAAACTGAACAGGAAATTAATAAGATATGTGAAACAGTAAAAGAAAAAGATCATTTTATTAAACGCATCGGGTTACTACCTTGATAGAATTCCAAGACCTTCAGTACATATCGAGGGACACGACACAAATCTAATAGCAACATGTCCAACCATGCTAGGATAATGTTGTCTCATAACAGACTCAAATGCTCCTCTGAACGTTGTAATATCCGACTTTTTCGCCGTTAAGTCAACGTTAGCATCTAAAATATTAGAAAATCGCATGAAGCACGAGAAACTTACATTCTAATATTAATACTTTAGCATTTACCTAAAACACTTCCAGCATGCATAACAATAAGGAGAACAGTAGTCTTGCATGGTTGATGCGTAGGTGAAATTTGAGGTGACGCTGGACACGATACATCAATACTAGCCGTCGAAGAGATCTGCAACCTTTTACTTGAACGTTCACTGGCCATGCGTTGCAGGTACGAAGGTGAAAATATTGTGTCGTCTATAAACAATGAATACGATATCCACGGGTAAAATCAATTCTAGTAGCGAAATGATTTCATTATGAATTATTATAATAATAATTTTGTTAATTGTAAGGTACCTTCTCTGTTCGTCGAAATAGGTGTAGGGAACGCACTGTCGTCCTCTTCTGCTAGAAGATCCAAAGAACTCCATTTAGCTAAGGAAGAGTTATCGCCAAAGTCCTCTGTATAATCAGAAACGTCAACACTGCTTATGCACCGTGCCTTTATAAGCATTCGTGACGCGCTTAAAACAGGAGCTTTAATACCATCCCAACCGTAATACTCTTTCTTCCGATTATCAGCAGTAAAACGAAATTTGATAATAAACTTATGCCAGTGATATAGAAAAACGAAATTTGATAATAAGCTTGCGCTAGTAATATAGTAAACGCAATAAATAACACTTGATAGGAATTTATTATTATAGAGAAGCTGCTGCAATTTGTTACTACATAGCCATGCTGCTCCGTGCTGTTTTAATTGTTGTTAGTAAATAGCAGTTTTACATGTTGTATCATGTTCGTGGTTGTACATTAGTATTACATTATTCAATGCTTACGAAATGTGTAATTAACTGTAGTGTAGTCCCCATTTATGATGTTTACAAAGGCATGATTGCAGTCATAATCTTTTTGAATTGGTATGGAAAGTACTAACATTAATCCTAATGGTGATCTGAATCCTTTGGACAGATCTTCAGACAGACAGGCACTAAAACGTCTGTCATTATAAGAATTTATCACTATGTACGTGTCCTACCTTTGCGTATGATAGGTATAACGAACCCAGCTGCAGTGTGGAGTGCGACATAAAAAACAGAGAAGGTACACATAAAAAGACAGAAAACTGTCAATACCAGAACATGCTGTATTCTACCGGCATCGTACGCATATCTAAACCCGCACCACAGGTTGCGCTTCAATTTCACTCTCATCGATATTCCGCAACGCTTACTATTTCAATTACTCTGTGCATTATATTCTTTCAGAGAAAGTAAAATATGAAGCGCTTCAAAAACACCAACTGTGTTATCTACATCTAGAACCTCTTTACGTGAATCACAACAAAAGTGTTATTATTAAACTCATTAACGAAATCATGAATCCACATGCAATTGAATCCCTGTCTAAACGGAACCGTTACCTTGACAATCAAAGAATTCATCTTCACTACTCGACTCGGACTCTCTGACGATACTCTCCATACGCCAATTAGCTATTTGAATATCAAAGCTCTTATTCGAACTGGGAGAATGTAATGACGCGTTCTTTTTCCATCCTTTCTTAGAATCGCCCTTTTCATCGGTAGCACCAGTCCTGAAAGTAACTCGATTACGTTCATTTCGATAACTGTACAGAAAGTAATCTACTTCGTCTAAGTAGCCTCTCCGGTTAAGTGTCCTGTTACCTTAGATCTGTTTCAGTTGGAGAATCTTCTGGCGTTGCCTCTTCCTCGGAGCTACCAGCTGTATTAGTAACAGTAATATCGGATGGTTTTCTAACGGACGGTGGACTCTGAGGATCCTCGGTCTTCTCTATACTTCCAAGAGCCGCGGCCAAAGACTTTGCAGCGTCAGTATCTTGCGGGGTCATCGCAGTACTAGAAGTAATCGTTTCCTGATTCTCATCCGTAGCATCTTCTCCCGACTCGGCAAGACCCATTTTTTGTTGCAGTGCCAATTGCGTTTGGCGTTCAATTTCCCTGATATCTTCCATTGTTAAACCATGCCATTCATCCTGCCAAGCCCAAGCCTGTCGATGTGCTCGCACCATTGTTTTCCTTAATGCTAAAATTCATAGTTCGTAATCAGATGACAACGTTAAATAACGAATAACAATATGCAATTATTTAGCCATTTACCTATGTCATGTATGAACTTCTCTAATTTCGTTTGCATACCCCAATAACGAAATTCTACGCGACATAGTTTGTACGCGCACATTAAAGACTTTCCTGATGATGTGGGTTGTTGCTTTCCCTATAAAATAAAGAGATTAAAATACCAAATATGTACTTGGTAATTAGTCCAAGTACAAAAGAGTCCCGTACTTTAACGTCTGCCCAATAATCCTCCAGCCACGATTCTGTAAGAGGTCCTCTACCAGTTTTTTCTGATACATACAATTTAGGGTCTTCTTCCTTCAGATAATCAGCGCCATAAACTTGATCCTTAACGATGTCAATTACGTCTGAAATAGTGTCAGTAAACTAATAACACGATGTTTGTTCTTTTTTAACTTCGAAACTTATATAGATTTGTCGCAAATAATTATAACAGTATTTTGACTCATCACCCTGATTCATAGAATTCTGACACAACATTATAACGTGTAATAAACATACCCACAATTCTATTTCTTAAGTCACTGCCACTCAGTTTAAACACATTCTCTTGATGACCATTATCAGGAAAATAATAAGTCTCTATCTCCACTGAGAATTTCTCAACAAAGGGACACGTATAACGAGTCTTCGTGTAAGGATAAGCATTCCAAGCCTCCTCCTTGGTAATTAATGCGGATTTCGGTAACAAACTTTTGAACCATCCTGGTAGATGACTACCCACGTGATAGATTTTATGTGTGTATTGTCCATTACCACCTGGACCATTGGTGTATGGTTCATTCTCTATTATCTCCACCCCACTACCAGCTCCTTTACTTTCTTCACGCGATTTTTTCTACATGAATCATGCATTGATTACATTAATAAAAGAATCGTTATCAGTAATACGTACTTATGTTAGAACGTTAAAGCATGTACCGCTATCATATAAAGTTGAGCGATTCTATACTCATCTACCGTAAACGGTAGAGGAATACGATATTCCTTTATCAACATTGTGTTAAATTGATTTTTATCCCTCGTGCATTTCTAAGAACAACTCCTTGCCGTTGTCATCCCTTGATAAGTTATCTCTATTTACTTTCGTGACATCATAGGAACGATCCTTTAAAAAACCGTAAAGCTTTCATTAATTACCTTACCAACTTATATCGCACGGATATTTGAAATAACTATATAAATAATAACCGCCATTGTAATAATAAATGATTTCATAATTTCACTGTGAGAAATCTAAGAAATGCAGATATAGTACAGTAAATGTACGACAATGTATAAATACATAAACATCATACTTTAATCTATATCCACTTGAGCTTACTGATATAAAACTGAGTTAGGTGTCCATAATTAATAATCACGTTATTCGTCGGCTAAAATGTTACGGAAAGTAATCACTTAGTTCATTCTATTTTAAACTTCCATATCACCCACTTATTAACGGGTGCAGACGGTACTTCATAATTAATTCATACACGTCACTATTTATCGCTGACAATAAGTAGATATTCCAGTAACTATGGACATACGCCTATCTGATATTGCGTTACGTATTAGGAATAGAGACCTCCCTAAGGATTAGTACATATACAATCGCATTTTTCTTCGCCAATATACGAAGCACGACAAATGCTGAATCATAGTGTTTGTACTACGCGTTTCCACGGAAATATTTGTTCCAGAATTCTTCAGACTCCTTATAATTAATATACCAACGTATCTTATCGAAAAATAATACAGGTCACCTTCGTACAACGCGGTTTGGATAAAACGCGGTTCATAAATTGTGGCGATCTTTGTATTATACAACGTTGTTACGATATAACGCGGTTCACAAATTGTGGCGATACTCGTACAAGGCGGCACTTATACAATGTGATTTCAATATAACGCAATAAATTCAATAAATTCTCTGGATCCTAACTCACGCATTATTCCAGGGTTACCTGTACATTATTTTGAATATTAATAAATGAAACAGATATATCATAGTTATTTAAAGACTATTATTATAACTATATTATATTATTCTATAAATATTATATTATAAATAATGCTATTGTATTACTCTGAAGTATTCAAGGCAGGATAAAGATCTAGGCTTACATACTTCCTACGAAGTAAATGATTATAATATTTTAAACTATGAAAAGGAACTCGAATACCGGTGCACAAATTTTACCAAACCGCAATGCTAACTGATGATTCAAGGCAGAGGAAGTGCAATAAACATAATCTTGCGCAAGGAGTTTATTAATACCCACGAAACGGTGTCCGTCATACGAGTATGAATAAATGTCTAACATTAATTAGTAAATTATTAACGTCGTGGGAATGCTAACTAAAAAGCACCACAGCGAGTCGTAAAAAGGAGAACGGGTAAAAACTGGGACAAAGGTCAAGGAAGAAAATCCTGTCGGATTAGACTTGAAAATTACGTCGAGTTTTACGGATGCTGCTAGTCCGCAAACAAAATCGTAAAGAGCATAATTTACATACTTCCTTTGAAGCAGCTGGCATAAAAAAGTAAGTTGCTCATGCAACGTGAGTCTAAGGATGTCTGCGACGTAATAAGAAAAAAAAAAGGCTTTGGAATTTTATCTCAAGAAATTGAACAAGTCTTAAGTCACTTTAATTATCTATAATTATAATTAATAGGAGAGAATTATTTTTAATTGTATTATTTAATGTTCGGATTGCAATTAATATGTTCATATTGAATTATCGTGGAAAAACTATTGCTATTTGCAAACATATAGTTGCGCCATTGAAGATGAGTGATATAATTAATTATAAACTTGAATATGAATGAGAACTTTAAAGATTAAATATCTGACACGTACGTAAATATTGTTATTAAATAACATTCCTTTTAGAACGCATGCGTTTATTAATAATGGGAAATCTATATATGATTTAAAGTGTTAAATAACACTTATACGGTTGAGTAGCAGAAATTAATGTAATTATAATTTGAATGTAAATTATGTGAAAAATTATCTTATCAAATCTTGATACGAATATTAAAAATCGACTCTTCCTTAACTATGTACATGTATAAATATTATAAACAAAACATGTCTACAAGTGCAATAAAAATGTCTTGCAACATCTACTTCTAACAGTAACTCGTGCGTGTCGCACATTTGAATTCATTTCGAAAACTTAATTTCAAGGGGCTTTATATATTAATCGAGAGATTTTGTGATTGGACGTTAGTTTGACAGATCGACCAATCGTTTTTGCGAGGCTCAGCTGAGGGATTTCGGAAAGCAGGCACCACCTGTATCGTTCCGTACATCCGACAGAAAAAGATTCGGAATCGAGGGGAGCGTTAAAAGAAATGTAAGGTATATCAGTCGTGGACGTACTTACGAGAGGTTTCTTCAACCTTGAGCATCGCGGAAATAGGGCAGATACATCAGTGAAACGGCGCGATTCACCTTCCTTTTCTCTCACTGCTTTCTCTTTCTCTTTCCTACTAATGAACCGCGTTTTTTCGCCACACCTTCCGCAAAAGATAATCGCGGCAACCGACGATATCGTACTGTAAATTCTTTATCACAACTATACAATGGAACTAAATACACGACGATTCTGAGACATTCAAACGCACGTGATAATTTACTGTTAAGATTCCTCCACCTGTGAAGTATGTTACTTCAAAGTACCGTTGCTTTTAACACCATTTCTTTTACGAGACATTGGCGTATCACACATGCCCAAGTATAATAATATACTTCCTATTCTATCTTAATACTAGGTTTATATTCGCCCACACACGTCAAGGGAAACCAAATAATATCGGTGGTAAACAAGGAAGGGTTTATCGGTAGAAGTTGTTGAGTAGTGATTGATAAATAATAAGAGTTTCTTTTAGTGTATTTAATGGTATTTAATAAGAATTAGGAGCACGATGCAGTTTATTAAAAAGGATGAAAGGCAACCTTAAAACGTCACGAAGTTAGAACGGCAACGCGCGGCCACTGACTGACCGTGTCGAGACCGCTCCGACTGGCGGGCAGGGCGGCACGCGCGACTTCTCGAACCCGCGAAATCGAGCGCGTCCAATCAGAGCCCGTCTAGCCTGCCTCCGCGACCCGGCGATCCGGATACAGGACTGTACGCGTTCGAATTCCGCACCCCTTCGAACAGACTTTCAATCAACCCCTTTCTAATACGATCAAAGAATACAATCTTTCTTCTTCTCCATAGTATACCTTAACTCTTCACGATACAAATTAGTCCACTCGTTTTCCTCTTATTTTGGGCCTTCCATGTTATCTTCCTCTCGGTACTATATTTTTCTACTTTCGCTACAGCATTTCCACGTGTAATGAATGCAACATGCAACTCCAGTCATATATTTATATTAAACTGTTAATACAGCATATTAAGGATAGCATACATACATTTTATTCTAGATATTAAAGAATTAATCGTGCTTCGTATATCTAATTTGAGAATAAGCATGATTAAATATAGAACATTACTGGAATATTTTTAATATATTTAATTTGAACAGATTGTATAAACGGATGAATATATTTATCTTGTGCTTCAAGCAATTTTAAGATAAATCCGATATGTATAGCTTTTAAATAATAGTAGACAATTTCGAATACCTTTCAATACAATGCGTAAGTAGTAGATTATTAGTCACAACTCCGAAAATAAAACTAAGAGATCTCTAACTATCACATCCCAAGAAACCTGTCGACATAATTCCCCGAGAATCGAAACGTTAGGAGAGCGCTGGGGACGAATGAAATTCAAGCGCGCTGTAATTTCCGGTAGAAGAATGCGACAGTTTTGTGGAAATAGTTGAAAATTATGGTGTTCTGATACGAATCCAATACATATTTTTAAATCCACCACTGCCCGGGCAGCCAGCGTCAGCCGCCTCCGCCGCTTTCTAACCTATTGATCGATCCCCGAGCCAACAAGAAAACGCGAGACCAGCTGCGCCATAACACACCGTAGAGCTCACGCGGAGGCGAGACGTTGAAACACTGCTAACGAAATGCATCCATTCATTGCAGCTCCAACTATTTCAAACTATGTTACCACACCGTAGGCTCTCCTTTGTCACGATCACGTGACCGAGAACTCTTAACACCTATGCAGCAGATCCATAACCAGATATAGATGTGCATTTCCATCGCGCGAATTCAATTGGAATCTTCGTCGCTCACCGGAAAACCCGATCGGCCGAATACCACGCTTCCTTGGTTCCTTTCGCACTTTCTTTAGTCTGCATTATTATCTCTTTATTCTCTGATACTGAAGATCATTGGATCGCTTGAACTTTTAATTGAATGAATCTGGTATCGTATGTACTGTACCGTATATCGTATTTTGTATATTTTGTGTCGTAAGTGATATATGCCGTGCATATTTGAATACATTTCAGGGATAATTGCTCATTCGAGTAATGTAATTATGTATGCATGTATAAGCGTATGGAAATGTAGAATAAGTAGGACAGAATGGAAGTTTTAAATTCAAATTAAGCGACAATCTTTTCGTTAAATGGCGGAAAGTGGTATTGTTATTAATGAGATGCCTTATTCAATGTCTTATAAGGTATAAGAATACAATGAATCTGGATATGTAGTAACGAAAGATATTAGTATGCGAGTCGAAATCTGTGAAACCATAATTATTGGAACGAGAGTTGAATTCCTTCCGCATATGTTAATCATACATTTATTTAGCTTTCATTCCTTTAAATATGATTAATCTTTGTCGTGTTTTATAAATGTTTAGAAAAGTAATGGTCTTAAAGGCAATAGAAATAATATACAGGAAGCAAAGTATAATTGTCATTCATTAAATTATACCAATAAATTAACTTGAATTACTAGATTTCCAATCTTGGCCTATTAAAATATTATAATTTACCTATTAAAATGTACAATATACCACTTCAGTTTGCATGACGTTTTACGGCGTATTAAATTGTTAACCACCAGTCTGTGAGTTATGACATATATTTATGTGTAATATACCAACGTTCGCGAAGAAAAGTGACCCCTGACATTTCCAGTATAAATCCTATCCTGATAAACTTAAAGAGATATTGCTCGAGAGTAATATCCCTTGCTGTAAATAAACAATAGCTTGTATATCTATAGAAATATGAAGACCAACGGTATTCTAAGTATAAAGGGGAACTATAAAATTCGGCTATTAGTAGAATAGAGATTGCGGAAGGTTAGTAGCGTTTAGTTTGTGATTCAGCACAAAAGCACGGTTTGATCGACGATGAAAAATCCACCCTTCCAGCGGACCGAAGGTGAAAAGAATCTTGTGAACAAATAACTATAAGTATACCGAATGAAATAAGTTTCCCTTCATTATAGAACAAAGTGAAAAGCTATATGTCAAGTAAACAAAAAGTCAGATAATAAATAGTTATAAAAAGATCTATAACAAGTTATTTCTGTATAGTGCATACACCTTATATGTATGTCAGAATACAAGTACTTCCCAATGAATATATGTACTAACAATATATAAACAATAATTAAGATTCTCATTTCTATGCAAAAATGCTGTTTTAACATACTGTGTCATGGTATATGACAATGATGTTACATATTGTCTGCAGTTTATACATTAACCCCTGACAAACTGACGGTGTTGTCAAAAATGTCCAAAAGTGACACCTTATGCTTAAAATAAATCCTAACTCTCGGGAAACGTTTTAAATAAGACAAGATGTGTTCGACAGATTGTATATCACACTTCCTACTCGGCGATGACAGTCCATGTACTAGGATAATAGGGTAGGCGGCAGTACCGTGACCACCCTCTATCATATTTCAATTGGACAGGTTTAATCTAGATAGGTATGTAATATCCTTGAATTTCGCCTGCGGTTTATACGCAACCATGACAAATATTAGCGTTAACAGAAAGAAACAATTTTGGTTTAATTAATTTAATGTATTATTTGATTTCGATAATAAATATTATTTAATTGGCAGCGATAAAGTTTCCCCTTTCTTCTCTTGCGGAGGAATTTCTTTTCGTTCAAGTACATCGCCAGTACAACTGACGGTCGCATAATTCAAATGTAGGAATACTTTGATCGAATTCCGGCAGAAGTAAAAATTGTTAGTATATCTATATGTATATATATTTATATAAAGCCTGTAACTGAACAGCCTATCAATCATTTTGTCTCTGATTCACTACGGAAGTGTCGTATACGGAATATTTGCGAAAGACATAGCAATGTATTTTAAGGTTGGTATAATATGCATAATTCTTAAGTGTGCAGAAATATCATATTGGAAGTCCGATTACACTTATATTAAAAAGGAAATAATCCTATGATATACACATTGCACAATAATCTTCAGAGTTATTAACATAAATTCAGTATTAATCTTGCGTTACTTTACCGCAGAGTAATAACACTTCTTAACGCCTTAAACATATCAACATTCACTTTCACTTGGTTGCAAAGAGACAACTACGCTGGAATTCTGTTTGCCAAACCTCATTCTCAAGATACCTATTATATTCACGCGCACCGAGCAGGAATACCGAAAAGAACCCGAAATATTTGAGTAGGACCCAGGGATATACGATATACGCACGTAGATATATTGACGTAAGCAAAGATATCTCGAGGCGATAAACAGATGGGCAAGAATATACTGAAGAGGCTCATCCCGGGTTGACCTTCTACGGAGGATCCGTATATTCGCATCAAACTCGGCACTCGTGTGACACGTGTTGTGATTATTCCATCTAGCACAAACATCTGGAAGCATACTCGAGACGTCATTAAAAAAGGAAGAAAGTCAACTGAAGGGCTACCGAGTGCGGCATCATTATCCTGCGGATTAGCACCACGAGTGTAAGGGACTACTCTTTTCAAGTGAAGAAAGTAAACTTATACCATTCGAAAATCCAACTGTGGTCGCATTTTGCTAATACTAAAATTTTGAATACAATCGGTGAATTAATTATATTTGAATTCTGATTCCGATTATTAATCGAATAGAATCATTATTTATTTTAGCTTAGTATTATTATGACATCTAATTTCAAATTGGATTTAATGTAGAATATAGCTTGATAGATATACGAAGAATATTGCAATCAGCAACGTATTATCACCATTATCACCAAAAGTGTACAATTCAAATCTTTGTAATTGGTTAATATTTCATTTTTAATGTCATCCTAGTTTCAAAGCAAGTCAGATACTGATTTAAATGTGACACATATAAAACGTCACCGAGAATCTTCTTATAGAATATTTGCAACAGGAAGCGCATGTATAAAAGTCTATGCACGATGAACGATAATAATCATGATCTCCATATCGTCATGAGTTCACCGAATACGGTGCATCCGGTTCTTAAATACCGTACTGTAGTCGAATAATTTTAGATTCCATCCCTGTGCTTTGTCAATCATAAAATACAGGTAACCCTCGTACAACGCGGCACTTATACAATGCGACTTCGATATCACGCATGCATGTAATCGTGTTATAAGTCTCGCATAACGTGATCTTTGTAACGCGTCTTTTCTCTACAACTTAACTCCCGCGTTATACCAGTTTTATTTGTACTTCTAATTATTAGAAAAACTTAAATCCCATTAATTATTGCAAATAATATATTACATACTTTTCACCAATATTCAGTGTATAATGAAGAGAACTATCATGCGAATGTTTGCAAGAATCATAAGCAAATTGTGGAAGAAAGGTTTGTAAGCATTATAAAAGAAACGTGAATATTATCGAATTTTACTAAATATTGAAACTAATTTGTGCAAGTTAAGTTTACGTCAAAAATCGTGACAGAATTAAAAGAAGTCTCGACTGCAACGTGATCAAAGTTGTTTTATTTACTCGTTCCTCGTATACACATTGCAGTAAGTCTGCCGTTACTCAATTTTCTTTCTTTTTCTTCACTTCATATGGGTCATCCACTTCGTATCCATGTGGACGTACCGGATTTAACACGGGGTTATGAAAGAACGTATGCTTACCATCGCCCCATGGAAATGGCTATCGAAGGGAAATATTTATTGAATAATTGTTGCATACCTTACTTATATGTATATGCAATAACAATACCGAATGTACATCGTGTTCGAGTAAAAAAGGAAGTGATCAAAGTTTGTAGAAAGAAGAATGGAGAAACATAAAGTCTCGAAGGTGACTCAATTGCGGTGAAGACACGCGAATTGTAAGACTTCATTAATCGATTACTGAGAATGCCCCACAAATGGATCACCCTACCGAGATTACGTAAAAGAACCTTCGTGTTGTACTATACGAATAAATGTGCAAGCTTGCATGTTTTAAGTAAATGAATTGTAAAGAAATCGGAAATGAATAGCAGAGTAAATTAACAATGTTAATTATATTAATGTAATAAAGAATAGTGTAGTTATTATGTAACGCAGTATAGAGCTGCCAGGAATAAGAGAATTATTTCAATAGAGATTAGAGTTAAAAGATAACACCTTTGTTATTCGATACATATACGGAACATCGTAATACGGTGGTCTTGGCTGTTTCCTCTCTTCATCCACTTTTGAGTAAACAATTGCTGACGTGAACAAAACCAGAGGTAATGCAATGAAAAGGGACAAGAATCGCCATATTCTGACCTTTTCCGGTTCTGCGTGTGTAATTAATTATACGCATCTATTATAATAAAGACCTTTGATATTTTACAGTGCCTCGTATACGTTTTCATTATTATAGATCTGTGCGTGGTATATAGGTGAATGTCTACATTGTTTGATATGAATATATATTTAATGTTCATTCAACGTTAAGTAAACTTTGCAATATGTCGTTTTACTCGAATTCTTGTAAGTCACTTATTCTCTGTGCTCTGATGAAATCATATGATAAAATTGTAACGTTTAATTATTTCTATTGGGGCATGATTAATAAAAATAATAATCCAGTGGTTGTATTATTACATATCATTCCCAGTTTTTGGTAACTTTAAATCAAAACAGTATGTGTACCTTCTTCAGGACATATATTCTCTGGCTTTGGACAAGGACAGGGTGATCTTGGTAGTGGACGAGGACATGGAGAACAAGATGGCGGGCAAGGATCCTTAATGGAAGGCGTACAATCCTGAGAATTTCCCATAGAATGACACTGTTCTTCCAGCATCCGATTACACAAATCTCTGTCCGTACTCGAGAAGTTATTGCAGGATTTCTCAGATTCAGTTATCGTGTCACACGGATCTCTGGACTTCTCACATTTCTGACGCATGGATGAGTTTCGGCAGTTCGGATTGTCCGCGGAAGAATACAATCTGAACGCTGAAGTCGATAAGTTCCTCGTCGACGTGCCGTCGAAAGGTTTCGAGGCCGAGGAACAATATTGCTTGGAGAAGTTCCAACTGCGGTTGGTTCTCGCCGAAGTGAATTTCAAAGCGATCGACGATCTTCCACGAAGCCAAGGATCTTTGCTTTCAACATTGTTCTTTATTACGCTAGAACATACTTGATTGCCTTTTAATCTTATTCTATAGCCATGAATATTTCCTATCACACTGGTAGTAGAAGCATCGTCATGTTTGATCGAAGACAACAAAGGTGTCCTTTCGTATGGCGTCCACCATGATTGTGAAACTGCTATGCATTTACTTTGCATGGTTAACGTTAACGATGATCTTACGTTTAATGGAATCTGTCTCCTCATAACTTTCATTGGGAACATTGATAAAGGACTGGATACCCGATGAGGATCCGCTGTCAACAGCACTGTTCTTCTACAGCAAAATGAATTTAACGGCAAAATATTATTATATCTGTTCCCTCGTAAGAGTTTTATAGTTTCACTTCTCATCAAGGGTTTCCTTCTAAACCAGTGATACGATAAAAGGTCCTTATCACAATACGTCGAAATAGTGTTTGCTTTCGGACTACAATATCCTAGGAATAAATTAATTCCACTTCTACTGGCTTTTTCATTCTCCAACAAAGATACTTGGTCTTGATAATTTTTGATGTTTAATTTCTTTACTAAAATACATGACTTCGCGTTGATATTAATGATCGATGGAAATGACTCGGACAGACTTTTTAACCTACACGAGAGAGGAAACATTGTCACGTTACATTTTCAGTGATTTGCTGATTTTATTTTCGCCGTTTGATAAGGGACGAGAGTGCTCAACTTCAGTCCTCTCCGATGTGTTGTATTTGAGCTGCATACACACAGGCGTCGCATCTAGAGACGTGCCTTTTCAATCTGTGATCGCGTGTCACGGAGATTCTTTTCTCACGAATACCTGCACGCTTTTGTTCTTTTCGACATATCCTCACGGATCTAGGTTTTTGAAGGAATTCGATATTTCTTACATTCGTTGTAGCTGAAATTCCTTTTAGAACTCAAATAATAATTATCGGTAGAATTATTCAGAGCAGCATTTCATAAAATGCATTTGTTTTATCATGATTTAAACATGTCAGTTTCAATATATTACTAGTATGTATTTAATTTGTGCATAATTTAAAAGTTAAGTTCAAATATATTTTCTTATTATTAAATCACGCGTAAAGTAAAAATGAACGAAAACATTCAACAAATATCAGTATATGATACAAACAATGCTGTCCCGGAAACGTGTAGTTTCCAACTAGAAATAATCATTTTTCAGGCGTACTATTTGGCTGATAGTCCTCGCGAAAAACTATCGCGTTTCGTCTAAAGTTTAGTTTCCAGAATAATCGGAACACGTTTCCACTGTTTTCACGTTATCTCTGCTTCATGACGAGGATCGTACTTCCGCTCCATGAATGTAGTTTCTGTGACGTTTACAAATTGTTCGTATTTATAGCGGCTGTTTTTCCGCCAGTGCGCTCATAGAGTACCAAGGTTGATTTTCGAACGTGTAACATTCTCGGATTCGGTGCAAGCATTACAGCTCTTTGTGCAACGTTTATTATTTCACCATCTGTTGAGGTAGGTCCGTATATTTTAAGAAATTTTATCATCCTTTGTGTCGATTATTATCAAATTATACATTCAAATCCTACATACAAATTATATAGCTTTTGCATTCCAAATTAACCATTTTTCAGATCATATTCGCCTATTTGGATTTCATTTTTACTACAATAGCTTAAAAAAACAAATTTGTAGAAAAGCCTGATTTGCAAAAGGGTGAATTTGATTTGCAAAGAGGTGAATATGATCTGCAAGAGGGTTAATTTGGAGTGCAAAACCTGTATATTTAACTAATATAGTCAAATATGAATATATAGTGGTAATTTGTTACTTATTTTTATATTTGGGAAGTGCCACTACGTGCATCCATTAATTGCAGAGTCTAATTTGTTGACACATTCACCGCTTATTGCACTACTATATCAAACATTTGTATATACCAAAATATGAAAAATATATATAAACTTATGCCGAATACTTTCATTAGCGAACAGTATTTCTCCATACGTACTATTAAAAGAATTAAACGGAGAGTAGTTATCCGCAAAGAATATCATCCATTTCAATTTCAACGGAAAATACAAAAATATCGGTTCTATGTACATGGAATGATGTAAAGGTACATTTAAGTAAGAATTAGTCAGCTTGATAAATGCGTTGATGAATACATGGGACAATGGTTAAAATGAATTTTATGGTCGCGCCAGAGTGTCTGGGGTCAGTACGAAGTAGTAAACACATAGTCGTGTGTATATCATAGTTAGCTATCGCGGAACCAGAAGATCACTTCCTCGTTACTCCATTTCCGGTACAGCGAAAAACATTAAATCGTCCGATATTTTCTGGACTTACAAAAGATTTATTATATTCCACTAATATAATAGGTTTGTCATTATGATACTTAAAGAATATCATATAAATAATGTACCTACACCGCGGTATAAATCAAGTGAAATAATCTAAAAATACTAAAACTTTCGTGTAAATAAATCGCGTTCTCTCGGTACGATGCAAGGATAAACATGGAAAACGGATGTAAATCAGGTTACTGTTTGTTTGCAAGAAGCTATGCCTTCTAAACGTCGTAAATAAGAAAATGTAGTAAAACTCTGCTAAACTTGATGCAACGTTTACTTTAAAGATATAAAGACTTTTTTTTGTTCACAGAAATATGAATATAAGGACATTTAATAAACTGTTGTGGAAGACTTCGTAATAAAATAAATGATATGTATAATAATTTATAAATCACGACTAAATTTAATTGAAATATTTATGTCAATAAAATGATATTAAAGTTCAGTTGTGATAATAAATTAAATAAATTACTGTTCGCTTTTGAGACAATGTATAACGAGTATAAATAAGGTCCTTATTTCTTATTGTGAGAATAACTCGTTCAAAGGCATTGTTCTCGAAAGGTTGAGTTATCCAGAGACGTGGAATGAAAACGATGATGATTATTCCCTGACGATGAGGCAGAGACAATGCCTTTAGGTTTACCCGTGTGCTTCGAGAAAATGAAGATAACCCGATGCTCAATTTTCTTGTTAAGATAATTACGCGATTGCACGTAAAACAATTATGACGATGAATATTTACCATCATCGAGATATTCCGGTGTAATACATGCATATTGAAGCTAATTGCAGCATTACTTGCTGAAGTAATAAGATATTCTTGAGATACGTTATCATTTCAGATATCCTATGAAACGTAAGTAATCATTACTTGCTATAATTTAAAATTGCACATAAATTATCTTGTTAAAGTATCGAAATATAAAAATATAGCGATTAATTATCATCTAAATCAATCTTATTAGATTCACGTCACCATTGCGGTAAATATTATTAAAGTCGGCTTTGATTATAAAATAAACAAGCCGATAAATGGATCCTTTCCACTCAACGCCCGCTGATCATGATTACTTTTAATTAATCTAATTAAAACTGATGTAGCCTGATCCTCAAACTCTACATTTTTATAAATAACCTTAAGCATTGCAGAAAACATTACTGTTATCAAAATGAAGTGATATAGTAACGATAGTAATTGCTCCCTTGCGATGTGGCAAGGACGATACGAACGGGTTGTTCGGGTTAGCTCCTGGGGATACAGTGATGCGCGTTGCGCGGCAACCTTTGACATTTCGAGAGGACGGGTCGAAGTTTCCACTGTCCTGGCAAGCCTGAGGCAGCCTGAGGCAGCCTCCCTCTCTGCTACAATTCGGAGCTAGAAAGAAGGCATGTGTGACGTAGAATTCCAATACATTATACATGGCATGGAATCCCATAGCACTATTTCCTCGTCCCTTATCTAAAATGCAACACTATGTCACATACGCCTTCTTTCTAGCCCTCAACGATACCGGAGGGACCTCGGGAGTTGGCTTCTGTGAGGCAACATTCCAATAGATTATACATGGAGTTCCATGTCATCATACCGTTTCCACGCGTCTCTTATTCAAAATGCAACAGTATGTTACACACGCCATGTTATTAACTTCCAGTGATACTATAGGGTGCACGAGATTTGGCTTCTCTGACGTAGTCGGCACAGATTCGTGTACAGATGACCCCCTTGACCTCCTCGTCCCTTTTAGGAGCCAACTCCCGAAGTGGAAACAGTATATATACTCTCGGTTTTCCGTTAACCCCAAATCCAGCCGAAATCTGTGTATGTCGGGCCAAGTAAGGCGGGGTGGATTGGGTGGTTGCCTGACCCGAAGAAAGGCTCTCTTAAAAAGTTCTCCGAGTTTTATGCGGAAATTTAGGACCGGCATTCCGTTCCTTAGGGCGGAGGTAATGAGAAAGTTGCGAAGAAACTCAGCTATTCGTCATAAATACGGTTTTATCGATGAAGTTATTTACGTGCGATTACAGTATTAAGTAAATGGTGATAGGTTGGAATACTTGTGTTAATGAATTTATTACTTGTAAGCTTTTATGCAATACAAAATACTGTCATGTATTAAGTAATGCAATTTCTTCTACATGAAGAACATCTATATCGTTTTCAATGAAAGATCTTAAGAAGATACACTTCTGAATTTCAATAAATTGAATCAAATATATAACAGTAATGGTTAGGATAATACTTCTAGAAATGCTTTAATAAAATGACGAAAGAATCTCAAGAGTTTTTAATAATCCCGGGCTTCATACCATATTCGAGGTTTTTCCATTTTCCCATCAAAATGTTAAATGTTAAATGTTAAATGTCAAGAAGACATAGTGAAAATCAGAAGGAGAATATTGAAGAGCGCATACTTAAATTCTTGAAATAAATCTGATCGCACTTCATGCAGATTCTAGAAAATCCGATTTTCATGAGAATATTGAATTACAAAGTATAAAATATAAAAATCCCCTGCAACACGACAGCTATTGGAAATGTATATACATCACCTCGCCATCAATTACTTCCACAGATAAATATTCCACAGTTTTTTAAATTTGTTATCCGACGATTTTATTTCGAGTATTTCTATTTTTCGCCTACTGTACTCGGCTTCCACGAAAACAAGCGGAAATTGGATTCCGTCCGGAAAAAGCATGTACAAAATTAAATAAATCTTCGGGAAGCAATTAAAGCATCAAAGAGTTCGAATGCCCTAAAATCAATTGGTGAATAACAAGCAACGTTAAGCCCAGTTATACCGTTGAAATGTCATCCAGAAATGAAACTCTGCCCTAAATGCGAAATTTACGTCCAAACAGAAAATCTATAATCATCGAATATTTCAACGTGCAGATCAGAGAGGAATTTGAATCCAGTGAAACAAAAATGGACGACCGTAGCGCGCAACGAATAAAGTGACCCCAACTATTAATTTAGTAACTGACGATGACTATTATTAATGATAATAATGCTATAACTAAAATTCAGAGTGTCAGTCACAATTGAAATACGGATAACAGATATTCAAAGTGGTGGACTGGTATATGTTACATATTACAGTACGACTCATAAATATTGTAAATACCTTTATATAGATAGAACGTTATGAATAATTCCCAAAGTGTAATCGAAAAAGAGTTCAGAAACTAATATGCATATCCATTTTATCGCGTTAGACGTCTTATCTCATAATTACAACACGGCCACGAGTCAATGATTCCATTCAACGGAGTTAAAGAAGAATGGATTTTTAGTGCACTATTCTGAGGTTAAAAGGTACGAGCGTACATTCAACTTGCCAATATGGATTCCCCGATATGACTTCTGCAGAGAAGATACATTAGTCTGATTATGCACTGTCATATACACACACCACGTATTAAACTTCCCTCTTCGGCTTCATTATGCCCCGAGCGCATTACGTTCATATTCGCGCGCATTACCGTGTACTCCCGTCTAATGCGTTCCAAATAACCTTAACGTGTGCTGTGCTGATAAAAACCTATTAAATTATTAACGTTACAAGGTATACATGTCAAGCGACACTTCGTCAAGTAAAATTGCTTTTCCGAATGTCCAGTATTTGAATGTTGATTTCAAAATCCGCACGAACTTCTTCCTGTTCCTAACACATTACGGTCCGGGCTGGTTGTACGAAAATTAATGCATATAGCAGGCATATGAAAACGAATTTGCGAACCGTTTCTCTCCGGCACTTACAGTTTTCGAAAAAATTAACTTTCAAAGCAATGATCTTTTTTGTTCTTTGAATAAGATTTGTGACGTAAATATAAGTGTCAAACAGTTTTTCTCGATTGCAAAAAATTCTGCGGATGTTTGCGAATAAAATGATATAAAGACTTTAGACATTTTTCTTTGAAAAGCATTCATAAAATACGCAAAAGCGACTTTGATATTAGAAATAAAAGACGGCATTTAATGCATCAATCCTATTTTTAAGTCTCCGCACGTTAATGTGCTAATATAATAATTTAAAAGTGGTGTCCTTGTAAATAACATTAGGTCAAGGTACATGAAACATGACTCGGTACGCGAAACATAATCTTATTGAAGGTATGCTCGTTACACGTGGATGTACAATGTAATGGTGCAGGAAGTAACAACAATACGGATAGATATAGCACGCGATGTGGCTTCAATTTTATTCAAGTCCCCATACCTGAGTGACGCAATTAGGTTCGCGATATCGTGCAAACGAATGATCCGGTGAACCTCATGCCTCCATCGCTAATTGGGATCCCTGCCAATTAGGAATTGTCTATGCATGACGTGAATGTGACAGTTTACGTATGTACTCGGGATGTACGTTAACAATTCCGTTTCATTAGCGTACGACATACATACATGTAATAAGAGATAAAAGTATCGCTACATTATACTTCGGTCGATTTTAAAATATAATAATTTTGTTACAGAAAGAGGAAATAAATGTTATTTAGAGTCAAAATGTACGTAACTAGTTCGAAATAGTAAAGAAGTATGTAAAGGTGATGACAGTAGGAATAATTATCTATATTTTGACTATAAACAATATCAATTTATGTTTTCTATAACAAAATTATTCTGTGCTGTGGTCGAGAGGACCATGGTGTACGAATACGTTTGTCCCTCTTTGTAGGTTATGTGCACGGCACGAATCTTTCAGGACTAATGAATGAAACAGAAAGATCTGAAGAACGATTGCAAGGCTGCTCTTTCTTAAAGGAGATGGAATGAATAAATGTAATATAAAAAATGAATACGAAACGTTGAAACGACAACACGAAAGTGAATGTAAATTTATGCAGCTTATTATCTTGATCAAAAAGGAAACATCATTAAAATATTATATTAGAAATGTTTGGTATTAGGATTGCTATAGTATAAAGAAAGAGAGGTTACTTAAGGACAATTAGATTCACGAAACATTTCTATAATATTTTCAGTGTTTAAAATCCTTGGATTAAAAATAATGAAACGGATCACAATATTGTTTAATTTTTGAGTAACGACGAGGTTGTTCTTTTACAAATAAAAAGGCTTTAATGGGACGAGTACGTGTATGTTAATGGTGGCAGAATAAATTTCAATCTGGGTGTAAGATTTAAGTCATGTAAGTCTCTGTGATATAATTCTACATAATCTCATTTTCTATTGAAAATAAAGCTCTTTAATCCAGGGTTGGTATAAAAACATCATTCATATTAATATTCGGTTCGCTGCAATGAAAACGTTGGAAGAATTCTCGGTGAAAATGTAGAGGAGAGCGTATTTGAGTTTAATCGATCTTTCAGCATGCCGACGTCATCTGTTACGTCATTTAGACAAGGACAGAAAATGGGCGACGTGACGTCAACTCGCGAGGCTTTCTACCCCTAACTTTCGAACGATATAAACTGATGTAAATAAAACCATGTGAGAGCTACAGGCTCTTCCATATAATCTCTTCCTAAATTCATTTTTAATACAATGATATTTTACCCTTTTTTAAAATGTTATTTCGTTCCTTTTTGATAATATGAAACGATGTAATAATGTTACAAAGTGACATCACACGATTCGTTTGATATCAACTCAACAGCATAATAATTTCTTTTTATTTGTAAAAAATAGCTATTATTGCAAATAATTGAAAAACATTATGATCAGTTTCTTACTATTAACCCAAAAATTTGAAATACTGAAAATACTATAAAAATATTCCGTGAAACCAACTGTTCTTAAATCATTTTTCTTAGCTTAAAACTCCTATTGAATGACGAAAGTGATATATAACATTCAAATTATATGGATTTCAAGTGATATAATTTTCATCAAATACATTATTAACGGGTCAAAACGGACGGCATTTTCTCTGATAATTAAACTCTATCGCGTAAATTATTGCGAAATAAATGTTATCAATTATGCACAGTAAAAAAGTATGCATATTCTGCGTTAATAAAACGCGGAGGGTATTTAATATTTCCAGAGTTACGTTCGCAAGAAAATTCTTCAAATATGTGACCTGTAAAGACCGAAGAATATATTTAAAGTTTATTATCAGGGAACAAAATAGAAAGATGAAATTGTGATGGACAGCCATAACAAATGTGTATCAATTTCCGGCCGAAGTTTTGAAACATTTACGATGTATTTCCGGAAATAACACCGTCGGCAAAATTTGACGATCCATCATATTTAAATTGAAAACTATCAGTCTACCAATAAAAGTGTTCTATGTTATTAATAAAGAACTGATTATTTCTTATATATTTAACCCTTTGACTGTGAAAGGCGTATATATACACCACCATACATTTTTCTCGGTACCACCAGTTACCTTTTTAGTAAATTAATACAGTGTAGAACATATGTTATGTGTCACATAACAACCGATCTGATAACTGAATCCGAATAGCTCCTCAATTTTTCTTATTTCTATCGAGATAATTTAGTGTCAACTACTGTCACGCGAATATCGCATCGTACGATGTTGATGGTTTTTTGTTAGAACACAACGTAGTCGATAAAATATGTTAAAAGGGTTAAAAATAGGAGGCAAAAGCCTTATTACTTAAAAAGTGAACTATTATGCTGTTGAGTTGGAATCTAATCACAGGTTTCGTAATCTGCTGCTATTATAACAATTAGATTGTTATGTAAGTTGTATAACAATTAGATAGTTGTGCGATATCGGTAGTTACGTGCAGCCAAAGGCAGAAGAGTCAATGAAAAACTACAATTCGTCGATTTTATCGTATAACCCGAAAATAGTACCTGAAGATATTTAGATTCCTTTATATTATGCATTATTTTAATCTTAAATATTCATTCAACCATTCTAATTAATATGTTCATTGATTTTTGCTGACTTAGAAGATTTTGTTGGAATATCAAGCACTCGCCTTCATTGGCATAAATCAGTATTCGTGATTACTTGGTGTAAAAACTAGCATGCCTCGTTGAACAGGGCAAATAAAAGTTATCACACATATATTAATATTGACCTTTGCTATTAAACTTCAGATTATTATACGAAGTATAATTATAATACAGTGGCATCTTGGCTTGATTAAATTTCATATCAAACATCGTTCTCATCCTTAATGTCAAAGGTTTATAACCAAGTTTCATTGCGAAGTCAACATTAAAAAATACTTTAAGGCACGGCATCTCTGACATAGCAGGAATTAAATGTTTCTCAGAAACAAGAAAAAATAATTGCCCTTAGATCTGACATTGTGAGTGTAAAGTTCTTTGAGAAACTGCCACTGCCAACGTGCCACTGTCAATGTGTACGTAAATGGCTGTGCGTATGTGTACATACCAATTTAACAGCTGATCTAGCAATCACTTATTCCTCTTCTCACTATCTTGTATGACGGTAATCAAGTGCACACACACATACACGAGCAATCACACGGAACTAGTACTATTATCCTATTGCGAAGTGTCCATCGTTTTTATTCGGTTAACTTCCGAGGAAGATAGGCCGAAATATGGAACAAGATTTCCTCGATCACTAAAGCAGATCTCTGATACGGCTATCGATATCTTCTCGTTCCCGCGCAATATGTTCCAAATCTCGAATATATCTAGTTGTTCGTTTTAATCGGAATTCTTATGAAAGTACGAAAGTTACTTAGCTTGTGAATACTAATTAACAAATGTTTAATAATGAATGATTCAAAATATATAGGAAAAGATTAAAAAATCGCTAGATATTTTAGTTTTCGTAAAAATTCTGTTTGTTGCAGAACTTAACATCAATTTGGAATAAGAAATCCTACTTTAAGGCCAATTTAATACGAGAAAAAAACACTTAATTCTAAAGCAGCAGTTTTTAAAGCCAATATTTCAATACACAAATATTAATAACTTCTTATCGATGCACAATTAACGAGCATAACAAATTTCGAACCTATTTGATTAATATTAGTGGTAAGTTCTATCCTCAATTAAAATTGTACTTAAGATAATAAATGGAATCTCTCAAATTCAAGTTCTAACAGTAACGGTAAAAGACAATACGTTTAAATCAAATCTAACCGGTATCTTACACCGAATCGGGGATTGTCTCAGAACACAAACGACCCAGCAAATATCTTCTGATAAGTTATTACACTCCATAGTTGATAACTAACTTTTAATTTAAAGCATGTTCAACTGAACTGCCATAAAAATATCTATTCACTACTAAGAAAATAATGACTATCCTTTACATTCCCCCGGAAACTGTATTTTTTGAATACCGCAATCGTGACTTTTTACTGAGAAAGGGTGCAGCACTGCATTCGAAAAACGTTTTCAGAGGGATCGCGAGAGCGAGCCACCGGCAACTCAATAAAATCCGAAGAGCGCCGGACGGGCGGTGTTCCGCGAAACGTGATGAGTTTGACAGCTCCCGCGTACTGACAGTCGTTCGAAAAAAAGAAGGAAGAAAATCGATCGTAAAGATGCGACCGAGAAGGAATCCTTAACGCGTTTCCGCATGTATCCAGAAACGATCGCCTAATATGGAAGAATGGTTGGACATCGAATCATAACGCTAATACTCTTTCTGGCAGGTAAGCGAAACTGAGATTCGGTCAGGCGTAAGTGCACCTGCCGATCAATGAGACACACACGCTACGTACCCTCGTTGGCTTCGTTTCTTCCACTTCTATACATGTACGTGCATCGCATTAAATTGGGCTAAGTGTTCTGGATCGTTACGATTCAGGGTCGAGTTATGCAAATCTACAACCTACGACCACTCGATTCTCCCTGATTTCTCCCGGTCTAATGTCGATCAGTCTATTATGCTATTCCTTCGTTCTTTTCGGTCGGATCATTTGATCGCGCACTTTATTCTCCAATATGAGATCGTTTTGATTGCACTCCCCAGTTTTCTATGTCATTTATTATATTTACACAAATGATAGTCGTTCCACGGATTGATGGATTTTGTGTGATCTTGTTTACGTACTTAAGTAGGATCGCGCACAGTCTCTTAAGTACATAGATTCAAATTAACGAACCATTTATCTTTACAACCACCGCAAATATTTGAGCGTGTATATTCGGAAAGAATGAAAATAACGGCTGGGAAGTAGGTTTACATGTTGCTTATGTAATTTTAACTTATTATGAGAAACTTGCACGTTTACCGAGCAATTGCGATTTTCAATAACTCTTAGCACGCGATGGAAAAGTACGGAATTTTACCTTTTTTTAGTAATTCATATAAACTTGTTACGAAAATTTGAACTTCGAGTAAGTGATGCACTATAAATAGTAATTCTTTTTATGGACATTTATATTAAAATCTTTTTCTATTTTTGTAAACATTAAAATTACAGTGTTACGAGTATCTTGGATTTCGAATCACTTTCCATTTTTTAAGTCCTAAAACTACAGATTGTTTTGCAAGTCTTTTTATGTGATTAAACAATATAAGCATTAAAATAATGTCGGTTTATTCAAATATTATAATTACAGCCTGTTACGCAGATTTCGAACATGTAATGAATTAGAGCATATAGCAATTCTAAGTTAACATGAATGATAAAAACTGAAAAACTGAAATTTCGATAATCTCAAGTTGTAACGAATCTCAACATTTAAAATAATTGTCAGACAATTGAACAACGCGTGCATTTAAATCATTTTGAATTTCGTAGTATAAAAATTTGAATGCTACAAACGTGTTGAATGTTGAATAATAAAAGCATTACGACACTCGCGATAGAATCTCGTAGTAAGTGTGATTGTTGTATGTACAAATTTTAATTTCTGACGTGAGTGTTTTAAATTGCAACCTGTTGGTTCATAATTGTTCCTATTGTTAGATAATGCAAAACATCGGGAGTGTTTCGAATTACGTATACATATAGGTAAGAGGCGAGCAATGCGCTATAGAATGTTCGAGCCGCAATTGAAAACATGTCTATTGACCATGTATTATTACTTGTCCATTATTCGACAATTATAAAACCGCTAGAAAATAATTTTCTATTTAATTTCAACAATATTCATATAGGCTAAATATTATGCATTTAGTAATTACGTCATATTTCTAAAATCATATATTTTAAGTTTTACTTGTTCCTAGTTATTATTATTATCGTATTATTAGTATGTAACTAGTCGCGGAATTAGGCAAATTTAAAATCAAATTTGAATTAATACTGCAATAAGCGTAATCGACTAATAGAAAATATTATGGTGAAATTTAAATATTTATTTATAATTAATAATAATATAAATTTAAATATTTATTTATAATTAATAATAATATAAATATAAATATTTATTTATAATTCACAGGATGGCAGAAAGCAGTAACTGTGGTACCAGTACGTACAGTGGCTGTAGATTTAGGTCAAAACCTGACACTAGCTTGTGCAGATGAAGATGCACTACCACTTTCCGGGGAATCAGGTGCAGTGATGTGGGTAAGAGAAGGTCGTGAAGATGGACAAATAGAACGATTAAAAGTGGAGCCTAATGGAGAGCTAGAACTCATCAATGTTAGTGCGGATGATGCTGGGAATTATTCGTGTACCTTAGATGATGATCACGATGCTGTGAAAACCAGAATCCGTGTTCAAGTCAGAAGTAAGTTGAATAATCATGTTTCAGGGAGTTAAATTCAGTTTCTATAAACTGTATCTTATAATGATTGAAATTGATCAATTTTTAGCACCTCCTCCAGCTCTGCATAATGTATGGGTAAAACCATCAACAATATTGGCTAACATTCTGTGGGAAGTAGCTGGGAATGGTGGTTATCCTATCATAGATTTCACTGCCGAATATCGTCTTAAACCGAATGGAGGTGAAGAACCGGAAGACTGGAAACCTATCGTTCCAACGCACATTCCTCCAAATTCTGTAATTTACTTCTTTCTTAAATAATCAAACTAATATTTCTCACGAGCATTGTATCTAATGTAATTATCTTCTGTGTATTTCAGAGGCAAATTGATGTGTATCATTTGGTGCCAAACACAACATATTCTTTCCGAGTATGGGCAACAAATCAACTAGGCAGAGGAAAAATTGTTGAGGTAGAAGGTCATACACATCACAGCATCGAAGAATTGGGTATGTAACTTAATAGCAAAAGTCTATGTGAAATACAGTTTTCGCATGTAAATAATTCGGCACGTATTAAAAGTTGTACTAGAGATTACGTTTACGAATTGTAATTATTTCAGAACTTGCGAGGCACCTATTAGCGGGTGTTGAAAATTTCGATACTCGTGTTTGGGTGGCAGCTGTAGGCATAGTTATGGGTACACTTATGATTCTCGGTATAGGTACTTGCTACCTTCTCTATCGTGAGTGCAAAGTACCCTGTAAGCATTTCCTGGTAACTTTATGTAAAAGCTTTTGCTTCTACTCTTTCTCTTTTTTGCTATGTTTTTCTGCTGATGATCAAGCACTTTTCTCGTGCAAGTCAACTCAAGTAGAGTTAACACTTTTTTTACTCTCTATCTCTCTTTAATATCTTATGTAAATATGAACTTTTTAACATACGGTGTGGGAAGGTCCGCAGCAGAAACAATAGCATCACTAACCACTTAACTTATCTATGGCCCTGATCTCTGAGCTTCCTTTCATATCAGCCGTTCTCTTTCCGATCGATTTAGTGCTACTCTAATACAGTGCCAATTTATCTTCCACTAATATCTCCTTACTGCAAGCGCTATGCGAATTTATTAGCAACGAATTACTTCTTATTAATACAGTTTAACAATAACACTTCCTTAATATCTGCACTAAACACTTTACAACATAAGGCACAAATAAATCAACCATAACAGTTTTCTCTCTATACAGTTTGCCACTCGATAGCACCGACATAGACATATATAGGAATGGAACTTATGAATGTCCTGGAAGAATTTATGAATGATAACTATGCTAATTACTAAACTTTTTATCATCCATCTATAATACAACCTTGTTTTATCCAACGATTTTTTATCACTACTGTAAGATACATTTTTCTATTGATGATTCAACAAGCCTTGACAATCTGTATGATACTTGTTATGCAGAATGATTAGTGCAATGAATAGCGAGTATTATGATAGTATTAGAGCATTATGGCCTAGATAATGTCAATATGTGCTATTAGTAAATCTTTGACTGTATAGAGGTAGGTCAAAGGTGGCACATATATTTGCTGGATGTCAATGTATCTGTTTCAAACCTCATGTTGCATAATATACAGTACTGTATATACTACCCTCAGTACTAAATGAACTGTAAACATAAAATGTCTTTCAATTGAAATAGACAGCTTGATACATAAAATAGAAATGATGCACATTGCATCCGGCAATAAAATGGAAAAGGGAGAGGGTAGAAGCTAATATGGTCCATGATCTAGACCAATGAAAATTAATCTCCGTTCCGAAATTGCAGCGCAGCTGGAGGAGCAGGAGGTGATTGAGCTTGTCCCAAATATAATACTGAATCCAGGATTTTTCGATGAAAGAACAGAACACATTCCACAAGATGAAAATTTCAACAACCAGACGACAACACGTTTGAACAATAACAGCGTTGTACAGCCTAGACGACTTTAGCGATTGGTTATTTCGATTTCTGTGGCAGATTTTTATTAACAAGTGGCTTGAGCACAATTTACGTGTCACCTTAAACGTAAGTAACTGGAGAGATATAAGAGGCCTCGGTCTATTAAACTAATGCAACACTGAGAGTCAAATAAGCAACTAAAATAATATCCATTTTTTAAACGAAAAACTCAGGCGCGTGCTTATGCGTCTGCATGAAATGCAGACGCGGTCTTATTCACTCTGAGTGTTTCAAAGAAATGAAATCTTTCAGTCACAATACATTGTAAAGTGTTCAAAGTGTATGTACGTTTCTGCTAGATTTTTGTGAAACGGAGTAGCACTTTTTTGAAGAAGTTTATCGCGAAAAGTCCTATCATTAAAAATTCCAATGTCTCGTTGTTCATTAATCGAGCTTAAGCTTGCGAACTGCTGTAAACCAAACCAGAAAAAGAATGTTCTTAGTAAGACTGTAATCCTAAGAGTAACTCAGAAATTTACACGGAGGATAATGAGATCTTTTAACATTACTCTAATTTACCATGACGCAAAAGGAAAATCGTCATCTTACATTCTGCATGAACACAAACGTGTTTTTTACGATATTATTTTTAAATAGCACCATGTGACGTGAGTGATATTGACGTAAGAGCAAGTGTCACGCAGAGAGTAAGATCGTTTTTAACTACGTACATCATCCAGTTAAAGAAATTGGCCCGACGCGCGTAAGATACGATGAAGGCTTGATTACTGCCGATTTAAGGTGTGCAGAAGTCGTCGGTAAAAGTTCCTTTCTTTCAGCCTTTATAAGGGCTACTGTTTGCTTTATTTATTGTTGAAAGTTCACTCTTTTTTTGTAGATTATTTTTTAGTAAGTAATTGTTTCTTCCAAAGACGGCACACTACCGTGCACCATATGGTCTTTCTGGAAAAATCCTGGATATCGAGGAGTATAGAATTTACGATCATGATAGTCTAATTAAAGAACTATATTGTTAAAGTGATTTTCTTTATAATTACTACTACATTCACTATACTTTTCAACTTTGCATGTAGACTTACGAATTACTTGTAAAGATTCGACACGCTTTTGCATTACCTTAATACGAAAATACGATATCTACTACTGACGTAAGACGCTATAAAATCAAATTTGATCAAAATGAAACTAAAGCAAACACAAAGCTGCAAAACTTGGCAAATAGAAAGTTCGAATACATGCCATTTTTAGGACAAGTAAAATCAGAAATTGATAAAGTATTCTCTGGTATTCACGAAGCAACGAGTACCACTTATCACACGACATTTGCTTCATTTTAAATCTTTCGTGATCGTATTCATACATTTAGCTAATAATAGAGCCAGAGTAGAATAAGTTCAATATTTTGGATATCATCTTCAATAAAAGAAATAAGCGACGTACAATATAGATAGAAAGAGATCATCACTCGGTTCAAAGAAGCGAACATTCATTAAATATCACTTTTCAATTATTAGACATACTAGGTTTACCATCTTTCTAAGTGTTTAGAAAGACATTGATATAGTCAATCTACTAATAAGAGTTGATGACTAATAAGAGTTCTTCCTGTACAAACTGCTCTGTATAGTTCTTTTCCACAAATTGCAAGTAGTGTCATATCAGACTCGATCATTGAATATCACGACATTCTCCATTATAAAGTATTATAACAGTGAGTGCTTTAGATGTAGGCTTCTCCAAAACGAGGAAATGAAATTATTTAAAAATCGACGTTCAGTATTTTCACATTAGACAAAGAATATCGAATATACTAAAAAGGCACAATAAGCTGATTATATTGATTTTTGTTGTCATAATTAACATAGATAGCAGTTAGAGAGATCAGCGAATTAGCTTGCATCTGTCTACTTCACTTTAGCAACCTATTGCATTTTATTCTGCAATCTCCACTTTCATTAACAGTGAAGCTTTCAAATCGGACAGTGAAACATAATACCTTAATGATTCTACTTAAAGCAATTTCCTAAGTTTAACGTTTGCTTCTGTCAATCCGAAAGAAACTGACAAAGCAATTTGGTGCACGCAGGTTGTATAAAAATTGGTTGTGCGTTGTTACATTGGAGCTTTATGATCTGTTCTTCCCTTTAGCATAATTCTAGTAGGATTATGCATTACTCAAAGTAGGGATGGACAGATTCAGTTAGGCTTCGTACTATGCACTCTGTGTTGTGAATGGTATATATATATACACGCTAATAAGAAGATAATGATAATAATAATAATATAAATATATATTTATATAGCCGAGGCATCATAATATTTTAGCTATAAGCAAAGACAATTTTTTATATAAATAATGATTATGCTGAAACGCGATATGATAATATTTATCTACATATTCACATAGAAGAATTCTTGCGCTATGATATCGAGCTTCAAAAGCGATCCAGTAATTTTCACCACTGGAATCATCTCATATAGTATATCATGTTCCTTCTTTCGTTTGAGAAGAGTCATGTTATGTATCTCTTTACTAGATACTTATTTATAACGAGTATGATCTGTTTTTGGAAATGTTAATATTCAGATATTAGTTATATTTTTGTTTCCTATAGTACATGCAGTATCTGAAAATTTCTTATCATCTTACAGAAAATATGTGTCCATTTGCAGTATACTTTAAATACGGCTCTTCGACTCTCATGCACTCACAAATAATATTATAATCACTTGTTTTTGCTGACATATATAACAATAGATGTAATGTAAATTAAATGTTTAACTATCTTTATCAAAACTGTTGGTGAAGCCCTAGATTAACTGTTTCGCATTTGGTGGCATTAATAACGTACTAAAGCCTGATACAAAAAAAAAGATATAGATACTACTCGCAGTGTTAAATGAAAAGAATTATTCTTATAACTATCAACTGATTATAAGCATTGCAATTACAAAAAAAAGCTTAGGATCTTGTGTATTAGAGGAGTCCTGCCATTGCACACTGTAGAAGATTGCATATCTACCTATACGAGTACATAGGACACTCATGTGGGAATAACGTAATAACATTCGTCACGCTAGACATACAATCATTAAAGTGATATCATTGCTATAAAAAATATTTAACTTATAATGCTTATAATTTCCACACTTAACGGATACTCTATACATTTCAGTTCGACTATTTTTATTTCTGGTTTTCTTTTACTAAATCATAAATATGTACTTGATTTTCGGAAGGATTTTAAAAATATTAAATTTATATTTAAATAATCTTCTACTCAAAAAGGATCAGTTTATCAGTGTGTAGATGGAATTTCTTTCAATGATTATATTGTTATCTGTTACATGTATTTCTGTAACTATCTCTTTTTTTAGTTCTGCCTTTTCTATATAGAATATCATCCATTCGCAATATATTAAAGTCACCAAGAGCAGCTTCTGCATAATATATACTGATTATACCTGGATAGTTAGATACACTGCATTGATATATTTACCTCAATTAGCACATTCATATGAAACGTATACTAAGAAAAGCACAATACCATAGATTAGTATAATGGTTGCTGCATAGCAACAAGGATCGTCCCTAACATACATATTGCCTGCCTATGATGTACCATGTTAATGAGACCCGATGTGGTTTTTACAAAAAGCTTCAACATCCTTAGGTTCAGCACAAAAAGTGGCACATTTATAAAACATATATACTCAAGTAGACATATACAGATTGAAACCTACAAGATAATCATTTTCTTTGTAACTATACTAAGCATCTCTGGTATATGTTAAGAAAAAAACCAGATATTTTTCAATAGCATTACTGTAGTTCCGAAAAAATAAATCCAAGAAGTACAATAGTTTGTCTTATAAAGTAGAGAATTAAATGTAATAGTATTTGTTATCTTGTGTGTCTCAATTTGTATAACTACATGTTTTAATGCACACATTGTTTATTACTTCTATGTATGTGAAACGAAAACTCTTGTTTACTTTTTGTAAAAATTACAACATCTACAGTGACATTATATAATGGTAACTAATAATACTAGTTTAACATCCTTGCATTAAGTGGCGACGAGAGAGATTTATATCGGTAACAACTTTGCAGATAATGTTATAGACAGTAAAATTACGGTAAGAGACTTATAGATGGTGATTGGAATAGTATTTCTATTAAATTATATCTGTAACAATAAGTAACAAAGTTACGAATTGTGATTGTCCAAAGGATCTATGTTCATTTTGTTAATTAAATTTAGTGCTCGTTCTATGAAAAAGCAGTGATGTTCGTGAAAATTGTAATGCGAAATATTTATTTAGGATATAATTGTAATGTACTCTTTCAGTTGTATATTTCGTTACATTTATTATATGTTCACTTGCTTTGATAGCTTGTGTTTTTATGCCAAATGAACGGTGTCAAATTATTGTTAGATAAAAGTAAGAAACATTCCGTAGATACTAGAATTATTTATCAGTTGGATATTCAATTACTCTTACCAAAACGTTATCTTAATTTTAATTGAAAGGCAATTTTTATATTATTTACTGTAAGGACAAAATTCTGTGGATCTTATCGAATTTGTATGTACATCATTTCGGTATATGAATTCTTTGCCATCATAAATGATACTGTGCGAAATAATTGGCAACTTTTCGTTAAGATCGAACGATGTTTAAACCGTACGAAATACACTAAATATTAATTTGATGTAATATGCACAACTGGATATAGTAAGTCTGAGACAATGAAGAAGATAATGGATTTCTCAGTAATTCTTTCAGAATTATTATATTTGAGTGTTCATATTTTTTATACAATGTAGTTAATGCACATTCCATCACGTACAAATAAGTCTCCTGTATCAACAAAAGTATAGAAAAGCTCTACAGTGCTTAGTTTGAAAGGTGGTTTAAGTATTTTTGTGGAAGAAATAAAGAAAGTAAGGTTGTGCTTGAGTGTCTAATACTATCATTAGCTAGAAAATAGTTTTCACAATTACACTAAGTCAGGGGAGAAATATTAGGCACATATCAGAGAATTTCATGAAGAATCAATTTTATTCACAAAACTTGGACTGATTGCAGTTAAATGAAATACTTTTACAACATACATGACTAAATTGTTCACATAATTTTCAAAAAAAATTGGTAGTCACGAAAATAAAAAAAAAAATTTAATTAGGAATTGTATACTAAAATCCACATGCAAATTTACCAGAGAAGAAATTGTATTCTATGAAAACATTTTTAAATTCAATAGTTATTGCGTTTCTAATCAGATTTCAGACTATATCATGACTTATCAAATTGCAATCAGAACAAGAATGCAATGAAACAAAACTATAACATTCTGTGAACTTTGAAATGTGTTTTCTTTGATATAGAACTACTTATAAAACTATGAAAATCTGCATTCTCATTAAACCATTTTAGCTACACACATGACCAGCATATTTTAATGATATTGTATGTACTACATATAGTTCTAACTCTACATTTTATCATGATGGTTGTCACAATGGTTGTCACTATAATCACCATATATCACATAAGAAATCATACAGATTTATTTATAAAATGCATTAAAAATATTGATACAATAAATAGTCATTCATAATAAATGTTTATTTTATTCCCCATTATCCGATTGTGATAATAACAATGATCTCTCTATATCCAAACAGAGTTTTTTAATTTCATTAGGTGGAGCATATTCTGCAGCCAAAATAGCATTTGCAACTGCAATTGTCTCATGTACTGTTTTAGCTTTAACCCACACCCTGCCATTCATACCAGCAGCAACTTCAAATGCTTGACTTTTGGCAAGCATGTTGAACAAGGGTGAACTACAATTTAATATTTTTCTTATAAGACTTAAAGAACAAGTGAACAGCATTCCTTCCGAGCTCAAAGCACCCAATTTCTTTTCCTTCCCCTGCGAATCTACACATACAAGGTCCGGTTCCATATCTTTACTAGCAACCAAAAGTTTAGCAAAAACAACATCTCCGACTTGCAAATCAGGACGATTCTTTTTTGTAGCACCCTCAAATGCCAAATATGATAATGATGCTTGTTCGCTTGCTCCTATGTCTACTTTAAAAATATCTCCACCCTTTTGTGCTACTATACCAACTACATTCTCCCCTCGATTTGGTACATATCTGTAAATATTAATATTTTCACGCTATTCGCGAGTTTCAAGCGTCGCCATTCTTTCACATAATATCATGAAATTGTGTAGATTTAATATAAGGGTACTATCTATAAGGTATAATTGTAATATCAACCACACATAAATATAAATAAAATAATACTGGCAAGCTTATTTCACACCTTACTACAATGTAAATATGATGTGTAACAGCAAATTATTCCCAACCACCATTATACTAAACCTAATACTAAATTCGAAACCTAATAAAATTATCCCTTATACTAAACCTAAACAACAAATGAAATAATGTCGAGAGTAGGAAGCAAAAATATAATTTTCTCTTTCATGCGAACCTTTTTTGGTAGCTATCTACATAGTATACAGCCGGATCTGTCTTTTTTAGTACACCAGCTTTATAGGCAAATACAGTATCGGCCTCACGACGAAGACCAGGTCCCAAGATAATGGTTTCTTTTTTATTAATTGTAGCGATGTCCTTTATGGTATCACCGGGCATTACAACATCTCCAACACAAACTTCCATCATTTTCCCCAAAAAATATCGTTCACAACGCGTTACAATGTGTATCCCAATTTTAAGGTTATAAACATGTGGTCTAAATTATCAGTTATAATGAAAGAAGTTTAATAATCTAAATTTTTGTAAACATATTTGTAACCGGCAAGTTAATCCCTTAAGCATATCTTCAATTTAGATTAAATATTTCTAAACCTTGCTACACCACGTGTGAAACCCACTATTTACATTTTGGATCAGTTGTTTATATGAAATAATGCCCAAAAGGGCCCGATGTAGCACATTTTTCTTAGTTTCCGCTCTGAACATCTTAATCATGTGTTTAAGTTGATACTGAAAACGGTTGCTTCAAAACACAGATACAAGGAGAAAATGTTAAAAATGAATACAAAATATAATAAAAAAAACATAGAAATTCATAAAATATATTTGACACAAATCGGTGATCAACTTTCAGAAATTTTGTGATCTTGTTTCCACGTATTAATTCCATTAAGAAATCAGGACAATTTCCCGAAAGTTCGGCAAAATTTTTAAAACATTTACTAATTCAATTATCCTAAGAACTGAATTATTGAACAGATGTCAGAATCGCTGCGCAATTCTAGGAATTCGTGAGTTATACGCAGCCCCTAATAATTATAATTATTATTTAATATTCATTTGCAACTTCCAAGGACTTTTGCACCAACGATCGACAGAGTTGGATTTCTCTGCCACTATTTAATTTGAAATTATTACTATTTTGAGAGCGGTGTAAGTTACGTTTCCGCAATGTTACTTTAAAAAAGGAATACAAAAAAGTGACTCAAGAAACCAAATAAATTAAGTAAATAATAGTTAGTTTAAGCGTCTGGAATTAATATTAATTGGTAATTAGCAATTAGCAATATTTCATCCGTGTTTATTTACCACCACGGACGAGATATTGGAAGACCAAGCACTAAATGGGCTTGAGTGATTCTAGTAAAAAATTACCGATGCGGTAAAATGCATCGCAACATCTGCGGAAATAAATAAAACAAACGGTGGACTGTGTGCCCTTAATAGCCTCTGCAATAAATGCCAAATACCTTCAAAAATCATCAAAAAATCGAAGTCGCTAAAATCAGTTCAGCTAAATGGCCTTATTGATGATAAATGATGTATAAGCATTTTCTAGACGATTTTTGGTTGAAACAAATGCATTTAATTTCGAATTCGCCAGTTTTACTCCTAAATGAACCAATTTGATTATAGATGGTGGATAAATAGTAAATTTAATTCGTTCAAAATAACGAATTCACAATTTACCAATGTTAAGATTTGCTTATTTTACATTTATAAGTGGAATGAACATTTAATTTCACCTGCAGCCGATTAGCTCGAAATTATTTATGGTGTAATAGACCAACAACTAAATTATAATGCTGGTACTTGTTCCGTAAAGAAATACGAAATAATACGAGCTGTAATTACTATAATCCTACATAAATTTGATACTGTAAAACAAGGCCTTAAAATAATTTTCGTATCATAATTACACGACAAATAATTCCGATTGCCCAGGTCTCACCACGTGGAGGAGGCTGCTTCGAGACCCGCCCTATCGGAGGGCGGGAGGTAGAATCCTACCTCCCAATCTTTTCAACAAAATTTTAACTCTAATTTATATTCAGCATAAAAATGTACATGCTGAACTGAACAAAATTCCCCTTTTACACCCATGCAAAACCGTAAACATCTCGCTTTGCACGAGTTATAAAAAGGTAGTTGACTCGCCCTACCCGAGGCAAAGCTATTGTGAACCAAGATGAGAATTGGCTCGTCAGTCGTTCCAAACCCTACACTCGTCATCCCGGACGATTAGAAAACGGAATTTAAAACGAAATTCAATGAACTTATAAATACATTAATACAGTAGCATATCGGCCGAGATATACTAAGGTATCAACAGTTCCCAGGTGAGGAATCTCACCTTTTACGAAAACGCCTCGGAGAAGTAACCGAAGGTGAGTCCTCTGCCCTGGCCCTACCTACTTAAAATTAAATTTGTACCATGCACACAAAGCTAGAGAATGTATGCTACCTGCCTACCAAATGGTATATTTAGAAATGGCAAAAAAGCAACTCAATCACACCAACACACTCTAGGGAGAAGGTCCCGGGACCCTTCCGACACCCGAACTCGATACAAAACTCATACCACGGAAAAACACCATACCAATTATCCTGAAATCGACTGGCAAAAGACTGTGATCCACAGCGAATATGCTTTAAGCATATGAAAAATTCAAAGTATACTACAGGTACCTTTTAACGGTACATTCCGCGATCGCGATTCCATTTACGTCACACAGGAGCTCTCTGTACGAAGTAACCGGGAGAAAATCGACTCTACATCAAGCTGACATAACTTGATTAAAAGGAAGCTACTTGAGATTGAAGACTACGTACATTCATAGTCGAAAAAACGTACATAGTCAAGAGTACACTATGGTTTGGTAGACTAAATCGGCCGGCTAAAGTAAAGAGATTCACTTTCAAGCGAGGTAGACAAAGCCCTCGGGCCGCCAACCCCGCAAGAAAATTGTTCGCTTTACCAAAACTCAAAAAACCGACGCAATTCCACAGAAATTACCGCACACGCACACATGTGGAAATACGTCGTGCACGGATCGCAAAAACCCCTGCCAGTCGCAGATTATAAATGGTTAAAATACAAAATTTAAACCATGCCCACTGTCCGCATCCATCCGATTCACATCTGAGATCCACGGCTGACTGCGGACCAGGCAAAATGGGCATGTAATAAACTACGATTTTTATCCCGGACCGATTTCGAAATGGAAGTTTAAATAAACAAAATGGAATTCTCGAAAATGTAATCGATCTAAACTTATCGATATAAACTAATCAAAAGCACAGTTCAGACCCAACGAGACGATGTGGAATCGAAGCAGAGAGACAAAACAATGTGCAGAACTGCGAGAAAATGAAACTCACTGAGAGTTGAAATTATTGAATCATGGAAGAATGAACCCAATTAGGGTTGAAGAAAAAAATCAAACCCGATTAGGGTATAACGCGATCGAAAACTGGCCCGGAAAAATCAGGCATTTTTTCCAAAAAGAAACGATTAAAATTAAAATAATTAATAAAAAAATTCATTCAGCATTGCGATGACCGCGTCGATGCAATGCCAAACTTTACTCGCAACTGTGTTTCCTCGATATTTCACAGACTTCAGGTATTCCAAATTAACTTTGCGAATTTAACAAATTTCATCCTCCTGCATGGCTTTTACATGCAACTGCAAATTAGCATCATGCTTGAGTTTACGTGAAAACATTTCCGTATACCTCTCAAGAAACGGATATAAAGCAAAGCAAAAATTGAAAGCACGTGATTTTCGGACACGTGCGACTGAATATTATATATCATATATGAACATGCCGTGATATAATAACATATTTATTGAAAGCTACTAAAAGTGAAATTTTATTGAACATAAAAATGCTTTCTTTACCCGATTTTAACCGTGACGATAATATCCACCAGGACAAAAGTATTAATAATACCTAAATCATTTGATATCGTTTAATATTTTTAATCAGAAAATAGCACATTTTAGTATAAGAAATAATTGATTCATAGAAAATATAGATATAAAATAGCGATACTTGGAAAAATGAAAATGTTTAAATATTTCATTAAAGCACGGAAGGTGCAAAGAATAGACAACTTCATTATAAATCATCAATAATAAGATGTTCCAACAGTGTTGTGTAATGAAAATTAACCTTTCACAAACGCTTGGCTTTTTGCAATATCAAATTTGGCCTTCTTTCATTGAACTACCTTAACTCTCCAGAACCCTCTTTCACATTACTCTATATTTCATTTGATTTGATTTCCATTGAAATCATCAATTTTATCATTATTATCAATAAGTAAATATGCATATAATTAATTACACTTTCTCACAAGAAACAATAAATATGATCATCGCTCAAATCCATGAGATCTCGAGGTGTTATTTGCTTAAACATTACCAAAAATGGTGTTAAAATATGGTACATTTTACAGGTAGAAATTCTCTCTCGTTTGTATTTCCATAAAAATGAGGGTTCTGAACAGCCGAACTGGTTCGAGTGACTCGTCAGTTAGCTTTTACAATCGCTCCAACCCCCTCGGCACCTCGAACTGTTTCGATCAAACAAATCATCGAGAATTTTCGCAATGACGGTCCGAACTCTATCCGGATAGAGTTGCCACAGTGGACTCCGTACAACCCTCTCAATTGTTTAAATCGATCCAGTTCAAGACCTCGGAAGTCTACGACAAACCGCCCTCGGAGTTTATACTCGTGCAATGAACCAGTTCTCCTACGTCCCCCCAAAGGATTTTGTGCAAACAAGGCTCAACTCTCCGGAGAGTTCAAAATTCTCATGGGGGTCCCTTCCTTCACGTGCCTCTTTTTGGGCATTGAACTCCTTCAAGACGCTTTATCGAAAGTATTTGTTCGGATACTTTGCCAAGTGCATATTAGAAAAATATATATTGTGATACAATTGTTCATTTATATATATTTGCAAGAAATATTTATGACAGTAATATGAAATCCATTATATTTAATAATAAACTGATCATATCCAAGTCCCACCTCTGATCCAATTTGCTGGATAACAATTTTTAATCGCGCAAGAATTCCAACAAAATTCATCCTCCGTACTTTTCAGCATAAATTTCAACTATATATTTCTATTTCTGTATACATAGTTGCAATTTACGTTAAAGAGCTGGCAGACAAATATTGTCTTCCTCCTTGAGATCTTAAAAATTGCAATATCCAGACGATATGTGCCAGAAATGATATTTGAGTATGCTCCATATATATAGGGAACGTGAAATCTATTATTTTGCATTTAATGCTTGATTTAAGTAATGTTATTAATCGTTATAATAATGAGTCTTGAAGGAGTTCGTATTATTATATTCTCGAACAGGCCTTTCTATGATGAATTGGTTGGAACTATCATTCAACCAATTTTAGGCCTTATTGTCATATTCCAAATATGACCATTCCAGATATACTGAAAGCCGTAATTTCAGCTTTCGTGTGTGAACCCTGGGGACGCGGGGCAACGGAGTTCGAACACTACTAATTCAATAAAAATTACTCATAATATACTTCTTCGAAAAAGACTTCAAATCATAGAATCTATAAATATAAAAATTGACTCGATATCAATAATATTTATGTTACCTAGAAATATAAAAAGTGGCCCGATTCTAATAATATTTATGTAATCTAGAAATATAAAAATTCACCCGATTTTAATAATTTATTAAAATTGCGTTCCAAGAATTACTTCGTATAGGCTATTTTTTAGGAATAGGTATTTTCGGAGGGGTTACCACATAAGAGACGACTTATGCCGAAAGACAGCGCCCCGTGGTAATGCTGTGTAGAGAGGGATACTATACGAAGCAACTGGAAGATAATTGACTCTATCTCAAGTTATTTATAATAAAAGTTTGCTTGAAAGAGTAAAAACTTTGTAGGGATATGAAACTATTATTGGAATAAATATAACTTTAACTTTAATTATCAAATTTCTTAAAGATTCGCGACGCGGATGTTTGCGTCCCAGGTTCACAAGGGGGTATGGGGTCAGGGTGGTCAGAATAAAATATAATTAGCGAGCATAGCGACTTAATAGCATAAGAATGACGATCCATCCGAAGATGAATCGTCATTAAATAGGTCTTCGCCACTTGGGTTCTTCGCACTTGGCTCTTCATCCCGCGTTGCGTGAAAAGTATTTGCTCGGACATTCCCTTTTCGTACAAAGAACTGGTGGTTCCACAGAAACGACGAGTGTTCCGGTGCAATAAACCAGCTCATAAACTACATTTACTACATTTATATAACTTGAATTATTCTTGAATATCCGCGAACATTCATCCGTCGAATACCCTTTAACATTCAAAGATTGAACGTTCTCCGGAATATCCTGCCGTGAAACATTCTCGAGTACCCACGAATAGAATATTTTCGGTGACATTCTCCGAAAAATACTTGAATTTAATTCAATTTAATAGGATAATATTGAGATTGACTTGACTTCGACAGAAATTAGATATGAAGTTAGATATATAACAAAAAGTTTACTGGTATCCTAGCACAGAGCACGCCCAGCCATTTCATATTAACGAAATGGATGCTCGTACCTGTACACATTTAATCGAATGTCCAAGCAGAATACAATCCACGTGCTGAAAGAACAACCTTACTAGTCCGTGATTTAAGGACTCAGCGAATTCAGAAACCGGTGTTTAAGAACCACTGCAGCCTGTTAAACTACGTGCGTTCTAGGATTAATACTTATAAATACATTAACACTTTAGCATATCGGTGATGATATACTAATTTATTAACAGTTCCCAGGTGAGGGATCACACCTTTACAAAGATCGCCTATCAATGCTAAACCGAAGGTGAGTCCTCAGCCCTGGCCCTACCTACTTAAAATTAATTCATAATCAAGCACACAAAGTTAGAGAAGATATGCTACCTGCCTCCCTCAAGCTATATTTAAAATGGCAAAAAGCAAATCAGGCACACCAACACAATCAGCATCAACCCACTCCACGGTTCTCATTCATGAGCCTTGGGTGCAAAGCCTACACTAGAGAGAAGGTCCCGGGACCCCTCCGACACCCAAACTCAATACCAAACTCATACCACGCAAATGTACGTACCCTTTTTCCTGAAATCGACTGACAGAGGCTGCGTCCATTGCGAATTTTTATGCTTTGAGCATATATGCAAATATAAACTCGCGTTCCAAGAATTACTTCGTATAGGCTATTTTTTAGGAATAGGTATTTTTGGAGGGGTCACCACATAAGAGACGACTTATGCCGAAAGACGGCGCCCCGTGGTAATGCTGTGTCGAGAGGGATACCATACGAAGTAACTGGAAGATAGTTGACTCTATCTCAAGTTAATTTAACTTGAATAAAAGGAAGCTACTCGCGTATAAAGACTATGAATATTCATAGTCGTCAAAGTATAAAATATAAAATATAGCAGATGACTATATTTTAAAATCTATTACGACATTATATGACATTATACGATAGCAAAAGTAAAGAGAATCACGTCCAAGTGAGGTAGACGGACCCCTCGGGGCTCGCCAACCTCGCAAGGAAGTTCATGGCTTTACTTAAAAGTTAAAAACCGACGCAATCCCACGAAAACAACCGATCATACACACGTGTGGAAATGCGTCGTGCACGGACCGCGAAATCCTCCGCCAGCCGCCACACATGATTAGGAAATATTAAAATTAACCCATGCCCACCGCCCGCATTCATCCGTATCACATCTAAGATCCACGGATAATTGCGAGCTAAATAAAATGGACATGCCTTAAGACTAAATAAATGAACACAGTACACAGGAGCTTGAGGTTTGCTGAAAATCCTGACTAAATAATCCACTTAACAGAGTGGAAGAATAAGTATCTGAGCGGACTAAATTGACTTTACTTTAAATCATTTGCATAAAGGGAGGGCTGAAGAATTGATTTATACGAGGGTAGGGAAGGATGTATTCTTTATTTCAGTGGCTCGTGTCAAAGGGGTATCACAATATTTCATTTAATATTCAGAAAAATTCAAATTCAACTAATATATATATGAAAGTACGTACTGAAAAGTACATACGGAAATTGAAATCTCTAATTGTAAGTAACCTCGGGCGACCCCTTCATCGAAGACATTACATTCGTCGTTCGACTCCGGAATCTACCCGTCGCGAATTGCCTTCTTGCTCATATCAACAAACCATTTTTGGCGTGAAGCGTACGAACGAAAATCGGACGAAGCGAAATGCACATTAATGAATACATATTCATGTATAATCAAATTAATAAGGACTAATATATAATATCAAATCGGATGCATGATCCAATTTTAATCGAATAAAGTGAAATAAAGTCGCAATTAATTCATGCGACTCGCGATTCGCGATTCCACGGTACGAGACTCTACAATCGGCGGAAATAATCCGCGCATGCATATTATAATTGAAACCGCGAAGCTACAAACAAGACAAGAAGGCCTACCTCAGCTAATAAATATAAAACATTCAATGTTGATGCTACCCACGAGCAGATTCCACAAGTAGAATCTGCTCGCGGTCGCTATGCTCGCAAATATTTAGAAAGAATTATAACCGGCACCCCATACCGATTCGGATCAATCGTCCTACGGCATAGGATACCGGGGGGACAAGACTCTAAATTTAAAACTTTGAAAATTGAAAATCGGGTCAGAGGGTATAAAAAATATTGAAACCATTGTGACTCACTCGGCGATGTCTTGAAACTGCCTGTAGTAGGTTGATGTTGAAGATGGTGTTGAAGACAATGATGAAGATGATGCTGGAGCAGCTGGAACTTACGAGCGTGAATTTAACACTCCCGAAACGGATTTTAGAGTCCATTATGTAGCAAATTTGAAGTCGCGACCGACTTTATTTTATCCGGCGAAAAAAGATGCACTCCCGATATTTAATCCTGTAACAAGAGAGAAGAAATTCATGATAAGACAACGTTCATAAAAATACCCAATATAATTAAAGATTGAGTTGCAAAATTGAAAAAGAGAAATAAAAATGGATTTCGAAACTTACCGATCCCTTCGCTGCAGCCATGCCCGATGGAGGACCTCTCCGCGGGAATCGCCTTTTGACTCTAATTATCGCGGACGAGCAAATTGTAAAAGATTTTTATAACTCTAAATACTAACATCTAACATCGCGACCGTATACTTATTTCCGGCGAACAACACTGATTCTAATTTCCGCGAATTTGATCTAAGATCGCATTGCACGCGATCACAAAATACGCAACTCAAATAACTGGAACCTGGAACCTACGGACTTGAAGTTCACACTCGCGAAACGAATTTTAGAGTCCATTATTCAGCAAGGTATAAGTCGCGACCGATCCAATTTTCTCCGGCGAAAAAAATACACTCCCTATCTCGCGATATTTTAAGCACACACTGATGAATCCTGTAACAAGAGAGAAGAAATACATCATAAGACAACGTTCATCAAAATACCCAGTATAATGAAAGACTGAATTTTTCAATATTTTCTTACTGGAAAATTACGATTGAAAAAGAGAAATAAAATGTGGATTTTGAAACTTACCGGTCCCTTCGCTGCAGCCATGCGCGATGGAGATCCTCTCCGCAGGAATCGCCTTTTGATTCTAATTATCGCGGACGAGCAAATTGCAAACATTTTTATAACTCTAAATACTAATATCGCGACCGAACTCTCATTTCCGGCGAACAACACTGACTCTAATTTCCGCCAACTTTTTTCGGAAGCAAGTGACTCGAAGATCGCATTGCGCGCGATCGAAAAATTGCTGGAAAGAAGAAGTATTAAACACAAGAAATATTCAAGCCAAGCGTTTGTTCGGTTTGATCAATGTCAATCAAAATTGAAATCTCTAATAAACGTTGAAAATATAATATTACAATATTAAATATATTTGGAATTCATGGTGGATGACTATCGTCGTAGCCAAAATCGAGTAGAATAGCCAAAGTTTTAAATGAGGAAATAAACCGGCTTCCTCGTTTTTCAAGCAACTCTAATTGGCAAGATTAAAGTTTCTTGAGAAGACGTACGGAAGACAGGTTTATGTGTATACACAGATTCAAGTAAAAGATACAATTGCATATTATACACACACTTCGAGTGGAATTTTCAGCCCTTTATATGTTTATACAACGGATGAACGGATATCGAACAACGAGAAAAAGGAGTGAACGAACTCCAAATGAAATACGGTGATACCTGAAGAGAGTAAAATTTCGATGAAACAAAGACGAGCAAAGGCAAGCAACTTCAACAAAAATCAGTCCATGACTCTGGTCGGTAATAAATTCGACGATTATTTCTCAGACAAATATTCAAGTACCAGTGCACTGATAGTATATAGAAGTGAGAATTATTAAAATTAATTATCGGAAATAAGAATGCTATTAATCACGAATCAAAGTTAGAAAGAGAAAGGAGATTGGAAACTTTTAACACGGAACATCGCGGAAAGAAGTTCAAGCGAGAAAGAGAGAGAAAATATGTCGCTAGCGTAACTGCGCCGCGAACAAGATTTGACTTTGAAAGGTCACGAAGCAATACAAACCAAACCGCCTCGTTGAACTGCGTAGTTGGCTGTATACCCTCTTCCACACGAAAATATGGAAGTTAATTTCGCAAAATCTACAAAAATCGGACTCTAATTGATACTAAAACGACGTAAGTACTTGAAAATACGAAATGAGAGGTTCCGGACCACGAAGCTTGCAAAGTACGTCGCGAAGAAAGTGACGCTATGACAAACAACTCGAAAATTGACTAATTAATTATCAAAAAAACTACAAAACCGAGCCGAGGATGCTTCGTAGCACTTGTGGAAACACGTTTCAAAACGAAAAAGTAAAAATTTTGAGAAATAAAAACTGAAAAACGGGAGCACACTGACAACACGTCCGCACTACTCGAGGAACAACCGGCGAGAGACTTTACCACACCCCGCGCCTAAGATCATGCACGCTCGAAGAGTGGGGAGCCGGCGTACCATGCCAGCGACGCTACCCTACTTAAGCCCTTCGTAGGTGCGAGCTATCTTACGTACTCACACGTAACGCCATTCAAATTGACGTCAGCCATGTGAATATTTCTGAAATAATTAATTTTAACGAGTTATTAACAAATAATACATAGCTCGTTTAAACTATTATTATTTTGGGAATAGCGTAAGTTACGTTTTCGCAATGTTACTTTAAAAAAAGAATAAAAACAAAATGACTCAAAAAGCAAAATAAATTAAATAAATAATAGCTAGTTTAACGTTTGAAATGAATATTAATTAGTAATTGGCAATTAACAATATATCACACATTTGTAGATACTACTTAGCACGTATCTCATTAAATTAACTAAAATTACGAATATAAAACAAATAGTTGAAGTTGTTTAATTAACGCTATATTAGTTCCTATTCGCAGCTTATAACTTAATTTGGCCATATGGCGCAATAATTAATATACGTTTAACAATGAATCGCTTAATAAAACGTGATTTAAGCTTGTGAAATTTTCAGACATTTGCTATAAATTTTCGTCTGAATATCGAGTTATAAGTATGCTTACAGATGTAAGAGTTCTTGAAAAATAATTCCATGTTTTATTTTTGCACTTTTAGTACTGAAACAATAAAAAACAGCTATTTTATGTCTTGAGTGGGTAACGTCACCAATGACACGAAAATGCTTGTCGGTCTCTGGAGCCCAATAACTCTGGAATGATAGGATACATTTTGTATTTGATCTGTTAAAATCTCATCTGTGGTTAGAATTTTTCTTGGTAAAAAATAGAGATTCGTAAAATAGGGGGTTAAAGAACGCTCGCGGCGCTACCAAGTGGCGTGTTGCGAAGCAGCTGCATGAAAACGGCAACGTTAAGGGAAAGCGCGGTGCCTGCTGTTTTTTCGTCGGTAGATTTATTTCCCAAATAAAATTGCGGCATCGGCAATAACGTGGATGGAACACTGTGATTTGTTTGGCGGGCTCACTTATGCAAAGGTAAGAAATATTGCGTTGCACTTCGAAAACATGGCTCTCAAAATTTTGCGCAGTAAACATCGGATCGATAATTATTTTGCGTGTTCTATTCTAACCTATTTTCGTCTTACCTCTTTTGGATTATTAGTATCATGATGTCATATCGTTCATCTATTCTCAATGAGTTTAAAGTATTCGACACTAAAATTATCAAAGATATCGCCGATTCGCATTAAACATACCTATGTGTTAAACATACCTGACCTATTATCTTTCACTATTGTTCGATTATTAATAATAGATCAGTCAGGTGTATTATGTATTCTATCTAATAACATAATTGCTATTATGTTATTAGTATTATTCAGCGTAGACGAACACTGATAAATTTCTTAAAAAACTATTCTATTATATACGTCGCAATTTCGTTGAATTATAAATGTCAGTTTGGAGGGGAGTTTCATATGGAAGTTCTTCCATGGTTCTTACTTGTTCCAAATATTATATAATAATACTTATCTGAAATATTAAAATGAATTTCCCATTTCTACACAACTAGTGCAAAAACATAAGTTATTTTGATAATGCCATTTATTAAATTTCCTGAAAATTTTTGTTTAAAATACATTAGTCTATAAATGTTTTGTGTTTTGTAATTACAGGTGTGATACAAAATGTACAATGGTATCGGGCTTCAGACACCACGTGGTTCTGGAACCAATGGACATGTCCAGAGGAACTGGGCAATTGTACGCAAGACAAAGGATAAAGTTAACTATAAAAGTGAGGAGGGAAAATTGGATCAATTAAATAAGCAACCTAACAAGGAAATCCTAGATCATGTCAGGAAAAGAAAACTTGAGGTCAAATGTGCAGAACTAGCTGACATCTTGGAGAAGCGTGGGTAAATATAGCTTTTATACCTCCTTAATATTGAAAATTATAAGTTAACACTCAAATAAATATAGTATATTAGTTAACATAATATTTATAGAACACCATTAGTTTCAAAAGTAATATGAATAATAGTTATAATATCAAAAAGTAAAACTGTAAAGATAAATAAAATAATATGTATTTAAAGTAAATCTTACTAATCATGAGAAACATTTATTTATAAATATTTCTATATTAGGGTCAAATATTTTTCCATTTTATAATATCTATGTTATTTAAGCGTGTTTATTTATGTCCTCCAAATGTGAAGCTTAATAACTTCCTCAATCCTTATCTTAAATGAGATTCCAAAAAATCAATAGGATTTGTTTCATCCATGGCTTCAATATCTTCTTTGTCTCATATTTGTCGATTTTATGTTGTATTTTAAATAATGCACTAATCAGTATAATAATTAATGTAATGGAATTTATTTAACATGTTTCAGTCTTACTTCTGAAGATGTGACACAGAACGTGGCATTATACAGATCTGTTTTAATGCGAAATGATAGTGAATCAACAGTACCAAGGGATGAATTTGGACGTGTAAAGTGAGTACATTTTTTAATACTTAGGGGTTATATTTATTACACACATTTGATTTAAAATAGTAGCATGCATGCATATCATAAATTTGCTGATATCAAACGTAATTTTCGGAGTTGAAACTTATTCAGTAGCTTTAGTGAAGCTTGGAGAAAAGCTCCTTCTTTGTTGGATGTTTGAACTTAAGCCAGGATAATCCCTGTGGTAGACAGTGTGTAAGATGGCACGTTTCTATGATTTGTGTACATTTAAGCTCCATTCCTTAAAGATCTCGTCTTTTATATGAAAGCGGCGACCTTTCATGTTTACCCGATGTCGGTGAATTTTCCCCGTGAACTTTTCATATATTTTGTGTGATATATCATTTGTATTTACTGCTCATATGATTTAATTTTTCGACGTCTAACGATCTAATGGAATACTTCGTTAATTTTTTACCTGTTGCGTAGAAAAATCATATAATTGCGGGCAATAAAAATGACGTAGATACATTAAATCCTAGCGTGAGACCTAATCGCAGTCTTTAACTAATACACAGTTAAAAACATACTTAAAAATCATATAAATCAAACATAATTTAAATGTACCGATGGCTTAAACAAAACCCTGAATGTTATAAATCGTAATATATTTAAATTTAATGACCAATTTAAATTACTCATTTAATATACTTGATGAAAACTAAATAATATAAACATATTGCAACTTTCAAATATATTCTTTACTCTACCCAGAATATATTATAAAAAGGAATGTCATATTAGAAAATAAAATATTCTGATTATAACGAAATTAATCGATCCATTTATGCGACCATGAAAAACGTGAATCGAAAAGAGCATTTATGAAAGTAATTTGAATCCATAAATCTCAAGAAGAAGTAAATTTTAGAATCAGTATTAAAACTACGTGAAAACGTAAGTTTGCAATACTAACAGACCCTTATTTTGGGAGATAGATTTCTCGTAAGCCCCAATATTATCGGAGGGTGGAGGCTGGGTTGCATACTTGGGGAGCTTTTGAGGGCTGTAATAGCTGCGATATCGACGTACCCCATAGCGCCGGCGCCACCCTCGAAAACGAAGACACATAGGGTTGCAAGGAAAGAGGAATGGAGATGCTCGAAGGGATGGAGTGTAGAGAGGGAAGCAGAGTTTGTTCCAGCATCTCGCACGACTTTTCCGCTTTAGTGCGAGAATGGACCGACGTTGCGACGCTACGCGTCGTATGCTACCGTCGGGTGCACCGAACATCGTAATAAAATAATTACAAAGACACTTTAAAAAAGGGAACATGTAACAAGCCGAGTGATAAACACGTAAAATCACAAAAGTCTTCCATTAGAATATAATCCAAATATTCTTCCATTTAAATATAAGTGCTAAGTCGTGTTTAAGTGTAGTTTAAGGTACGTACTTAATCACATAAGTTTTGAAAGCTGATTCCTGAAGAAGTGGAAACATCAAGTATTATTTAATTGAATTTAAAAAAGAACACGAGAAACAAGATTACCTATTGATATAAGATTTCTGAAGAAGGAAAAAATATACCAATACGCACATCGAATAATTTCATCTTACTGAATATACTGAAGAATATATTGAAGTAGAAGTACTCTACAGCACTATAAATATAATCTATCGTGGCTAAGTAATTTCTAGTTACGTGCAGTATTTTGATTAAGATTTACGTGAGAAATTGTTGATGCTCTTTACGAATCATATAAAGAACCGCACTACGGAAATAGAAATTGCGAGGTATTTGTACGAAAATAATCCATGTGTCTCCAAGATAATTAAGATCTGCAAGTTCTAAGAGAAGAATTTTATATACAATCCATGTGTCTCCAAGTCGATTAAACAATCGACGATAATCTATTAAGATAAGTGCCATACTTTAATCTCCGTATACTTGGTATACTAGAAGTATGACAATAGCGTGCCTGATCAGAAGTCTTCCTTAGCATCTGTAAGTGAAAAACATTAACAGTAAACGCGATTATATAATAATATATTCTTATTAAATATTTATTACATATTACTATATATTGATACGATTAAGACACACTATTGAATTTAAAAAAAACGTACACCATAAGTACAAGTGTCCAAGAATAAAAAAGAATTCACGAAGGGTTGAAAAAAAGGAAACAATGGACGTTAAGCACACAGCGGGAATTATGTGAGAAGAGCATTGTTGTTAGAGAACACTGATTATTTGAGAGAAACAATCGATCAAAGGGGGCATACAGAAAAAAAGAAGTTGAAGTTTTTTGTGCTGACAACGAGGAAATAGTCTAGCGAGAGACGGAACTGACATTTTCATCATCGTTGCCGGATGATTGTACAAGTTACGAAAGCAGAAAGTACGAATACAAAAGGCAAGAGGAGAGGCGACATAATCGGGGGAGGAAGCCATTACCTTCACCTCCACCCTTGTCCCCTCATTCCCCCAAAACTACCAAACCCTCCCTTAAGAAGGGATTAAGCTGCATCAAAACTACTTTCACAGCATGCACCAAAACCGGTAGATCTTCTTAACGTAAATTACCGGCCGATCACTATTTAATGCTGATCCCTGACTCCTAATTACTGCCTCGTTAATTATTCAGAAGGTGGAATATTTCCATTATCGTCGACTCGGGACAAATTGGATATTGAATGGAGCCAAAGGACACTTGAAATTAATTACCCACTTCAGATATAATTTCTGAATGGAATATGCAGTATAAATTAACCTAAACTTGGAAACAATAATCCATACAATTACCGAAAAAAGACTACTTCTACTAAAGAAAAAGAAATTCGAAGTATTCATTTTACATCAAAGAAGCTGTTGCTTATTAACGAAGTATTTATTAGCGACGGATTTTTTAAGACATTTGTAACAGATTGAGATTTACAAGAAGAATTGAATATTATAAATTCTGGAATTGAATTTTGAGGAATAAAAAGTTATCAAGAGAAAGTGTTAATTTCATCTCGAAGAAACTTACTCTTGCTTAAGAAATATTTATGACTGGAGGATTTTCGACGATATTTGCAAACGATTGAGATCTGCAAGAAGAATTTGAGATTATAAGGATCTACTCTTTGAACTTGGACTTGAAAATTTGAGGAATGACTATGTCCGCGACGATATCACCACCGAAACCTGCTCGAGGACGAGGCCCAGCTGACGGTCGAGCCTTCTTCGAGACACTATGGCGAGGAAATTTCTTTCTTGATCGGCAAAAAGTGTTTAAACGTTCACGTAGACGCAAATTGCAAGCGGCGAATGGAAAAAAGCGCGGCCAGTTGCAAGCGCGACAGCACTGTTGCTGTTGCCAACGCATACAACTGCATCTTCTCGCCGGACGGCGAAGCAACATGCGCTCCGTCGTCAGGTGAATTTCATCAAACTTTATATTTACCTAAACTTATTTTCACATTTCTCAGGGACTTGAATTTTGACCTTAGAACATTTAACAGTTTATAATAACTAACCTCATAGCAATCAAAACTTGTGCCAAGTCTGAACTTCTTGCAAATATACAGAACAAGTCCATGAATCTAAATTATATACTTCTTTGAAGGTAGAAGTTCTTTGCACGTTCCAATTAACTTTCAGTTAAACCGAGTTAGACCTAGGGAATTATAAAGATTTTACAAGCTGTTAAATTGATTACTAGTAGTAATTCAAATATTTGCAGCTAACGGAATTAGATACAAAACATAGTAACGCCAGTTATTAATCGGGTGACAAAGTTCAGTATGATATTTTCTTATTACAAAATTGGAAGTTTAGATAAATTTAACAAATGTAATTTAACTTACATGTTTGGCAAGACTTCTTTTAGTCGCATTGTCAAGTTGCATTACGAAGGGTAACTTATAGAATCGGATTACCCTGCTCACAAATAGATTACAGTTTCTATGCGCCTTACTTAACTTTCCGTTATCTGATATAGCATTGACACAATTTAAAAAAAACGCGAAATATATACCATAATTAGAAGTTTCTACATACAAAAATATTATGTATATGTTTTCAAACTATTGTCAATAACTTATTCGAAAATTACTTAGAACATAAAGCTAAACATTATTGCGGTGGGACCAAAATATATTTGCAACATTTACTAATTCGAGAATTATTAAAAAAGGGCATATTCTATATATCAGAAATAATGTTTGGATGATTTAAATCTTAAGTTTGTGTCGAATTTAAAGCAAATTCATTGGGGGTTCTGTTGAGTTAAACTCGACTTTCAGTTTGGGAGTACAATCGCGATACACGCATATAGAACTTATATCTCCCCCGATCTTGATTCCATCTTGAAAAGCGGGGAAGTATCCTCGTAGCTAGTCCGCGATTAAATACGATAGAGATGCCATAAAAGACTTCAATCGATCGTATTTACCACTATAACTAGTTATAACTCGCAACCGAAATAAATACGGTTTACAATGACTCTTAATTTTCAAACAACAGCTGCAATTACAAATCTAATAAATGTAAATCTAATTAAACGCGATTCTACAAAGGTACATTACATGAAAATAGTAACGAAATTATTACTGAAACGCACCGAAAAAGATGACCATCGTTGCGTGTATTTTTATTATTTATTTTATTATTATTATTGCAACGAAACAATCAAATGAAATGAAAGATACGGATAGACGAGTATGTGACTTGAAAGTCAGACGGAGCTACAGAGGGTTAACATTAATGCTCTTTCATCTTATAAAACAAATGAGCTTAAAACCTCAAGCACATAAATTAAATATAAAAATCCGATATTTCAAGCACAATATTACATAACAAAAAGGTCCCCAGGATAAGTTCAGGGTAACAATAACAAGTCGAAATGTGATTAACCCCTAAATATTAACCTTTTTACATTAAATTCATATTTCACGGCAAATAATAGTGTAATCACAATTTGTGCAAATCATAATCTCAAACGCAACATTCATGTTTCGCGGTAAAAAAATATTTCCACCAGATGTAGGTCGATAGTTAAGGTAACGAATCCGGTCTGTTTAGTGTTAATAAAAAAGGAAGCGGTACGCTCGGGTGGCGCTTAAAGGGGCAAGGAAATATTTTCACTTTGAGCTCGGTTGGGGGTTACTCGAAGCGTTGGACTCGTGAATTTAAGCAATAGGGGTGGAGGGTAGTCGTGGGGTTGGGGCGAGTGGCGCGCGAAAGGGATGTCAGAAAAGAGAACAGCTGGATTGTATTGATCCGCGCTCGAGCGTTGGCGTAGGGGTGGCTCGCCCGGCCTCGCTTACCGCTTTTCATTCGCGGGGTAGAAGAGGGGCCGCCTCGATTTCTCTTCGTGGAGTCAGAGTGTTATGTCACGAGTTAGTCGCATTGTCAGGATATCTTTGCCTTCCTCCGACTCGTTTACTCGAAGAGACACGATATTCGGTGACCTCTCTTTCGTTGACCTCGCGAGTGTTTCTATGGATCCTCGCGAACTTCTGCCTCTTTGAATCTCTCCTACAGGAGTTCGTCTTACACGACGATGACGGTAAAAATCTCAACCCGGTACGTCTATATCGTTCGAGTTACTTTTTGTCCATTTTCTGAAATGCTCTTGACCACTTTATATTGGTATACGGTATTGTTATTTTGATTTAATATTGATTTATTTCAGTGTTGATCTCCAATGGTTTTGACCGTGGTTTTATGCGTACCGTGATAAACGTGCTTCTGAATACTTGGATATGTTATAAACATTACGATGACAGTGATCTCGACATTAAAATAGTTGCTAAATTGAAATATACATAATTAATTTGTGTTTGACATGAATTATTCCGTTAGTTAATGCCAAAATTAGAATTGAGATTAAACTTTATATCGGATGTAAACATGCGGATGTGACAATCGAGATCAAAACTTCGATCTTCCGGATGAGGATCTTCCAATTTGTTCGATGTGGTACCTTAGCCTTTAAACTTGTAATATTTTTTGCGCGAATCATATTGGTGACATACGGTGCAAGTATGAACTCTGTTAAGTTTGTTTGTAGCAACCATTTGCAGATGTTGTTTTTATTTATTTTTTACCTATTATTATCTAACTTTCATGTAGCATTACTTATTAATATTCCGCACTTTACACACTACTTTTTAATTCAGTATGGAGAAACTGTGACATAAATATAGGGTACCATCTTTTATCTATGTTTAAGCCTAATTGACAAGAAGTTTATTAGCACGGAAGGGAGAGCGGTGCAGTGTTTAAATTTAATTCCCCATTACTAAGTAACTTCTCCAATAAAAATCTTACTAAAGCAAACTAAGGAGTGACATATCTATACGTATATAAATATAATAAACTTAAATAATAAATGAAAAAAACTTACGATTTCAGTGTTCGAGAAACACATCAGATTGCCGAAGCGCAGCAAGAGAAAAATGCAAAGCTACGCGAAGCTTTCGGCATATCCGAGTTCTTTGTGGAAGGAAGTAGCCTAGATCCGGAAAGGCACGCACGCGAGGCCGAAGCAAGAGCCGCTGCAAGTAAAGTATACGAATTGGTACGAACACCGAGCCCCGCGCCCGAAACCACTTCCGCACCGGAAAAGAAGAAGAGAAAACGTTCCGGTAGCACCATCAAGAAGAAAAAGGGAAAGAAGCACAAGAAGGAAAGGTACAAGACAACGTAATGGTGTACAGGTCAATGGAGGCTGGATTCGATTCTTAAATAACTTCTTCTATAACCACTTGCAAGTAGTATAAATTCGATTATTTACTCTGTAGCATATTCGAATATTCTAATCGAATTCTTTTCTCGCGCAGAGATGGTTATGAAGCTATATATGCGAAACCAGGCTCCAAGATCGAATATCCAACCCCCTGTAGTGATCCCACTCCTTCCCTGTTAATTATTCATTTACCGCAAGTCCACACTCGTTCATTTGCTTACTACACACCTCTTGTCAGATACTGACTCATAACTTCACCTATTTCATGTCCCGTACACCTTTCTCTGTTTCAAACAGAACTGAGGAGGACTGAGTGCCTACCCAGTAGGCTCAGTAGGTAAGTGTGGTCGTCGCGTCTACTTTCCAAGAAAAAAACACTCACTCGAAAGAAAAAGAAATATGCTCTGTACTGAGAAAAGAGATTAATCGAGTCGACTCGTTGCATTATTTCTAGGTTGTTGTCTTATAGGCGCAAATTAGCTATTTTTTATCTGAATCTTTTTCGAAAGTAAATGTTTGCCGCTTTTCGTAATGTGTTTATAGACTGTGCAGAGTTGTATAGAATGAATTAACAACTTTCGAATGAGCAAACATTTACTTGGTATAGAAATAAACCGCGGGTTTTACAATAACGTACAATCTGTCGGGCAAATCATGCATTTCTATCTTTGTTGTTGTTATCGATAAAGCTTGTTGTTAATGTCATCTCTCTATTTTTTTCTGACAAGTCCGTCCCTATCGATGGTTATCAAGGTAATGCTAATCCCATATTATATCAATACTCCTCATACTTTGTATACTTGTCTTTTGTAATCGTTGAAAGATGTGGTTTTGCTTTGAATTGTTAATTTCCTTTCAAAAAGAATAATATTTAGGGTACGACAAAAACGATTACGAAAACCAAATCTTTCAATTACATGATTATGTAGTCGGTTTGTTTAGCTATAGGCCAATATTGTGACTTCACCTGTATCGTTGTATTACATTCTTTTATTTCATTCTGCTGGGATTGCAGTGACAGAGACAGAGAAAGAAAGAATCAATAAGTTTATGTTTATCTGGAGATATATTAAATAAGTAAACGCTGCATATCCTGATTATATAAAGTTGGCTTCCATTCTCAAATTTACAAAACCTTATCCCGGTGCTGAAACTAGTTCGATGCGAACAGTAGCATCGAAATTTCGTGTTCTCGATTAATTTCAAAGTTCTACGTTAAGTTTGAATCTCGAGCTCGTAAAGAAGCAGGTAGCTTGTATCGTTAGACTTGAAGCATTTGTTTCACACACAGATACATTGTACGACAGCTTTCTTTATTGTCAGCACAAGGTATGCACTTGTCGACAGGAAGACGCCCACTGCAAGAATTATAAACTAAATATTATTTAAAAAAAACAATATTATAAACATATTTGGCGAGGCACATGGAATAATCGTAAACGAATTTCTTAGGTCGGAATCACCAAAGGCTAGCAAGAAAAAAGAAAAATCAAAGAAGAAGAAAAAGGAAAAGAAGCACAAGAAGACTGAGGCTAGTTCCTCTGATAGTGAGTCAAGCGATGCTTCTGATGACAGCAGGTAATAATTTCAGTTTAAACTAGAAAACTTTTGATAAATCCCGTTATAGAATCCAAACGATAGCACTGTTAAAAATGACTTTGTTATATATCATTTAATATTTTTTATGTATGTAATTTTCTTTGGAAACATATTATGTGAGAGAAATCATAAGCATAATTCTGTTCAACAATCATATAGCTTTTTTAATATTTCTTCGTATTGTGCACAGTTCCTCCGAAAACGAGTCAAAGAAGAAAAAGAAAAAGAAGAAGAAGAAGTCGAAAGTAGAGGCAAAAGAAAAACATGAGGTAGGGGAAATGATACAGAGAAAGCAGACAAGAAACTTCTGACTTCCTGTCTCTTTCTATACGTACATATACATATTTATATATATGTATCCAGATATATACATATATATACATATATATACCTTAGCACGTGAAGCAGGAGCATGCAACATCTACTTTCAGTTTATTTCTCCTAAATTAGTTACCGATTTAACATTGGATTATCAGAGACTTGTGTTGCTGCCTATCTTTGGATAAGCATGACTCATTGCTTGTTTCTGTAAAGATTTTTATCTGATTTCAAGTTAACAGTCATTATTTCAAAAGTGTAAATCTCAGTATTGTTTGTAATTATCAGCGCCATTTGACAGGATATATTCCCTGAGTGAGTACCAGATATGCCGCTACTCAATGTAATAATAATTTGTGAATTTATATTCGTACGAACTTGCGATTGTTGTGCCTATCACTCGTTTTGTGTCAAGCACCATCACAATTATGCTATGAAAAATATATCAATAAACCAGGAGACTGCTTGTTCTTAAGATTGCAGGTGCAAGATGAGGAAACCTTGTGTATATACGTGCAAGCTTTTTATTTCTGTTTTTCTTAGTAAAATCTCTTTTTAATATTTTATATTAGTATTCTAGTTTTGAAATGTGATATGTATTTTGATTCATCTACAAAGTTCTCGTGTATCTCGAATAAGCAGACTCCAGACATTTTTTTAAGCAAAAGATACAGTATACCATTCAATCGTCCTATTGACAAGTACATATGCATGATCGGTGTTCACTAGTTAATCTTGACTAATATAGTAATCTCTGTTGTTTTTCTTTTAGAAGAAAAAAGTGGCCGTCAAACGGAAACATCAGTCATCTGAAAGCTCTTCGGACAGGTACGATTGAAACATCTAATTTAACTTTTATATTTATTTATATATAATTATATTATAGCAAGATACGATAAATTTTATATTTTATTTGACGCAATAGTGCTTACGTTCGACTGATCTAATTTGACCTTTATATTCATTTCGATATGATCATATTATATCCATTTGCGGCAAATGTTATATTTTATTTGACGAAGTAGTGCTTAAGATAGAATAATTTCTTCTTATTTCCAGCTCACCGGAAAGACCGAAAAAGTCTATGAAACCCGATAAAGTAGTGGAAAAGACAAAGAACGATGAGTCAGAAAACACTGTGCGAGAATCTCGATCGCACCGGTCACCAAAGAAACAAGAAAAGGCTAGGAACGAAACACCACCTCCTAAGAAAAAAGATTCACCTACAAAGAAAATTGTTGTTGAGAAAAGGGATAAATCACCGATTGCACATAGAAGTCCACCACCTCGCCGACACAGATCACCTTCCAGGAGTAGAATCGACAGAGGCAGATCTCCTAGAAAATATTCGAGGTCACGACGAGTTAGTCCTTCACCAAGAAGAAGAAGGATTTCAAGGTCTCCAAGACGTTATAACCGACATTCAATCTCAAGAAGTAGAAGTCGGTCTAGGTACGAGCGTTACGGATCGAGACGTAGAGTATCTCCTCCGATTAGGCGTAGAAGATCCGAATCCCGTCGAAGATCAAGGTCACCCCGAAGACCGCGTGACAGAAGAGAAAAATCAAGAGAACGTCGAAGGACACGTAGCAGATCCAGAAGTAGATCTCGACGATCCACCTTGAGCTATTCTCCAGTTAGAAGGAATCCAGAACGATACAAAGACATATTAGAGGAGAAGAAGAAACAAGATCAAAAGAAGAATCATGATACTCAGAAGAAGTCACGATCAATATCTCGAAGTAGAAAGTTGCAGGTTGTTGCCCCAAGGGTTAGTTTGCGATCTTCTAGTGAAGACGAAGCAGATATAGTGGAGGATGAGCCCAAACCAGAAGATGAGGAGAGGATTAAAGAATTAAATACTTTAAAGCGTTTGCAAAGTGGTTTAGCCGCAAAAGCGCGTGAATCCCTGGGGAAGAAAGTAATCAGTCCTGTGAAGATTAAAATGGAGAAGAAAGAAGACAGTGTGCAAGACATTGCTCTACCGAATGAACCACCGAAAGTGGTGCAAAATACAGTTGCACCTGTTAAAGAAAAGTCAAAGTCTCCTATACATTTACCTGCTATACAATCACCTGTATCAAGTAGATCGCCCTCGCCAGCATTACCTTTAACCCGGGAAGAAGCAGCAATAAAAATTCGTTCACCAAGCGAGTCGCCACCTCCGTTACCACAGATGCCGATAAACAAAGTAAATTCCACTTCACCTAAAACAAATCACGGGACAAATTCACCAGGTACTTCAAAGAAAAGTTCACCAATTATACAAAGAAGGCCTTCGAAAAGCAAATCATCATCACACTCACCGCCAATAATAACAGCATCGCGTGAAGATGGAACAATAAAATTACGTTCTCCAAGCGACTCTCCGCCTGTTATAACAAGCAACATTGCTATTAGGGCGAATCAGCGGTCCAGATCTCCCAGCACCTCCAAGAAAAGCTCACCTTCGTTGAGAAAACATTCGCCTAGAAACAAATCATATTCAAGGTCACGGTCTAGATCTTACACAAGATCTGTTTCTATAGAGAAAAGGTCATCCCGATCACCTAGGCACCATTCTCCAAGGTCTTTGTCGAGGGATAAAGTATCACGCTCCCATTCGAGAAGTAAAAAATCCGTATCTCCGAGGGATAGATCTTCTATATCTCCTTCAAGACCTAAAAAATCATCGAAATCTCCTGTGAGGTCAAAGAGATCATCTAGATCGAGATCTTCCTCTGAATCGAAACATTCTATGTCAAGATCACCGTCACGCTCCAAAATATCCCCGTCACATTCGCCAGAGAAGTCCAGATCCAGGAGCAGGACTAGGTCTTTATCAAAAAGATCAAGAAGTCGTTCTTTGTCGAAGAAATCTAGAAGTAGATCCTTGTCGAAGAAATCACGTAGCCGATCGTTATCTAAGAAATCAAGAAGCCGTTCCAGATCAGTGTCCAGAATATCACGGGAGAAAGAAAAGAGAAGTAGGAGCAGAAGTAGCTCACGTTCTTCTGCGAGGTAACTACTAAATATCTGTAATGCAATTAGTTATCAATTAAGTTATCTATTCAAGTGTTCGAAGAATATGCACACTAATTTTCTTTTATATTTGAATGACAGTAGAATATAAAGATCTATATTACGTAGGAAATATAATCCAATAAATTTACTTTTGTTTTACATGTAGTTCGACAAGGCACAGTCGTAGAAGTTTCTCTAGTTCGTCCCGATCATCGAGCAGTGCATCTAGTAGGTCTTCACGTTCGACTTCCAGCAGTTCAAGTTCTAGCAGATCTCGTTCTCCGTCAATACCACGGCGCCATGGTTCGCCTAGTTTCTTAGATAGACGTCGTATTACAAGGTAGGTAGAGTAATTAGAACTTGCAACTATCGTAGCAGCAGAGTTAAGATGCACCAATGCTAAAATTTTGTAATTTCACTTGCATCAATTCGTAGAAATTTATTTATTTTTATACCAGTTTTTCTGTTCGTTATTATTTTAGCTCATCTCTTGTCATTGTTTGATATAGTTTTCAAATGAATTGACAGAAAGTTCTTCACAAGCACACCGTTTCAGTGATCAAGGATATCATACTTAAGATTTATAATTTTCTTTGACAATAACATTTTGATTGATCTAATGCTATTTTCTGTTTGTTATGTCCTGCAGGGACAGATCGAGGGACAGGCATAGAAGATAAAGTTATGGCTTCGCCCAGACGTTTCTTATACTTTCCTACAGTTGCTGTAGTAATTAATAGTGCAGAACAAATTTTACTTTTCTTCCTGTCGGGTTAAAATCGATAAAAGACGGATGATTTCATTTTGCTACGATTTTGTTGAAAGATGAACTATAATGTGTGATTGCTAAATTTTATCATAACTCCGCGGTTGTATACAATAACTTTACTTGATCGTTATAATCCCAATGTTATTTGGGAAGTATTTAAGACGCTGATCAATTTCGAATCTATGGTCGTTATATTTTGATCATAGAAAAAATGGTATTGCAACCATCCCATTCTGTAAAAATGACGATTGCCGATTTGTTTGGAGAATAGTTAAATCATAATCAGTCGTTACTTTTCATTTGTAACATTATTTTTTCCTTTTTTCCTTTGTATCTTATTGCTTATATACGATCTACAGAGAATCATGTAGGTGTAGCATGTGTGTATTTTCCTTATAAATTATTGTAAATTAAATATTTACAGTAGACATTCTCCTTTATTTTATGTTAATTGCGAAATAAAACAACCAGTGTATTTACTGCTGCAAAGCAAGCCTGTCGTTTTTTTAGTTATATATTTCTCGTTGTGATTTGTGAGTGTTTTTACCCCACTGCCTTCCACAATATGAGAAGTAGTCATTACTTAAGCAAGGTAAGTAACACTCTCATTTTGCATGCCTTCTCGTATTTCATCCAACAGCATGGTTTATTTTGCACTCTCTCACAATTACTCATTGATTATCTTAAATAAACTAATAAGGATTTCCAGTCTCTATTCTGTTTAATACATTTGATACTTGCAGATTAATAATATATTGATTCATAAGATGGAATTGTTATTAACTCGTTCCTACATACTTCCACGAGTGTCTAAAAGCAAAACTGTTTACTTATAACTTAATGACGAGTAGATTTACTGTATCGAAATATTGACGGTGATTAATTTTAGCGCAAGGAAACGGCCAATTCCATATCACCGACCTACTCCTACACCACCTTCGTCACCGAGTAGTTCGGAAAGCAGCAGGCACAGTAATTGGTCAAGTCCAAGTCATCGTTCGAGTTGTTCCCCGAGCCGGAGTCCATCGTATACACGTTGATGCTGAAACTTAAGAAAAGACTCCACCCTCCTTCAAGACAATTCACGTTCCTTTTATGTGCCGGATTTAGAATGGTCGCTGGTTGAGTAACGTAGAAAACAGTTTTTCAATCATTCTTTTCTAATCTGCATTACAGATGAAATTAATACCACGAAATACTCGCATATTAATGCAGTCCCAGAATAAGGAATTCCACATCTTATTTCTAAAGGGATATGGGTCTGTAAGAAACGTTTTGGTATTTTATTATGCTTCTATGATAGCGAGATCATATCTGAACGTAAATATTCTGTTTCAAACATAATCTTTCCGGTGTAATTCGCAGCATTCATTCATTACATTGTGCATCATTTCTAATTAATCACCCAGGGGGATAAAAGTAATTCTAACATGGTACTTAACGATTCAATGAAAGGGATTGTACCATTCTGAATTGGGTGCACAGTTTTAAATCTGGATAAATCCTTCGATAAGCATTTACTCCTCTGATCTCACTGACTTAATAATACTCATTATCAGAAGGTCGTTGGCTTCAGTATTAGTACATATACTGTGCATTTTCACGGGTAATAGTTGCCTCGTTTACTATTATCCGTTGTAATGAATTATTTTATAATCGTGATCCGAAATGAACGTGAACGTAGCATTCCAATTTGTCGGATGATTATCAGTTGATATATATTTTACTCGTTGCAATGATTTTTATTAGAACAAATAACACGTTAAACGAAGAATACGCGCATCAAGTTGAATGATTCATTGAAGATTCCTAGAGTATATATTATTTATTTTCTAAACGTTAATAAATGCATAAAGGTGTACGTGCATGACAAGTATGATGGCAGAAGATGCTTTAATAGTACAATTTAACGAGTTTCGACAAGATTTTTCTAAGACTATAATCATTGAAACGATACTCTGTACAAGATAACAAGAATTACTTTGCGATCGCCATTTTCAATGGATCTTTTTAACGAGAAGGTTCTCTACCGACATGTGTAAATCTGAACACTTAAGCAATAAGTAGAGGCAACTGTGATCATAAGAAAGAAATGGCGTTTCGACAGAACGCGGATCACGGGCTTCTTCTAATGATCTCGCATTATTAATTTGAATAGCTGTCCATTACTTATAGGATTTGTTGGAAACTACTCAAGTAGTTCTACATCTTCGTGATTATTTAATCATGTAATTGTTTGTTATACAAACAGAAGCTAGTCCAATTTTTAGACATTCCATTATTAACAGTAGCCCTTCAAATTGAATCGACCAATTTTCACGAGCTATTTATTAATCAACACTTTTAGTGCAATCTTTTATGCCTGTTCCTTTGTACATACATAGATATTAATTGTCGAGGGAAATGAATCTCAGTACTCATTCGCTTTTACCAGTTTACGTATTTAATATGACAAAGCCGTAACTTATTAAGATATGTATTACTTATTTATTCAACTATTTATTTATTTATTTATTTATTGAATCACTGGTAGCCTGCACTAGTCAGTATTTGAATCGCAGGAAAAGAAGAATGTAAAGGTCATGTTAAATCATCCTTTTACTTGCAATACTCAATTTAAACGAAATGCTAGTCATGAATATTATTCCTTGGCCTTTTGGCCAGGCAGCGTACCAAAAGACATACTTAGACTAGTCTCGATTATTCCAAGTTAAGTCTTGAAGATATATGTATAGGGTTAAAATGTCAGATTTTGAAAGTCTACGTTGTTTGTAACTAGAAAGGAATACTAAAAACTACGTAGTACTTTAGCTTACGTCTCTTTCTCGCATAACGACTGATTTAGTTTTATCGAAAAAAATAACATTTTGTCAATCGCTATGGTGTCGCAACTTGATCTTTGAAGCGATAAAGATCTAAAAATAAGAAAGTCCATGCATATCTATGAACCATAAATACGTAATCGTCTTCACTTATCACGATACATATGTTTTCCTCTACTAGCGTAAATATAAATACGAAGAAGATTGTTTGGAAACCTTCAGTATTATTGGCGTATCTGATATTATTAAAATATGTATTTTAGGAAACTGTGAAAAAGAAACTGATTTATACACCTGGATGCACCAACGAAACTTGTTGAAGTTTGCCCACCATGGCTTTTGACTTTGATATTAATTATTCATAATTTACAGTCACCGAATGTTACCATCGTTAAAATGAATGAAATTCTGATTATATCTGTAATATACTCTGTATTGTTGTTGTGTGATTAAATCAAAAAGCTTAAATAACCCCGATTTTCTCACTTCAAGAGGAATACACCCATTTGTTTTATCTTCAAAATTAATTTTATTCATAACAATCTTTCGATATGTATATACATCATTTATTTATAAAAACTTGGAATGCACCATGAGAACATTAACCATACATATGTTTTCTTATCTATTCAATATAATTTAATAGAATTTTATATAATCCCATAAAATATAAAGAATGATCCAATACTCATATTGGCATCACCTGGCATAGTTCAATAAATTCCATTCTTGAAGAATTGAAATAACAAATTGCATATTAGCATATTACTTTGTCATACCCCACATGAAAATATTTCACCTTTAACATCTACATTGTATTTATCTATTATTATTAAAAAATCATATTGCACATTAATTGTTATTATCCTATTTTTGTGCTCCTTTTGCTTTGAAACTTTTTGACCGCTTCTGTGCAAGATAAATGGACCAGAAAAATCCTATTAAATTTACCATTAAAACGCGCAGCTGTAATTAAAATAAATAAATAATATTATAAATTATATATCTTAACAAATATTTTAGTATCTGTATCAGAAATGAAAAGTATTACCAGTGGTGGAACATATTTCATATTAATGAATTGCAAAAATGTTAGGTATTTGAGATTGGCTGAAAGTACAGGCCAATATAATTTTCTCATTTGATTATAAGCTTCATCATGTGTTTTGCTCTAAAAAATGAAATTTTTGGTTGAAATCTATGGAATGTCTTTAAAATCTTTTACATTGTACACCTCATTTGTACCTCAAATCTAGCCAACATATACAAAGCTAATGCTTGAAAGCATGGTGTATAAAGACATCTTTCAATCAGTAGAAGTTTTAAAGGATGTTTTGCGTATGGTTGAACACAAGAATAAAAGTAATGTGGTACTGGACCTCCAAAAATGAGACTGTAAGAAAATGACTATATTCAAGACAGTTTCATTTAAATGGTTGTTCAACAAATTATTTATAGCACGGAAATTGAGAATAAATTAAAAAATGTGTAATTAAATAGATTTGTCCTACATAAATCACTAAATTGCAGAATATCATAAGCAATATATATTATAACTTATACCTTTTTTCAAGTTTCGAATTCTTCCTTAAATACTAAAAATAAGACTCAAGCGATTTAAAATTAAGCGAAATTCCAAGAAGCATCGAAATTAATTAAATTCTTATATTTTTTGTTTATAATCTTTGATAAATTTTTACCCAAAGAGAGCAAAAGCAAGTAAACTATGCTCATTGATATGCTTAGCTCCAGAAATCTTCTGCGATAAGAGGTTGCCGAGCGTAGCGATAATGCAACTGAAAAACACAAGACCTTCGTACAGTATATATTAAAATCCATCAATTTCATCGACGTATGACTGTAATCTATAAATTGAATTAGTTTTTGGCAAAAGTGCGAGAATATATACCTGGTAATCGCTTTAGTTTTAACTGGACTAGTATAAAGCCGTTCGAAGTAAGCACTGGCGAGTTCATAGAATAGATTCGACGGTTTAGAAAGTGCCATTTTCGTAACTGTGACCGTGTCACTTGTCAAACTGATAATAAAACTGTGAGGGAACGTGCAGCAGAAGAGGAATAACACGATTTTACGAAACACAACGAAAGCATAAAAAAATTATACGATAATATACGATTGAGAGGAGAGAATATATGTGAGACTTATGCTTCAGAGAACTACAAACCGTTAGTTATCGTTTTAAAAAAAAACACTTACTCATTCTTAGACGATAAGCTACTAGATAAGGATATTATAAACACATTTAGTATACATTAATGATTTAACGTCGCAGAATTAGAATTTTCAGTCCATTCTTGGACACAAACCTTTTTTGTAATCGGCGGTTTTTGGTTTAGATATTGGTGACACTGCACTGAATGTTTTACCATTGAATTTTCTGAACGTTGTTAAAGAAGTAAATTATATACGCGCACTTAGAACATCTATAGAAGTTATGTACTAACGTATAACTGTTAATGTTGCTAATTTTTTAGTTAAACAATAACTTGTACCGCTATATAGGAATTATAATATAAAATTGTGGAATCGAGTATGTAACTCTCACGTTAATATTTATGCTTTATAATATAATAATATAAGAAGCAGCGTGTGATAAAACACGAAAATTTGTGCTTTTAATTTGCTTGCATAATTTTCTTATCATTACAGGAAATACACCTTATATAAGACAGGTTAGGATTCTGATCAGCTGTATTTACAACGCACACGTGGTGTTTTAAGCGCTCGTTTAATTCTGTCAAAAATCTTTCTTTCTAACGAAGAAAATGGCGCAGGGTAAATTAAAGGTGAAAACAAAGGTGCCCGCATCCGCGAAATCAAAACCTGCCAAAAATAAGAAAAGTCCCGCGATACAAAGACGTGGAAGTAAGTGCAATCAATAGTTTACATTCCCCTTCCAAAATTATACAAAAGAGTTATTGGAAACAAATCCACTCAATAATACTGACCGTATTACAACTAGTTAACGAAAATACATATTTTTTTTATAAGATTTCAGCATCCCATATAGCTTGTTACTTTTATTCGTTTATGTATATTTATTTTCATGTCGATCTTTATAATTTTGTTATAAAGAGGGATCTCATTAGTAATAATTTTTGTTTACGCACTCTTTAATGCAATTTGAATCTCGCGTTTTACGCATATTTATTCTTGCAAATACTACAATTATAGCTCATTGCATACATATCGATTTTAATAGGTGAATAAATAATTTTAATGTTAGCAGAATATGCTGTGTATTCTTTGTTAAAACAGCATTCATGTTTTTGTAGATGCACCTATTCAGCCCAAAAAGAAGAAAGTGCAAGAAGCCCACAAAATGAAGCAAATGATCACAAGAACTGTAAATAAAGCAATGGAGAATGAACTCCGGGAAAAGGCACTGGAAGGAAAAAAGTCCCTTACGAAGAAACGAGCATCTGTGTCACAGAATAAATAATTATTGTACACTATCTCTCTACTAGATGTAGAAAAAATAAATTCATTGTTTATAATAAACGTTCGTAAAAAAGCTGGAATAAGATCATTCAATTTTACATATGAGCGGTTTAGTTTGAAAATGGCCTAAGTCCATGTTACAAAATAAACAGCTTGTATGTTTGTATATGATAGAACCTGATAATGAAGTATTTTAATCCTCTATAGCTCCATGTAACTTTGAAGTCACATGCTTGCCTATCTGCATCTTTTACTTCATTTTATTTCTTCGTTGTAGTAATAAGTATAAAAGTACGCGCAAGGATTTACCGCGCCCTTGAGCCGCGTATATCTCGTCTGTGATAATAATAACCACCAGAAAAAAACAAATAAACATATTGGGAAGTTTCGGGAGATCAGGGAGAATATTCAAGAGTGTTCGGATAATACTCCGAGTTGTTGTTTTCAAGTTTTAACGTTTTTTTAGACCGACTTTCTCAGGAACGTATTGAATTTCGTTGTTATATGTAGGAACATTTCATTATAAATACAGTTTCAATATGATTTTAATTTAAAAAAGGCATGCAGAAGGTATCTGAGATCAATACGGACATTGCAGAGTGATCAGAGTAATATTCTGTGTTATTTTTTTAAAGTTATACGAAATTTTTTGATCGACGTACGCGCGAGTTGAGACAGAAAGCGGCCGAAAATTATTTCCTGGTAGCAGGATTACATGATGATATAGGAGGTATGCGAGGAGGCACTCCTAGTGACGTCACAGCCGCGCGACGCCTGCTCGTTCAAAATCCACAGTAATCGCGACATAACCCACAATTTTCGTTAATATCTCGCTCATATCAAAGAAAATCCTTTCGAATTCGTACTGGGGATGTAGCTAAAGGTCCACTCTAATTTCTTATTGCATATTCGCTGTAATTTGATGCTCAGAAACTTCAATTAGAGCGTTTTAATTCCCCCGAATTTGTTGTCACGTCAAGATCGATCTATTAGACAACACGATAATCGCGCAAAAAAAATGTTTATATTGCTCAGGAAATTCAAATAAACGTATTGGAAAACTTCGGGAGGTCAAGGAGATTATTCAAGAGGGTTGGGAGTAACAATCCGAGTTGTTTATTCAAAAATATTAACGTTTTTTGAACCGACTTTCTCAAGAACGTACTGAATTTCGATGTTATATGTCGAACATTTCATTAAAGATGCAGTTTCAAAGCGATTTTAATTAAAAAAAAGCATACAGAAGGTATCAGAGATCAATATGGGCGTTGAAGAGTGATCAGAGTAATATTCTGTGTTATTTTTTTAAAGTTATACGAAATTTTTGGATCGACGTACGCGCCATTTGAGTCAGAAAGCGGCCGAAAATTATTTCCTGGTAGCAGGATTACATGATAATATAGGAGGTATGCGAGGAGGCACTTCTAATGACGTCACAGTCACGTGACCACGCCCCGTTCAAAATCCACATTAATCGCGACATATCGCCCAATTTTCGTTAGTATCTCGTACAAATCGATCAAAATCAATTCGAATTTGTACTGGGAATATAGCTGAGGGTTCACTCTAATTTCTTATCGCATATTCGCTGTAATTTGATGCCCAGAAACTGCACTTACAGAGTTTTAATCCTCGCGAACTTTTTGTCCGGTCAAGGACAAAAGCTTCAAACGCTCTAATTGATGTTTCTGGGCATCAAATTGCAGCGAATATGCAATAAGAAATTAGAGTGAACCCTCAGCTATATTTCCAGTATAAATTCGAAAGAATTTTCATTGATATACGCGAGTTATTAACGAAAATCGGGCGGTATGTCGCGATTAATGTGGATTTTGAACGCGCAGGCGTCACGTGACTATGACGTCACTAGGAGTGCCTCCTCGCATACCTCCTATATCATCATGTAATCCTGCTACCAGGAAATAATTTTCGGCCGCTTTCTGACTCAACTGGCGCGTACGTCGATCAAAAAATTTCGTATAACTTTAAAAAAATAACACAGAATATTACTCTGATCACTCTTCAATGCCCGTATTGATCTCTGATACCTTCTGTATGCTTTTTTTAATTAAAATCGCTTTGAAACTGCATCTTTATGAAATGCTTCGACATATAACATCGAAATTCAGTACGTTCTTGAGAAAGTCGGTTCAAAAAACGTTAATATTTTTGAATAAACAACTCGGATTGTTACTCCCAACCCTCTTGAATAATCTCCTTGACCTCCCGAAGTTTTCCAATACGTTTATTTGAATTTCCTGAGCAATATAAACATTTTTTTTGCGCGATTATCGTGTTGTCTAATAGATCGATCTTGACGTGACAACAAATTCGGGGGAATTAAAACGCTCTAATTGAAGTTTCTGAGCATCAAATTACAGCGAATATGCAATAAGAAATTAGAGTGGACCTTTAGCTACATCCCCAGTACGAATTCGAAAGGATTTTCTTTGATATGAGCGAGATATTAACGAAATTGTGGGTTATGTCGCGATTACTGTGGATTTTGAACGAGCATGCGTCGCGCGCCTGTGACGTCACTAGGAGTGCCTCCTCGCATACCTCCTATATCATCATGTAATCCTGCTACCAGGAAATAATTTTCGACCGTTTTCTGACTCAACTGGCGTGTACGTCGATCAAAAAATTTCGTAGAACTTTAAAAAAATAACACAGAATATTACTCTGATCACTCTTCAATGCCCGTATTGATCTCTGATACCTTCTGTATGCCTTTTTTTAATTAAAATCGCTTTGAAACTGCATCTTTATGAAATGCTTCGACATATAACATCGAAATTGAGTACGTTCTTGAGAAAGACGGTTTAGAAAAACGTTAATATTTTTGAATAAACAACTCGGATTGTTACTCCGAACACGCTTGAATATTCTCCTTGAACTCCCGAAGTTTCCCAATACGTTTATTTGAATTTCCTGAGCAATATAAACATTTTTTGGCGCGATTATCGTGTTGTCTAATAGATCGATCTTGACGTGACAACAAATTCGCGGGAAATAAAACGCTCAAATTGAAGTTTCTGGGTATCAAATGTCAGCGAATATGTAATACAAAATTACAATGAACCCTTAGCTACATGCCCAGTACGAATTCGAAAGGATTTTGTTTGATATGAGCGAGATATTAACGAAAATTGTGGGTTATGTCGCGATTACTGTGGATTTTGAACGAGCAGGCGTCGCGCGGCTGTGACGTCACTAGGAGTGCCTCCTCGCATACCTCCTATATCATCATGTAATCCTGTTACCAAGTAATATTTTTCGGCCGTTTTCTGACTCAACTCGCGCGTACGTCGATCGATAAATTTCGAATAGCTTTAAAAAAATAACACAGAGGGTTACTGTTTAAAGTAGTAATTGTTTAAAGAACTTGGGATTGACTTGTTTTAGGTCGTAACAACGAATAAGTCATCCTTAGAGATTTTGACGTGCTGAAAACAATCCGCAAACTATTTTTCTTCACCACTCTCAGTTTTCGAATAAATCAATTTTGAAAAAAGGGTCTTTTTGCCATTGAACAGGATTAGTGCCGAACGGATAAAAGTTAGACTGTTTCTATTAGTTGCAACAAATTCTGTGTACTTTTGCGATTCCTTTCAAGTTTGCGTAAAAATTCTGACGTAAAAGATATTATAAATATTATATTATAATAAACATAATATTTGCAATGGATAAACACTTGTAAATAAAATATCTTAACGATGGCCCTTCGTTCTCTCATCTTATTTCATTGCGCCCGTCCCGAGGGAACATGCAGTGGGCGCCCTGTAACAATTAATTGAAAAACCAGATTAGTGAACAAATCTAATAAATTAATTAATAAAAAAAATAAATTCATCCGAAAGTTAAAATATTATTTAATTAAATTGAATTGTTCGAAGTATGAAAAGCACTTTTTGTTGCGTTGGTTTTTACCTCGTCGCTAATTTTTGAATGGAATCACGAAAGCCCATTTAGTGCTTTGCGATAGCTGAACGTGCGGATATTAGGGTATTCGAATACGGGAGCCTCTACTGTATTTCATGAAATATAATATTTAAACCAAAAATTATGTTGGCCACTAAAAATTGACGTTAAAATACACAACATCACAACAGGGCCTGAACAAATTTCTTATAGTAAGGGAAATACAGAGTATTATATTTTGATATGTTACCATCGAAATACCATCTTGAAATTTAGAGTAAGCCTTCAGTAAACATACGGGAATATGTGTAAATTTTGCCAACAATTTCAAAGATTTCGATTTTCGCAAATTGTAAAATGAAAGCTTGACGGAGCTTACAAAAAAAATAATAAACGAAAACCATATTTTACATAAAATGAAAACCCTATTCGATCAACGTCCAACTTTTCCATTTTTCATTTCATTAACGTAGGGAAAAGAAAGGATTTTGAAGGCAGATAGTTTAAGGCAGAATGAATTATAAATGGCACTGTCGGTTTTTATTGATTTTTAGCTAGAGAAAAAGGAATCAAAAAGATCTTGTTGTAAGTGCACTTACAAAGTAGTCCTATAATAAATAATTTTCTTGTGCGATTACTTGATATTATTTAATAACAGCATCTTGGAAGTTACGGTGAATCCTTTGATTATTACTTCTCGAACATTTCTGGAAATCCTCAAGATTTTCTGCTTCGCCGTTAATTGACTTATTATAAAAATAAACATTATTTCACAGGGTATTTTACATGACTGATAATATATAACAAGGTACAAAAACCGCGAGTGTGATTCAATAATAAATGTACTAAATTTTAATATATTATTATCTCTTCTTAATACTTTCACTCTAAATCACATCAATTAAGGCTGTTTTGGGCATCATGCTTGGCAGACTGAGCATTATACTCTAAGTACATAATTATCTCTCTCTTAACCCCTTCGCCTACAATATCGTGTGAGAACCGTGGTAAAGAAATCGTGCCAAACATAAGAATCACGGGTGAGAGCCGTGGTACGCTCTCGGTATATAAGACTCAACGTAAACAGCACGGGTCAGGCTCGTAGTTAATTTTCGCCCATATCTTTTTGTCTCGGTTACGTGTTATTCTTCCCGAACCGTGAAATGGCTCGACGTGTGACCGACCTTGCTGCTGATTATGGCACGCGCCATCGCAACTTGAATCGTAGGGCAAGGGGTTAATACCATTGCTTTCATTTGAGGATATTACGGGGAAGCCACCTAAAAATTGACTTAATAAATAACAATGAAGGATTATACTTTGCGAATTTTGGTTGTTGTATTTACCACTAATAAATGTCCACTTTGCCTATTCTTACTGATGGCTGGCGTTGTACCAGTTTTGAACTCGATAACGCCTTCTTTACCACTGACTAGTTTGTGTGAGAGACTGAAATATTATATAAGTCAAGATTTGAATACAATTATAATTGCAATTATAGAGTTGGTCCAAAAGTTCGCGCGGTTTTTATTTCACATTGAATATATCTCGTAACAATTACCTGTCAGCTATATATTATACGACATTTGATAGTTTTCGTTTTATTCTTTTATATGATTATTAAATAATGAGGGAGATACATTGTCGATTAATTCGTATTAACCCCGTATAGCACCATGTAACTTTGAAGCCATATACTCTTCTATCCGTATCCTTCATTTCGTTTTATTTTTCGTTGTAATAATAATTTAAAAGTACGCGCAACGATTGTCACCTTTTTCGGTGTGTTTAAATAATTTTGTTCCGATTTTTACGTAATGTATCTTCGTTAGAATTGCGTTTCATTGGATTTATATTATACGATTTCCTTTTAAACACGGAAAATAGCGCTATAGGGGATTAAATATTGGAAAAAACAGAGTTTTTCACATTCGAGAAAACCGCACGAACTTATGGAATAACTCAATATATAAAATGATTCCAAAAGTCTCAGAGATATTTTGTCATTATTATACTCACGACTCGGTATTAACGATTTTGAGAATATTCGGATTGTTAGTGATATCAATCGCTTTCGTTATCGCTTCTATGATACATGGAACTTGCAATATTAAGTCTCCCTAAACAAAGGATAGATGACAGAAATCAGATATTAATTTTCGTATTTAACATAACTTTTAAAGGTGTAATTTCTGTTCAGACAAACCTTGTCCTTCTTTAAATCGGGCGGTATCCTAATAATCAATAGATTATCCGATTCTCCGGTGACAACTAATTCCTCGATAGATTTGTAAGGCAATCGATGCTTAAGTTTAAAAGTTTTCATAGTGTCTAATATATAAACCGCACTGTCCGTCAGAATTAATACTCTTTCGCGGGGCTTATATCCGTGCCGGTCATATTTAATAACTGGTGAAGCATACTGAAATGATTACAAAATGAAATTACCAATTACAACATACATATATAATACGTAACATATAATAATGATATTATACATCATTTCATAACTCCGATTATATTCATTATTCTTTATAATGTAATACAGATTGTACTGTATACTAAAGGATACTTACCCGTTAAAATGAGATGAAATTAAAATTACATTGAACAATGATCTGTTACCTATTCTTATATTTTACCTTAACAGTTTCACCACTTGGAAGAATATTATTAATGAAAGTTTGTCTGAGCGCTCCATGTTCGTTTCCAAGGCGATCAGTTTGGAACCTCGGTCCAACACTTTTAGCGTATGATTTCTTGTTGTCTTTGAATATCGACTCTGCAAGAATCTTTAGTTCAAAGTGATCTTTCTCTTCTTTCGTTAATGCTAATCTATAATTCCTTGCTTTCCATCTTCGATGCATTCCGTGTAAGATTTTGGAAGCCTAAACGAGGTATTGCAAAGTTACATTTTGTTTCCAGTTGATTCGACAAAAAATGAAGTAAATCAATTAATGGTTTTACTTCTTGACATGCGTATGGACAAGGCGGCCAATAATGATTTAATACACCAGGGGGGAGGCTTCTAGAGAGCCTCATTAACCATTGCGATTTCGCTAATTCGATAAATTCTTTGTTAACTTCCGTAGGTGGTCCATTTCGTGTTATAAATCCTTCGATGAATCTTTTTTAATGTAAACAAATCATTGTCATTTTTCAACACGAAAATATCAACTTTAATTGTCAACGCTACCCTGGAGAACGTTTAGTGTACCTGCGAATCTTAACTGCCGCTTGCCTTCTTCTCTTGGCTTCTCTTATCGCGTGCCATCTTCGAATGTTCTTTTGGAAAACAATCGCCGCTTCCCTTATCTTTAAATATTTTTGTCTGACTAAGATACCTTTCCATTTACTCTGAATGATAGCAGCGATTTCGTGCTTCTTTAGCTGGAACGCATCTTCCGTATCGAATAAAGTTTTCGGGAACCGAATGAACAATTTTGTACTGTGGAGTTTAAAAATGATATCTTAAAATTGTTTTGTTTTATTTATGCATAAAAAGGTTTTAAATTCGAACGGGAGAAGCTTTATTTGTGCGTGGGAATTATTCTCTTCTCTGGTAATTCTCAATAGAAAAACATAAACAGTACGAAAATAAATGGATAAGCGCGTTACGCTGTTAAAACTTTCTAGATTTCTTGGATTACTTATTTCTTTTCTTGCTTTTTTGCTTCACTACATTAAAAATATACGTATAAAAAAGGACTTGACTGTACTAGATTTTTCATAATGAAAAATGTTTCCAGTAACTCTTGAAACTTACTTGCCCATCCTGTATTCATCCCGTTCATATCCAAGATGGCAAACAAGAACTTGAACTCCTTCTTTAGATGGGCCGTGATAATTTGGCCAAGTACTTGGACAAAGAGACTTGTAACGTTGTAAAAATTGATCGTATGGTCTTCTATAGGCAAAACCAGCACGTCTTACACGCAAATTTTCCATCAGACCGAGATATTTGACTTGATGAAGTACGATTTTGTCATTGAATTGATCTGAAGTAAATGTAACATTCTTATAAGTATATTATAACGTCTCTCATGTGTTAATCCTTTGACTACGGCGTGCTTTAATAAAAAACGATTTGCATTCTATGATGCGATATTCAGAGATATTAAGAGACAGTAGCTGCGACTGAATTGTGTTATCAAAAATAAGAAAAATCGAGTAGTTATTGTGATTCGATTATTTGATTGGTTGTTACGTGCCACGTAACAATATTTTCAACAAAATATTAGTTCAATAACAAAGTAAACATGTTGTATTGACAAAAATTGACTGGTCATATATATACGCCTCTCGCTGTCAAAGGATTAATATTTCTTGGCTCTCATAATTCTTAGCGACTTACGGGACATTTTGAAATCATTTGGTTTAATACATCTGATATATGATGGTTCCTTCCCCATAAGAATCTCCATCAGATTGTTTACACTATTTTTAAATTGAGTAATCGCAGTTTCTGGACGTTTCTTACTAGTTAAGTCTTTGACGTCAAAGACACTCTAAAACATATATTTATATTATACTGTGTAAACAAGTATTGTAATATTACAATAATATTAAAAAATATTACGAAATCTTGTCATACCCTTGTAATAGAATTGGTTGTGTGCGACATCACTTCACGCAAATCTCGGAATAATAAATCATTATTTTTTTCAAGGAACCCGCGTACATTATATGTTACATCACCAGCGTAATGTACTAATCGAAATTCCTAAAATTACGCGATTATATTATAGGCAACACTAATTAACAGAATAGATAATTAATAATAATCGTGGGAATTATCTTTTAAGAAACAGAAATTACTGATTTATATTATTAAAAACGGAGACTATTTACTTCCGAATAGATAACTTTTAAGATTAGTACGAACTACCTAGAAATAAAAGACAAGATGGTGGTTAATAAATAAACTTGTCGAATACTTACATCACGACCCATAATTTTTTGCGTCTGCAAGTCTGCTTTCATGTGGCTTATATAATGAGGGTGATTGTTTAAATTAACATTTAGTTTTTCAAGAAAGCTTAAGTCCGTTGGTTCTCCAGGGCGAAGGCACTCTTCGTCCATTAGAGATATAATTCCTATAAATATAAGCATCGTAACACGCCGCCGATGAAAAGAATAGAAAAATATTACACAAAATATTAATCGCACAATATACCTTTATACTTTTCTTCGATCAAGTCACAGATAACTTTATTATTGAAATATTGAACATTTTCCCAAGCGATACCCTCTTTTAAATATTCTTCTTGCTCGGATTTCAGAGTTAACTGAATGAACAACTGTTGTAACTTCTCGTTACAAAAATTAATGCAAAACTGCTCGAAGCTACAAAAACATTCTGGTTTAATGTTTTCAACTAATTATAACATTGTAAATCTTTATGTTCAATTAGAGTTAATACAGGCTTTCCGTAAAGACATTAACATCCATTAACAGTTGACAAAGTTTAGTGTATTGAGTTAGAAATGGAATAGAATTGTACTCTATTTTTACCTATTCTTGTGGAATATTTCAAAGCCATAAATATCAAGGATTCCAATGACCATTTTACGTCGTGGATTGTCCAGGGGTTGTAACGACTTGTTTAATCTAGTCACCAGCCATGTAAACAATCTATCATAAACAGCTTTTGCCAAAGCATCGCGTGCATAAATCGCGAGTTCTCTGTTTAATGGCGAAACTACAACATCACCATGTGCATCGATAGTACGATGAGTAAAAGCTTTCGCTAATTGTTTCACGTCGCATCCAAGTAACTATTGAAATGAGAAATATTTGTAATATTATTATATCTATTATACGGATCTTAATATTATTTATTATAAAATGATTTATAGTAGCTATTCAAAATATTTGCCATACTTTTAACGTTACGATAACGATGTAAAGTAACTAATGTATCTTACGATTACAGCGCTTAAACAATTTTATTGTAATTTTAGACGTATATATACGTTACGAATGTGTATCGCAAGGTATCGTATAACACGGACTTCGGACCGACACTCAACGTGTTAATATTAATTATATTAACATCAATATTAATGTACTATTAATAGAATATATAATATTCATATTAATATTACTGTATCATTAGATTAAACATATTAGAGCAATATTATTTGTAGTTTTTCGGCGAAAAACGTGAGAAGTTCCGAGAGGATGGAATTTTCAAGTTGCGTGAAAAATGGAGAATGGTTGCGGAACAAAATGGTGCATACATAATTGAACAAATATATATATCGACATATAAAAATGATGCTTTTGAATTTTCCTGAAAAATCGGCATAAACGTTCCAAACAACCCAATACTTACCGCGGAAACTGCATCAACCGAAGCAGGCTTCAAGATCGTTGCAACGCCATCTTCTTCACTGAATCCAACATTTCCCATATGCAAAACTGATGCAACAATAGCAAACAAGTCATCTTGTTCTTGTTGAGTCATTTTCATGGTTTTCATGGCTTTAATCACTTCCTGATACTGACTAGCGTCATCGATAGTATCTACCGTGCCTTTCGTCTAGGATTTTTACAATTAAATCTCAATATCGATTTGCCATTTAGTCGCACATATATCAAATGCACGCGAGTCTCTTTTTATGCGGTGGATACGTACCACTGAAATCCGCACAAACAACATATTGCTTTCTTTGTAAAATTATGAATAATTTCTTGAGATACCAGCAGAACGAAAGAGATAAATAAATTTCAGACAAATCAATTTTAGACAAACATAGAAAGAACAAAAGTAACTGGATAAACGTGTTACGCTGTTCAAACTTTCTAGATTTCTTTTTCTTTCTCGATTATTTTTTCTTGCTTCATTGCTTCACCACATAACTTCAAAACCGTATTAAAAAGATACGCATAAAAAGAGACTCGACTGTAGTTAATTGGGTTCATCAGAAAATATCTTATAGTTTCTAAATACGAAACCAGACTCACCCCATTGCTTAAGTAATAATAAGTATCTAAATTCTTCTTAAGGAAAAGTTTTCTCAAGGTGTCTTCACTTGCTCCAGATAAGAGTTGATAAAATATGTGGAAGTTTCTTTCGCCGGTCGATTGATGCACAACGCGAGATTTCTCGAGTAAATAATTCAGAATATTTCCACCAATCGGATCTCCCTGTACATCGAATTATATGATATGTTAAGATCAATCATTTAAATTGCAATTATCGCTTTCTTTCATAATACCTTATTATAATATTCTACTATATTTATTGATTGAAATTAACTGATTTTACTGAATCTTTTCCACTTCATGCAGTCGCCTTGAGACTGTTGTTAAATAATAATAAATGGCGTTTTAGAAAGTTCAATACCAACCATACAAAAGCAGAAGACGACGGGGATATATTTAAATTTAAGATCATTTTATTGGGGAACTCAAAAAAAGACTGACTTTTGCATACACCTAATATTATGCATAATAAAGGTATGAAGGGATTGAAATGATACCTGGAAGTTGAACTGGATGTCCATATATTTCCCGAAACGAGAGGAATTATCATTACGATTAGTCTTCGCATTACCGAAGGCTTCTAACACGGGATTACTTCCGATTAGTTTATCATTAACTTCTTCTACTTGCTTTTTGTGTCCCGTAGCGGCTGCAATAAATTCTAACACTTTCTTCGAAGCCTCGGTTTTACCGGAACCGGATTCACCTATTACACAAATATTTGATTATTATCATTATACGATCTTGTTTACGAATCATTTTTTATCGCAAAATACAGTCTAGAATTTTCCTTGGAATTTGTTTAGTACCTGAGATAAGAATACACTGATCTCGATTCTCCTTTGCAAGGGATTGATAAGCCGTATCCGCGAGTGCGAAACTATAAAAGTATAAATTTCAACATTATATTCTTGATATCTTCCCAGATTATATTGATTTTTATATTAATTATCTTTTACATGTGTGGAGGCGCCTCGAAGAAATTCCTTCTGTGGTAGTATTGGATTGTTTCCGTGTCGTAAATTGGCAGCTTTTTATACGGATTCACGGATACGAGTACTTGGCCAATATATGTCTGCAAAGTAAATTAATGCAAAAGATTAATTCGAGTTTTCCGATTTTCAGTTAAATTAAGCGTATCCTCATTTAAAGCCAATAGAATTTTATACGGTGGATTTGAATTAAAATCATTTACAACAACCTAAATGATTAAGGATAAAAACCTTTCTCGATCTGTTAATGCGATTATCGCCACATTGCAACAGGAAGTCACTGTTCCAATATGAATAATTAGATTAACAAGTTAATCTACGACACGTATTAATATGAAACAATAAGTGATGTACATAAGTCGTATTCTACAAAAACATTTCTCTGTTTCAATCTCCTCGACTAAGTTTGGGACTTCCGGCAGAGCTATTTTTTGAGCTCTGATAACACTTTATCGAGTGGTTTATCTTATGATCGTTGAAGACGGGTTTAATTTAATCCTTTCAATTTCGGTGGAAATTGAATGAATTCAAACCAAAATATCATATCTAGTTCTCAATTTTCAGTTTCGAGGTCCCTTAAACTTTATCTGATTTAAGGATCCCATTCTTGGTTGCTATTCAAGAATAGAATTATTAAATAATAATAATATATAAATTTATATAAAATAAATAAAATATGTTGGTATCAATCTATTTCGAATTTACTCGTGGAAGATTTACGCTGTTTCGAGAAATGAATTAGAAACCACTAATTGACCAAGTTAATAATTGTTAATAATTACACCAGCATGTAAATTGAATACCAACTTGCTTCTAAGTCATCAATTATTGTTTGTCTCTGTCAATCAGGAATAATATAAATATTACAATGGTGAGAATGTATACTAATACAATAATGGAACTTCCTCGACTAATATATACAAAATAAAAATTGGCAGACGCAATATATATCCTTCTTAAAATGATTAACATTCGTTCTAAAAGAACATTCTTCATACTACATCATTCGAAAGTTTATATCTACTTTCAAATAAATGTCCATAACAGTGCTCTTTAAATTACAATTTGCTCTCTAATCGATTATTTACATATATAACTTAAACAATTACGTTGTATTATAACATTTAACCTGTCCTCTTTGTGTGAAACAAATTTTTCGTACATATGCCAATGTTTTATTAAAAATATTGCACTTATGTATTAAAACAACAGCACAATACTATCTATGCTTTACAATTGAAATTGGAAGTTTATCACCTTATATTATTTATAAAGAACGGCTACAATAAAAAATGTCTTTCCCCGGAAAAAGAGAATTTCTTTTTAAATCCAAACTTTTGAGCGGGAGTATACATACTTGACGCTTAGAATCGAATGAAGTAAATCGATCCTATGTATAACAATATTCGATTCATCATTGTGAAATGGCATTCCTCTTTTTACTTACATAAATGAGATCTTCCTTGAATCGCTTTCGAAGATTATCGATGAATGCCGACTCGGATTGGAAATCTTCGAGGAGAACGAAGTCCTGAACCCCGACACGGTCGCGTTCGTGTAGTCCACGTTCCATGTTCCTAGGTAATTTCCGCTCGGGGTTAGTTACTTCCGGTCTTTTACCGGAATCGCTCACTCCACCTCCAGTGTCGGAGACCGTACTTTCCTCCCTGAAAGCCGAATGCTCGTCAATTCGTTTTGCATCGCGATATATAACTCGACTAAACACCTTAATCCTTCTTCTGATAACGACCCCTTCCATTTTAATTGTATCTCATTATTATTCTCATTTGTCTTTTATAATATGGGAAGAATTGTCCCGCTGATTATGAAAATGATCTAAGTCACTTTTCACCTATTTCCCTTTAAGTAAATATATTTACAATTCTAGTTAATATGTAAAATTTCTATTCATCCTGTGATAAGGATGTTGAAAGGTGTTGAAAATAAATAGATTCAAGATTGGAAGATTGTATGTATTTATAACCTAAAAAGCTTTTAACCGTTCCTTCCGGAAAAGTGAGTTAGGCCACTTTCATAATTACCGACACAGTTCTTCGAATTGTTGCATAATTCCTTTAATTTATACTCGTTCTTAGTACCGTGTTTCGTTATATTATATTAAACAAAGTTTACTCAGCTAAAAAATGTTATAATCCAATATTTATTTCACTCAACACTGGATAATTAATTTATTCGTAAACTTAAATAAAGTTGAAATTCCCAAATAACTCTACTAAAGCGTATTGAATCTTTCGTTGTATATCATATGAACGTAAATAATAAAATTGCCATAAATAAAAATGACAATATAATACAAAAATTCTTTGTAATATCCATCAAACAGTATTTTAAAATCACGGAAGAGTTTTCAACGCGTTTTCTACTTATTATTGTATGCAACAAATACAATTTACTTCGCAATGGTTCCATTCGAATATTTTCGGAGAATTAAATTAGTTGCATAAAATTTGCATAATAATTATTAATTGCTGAATTGAACATCAAAACATATAACTGAAGCGAACATCTCTAGTATTAATCTTCTACGAAGGATGTTAATAACATTTGAATGAATAACACATAACATTTCAACACGGATTTCGGCGCCGCAGTGAAGATGTTAATAACAATTCACTGAATAACAATCAAAGGAAAGAGGTTACTGGAGAAACTCCTTCTCCATAACCGGTAGCAGCAATTTTTTCGATTATCACGTTGGCAGGTATGAAGACAATGTTCTTCGCAGTGATTCGACCGCACGTAGAAAATTGATACCGATCGCGTGAAATATCGACAAAGTCCGATCCCTGGGTGTTGATTTCGTTTCCAGTGGTCGCGCAATATCAGTTCTTTCACTTTGCGCATTGCACTGCCAGCACTTTCTTACATTGATATCGGATGCCTACTGGTTACCAGATATATGTATATGTCTTTTACAACAGAATCGATAATAACGATGGATCACTTACAAATTTCCGTGTAAGGGAGATCTATGCAGGGTGAAAGCATAAATATAGTTTCTTAGGTGATTTGCATGCCACGTAACAAACTTTCCCGGTAACTGTTATAAATCCATACCAACATATTTTTATTGCCATTCGTAAAAGTTCAAGAAAATACCCTCAAAGTTTTTCGTAAATAAATGGTTATTAAATATCCGTCGTACATCGAGTTTATTTAGGTTTATGAGCACATTAATTATTTAGTCTCAAATAAGACATAGCCATTTTAAATATTGGGCTATAATATTTTATAAATTGCAGAATATAATATTTATCAGGCCACAAATAATGAATTATACTAATCGTAAGATATTGAAGCTTTAATAAATATCTGGATGGACGATGACAGATGAATGTGTATTGTTACAAATTATGATTAACATTTGAAACTGAGTTTAATTCTTTAGGAAGTAATTAAACGGAAGTAGAAAAGAGGATTATCCATCATATTCCTAGTTTATGTTTTGCCGCTGACCATATTATAGAGGGTGGAATCGTATTATTTTAGGACAGTTTCCTCGCCTACAAATATTGTACTCGTCATTTTATTTAATTCCAGTAGATCCAAAGACTTCTGTTCTTCTTGCAATCTTACGAACTCGTAAAAGATAAAACTGCAGATTAGATACCGGACAATGGATAGTTCTCGCGCGTAAATATCGGCAGGTGCCAACAAATCAGTGGAGAATAATCGAGTGTCCAATAAACATCCTATCCAATCTCCAATTTTCATTATTAACGACAAACTTCTAAGACATTTAAAAACTAGGAACACACTATTTCTTCTACCAACGTTACAAACGCTATATATCGTACTCCTCGAGTATGAAATGCAATAGAAGCAGACATCATGGCCGACCAGTATAAGTAGAAAGATAAGCGCGACTTAAGATACTCAACATTCACGATCGTACAGCAATCTTCTTTGCAAAAATAAATACGAAGTCTTCATGAAGATCATACGATTATAAATATTATTTTATTACAACTTCACTGTACAGTTTATTGTAATGCGGTGATCAAATAAGTGGTGAAAGAAATGATGAATAAATTGTAATAAATCGATGTACTTAGTGTACTCACCCCATATTACAGTGCTGTTTTTATCCTCTAAAAGTAATCCAAAGGAGATTAATATATTAAAGTCTGTATTCACGCTATTGTCATCGCGAGAACAAACGCGACACTGGTCTTCTGCACTTGGTGATACTGGCAATATTAAATCTAACGTCAGACCGACAGATAAGATAGGCGAAATACGAATAAGATAGAAGAACATCGATCTGTGAAATCTGCTGCGAATTTCGAATGTTCAACCATTTGATTTTCAATCAACATATAGTTCAGATGCAATACAGTACTATTGTTTCTTTCACATATATTTGCTATATAAAAAATACTAAGTATCTAATTGATATGCTGCCGTGTTAAGAAAAAGATTCAAGGCCGAACACGAAGGCATTTAAAATTGCACTTTTTAATGTGTGTCGTTACTATTCGAAAAACGTTATCACATAATCTCGGTCATTGTCGTTCGTCCGACTATCTTGGAATACCGATGATTGCTTCCTCGACACGAATTTTGGCAGTGCATACGAAACGCACAAAAAATGCTAAATATTGATATATTTGCAATTAAGAAACATTAAGTATTTATCAATTTGTACAAAAGTAATATATTTAATGATTAACGTCCATCAGTAATAGATTTAAGAGGATTGAATGTTTCAAAAATCTCACAAACATCCGGATTAAAATATATTCGTGGAATCCGGTAACGATATACGGGAGAATCTGTTATCAAAGATGTTCGATATCGAGGAACCATATTTGATTAAATGGGAATATTTTTATCGTATCTATCGTAAATTCAAGTATAACGGATTTATATTGGGTTAGAATCTAATAGTTGGGCGTTTAGTTACAAATTGAAATCATTAAACTAACAATATAAAGTATGCGTCAAAGTAAAGAGCAATGTCCCTAGAGAAACATTTTATTCTAAAACTATTTTATTTTGCACCTCTTATATTATATTATGTTAAAAAAATCGAAATATATTTAGTATATCAAAGTATATAGCAGTACCACTAATGGAATGTTTTATTCTAAAGATATTTTATTTTGTATCATTTATATTATATTACCTTAAAAAATCGATCTTGATCGAAGAAACTATAATTATTTGTTAAAGTGACGCAGTTTATTAGAAGTAGTTAATTATTCTTCTTTTAATTGTAATGATTACTCCGTTCTTTCTTTACAGTAATAATTAAGAGGTGTTTCAGGAAATGAAATCGAAATCATTCTAGTGGGTATAGAATTATATAATGTTAAGTGTTTACAGATGATTAAAGGTGCGAAATCGGAAGTTGTACTGCAAAGTCATCCGTGAAATGATGCGCGGATTTTCGCTTTTCCTTTCGCGATCACTTCCACTCGTACGACTTTCGAGGCTGACACATTCCTTTATCAAATCATGAATTGCAAATAGTTCGCACTACTGACCTTGCAAGAACTTCGTGAAATATTTCAAATTGTCAAGCGTGAGCTGAATTTAATAAATGATCGTCCTACTTGAAATCCAAATTTTAGTGAATTATTGCTAATTCACTTTTAAAACTTAACGTTCTTTCTTTCCAATTTGCTCGTCGAAATTTCCATTTCTTTCAACTTTGCGCGGATTCCACGAATATGTTTTGCTGGATATTTCTGAGATTTGTGAAACGTTCAATCTTCTTAAATATTTGTCACAAACTGATTAACATTTTGAAGTTGCCGAAATTTGGGCTAAGAATTTTGTTTAAAAAATAACTTAAAGAGTTAAACAGTTATTGCTTGTAAGAAAGTAAACAAATTTTCTAAAATATATTTTTGTCATTCAAAACTGAGTTTTGAAAATGAAAATTAATTGCATTTTGTTCATTTAAGTTACTCTTACTGCTCCTTACGTTTAAATATAAAATTGAAATATATTAAATACAAACCGCTCTAAATAAGCCAAGAGAATTTTTTCAAGTTAATAAATCACCGCTATCTAAAAGTTTACGTAACAGGAAACTTCAACATTCGACTGAAATTCTCACTAGAATTCTTATTAATTTTGAACTTAACTTCAACGGCATCCAATCTTCAATTTTTTATGACGTACGAAATAAATTTATTAACTCCGGCAGCTGTGTTTACACCAAATTTTACATTATATCGTGCATTCACTGATTAATAACCAGACCAACGTTCTCCATTCATCACTCTCAACTTCTTCCACGAAATCACCAGAAACCATAAAACTAAAATACAATGGATCATTATATTCCCCATAATTAATCGAAATTAAAATGAATTCACTCGTAAATAACTAAGATGAATTATCATTCACTTCGTTCCACATCGTATCACCAAGTTACATTTACTTGATAATATCATTAATAATGAAATTCTTCAATTATCACAAGTATTCGAAGATTCACCAAGCGCACGATAAACCGATGTCACTCTCAGATAGGATGCTACGATAAAAGCGATCAATTCGAGCCGATTAATAAATCACCGGGGTTTAATTGAAAGGACACCTTTCGAATGCGGTAGTTCGTTGTGCGTTTCCGGATCCGCGGTCCACAACGCGTTTTGAGAGGATGCCAAACTGCAGAGGCTCGAACCACCTGCGCTCTTTAGTCAAGAATGACCTGACACTGTCCACCTTTAGTTTATCACGGACTGTACTCACATTCTCCTACCTCCAACCCATATCCCTCCTTTATCCAACACTGATACCACCACGGATCCAAATAACTCTCAATGAAAACTACACTCTTCACATTTTCATGATATTTCGATATATGCATATTATACGCTCTCCTCATTTTCATATCTCGATATATCGCACGCTCTTGCAATTTTGAAGATATCCCCGTATATTGTACGATCTCCTCATTTTCACAATACCTCGATATATATGCACATTGTTGTCATTTCTATGATATCTCGATATATTATACTCACTCGTGATTATTATAATATTTATTATATTCATATATTAATTTGCATTATATTTATTATAATTTTTATTATATTTATATAGTGAATATTTTCAAATTTATCAATTCGGACTTGGAATAAATTACATTTGCATTTATATGCAATTGTGGTTTTTTCTTAGAACTTAAGAATTGTTAAGCGAAACCGCAACTTAAGAAACTTGAGAAAAACCGCACGAATATTCGTGGGCGCCTAATATAACCTCGACGTCTTATTTCGTAAAAATGCTTAATAAACCAAATATTCCTTAAAAATTCGATACGCCTCGATTGTATCGTGTCAAAGGTGTTCAAGGCAATGATAAGAATCTTCCAAGAAGTTCGTTTGAACAAAAATCTGAGAACTTTTCGAAGGAGTAAGTACTTCAGTTTCTTCTTAATCCACCAAAACAGATCGGTTATAATCAATGGGACATCAAATAATTGAAGTTTGTAATCAATAAAGGAACGCTGACAAGTGACAGATAGGCTCAGTCTGTCTAATCTAATCTAATCTGATTCGATCTTTTTTGCAGACAACCTATAAGTATGCACGTAACTACGGTATTTGCAATGACACCAATATGTTCACATTGTTTCAACGTATGTCACTTTTATATTATTGCAATTTTCCCATATTATTTCTTACTCAACTTGCTTCTGTCCAAAATATTTGAGATATAAAACTTCAATTTAAGATAACGGAATATAATTTCCATAATCGAGGTTACTTTAGCGGCTAATTTTCACAGAATTACTTAATCATTCTATAAATGAATGAATTAAAATATATTTGCATACGAAATATGCTCTATATATAAACAAATTTATACGTGCAAATAGATTCTTGAGTTGTATTATAGAAGGTGCATTATCATTTAATTCAGATAATTAATAATAGTATTGGAAATCCACTTAAGATAATGCTATTATAATATTACTAAAATAATGTTATTATTTGTATCGTATGAATTGTTCTTGAATAATTCATTGTGTTACCTGAATTGCATGTTATTCTTTTTCACACGATAAAGTAAAGAGTGTTGTTCTAATTACGAAAATCTTGAATAATGAAAAACGTGGCTCAATTAATTGCAAGTAAAGTGTAATGGTAATTCGAATGCAATCACGACGAATGCTAGGAGAATACTGGGACAAGTGCGCCGGGAAAAGATAATGCAGATGCAACGAGTCCCATAAGTGCGTTTCATGACCTCATTGTTATCGATACGCGGTGTCAATCGATCAGCACAAGACATGGAATTGTCTCGAATATATTCTATAAGAACGATATTTTACGTAAATTAACACATTTCCTAGGAAAACAATTTAATTCCATTAACACGTTGAGTACCGGGCCGAAATGCTTGTTACACGATACCCCTCGATACACGTTCGTAAACATACTGTTTACAACATATATTTTTGTCAGATAATAATATTCAGAATTTATGCAGTTTTCAGATTCGTGGAATATTTTGATTATATTAAAACTATATCGCGTAATATAAGTTGGAAAGAATGCAACTTTCGCACAAATGGAATATATTAATTATAATCAAATTCGTAAATTGATTATTAAAAATAAAACAACACAGCCAACTAAAGCTTGTGATATACGCTAGATTATGCAATTATGCAATTTTCTGTGCTCATCAATTGACTATATGCCTTATTAATGAACTGCTAATAATACTGCCATTTAACGAATTTCAAAGAAGACACTTCCTACTCGTAGATTTCAATTTCGTCGGCGAAAGAGGTTGCGCGGAATTGAAGAAAAAATGCTTTCGTTTGAATACGTATCCAAGGTTCAAATGGTTCACGCGTCGATATAAATACTCCGCGGACGACGTTAAGATCGTTTTTCGACGTCTGTACGCCGTTTGATTAACACGAGGACTATTTTTGAAGACCGCTCCGAGGTTTGCACGTACCATGATTTTTCGAAAGATTCTTTCTCGCACGTTGTCTAAGGCTTGCCTACTGCATGCCAAAACTTTGACGTAAATCATTATCACTGCCACTCGTGAATCGGAAAATGAAAGAAAACAGAGGAAATAACGATTCACTTGTTGCTGTTCCTTAAGTTTTGTATGTATTGTATCCAATATTATATATAGAAATTAAGAAACTATTAATATATCTATTAATATTATAATTAAAAGATGATCTTTTTGTTGTTTCTAAATTAAATTATAGCCAAAATAGTTTGGATCGATATATTGTGTTTTCAAACAATCATGAATGTTTGTGCAGATCCTTAATATGTTAATTCCCGACAAGAAGAAAACGATTCAAGGTTCATTAATATTTCCAATTTCCTTGAAGGGAATATTGAAACAGGTTGCGGGATCATTTGCAGCCGATAATCTTAAAAGGGTAGGAATTCCTCGTTTAGGTGTTACTAACGGATGAATCAAGTAGACTTTCCCTTTTCCTTGTCACGAATATCCAAATCTGGCGATGAACTAATTGGACGTCAGTTCTGTCTATTTCCCGCGGTACATACAGGTCCAGATAATTGCAAACCTGACTTGCGCATTGTATTCAAAACACACTTCAATCTCACCTGACACTTCTCTACTACGTTCCCTCCACTTTGTGTATATCAAGGTACAATAAATGAGAGAGAAAAATAATCGACTTGTGTTTATTAGTTTATTTTATGAAATGAAATTGAACGAATGTCATTTTATTTGTATCGTAAGTGAAATGACGCGTGACACGTCAGGATTGCCTTCTTTCCAAAACTCCACAGTAATGATATATTTAATATAAGTATCTAATAAATATGTCATCATATCTTCCATTAAATTCAATCTACCATCCCTCAAATTTTTATAAACGTTTATCTCTTCAATTTCACGTAAGTATCACGAACTTCTGCAACATCAATTTAGTTATTTTGTTATTCATTAGTTTAATTCAACGGAAGGTACTTTTTGTCCCTGAAATACCGAAAAGAATATAATAGACGGAAGAAAATGAAGTGTCAAACAAATAAATAATAACTTCAGCGTATCAATTTTAATAGCAAATCGATCTGACTCATTGCCTCGGTCGCGACCTTTCAGTCGATGAGTAATTTCTCGGTTAATCTTTCGTCGGAAACTGGGAATACGCTTCGGCGTATTGACCACTCGCGAAGAAAGAAGACAATCGCGCGCGAAGGCGGCTCTCATTGTTCGTTCGAGTCATGGAGGATGTCGTCATACACGAAGCAGAGGCAAGTCAATAAAATATAAAATAGGAGAGCATTGTTGACCGTCTACCATTCTATTTATAACAAGCTGCCTGCCTTCGCCAAGTGAACGTAACCAACATGGACTAATTAACCAATTAATATCTCACTTTTATTTGCCCCTTACACTCGATGTTTACCCGCCAATAAATCATATATAAGGAGATCCTTAGTTCTACTGATGGGTTCTGGAAACAAGGCATTCCCATTGATTATATCTGTTATATATTATATATTATATAGGTTATGTATTGTTCAAGTTATACATTATATAAGCTGTATACAGGTAAGTCTCTTACAACGCTGTACTTATACAACGCGACTTTTCTTTAGAACCTAACTCCCGCGTTATACGAGGCTTATCTCTATTATTTAGGGACTCTTCCATAGGTTATATAAACTATGTATAGCTTAGAATTATTCGAATGGTATGGCTTTTGAACGTGAAACGACGCTTGATGGTATAGACCTTGTTTTGAGTGTAATCATTCAAAAATCATATTTCCAACGAGAAGAGGAGTGAAAAAGGTTTGCTTAAGCAACATAACTTGAAGATTGTGCGTAAAAAGATTGGAAGAGGGACTTATGGAATGATGAATTCAAATTCATCGTACGAAACTCTCCTCCCTCCGTATAAAGTCAGTGTGCCTTCTTTACAGAACTCCACTGTTCGATTTCGGGTTAAATCAACAGGAGAACTTAAATACCTGAAATGAGCAATTTCTTATTTTTATTCCGTACAAATGTATCCCTCATAAAATATACCCGATTTTATTGAGTTCACCTTAAGGTATATAAATCATGCTATATTTGACAGAGATTTACATTTCCGAGTAATCATTGAGTCACATAAATTGGGATTTGCTCGGTTTCGCATTTTACTACTCGCTTGTGCAGTTTGCTTTATGGGAAACACGTGTGACGATAAAAATCGTAGGATTAAGTTCAGATGAATATTCGAACTGTGTTTGAAAAGTGTGCGAAGATTTTCTTGTAAAGTTAATGCTGATAAGTTTAGACAATATGATCGAATCAAATATTATAAGATTTGAAGAAAATAACGGCTAATCAGATCTTGAGACAAAAGTTACACATTGTATTAAAATTACAATTATATTAATATATATATAAAATGCTTTAATTTTTGTCTCAAGATCGTAAGTAACCATTTTGAATTTATGATCTACAGTAGATCTAAAGTAATGATAATAAATATATTATTAATAAATTCAATACTAAAAATGCAATAATAAATCCAACGAAGCCATTTGCAACATATTTACGTCTGATAATAAATTATAATTTGTTCATTTCCAATAAAACCACATTTATTCTAAAAATAGAAGACATTAATTACGAGATATGGCTGCTAAAAGCGACCTTTTTTGCATTTACCAATATGTATGCCAAACACTTTTTTCGCCAACGTTATCAGTAGCTATTCCGTTAATGAAGCCATTTCATTCTTGACAAGATATTCAACTAGTTCATTACATAAGTAATTTCTCTGACCCACAGAAAACAAGTAATAACGACAACTTTTCACAGCCAAGTAAACGGGTTCGGATAATTACTATTAAAATTAAATTCCGATCTTACATTAAAAAATTATTTCATTTTTCAATAAAGAAATGTTTGTCACTCGGTAAAAATATGAAAAATGCATACTAATTTTAAGGCAGTTTGAAACATTTTTGCAATTTCTAGATAAGGGAAAATATAGCTTGCACGAAATTAAAAAATGGATGGTTTATTGCCTGTAGTTTGATAAGAGTTTACTCTTTACTTAATTGCTGTTCGATTACGCGAGCCTCTATTGCGATAAAAAAGTCGAATGGCACCTGCGTATTGGCAAATAATTTTCTTTGCCCGCTTGATTTCTTTTATCCTTTTTTACCCACATTTATGTGGCTTAAATGGAACGGTTGGTAGAATTATACGGTTTTCCTTTTTCCAAGCCATAATAGAATTACATTATCACTTAGTTTTCATAAAAAATGTCCATCATCTTATTATATCATAAATATCATTGCTGGTTTCAAGGATTAGTAAAACAAATAGTGAACATGAAGTGTTTTGTTTAATTGTACATAAATAATAAAATTATTATACAATAGAACACAATATCATATTATATTAAATCCCGCAGGTTGGGTTTTCAATATTTAATTGTATTATACGTATAAAATTAAACATATAATACATATATAACTTAACCTGCGGGATTTAAATTAATTTAATGTATTATAATAACTTTAATATCTATTATTGAAATTGATCACTATAAATTAACATCATCCCAATATTATTAAATTTATTTTCGAAAGATGAGGGAGTTGATAGAGTGAAGTCCCGAGTAATTGAATATGCCACTAGCAAATTGAATATGTTTCAATTATATTTTGATATAAGTTAAACTATTAATATTTATTATTTATTAGGCTTTGATTTATTATTCATAAACATTAATCCGTTTAAACAATAAATATTCAACTATTTCCTCCACATATAACTCAACACCAAAATTATAAGGGGTAAGAAATAAGGTTGAAATATTATGGTCGAGGAAGTTTCTCAACAGCTGTTAAAACTAATTCTTCTATAAATAAATAAAGATGAAATATTATGGTCGAAGAAGTTTCTCAACATCTGTTAAATCTAATTCTTCTATAAAGGAATGGAGATGAAATATTATGACCGAAAAAGATTCTCAACATCTGGTAAATCTAATTCTTTTATAACGAAATAAAGATGAAATATTATAGTCGACCAAGTTTCTCAACATTTGTTAAATCTAATTCTTCGATGAGCGAGCGATACCATCGGACATATTTTTCTGTCACTACGAAACGAAGAGTTATTGTTGCATTTTTCATTCAAGAAACGGGGTCAGTCTCGTTTACCAACCTAGTGCGTCATCTCCCGATGACTCAAAAGAAAAAGGGCCTTCAGCCTCGGTTTCACCTTCTTACGTTTCGCCAAGAAATTTTAATGAGAGGTCGACGCGACCAATCTGACGCATCTCGCGAAAATATTTCTCAAAGATCCACATGTACTACTCCCGACTTTTACTACGTACTAAATAAGTAAATAAGTACTAAGTGACAATATGAATTATATTCAGTAAGTTATTTTAAGAGTATCCTAGGTATATGAAATATTACGATAAACGGCAAACAATTAATTATTAAAAGGGCAATTGTTTTAAGGACATTTGAAATTATAGTGTTATGATTCTAAAATATTGAATTATTAAAGAATAAAAAGATGCTCCTATTTAAGATGCTTTCAATTAGCGACTCATTTAAACATTTCCGATTTATTAAATTTATAATGAAGACGCATATATTTGTTAATTCGGAACTAAATCGCATGATAAATTAAAAGGCGTATAAAAGATATCTGTCCACCTGCATTAGAAAGATACGCGCGTACCTTGAAATATGCAAAAAGTATACATGGGATAATAAGGAATAAGGGAAAGACACAACCCATTTCCGGAAACCGGTTGGCCTTTTGTCGGCTTCTTCGTTTGGCGAGAAGCGAGACGGGTTTTCACTACATGCTGACGGCGTACCATTTTCTTTTCTTTTTTTCGAACTTCTCTTCCTCGGAAACAACGTAAACTCGTAATTTTGCCCGTGATATTTGTCCATCCTTTTCACCGAGAACGCATAAATTTAATGAACGTAATCGCACTCGTAAAACAGTGAAACTGGTTTACCTTGACACTTGTGAAACGCGGTACTCCAAAACCGAACATTAGAATTTAAAAAAATGTAAATTACTATTTTGTTAAAATATGAAATTCCTACGTAAAATAATTTACAAGTTCATGTTTAATCATTTCTTAATCAAATTATTTATACCGACAAGTTTTAATAAAACGATCGAATATGCTGTTTTAGGATTTGACAAGAAAAACAACAATAAATAATAATTAAATCACCAGATTAATACATTCCTCGGTAACAAATGATAACAGTTCACTGTCACTTAATATTCATTTCATAGCTCGGCACATTTTCCAGAGCCACCGATGGACTTCCGGTTACGTTTTATATCGCATAGTGCATAGTGATGCATAGTGAAGAGAGTTCACGTTATCTTCCGATAAAAAAAGGCATGGTACCCACATATTATGTATTGTGCAACATACCACATTCTTTATCATGTTTATTTCAATATTAACTGTTCATTCTTTCCTGTAGTTATGTTAAGTATTGGGTTGATTATAGACTTACAGTTAATTTCAAAATTAATGTTAACATTCAGAAAATATACTTGGCTCCACTACTATCAAGATAACATTGATGTAATTTTCACTTGTACAAAGGTTCGTGTTATTTTCAGAATGTTTATACATATTTATTATCATGCAGCAAATAGAGAAGTTAGTGAATCACTGGTATATTAAGGATCCTGTGCTGGGAAGTTTCACGCGCCTGGTTTCCGGTGCAGTTCAACGAGCTTCGAGAAGGAATAATAACTAATGGGTTTCGCGTATGAAAAATCAACCGACTGAGGGTCAAAGGGTACGCAAGAGGTATATAATACATGTTTGTACAAGACATGTAATTCACCCAATGCGTGATCCTCTCAAGTCTCTTTAAAGATTTCAGATACATTGGTTAAGTTTCTACTATTTATAAATATTAACCCGCTGGAAATTCATGACCATTTAATATCGCAAAATTGCTGCAAATAATGTTATCTTTAGAATTAATTTTGAGGCAAATTCCTTGAGTATAATTTTATGATGGAGATTAATTTTAAGGAAAACTATTGGAAGATAATTTTATTTCAAAAATTCATGTTAAGAAATGTTACCTAAAATCAATGATCTTTTAAGAATTAATTCTGAGAAAATTTACTTGAAAATAATATTAGTATATAAATATAATAAGAACTTTATTTGAACTAGATGAAATATAAGAAAATATATCCTCCATTATATTCTAGGTAAAGTGTCCAAAACTTAATGTATGACTAATAAGTATGTTTTAGAGATTACACTCGCGTTTTTCATAAGTAATGAAAGGTCTAAATATTGTGCTTCTTTAAGATCACGAATGCCAAGAAGTCAACGACTTGAGTTATAAACTGTGAAGGAGATCGCACATTGCCATATATACTGGGTGTCCATTAAAAATCTACACTCCATTTTATCAACCGCTTAACGCACGTTTCTTTTGGGCACAAATTTGGGGAAAATGTCTTCCATTTAATCTAAGGGGTCCTGGTAGTTCTGGTCGTTCAGGTTTTTTATTAACAGAACTATATTTTCCAATAAAAATGTTTGTATTACTTAATAATGGCAACGGACGTGACATACAAGTCGCTGAATATTTTTACAATGATTAGACCTGGACGAGTATTTCACGTCGCTGCACGTGAAGCCATTAAAATATTTGAGATTAAATAAAATCTTCGAGTATAATATAGATCTCTAAATTTGTTGCTCTATTGCTTTGTGTCTAACTTGAAGTACACGCATTGTTGCAAAAGTTTAGTGAAGAGAAAAGGTCAAAGGAATCATTGGCCAAGCAAACGCGGGTTAAAGATGGCCCGATGTTTTTCCTGCTGCGCATCACGACGGTGCCAGTAATAATAGATCAGAGTTTATTTCGGTGAATCGACTCGTGGGTTCTTCCCCTCAAATCACCCTCCTTTCACTTTTTTTTATTGTCTTCCTCAGTGTTTTGCCCAATGGCGAACGGAAACCGTTTTGATCTCCGAAAACGATATTGAATAGATTTTATTCTCTTTAAATAAGTATTTGAACGAAATACAATGTGCAAGACGATTGTACCGTAATTTCAAATATACGAACTATAATAATATAAATCATGTATAAGTCGAAGAATTTCAATGTAAACGGTATGGAAACAAAGAAATACAAATTCTATTTCGTTTTAAGGAAATATAGCGCTCTCAAAAAATGGAGGCACATTCTGTGAGACCAAAAGGATCCGTGCCCCGAATTCATCGTTTTTCCTAATCTACAACTATCAAGAAACATATACCAGGAAAACCCGACGATCTCCGCACCGAAAAATAACAGCCTTCTTGAAAGACACAAATCTGTGAAATTTAATTTCAATAGTCAGAAGAAGATAGTCGGTTGCTTTAATCAAAACAATTCAATGATAATAATACAGTTATGAAAGCGGGTTTTTGATTGTATGCTTTATTCGGCGGTTCCTCGAACACGAAACACTATATAGTCATGGTTTATTATTACACATGGTATACTAGTGTGATCTTTGTACTCGTCATACGTACCCTACTCTATTCGCATAGGCTTATTAAGGTTCACGACAGAGAACACCTTGAAAGCCCTGAACTTCAGGCCTGAAGCTGACTGACTCAAGGTCGGTCTGAATCAGAACCGGCCAACCGGTTTTTCGGAGAAGATTCGGAGAAGAAATGTAAGATTACCGCCTCCGCGTACTTTCTGAAATCTCTTTAAACCTCTACGATAGTCTTAGACTCCTATTTTCAAGGATTATTACTGTCAATTCAGCACTAGCTCTATGAAACTTTAATTAAGATGCTTATGTAACTTGGATTACACAAACAATATTAATCATTAGATATTACAAATAATTAATCTTCCACGATGAGTTTTCGTCTGTCTACTTTAAAGTATTATTATTGTCAATTCAAACTAGCATTATGAAACTTTAATTGATACTTCAGTAACATAGATGACACACAAACAATATTAATTATTCGGTATTATAAATAATTAAATCTTTACAATAAGCTTGATTTACGATAGAGTTTACTTAAGCTACGTTATTTACCTTCAGCTTCCACAAAAAACAATATTAGATATACTCGATGGGATATGGTCAATGAAATAATATTATATTATAAAATAATATGATCATATTTACCGAACATATATTATGTGATAAAATGAATCTTAAGCAAAGTAATGTAACGTTTTAAGCTAAGTTGTCATAAATATTAATCATCCTGGTATTTCTAATTCGAGTTTAATTACAGGTGGAATTAACTACGCGTGATACGTAATAATCGATTAAAACCCTATAATAATTCCCTGGAAGCTGTTATGCAAGATCAGGGCAAAAGGAATAATTTGGGGGCGGACATCCAGAATTTACGATCCAGCTTGTCCGGTAGTTGCATGTGCAGGAGAACTGGATTACAGAACGTTAGAAAGTGCACTGGAAATGCAACCTCGACAGAGTCGAATTCCTATTTCACGGATATTCGATAACCCTCTTTCGCTTCCCAGGCAAATCGTGAAGATAGATCATTTTGATAATTGCTGAGGAAGAGTGACTTCTAAGTCACGTTTCGTAGTATCGATCTAACAATAAGTTTCAGTCGATTAATCGATAACACAGAAATCGAAGTTGATAGCATAAATATGATAAGATTGATGTTAAATTAATTTCTACCAACAATGTTCAACAGAGTAAGAATTCGTTGCTCAAATAGAAGCACGTATTCTACGAATTTTTACTCGAAGTTTGCCAATGAAATTTGTAAATTGATATTTATTTTGCGCATTGCATCACCAAGTTTTAAATCACTCTATTATCTGCGATGAAATTTGAGAGATTTTTGACTAATAATGAAGGAGGAAATGACAATTCTGATTGCACTTAAGTTCGGATTATTCGATTAAGATAAATATTATGATTATTACTGCGGAGATTTGACAACTTGAAGTTTTGACCTATTTAACAGCCTTGTAATTGCGAAAGGAAAGAACTTTGGTAGCCCAATAAGAATGACGGTGGATAGTGGTTAAAAAAATGATACATGGTCAGTTACACCGGTTGCCTGCTGGTTATGATAACAATCTTTTTAAGAAACACAGTCATTATGTAACATTTTGTACCGCAATTGGTCTACCGGTTCGCAAAGCGCATATGTATACTCGCGAACCGTGAAATGTCACGGCAAAATACGAGTAGTCGGGTAGAAACGTAATATGTAACACAATCATATTTTAACAATAATAATATTGTACCGAATTAATGTTTTTTATCATTTTCTTCACTGTATTATACTATTTTGTGTATATTATACATTATAATATTAATATAAAGGATACGATTCAGTCAATCAAGATAATAGTAATAATAATAAAGTAATAATCGTGACATTAGTAATGAACTAATTTAATATTTTCTAAATGTACTCTGAAGAACATAATATTTCCAGTAAAATATACAATATTATGTAGGAAATCGAATGATTCTTATCAACAGCAATCTGTTATTAGAACTCTATACAAAAAATTTTGTATAGAAATTATACAATTTTAATCAATAAATTTGATTAAAATAAGCCAATTGTACAATTATGCGTATAATGGGACGTAATAAGAATCGTTATAATCAGCCGAAATTTATGCTCTTTTTAAGTAAAGCTACTTAAGGTCATCTCCACTTAAAGCACCGATATTAACTTAAGCACGTAGGCTGGATAATTATTGTTAATTGTCGAGGAAAAAAGCGCAGTTTTACGTTTACAACGACAACTAAACCTCGAAGAATGTAAAGTTCTACAGGTGCGGCATACGGATCCTCGGTGAATTTCTAATTGCAAGCCATTCCTATAAGCCAGTATAGGAATATCCAATAGCACCTGAGTCAGCTTATCACGAGATTGGAATGCGCAAAAATCGTGGATTCTACGCGACGATAATCAGTTTTTAAGCATTATATTCCATGTGAAAATTCGAAAGATTAAATTGCACTTTCATCAACGTTATATTTCCTAGTAGCCAAAAACGTGCTGCAAATATGAAAAATTCATTCTGCGATACAAACAATTCATTCTATGAAGCCTAACGTTACATTTATGATAAACTCTTAATTCCAATTATGATAAAGTAATTATAAACTTGACGAAACAAGTGGAAAAATGAAAATATGGATGTCGAGATTAGAAATTGTACTCGTATTATCTTTTATGAAGAAACATTATTCCCTTTGTTTGCGTTATTTAGATCGCATTCGTGGAGATATTTATGATGTTGAAGGTTAGAAAGGAACAATCGGTGAAAGAATAAAGAAATCCTCTCTATTTCTTTCACCTTTCAATGGAAATTAAAAACGTGGAAGATATTCAAAGATCCCACGTACCAGGCAAATATTACCTGGCAACAATGCCTTGGGATTATTATTCTATTTCTTACTCCATCACTTTCTAGGAAGATGCTTCACCGGCTTTGCTATCTTCACGGAATCCTCGGTGAACCTTGGAAACTTTTACTATTCACCCGCAACGGTTTTATCACAGAAAAAATATCGGCCGCTGTACTTTCTCCATTGATCTTGATAAAGAAAGCAAATAAATACGAAACTAAGGCACCGACACGGTTCGGTGATTCGGAATTAAGTTTGAAATGAAGTCAATCAGGTATTAATTAGAGTAATATCCAAAGTAATATAGATTTTAAGTGGGCTTTATCGTTTCTTATTTCTACAAAATTTTACTATTTCTTAATAGAATGTAGAATTCTATGCATTTAAACAATTCTGTAATACAAATAGTATACAAAATGAAAGCATGTACGAAGATGAAAATTGTACACTAATAAATCTAGGATATCAGCGAAATATTGAAAGATGTAAACAGGATAACATTTCTCATCAAATCCTACAATATTATATTCGATCCTTTTGTCCAAACTCATACAATTTTCTCCACGTTTACTTTAAACAAAATAATGTCATAAACTCCAAGAATATTCGATGGTGGGTACTTAATCTTTTTTGGACATATATATCTCCCAACGAAAACGGAAGATAAAGATATAGATAAAAGAAGTTGGGAAACACTGTGGATTTTGAATCATCGAAGATTAATCATCGATAGAGTTCGTTCGTCGAGTAAATTCGTCTGGGCAATATTGGATAAGTATTATTGTAACGAGTACAATGGCTTGACGTCATCGACAGTTGCAACGAGGCAAGTGCAGTATATTGTTTCACGATCCCTAACAGTGGATTCAGAATTAGCTAGATCGGAGGCCAATGCCTTCTCTTTACCTCCGTCATTCTCCTAACTCACGTTTTTTTCTTCGCAGAAAGAAAGTCACGATTACAATCAGTCGATTAGTATTTTATTACTACATATCTCTTATATTTATACCTCGCAGACATTTCTCGATGCTGACGCGGAAGTTCTGGGAATAAAAATAAACAGTTAACAACGGAAGGCTTATCGCAATTTAGAAACAAACTTTGCTTTTGCGCAAAACACGAGAAGAAAGGCTTGGCGTTATTACGATAATAAATACGAGGAGAGTGCAAGCAAATGTTTTCATTTCATGCAAAGATTGTTTTTAAGATTCAAAGATGTTCCGTGAAAATTTGGTTGGATATACGTTGTATGGTATCATAATTTCTTTGAATGGCACGCAGGGAATTCTATGATAATTGTAATGATGGAAATCATTTGAATTTTTATTACTCGATGATTTGTATTACTCGCTAATTCTTAATAACTTCGAATTCATTTAAGACAGTGTTTCTTTCCCCAAGTTTGGACTCGCTATTATTTGTACTGATTGACGAAAGATTTAAGAAGGAATTCATGAATTTATATCTATGAATTTATTGGGAATTTTTAAGGGATATTTTTAAGAATTTCTGAGGGTTTCGAGAATAACTAATATGTTGAGGAATGTATAATACCGTAACGCCTATTCGGGACATAATACTATCGTAGTATAAAACTGACTGTGGCTGACCAATGACATCTTTATCAAAGCAGTTAAACCGTTAATCATACTTCGATTCAGACAACGATTCAGTGGGTTCCTCGAAACGACTTCTTAATAAATTCTCTTGACCCTACAGTCCAAGTTGCATACGCATACGCTAAGCAAAAACCCAACAGTGACTCCATTCAAACTCATCGTCAGTTCCAAGTTATTTGCCCAGCATGAATATTCAAAAAAACCGTTGGCATTCCACTCGTTTAAAAAAATTTCAGAGTTGATTTACACGAGGAAATATCTTTATACGATCCTTGCAGACCACCTCGTGGTTTACCCGAAAGTAACGTCTGCACTAATTCGTGCGTTTTATAATAAAAGCACGAGCACTTCACAGCTTTATCCCAGTGAGTCAGACTTCAGATGTCAATCACGTAAAATACAATTACTATTCACACATGTAATCTGTTTCCACACCTTTCAACCTTAACCTCTAATCTACCATTAAAAAGAAGACGAATATGAATATGTAATTGGACTTCATAGACGATTGATTGATTGTAAGTAGGAATAAGTAGAAATGACAAAAGTTGCAAAACATTGAACCATTTGGTTGTTTTATGTCAAGATGAATAAAAATATATCAATAATCCACGTGCTCATATGAATTTATAGCTAGAAAGAGACATAAAGAACTTACAATCTACTCTGCCACTCTCCAACAGCTTCACCAGCAATCACAGTACTCATTCACAGAACTCATCGCACCATAGAACAATCACAAACCGCGTCTGACGTGAAACGAAATCGTTCTGATTGGCACGAGATTCTTGCCGGAATACGATTTACTTTGGAATCTAACGTTCCTTTATTCCCGCGATAAGTTCGCAGACGAGGGTTAAGTTTCGGCGAGCACCTGGTTATGACACCTGGGAAACTCGTTTCACCGAAGGATACGAGGAATGTCCTCGAAAAGATGAAAGAATCTTTTGTGTTATTTCGAACGTAAAGTTATGTGGCTTGTGTGCACACGCCACGGTGTAACACACGAAACTGCCGGCTTAAAGGAACTCACTGTTACCGTAGAAAGAAGGTAGTGGAGGAGGAAAGGAAGACAAGCAAGGGACTTCGGTGAGAGTGAGACCGAAGCATTCCCTCCGTATTTCCCATGCCGAGCACGGTACTCTACATGAGTGTGGGTCTGTGTGCCACTGGATGGGGATTAATGTACTTGAAACTCTTATTTTGATACATTCAAAATTAGAAAACACTTTCGAAACCATAATTCCACCTTGTAGATTCCAGTTAATACGCACACATTTTTTTATTGAATTACATTCACCCAGGCTACACTTTCTTCATCTCCAATTGTGTAATGCTATAGTTATTTATTATATTTTGGTATTTCTTATGCTTCGTATCTATTGTGCGATGTTTTTTATTCGGTTCCATTAATTTTTGTCTTACTTTATTGCGAGTAATAATATCGTATCCTATTGTTGGTGGAATTTAATACGTTAAATTTGTTTCTTCCATGGTAGATGTAATCTGCATTGATGTGTCTAAATGAATCTACCTTTCAAATAAAAGATTATTGATAAGCATAAACACATTTCGCTAACTGTTTCGAAACAATCGATGTAAAAAGCGCGCGGCTTTTTCAAATCTTTAAGTCATCAAGAGTTTAGAACCTCAAAACTTCCATTTTAATAATTGTAAATTCGGAGAAAGCTGGGATATTTTTAACTCTGAAACTCTATTAACGATCTTGGTTTTTGATTCGAGGCCACGTCCACTTTTACGTTTCGGTGTCAACGGATGAATGGGGTTGGAAGACAAGTTTCTGTTTTGTGTTTCGAAACTGTGGCAGAATTAGAGTAACACTGAAATGCTACCACGAGTTTCCGTTACCATCTGAAACATGGGAACGCGTAGGTGGACATGGCCAATGTTGCATGGGAAGAATGCGTTCACCAAAGTTTTTTTGATCAAAATTCGAATGACACCGATGTAAATCTATTTCAATTATATATTTCCTTTAATTAATTCAAGTAAAATCCATATACTTTAGATATATAATTGTACATAATATTATACAATTTTGTCAAAGTTTAGATTATAAATTTATCCTCAAAACTAAATAAAAGGAGCACTGAATGAGGACTACCGAACATATGTATACTCAGTTGCACTGACACATTTTGTTATATATAAATTATGTCTGAAGGATATAAATTAATTAATGGATTCAATTATGCGCGTTATGTAGATACAATAAAGGTATATAAAACTTTGGTAATGCTAGTGTTAATGTTCGAGGGAATAAGGTGAACACAAAGTTATTACTTTTCGACAGTACAATGAACCCCCGATAATTGCTCTCACCGAACAAAAGGTCAAGCAATTAATCGATAGACAGTAACCTGACTCGTTAAACGTTAAAAAAAAGGACTAACGTCATGCCGCTTACAAGGGGAGCGTTTCACATAGTAATCTAGATGAATGGAAAGGCGCGGGCATTTCCTTTCGTCGAGTAAAAACGTTCGCCCCTAACGACCTAAGTGCACCTTCTACATAATCGAGTACACTCAACTTCGTTGATGCCTTACTTCCGGAAGTTTCTTCAGATTCTTGTTTCTTCACTGACTACCGTTATATTTGTTGCCTGTTCTATCATCATTATTTCTAAAATTGTATATATGTACGCCTTTGTTCCATTAGTTGAATAAATTTTCTTATTTAAATGTAAGTATCTATGTCATGTGTTAACTTGTTGAATGTCGTGGGAGTCACGGGTGACCATTGATGCCAATATTACTAAAACTCACATCAAATATATCCCTAACATTTGCAAAGTTTTTAATATTTTTAACGTTACGATAAGGATGTAGTTAATATAGTGTATGTGTATATTATATCTGTAATATAAGATAGAATTTTTGGTATTATTGAATGAGGCAAATGTATATATGCCATTTCGTTGCATTTAATACTATTAATAGAACTACTAAAGGGGTCAGAATGATTTGTCTCGCATTTCTAGTTAAATTATTCGAATAAACCACGGCGCATTGTTGGAGATTTTCTATACTTTTATTTCATATACATAACGCAAATAATTGAATCCATTAATTAACTTCAATCCTCCAACAATAATTCACATACAAATAAATGTGTAAAAGTAACTGAGTATATGTTAGGTAGTTCTAGTGTTAACAGACTTAATGGGTCGAATAAAATGCATCAATACCAACTTGAGTAATGGGTATACGAAGCCAAAAAAGTGCATCCCTGGCGTGTACGGTAATTTACTTATAGATCATTGTGCCTCGCTTGAATTTAATCTTCTTTCCATAATGCGTAACCATTATAGACACATATTTCATATCATTTAATTTGTTTATTATAATCTGATTACAATGTCTATTTCATTGGTCCAATAAATATGTTTATTGCACTACCCTATATCCAATACATCAAACGAATATATACTTCCACCTCGAATCACAAATTCAGAAAAATGAAACTCATAATCCTATATAATCCTTTCAAGTGTATTATAGATCTTATTAACTTTCTCGTTAATTACACCGCGGAGGAACAACACATAAAGCGTCGTAAAATTCAAGGAGGCAGAAATGTTTTGCGATGCTCGACGCCCGGATTTCTTACACAGCCAATTACAGCATGAATTAATCATACGTGTGCAGTGTGCACTCGGCACAGTTAATTTCATCGTAGGCCCAAGTATTATTTCTTTTTCGTCTATTATTTATTTGAGAAAAGTGCGCGCCTTGCAGCATGACCCTTCATGCTCGGCATAGAAACCGGTATTAAGTCTGCATGTGCAGCAACGTCTGCACACGGCTTAATGTCAGCCAGCAAAGTCGGCACGGAATACGATAAATGCCACTTTCGCCCTGGAATAATCTACTGGAGGGTTCTGGGAAGAAGGCGCACGGCGACTGATACTTTTTTGTATATAATTTGTACCAAGGGGTTTTACCCCGCAGATATTATAATAAATAATATTTACGAGCTTTGTTCATGGTCTATGTCCCTTGCCACTGTAAATATACATATTTCTAGTAAATATTAGATTAGCATTTTTAACCGTTACGGAATTTGAACCAATTTTTAACGTTCAGTTTCCCTCAAACACCGGAGACTTATTATTCCTGCAAGTGTTTCAATATTTTTACATTTTTCTGGCATATCAGACTATTACTGTACAAATTATTTTCTCGGATTATATTGTAATTTTGTTGTATTGACATTTTAGAATTGTAATATAGATAACATTATAGATGTATGATTAAATGTAGAATTATAATTGTAGATAATACTTTAGAATTTCCAAAATCGGCCGAAGATGGTGAACAACTTTCGCCGAAACGTATCATTCTTAAATCTTATTCGCTCGTTTTATAAAAAAGTATTGATACTAAAAATTAGGTAAGAAGTTAGCCGGTTTAACAGCTTTTAAATATTCTGGTTGGATATTCTAGTTCTGAAGCACAAAGAACAACGTCATTATTATTCTACGACCGTTCCATTTTGTGTTACGATAAATACCGCTATCATAGTTTTGTGACCGTTAGTCAGACAACACACGAGACGCTAACCGCAGATGATTCACGAAAGCACACCATTTTTTTCGGTTTATTTCCGCATTTCTTGTTATGTACGTCAGAAAGTGTACCCAACAGGTTCAGGTAGTTCTTACTTTTTATTACGGTGTATTACTTTACATCGTAAATATACCCGTACTTTATTTTATGCGATACAAATTTAATTAACGTAACATACGTATATGTAATGTCAATTATTACTTTGCTTTGGCAACAAACATTCAATATTTGTTTAACTGTTCTTTTATTTAAACGCAGAAATTAATTAATGGAAAGTACGTGTGATGCAGTTCAAGATGCAAAAATGTTTGTATTGTGAATCTAATAAATATATAAATCTTAATGAATATTTAGAAATGTTAGTATTAGAGTATTTGATTAGAAAATCAGCTAATTACGATCCTAAAATCTTAACCAAATCCTGAAACTAAAATTTCTAATGAAATATATAGAAATTGTTACAATTAATATTAGTAAAAATCTGAAGTTTCTCCTTGTTTCTCGAGTTCCAAACCAGAAGATCGTCTTACAGGAAAGTGAAACAAAGAAGCGTCAGGAACAAGAATAACTCTAAGTGCACAAAGTGCAGATGGTAAATATATCACTCGACGGGAGGGGTGATGCACTTCGGAATTTTTTAAGTACACATTTTCTGCCGCTTTTTTTAGGGAGTACTTTCCTCTCGTTGGAAAACGAGCTGCAGTAAAGTTTACAACGTGGCCATACTAACTCCAGTGTATTTATAGCTGGTTACTCCCATAAGAATCCTCACGCAATTTTCGAGCCGAACAAATTTGTATATCAACATCTTGTTCTCTGCCAAAACATATGTTTTTATCAGTTTCAAATACAACCTAATATTGATGGACCTAAAACCCTTTTTAAAAATATTACTACAACTGACTTGTGCTCTAAAAGATGATGTTTTTATCTTAATATACATGTTATAATAATTCCTAAGATTTAATCCGTACAAATTCGATTTCCATTCTATTTTACCGTTACGGCTTATTGACACTGCAAATTTGAATAAATTCTGCATTTTATGAATTCACCCCTTATTTCATTTTGAGATATTTTCTTAATACATATACGCGCCCGCAAAATTACAGTGATTTCTGATTACAATTAATTTCATGTCATATATATTCAATGTTATTAAATCGAGTTTTACTTCGCAATGATATTTGTCGCTTAAATTGCCACCCTTAATCTTTCATTTCGTAAATCATCCAGCTGCCTCGTGGCGCGTAATTTTCATTATGGTAAGTTCAAGTAAAATCAAGTTCATTGATTATAGGAGATCGTATAGACGTGGTGGAAAGGTTCGTCTCAAGTTCACCCTGACGCAATTTCAAGTCCACGTGAACGATGACCGTGTTGGAGAGGCCGGGGTGCCGGGAGGTTAACTCCCTAGTGTTGTGTGTTGAATATACAGACCGTTTCGATCGTTAGCTGACACTCACTATAGAAAAACCACCACCTACGATCGCTTAAAACCACCCTCCACTTCTCGAAACTCTCAGTGTTCTACCGCCTGTTCTTACCATTGCACGACTTTCCACCCTTGCCCAAGTACTATCGCACGTCAAACATTTGTCGAATTACTAGCTCGAATTGATAAAAGTCGGTGAAAGTATAAACTGATTTTACTGTCATCCGATTTGCTATTGTTTTATATGCATTAATTATTAAGAGTTAGTGCAGCAGAGTACGTGAGCAACTGTGCAAACTTAAACGACAAACGAAGAGTCGAATGTAAGTTCATTGCTTGATATTTATGTCTGCTGTATTTTGAATCCATGCACATTTCGAGATCATATATACTGTATTATTTATATGACTAATATTTGTAATGTTGTATTATTTATATTATTCGTGTTTCAACTATTGCATGATTTATATTATTAACATTATAAATATTGTGTTATTTATACTATTCATATTTTTTAATGTTGTATCCTGAATCATTTATTGTGTAGTTAATTTGACCTTATTTTAATTCATTCTATTTTATTAAGTTATCATACTAGATTAAAAGAAAGTAATTCTTAACTAAAAATAACATTAACTACGGTTTCAAACTTGACCTCTATAATCAATCAAATTTAATAATCAGAGTGATATTATTTAGATAATTATGTTGATGCAGCGATAACATTAATTATTCGTCACAACAATAATAACATAACAGATCAGGCATACTCTTTTCAAATCTTATAAATTACAATAAAATAATAATACTTTTTAAAATACTTTAACCGAAAACAATAAATGCCCGTTCGAATCTGTACCTTCTTTCTACACAGATTCGAAAGCGCGGTATCTACGCGATTAAAGAGATAACAACAAAGTGTCATAGGAAACGCGCAGGTTTCTTTACTTCCTGCATCAACTGTTGACAACAGGCGCGTTTAACGAGAAAAAAGAGGCGATGTTAGAAAGTAAAGACATGGAATGTTATCATGTTCGATATTGCGCGTCGGTTTGCTCTCTCGTTAATCCCGAATATCATTCCTAAACCGCAAACATTTTTCTGAAAAGTCCACGTTAAAGAAACCCCGCCTAACCATCGGACCCGATTGCAATTAATTCATCGACGACCATCTTATTAACTTTCGCCTTTTAAACAGCACCGATGCATCGCATAAAGTGTTGCATTAATTGCGTAGAAAAAGAAAGTTGTTAAACGAAATGTTTAACACAGTTTGCCGGGTGACTGAGGCGAAAAATCGAAACGGATAAGTTATAGGAGTTCTATTATTGGTTTATAACGAAGTACGTGGTCAATTCCTAGTATATGGAACTATTGATTTTTTACGAATTAAAAGCAGTAGTACTAAACGTTAATAGTAATATTTGTGGTCAGTCTATAATACGTAGTTTTCATAAATATTAACAAAATAAGTTTCTGAATATAATGTTCTTAATTTAGATACTAACGATGAGCTATTAACAGAATTTATAAAAAAAATGTATAAATTAAGTATTTCATGGCAATGAAATCCTAAATACATCCGATGTTGTCAACTACTTCATGCTCTTTAAAATAATTCATAATATTTCATTAACATTGATTACGATAGATGTTTTTAAGTATTTTCAACTAGCAATAATCAAGCCTCAGTAGCAAACCTCATTGCTTACAATATCGCAACTGCGCTAACCTAGATGTTTTTATGCCGAATATGTACAATGTACATAGATAAGTTTCTTTATTCAAGGTTTTTTTTATTCGCAAAACACGAGTAATAGTCCGTTAGTTTTACATAGATTCTCGTTGAATTTAAGACTTCACGGGAAGATGATCCAAGTGATAATCAAGGCCTTTCACTATTGTAATTCCCGGAAAATTAACAATTACACGGTATTCTCATCTTCACGTTCATTGTCAGTCAGAATTAAATTCGAGGATTAATGTGAAAGATTGCATTCTACGTTCCGCTTATGATACACTTATGATAATTATATGATATTATTCAATACGAGGAAAGCGAAGCGTAAAATACTTTGCGAGTTAAGTGTCTGATTTAATTCAATCAGATTAATTAATCAACTCAATAAGACTCATTTGTTCGGGATTTATTTGTTTAACAAACGAGGGATTAACATTTCACTATTTCTACTCGCGAAATGATATTTTAAGTATAATCGACCTAAATTAACACAGGAGTCTAAGTGCATTCGCCTCACTTTTGATATCAAAAGTATAATTTTGAAAATTCCCAGTAAATGCTTTATGAGTTGATAGTGTTAATATGAAATACCATATAAAATACTAATAATTCTTAAAAAGGAATAGACATGCGGAAACAGGAATAGCAAGAAGGAAACCAATCTATACGCACAGTAGGATGGCTTTTATCTCACCTTGTGGTTTTATAAATCTACTTTGTCATATCTTTTCTAAATAAAATGTCATGGAAAACGTTTTAGAATAATTCCTCGTTTATAATGGAAATATTCTTCGAGTGCAAAGAGTTAACAGCAAATAATTCAACTTAAGATGTTTAACACTAAAACTACCGGTTCTAACTACTCAGTTATGTTCAGACATTTGTTTATATATAAAACATGGTTGTAGAATATAAATTAATTGATGAATTCAATTACTCGTGTTATTTATACCAAATAAAAGTATATAAAATCTCAAACAATTCGCCGTGGTATATTCAAATGATTTAACTAAAAATGGCAAACAAATCATTTTGACACCGTTGGTAGTTCTAGTGTTAATAAAACATAATATTTTGTTAAAAGGTTGACGAATGGTGCTTGTGAAAAATCCATCGCCAACGCGAGGCGAGAGTCCTCAAAAAGAAAATGCGAAGAGGGAAAAGAGAAGGAGCCGTGGTTCACGCGGTAACAGCCCGGGTGATCAAATCGCCTCGAGAGGAAACAGCCCGGGGAAGAGTAACTCCGGCATCAAAGGAGCGGGAAAAAGTGGCTTGTTATGTTCCAGAGGAAGCGAGTAAGTACACCGCCGTTTACTTTACGACGACTCATTTGTAAAACCGTCTCGAACCACTCGATTCCTAATTATCCCCTCAAATTTACTTCGTTAAGGGAATGTGCCTTAATTAAAGTAAAAGTGAAACGCCTACGAAAGTCGAAGAAATTCCTTATTAAAGGATATCGTTGCGCATGGAACTCAAATAAATCATTATTTATTGGCTCTGTCCATAAGTTTCTATAGTGTTCATTTCATATTGAATATACCATGTAACAATTGCCTATCAGCTATGTATTATATGTCATTCGATAGCTTTTCTTTTATGCTTTGATGTGATTGATAAATAATGATGGAAATTACATTGTAGATTAATTCGTATTAAATGTTTGTAAACAAAATAAAATTGTTTGCATTCGACTGAATCAATTTGAATCTGTAAATTCCTTAATTTTTGTATGTAAAATGTAATATATCAAAAGTTATATTGTCAGAAAAATGGGAATTTAGAAATGTAATTTTAAGTTGCATTTTATTTTATATGCGAACAAATTCTTATAAATTTGTAATTTACTTTATTTTCATACATGAAACAGTTACCGAGTCAGAGTAGGCGCAAATAAATAAAAGTAACTGTTAAGATACTATACTACATACATGTGCACAAATTAGTTGCACTTATTGTTGCAATATCGACATTAATTCCAAATGAATTTCAATTCAGCATTGAACACAAATGGCAAAATTATGTCATAAATAATTATGTATAAATTGTTGTAAATCTACAATTTGCTTAATTTTTGTACATCACATTCAATTTATCAAAACGTTACCCCGTCAGAGCAGATTCCAATATATCAATGTAATTGATAAGATACTATTAGGTTGGGGAATAAGTTCGTAGCGTTTTAATCAAAGACTTTTATTTAAACAAAAATCAATAGCAATTAAATTACACAAAAAAACGATTAGCACAGTTTTGTAGAGCAGAAAGAGCTCTATCGAATGACTATTATAGACTTTGTCAAACAGCAAAAAAATCGTTGTAAGACAAAAGAAAATATAAAAACTCTACGAACTTATTCCCCAACCTAATATGTATATGTCATGAAATTAGTTATACTTTACGTTGTAATTTGACAGACTAATGTTTTTCTGGGAAACGACAAAGTAATCATGTCTGAGGCCCTACTATAATGTCGACATTCCAAGTGTATTTCGACAGATAATGGACGAGATAAAGGCACCTTCGTGGCGAAATTATGGTGCCACATATCAATAACCACGCGAAATAGTAAACGAGTAATCGATGCGATGGATATCGATAATATTAAGAAGAAAGTTCCCAGTCAGAAATAACTACTTTTTTCAGCGAAAGTCTTTCACGCCAGACACACTTTATCATTAACGAGCACGCTTTATCCACCACCTGATAATATGAAGTAATATTTTTAGAAAGTTTCTACTTATTAATATTACAACTTTATTACGAGACGGTGGACGAAAATATATCAAATTCTCGTTAAAAGACGAATTTTTGTTTTATCATTGATATTATAATCGGTACGATAACTGCATTCGAGTTAATGCTCACAATCCCTTTTTAAGTGTAATCAATAAAATGGGGAGAAAATAGTGGGAGAAAAGCTGATGCGATAAAAAGTCAATGAATAAAAAATGTGTTCGGGCTGAAATTGAAGGCAGAAATCGAAGATTCGAAGCAATTTCAATGTCATCACCGGAATTGTTTTTTGTATTTTGTTAATATTTATGTTAGTTACCACTGCCAACAAAGTAACAAGTCTGTCTCAAACAAAATGAATGGCGTAGATGTAGGATAAACACAATTCACTTCAATTATTAGAAGTGCCTTATCATTTCGATTCCAGCAGATAACGTTAACTTCTAATAGTGTATCCGTACGAACATCCAACCTATCAGGGGAACACTCGAAAGACTTGTATCACGGAAAGCCAATTAACTTGCTTACCTCTTTACGATCAACTAATTGATTACTGTCAAACTAAATCCACCTGATTCAGGTCAGACATCAATGCCAAATATCCAATTCAATTCATCTACAGCTTATTTACTTCGACAATCAATGTACTTCTAATCACTTTCTCATGAAATCTCATATTAAATAAATCAATATAAATATATACATGTATATATTACAATTATAAGGGTCTTTGGTAATTCCGTAGAAAAATGATTCCATACATCACGAGTATACAATTTGGAAAATTACTCCAAATTGCGGAATCATAAAATTTAGCAAATGACAGCAAATATCAGGAATACAGAATCTAAAAAATGATTTCCACCGGTGATAATAAAGTAATAGAAGAAAATAAGGCACTTGACAATGAAATCTTCAGTAATAGTTTCATGATGATCGCATATCGCTTCCAAAGGAAGATGAATGACTTAGAATTGGTTAGGAAATTGGTAATATTACTCGATAGAAATCATTCGGCGAGATCTGGGACAGAGATAGCACCACGGAGATACTAACTCGTCGCTGCATTCTATTTCCTAGAGGTAGTAGTGCAAACTCACCCCTCGTGACATATGTAGACATATGTGGGGCAGTCGGTATGGAAAAATGTGTGTATGTGCACATATACTCGACAGAAAGCATAGTCGCACTTGCGACACACTTCGATACAGCTTATCGATTGCGGGACCTTGTCTGGTTTATCGTAGCTTCTCTTTCCACCTGTCAACGTACTTCGTTCTCTCTGGTTCAATATCGTAATGACCACGTCGTCAGCCGGACACGTGAAATACGTATTTTTCCTATGGATCTGACGTGCACCGGGATATTTATGCGGCAATCTTGAATGCTTTCATGGTCACGGCTAAATAAAACACCGGGATATCGACTAACATATTCTCACACCTTTGATGGTTCGATTGGAAAAATGCAAATTTCATTGATATACATAATATATCAACTTAATCCAATCCCATTAATAATATAGTAACAAAGGTAATAGAAATTATAGATCAGTTTTGGAAGCTAAATAAAATACTAGGATATAGGCTAACATATTTTCATACTTTTCATTGTTCAATTTGAAGAAATACAAATTTCATTGATATACTTTAACCAAGATATATGTTGCCAACAAAGCGTAATAGCATCAACAATATAATAATACAATAACAGAAGTAATAGAAATTACAGATCTATTTTGGAAGCTAAATAAAATAACAGGATATAGGCTAACATATTCTCACACCTTTGATTGCTTGATTACAAAATTCTATTTTGTTTGATATACTGTAATCCACATTTTGTTCACTAAAAGTAGGCTTGTCGATAGTAAGTAATGATAGAAGAGCTAATTGAAATGTAGAAACTAAAGATTATTGAGTAACTACTTAAATTTGTATTATAAATGAAGCGTTGTTGTAGAATATAAATAACAGAAGAGACGGACACTCCTTATCTGTGGGTTTTATAGAAATATTATATCAAATTTCCACGTAATTCTCGATATCTATCTAACAGCGATGAAAATCGCCAGTAAATGCGCGACATTCGCGTGATAAAAGGAAATAAATTGTAATAATCAATCGACAGAATGGTGAATTTAAATGTATGTCGATCTAGAAAAACTGCAACTATAAAAGTTACAAAATTCGGTGTCTTTTCAATTAACTTTGCAATCATCTATCTTACGTTCTGTGAGTGTTGCTTAACAGATATATGTATGTATCTATTGTATAATACATAGAATACACAAACATTATCATTAATTACTCAGGATTAAAAAATCGCGAAATGTTTATCTGTCTTTTGGCATAATTAAGGTTTCAAATTGCCTTAAAAGGATTATTAACCACATTAATTACGTACAATTTGTACATACATATTTCGACTGTTTCGTGTTACTCTAATTGAAAGTACGTTCAGACATAATAGCGATTAAAGAATGTCTATTTTAGATTTACACTCCATTATTTTGTATACAAACTTTTTGGAAGCAGTGTGAGTATATTTCGGTACCAATGACGATGTAGATAATGTTTACTAGATAATTATACTTCCATGTCAGTTTGCTTGATGCAAAGCAAAATTTATTCAACAAATAACTAGCGTCTGAATACTTCTGTCTGATCTACGTAATAGCAGTGGTGATTAAGACAGCGTACGTTACGTTCATTTAGAATTACGTGTATGAAGGTAGTAACTACTTAATTCCGCTACGTCATCGGAAGCTATAGTAAACTAGCAGTATTTTCTTACTCCATATTCTTCCGAGAGCAATAACCGCCACTGACCCCTCAAGTTTAGGGAAACATATAGACATTCTCACGCATGTACATTCAAACTTTTACTCTTAATGCTTATAGTACCAAGTACATAAGTTCACCAACTCCCGATTAATTAGTAATAAATTAAATGAATCAACTAATTCACCTATCGACTAGAAACACTGGATGTCTAAATATTAAACTATTCAACTGATTGATTTACTAATGAATTAATTCATTGATTAACCACCAAATTCCCTCGAGTAAATACGGAGGCTGCTAACTGCAGGATATTTTTGGTAAACTAAATGTATTCTGCAGGACATCCAATCAGAATTCGAGTAGACTAATTTTAGCTGGAATTTCGTGCCTAGTAATTGTATTTTATGCACCAAATGAAACGAACCATCGAACAACATATATAAATAGTACACGAAAAATTACTATTTGCTCTCAAGAATCAATTTATCTATCAGTTTAGCAATCAGTCTGTCCTGAATGATTGACTAAGGTCGTAACGATTTTTTACTCGCTCAGGTAGAAGACCCAATAGCTACAGAGATTATCAGTTACTAGAACCAATCACGCGACTTATTCACCCGGTTCAAAGGTATTTCGATTGATTGAACTTTGTGAATTATGAACTCACTATCGTTGGATGTCAAACGTGAACTTGGCAGGTCGTTCATTCAACTGACAACTGTCAGACATTTAGGCCAAAGATGAGTACGAGATTGCGAGGGTGTACATAGGATATTTATGTTTGTGGTAGAATTTAACCCGGTTTCCGTGTGTTATCACTAACATTGATGTTTTGACGATAATTAACGTCGTACACCCCTCAGTTTACGTACGTGGCGTCCACTAATATTTTCTTTCAAAGTATGTACTAGGTGTATGCAAAAGTTTTAGTCTTTCCGTGCTTCCGAACCTTTCCCATGTCATGCAGTCGCCTTGAAACTGTTATTAAATAATAATAACCGGCGTACCAGAAAGTTCAGTACCGACTTTACTAAAACACAAAACGACGGGGGAAATACTTCAATTTAAAATAAATTTTTTATGGGTCTGATAAAAAAAAGACTGAAACTTTTGCGGACACCTAATATATTTGATTTTCCTTGGATTTCATTAGTCCAATAACTAGAAAATTATATAACCTTTCTCATTATTATTAATCATAATTATCATCACTACGTTATCCTTATAAAATTCTTTATAGGGTTGGCAGTATCGAGAGACTGGTAGATGGTGATAAGCGGGTAATAGCCACAAAGCATCTACTTCCAGAGAACAATATAAATGTCGTTATCAGGTATGAAAATTAATACTAATTACTTCCACCTTTTATGTGTACATTTCATATGAATTTAATCACCCACTAAAATTTGATCACGTTTGATACGAAATAATTAAATTGCTCTACGTATGCCAATATTTCATGCGTATTACGTATAAAATACATTCAAGTAATACTTCTTTTGATAATGTCTTTCGATCAATAGAACTTAACGTGACTACGCTGATGTGTCTGATATAGTTTAACCTTTTGCACTATAATTGTTCCGCTAGTTGGTTCTCAACCCAACTCTAAGTTTGTTTGGTTTCGATAATTGATCTTCTAATTAGGTATAAAGAAATTGTTTATAATCATATAAAGTTTAGTCTTTTATTTGCAATGCTAAGAAGTGTATAATACACATATACTTTTATAGCAATTTTTAATAACACTGTTTCCTGCTGATTTATTTTACGAACTATATAAAGTGCGCGTCAGAGGTGATTCAAGAGTTTTAGGGAAAAACAGTTTTGTCACGCCCGAGGTAACCCCATAGTGCAAAGAGTTAAAAGAAGTAATTAATACGTTCATTTCCAGTTAATTAGGGATATACATGTGTGATACTATAGAGCTGTACCTTTTTATTTTTAGAGTCAGACCGCTTAGTAATAAGGAAATTAAAGCCGGCGATGATATGGCCGTGCAATTTCCTGGCGATGGCCAGATATATGTAAGTAATACACGCTTTTCTCGATTTAGCGGCAGGCACTTATAATCTCATTAAACAACCTATATTTAACATCACATTTCCTATATTCTTCTACGTGTGCTCCTTTGTTCTGGAAATTAGATTGCCATTTCCCAGTTTGCTATTATTAATCTGTTATTATGAGTTGAATTTAATGCAACGTGAAATACAAGAAAGAAAATAATATGGAGAAGATAATAAATTTGATACAATATATTAGATATACAGTTTACACACGTTCTTCGAAAGGAAATAAATGCAGTTGAAAAGCTTGTAGATCGATGGAATAAGATTGTAGAAAACAATGGAGAATATTTTTTTCAATAAAAGCTATTCTTCTTAAAAAAAGATCAAGTTCGTTTGATTTCATGAAACGGCAGGAACTTATTCACATACCTAATAAATACGAACAAAGTAATGTAAGTAGAATGAAAGTGAGATCGAGATTACTTGTTGGTGATTTAGAAGGTGATTGGTGATTTATATGTAATAAAATAGGAAAGGAAACTTAAATTAAGTTAAATAAAATAAAATTGAATTATCCTGAATTGAATGAGACAATTCTATGAACCGACACGGTAAAAGAATATGGAGATTAAGAAATATTATTATTGATATTATGGGTGTTCTTCGATCGTAATTTGAATGAATTATTTTATGTTCATTTTATTTTCTCTTAAATTATTCTATATCAATGATATTGATACATTTCCACAGTGCGAGGGACCTCCAAATAGTGGCGACAAAAAGGCTAAAGTGTTTTCGTACAACGTCGTTTTCGAACCTACAGCCACACAGGAAGACATACTTCAATATTCGGGAATTAAAAAGCTTATTGAAATGGCAGTGGAGGGTTTCAGTTGCACCGCGTTTTGCTACGGACAAACTGGTAGTGGTAAAACACACACTCTCACAGGACCTCCAGCATTGGTGAGTAAAATGGAATCTTTTAATAAACCATAAAAATCATCGTTTAATAAACCAAATAAGAATAACTTTGAAATATTGTATACTCAAACTATTAAGTATTGACAGTCCTTCGGAAATTGATTTAGAAATTAATGTACGAATATCGTACATTTACTGATATAGTCCGAATTATTAAATAATCAATAATATGAATAATAAAATATTGACGATTAGACAATTCGGAAGTCTGTTCACCAATTAGTATAAGATTAATTATCGGATTGGTATTTATCAGCATTATATTTTAAGGGATTTTCAATCAGGAAGTGGAAGTTTAATCCTACAATGCAGTATTAAAATACTGAGTTATATTAAAGGTCGGTTTGAACGTACTGCGAAGGTTAACGTTGATCGACATGCGTAGATAAGATAATAAGAGTTATAGACAATACCTATCGTCTTCGGGTGTCCACTCTTTGCATAGACATACATAATATGTATTAATATGCATTACATATATGATAAACGTCAAAACAAATCTCCAACACCCACCCTTTATTATATTCTTTCACTTCCTCTCATTATTTGCTATTATAAATATGCATCTGTAACAACCAAATACTTTTCTTCCGCGAGAAATTATACCTAATTAAAAAGGATTCCTTGTTTATACTCGATTAAGAATAACTCGAATACTACGGAACTTTATAACGCACAGATTTTTATATAAATTTGTGTCTACTATTATCTAGTTCGAAAGGATGAATCATTATCTAGAGGACCATGGTCTGGTCTTCCGGTCTTTCGTCTACCTATTTAAGATCCTCCAAGAGCGCCACGAATGTAACTTCGTCTTAAAAGCGTCTTTTTTGGAAATTTATAACGAAAAGGTTAGTAAAAAGAACAAATTAACTGTACATCTAATTACAATTATAATGAATATTATTTTCCTCCGTGTTATTTCCACTGAATATAATAAATTGCAGTATATGCAATTATCCTTGAGTTGGTTTATTAACATTTCTTACGTAGCAAATCAATTTCAGAACAGGATTAATGTTTCCGATAGTTTGACGTTTGCGAATTATATTTCATGTTGTATATCTCATTTTTGTATAGGTAATAGATCTTTTAAATCCCGGCACTTCGAGGAAACCCTTAGCAGTTCGATGGAGTAAAAAGACACGCGGGTTCTTCGTGGAGAACCTTTTTACAGTCGAGTGCGAAGAACTCGATGACCTCTTGGCCGTCCTAGAGGAAGGTAAATTTATCGATCACTATACCGTTACCTCTGTAATTTAACCAATGGACTTTAACCCCTCTTAATCGATCCCTTGATTTATAATGAGTCAACCTTCGGGAAGTATAATAAGCAAAGAATACGGCGCAATTTATTTCCGGTTTAAATGGAACCCTGTTACTATCCGAGTTTGTGAACTTCGCTTAAATCGACCGAGAGTAGCATTTTACTAAATTGCGGTAGAATTAAGTAGAAGTTAATATTAACTTGTAGTCAACTAGTATTCGTGATATATCTTGTGCAGTTTTGCAAATATGAATACATTAACAGTGAAGTGAACAATTTTGACGGGAAAACTGACAAATGATTTGCTTCATTGTTAGGATTGCGAAATAGATCCGTCGGCTCGCACAATATGAACGAATATTCCAGCAGAAGTCACACGATTCTCACCGTACACATCACTTCCGAGCAACAAGTAAGTAAATGTTGCTAATTAACTCGATTACGGTACACTTTACTTCATTAAAAACCACTTCTACTTTCGCATCACTAATCTTCGAAAAGAAGAATAAATTTCTGGACATTTCTAGAAAAGCAGAATAAAGTTTTAAGAATTTTTAGAAAACAAGATCGAATTTGTTCTCAAATTCCAGATGGAAAATGGTGTATTTATCTCGAAACAAGGGAAGATCAATTTCGTCGACTTAGCGGGTAGCGAAATGACGAAAAAGACACAAAGTGAGGGAAAAACGTTGGAGGAGGCTAATAATATCAATAAAAGTCTTATGGTCTTAGGTACGCCGTTTAAATAAAATACATTATTTATTTTCAAGTCTGCTAATGTTTGTCTATTTAAAAATGTCTTTTAACACATTGTCGACGATATACAAGAAAACGGATCCATGAGAATTTACAAATATATTTGAAGATGATAATTGTGAAACAAAAGACGCAAATTCGCGTCACTCGTCAACAATATGTTAAAATTCAATAATAACAGATATATTGTATTTAAATCTGTTAACCTAGAATGACACTATTATTTTGTAAATATTCCGTAGATAGAGATAAGTAAACTTGAGAAGGGACAATGATTTCGAAAATTGCAGTTGTAAATTATTTAAATTCACACCTACTCATGTATATCGATTAAGTATCGTTAATTAAAATCTCTCTGAGTAGATATCAATTATTTCCGCGCCTTTAGAGTTAACCGATAAAATTACACGAAGTTACTGGTAACAAAGAAATTTTAACCTGGAAATGATTTAAGCGTTTTAAGAAACGATATAATTGAAATGTTCATTGTACATCCGTGCAATGTTCCTTTTAAAAACAAAAGAATAATGATTTGTTTTAACAACAATAATTATCTTTCATTTGAATAGGATACTGTATATCTTCTTTGAGTGACGGAAAACGAAAAGGCGTCCATATTCCTTATAGAGATAGCAAATTGACGAAACTGTTAGCCGACAGTTTAGCAGGGAATGGTGTGACTCTGATGGTAAACCAATATTTTAATTCTTATACTTATAAATAATATATCTATACAAATAAGTAAAAACTTGAAATTGAATCTTTTCCTTACTCGATATTAATACTTTGCCGTCCGGCAACACCACGTTGATGTCGCGCACAAAACAGGCCAAAGTTTTAATATTATTAATATCGATACAATATTAATTATAATATTACTCTGATATACAGATCGCATGTGTTTCTCCCGCAAGATCTAATGCCAGTGAAACTCTAAACACTTTGAGGTATGCCGCGAGAGCGAAAAAAATTCGAACCAAGCCAATAGTTGTGATGGTAAGGATAATTATGTTCATATCTAATTATAACAAAATATTTGTTTAGATTATATGATCCTTATTAATAGAAAATTGTTAAAGTACACCCACAGTTTCTGAAACACTTTGCCAATGAATAATAATTAATGAACTTATTATTACTTTTCATAATAAGTAATTCAGTAATTATTATCTTTCAAGCAAATAACCATTACGTTTGTGCCAAACAATAATATAATAATATTTTATAGGATCCACGCGAAGCTCTGATTCTTAGCTTGAAACGCGAAGTTGGCGCCCTTCAAACAGAAAACGAACATCTAAGGACAGCCCTTCATCTAAACGGCAATGTTCAAAATGTAATTCGCAGTGAATCTAAAGGTAATTTTGTTCTCATTTTTCCGATAAAACCGCTATAACCAAGGATGACAGTTTTATGAAAAAAATGACATTTAAAGCTTGTCATATGGTAAGAATACTGGAAAGTATTTTCCGATTAAAACTTTAACACTTTTCCCGTGCAAATCTACATATGTATATCTTTTTTTATGCGGATTTCTCTGGAATGTATCTACCGCATAAAAAGAGATTTGTGTGTATTTCCATCATACTGAAGTGACAAATAGCTTTATCACATGAATAAAATAAACTAACGAAGACACGTAAGATTCCTGAAATCATAATCATGTTTTGTAGCCGAAAGAAGAATACCGGTAACACCGCCATTAGTCGATCTCGACAAATTATCCGAAATGGAACGTCCGGAATTGAGTCAATTGATTCATGCTTACATAACCGAGAACGAAGCACTCCGGCGAGAAAATGCGGAGCTTTATGCCACCCGAGAACAAGTGATACGCGACCAGGAACTGGTTTGTCGAGAAAACGAACGACTCCTGAAGAAACTCGAGGACGTGAACTCGTGAGCATTGAATTTAGATCGGGAATATTCGATTGATATTTAATCGATCTCATAGATCTTATTTCTGCAGAGTATGCTGTCGTTCGCCGATTATTCCTGCGAGGCCGACTTATTCTGCCGAGGTACTGGACGATGTTAACGAAGATGTACCTGGTGCAACGAATGTGTGGACAAATCCTAACATAGAACCAACTTCGCCGTATTTGCTTGCGAAAGTATGCAATTATTGTGATTGATTACGTATTAATAATTAAAATCAATTAGTTATTAATATCGTAATAATATCATTAATTACTTAATACTAAATAGTAATTTGTGAGAGAATATACGTAGAATTGATGCTAAGATGTTTGGTAGGTTTTTAAGAATTGATCCGTCGAAATTAACACTTTCGCGGCGAGGTATTTTTAGCTGAACGTTACGCGCGTAACGTCGCAAATTCGCGGAATTTGAATAAAGTTGAATAAAGTTATATTGACAAAAGATACTATAGAAAGCAATATATAACTTAGTCGAAACGTACTCAAACGTTTTGAGACCGAAGTGTAACGTATCAAATATTTGAAATTCTTTGGTTAAACGTTTTCTGCGGATACTTTTAGGATATGATAAGGGGAACCTTATACAAATCCGCAGGAAGTATGCCGGAGAAAGTATTAAAGGAGCTGGATAAACGACGGATTGTCGGCAGTCACAATAACATAGCAGAAACTTATAAAGATAAGAGTCATCATCGCCGACATAATTCGTGGGATAATGGGAGACGAGTTAGCCCGGATCAAACCACTTCTCCAGTGGATGTTAATCAGTAAGATATACACAATGCATCTAACAAATATGTACATATAAATATTAGGTCATCCAATAAGTAAAGTCGTTTCTGGACTCTAACTCTCAGTGCAAATTTTGTTCAAATGAAAAGTATCGATCTGACTAGGTCGATTGACGTCACATCTATCGAACAAATATTCTTTATAATACGAAACGAGAAGTTCCTATAATGATATCAGCGAGACATGATATGAACGTTTATATATGGTAAATAAAAAACGACATTACTTATGAGATGACGTAACATAAAATACTTTACGACGCCATACGGAATATGCGCCAATCACAGCGTGCTGGATTATAAAAGATTAATTTATGACTACCATATAATAATTCTCATCCGAGAGTGTAAAATTGAACACATTGAAAATTTGAAATAATCTGTTACTTCTCCGTTTCGTTAAAAGTGTGGATGGAATTTATATTCGTCAACATTCGAAAGAAAAAGAAGTACGAACCCTCTCCAATGGTCTTCGAGGTGATCGTCCGGTTATCCAAACTGAGAATTGTTTTGCCGTCGTGTAATTAAATATGTAGACGTCTAATTAATTTCCGCGTCGTTAAGATGCTGAAAGTTGGAAAGTAACGATTCCAGTCTACAATGTGTTAATACCAGTATCATAATGACGGTAATACTAAACCTTAATTAAAGGACGATATGGTAATAGGTACAGGAAGTCGACTCTGCGCCGTACTTCGACGGTTCCTGAAGAAAAAAGACCATCATTAACGAACAATCAGGTTCTCGGGGAAGCGGTTTTACCAGCTGATCATTCCTTAAATGGATCCCCGGACTCAATCCTGAGTGGATCTCTCGGAGAGGGTGGAAATTCAGCGCCGGATACGGCGGAATCGGTTGCACCAACCGCGCCCTTTCCTGGGATATCTCAAACCCCCTCACCGTTTACAACCCCAGAACCGGATGAGATCAATTCCACGGTGGAATCGTGGAAAGCGGAAAATGGAGGCAGAAGAGTAAACGATAAAAACGAAGATCGCACGACCGAGAGAGCATTTGGAAGTCCTGTTTCGGTCGACGATGAGAATCCACGATTTTAAAAGAGCTATCTATATTTACTATTAGAATAGAATTGAATTAAAGTTCATATATTCTCGATATATCGACCTATGTTAGGTCAATTATTTGTCATCTGCGAACGAAATTTATTGATACAACATAATGTGAAGATTTGCAAAAATACTCGGTATTTTGTATAACCATAAATGAAAATTTTAATCACCGACTCTTCAATAATGTTTTAGAAATATTTTTGAATCTTTGAAAGAAATGATGGAATATCATTAAGCTACAGAGGAGATCTACGTATATTTTAAATATCGATTAAATTTAGAGATGTGAAATTGGTAGAACTCAATGGGGTGTACAAACTATTTCCACGTAGCTATAAGTCATAAATTATATACATATATTGAATTATGAAGTGTGATGTAGGTGGAAATTGCGTAGTTATAATTGGGTTGTCCCTAGATTGAGAGAAAAACATCTCGCAACCGTAAAAAAAATACCGTACGTTATAAATAGACAAAGAATGCTACCTCTACGAAGTTGGTTAAAAAAAAATCGAGAAGATACTCTTCTCCGAATCGCAATATCAAGAACCGAAGATAATCAGTATGCAATAACTGCTTTAAAGCAATCGTTATATATTTTAACGTAACATAATTCGAATTGTACGGTGATACGTAGAAATATCAAAAGTGTGGACCAAGATTAGTGCAATAAACCATTAACTATTTTAACAAATTGAAACTGAATATTACGTATGAACACCTTACCTATTTTCCGTATCTATCAGATAAGAGTAATTATACAAAAATCAAATAGATAGTACCGATTAGTTAATGATCCTTTTAAAAGTTAGTTTCCAAATGTTTTCTGAAGCACAATATAAATGAACGATAAGAAACTACAGTTTCGATATTTAATTAGAAACCAATTAGTACATATCCGATGTGTCATTCTGTTTTGTTTAACACAATTCTATGAAATATTAACATTCACTCCTGTATCATGTTGTTGCAAAATATTACATGGTGTCAGATGATATATGCAAACGAATACCGGAACAGTGTCAAGCGGAACACCGTTCGAAAGAAATACTTTCGATGGACACGTGCGGTGAATGATACTCTTGCCTGCAGTTATATTCAGAGCATTCATGAATTATTCTTTGCAATACAATTTACACGAATCATTTGATAAGCATCTTGCCACGTCAGGTAAGAAAAAATATCGAATTGGCGAACCCGACGTGGTTTTGTTCCACGATAAATTAACACGTGTACAGAGGGCGTTTGCAAAATCCCTTCCAAAATCTACTCTACATATCCGAAAACAATATACACTGATTGGTGGAAAAATCATTAAGCGTGAACCGTTTCACACATGCTATCAGAATAACCAATCATCCCCTATTTCTGATCTAACGTCTGTTTCTAGTCGTAGGAAACTCCAGCCAATGAGAAATCAGTATTCAAACGAGAAATTCGCGCATTAATCTGCACGCATTGACGTTTCAGTTCACGGTGTCGAAACAAAGGAAAGCTGCTAAACAAAATTAATTCGTAGAAAAGATCACCCCGCTACTTCATTCCAGTATCTTTGTATGGATTACTATCAGGTTATCACTGATACCGAAATTGTTATCGGTGAAAGAAGACAAGGATCGCAGGCTTGGGGTGTTCGCGAATTCGCGCCCCGCTTCTTTACCGATCGTGCAATATCCTCGTACATTCTTTATCTAGAAGACATCGATGCCGCGATTGCTGGTGTGGCTCTCTGTGCGAGGTAAGCAACAGAGAAACGTATGAAAGAGGAAGAATCGTTTTTGGATGAAGGAAAGTCGTGCACCGCGACTAGGGGAGTGCGATAGTGCTTCTAACCAGGGAAGGTGAAGTTTCGAAAAAAAATTGGGATTCCAGGAAGGCAGGAGAAGGAGCAGAGAAGAGAAAGAGGCAAGTGAGAGCAAGAGAGTGAGGTTTAGAGGGACAAAGAAAGAGCGAGAGAGACAGAGAGACGGGGGCGCGTGTGCAAGGTCGGTGGTGTGTGCGGTGAGAAGTAACACACAAGGGATTAATTAAAGTGCAGTCGGCCGGGTTGATAAAACAATCGACGGACATAATACGGCGCCCCGTGAAGTCCGATGTCTAGTGCTGAGGTGGTGGAGAGCTCCGTTGATCCCCCAGCTAAGAAGCGACGCGTTGCTGCCACCACGGGAGGAGCCGACGACTCGACGACAATTGCAGACATGGCGAAGAATGGTTCGACGTCCCGGGCTCCCGCCGAAATCGACGAGGGCCTATACTCCAGGCAGCTCTACGTCCTTGGGCACGATGCTATGCGTCGCATGGCCTCCTCCGATGTCCTGATATCCGGACTAGGTGGTCTAGGCGTCGAAATTGCTAAGAACGTCATCCTCGGCGGCGTCAAATCCGTCACATTGCACGATGACGCGCTATGCCAAATCGCTGATCTTGGTTCGCAATTTTACCTCACCGAAGCAGATATCGGTGAGTGCGCGAACCGTATTGCAAATCGCGAATTATGGAACACGTGTACGTGTTACCTGGAATCGCGAACTAATTTCGTCCCCATTACAGAATTGTTGACGTCAGGATCCCTTTAATCCGAATCGATTATTTTTCGATCCTGCGATCCTACGCGATTGCATGACATTTACTGCTGCGTACGCCGCTAGTATTTCAAAATTAGAGTCTTATTTCCAGTCAATATATTGATTTTTTTTATATAACACGATAAATTTAGGGAAATATATTTAACGATTTCGTGTAATGTTTAGTACTTAAACATGTATATGGCAGAAATCAACGATTTATTACATTTCCGGTATCATGAAGATACTTGTCTTAATGCAATAAAAAACATGCCTTTAAAAACATGAATATTGGAATTTAAATATTAAAAAATGTATTGCACTAAATTGCATCATTCTTTATCACTGCATATTCTTCAAAAATATTTTTTAGAAACTTTTGTATATCAATCCCAACTAATAATTGCTATCATATTTTCGTTATCAGAATATTGATATTTTAATGTTTAACTGAATTAAAGATTAAAAATATAATTGAATTTCTTCTGATTACAGGTAAAAATCGTGCTGCTGCTTGTTGTCAGCGTTTGTCTGAACTGAATAACTATGTTCCCACTCGTCATCATTCTGGTCCTCTAACAGATTCTTATATCAAGAAGTTCAAAGTTGTTGTTCTAACTGAAACTTCCATAAAGGAACAGTTGCGTATCTCCGAAATTACCCATGCAAATGATATAGCATTGATCATAGCTGATACTAGAGGCCTATTTTCTCAAGTCTTCTGTGACTTTGGTGAGTCATTTACAGTAGTGGACACAACTGGTGAACCACCTGTAACTGCAATGGTTGCTAGTATTTCCAAGGATACTGAGGGTGTTGTCACTTGCTTGGACGACACTCGTCATGGAATGGAAGATGGAGACTATGTCACATTCTCTGAGATTCAGGGAATGACTGAATTGAATGGTTGTGATCCACAAAAGATAAAGGTTCTTGGACCATATACTTTCAGCATTGGAGACACTTCCAAGTACTCTGAATATATGCGTGGTGGTATAGCAACACAAGTAAAAATGCCCAAGAAGTTACACTTCCTTACTCTAAAGGATGCTCTAAACAAACCAGAGTTTGTGATTACTGACTTTGGAAAATTCGATCATCCACAACAAGTGCATCTAGGTTTCATAGCACTCCACCGTTATTTAGAAGAAAAAGGTAAACTACCTAAGCCATGGTGTCAGGAAGATGCAGATGAATACATGAATATTGTCAAAGCAGTAAATGAAGAAAGAGGAGGGGAAATTGAAATTAATGCTGAACTACTTCAAACATATGCAAAAGTATCTGCCGGGTCCTTGAATCCTATAAATGCTACTATTGGAGGAATTGTAGCTCAAGAAGTTATGAAAGCATGCTCTGGAAAGTTCCATCCTATCTACCAATGGTTGTATTACGATGCCATTGATTGCCTACCCTCAGACTGTTCAGAACTCACTGAAGCAGATTGTTGTCCAACTGGTTCGCGTTATGACGCCCAGGTTGCTGTATTCGGTCGTAAATTCCAATCGAAGATCGCTAGTTTGAAATACTTTGTCGTAGGAGCAGGAGCGATTGGCTGTGAATTGCTCAAAAACTTTGCCATGATCGGCGTTGGTGCCGAGAGTGGTTGTGTAACAGTCACAGACATGGACTTAATAGAAAAGTCCAATTTAAATCGACAATTCCTATTCAGACCATCTGACGTTCAAACACCAAAATCCTCAACAGCAGCCAGAGTTATAAAAGGAATGAATCCAGACATGAAAGTAATTGCTCACGAAAATAGAGTCTGTCCAGAAACGGAAAAAATATACAACGATGAATTCTTTGAAGTCTTGGACGGTGTCGCGAACGCATTAGACAACGTCAGTGCTCGTATTTACATGGATCGTCGTTGTGTATACTACCGTAAACCACTGTTAGAGTCTGGTACTCTAGGAACAAAAGGAAATACTCAGGTTGTCGTTCCATTCATAACCGAGTCGTATAGCTCTTCTCAGGATCCACCCGAAAAAAGTATACCTATCTGTACTTTAAAGAATTTCCCAAATGCCATAGAGCACACATTACAATGGGCTAGAGATAACTTCGAAGGCTTATTCCGGCAAGCTGCAGAAAATGCAGCTCAATATATATCTGACTCACAATTCGTGGAGAGAACATTAAAACTGCCAGGAGTTCAACCATTAGAAGTACTGGAATCCGTAAAAACAGCGTTGGTCGACGAAAGACCAAAGAACTTTTCTGATTGTATAGCATGGGCTCGTTGTCACTGGCAAGAACAGTACAGCAATCAGATCAGGCAACTTCTATTTAACTTCCCGCCCGATCAAGTGACATCGAGTGGTCAGCCATTCTGGTCTGGGCCAAAGCGGTGCCCAGATCCACTTACGTTCGATGTAAATGATCCTCTGCATTTAGATTACATTATAGCTGCTGCTAATTTAAAAGCCAAGGTTTATGGAATTACTATTAACCGAGATCGTGAAGAGATCGCTAGGATCGCCAGTACCGTAGGAGTACCAGAATTCACACCGAAATCGGGAGTGAAAATCGCTGAAACTGATTCTCAGGTTCAAGTATCCAATGGAAGTGGAAACATTGATCACGAAAGGCTTACTCAATTACAGGAAGAGCTACCTAAAGTCGATGATCTCAATGGTTTAGTCATTTACCCGCAAGAATTCGAGAAAGACGACGACGCTAATTTCCATATAGATTTCATCGTTGCCGCATCAAATCTCCGTGCTACTAACTACAAAATTCCACCAGCTGATAGACATAAGAGTAAATTAATTGCTGGTAAAATTATACCAGCTATTGCAACCACTACATCAGTGGTAGCTGGCTTAGTCTGTCTTGAGTTACTGAAATTAACTCGCGGAGTAACCAATTTAGAAATCTATAAGAATGGTTTTGTTAACTTGGCTCTACCATTCTTTGGTTTCTCCGAACCTATTGCTGCCCCGAAATTGAAGTACTACGATACAGAATGGACTCTTTGGGATCGTTTCGAAGTGAAGGGAGAACTCACGCTCAAAGAATTCTTGGATTACTTTAAGGAACATCACAATCTCGAGGTTACTATGTTGTCCCAGGGTGTTTGCATGCTTTACTCGTTCTTCATGGCCAAACCGAAGTGTCAAGAACGCATGGGTCTACTGATGTCGGAAGTAGTAAAGAAGGTATCGAAGAAGAAATTGGAACCACATGTACGTGCTTTGGTATTCGAGCTTTGCTGTAACGATGTAGATGGAAACGACGTCGAAGTACCGTACGTCCGTTACACCTTGCCGTGATTAACATGAAAATAACGCCGGAACTACAAGAGACGTCTACTTAAACTGACTTAGCCGTAGCGATTTCTACAAATTTCTATTTTACAATACGATACAGGAGAATATTAATCTTTGTCTATGTAAGGTTCGCAAAGTAAGAAAGCGGATTGATTTCTATCGCCAGTGCTTCGGTAGCAATTCGTAGAAAAAAAGCAAGTGCAGGGTTTACTGAGTTTATCTTAACCCATGATCCTCCCTTTTGTTAAAAACCAGGATCGAGTTTGATATTCTTTTATGTCGTACTCCTCTTGAGAAATTTATGTCCTTGATTCATTTGATAACTGTAAATTTCTCGCCTATTTCATTACTATGTTTATTACTCACTTTCGTTTAATCCAGTTAGCGATCTTTGCTTTGGTACATTAAAATACAAATAAGAAGTAACGACAAAGTAAACAGACAGACGAATAATTTCTACACAGACATGCTGTATTGTGCTCTTTATAAGAAAACTGATTACCTACTGGACAATTCAGTCCATATTGGATTAATACGAAGGGAATTGTCATGGTAAAGATTTTCTTAGAGCTCACTTCGACACTTTATGTATAGAATAAAATGTAAATTACTAGATAATAACTCAGATAATGATTCTTAGAGGATTATTGCTAGCACATTTAATGTAGGCCATAGATGGACGTGAGAAAACCAGTATCGAATAGCAAACTTAATATATCTTGCCTCTGTTTACTTTACTCTACGTTTGTCCCATTTACAGTTATTTTATGGCCAGGGGCGCGCAAATATAATAAACTGTCCTTTTTTCTTTCTTTACTCATAATTACTACTGTTGCTGCCAGACCCAGACCCTGATATATCGAGGATCACATAATCGATAGAGTATCGCTAACTTTTTTTTTTGGTTTTGTCCGCTAAAGAGGATCATTTCTTTTTCCTTTCGAATGAACGATAAACTATTGGCTAAGGCTGTTGCTAAGAATACTGCATTTAAATTTATAAAAACACGTGTTCGGAAAAGCTTGGAAAAAATTGCACACTTTAGACCAAAAAGGAGAATATAAAAAAAAGGGGGAAATATTTTGTTAATTTTAGGATAATGCGGATATTTATTGTATTATTTTATCGATAGGTGATAAATAGATGTGTTTGGATTTCAAGAGACATGAGAAATATAGTAATGGAAATAAATATATGAGCTTGTGTTGTTTATTCCAATTTCCCTATCCAATTATGTGTAGCATTTAAGAATTTTCCACCTTTGCGAAATTATATCCAACCAAATGAGCTGGACAACAAACACTATTTTTTAGAACATTTTTTAATATTTTGGTGTGCGAATGTGTTGAATTCTTATATTTAAAAGCATTTCGTTAATGTGTTCGCGGACGGTCTGAATTTTGCGTAGGATGTTGATATGAGTACATATATCTAATAATAAATACATATTAACGATTAGATAAGTCATTTTATTTATACATTTTTCCATCGTTTTGAATATGAAAATTTCATAAAAAAACTGTACTGCACATACAGAGGTGATAGAACAGAGCAAAGCGAAAGTACTGCGTATGCAATAGCCGTCCGCGAATGACGTAATAAATTCATGCTGATAAAGGAAATTAACTTTGAAACAACAATTTTTGGGAAACCACCTCTTCCAACATTGGGACAAAAACGACCCGCTCACGCTAAGTGTCTTTTCCTTTTATACTCCTTTCGTAAACCACGCTTTCGCAGAAAAGGGGAGGCATAGGGCTGTTTGACATTTGACATTATATTTGAATTATACTTCTATCGCGTAAAATTATTTCACACATTTTGCAACGATTAGAAGTAATAATTTGCAACATTTCTTTAGTATTATATTAGAATTATTATATTTTCCAGTTAAAATATGAATGAATAACTGCCGTTGAAATTTATAATTTTTATATCTTCTGAACCAGCCATTGGTGAGCGTAGCGTGAATAGCGGTAAATTGTGTGGGGGCAAACCTGAGGTTAGAAACGGCGCGAAAATGGCACAACGTAGCATCACGTGAGTAAATTAACAGAAATTTCGAATAAAGATAGTGTTTAACATTATTTCAACGAATTCAACAACGTTAACTGACTCCAATCCGTATAGTGATAAGTATTTCATGTTATTCGCAACAGATCATTTTTCGGAAAAAGCAGTTCCAAGAAAGATACAAATGTCACGAATGGCTCGAGGTACGTTTACATATGATTCTTATTAATTTCATCAACTGTTGTAACTATGCTAAGGCTCGTTACAACACTAGTGCGAGCGAGATCCTTCGAATTTTCATCTCGATGTTCCAAGCTTTCCAGTAACTTGTGTAGATCACACGTAAATAATGTTTTTAATTGGATACATATCAGTAGCAGTGTCACTGACAAAGCTGCAGAAAACAGCCCCGGCGGTGGCAAACGGAAAAGAGAAGATAGCAATGATTCTTCAAGGTAAATTGATATTTCTAACTGTACACAGTACTTCTTTTGTGCTAGAACACGGCAGAACGGCGTACCGGCATATATTTTTGAGGATTTTTTTCAATGTGTTGAAAGTAATTTTTGAAATGCTCACTTGCTACAAGTGTGTCTAAAATAAATTGTATTTAATTTATTTATGCGATTCCATGACATAGCTATAGCTGCTTCAAATTACATTTAGATTAAGATTTGAATATCATTTGCTTTAACAAAAAGCTGAATAAGATGTTAGTTCCGGCATGTTTTTTTCTACAAAAAAGGCACTGATTGTACATAATAGAGAAGGAGGTGGATTATCATTCACATTAATGATTTAGTAATATTATTGCTTGTTACAATTATTTTTCAAGCCAGTATTATTCAAATGATTTGCTGTAACAGTCATACTCATGATATTAAACATTATGTAAAGAGAGTCCCATTCAGATATCAGTTTATTATTATCGTTGATGCAAGTAGAAGTGTAAGCATAACAAATTTTGTCTGGTCTTGCATGACTTCATTTTTTATACAAGCAGATGTTGCTTTTTCATTCTATTTAAAAAGTATGCCAATTTCATTAATTATGATATAAATTTCATACACTTTATGTGATTATATATTAATTTATTAATAATAGAATAAATACATGTACTTCTATTGCATGCTCGTTTTAACGCATTCGCGTCGGGGAATTTTTAACCGAATTTTACGCGCGTAACGCTGCATATTCGCGTAATTTTGCTAAATGAAATTATGTTGACCAAAAATGCCATAAACACCAACATATAACTTAGGCAAAACTTACTCAAACACTTGGTGACCAAAGTGTAACATATCTAAGGACTCACATTTTTGTTATCCGGGTTTTGGTAAAGAATCCTAAACACTGAGATGTGCATCATCTGCTGCAAATGTGTTAATCTGAAATTATTTAGAGCTATTGAATGGCTCAGAATTTGTTGAAAATGTGATTTTTATGTTGATAGCCCTTCACCTACAAAGAAGTTGGATAATTTGTCTAAAACCAAACCTTCACCTAAGACACCATCAATGCTTAAAAAAGCAAATGGAAAAGGTAAATATCTTGTTCAAATTCAAATACTGCTTTTATTATATATTTAAATAAATTTTTAAGGACTAACACCAAAAGGTAAAAAAGCATCACCAGCAATAGAAAAGGACAATGACAAAAAGAAGACTAAGACATCACCAATCAGTAATACAAAAAGAAAAAAGACAGAGGATGTAAAAAGTAGTGAGAAGAAATCTGCAAAAGAAGAGAAGAAATCTGCAAAAGAAGAGAAAAAAAGTGCAGTAAAAAAGAAGGAGATTAAAAAGCTTGTTACTAAAAGAAAAAGAATAATTGCTCCTGCTGGTGATTCAAGCGATGATGATGGTCATCTACCAGTATGTTTCCATATTATATTCATTTTTGTAATTGGATATATGTATTTCACAGTGAGTTCATATTTAACAACAAATTTGTTTATGTAATTTTTCAGTTTGCAGACAGTCCGGAGAAATCAAGTTCTGCCAAAGAGGAAGGGAAAGAGGAAGAGTTGATCCCAAAAGAGAAGGCAATACATCTGACAGATGTTGAAGATGACAATACAGAGGAAAAAGAAAACAAAGATGAAAAAGAAAGTGAGACTGAAATTGAAGCTGAAGATAAGAAAGAAGAAGTTAAACAAAAAGTCTCAAAGAAGATGCTGAACTTTTTTGGTACATAGAACAGCAGGGAGCAACATTGTCAATACAAGTAAATTCAGTAGCATTAATATAAAATATTATATTTTTTTAGCACCAAAGCAAAAGGATAATGCAAAAGACAATAATGGCGAGAAGAAAAAAAATGCGAGTCATTCGTATAATCCCAGTTCTTCGAAATATCATCCCATAAACGATGCATTTTGGAAAGAAGGAGAAAAGTATATACCGTTGATCATATAAACCGTGCTTTATCAATATGTGAATAAATAATTTGGTCAATGTTTTGCAGAGTGCCTTACATTGCGTTAACGCGTACATTAGAATTGATCGAAGACACAAGTGCAAGATTGAAAATAATCGAAATTTTGTCTAATTACTTCCGATCTGTAATTGTTTTAAGTCCAGATGATTTACTACTAAGTATATATTTATGCCTCAATCAACTCGCGCCAGCGTACGAAGGTAGAGAACGAATGATAATTCATACTTTAGTTTTGAAAAATGTATACATACATATAACATTTCAGGTATTGAATTGGGTGTCGCGGACACGAATCTAATGAAAGCAATAGCACAGTGTACTGGCAGGACATTGGCACAGATTAAAGCAGACGTTCAAGAAGTTGGAGATCTGGGTATTGTTGCAGAAGGAAGTCGATCAAATCAAAGGACAATGTTTCAGCCTGCACCACTTACTGTACCCACTGTTTATTCTAAACTAAAAGAAATCGCACAAATGACTGGAAACGCGGTACGATATTTATTAACATAATGGAACCTTTTTATTCTACCTCGGTGTATTAATTTCATTCTTTTCCTTTTTCAGTCATTATCAAAGAAACTTGACAAAATTCAGACTCTATTCGTTGCATGCCGTTACACTGAAGCAAGATACCTAATCAGATCTCTCGCTGGTAAACTTCGAATCGGATTAGCAGAACAGTCTGTTTTACAAGTAAATACGTTAAAAATGCATTGCAGAGTATTATTATCCTGAAATAGACTAATAATATTTATTTTGTAGGCATTGGCATTAGCTTGTACGATGACACCGCCAGAGCAAAGTCGTCCTATGGAAATTTTAAACGGTAGTAGTGGCATTTCAAGTGATAGTTTTAAGCAAAAATATGATGCAAATGCCCTTATACTTAAAACTACTTATTGGTACGATTTTTCATAGCTTTATTATCATACTTAAAAGTATTATACTATAGTCAGATAACACACAAAATTAATATTCTGTTTTCAGTGAATGCCCAAATTATGATTTAATAATTCCTGTCTTATTGAAAGAAGGAATTAAAGCCTTACCAGCAAAATGTAAGATCACACCTGGTATACCTATAAAACCTATGTTAGCACAGCCTACTAAAGGTGTTCAGGAAGTACTAACACGGTTTGAAGGGTTGAAATTTACTTGCGAATGGAAATATGATGGGGAAAGAGCACAGGTTTGTCTCTCACATAATACTTCTTCTTTATGGCAACGGTTTTATATTAACCCTTTTCTCTCGAGAGGCGACCGCCAGTTGCTGCGATAAATACGCCGCAGCAATTGCTATAACTATTGGTTTCTGATTTACGAGGTTTTTACGTATTTTACAGATACACATAGCTAATGATGATCAAGTCAGTATTTACAGTAGAAATCAGGAAAATAACACCAGCAAATATCCCGATATTATTGGCAGACTTTCCAAAACGAGGGGAGAGAGTGTTAAAAATTGTATTCTCGATTGTGAAGCTGTTGCTTGGGATACGGAAAAGAAACAGATACTTCCATTTCAAATTCTTAGTACAAGAAAACGCAAGGTAATTATTGCTGATTGTAACGAGAAATATTTACAAATAAATATGTAACTCTGACCGTGCTTATTATAGGATGCTGTTGAAGCAGATATCAAAGTTCAAGTTTGTGTATTTATATTCGATTTATTGTATTTGAACGACGAATCACTGGTGAAACAACCGTTCATAAAACGCCGTCAATTATTAAAAGATAATTTTAAAGAAATAGAAGGAGAATGGAGGTTTGCTAATACTTTGGACACGTCAACTATGGAAGAAGTTCAAGACTTCTTGGAAGAATCGGTCAAGGGTTTGTTTTTCAATAATGCAAATAACTTTAATACTCTATTTAATATGGTTATGCATATCTAAGCGTGCGAAAATATTTATAGGTAACTGTGAAGGCCTTATGGTAAAAACTTTGGAGGAAGACGCTACTTACGAGATCGCAAAGCGGTCTCGAAATTGGTTAAAATTGAAGAAAGACTATTTAGACGGTGTCGGTGACACATTAGATGTAGTTGCAATCGGTGGTTATATCGGAAAGGGTAAAAGAACAGGAACTTATGGAGGATTCCTATTGGCGTGTTATGATACCGAAAATGAAGAATATCAAAGTATTTGCAAGGTAAATCTTTCCATCTATCAATTTCTTATTATTAACGAACAATATTACGTTGTGCAGCTATTTTCTCAACAACTACACTTTTTCCAAATTAGATTGGCACTGGCTTTAGTGAAGATGATCTTCAGAAGCACACTGAATTCTTCAAACAACATATAATACCACAAAGTAAATCCTACTACCGATATGATTCCTCACACGAACCAGATCATTGGTTCGAACCTGTTCAAGTTTGGGAGATAAAGTGTGCCGATTTATCATTATCACCTGTTCATAGGTCCGCTGTTGGAATAGTAAGTTTAAACGGGATCTCTTAATATGCAACATTCACTAATTATGTACCCCAATAATACTGTGATGTAACAAATATTAATTTTATTTTATTAAATAAAATTTAGGTTGACCCGGAGAAGGGCATATCTTTGCGATTTCCACGATTTATTCGCGTTCGTGAAGACAAAACTTGTGAGGAGGCCACTTCCGCGCAGCAAGTGGCAGATATGTACAGCAGTCAGGAACAAATAAAGAATCAATCGACAGGAACGAAAATCGCGGAGGAAGACTTCTATTAAACTGCGTTACTATTCAACATAAAGGCATAAGAAATTCAGTAAATCTGAATTTTTCACAATTATATTTAAATATATCTGAAACATTAATATTTTCTCACTAAAATGTTAAATGATCATAAATGGTGAATCAGTTTTTTTTTAATACAGAACTTGCAATACTGTACTTGAAAATATGTATTGCGACATTTTATTTTTCGGATAACGAACTATTGATTTACTTTGCCAGTCAAATTTGTTTTATAGTGTTGAGTCTACACTCATTCGCGTGTAAATAATCTCTTTTGTCCTATGAAATTAATTTAATATGTATTATAAATTATGATATAATATGTTATTTGCATTCTTCTATCATAAACCAACCTTTTTTATTGAATGTTCATACTGTATATGGGCTTTAATAAAAAACTGTTTGTATTAAATGATTCTACTTCATTTGTTACTCTATACAAAACAAATTGATAAAGTACTTTGTCTTTACTGTATTAGATGAATTTTTTATTTCGTGAGTCTCTGATGTTATGCTTATATATCATTAACACTAGAACTACGAAAAGAGTCAAAATGACTTGCTTTTAGTTAAATTATTCGAATATACCACGGTAAATTGTTCCAAATTCTGTATAATTTTATTTTAATACAGCGTCGCAATAACAGATTAGCTTGCGTGCCAAGTCTACTTGTATCTCGTCGGTGATTCACAGCAACAAAAAGTGCCCACTGCGGAAATAAGAAAAAACTGCGAAATACGTGTCCTAATGAACTAATAACCTCTGCATCAAATGACAACTAATACCTACAAAAATCGTTCAAAAACGAACTCGCCAATTTTGGCAGTAAACAGTCCAAATCGATGATAGATGGTGGATTACTATTAAGTTTAAATCGTTGACAATAACGAATCCACAATTGACCAATGTTATGGATTGGTTATTTCAAATTTATAAGTGAAATAATGAACATTTTACTTATAAATGTAAAATAACCAGCAGCCGATTAGCTCGAAATTATTTATAGTGTATTAAGACCGACAACGAAATTATAACGCTGGTACTTTCTCCATAGCGGAATATGAAATAGTACGAGCTTTAGGAACTATACTTCTACATAAATTTGATACTATAAAACAATGCCCTAAAATAATTTTCGTGTCATTACACAACAAATAATTCCGATTGCCCAGGTCTCACCACGTGGAGGAGGCTGCTTCGAGACCCGCCCTATCGGAGGGCGGGAGGTAGAATCCTACCTCCCAATCTTTTCAACAAAATTTTAACTCTAATTTATATTCAGCATAAAAATGTACATGCTGAACTGAACAAAATTCCCGTTTTACACCCATGCAAAACCGTAAACATCTCGCTTTGCACGAGTTATAAAAAGGTATTTGACTCGACCTACCCGAGGCAAAGCTATTATGAACGAAGATAATAATTGGCTCGTCGGTCGTTCTATACACTACAATCGTCATCCCGGACGATTACAAGACGGAATTTAAAACGAAATTCAATGAACTTATAAATACATTAATACAGTAGCATATCGGCCGAGATATACTAAGGTATTAACAGTTCCCACGTGAGGAATCTCACCTTTTACGAAAACGCCTCGGAGAAGTAACCGAAGGTGAGTCCTCTGCCCTGGCCCTACCTACTTAAAATTAAATTTGTAGCATGCACACAAAGCTAGAGAATGTATGCTACCTGCCTACCAAACGGTATATTTAGAAATGGCAAAAAAGCAACTCAATCACACCAACACACTCTAGGGAGAAGGTCCCGGGACCCTTCCGACACCCGAACTCGATACAAAACTCATACCACGAAAAAACACGATACCAATTATCCTGAAATCGACTGGCAAAAGGCTGTGATCCACGGCGAATATGCTTTAAGCATATGAAAAATTCAAAGTATACTACAGGTACCTTTTAATGGTACATTCCGCGATCGCGATTCCATTTACGTCACACAGGAGCTCTCTGTACGAAGTAACCGGAAGAAAATCGACTCTACATCAAGCTGACATAACTTGATTAAAAGGAAGCTACTTGAGATTGAAGACTACGTACATTCGTAGTCGAAAAAACGTACATAGTCAAGAGTAGACTATGGTTTGGTAGACTAAATCGGCCGGCTAAAGTAAAGAGATTCACTTTCAAGCGAGGTAGACAAAGCCCTCGGGCCGCCAACCTCGCAAGAAAATTGTTCGCTTTACCAAAACTCAAAAAACCGACGCAATTCCACAGAAATTACCGCACACGCACACATGTGGAAATACGTCGTGCACGGATCGCAAAAACCCCTGCCAGTCGCAGATTATAAATGGTTAAAATACAAAATTTAAACCAATGCCACTGTCCGCATCCATCCGATTCACATCTGAGATCCACGGCTGACTGCGGACCAGGCAAAATGGGCATGTAATAAACTACGATTTTTATCCCGGACCGATTTCGAAATGGAAGTTTAAATAAACAAAATGGAATTCTCGAAAATGTGATCGATCTACACTCTCGAAATAAACTAATCAAAAGCACAGTTCAGAGCTAACGGGGCGGTGTGGAATCGAAGCAGAGAAACAAAACAATGTGCAGAACTGCGAGAAAATGAAACTAACTGAGAGTTGAAATTATTCAATCATGGAAGAATGAACCCAATTAGGGTTGAAGAAAAAAATCAAACCCGATTAGGGTATAACGCGATCGAAAACTGGCCCGGAAAAATCAGGCATTTTTTCCGAAAAGAACGATTAAAATTAAACTAATTAACAGGGAGTTATTCGTCTTCCTTGAAATACATCGCCGACAACTCGAAACATCCTACTTAAGGATGAAAATCAAATGAATCTATTCGCGATGCGACTGTCCAATTCTGGTGTTCGAACAGGAAAAGCGGGATTTTTAGTGGATTTTAGAAAATCCATTTCGTCGAAAAATGAAAAAATGCATTCAGCATTGCGATGACCGCGTCGATGCAATGCCAAACTTTACTCGCAACTGTGTTTCCTCGATATTTCACAGACTTCAGGTATTCCAAATTAACTTTGCGAATTTAAATACCAATATTGTCACGATATTGTGACATAAGGAAATAAAAGGGCTAACAAATTTCATCCTCCTGCATGGCTTTTATATGCAACTGCAAATTAGCATCATGCTTGAGTTTACGGGAAAACATTTCCGTATACCTCTCAAGAAACGGATATAAAGCAAAGCAAAAATTGAAAGCACGTGATTTTCGGACACGTGCGACTGAATATTATATATCATATATGAACATGCCGTGATATAATAACATATTTATTGAAAGCTACTAAAGTGAAATTTTATTGAACATAAAAATGCTTTCTTTACCCGATTTTAACCGTGACGATAATATCCACCAGGACAGAAGTTTTAATAATACCTAAATCATTTGATATCGTTTAATATTTTTAATCAGAAAATAGCACATTTTAGTATAAGAAATAATTGATTCATAGAAAATATAGATATAAAATAGCGATACTTGGAAAAATGAAAATGTTTAAATATTTCATTAAAGCACGGAAGGTGCAAAGAATAGACAACTTCATTATAAATCATCAATAATAAGATGTTCCAACAGTGTTGTGTAATGAAAATTAACCTTTCACAAACGCTTGGCCTTTTGCAATATCAAATTTGGCCTTCTTTCATTGAACTACCTTAACTCTCCAGAACCCTCTTTCACATTACTCTATATTTCATTTGATTTGATTTCCATTGAAATCATCAATTTTATCATTATTATCAATAAGTAAATATGCATATAATTAATTACACTTTCTCACAAGAAACAATAAATATGATCATCGCTCAAATCCATGAGATCTCGAGGTGTTATTTGCTTAAACATTACCAAAAATGGTGTTAAAATATGGTACATTTTACAGGTAGAAATTCTCTCTCGTTTGTATTTCCATAAAAATGAGGGTTCTGAACAGCCGAACTGGTTCGAGTGACTCGTCAGTTAGCTTTTACAATCGCTCCAACCCCCTCGGCACCTCGAACTGTTTCGATCAAACAAATCATCGAGAATTTTCGCAATGACGGTCCGAACTCTATCCGGATAGAGTTGCCACAGTGGACTCCGTACAACCCTCTCAATTGTTTAAATCGATCCAGTTCAAGACCTCGGAAGTCTACGACAAACCGCCCTCGGAGTTTATACTCGTGCAATGAACCAGTTCTCCTACGTCCCCCCCAAAGGATTTTGTGCAAACAAGGCTAAACTCTCCGGAGAGTTCAAAATTCTCATGGGGGTCCCTTCCTTCTCGTGCCTCTTTTTGGGCATTGAACTCCTTCAAGACGCTTTATCGAAAGTATTTGTTCGGATACTTTGCCAAGTGCATATTAGAAAAATATATATTGTGATACAATTGTTCATTTATATATATTTGCAAGAAATATTGATGACAGTAATATGAAATCCATTATATTTAATAATAAACTGATCATATCCAAGTCCCACCTCTGATCCAATTTGCTGGATAACAATTTTTAATCGCGCAAGAATTCCAACAAAATTCGTCCTACATACTTTTCAGCATAAATTTCAACTATATATTTCTATTTCTGTATACATAGCTGCAATTTACGTTAAACAGCTGGCAGACAAATATTGTCTTCCTCCTTGAGACCTTAAAAATTTCAATATCCAGACGATATGTGCCAGAAATGATATTTGAATATGCTCCATATATACATGGAACGTGAAATCCATTATTTTGCATTTAATGCTTGATTTAAGTAATGTTATTAATCGTTATAATAATGAGTCTTGAAGGAGTTCGTATTATTATATTCTCGAACAGGCCTTTCTATGATGAATTGGTTGGAACTATCAATCAAACAATTTTAGGCCTTATTGTCATATTCCAAATATGACCATTCCAGATATACTGAAAGCCGTAATTTCAGCTTTCGTGTGTGAACCCTGGGGGCGCGGGGCAACGGAGTTCGAACACTACTAATTCAATAAAAATTACTCATAATATACTTCTTCGAAAAAGACTTCAAATCATATAATCTATAAATATAAAAATTGACTCGATTTCAATAATATTTATGTTACCTAGAAATATAAAAAGTGACCCGATTCTAATAATATTTATGTAATCTACAAATATAAAAATCACCCGATTTTAATAATTTATTAAAATTGCGTTCCAAGAATTACTTCGTATAGGCTATTTTTTAGGAATAGGTATTTTCGGAGGGGTCACCACATAAGAGACGACTTATGCCGAAAGACAGCGCCCCGTGGTAATGCTGTGTAGAGAGGGATACTATACGAAGCAACTGGAAGATAATTGACTCTATCTCAAGTTATTTATAATAAAAGTTTGCTGGAAAGAGTAAAAACTTTGTAGGGATATGAAACTATTATTGGAATAAATATAACTTTAATCAAATTTCTTAAAGATTCGCGACGCGGATGTTTGCGTCCCAGGTTCACAAGGGGGTATGGGGGCAGGGTGGTCAGGGTGGTGAGAATAAAATATAATTAGCGAGCATAGCGACTTAATAGCATAAGAATGACGATCCATCCGAAGATGAATCGTCATTAAATAGGTCTTCGCCACTTGGGCTCTTCGCACTTGGCTCTTCATCCCGCGTTGCGTGAAAAGTATTTGCTCGGACATTCCCTTTTCGTACAAAGAACTGGTGGTTCCACAGAAACGACGAGTGTTCCGGTGCAATAAACCAGCTCATAAACTACATTTGCTACATTTATATAACTTGAATTATTCTTGAATATCCGCGAAAATTCATCCGTCGAATACCCTTTAACATTCAAAGACTGAACATTCTCCGGAATATCCTGCGGTGAAACATTCTGGAGTACCCACGAATAGAATATTTTCGGTGACATTCTCCGAAAAATACTTGAATTTAATTCAATTTAATAGGATCAACTTGATTATATAATATGAATATAATGAATATAATATTGAGATTGACTTTACTTCGACAGAAATTAGATATGAAGTTAGATATATTAAAAAGTTTACTGGTATCCTAGCACAGAGCACGCCCAGCCATTTCATATTAACGAAATGGATGCTCGTACCTGTACACATTTAATCGAATGTCCAAGCAGAATACAATCCACGTGCTGAAAGAACAACCTTACTAGTCCGTGATTTAAGGACTCAGCGAATTCAGAAACCGGTGTTTAAGAACCACTGCAGCCTGTTAAACTACGTGCGTTCTAGGATTAATACTTATGAATACATTAACACTTTAGCATATCGGTGATGATATACTAATTTATTAACAGTTCCCAGGCGAGGGATCACACCTTTACAAAGATCGCCTATCAATGCTAAACCGAAGGTGAGTCCTCAGCCCTGGCCCTACCTACTTAAAATTAACTCATAATCAAGCACACAAAGTTAGAGAAGATATGCTACCTGCCTCCCTCAAGCTATATTTAAAATGGCAAAAAGCAAATCAGGCACACCAACACAATCAGCATCAACCCACTCCACGGTTCTCATTCACGAGCCCTGGGTGCAAAGCCTACACTAGGGAGAAGGTCCCGGGACCCCTCCGACACCCGAACTCGATACCAACTCATACCACGCAAATGTACGTACCCTTTTTCCTGAAATCGACTGACAGAGGCTGCGTTCCATTGCGAATTTTTATGCTTTGAGCATATATGCAAATATAAACTCGCGTTCCAAGAATTACTTCGTATAGGTTATTTTTTAGGAATAGGTATTTTCGGAGGGGTCACCACATAAGAGACGACTTATGCCGAAAGACAGCGCCCCGTGGTAATGCTGTGTCGAGAGGGATACTATACGAAGTAACTGGAAGATAGTCGACTCTATCTCAAGTTAATTTAACTTGAATAAAAGGAAGCTACTCGCGTTTAAAGACTATGAATATTCATAGTCGTCAAAGTATAAAATATAGCAGATGACTATATTTTTAAATCTATTACGACATTATGGATAGCAAAAGTAAAGAGATTCACGTCCAAGTGAGGTAGACGGACCCCTGGGGGCTCGCCAACCTCGCAAGGAAGTTCATGGCTTTACTTAAAAGTTAAAAACCGACGCAATCCCACGAAAACAACCGATCATACACACGTGTGGTAATGCGTCGTGCACGGACCGCGAAATCCTCCGCCAGCCGCCACACATGATTAGGGAATATTAAAATTAACCCATGCCCACCGCCCGCATTCATCCGTATCACATCTAAGATACACGGATAATTGCGAGCTAAATAAAATGGGCATGCCTTAAGACTAAATAAATGAACACAGTACACAGGAGTCTGAGGTTTGCTGAAAATCCTGACTAAATAATCCACTTAACAGAGTGAAAGAATAAGTATCTGAGCGGACTAAATTGACTTTACTTTAAATCATTTGCATAAAGGGAGGGCTGAAGAATTTATTTATACGAGGGTGGGGAAGGGTGTATTCTTTATTTCAGTGACGCGTGGCAAAGGGGTATCACAATATTTCATTTAATATTCAGAAAAATTCAAGTTCAAGTTATATATATATGAATATACGTACTGAAAAGTACATATGGAAATCGAAATCTTTAAGTAACCTCGGGTGACCCTTTCGTCGAAGACATTACATTCGTCGTTCAACTCCAGAATCAACCCGTCGCGAATTGCCTTCTTGCTCATATCAACAAACCATTTTTTGCGTCAAGCGTACGAACGAAAATCGGACGAAGCGAAATGCACATTAGTGAATACATATTGATGTATAATCAAATTAATAAGGACTAATTTATAATATCAAATCGGATGCATGATCCAATTTTAATCGAATAAAGTGAAATAAAGTCGCAATTAATTCATGCGACTCGCGTATTCGCGATTCGCGATACCGCGGTACGAGACTCTACAATCGGCGGAAATAATCCGCGCATGCATATTATAATTGAAACCGCGAAGCTACAAACAAGACAAGAAGGCCTACCTCAGCTAATAAATATAAAACATTCAATGTTGATGCTACCCACGAGCAGATTCCACAAGTAGAATCTGCTCGCGGTCGCTATGCTCGCAAATATTTAGAAAGAATTAAAACCGGCACCCCATACCGATTCGGACCAATCGTCCTACGGCATAGGATACCGGGGGGACAAGACTCTAAATTAGAAACTTTGAAAATTGAAAGCCGGGTCAGAGGGTATGAAGAATATTGAAAACTTTTGTGACTCACGTTTGATGTCTTGAAACTGCCTGTAGTAGGTTGAAGATGGTGTTGAAGACAATGATGAAGATGATGCTGGTGCAGCTGGAACCTCCTACGATCGTGAATTTAACACTCCCGAAACGGATTTTAGAGTCCATTATGTAGCAAGTTTTAAGTCGCGGCCGACTTAATTTTCTCCGCCGAAAAAAGATGCACTCGCGATATTTTATCCTGTAACAAGAAAGAAGAAATCCATCATAAGACAATGTTCATCAAAATTCCCAATATGAGGAACGGTTGAATTGAACAATATTTTTTACTGGAAAATTAGAATTGGAAACGAGAAATTAAATATGGATTTTTAAACTTACCGATCCCTTCGCTGCAGCCATGCCCGATGGAGGACCTCTCCGCAGGAATCGCCTTTTGACTCTAATTATCGCGGACGAACAAATTGCAAAAGATTTTTATAACTCTAGATACTAATATCGCGACCGAACTCTTATTTCCGGCGAACAACACTGACTCTAATTTTCGCCAACTTTTTTCCGGAAGCAAGTGACTCTAAGATCGCATTGCGCGCGATCGAAAAATTGCTGGAAAGAAGAAATATTAAACACAAGAAATATTCAAGCCAAGCGTTTGTTCGGTTCTACGAATGTCAATAAAAATTGAAATCTTCAATAAACGTTGAAAATATAATATAACACCATTATACATGTAATACAAAAAGTATTGCACTTATTATAATATTAAATATATTTTGAATTCATGGTGGATGACTATCGTCGTAGCCAAAATCGAGTACAATAGCCAAAGTTTTAAATGAGGAAATAAACCGGCTTCCTCGTTTTTCAAGCAACTCTAATTGGCAAGATTAAAGTTTCTTGAGAAGACGTATGGAAATCAGGTTTATGTGTACGCACAGATTCAAGTAAAAGATACAATTGCATGTTATACACACACTTCGAGCGCAATATTAAGCCCTTTGTATGTCGATACAACGGATGAACGAGCAACGAAAAAAAAGGAGTGAACGAACTCCAAATGAAATACGCTGACACATGAAGAGAGTGAAATTCAAGTACTAGTGCAGCATTACTAGTATAGAGAAATGAGAATTATCAAGAATTATGCAAGTTAATTATCGGAAATCATATTGAAATCGGAAATTTAATTCCGAGAGAGAAAGAGACAACACGTGTTGCTAGCGTAGTTGCGCCGCAGACAAGATTTGACTTTGAAAGGTCACGAAGGTATACGAACCAAACCGCGTCGTTGAACTGCGCAGTTGATTGACAAGGTTCTTCCAGACGAAAATTCCGAATTATTTTCGCGAAATCTACGAAGATCGAACTCTAATTGATATTACATCGATAGAAATATGAGAAAATTTGCAGTAAAAGATCGCGCCGCCACGAAGCTTGCGAAGTACGTCGCGAGAGAAGTGACGCTATGTGAAAATACTCTGAAATTTACTGATTATTTTTCAAAAAAATTACTAAACCGAACCGAGGAAACTTCGTGGTACTTGTGGAAACACGTTTCGAAACGAAAAACTAAAATTTTGGAGGAATAAAAATCGAAAAATCGGAGCACGCTGAAAACACGTCCGCACTACTCGAGGAACGACCGGCGAGAGACTTTACCACACCCCGCGCCTAAGTTCCGCGCATGCTCGGGAGTGGGGAGTCGGCGCGTTGAGCACGGAGCGTTACCAACACTACTTCATCCCCTCGTACGTGTCAGCTTTCTTACGTACTCTCCACATATAACGCCATAGAACATGTCGTCATGCCTTTGGAATATTTCATAAATCATTAATTTTAACGATTTATTAACAAATAATAATATAAGAATACATAACTCGTTAACGATAATGCCTTACATTTTACTGCTATTCATTTAAATTATTGCGTATGAACATAGTATAAGCCAAGATTGTTCATATAACGATCTTAGAATGTTAATTAACATTTGAGGTTCTTGAATTCGTATAAATTTTACCAATTCTTAACAATCTTAACAAATGATGCTTAAATTAAAAATGAATATACAATAGAATATATGTATATGCCGCAATCTCCGACAAAAAATGCAGGGTTTCTTTGAAATATCATTGTGATTTAGATCGAAACAAGCTACTGAACGAATTAATGACATTCAGAGTCATTAATAACGACATTAAATGTGTTGTCTGAAGTACTAAAAATCTAGATAAATGAATATTCGTAAACTCATTCGAATCGTTTACGACATTAAATTGTTTTCCAACTTGTAAATATGTGTATATTTATGTCATATTTCTACGGAATCTTATTGAAAATAGGACTTGATCTTCATAAATAATGATATAATTGAAGATCATTGCATAATTAGTTTAGAAAATAGGAGAATACAGGGTTTTCTAACAATATTTTAGAGACTACAGATATAGTTTGCATTCTTTCAGAATACGATCGATAAGACACCTTATACTGTACATTAAACATTCTAATAAGTACATCAATTCCAAGAAATCTCAATGTTTTGATGTCGACGTACCTTAAGCGTGCTGCTATTTTAGGTTTGTTTAGATAAAGTTCGCTCATGCGGAAATATCAGTGACGTACGAACAGAATTCCGGGCCCGGCCATTCTAAAGCCACACCAGGGGCGCAGGAAAGCGGGCTCCTAGCAGCGTAATATATTTTGTATTATTCTTTCGTTATTAATTAAATACGCCACCACCTTATCATCATCATCATGAGGATAAAATTAAACTATTATTAATTTGGGAGTGACACAAGTTACGTTTTCGCAATATTACTTTAAAAAGAAGAATAAAAACAAACCGACTCAAGAAAGCCAAATAAATTAAGTAAATAATAGCTAGTCTAAGCGTTTGAAATGAATATTAATTAGTAATTAGCAATTAACAATATCTCGCACAATTGTATCTACCACTTCTCACGTATCCCTTTAAATTAACTAAAATTACGGATATACAATATATAGTTGAAGTTGTTTAATTAACACTATATGAGTTCTTATTCGCACCTTATAACTTAATTTGGCCATATGGCGTAGTAATTAATATTCGTTTGAGTTGCCTAATAAAACGTGATTTAAGCTTATGAAATTATTCGTTTAACAGAATTCAAGCATATTGAGTAATAAAATTAATATTATTTTCCAAATTGTACGCAGATTTTTGTGATTTTTGTATTTTATGAAATTTGCCGTAAATTCCATTTGAACATCGAGTGCTATGTGTGCTAACAGATACAAGAGTTTTTGACAAAATAATTTCATGTCTTATGTTGTATCTTCGCGACTAAAAATATGTTAACAACAGTTATTTTATGTGTTTGATGGGTAACGTCACCAGTGATACGAAAATCGTTACCGGCCACTAGTACTCGGTAATTCTGGAATTACACATTTCATTGCGTGTTTTGTCGGTTTATATCTCGTCTGTAGTATTGGGTATATTTATATTTCGTCTGTGATGAAATTAAGATTGCAAGTGTAAAAAGAAACTTCATTTCGTAATTTGATGGTTGAATTTGAATTCAATTATTTAATATGAAAATACAAAAATAATGTATTTTGTTAAGGAAAGAGATAGATTTCATTATACAACGTTTATTCAAATTTTAATATCTTTCAATAAACTTCCTTGCATTCTTTCTTATCTAACATGGCCCTAATTATTTTTTCGGATATCACTTTAAATGAAATTGCGTAGAATTAATCATATACAGAAAAAGGTACAACAAACAACTTAGTTGCAAGTATCTGTGTTATTTCGGTGTTAAATGAAGAAACTCGTTAGACTTAACCGGAAATTAGGTAACCGAGGCTAAAGAAATCGGTTTTCACTGATATTTTGTACACTCTTAAAATTTAAGTTGCCAAGAGTTGCGTAAAATTCGTCGATAACTTCAGGTTGTAGAAATTGCTGTACTTCTCTTTCTCCCTCATAATAACCTTGCTACATTATCGTTTTTACGGTGAATTTACGATTTTATATTTCATACAAGTCAAGTAAAATAAACATAATTTAGTACGATGAATTTACGCGGATAACTTGATTATCACGCAATGTGAAGAGAGATAGATTTTAACGAAATCGAAAAGAATAAGATTCAACTGGCATTTCTGTATTGCCGTGCACTGTAGAAAAGTAAATATATATTGCATTTGTTAACGGAGGTACAGTTGAAATAATCGATACAGTGTAATGTGAATTCATGGGCATTATTTAACCGATTTATACGCTCTGTCGATTACCGCCCGGCTACGAGTGATGACAGGACCTAACTTAACATGAGGTGAAACTAGGTTCTATAGAGGATTTTACTACACTGATAATCAACATTGAATAACTAAGAAAAATATAACATAATGGAAGCGCACGAAAATGAACAATATGTTACTTTTCCTTTGTCTGGGGTACATGATGGTATACAGGAGAATATAATATCTCATGAGGAGATATGCGAACCAGTTGATGAATGTGTTCTCCAAGAAGGACTGACTGAAGTAACTGTTACTGATGTTAATTCTGGCATTGGAGAGGGACAGGTTGCTGTTGAAATCTTAGCAGAACATTCAGAAGAGGAAGATGAAAATAGAGTTGTTTATCCAATATACATTAAGCAAGAAGAGCAGCAGCAATATACATCTGGTGATGATGAATCTATGGCAGTGGAAGCACTCAGGCAGCTTGGAGGGATGTACCCATGTTTTGAAGATAAAAAGGTAGCATGTTCTAACTGCTCCAATCTCTTTACACAGATGGAAATGGCTAAACATCAAGAAACATGTATTACTTCCAAACTGTCCTGTATGACTTGTGGAGAGAAATTTGAAAGAAAAATGGACTTGAATAATCACATGGTTTGTCATCAAGTAGACAGACCTCATGCTTGTAGGACTTGTGGAAATTTATTTCGTTCTAAAAGCAATTTAAGATGTCACATGTTGCAAGTACATCAGGTTGAAAGACCACATAAGTGTACCATTTGTGGGGCAGACTTTCAAAGACCTTCCAGTTTATCCAATCACATGAAGATTCATACTTATGTAGCTGGAAGAGCTATCATGCAATCACAAGGAAATAATGTCCCACAGTCTGATGAGACTTACAGAAAATGGCCAGAAAATATACAAGAATCTCAAAATTCTCCAGTTCCCTCCTCTTCTGAACAAACAGTACAAAATTATGATACTTGCCAAGTCCAATGGACAGTGCCATCATATAATTTCCAGAATGATGATTCTAATGTTAACACAATGTCCACTCAGCAAGAGAAAATGGACACTTTGCAGGAATTCACAGTAATGCCTAATGGAGAAGTAACACAGTTTGAATATACTCAGCAGAATAATCAAGTGAACCAACAATATAACCTCCCATTGAATACCTTCAATAATCCTGATGGAATGGTGAAGGTTGAAACTGTAGCATATAATAATGAAAATGGGAGGAATTATATAGAAGTTGAGACAAATGGTACAAAGCAATATACATGTAGACACTGTGGTATTAGCTTTTCACGTGCAACAGCACTGGCATCTCATGAGAAAATTCATACATCCAAGAATTGGGGTATGCCAGTTGAATGTGAATATTGTGATAAACAATTTCAAGATGCAAATCATCTTGCTACTCACCAAACTACTTGTGCAAAGAAAATGATGCAAAGTAATATGGAGCAAGGTGTACCTAATAGGAAATGGGGAACACATGCATGCTCTGAATGTGGGAAAAAGTTTACAACTAAACAAAAAATGTTTAGACATCAATGGATTCATAGGAAGAAGACGCATTCCTGTGAAGTATGTGGTTCTCAGTTTGAGAAACAGAATGAATTAGATGAACACAGGTTGTCTGCACATCCGGCAGATTCACCATTTACTTGTACAGAATGTGGAAAAAGTTTTGTATCGCGTCAGGGACTCTGGGAGCATGGCAGGACACATGCTGGAAGTCCTGCTCATTTCCACTGTAATACTTGCTCGAAAACATTTTCATCTCGACAAGGATATTTAATACACCATCGTACACACACTGGAGAGAGACCGTATGGATGTAAATTCTGTTGGAAAGCATTTAGAGATGGTGGAACTTTACGAAAACATGAACGCATTCATACTGGAGAGAGACCACATGTTTGTCCATTATGTTCAAGAGCATTTAATCAAAAAGTCGTTCTCCGCGAACATGTTCGGTGGGTCCATGCTGCCGAGAAGAACGACACAGAATCAACCGGACCGCCTTTTCCATGCCCTTTATGCGGCTCGTTGAATCAAGATCGAGATGAATTATGTGCTCATATTGTTAAGCATTCTGACCAAATGATAGCTGAAGCTAAAGCCAAAACAAACAATAACGCACCTAAAACTAAACCGGTAAAGAAGAGGACAAGAACATCGGCAAATACCAGCACCCAAGCAAAGAATGGGGCAGGAAGTCGAATAATTTCCAAAGCGGAGCAAAATGAAGCACTTCTATCCATCACAGAACCAGACAAAACGGATGACCGACGAATTGTAGATAATAAACGTAATAACACTTTTCTTGTCGTTACTACGGAGAAACGCAATGAAGGATATTTTACGATATCTGAAGTTAAATCAAGTAATGTGAGATTATTGGTGGAGCAAAAACCAGATGAAAATATACATGTATCTCAAAGTAATGATACATCGGAGATTTTGCCCGTACCAGAAAGTACTACGCTTCATTCTACGAATACCGCAAGCGAATTGACGAAAATACATTTAATACAATCTTCGAAACAAAATAACACTTTGCATTTAATATCAAAACAAAATGAGTCATTGCCCGTTCTCGCGTTACCTAATCCACAAGGGCATGAAAATTTCTCCAGTCAAATTGCACAAATTAGTAATGATATACCCATGAATATGGTGACACATCATACATCCAGGGAAAATCATAATACCAAGGCTGAAGCTGACCAAGAATCCTTAATTCAGGAAGGAGGATCTCATGGGGCTGTGATACAAGTTGTACAGTATCACCAGCCAGAAAGTGATGATGGTGAAGAATTAGTCTGTGGTATTTGCGGGGATGATTTTAATGATAAAAATGTATTAATGGAACACGTTAAGATTCATATATAATTTATTTTATTATCAGCCGAATATGTGATATTTCTCCACCGTCTATGTGACGGCACAGGGATTAATGCACTAGTACGAAAACTTCGTATAATTTTGAAAAATATGAAATAATTATTTGGATGTTGTTATTCCTGGCAATAGTAACGAAGCACTTTTCTTACCGTATGTGTGTCGAAAACGCACTGATATTACGATTAATATCTACGATATTTAAACGTTCTTGGGTTTATTTTAGTTCTATTATCCGCTGGAAATGCTTTTGTATATCTGAGCGATATATGTAAATAAGAATCGCGGACGATTCTTAGAAACTAATTTGTACATTGCACTAAATACAGATTATACTATACATTGTTTGATAAAATGAACATATCGCAAGCAGTAATCCGGAGAAAACGTAGTCCTGCTTATAGCAGTTTCGTGGATCGTTCGAGTCTTTTCAGTTACATATTAAAACAAAGTAAATACCTAGTACGTAAGTAAAAATACTCTCCGGTCAGCTATTATGTAGTGGAAAATGAAGGAAGAAAATAAAAATGCATTTTATTTTCTACGATTTTTTCTTATTAATCTGTATAAAATAACGCTGCAATTAAAGGAGCATTCGGTTTGCGCGCGTAGTAAAATTTGAAATCTTCGCCCGATCTACTGCGCATGCTGAGATTGTATTGAATCACGTTGTACACGAAGTAAACAGGACAGCAAGTCCGCGCGAGTTTGTTAGATCTTTTAGTTAATTGTTTCTTTAATTCAGTGAACAGAACCGCAAGTGATAATTGGTATTAAGTGTCGCTGATAATACACCGATGAAGACAATTGAATCTTGAATTGCAAGGTAAGTGAAATCGATTGGAAACATCACGACTGTGTAAATGCATTTTGCGTACTACAAGTCGCCAATTTACGAGGATTTAAAAAATCTGTTATGATATAAATGATTGTTAAGTACATCGTACAGTGCATAGCTATTCACTATTAACTATTTTGATGTCACATTTGCTTTAACCTATATTTCCCATTCGATGATTTCTGTCCTTTGTACTATATTGTGAACATTAAAAGTATATTCCATTAATTTTGTTTACAATCAAACAGTGTGTTAGCATTAACACTCGTGACAGTTAAAAGTATAAAAAAATAACTACAGGGGAGAATTCTATATAAATACTTTTTACAGGAACAAAATACATTTTACGTGTTAAAAATGTGAAATCTTATACTTTTTTACGGCTGCTTGTTGAACCTTTTTTCATAAGACACATTCAATGAGTGACATAATAGTTTATAATATTTTACCGTGTGAATGAGCTTGTAATATTATAGTAGAAATAATATTATATTAACCTATACCACCCATGTGAAATCCCCCCCCCAAGATTTCATGTTACTGACATTCAATATCACGTGCAGTAACGTTGACTGTATTCTCTCATTTATTCAAGAGAGTATAACATTATATTTACGTATATAAATAAGTGTAAAATAAAAGTGGAAGTTTTTAACATATATTAAATGACGCGTAACATACTTCGAGGTGAAAACGTATAATTTCCAATGTACGATCGTTGACAAACACGTTGAAAAAGTTAGTGGGGTTATGCCGCCTTTTTATTCGTTGTAAAGCAAAGGACACGACAAGTTTAATAGCTTGGAATAAAAGCAAAGAATATTTCCACCTTGTAATTGAAGTAAAAGATTGCAAGAATGCCAACTTGGAATCAAATTCAAGCACAACTTCGAAATCCAAATAACCCGGTTGTTTTCTTCGATGTTTCCGTGGGTACAACGGAAATCGGTCGAATGATATTCGAACTCTTCGAAGATGTTTGTCCAAAGACATCGGAGAATTTTCGACAATTTTGCACAGGAGAATACAGAAAGGATGGAGTACCTTTAGGTTTCAAAGGTGCAATATTTCATAGAGTCATTAAAGATTTCATGATCCAAGGTGGAGACTTTGTGAATGGTGATGGCACTGGAGTCTTAAGTATCTATGGTGGTGGAACATTTCCGGATGAAAATTTTACCTTAAAACATGATTCACCGGGTTTGTTGTCCATGGCTAATAGTGGAAAAGACACTAATGGTTGCCAATTCTTTATCACATGCGCCAAATGCAATTTCTTGGATGCCAAACATGTGGTCTTTGGAAGAGTAATTGATGGTTTACTTGTGATGAGAAAAGTGGAGAATGTTCCAACCGGACCAAATAATAAACCAAAAATTCCAGTTACAATATCTCAGTGTGGACAAATGTAATAGTGACTTAATTATTTTTTTATCGGTTTCATAAACTTGATTTTGTATGTAAGATACAATGCACATGTTGTAATATATTTCCTCCTATTAAACATATTCTGGTAAACTAGAGTACATTAATCATGACGCGATCACAAATTTAATAATCCTAATCAATTTAACATTATTGATATCTTAGGGTGCCTATAGGCATTTTGTAATTAACTTGTTAATATAAATTGCCAATTATGATCCATCTTATTAATTATTATCAGCTTACTGTAATCAGAGTGGGAACCTGGAAAATTAGGTTTTATTGATTATTTAACGATTTATTGCAGGGGATGTTTGTAATCAAATTAGGCTCATTGAACATAATTAAAGATTTTTTTACTTCATTCTTATATTTTATTTTATTCTACAATTTATCTGTATGATAATATTCTCTATGTTTTTAAAAATCGTACGTTCACTTTATTTCGGAAGGAATAAAATTAAACATAATTTTATGAATTCCAATTTTATTATATCCGTTTTACATATGAAATAAATATTTATTTCGTAAGTAATCTACGATGCAATACATTCGTGGATAATGATCTTAATCTATTTAGAATCGTAACATAATGTTTACGATACATCTAAAACATCTATACTTAAACTTATATGCTAATTAATCTACAATTAAATATCGATTGACAAAGTTCGAACTGCAAACTTTTAGGTCTTCCTTTCGAAGTTATAGTTTTCTAATGACATCCGTTACGCATCTTAATTCTACTCATAGGATTATATTTCAAACTATATTTTATTCCTAATATTTTTCGTTTATTTCACGGTTTCTACTTTACTCCGTTCCACCATCATTGATTCTGGAAGGGTGCAGTTTGAACAAATAATTTGTATGCTTTCTCACAATTAACTTCCAATATCCTGCGGATTGTTATACGATTTGATAAACTGATTATGTTTTTGAATTTATTGAATACAATTTCGATTATTTAAAAGATGATGGACAGCCGTGTTTATCCAAAAAATTCTGCCAACCCTACTATACTCCCGTTTCAGAATCAATTCATTCAAACATGTAATAATCTTCCTTTTGCGCACTCGAAATAAATATAAAAAAATCATAAATTTACATACATCCTCCGAGTTCACTCATCATTAATCGAATCTCCATATCACTCACAGTTACAAATAACTTTTTACCAATACACTACTTTTTAACATCTAATCGTATATCTACCCTGAACGCCAATTAGTTTTCATTTTTAAACAAATCGCACTAAAAAATGCTCAAATCTCCAAAGAAGAATAATTTTAAATAACCCTAACTTGCATAGCGATCATCGCAACGATTCTATGTTCCAAAAAGAAATAGAGTTGTGTGGGTAAAATTCCAAACAAGAGGGGCCACCGTCGAGAGTCCATTTTAGCACTTAAATCGCAAACGATCGTCACTGGCTATCGTCATCGGGATCGTCACGACCTGAAACAACATGACACCGTTGATCATCATCAGCAGCTCACGGCAGCGATAGTAGCTGGTCCCTCCTCTTGGGCACCGTGAGCTGAGGCGCGGTCTACCTGCTGTTGCAGAAAACGTCTTCCTCAATTGTATCGACCTGAGCATGATCATCGACCACCATAATTGGTGTAGCGCCATCGTGGAGGCTCGATTTCGAGATAGATCTCTTGTAAACGTCTCTGGTCACGCTCCTGGTGAAGCTGAACTTTCGAACCAGCTTCTTGTCCAGAGCAGCGGGACTCTTTGGGCCCTTTGCTCGGAATTCGTCTTCGGTTCCTTGATAATGCGCTAGCATCACTTCCGTGGCATGTTCTTCTATGACTTCCACGGCATAATCAATGTCATCATCGGTGGCGTTTTCTTTCGTCACGCAAAATCGAAGTATATACTTCCCCATTACTCTTGCTGGTATCATGTGAAGTCTACCAGAGGCGTTGATATTCGCGAGTAACTCTTGGTTTATCTCGTCGGTCTCCTTGAGGCGGAAACATATCAGGCCAACTCTCACGTCGTTAGTGATCTCGAATCGCTTGTCTTTTCTCATTAGAGTCTCGAAACGTCTTGCTAGTCGGATGTGATTTCTTATGTACTTTTGTAATCCTGTGATACCATACGATCTCATGACGAACCATAGTTTTAACGCCCTGAAACGTCTGCTTAAGGGAATACCCCAATGACGATAGTCAATTGATTCACCTGATCTAGCGTGTTGAAGATATAATGGATCCACTACAAGAGCAGAAGTTAGTTTCACTCGGTCTCGCACCCAGAGGCAAGAACAATCAAAGTTAACTAGTAGCCATTTGTTAGGGTTCGTGTTAAAAGAGTCCGCGTGCTCGATGCCAGCCATAAGGTGTCTCATTTCCGGACAAATGAAGGCATTACCAGCGTAAGCACCATCGACATGAAGCCAGATGTTAGGATAAAGTTTGCAGACTGGACCGATCTCTACCAAATTGTCAAAGGAACACGATCCCGTGGTACCAAGGGTGGTCGATACGAAAAAGGGTACCAAGCCATTAGCAACGTCTTCCCTTATAGCAGACTCTAATCGTTTCCCACGAAGACAACCTTTCTCATCTGGTTCCAAGACACGCAGTTTAACCAGGCCGACCATCGCTGCTTTCTCCACACAGGAATGAGCTTCCGTTGAACAATAAGCTACTAATCGCGGTAAAAAGGCCGAGTCCTCCGTGTTTGGATCCTGTTCTTTGAGGGTTCTGATCGCTTGAGTCCTTGCCGCTAACATCGTGACTAATATGCACTCTGAAGCTGATCCTTGGATGACACCACCACCTTTCGAGGTTTTGTGCTCCGCCAGGAATTCTGGTGGAAGATCTATCGCTTTGGCATACCAGTCAAGGACGATAGTTTCTAACTCCGTACAAGCGGGACTGGCAGCCCAAGAGAATCCTATGCAGCCGATAGCATCTGATAACAAGTCACCCAGAATCGAAGGAAACGAGTTCCCCGATGGAAAATATGCGTGGAATCGTGGATGTTGCCAGTGTGTGATCTGCAAAAACGTATAAAAATAATAATACCAATCATCTTATTTAATACTTCACGTATTACTTAGTTATTATTCTTATTACTATAAGAATAATATTATAATTCCTCTACATCACTATTCTTGTAGAAATAACGAAACATTAATTAAGTAGCATAGCCTATTTTATAACTGAAATTATTTTTTAATCAGAGACAAACGTGAACAGATTTAAGCGCTACAAAGTTTATATACAATACTAAAAGTTTGATGTTAACGCAGTCGTTATCATGGGTGGCAATAAAGTACTCGTACAATAGGTAAGGCCGTAACATTATTAAAGTGGTCTAGTTTTTTACTATTTTTTTCATAGCCGTAAATATTATTAATATCGAAGAGGGTCAGAATCAATGAAAGGGGATCAATAATCGAGCTTCGGTTGGCACTTACTCCGGGCATTATTTTACTATCAACGTCCCTCATGATGGCGTCCCATGGCTCCGGTTTAGCTGGTGCTTCATTCGGTAATAAGGGCCTCAGATATCCTGGGTCCACATTTGCAGTTACCCTTTTCCCTTCCAGTGTGCGAATATATTCGCAAATGTACTCTATCATCTCCTTGCCACGTACTCGAAACTCATCGATGTTCATGATAAATCAGCTTGGCTGGAATGCAATTCGAACAAATTGAGTTAAACACACGATGAGAGTTACATTTCGATTAGGCACGTTCCCCTCAACCGTATTCGCGATCGTGACTTTTTTAATTACCCTTTATCATGGCGCGGATAACATTAACGTCATGTATCGTTATTTAATAACAAGCCGCCATCAACATAAATACTTCATCATCTCTCGTGTTACTTTTAGATCGCAATAACATTTTAAACAATTCTATAATCATAATCTACGCGAAATTCATATATCAAGGAATATATAGTATCTTTAATAATAAATGTCTCCTGAAGTCTGATAACTGTAATCATCAAGTTAGCATTAATATAACATACTATTATAAATTGATCATATTCGAATAAGTACTAAGATTACATCTTAAATACGTGGTTCATGTAATCGTAATTGAATTAAATAATTCAATGTAATTATGTGGCTTGTACTTAATCGCGTGAATTAAGGTCGCGTTGTTTGTAAAGTGATTTAGAAAACGCGCAATCTTTCATTATTTTCACTTACGTTCTTCTGGTAGTGGCAGCAAAATCGATCTATGTCGTCGATGTTCTCTTGCTTGATCACATTTATCCTTTTTCGATTGAATGAATCGCGTATCGCGCGGTTTAATTTCAAGAGGAGCGTGTAACAGGTACGCGGCTTCACGTCGGAAGAAAGACTGATAGCACCTGACGAAGCGCCGGTCAGTTTTATGCGCACCTCCACTTCGTACGACCCTGCTTTACGTAGATAAAATTAAGGCGGAGCTTCAGGGATAGTAGACAAATTTCACTTGCATTCTTCCATCCACCTTGCAAAATTACGCGTGTAAAAATATACCGTAGATTTAATCGCGCGGAAGATAATGGCGGTTGGACGGATCACAGTCTTCGCCACTAACTCGAATCAGTGTTGGAACAAAGAATAATAATGTAATTGGATTATATATGTATTAAGTACGTTGAATGTACTTTATTATTGTAGAGATATTTACGTTCTTTCGCTTCATTGAATGTTTTCAAAGATTATCGGCTCAATGTTGTAGACGCTTTCTATATTGATCGAAGAATGCCGTTCGAAAGATGCCGTGTTGAAGAAAACAACATTGTTTTTACATACTTCTGTGTGCAATCAGGGTATAAAAACAGTTTTACGCATTTTCAAATAGCTTGAAGTAATTATATAATACAGATTAAGCAGCTCTCAAGTACCGCATACTGAATGATGCAAATGCAATACATTTGGGTGCCATTTTGGTTCCATCACCAATTAATGAAGAAACTGATTATAAAAACCCCTTATCAGCTTACAAAAAATCAGTAACATGCTATATTAAATAAAATACTCTGACATCCAAATACTTTTGAAACTAGTTAGTATACGGTTCTACTCGAGAACCAAGAAATATGATATTAATTCTTTGCACGTTATAATCATCACGTACATCCCATTATCCAAATCTTTGCAAAATCGATTGCACCGTGGAAATAATATTCAGGAACGATAAATCGCTCATTAAAATTGAAACGAAAAATTCGTAAGGTGATTGGCAAACGACATCAATGGTGTTTGTATCGCGGGGTCGGTGGTTGAATAAGGCAACATGTCGATGCTGCATGGGGAGTAAACTCACCCCCTCCTCGCCCCCTTCCCCGTTTATAAATAGCATTTACTCTTCACCTACATTTACAACATCCCCGTAGAACCGGTGACAGGTCACCGCTCAATCTTTGTAACAAATACACACACAGGGAATCGGAGAGAGTACGGCGATCACCATTTTCTCATCGGCACCTTCACGCATGGTCCGCTTCCGACGTTTTCGAATTGAATTCTCAACCGACGGTGGTTTGGAATTAATTGAGTTTCCTGCTAAACTGATCTCCTTTTTATTGTATGTCAATCCGATGTTGATTCACGTAAGTGTGTTTGTACGTGTATTAACAAGAGAATATTAAGTGGTCAAGATGTGATGTAAATTCATTTTCTTTTATATTTTGACTGATCAACTTTCTTCAGTCGACACATCTGATAGTTTTTTTATTATATTTATATTTGACATTCGATAATTTCAATTTATTTGTGCGGGATGCTGTGCAAATTAGACTGTTTACATAATAATAATAACAACTTTCCTTGGGTAACTTGCATTTGCAGTTTGTATTTAAAGCTGCTTTTAAATTAATTTGTTATTGTTGAGTTTTATTTCTAAATTCAGTTAACTTAAGGTTATTTGTATATGAATTATTACATGTGTTTTGAGTACCAAACCACTGCACACTCAATTAATCTTAAACCGTTTAATGTTTAAGCTTCACTTCTTCTATACACGTATTTTATCACTATTTATAATTGATTTTTAATTAAAAACTTTTTCATTGTTCCTGCTATAAACTGTTTCAGATAAGCTGCATACTATTAGTATTAGTCATTGCTGCTAAGTCCAGTTCAAATCTTGTTTAACATGATTCAAAAGCTAGCATTAAATTACATATTTCGGGAAATATTTGTTATTACCATAATACGTCGGTTTAGTAGAAAACGCCACATAGCGTAATTATCAAAATCTTCCTTGTATCTTTTCACGAGTGGATGACGTTTACGGGTGTTCGTTGACGTAACAAAATTCAACGTAATCAACGAAGCAGGGATTTATCTCCCCACAAATGTTTTTTTCTTCCAAAAGGAAAGTTTCCCCTTCGCAGTTTATTTAAAGGAACCCAATCGTTTTCTAAAAGTACCGTATTCGGATAGTAATAAATAGACGAGTAATTAATGCATCGTGCATCCGGACAACTACAACCTTTTGGCTACATAGGTCAGGCCATTTTCTGACCTTTTTCGTTCAAAAACTATCAACCCTTTATCTATTATTTTCTAATAAAAAAAACTTCGATTTATACTTAACAAAAGAGGTGGGAGTATTCGATTGTAATAAAAGCAACACGCCGTTAGCTTTTTTTAAAGTTTTACTTCGGTCTTATGCTTTACATACGTATGTTACACGACAGTGTTTCGCATGGAACGTAATTGAAACGCGTTTCGAGGAGAGCACATCTATATAAAGAGATCGATAAGCAGATAAAGAAGATTTATATTTTCATATGATATTTAACATCCTTTAAAGTCGTATATTTGTTACTGCTAGAATAGACGCGGGAATTAAGTGAATTGCAACTACCAACAATTTCGAGAATCTGTAATAAAAGACATTATAATAAGACTCGGCCTAAAACATGCTTATGGGCCACAAATTGAAAGAACGGCTTAAATATTCGTGTTTTCGATGTCCTCTTCGATTTGAATCCGTCAGTGAGCAATTCTTAGGATTTACTTCGTTTACTTCGTTTACTTCGTAAGATTCTTGTCAATGTTCCTCGGTAGTATCGATTCACAATTCAGGCTTCAACAATACGTTGGATTCGGGATAACGGAAGGCCCTACTTGTCGATACTTTAAGGTTCCTTCGATACGTCTTTCCTCGTTTTTACGCCCTGCCGTTAGGAGATCTTCCACGAGAAGGGGAACCGGAAGGTGATGGTTCCGGACTGCATCCGTTACTGCTTCCGCGGCGACTTCCGGTACCGCCAGCTTTCAGCCTTACCATTGTGTCTAGATGCCGAAATCTGAAAACAGTTTTGTTATCGTTACGATAAATGCAAATGTAAAACTGAAATTCACCTCGAATGAATACTCGGTATTTCGTAATTAAGTCGAGGAGCATTTAATTTTCATATTTAGAAAATACGTGGAAATACCTAACACTGATTAATACGATAATATGATGCTTTAATACCTGAGAGATAATTCGCTGGTATCAGCAGCGTCTTTAGCTTGCATTAAATATGCCAGTGGCCAGGATATCCATGAACGTCTAGAAAATTGAAAGATTTGTATATCCAATAACACTCTTCGCCGTTTTTAATTTTGTAATTTACTAATGTACGCTCATAACTTACGTGGGTGTTTGAGAATTTGAGCCAATGCCACCAATGGTTACTTGTGTATCTAGTTTTGCTCCCGTCCTGTTCGGGGTTTTCGTAAATCCTGGTTGGATCGCAGGATCAGAAACCATACGAACGAAGAAGGATCTTCTTTGTTCCAAGGTTGCTTTCCTTTTCTGCTCGCGTATATCTGCCAATTCGTCCATAACGTCCTACATGGCATAGCATTAATTTAATAACAAATTTATATCAACGAACAGAACTTATACACTTCAACTTACTTTCGATTCCAGTAGTTCAGCTAAGAAGTCAGTTATAATGCTCCATGCGATATCTGAAAAGTTAGAAGATATGTCTAATACACAAATTACAGTAATAAATAAAATGTACGAAGCATATTCGATTATATTATTATTAATATACTTTCTATAAATAATGTACTGCTTACCAACATCATTCGCGGTTGCATTCGGTGCAGCGAGCGCAAAACGAATCGTGTAACGCTGATTAACTCTTGCGGGCACCATATGTATTTTTCCAGAATCATTTATAGTACTTAAAAGTTTCTGATTCAGTTTGTCTGTTCCCTTTGCTCGGAAGCATACCAATCCCAACTGAAATTAATTATATTTTATACTTAATGTTACAGAAGTAAATACAAATTTCAATACGTATTCATTAATGTTTCCAGCCTGCGACTTAAAAACTGCTATAACACGATCTTCTTTATTTATAAAATTTGAAGTCATGAAAAGTAACTATAAATTGTATACTAAAAAGATCGAATTTTCCAATTGCGTGAAGAAGACAAACTATCTCCGAAACGTATCATTTTTAATAAATATATGGTGTAACTTGGGTCTTAAGATCGTAATTAACCGTTTTTCATATAAAATTACGCTTGATTATACTTACCACAACTTCATTACAAACTTCGAACCTCGCGTCCTTCTTGACGTGGGCTTCAAATCTCTTCGCCAATTGTATGTGATTTCGAATATAAGCTTGTAGACCGGATATTCCATAATTTCTTATGACGAACCATAATTTTAAAGATCGAAATCTTCGGCTTAATGGAATGCTCCAGTGTCTAATGACAATTGAAAAGATTTACTGTAAACTATGAATAAGTTATGCATCCGCATTTACATAAATTCAATGATGAACAATATACTATAACATTATTATAAGTATTATACTCATTTATAAAAGCTTTCTTAAAAGCAAATAAATATACTTCTTCCAGTATTGTTGTAATTAATATACAGTTGGTTACAAACGCATCCGGCCATCTTATATAGTAAGCGAATCTTGATTATAGGTTTCAAAGTAAAAACTAAATCCAGATCTATTTTTAATGGACATTTATTAGTTTGACTTTTATGAGCAAACCTATAATTTTACATAAATTCCGCTTAATACCTGATATGGCTGGATACTTTTATGACCAACTGTAAGTACATGTTTTAAATGGCACAAAATCTAGTTTCAACTATAAGAGGTAAAAAGGAAATTAAAGAATTAATGGAGAACTAATTGTTTCACCTATAATCAATAGCTGTGTCCGCGTGAGTATGTTGAAGATAAAGCGGGTCCACCACAAGAGCACTGGTTAGTTTGAATCTATCTCTAACCCATAAGCAGGAGCAATCGAAATTAGTTAATAAAAATTTGTTAGTGTTAGTATTGAAAGAATCCGCGTATTCGAGGCCACTCATCAAGTATTTTAATTCCGGACAAATGAATGCATTTCCGGCATACGCTGCGTCAACGTGAAGCCATACCTGGAAGTGGAAATTCTTAAGTACTTCTTATAATAATTTTTAATTGGTTTTATAATGACAGTACTGTCTTATTCTCAGTTTGTAATTATATAAATATTACATAAATATCTACTGTTGGTTGTACTTGACCATTACAAATTATTATTACAAGAAGTAAATGATTAAATAATTTACAACGGGATTTTTTAAAGAAATGCTCCAAAAAGTTTCGTAGTTGAGTATTAATATCATAAACACAATACTTACACCAGGATATTTTTTACATAGTGGTCCTATTTCCTTGAGATTGTCAAAAGAACAACAAGCAGTGGTACCAAGAGTAGTAGAGACGAAGAATGGAACGTATCCTTCAGCAGTATCAGCTTCTATTGCCTAAAAACAATAACAAATTCAAAGAAATAACTAATGTATTATTGATTATATTCAAGTATTATTACTACACATTAGTACAGATAAAATAGTGGCCAAACTTGGGACAACAAACACTGTCTTAAATTAATCGAAGAATGAAAAAGATCATAAAAAATCAAGGATCATAATTCCGCCGTTTCAATTTCATCGTTCAATTAATAAATCAAGAGACAATTATTATACAATTAATTATATTAAAATATCTTACTTGTCGTAATGTTTCGCCACGGAGAACACTCTTCTCGTCGGGTTCGAGAATTCTCAATTTCACAAAGCAAATCATTGCGTCCTTTTCGACACAACTGTGACTCTCTCTACTGCAATAAGCCATAAGTTTGCCAAGAAGAGCTGTTTCGTCCAAATGAGAATGAGCTGGTGATTCTTTGAGTCTTGCAATCGCTTGAGCCCTTGCAGCTAACATGCACACCAAAATGCATTCAGATGCGGAACCCTGCGATTTTATATATTTTCCATCGTAGACATTCTTATATTCATTATATTTCAATATAAAGCTACTAGTATCTATTTATTATATTACAATATGACCGTATGTCATAATAAGAGTAACAATATATATTTGCCACAGGTTTTGGGGGCTATTTGAGTAGACCTCTTACGTTTTTAACAACGATGGTCAAGTTTTTATCTGACCTTTTTCCTTAACTAACTCAAGTAGCCCCCGTCTTACACTTTTTTTAATCACGTTATTAGGATGTATAAAATGGAGTAATGTTATTGCAATATTATATCGGATGAGATTTATATTAAACTTATAATAATTACCTGTATTACGCCTCCGCCTTTACTGCCTTCACTAAAGTAAAGGAAGTCATTGGGTAACCCTATCGCTTTACCTTAAAATGAATATTAATTACTTGTTATTATTGAGATTAGCGTTAACGATTTCATGAGAATATTCATGAGAATTACCGAACCAATCGCACACAATCGTTTCGAGCTCCGTGCAGGCTGGACTGGCCGCCTGTAACAAGTAAGATATGAAATGGCAGGGAAGATCGTGTAAATAATTGCCAACGATCCGTCATCCACAATCGACACGTGGCGCGACAAATCTTTTAGTCTTCCATGACAAATGAAGTATACTTGATCCAATAACTTCTCGAGATAATTTATTGTAATTCGTAATTTATACCACCGTTAATTAAACGTACAGAATTTCAACTGTGTAAGACAGGTGTCTCAAACTGAAATGCAGCAAAGAGTTTGTATTTTCTTAATATATTCAGCTTTGTTATATTATTTCATTGATGCCTGCTTAATTACTTCATTGAATGACCCAATTTCGACATTTTGCATGTCACTATATTTTTATATGAAGTTTTGTCACTGGCGCATTTAAAAAAATAAAATGGTGCAAAGAGCAGTGATACAGTTTTCAAATAGCATTTGTAAAAGTACACTTTGTTTCAGTTGCTTGGCACTCGTATGACAGAAATTGATGGAATTTGATTATGGATACAATTTCAGTACCTGTGACGTTTGTTATTAACATGGAGATTCAATTTATAGAACAGTAGAGTGTTTCTTTAAAATTGATAATAGTGTAACACTCAAAAAGAGATTCTATTATATGGCGACAGAAGGAAAAATGTTTCGCACTCACCCATGAAAATCCGATACATCCTAATGCATCCGACAACATATCTCCAAGAATGGATGGAAAAGAATTCCCAGCCGGGAAATACGCGTGAAATCGTGGATGTTGCCAATAAGTGATCTGTAAACATTTCTTATCAAATCGAGTTTCCTATTTCACGATTTCGAATTTGCAAATTCCTCTTCGGAATAAATTTAGTACTTGGCAATCAAAAATGATTTAGTTACTTGAAAGGATAATTAATGGAATTAACAATAATCATAGCTACAGTTTTCAAACAAGAGTTTACATGATGTCTGATAAATTATGGAAGCAATTGTCATATTAAAACAAGACCAATAACAAAAAACTAAAAATCAGAATTTGATATATTTGCTATGTGTCACGTTTGATCTATCACTGTTTGATAAGAATTAAGTGATAATTAATTTACGAAGTAGTTGAATTAATATTGCTACGTACACCTGGCATAATTTTCGATTCAACGTCTCTCATAATGTCCTCCCAGGGTTCGGGTTGATAAGGGGGGTCCGACGGTAGCAGAGGTTTTAGATAACCGGGCCCAACATCCGGCGTAACTCTTCGATTATGGATATTGCTCATAAATTCACAAATGTACTCCACCATCTCTTTCCCACGTTTACGAAACTCTTCGATGTCCATGACGTCTGGCTTTACCCTTGACTCTAATCACTGAAATCGAATTTTAATCTAGAATCTTCTGGAGTTTAATCAATCGATTAAATAACAATTATATTTGAGTTTGAATCAGTACAGCATTGCAATTATTATATTAATCGTACGTAAATCAGAAATTTATTCTTAGATTATTATTACACGGGTAGGTTATCATCTACCAATTATTATATTATTTTAATGATGTTTAACACTAAACTATATCTTAGAGTTTTACTATTAACATCACGAGAAATAATGACTCCTTATTAATTAAATGTAATTTTTATCTACCCAGAAACGTACTTTTATTTCTGTACATCAATTATTATTATTTATTATTTAACACACACGATGTTTACGATGATTTAAAGAATATTATAATTGCCGAGAAATGTTGTTCTTGTTATATTTCATGATAAATTAAACTTTAATAATACTGGCCGAATATTTATTCAATCACATATTTTATCTTCAATCACGCGTCTCGATGAACTCTCGAGTTTAATTTTGTGATTCTCACGAAATCGAATAATAAAAATATAAATACATACTTCAACCACCCTGGTATTTTGTAATAAACATTATATATAAGTTATAATAAATATTATTAAAATTTAGCAGTGCCGGTTAAAGATTTATTCGAAACACTTTTTACGCGACTCGGTGTACTTATGATTTTCGTTTTACATTTCTCGCGAAATGGAATAATAAAAACATGAATATTTCAATTACCCTGACATCTTGTAATAAATGGTAAGCATAACTTATCATAGATATTATTAAAATTTAGCAATACCGGTTAAAGATTTATTCAGATCACTTCTTTCGCGACTCGGTAAACTTATGATTTTAATTTTGCGTTTCTTGCGGAACTGAGAACTTGGTGACGATGTTCCTCGTCGTCCTACCTGTTGCTGTAATAAATGATATCGTGGATCCTAAAAAGCGAGCGAGTCTACGTTCGATGAGCCGCGACTGAACAATCCAGAGAATCTCCTACCACCGAGGATATATCGAGGATCCAGGCTGTGAACATTCTTCGGGGCCGAGGATCCTGCGCAAACGCGCCTTCGCACAGGACTTCTTTCGGGGATCCACGAAAGAATATAAAGCGGAGACGGGAATGGATCTATGTACGATGGAAGACAATTTCCGATGAGGAGATGATCAACTTGAATATGTTAGAATCTATTCTAGCCTTTTTTTACCCAAAGAAATGCACTCATTTCTTTCTTATTTCTACAGAATACTCAATATTCTGATAAAATATGCAGACGTAGTTTGTTGACGGAAATCAAGCACTAGATTCGTGGTTGATAAGAGAACGGAAATGTGAAAGTTGTGATAATTATTGTTACTGTTATCCCTCCATAATCAAATTTGTTTCGTTCCTAAAAGAAAATCGTATAACTACATAGTTAAACGCGAATCTAACGAAGCTAGGTTACATGAAAATAATAACAAAATGATTATTTAAACATACTGAAAATGATGCCGATTGTCAGGCGTGCTTTTATAATTATTTATTATTACGGTGACAAAATGAAACGAATCAAAAGATACGGATAGACGACTGTGTGACTTCAGAGGTACATGGCGTTATGTAGGGTTAAATTATTGTATTGATTATTGTTACATTATTATATATTGATTATCGTTACTATGTAGCACATTGATCAACTAATCCCTGCATGGAACTTTATTATTCAATAGTATTTAATAATGTCTAATTTCCATGTTTAATATAACAGGAGTTCAATTCGCGACCGAGATAATTATTTTTTTTATCTGAACACAAAAATAAATTTCCGGTCCAAGGGTGTTAAAGAGGTAATAGAATTAAACAGCAATTTTTATTTTCCAACATAATCGTTCTTTATTTCAATACATTTTTTAGTATGGCTAATTAACTTTTCTTTACCACTAAAAAGGTAATCTTAAGTTTTGTTCTTAAAATGGTCCGAAACTGCAAGTTCGGGCCAGAAACTTTTGAATCTTATTATGTACATGAAAACCATGCAAATGTCTTCGATTTGATATCCTTTTTTTTAAACAACATAAAATATTAGATCAAATAAAAGGCTGTTCTCGGTAGCACGTGTTTCCGATAGAAAAAAGGGTGAAGGTGTGCCGCCAGATGTTGCAGGGAGTAGATATTTGTACCCTCAGCCGAACCCACGATTCCTAAACCACAAAGAGTTATATTAATGTCATATTAATAATATTATGTCGCATTTTTCGTTCTACAACATATTTGATTCCTTATAATTATTACTATTTATTTAATAGTCAAACTAGAGCAACGAGTATAATATAAGAGAACAATTTCCACATACTTCTTACATGCTTGTTTAAACGTCTGCTATTCGATATGCAACTACTACTTACAGTTTTTATTTTCAAATTTATTGTACGAAGATACAATAAGTTTCCTATGTTCTAAACCGATGAGACTATGTAGGTAACTTTGTTTCTCTTTTAATGTAATAACAGTAAAATGTAAATTATTTCGCAATATTTCATTTTATTGAATTTTTGATAATCGGATTAAACGGTAACATTTACTTTATCATATTCTTAGGATTCCTTGTAATCTGATACCACCATTAACGTTTATTTCTAAAGGGTCTTCATCCTGGTCATTTATTCACGTAGCAATCAAAAACAATTATAAAGATCCCCCGAAAAGCATCAATTTTGTTCGCCAATAAATTGCGTCTATATATCATGTGGTAAAGAACTTGTTAATCCACGGATTGGGACGATCGACGAGAGGTGTCTTCTTTTCGGAAACTTGTCTTCTTCGTATCTTTTTCATACGTGACCGGGATGAACGGAGAAAATTAGGAAAAAGTTTTCTGCGAAATCTCATTGCGTGGTCTGAGCGACTCGGAGATATTCATACAATCGAAGGAAGAAAAAGGCTGGAACAGAGAGGTGTCCCGTTGCCCTCGGGAACCGGAAAACATCTTGAAATGGTTCATCGTTGATTCATTCGCGAGGAAATCGTCGACCACCTTTTCGTCGTAGAGTACTCGGCCCCACTCGAATAAATTGGATGCCAGAGTTCCAGAGACGCAAGGTGGTTTATTACGTTGGGAAAAGGGCGCGTAGGCATCGTTAAAAAGGTGTCAGACGCAGTGTGTCCTTCATTCTTCGAGGTACCGAGGGAGATCGGCTTGTAAATACACGCGAAAACCTACTCGAAAAATCCTTGACCTTTCTCAACGTCCTTCGGATTTTTGTAGGATATTTCTTATCCGGTCGTTTCATCGTAAAGCGATAATTGAACCGAAAAACCCTGTGCCTTAAATTCGTCATTCATTTCCAATGGAATCTCCGAGAACCCTGCGACTTTGCTCGTGTTATTCTGACCGCTTAGAAACGAAAAATAATTGTCTTTCTTTATCAACATTTATATTATTTCTAACGCCGTTTAATGTTACCTTTTTGTATTATAGATAAGTGAAAGAATAAGTGAAAGTTAAGTTAGTGTCGTTCCGAGGACAAGCAATATTGAATTTCTTCCTTTGCAATCAAAAATAATTGAATCATTAAAACTACAGCATCGAATGTCTATTTAAAATAAAACGTTTACATAAATCGAAAGTTACAAACAATGATTAATACGAAATAGAAATACCGTGACTATTTTTAATTAACTTTCAACCACGCCATTAATACTTTACCCTAGTATTGAATAAAATAATAATTGAAGAAATAATGGCAGAATGTGCGGAGGTGCAACTTCGGAATAAGGGGGACGCATGCAGCAGCATAATTCAGAAGGGAAAAGGGCGCTCTTCGAGGAAGGGTGATATCTGCGAATAAGAATGGAGCAACGAACGAAAAGTAGCCGGTGGTTGGCAAGAATCGAGAAGTCCTTTTGCGTACGTAAAACAGCGCCCTTTAGGGATAAAAACGTTCATAATGCTGGAATGCAGGGGCGTGGGACCGAAAGGGGTGCTTAATAATGCAATATGGCGTCGAGGCGTCGCGGCGCTATGCCGACTATGCCGCATACCACCACCATATACGCCTACACCAGGAACCCCTGGCACCCCGAAGCAACCCCTCAACGAGGACGCCATCGGCCACCAGTATATCGTGCAATCGAATGCTGATTGGACAATATTGATGGGGCTTTCTATCCAAGATCTTTACTCCTGACTTCACCCCACCATGCTCTTTTACACCCTTTCTCCTCTTTCCTCCACCGCGAGATGCTTTTTCCAACCTCGCCTCGGAATTCCGGAAATTATATCGAGCACCAACTTTCGATTGATGCTCCCACACTTGATCCCTTATGGGGATATTAATTGCCGAGGATTCTATCGTGATTGATCGGAAACGTTAAACGAAGAGTGAGAAGCGTTAATAGGGTGATTCTGATAGTAAGAATTATCTTTATTGTTAGTTATTAGTTCGATCAAATTTCGAAGAATTTACGCACCGATTTATCCGCGTTATCGCGTATCAACGTATTTCTGGTACTTATTGATAATTAATGATAATCACTTGATAAATTGATTCCGTAGTAGTGAAAAATACGTGACATTTAAGAAGTAAGATTGATCATTAGAGAGGGTTTCTATAACGATTTTTTATTGAGGTATTTTTACTAAGTACTGATAGATTTTTAATAATTCAACAATATTTTGAATGAAAGAAAACGATGAGGATTACTTATTCCATTATTATTTGTATGTATAAGATCTTCGATTATATACTTTTAAATAGATCAGGAATGAATTTAATCCCTGCGATATAATAGACATTACATACAAATAATTAAAATTATAGTAAAAGAAATACTATGCAACGCAATCAACAACGCTATAATGAAAACATACATCGCTTTCTGCTTTAATAATTGCTTTTACTTTTATCAGTTAAAACGTCATCATTTTATGAGGCTAAAAAGAACATAGGTCCGGTTGCAAGAATGAGTAACCTTGAGGAAATACTCGGAACGTTATTCGCGGCACAAGTATGAAAACTCGCAATACTTGAAGATTCCATTCTGCAGATAACAAAGTTTGCAGAAATACAAAACAGAGGAATATTTCTGCATGCGACTGTACAAGGTCGTTCTGAGTTCCATGAATGGCTCGAACTCGAGGCACGTCGAAGGAACGATTCTTCCGAACCCATGACCTACTGGCAGAGAGACGTCTTGTCAGAAACGGCTGACTTCACTAGCAGCGCTTCGAAATTCTCCCTTAAATTTCACTCGCAAATTATCCTTATTGCTTCATTCTCTCGGAAAAAGATATCTAAATTAAATCTGCCTGGTAGAAATCCCTTTCACCGTAGTTGCGCATTTGGTGATTAAAAACACCTGATTAACCCATAAATTAAATGCCGCGTTCTTGTTATCTCAATTCTAATGCTCCTCACTGGTGCATTAATTTTAACGGTGTATTTATGCCTGTACTGTTTTCATTTACTTATATATATTCCGATTTTGAGACAATTATCTGAGTAATTGATTAATTTAGTTAAATTCATGAAATTGACTAACACCAACAAAATTTATAACAATGAATAGGCGATCCTAATAGATTTTGGCACGCTGAAAACGAATCCGTAAACCATTTTTCTCCAGTACCCTCAGTTTTCGAAAAAAATCAATTTAGAAAAAATAGTCATGTTTCTTCTTTGAACAAGATTTGTGACGCAAGTATAAAAGTTAGACAGTTTTCATTGATTGCCAAAAATTCTGTGGACTTTGGCAAATAAAATGATATGAATTACATTTGAAATATTAATTTGCAAATATGTTTAAACATTAGTTAAAGTTGGCGAGACACGCTCGGCGTGCTCAGTCATGGAGGCTCTCTTCAAGTTTGCATAAAAATTGTGACGTATATATAAGAGTTGGACAGTCTTCGGCCATTGCAAAAAATTCTGTCAACTTTTTCGAATAAAATGATATGAATTACATTTGAAATATTAATTTGCAAATATGTTTAAACATTAGTTAAAGTTGGCGAGACCCGCACGGTATGTTCGGTCATTGAGAGCCCCTTCGAGTTTGCACAACAATTGTGACGTAAATATAAGAGTTAGACAGTCTTCGTTCATTGCAAAAAATTCTGTGGACTTTTGCGAATAAAATGATATGAATTACATTTGCAATATTAATTTGCAAATATGTTTAAACATTAGTTAAAGTTGACGAGACACGCTCGGCGTGCTCAGTCATGGAGACTCTCTTCAAGTTTGCATAAAAATTGTGACGTAAATATAAGAGTTAGACAGTCTTCGGTCATTGCAAAAAATTCTGTGGACTTTTGCGAATAAAATGATATGAATTACATTTGCAATATTAATTTGCAAATATGTTTAAACATTAGTTAAAGTTGACGAGACACGCTCGGCGTGCTCAGTCATGGAGACTCTCTTCAAGTTTGCATAAAAATTGTGACGTAAATATAAGAGTTAGACAGTCTTCGGTCATTGCAAAAAATTCTGTGGACTTTTGCGAATAAAATGATATGAATTACATTTGAAATATTAATTTGCAAATATGTTTAAACATTAGTTAAAGTTGGCGAGACCCGCTCGGCGTGCTCAGTCATGGAGACTCTCTTCAAGTTTGCATAAAAATTGTGACGTAAATATAAGAGTTAGACAGTCTTCGGTCATTGCAAAAAATTCTGTGGACTTTTGCGAATAAAATGATATGAATTACATTTGCAATATTAATTTGCAAATATGTTTAAACATTAGTTAAAGTTGGCGAGACCCGCACGGCATTTTCGGTCATTGAGAGCCCCTTCGAGTTTGCACAACAATTGTGACGTAAATATAAGAGTTAGACAGTCTTCAGTCATTGCAAAAAATTCTGTGGACTTTTGCGAATAAAATGATATGAATTACATTTGCAATATTAATTTGCAAATATGTTTAAACATTAGTTGAAGTTGATGACACAATTTTAAAAGAATCTCGAAAAATGAGTGCGCAGCGCTTTTCTCGCGAACTTTAATCAATACTTAAACATATTAATTGTAATTACCTAAACTACGAAAACATTAACAACAAAGGCTTCCCCGTTAAAAAACTAATGATTTTTGTATCAAAATTTTCTTTCTATCTGCTCTAATAAACGAGATATTAAAAAAAAACTATTTGCGTTTTCATTTATGAGACACCCTATAAAAGTGCAAAATTTACGGGCAGAAAAAATGTCGTCCATCTAGCGGTGACAAGGTGGAACTTTATTCGCCACTCCTTTCCTGTAAGGGCGAGATTCATGGGCAAAAAATCCCGCCATCTAGCGGCGAAACGGTGGAACTAAATTCGTTACTCCATTCCTACAGAAAAAATGTCGTCCATCTAGCGGCGAAAGGTGGAACTAAAGCATTCACAATTTATAGCAGTCAAGATTAGTTCCACGTTCCACCGCTAGATGGACGACACTTTTTCTGCCCATGAATTTCGTCGATAAATAAGGGCGTAGTTCCACCTTTCCACCGCTAGATGGACAGCATTTTTTCAGCCCGTAAATTGTGACTATGGCGAAGGGTGAGTTTAGTTCCACTCTTCCGCCGCTAGATGGACCCAGTTGTTCTGCCCATGAATTTCGCCCTTACGAAAAACACAAATAGCTTCTTTTTAAATATTTTGTTTATCAGAACAGATACGAAAAAAATGAAACAAAAATTGATTGTCTTTTTACCGAGGAAAGCTTTATCGCTAACATTTTCGTAAATTAAGTAATTCAAATTAATAAGATTAAGTATTGACTTTTTACTTTGATTAAAGTTGACTCCTTTCACATTACCGTAAAAATTGGGTCTCTGACGGGAATTCCAGTTATTCTACGCCATAGAGCAGCATTTTTCTTTGAAAGGCGCTAGAAAAACATGCGAAACAGATGTTGATTCCGTAAATAAAAGCCAAAGAGTTGCGCATATCAAGGATTGCCAGCAGCGGTTCTCCGTCTGGTGCGCATACTCGATGCTGTAAATCCGTGACTTCCACGACTTTTTGACTTTTATTTCCGACATTAAAGTCCATTTTGCGTATTTTATGAGTGCTTTCCAAAGAGAAATGTCTGATCTAACGCATAGAGCAATTGGAATCCCCGTCAGAGGCCTACTTTTTATAAAAATTTGAAAAGAACCTCGAAAAATGAACGCGCGGAACGTGTCTCGTCAACTTTAACTAATGTTTAAACATATTTGCAAATTAATATTGCAAATGTAATTCATATCATTTTATTCGCAAAAGTCCACAGAATTTTTTGCAATGACCGAAGACTGTCTAACTCTTATATTTACGTCACAATTTTTATGCAAACTTGAAGAGAGTCTCCATGACTGAGCACGCCGAGCGTGTCTCGTCAACTTTAACTAATGTTTAAACATATTTGCAAATTAATATTGCAAATGTAATTCATATCATTTTATTCGCAAAAGTCCACAGAATTTTTTGCAATGAACGAAGACTGTCTAACTCTTATATTTACGTCACAATTTTTATGCAAACTTGAAGAGAGTCTCCATGACTGAGCACGCCGAGCGTGTCTCGTCAACTTTAACTAATGTTTAAACATATTTGCAAATTAATATTGCAAATGTAATTCATATCATTTTATTCGCAAAAGTCCACAGAATTTTTTGCAATGAACGAAGACTGTCTAACTCTTATATTTACGTCACAATTGTTGTGCAAACTCGAAGGGGCTCTCAATGACCGAACATACCGAGCGTGTCTCGTCAACTTTAACTAATGTTTAAACATATTTGCAAATTAATATTGCAAATGTAATTCATATCATTTTATTCGCAAAAGTCCACAGAATTTTTTGCAATGACCGAAGACTGTCTAACTCTTATATTTACGTCACAATTTTTATGCAAACTTGAAGAGAGTCTCCATGACTGAGCACGCCGAGCGTGTCTCGTCAACTTTAACTAATGTTTAAACATATTTGCAAATTAATATTGCAAATGTAATTCATATCATTTTATTCGCAAAAGTCCACAGAATTTTTTGCAATGAACGAAGACTGTCTAACTCTTATATTTACGTCACAATTGTTGTGCAAACTCGAAGGGGCTCTCAATGACCGAACATACCGAGCGTGTCTCGTCAACTTTAACTAATGTTTAAACATATTTGCAAATTAATATTGCAAATGTAATTCATATCATTTTATTCGCAAAAGTCCACAGAATTTTTTGCAATGACCGAAGACTGTCTAACTCTTATATTTACGTCACAATTGTTGTGCAAACTCGAAGGGGCTCTCAATGACCGAAAATGCCGTGCGGGTCTCGCCAACTTTAACTAATGTTTAAACATATTTGCAAATTAATATTTCAAATGTAATTCATATCATTTTATTCGCAAAAGTCCACAGAATTTTTTGCAATGACCGAAGACTGTCTAACTCTTATATTTACGTCACAATTTTTATGCAAACTTGAAGAGAGTCTCCATGACTGAGCACGCCGAGCGTGTCTCGCCAACTTTAACTAATGTTTAAACATATTTGCAAATTAATATTGCAAATGTATTACATATCATTTTATTGGCAAAAGTCCACAGAATTTTTTGCAATTAACGAAGACTGTCTAACTTTCATAATTACGTCACAATTTTTATGCAAAATTGAAGTTTAAAATTAAAACTGCATTATTCATTAAAATAGTCATCGATTAAGTTTGAACATGAGAAATATATAAAATGCTAACATCGTGTATTTTTCATTATATATTTTTTTAATTCGAGAATATCAATTTACAATATATATTGAATATATTATTATATATTATCCTCAAGGATTAACAATGTTATAATTACATGGAGATTATCTAATTGTTCTTAATGTTGATATTTCAGATGGGTAAATCAAAGTCGAAGAAGAAGGTAAAGTGGACAAAGAATTTAGAAGACGATCCAGTGGGCACTGGAATTCCAATTCCAAATTTACCACAGAAGTATCTTTTAATGCGTGTAAGTCCTGGAAACACGAGTGGAGAATTGAAATTCAATGCAAGTTAGATATCGTTATTGAATTTCAGTTTTTTAGGTTAAAAGCGGTACAAAAATTAGAAATGTCTTGGGTTACGCGCTGAAAGAATATCCAAATTATAATAGCGTGGTGTGGACCGCGGCGGGACAAGGGATCGGCAAAGCTATTTCCTGTGCAGAACTCTTTAAAAAGAAACAAGAGGGTCTTCATCAAATTACGAAATTACGTTATGTGGAGTGCGTTTTAAAAAATAGCGACTTACTCGATATTTACATACAAGTTTATTTGTTAACCATTCAGTTTTGCAGGTCGGAAAAATCAAAAGCTGAAAATCAGCAGGATGAAAACGCACTGACTCGACACGTACCGGAAATACATATTTTATTAGCGAAGGAAGTGAAAAATACGTCGGAATTAGGGTAATTAATCCAACGTACAGTTTTTATATATTTATAACATATTCTCTGAGGTTCTATACCTATTTTATCATTTTTATTCGTTTTATATTCATTGATACATTACGTCACCTAAAATTGAAATTAATTGAAGAGTAATTATACGCATTCTTTGAGATTTTAAATACCTTTATTTTATGTACACAACGTATATAATTGAATTCAGTAATTAACTTACATCCTCCAACCATAATTTATATATAAATAAATGCATATGTAACACTTTTACATATTTAACTCTTCTTCAGATACATTACTGTGTACTGAATTATATTGCGTTATACTAAATTATATAATATGGAATTATATTTGATCAGTTATCAGGCACCCGATGACCGCGGAGAATTCCAAAGGAACGAAGAAACGGAAAACTCGAAAAAAGGTACAAAACAGGAAGGTAGCTCCAATATGGCGTGCATCGCTGCCGAGGAATTCGCTGCGATGGGGTTGAGAACTGGGCAAAAGAGGCCAAAGAAAGACCAGCAAACAGAGGCACCCCCAAAGAAAAATAAAAAGAAAGGAGGAAGTAATCGATGATAAAAAGATATTAGCTTAAATTAAATGCTACTATTGGACAGCAGTAAATATAATTCTCACTTGAATGGTAAGAATCATTTAAGAATACTATTATTATATTTGTACGAAATATATGTAACATACTATATACGCGCATATATTATTTCTTATATGGTAACTTCATAATATAAATGTGCCGGTATTTATGAATGCGGCCTAAGTCACTTTTATCCATGCCGCTTTTAAAATAAAGGTATTTGTAATCTCAAATGTAATATCAAATACATCTAACTGAACATTATTATTAATATATATAAAAATAAAACTGGCCCAATGGTGGAGATATTGAAAGATATTGACAATAAACTGGTTTCAGATCTGAAAATCCGTCATATTTATAAGATAACAAGATTTTTATTATTCTTTCCGAGAAGATAACTTAGGCCAATCTCATAATTATCGACACAACTATGAGTGTTATAAAAATGAGGGAACAGTATGTGTATTAAGTAGAAAGTTTATTATCTATCGGTACATAGACAATCGTTACAGAAATAGTCAGACGATATATTCCTGTTGCCTCGGTTCTTCATTCTTCAGCATAATAGTTAGTCAATACATTATTCTCAAGGTTTGTATTTACAAATAATATGTACAGTATTACAATCTTGCTCCATTATGCCATGTACAACAAAGATCCGTGAACATTCGTTGCGCGGCTTACAAGCTTCTCTTATGCGACAATTGCAGGAAGCTGCATAGAAATTCGTTAAAAAACTTCCTGGGAGGATTAATTTCTTTTATTGCATATACAGCGGGTAAGTAAAAGTATTCGTATCGTATAATTTCTTATACAATTAGTCAAACATTAAAAAATGTCATCATTTTTGTAAACAGAATAAACTTGTAAAGTAGATATAATTTCATATTAAAATCGTGATGGAGATATAACTTCATGTAAAGAATATTGAAGTTCTAAACAAAATTTGTGAATGTTTTAGATATGCATACATAACATGAATTAAACTGTGTTTCAATGATGTTTAATTAGTAAACATTTTGATATACAAATACTTTTTTTACCGACTATTTTGTTCAAAATGGTGATGCACCTTAAGTATAGACACTTGCGTTAAAGATAATATACCAAGTTTTACCAACAATAAGTGATTTTATTTATTCGAAAATTCTTTACTTTTAAATGTTCATTCGAATTATTACAGTTCGATTTATTATTGGTGAAACTAAGTATCAGATGTGTTAGAGATTGTTAAGATACTCTTAGTATCTCCTTGCAGTTTAGTTTGTTGCTTACAATAATTTTCTTAAGCTGGTCACGGTTAATATTAACGGAACGACATGTGACATCAATTTCACAGCGAATTTGGTTTTACACGCTAATAAGTGATGGAGACTATTCGCTGGAGTCTAGATATTCGGCAGTGATATGAACAAAGTTTCGGCAGTGATATTGCGTCACTCAGTAAACAAGTCCAGAGAACACTTTCAGCTTTATTCTCCACTCTATCAGAATATTTAAAGACCGAAATTTTTAAAGATATTAATACTGTATACCAATATCCCTTAAGTAGAAATTCAGACATTTCCATCTAAATGTTTAAGTTCTGTATCATAATATAAGCTGATATTTGTATTGTATTGTATTGTTCTTCTTGCATCTGAAGCACCACACAGTTTTATTCACGATCAATTTTGGTCCAAAGAATGTTATTTTTGAGCTTACTCGTATTCTCTAGATTCTTGCATCAATTATTTTGGGTGTCGGAACACGCGACGGCACTCTAAAGTTCATTCGATTTAAGTTAGTATTACGTATAACACAGAAAATCAGAGACAAGTGTAACTCTTCTTCTAAATACGCTATTTCGTATTGTAATAATGTCAACTCGGATGTGCAACAGGAGAAGAAAGCTTAAAATTCTGCGCTGATTACCACACGGGATAAATACGTTATAAATAACAATACTACACTTATCACACCTAGGGCTACTAATAATACGTTTTACAAGGGTTCACCAAATCGACTACCTGAAGGCGATTATGACTTTAAATTACTCATTTAGATTGTATTTTAACTCCGTGAATTTTTTTAGAAATTAGCATTCTATTGGAGTAGAAACTATGTTCGATTCAGCCAAAAGTTTTCGAGACTTTATTTTACATTTATAATGTACCCGAATCGCGTTAGACCGACATAAGATATTTCCGATCAGATGGAAGTTTTAATCATACTGTTTTGCACAAGAAAAGGAACATCCTTGATTTAAATTTTGACAAAGTCGCAGATAGAGACATTCATTTCAATTTATTTCGGTATTGCTTTTTTACATCGAAACAGATCTTATAAATTCATATTGAAAATAAATTTGAATATTTTCATCTGTAAAAGCTGAAATCTTGTCAAGCACACGTTTCAACAAATAAATTTTTTAACTGATAATCACTGGTCTTTATAACTGATTGTGAAGTGCATGACACTTGAATACATATTAGTTACTAATTTTATGCCTAAACTTGGCGAACAAGGAAATTATTCGATCAAATTAAATAACTTATATTACAATCTAATATTTTTTCTTATATTCATATATGCTTTCGATCATTTTTGGATAAAAGCATTCGATCCGACGGAAAAGATTTCATATCACTAAGTATTAACTGAATGATTTAGTTGAATTCCTCATGCAGGTCTTGGAAAATGATGTAAAACATATTTCTTATACTGGATATATGATATTTGTAAGAGTATAAACCCGTTTTGTTATGTTCAAAATGTGGACACATGAAAAAGATGTTTCTGAGTTAATAATTTTTGTAGTTTGCAACAGTGAAAATCTCATAACATATAACTTCCTCAGTCTAATATATTATACAAAATATAACGTCTTTTAATTATCGTTATAATGTCTCCAATCAGGAAGGGAGACTTGCTAACAGTATCTTTAATTCCCAAATTGTTCCACAAATTTTAGATATTAGATATTTGGATGAGAAATTAATGTGTGTAATAAGCAGAAAATATTTGATTTCTGCAGAGAAATCTAGTTTCAAAAAATATCATAAGAAGCATATAAGTTTTGGAAACTGATCAATGACAAGGAATTCGATTAGTGTATGAATTCATAATGCATTTTAGGTGCGTTTTTAGTTACTGACCCCTTCAAGAGACTCTTACCATGTCTGGAACTATGTCAAGAGGTACTTGAGCATTATACTGATAACTCCGGTAGATCTCTCTAAACTTGACAATTCGACTTTGGACAGTATAAATGAATGTTGATGTCCTATGCTTCACTTTCGGTTGTACCATCTTCTTCCATTATCGGTACTATCAAAATATCTTTAGACATCAGACTATACTTTGTCACAAATGCTGTGAATCTATAACAAACAAATTTGCGTGCAACATTAAAGTATTACACGACATAAATGTCAATGACTTGCAGTTCACAAACAGCAGAATTACCTGCGACAAAGAAAAGTTTCATTTTCAAATTCATCAAATATTGTTCTATGGTGGAAATAGGCATGAGAAAAAATTCTATATACTCTACGGCATACAGAACCAAGTTTTGCCACTGAAGATTCCTTGATACTGACTCTGAAAACAAGATTAAAAATAAGCACCATGCTTTATGATTCTATAGTAGATAGTTCGAATCCCTTTTCAAGTTAAAAAACTGATCACAAATGAACAGATAAATTAATGTAAATGATGTACCTGCTAGGAAAATATTTATTACTGTTCAGCAGACAGGCTGCCCCATCAAGAGTATGTCTAGTGTAATCAACAGCTGGGCATTCCTTAGGTGTTTTATGAGCAGCACATAAGAATATCCATTGCTCAGTGGCTGTCATTTGGGTGCAAGTTTCTGGATGGCACTCCTCTTGTAATCTAACTGCTAAACCATTCAGTTCCATACAAAATTGCCTCAAATGTTCATATTTCCATACCCCTTCATCTTGTGTATCTGGCATTCTTAATATTAAGTCAATGTTTGATGGATCCCTTCTAATCATCTGTTGGATATATTGCTGCACAGCCAATGTGCTATCCATTTCTTCAAATGGTTCATCAGGCCACCTACTAAAATCCTATAAAAGTATCAAACTCCACTAAAGATAACTTACTACACAATTATCCAAATAAATATGTACAAATATAAGAAAAAGTATTAAATGTCAGAAGCTCACATTATCCAAACATTCAGATACATTAGATTCTTAATTATAAAAATAGAGATGCAAAGGAACGTTTAAAAGAAATTATGATATAACGTAACAAAACTAAAAGTACTGTGTCAATGTTTATTGTGTTTAAACAACCTGTCATATTTCTTAATGTAGTTTAGAAATTGAGTGTAGGGACAGTATAAATTCCCTGTACTATAAAAATTCTGCTCTTGCATGATCTACGTGCATGAAACAATTTTGGAAAAATAAACGCCTAAATTCTATTGTGTAAACAATTGTCATTTGTATGAATGGTTGTTCATTGATTTTCATCGGAACGTGAGACGGGGAAGGCTAATCGGAAGATTTCTGGAAATTCGGCGAGTACGACCAGATGCATATGAAATAAGCGTAATCGGAATTTGGCCATAGCAAAGCATTAGGGAAACCAATGTCATTAATAACCTTCGCTTTTGTTCCGGACCTATTTCTTCTTAAAATTGTGGGATCGTCCGCCATCTTCATTTTGCCAGTTGTTGCACTCGACCAGTATGCACGTCCAATTAGATCGACCAAGAAGATCCGTGGAGTTGCAATGTCCGACCAGAAAGCAGCGACACCCTTTCACGCGATAGAGGGTGTCCTTCCATTTTTTTTATTCAAAATAGAGCCACGAAGTCATATTTGATATAACTGTTATTCATTGTACTCATGAATCTCAGAGATAATAATACGTAATAATGATAATAAGTAAAACGATAAATATTATTAGATATAGTATAATAAACGCCTGGTCGGTAATATAACGCTTGTCAAAAAATAACGATTATTGCTAGAATTTGGTTTGTAAGGATTTCTAATTAAATGAATCGTATTTTTGATCTAACAATTCGCTTTATTTATGTAATGATTGTAGGTCTATATACAAGAAAAAGAATTCACAATAGATGAATGTTGTAGAAAGCAGGAATAAAGTCCAATTTTCTTATGTGTACATTGTTTCTTCAGTAACAATGAAGGATGTTGACTAATGCACTGATATAAATAATCTGGAGACTATTATTCGTATATATCTTCTTTGTCTGCAACATACTGTATTATGTCTCCAGGTTTCAATAATTTTTCAGCATCCATATCAGGTATTTCAAAACCAAATTCATCTTCTATGGCCATTATGATTTCTACATGGTCCAAGGAATCCAAACCAAGATCATCCATAAAATGACTATCCAGGCTTAACTATACAAGGTTTACAAGTGTTACAATACATGTTCTTTAATTCTTCAGGCTTCTGCACAACTCGTATGTAATTTACCAACAAACAGAAAATAGACAGAACTATCATTTTCCAATAACAAAACTAGTTTTAATACTTATCAAAGTAATTATATTTTACCAAAAATATAATGAGTTAGTATGGAATATACTTTACATATTAGTTTAGTATGCAGACAGCACGACTCAAGCTAGGTGATAAATGTATATAATTTCCCCAGGAAAAAATGATTAAATATCATCTGACAAATAGATACCTTTGTAGGATCAACTTTATCATAAAGTTTGAGCACTAATAATACTCTTTGTTTGATTGAATCAAGATTCATAGGTGCCTGCTCACTGTAGAACCGCACCTGCTTGACTCGCGTGTCCCTTAAGCCCTGTAAAATAACATATCTGACAAATACATAAAATTATGTAACCTTATCTGCAGGTATCTTTTTGTAGTTTTCCACTGTTTTCATTACACGTTTTTCTATATCCTGTTCTGTGAGTTTTGTTTCAGTCACATATGTTCTGACAAAGCCAACTTTTACCTAATCATGAAAGTATCATTTTGAATGAACATGAGCCATAATATTATAAGCAATGTAGAGATGCTTGTTGAACTTTTTTAAAATCAATTTCATCTGTGAACTAACAATATTCATTTCTTAATTGACCAATAAATTCTAAGTGATTAAAAGTTTGAGCTATGCAATGAATATCAGTAGATTTCTGAATATCATCAGTAACTAACTGTAAGTATAAATACAAATATAGGAACACATGTATTAACAGCTTCAGCATTCTATTATATTTCGGAAACTATAGCCTCAAGTACAATATTAAGTAAAGAACATAGCATGTCCGGATAATACCAGGATTGTTTTGTGTACCACTTCACATGCCCAGAATTCGGTGAAGCGGTAAAGTATTCAATCGATGGAATGAATTTCATTAGTAATCCGTGAAAGGATGAGCAAAGTTTCTCATATTCGAATAAAACTAAATTGGTTTAAGTTACATAATATGCAATTTAAACGACATCCAAAGAACCACCAAAGATTATTAATGTGTGCCATCGAGACGATGATGTTTTACCTGGGACACGAGTGCCGTGGTACCTTGACTCGCATAATGAAGAAACCTTTCATTACGCTGTAATTGCGTAATAGCACCGCGTAGGAATAATCGACTGATTGGATTTTTTAAAGTACCGGTATTTCTCGTTAAAATACGGACACCCGTGAGAGACGCCATTTTTCGATGAATGGGTGAGAATTCCTACGATAAAGTACTTTCGATAAAGCCGCGTGCGCATCCAGTCTACAGCTACCCCTAAGAGATTACGACATCGCACAAATTTGTAGAACCCAATGCGACATCTATTCATGATAATAACACACTTTTTTATGCAAATATCTGAGACGAGATATAAGTAGAACAAGCACACAAGCCGATCTATAATTCTAGAGTTATCGAGTCCTAGAGCCCGGTAACGATTTTCGTGTTATTGCTAACATTAACCACCGAATATATAAAACAGCTGTGTTTTAATGTTTTTAGTACTAAAAATACAAAAAGTAAAACATGAAATTATTTTGTTAAAAGCTCTTACATCTCTTAGCATACATATTACTTGATGTTAAAAAAAATGTATAGCAAGTATGAGAAAATGCAAAAATAACGATAATTTGTATACAATGTGGAAAATAATATTAACTTTATTTCTTAAAATGCTTAAATTCTGATGAACCAATAATTTCATAAGTTTAAATCACGTTTTATTAAGCGACTCAAAAGAATAATAATTATACGCCATGTGGATAATTAAGTTATAACGTGGGCATTCGAACTACGATAACGTTAATCAAACAACTGCAACTATTTATTTTATATCCGAAATTTTAGTTAAATTAATGAGATACCTGCCAAGTGGTACATACAATTGGGCGATATATTGTTAATTGCTAATTATCAATTACTATTCATTTCAAACGCTTAAACTAGCTATTATTTACTAGCTCTTTTAAAGTAACATTGCGAAAATGTAACTTATGCCACTAAGGTAGTGGCGTATTTAATTAATAACTACAGAATAATAAAAAATATATTACGCTGCTAGGAGCCCGCTTTCCTGCGCCCCTGGTGTGGCTTTAGAATGGCCGGTCCCGGAATTCTGTTCCTACGTCACTGATATTTCCGCATGAGCGAACTTTATCTAAACAAACCGAAAATAGCAGCACGCTTAAGGTCCGTCGACATCAAAACATTGAGATTTTTTGGAATTGGTGTACTTCTTAGAATGTTTAATGTACAGTATAAGGTGTCTTATCGATCGTATTCTGAAAGAATGCAAAATATATCTGTAGTCTCTAAAATATTGTTAGAAAACCCTGTATTCTCCTATTTTCTAAACTAATTATGCAATGATCTTCAATTATATCATTATTTATGAAGATCACGTCCTATTTTCAATAAGATTCCGTAGAAATATGACATAAATATACACATATTTACAAGTTGGAAAGCAATTTAATGTCGTAAACGATTCGAATGAGTTTACGAATATTCATTTATCTAGATTTTTAGTACTTCAGACAACACATTTAATGTCGTTATTAATGACTCTGAATGTCATTAATTCGTTCAATAGCTTGTTTCGATCTAAATCACAATGATATTTCAAAGAAACCGTGCATTTTTTGTCGGAGATTGCGGCATATACATATATTCTATTGTATATTCATTCTTAATTTAAGCATCATTTGTTAAGATTGTTAAGAATTGATAAAATTTATACGAATTCAAGAACCTCAAATGTTAATTAACATTCTAAGATCGTTATATGAACAATCTTGGCTTATACTATGTTCATACGCAATAATTTAAATGAATAGCAGTAAAATGTAAGGCATTATCGTTAACGAGTTATGTATTCTTATATTATTATTTGTTAATAACTCGTTAAAATTAATTATTTATGAAATATTCCAAAGGCATGACGACATTTTCTATGGCGTTATATGCGGGGAGTACGTAAGAAAGCTCACACGTACGAGGGGATGAAGTAGTGTTGGTAACGCTGCGTGCTCAACGCGCCGACTCCCCACTCCCGAGCATGCGCGGAACTTAGGCGCGGGGTGTGGTAAAGTCTCTCGCCGGTCGTTCCTCGAGTAGTGCGGACGTGCTTTCAGCGTGCTCCGATTTTTCGGTTTTTATTCCTCCAAAATTTTAGTTTTTCGTTTCGAAACGTGTTCTCACAAGTACCACGAAGCTTCCTCGGTTCGGTTTAGTACTTTTTTTGACAAATAAGTAGTAAATTTTCGAGTATTTTCACATAGCGTCACTTTTCTCGCGACGTACTGCGCAAGCTTCGTGGCGGCGCAATTTTTTACTGTGAATTTTCTCATATTTCTATCGATATAATATCAATTAGAGTTCGATCTTCGTAGATTTCGCGAAATTAATTCGGAATTTTCGTCTGGAAGAACGTTGTCAATCAACTACGCAGTTCAACGACGCGGTTTGGTTCGTATACCTTCGTGACCTTTCAAAGTCAAATCTTGTCTGCGGCGCAACTACGCTAGCAATACGTGTTGTCTCTTTCTCTCACGGAATTAAATTTCCGATTTCAATATGATTTCCGATAATTAACTTGCATAATTGTTGATAATTCTCATTTCTCTATACTAGTAATGCTGCATTAGTACTTGAATTTCACTCTCTTCATGTGTCATCGTATTTCATTTGGAGTTCGTTCACTCCTTTTTTTTCGTTGCTCGTTCATCCGTTGTATCGACATACAAAGGGCTTAATATTGCGCTCGAAGTGTGTGTATAACATGCAATTGTATCTTTTACTTGAATCTGTGCGTACACATAAACCTGATTTCCATACGTCTTCTCAAGAAACTTTAATCTTGCCAATTAGAGTTGCTTGAAAAACGAGGAAGCCGGTTTATTTCCTCATTTAAAACTTTGGCTATTGTACTCGATTTTGGCTACGACGATAGTCATCCACCATGAATTCAAAATATATTTAATATTATAATATGTGCAATACTTTTTGTATTACATGTATAATGGTATTATATTATATTTTCAACGTTTATTGAAGATTTCAATTTTTATTGACATTCGTAGAACCGAACAAACGCTTGGCTTGAATATTTCTTGTGTTTAATATTTCTTCTTTCCAGCAATTTTTCGATCGCGCGCAATGCGATCTTAGAGTCATTTGCTTCCGGAAAAAAGTTCGCGAAAATTAGAGTCAGTGTTGTTCGCCGGAAATAAGAGTTCGGTCGCGATATTAGTATCTAGAGTTATAAAAATCTTTTGCAATTTGCTCGCCCGCGATAATTAGAGTCAAAAGGCGATTCCTGCGGAGAGGTCCTCCATCGGGCATGGCTGCAGCGAAGGGATCGGTAAGTTTAAAAATCCATATTTAATTTCTCTTTTCCAATTCTAATTTTCCAGTAAAAACTATTGTTCAATTCAACCGTTCCTCATATTGGGAATTTTGATGAACATTGTCTTATGATGGATTTCTTCTTTCTTGTTACAGGATAAAATATCGCGAGTGCATCTTTTTTCGGCGGAGAAAATTAAGTCGGCTGCGACTTAAAACTTGCTACATAATGGACTCTAAAATCCGTTTCGGGAGTGTTAAATTCACGATCGTAGGAGGTTCCAGCTGCACCAGCATCATCTTCATCATTGTCTTCAACACCATCTTCAACCTACTACAGGCAGTTTCAAGACATCAACCGTGAGTCACAAAAGTTTTCAATATTCTTCATACCCTCTGAACCGGCTTTCAATTTTCAAAGTTTCTAATTTAGAGTCTTGTCCCCCCGGTATCCTATGCCGTAGGACGATTGGTCCGAATCGGTATGGGGTGCCGGTTTTAATTCTTTCTAAATATTTGCGAGCATAGCGACCGCGAGCAGATTCTACTTGTGGAATCTGCTCGTGGGTAGCATCAACATTGAATGTTTTATATTTATTAGCTGAGGTAGGCCTTCTTGTCTTGTTTGTAGCTTCGCGGTTTCAATTATAATATGCATGCGCGGATTATTTCCGCCGATTGTAGAGTCTCGTACCGCGGTATCGCGAATCGCGAATACGCGAGTCGCATGAATTAATTGCGACTTTATTTCACTTTATTCGATTAAAATTGGATCATGCATCCGATTTGATATTATAAATTAGTCCTTATTAATTTGATTATACATCAATATGTATTCACTAATGTGCATTTCGCTTCGTCCGATTTTCGTTCGTACGCTTGACGCAAAAAATGGTTTGTTGATATGAGCAAGAAGGCAATTCGCGACGGGTTGATTCTGGAGTTGAACGACGAATGTAATGTCTTCGACGAAAGGGTCACCCGAGGTTACTTAAAGATTTCGATTTCCATATGTACTTTTCAGTACGTATATTCATATATATATAACTTGAACTTGAATTTTTCTGAATATTAAATGAAATATTGTGATACCCCTTTGCCACGCGTCACTGAAATAAAGAATACACCCTTCCCCACCCTCGTATAAATAAAATCTTCAGCCCTCCCTTTATGCAAATGATTTAAAATAAAGTCAATTTAGTCCGCTCAGATACTTATTCTTCCACTCTGTTAAGTGAATTATTTAGTCAGGATTTTCAGCAAACCTCAAACTCCTGTGTACTGTGTTCATTTATTTAGTCTTAAGGCATGTCCATTTTATTTAGCTCGCAATTATCCGTGGATCTTAGATGTGATACGGATGAATGCGGCCGGTGGGCATGGGTTAATTTTAATATTCCCTAATCATGATTTCGCGGTCCGTGCACGACGCATTACCACACGTGTGTATGATCGGTTGTTTTCGTGGGATTGCGTCGGTTTTTAACTTTTAAGTAAAGCCATGAACTTCCTTGCGAGGTTGGCGAGCCCCCAGGGGTCCGTCTACCTCACTTGGACGTGAATCTCTTTACTTTTGCTATCCATAATGTCGTAATAGATTTTAAAATATAGTCATCTGCTATATTTTATAGTTTGACGACTATGCGAGTAGCTTCCTTTTATTCAAGTTAAATTAACTTGAGATAGAGTCGACTATCTTCCAGTTACTTCGTATAGTATCCCTCTCGACACAGCATTACCACGGGGCGCTGTCTTTCGGCATAAGTCGTCTCTTATGTGGTGACCCCTCCGAAAATACCTATTCCTAAAAAATAACCTATACGAAGTAATTCTTGGAACGCGAGTTTATATTTGCATATATGCTCAAAGCATAAAAATTCGCAATGGAACGCAGCCTCTGTCAGTCGATTTCAGGAAAAACGGTACGTACATTTTCGTGGTATGAGTTTGGAATCGAGTTCGGGTGTCGGAGGGGTCCCGGGACCTTCTCCCTAGTGTAGGCTTTGCACCCAGGGCTCATGAATGAGAACCGTGGAGTGGGTTGATGCTGATTGTGTTGGTGTGCCTGATTTGCTTTTTGCCATTTTAAATATAGCTTGAGGGAGGCAGGTAGCATATTTTCTCTAACTTTGTGTGCTTGATTATGACCTAACTTTAAGTAGGTAAGGCCAGGGCTGAGGACTCACCTTCGGTTAGCATTGATAGGCGATCTTTGTAAAGGTGTGATCCCTCACCTGGGAACTGTTAATAAATTAGTATATCATCACCGATATGCTAAAGTATTAATGTATTCATAAGTATTAATCCTAGAACGCACGTAGTTTAACAGGCTGCAGTGGTTCTTAAACACCGGTTTCTGAATTCGCTGAGTCCTTAAATCACGGACTAGTAAGGTTGTTCTTTCAGCACGTGGATTGTATTCTGCTTGGACATTCGATTAAATGTGTACAGGTACGAGCATCCATTTCGTTAATATGAAATGGCTGGGCGTGCTCTGTGCTAGGATACCAGTAAACTTTTTGTTATATATCTAACTTCATATCTAATTTCTGTCGAAGTCAAGTCAATCTCAATATTATCCTATTAAATTGAATTAAATTCAAGTATTTTTCGGAGAATGTCACCGAAAATATTCTATTCGTGGGTACTCCAGAATGTTTCACCGCAGGATATTCCGGAGAACGTTCAGTCTTTGAATGTTAAAGGGTATTCGACGGATGAATGTTCGCGGATATTCAAGAATAATTCAAGTTATGTAAATGTAGCAAATGTAGTTTATGAGCTGGTTTATTGCACCGGAACACTCGTCGTTTCTGTGGAACCACCAGTTCTTTGTACGAAAAGGGAATGTCCGAGCAAATACTTTTCACGCAACGCGGGATGAAGAGCCAAGTGCGAAGAGCCCAAGTGGCGAAGACCTATTTAATGACGATTCATCTTCGGATGGATCGTCATTCTTATGCTATTAAGTCGCTATGCTCGCTAATTATATTTTATTCTGACCACCCTGACTACCCTGCCCCCATACCCCCTTGTGAACCTGGGACGCAAACATCCGCGTCGCGAATCTTTAAGAAATTTGATTAAAGTTATATTTATTCCAATAATAGTTTCATATCCCTACAAAGTTTTTACTCTTTCCAGCAAACTTTTATTATAAATAACTTGAGATAGAGTCAATTATCTTCCAGTTGCTTCGTATAGTATCCCTCTCTACACAGCATTACCACGGGGCGCTGTCTTTCGGCATAAGTCGTCTCTTATGTGGTGATCCCTCCGAAAATACCTATTCCTAAAAAATAGCCTATACGAAGTAATTCTTGGAACGCAATTTTAATAAATTATTAAAATCGGGTGAATTTTTATATTTCTAGGTAACATAAATATTATTGAAATCGAGTCAATTTTTATATTTATAGATTATATGATTTGAAGTCTTTTTCGAAGAAGTATATTATGAGTAATTTTTATTGAATTAGTAGTGTTCGAACTCCGTTGCCCCGCGTCCCCAGGGTTCACACACGAAAGCTGAAATTACGGCTTTCAGTATATCTGGAATGGTCATATTTGGAATATGACAATAAGGCCTAAAATTGGTTGAATGAGAGTTCCAACCAATTCATCATAGGAGGCCTGTTCGAGAATATAATAATACGAACTCCTTCAAGACGCATTATTATAACGATTAATAACATTACTTAAATCAAGCATTAAATGCAAAATAATAGATTTCACGTTCCCTGTATATATGGAGCATACTCAAATATCATTTCTGGCACATATCGTCCGGATATTGCAATTTTTAAGATCTCAAGGAGGAAGACAATATTTGTCTGCCAGCTCTTTAACGTAAATTGCAACTATGTATACAGAAATAGAAATATATAGTTGAAATTTATGCTGAAAAGTATGGAGGATGAATTTTGTTGGAATTCTTGCGCGATTAAAAATTGTTATCCAGCAAATTGGATCAGAGGCGGGACTTGGATATGATCAGTTTGTTATTAAATATAATGGATTTCATATTACTGTCATAAATATTTCTTGCAAATATATATAAATGAACAATTGTATCACAATATATATTTTTCTAATATGCACTTGGCAAAGTATCCGAATAAATACTTTCGATAAAGCGTTTTGAAGGAGTTCAATGCCCAAAAAGAGGCACGAGAAGGAAGGGACCTCCATGAGAATTTTGAACTCTCCGGAGAGTTGAGCCTTGTTTGCACAAAATCCTTTGGGGGGACGTAGGAGAACTGGTTCATTGCACGAGTACAAACTCCGAGGGCGGTTTGTCGTAGACTTCCGAGGTCTTGACCTGGATCGATTTAAACAATTGAGAGGGTTGTACGGAGTCCACTGTGGCAACTCTATCCGGATAGAGTTCGGACCGTCATTGCGAAAATTCTCGATGATTTGTTTGATCGAAACAGTTCGAGGTGCCGAGGGGGTTGGAGCGATTGTAAAAGCTAACTGACGAGTCACTCGAACCAGTTCGGCTGTTCAGAACCCTCATTTTTATGGAAATACAAACGAGAGAGAATTTCTACCTGTAAAATGTACCATATTTTAACACCATTTTTGGTAATGTTTAAGCAAATAACACCTCGAGATCTCATGGATTTGAGCGATGATCATATTTATTGTTTCTTGTGAGAAAGTGTAATTAATTATATGCATATTTACTTATTGATAATAATGATAAAATTGATGATTTCAATGGAAATCAAATCAAATGAAATATAGAGTAATGTGAAAGAGGGTTCTGGAGAGTTAAGGTAGTTCAATGAAAGAAAGCCAAATTTGATATTGCAAAAAGCCAAGCGTTTGTGAAAGGTTAATTTTCATTACACAACACTGTTGGAACATCTTATCATTGATGATTTATAATGAAGTTGTCTATTCTTTGCACCTTCCGTGCTTTAATGAAATATTTAAACATTTTCATTTTTCCAAGTATCGCTATTTTATATCTATATTTTCTATGAATCAATTATTTCTTATACTAAAATGTGCTATTTTCTGATTAAAAATATTAAACGATATCAAATGATTTAGGTATTTTTAAACTTTTTTCCTGGTGGATATTATCGTCACGGTTAAAATCGGGTAAAGAAAGCATTTTTATGTTCAATAAAATTTCACTTTTAGTAGCTTTCAATAAATATATTATTATATCACGGCATGTTCATATATGATATATAATATTCAGTCGCACGTGTCCGAAAATCACGTGCTTTCAATTTTTGCTTTGCTTTATATCCGTTTCTTGAGAGGTATACGGAAATGTTTTCCCGTAAACTCAAGCATGATGCTAATTTGCAGTTGCATATAAAAGCCATGCAGGAGGATGAAATTTGTTAGGCCTTTTATTTCGTTATGTCACAATATCGTGACAATATTGGTATTTAAATTCGCAAAGTTAATTTGGAATACCTGAAGTCTGTGAAATATCGAGGAAACACAGTTGCGAGTAAAGTTTGGCATTGCATCGACGCGGTCATCGCAATGCTGAATGCATTTTTTCATTTTTCGACGAAATGGATTTTCTAAAATCCACTAAAAATCCCGCTTTTCCTGTTCGAACACCAGAATTGGACAGTCGCATCGCGAATAGATTCATTTGATTTTCATCCTTAAGTAGGATGTTTCGAGTTGTCGGCGATTTATTTCAAGGAAGACGAATAACTCCCTGTTAATTAGTTTAATTTTAATCGTTCTTTTCGGAAAAAATGCCTGATTTTTCCGGGCCAGTTTTCGATCGCGTTATACCCTAATCGGGTTTGATTTTTTTCTTCAACCCTAATTGGGTTCATTCTTCCATGATTGAATAATTTCAACTCTCAGTTAGTTTCATTTTCTCGCAGTTCTGCACATTGTTTTGTTTCTCTGCTTCGATTCCACACCGCCCCGTTAGCTCTGAACTGTGCTTTTGATTAGTTTATTTCGAGAGTTTAGATCGATCACATTTTCGAGAATTCCATTTTGTTTATTTAAACTTCCATTTCGAAATCGGTCCGGGATAAAAATCGTAGTTTATTACATGCCCATTTTGCCTGGTCCGCAGTCAGCCGTGGATCTCAGATGTGAATCGGATGGATGCGGACAGTGGGCATGGTTTAAATTTTGTATTTTAACCATTTATAATCTGCGACTGGCAGGGGTTTTTGCGCTCCGTGCACGACGTATTTCCACATGTGTGCGTGTGCGGTAATTTCTGTGGAATTGCGTCGGTTTTTTGAGTTTTGGTAAAGCGAACAATTTTCTTGCGAGGTTGGCGGCCCGAGGGCTTTGTCTACCTCGCTTGAAAGTGAATCTCTTTACTTTAGCCGGCCGATTTAGTCTACCAAACCATAGTCTACTCTTGACTATGTACGTTTTTTCGACTACGAATGTACGTAGTCTTCAATCTCAAGTAGCTTCCTTTTAATCAAGTTATGTCAGCTTGATGTAGAGTCGATTTTCTTCCGGTTACTTCGTACAGAGAGCTCCTGTGTGACGTAAATGGAATCGCGATCGCGGAATGTACCATTAAAAGGTACCTGTAGTATACTTTGAATTTTTCATATGCTTAAAGCATATTCGCCGTGGATCACAGCCTTTTGCCAGTCGATTTCAGGATAATTGGTATCGGTTTTTTCGTGGTATGAGTTTTGTATCGAGTTCGGGTGTCGGAAGGGTCCCGGGACCTTCTCCCTAGAGTGTGTTGGTGTGATTGAGTTGCTTTTTTGCCATTTCTAAATATACCGTTTGGTAGGCAGGTAGCATACATTCTCTAGCTTTGTGTGCATGCTACAAATTTAATTTTAAGTAGGTAGGGCCAGGGCAGAGGACTCACCTTCGGTTACTTCTCCGAGGCGTTTTCGTAAAAGGTGAGATTCCTCACGTGGGAACTGTTAATACCTTAGTATATCTCGGCCGATATGCTACTGTATTAATGTATTTATAAGTTCATTGAATTTCGTTTTAAATTCCGTCTTGTAATCGTCCGGGATGATGATTGTAGTGTATAGAACGACCGACGAGCCAATTATTATCTTCGTTCACAATAGCTTTGCCTCGGGTAGGTCGAGTCAAGTACCTTTTTATAACTCGTGCAAAACGAGATGTTTACGGTTTTGCATGGGTGTAAAAGGGGAATTTTGTTCAGTTCAGCATGTACATTTTTATGCTGAATATAAATTAGAGTTAAAATTTTGTTGAAAAGATTGGGAGGTAGGATTCTACCTCCCGCCCTCCGATAGGGCGGGTCTCGAAGCAGCCTCCTCCACGTGGTGAGACCTGGGCAATCGGAATTATTTGTCGTGTAATAATGATACGAAAATAATTTGAAGCCATCCTCTTATACTATCAAGTTTATTTCGAATTATTTCGTATTCCTTTACCTAACAAGAACCAGCATTATAATTTAGTTGCCGGTTTTATTACACCATAAATAATTTCGAGCGAATCGGCTGCAGGTTATTTTACATTTATAAGTGGAACAAACACAATTTATAATTGTAAAATAACCAATCCATAATATTGGTAGATTGTGGATTCGTTATTGTTAACGAATTACATTTAATATTAATCCACCATCTACCATCGATATGGACCATTTGGAAACAAAATTCACGACTTCCATTTTTTACCCACAACAATTTTTAATCCGCTCCTTCCGACACAAAATCATCTTACAATGTTAGAACATGTTTATACATCATCCACCATTGATCTGTGCCACTTAGGAGCAAAATTGGCGACTTTCAATTTTTGCTGATATTTTAAGGTGTACCCCTTTACATTTTTGCGACTTTGGATTCACCCCTTTTTGACAAACAAAAATTTTTAAACCACTTCTTTCGACCAGAAATCGTCCTAGAATATGTTTATACATCATTTGCCATCGATTTGGGTCAGTTAGAAGCGATTTTGGCGACTTTTAATTTTTGACCATTTTTGAAGGTATACCCCTTTACATTTTTGCGACTTGGGTTCGACCCATTTTTGACCATGGTTGAATAATAAGTCGTTATTTTTGGCAGAATGCACTTTGATTGCGTGTAGTTTACAATTTCTTTTTACTCATTTCTCGTCTGTCGTTGACTTTCACCACGCTGGTAATATTGAACTGGATCACGAAAGCCCATTTAGCTCTGGGGTGCTAGCACCCCAGAGCTCGTAGGACACTGAAGTACATTGGAGAATGAGTCTATTTTTATCTTGTTCGTAACCAACTTACTTACATTAGTGGTATTTCCGAGTGAATCTTTATTGATTTACTTCAAATGGTCTTCTGCACAATTCTCTGACGTAGGATCATGCAAATCATGTTACCACGCAGACAATTGTATTTTGAACCTGTGAACGTCTTATCTCGTCTATAATATAAAGATTTGAAGAAAATGTTTTGAAAGTTTAATGCAATCTTAAAAAAAAGTATTAAAATTTAAATCGAGGGGTCGCCCCTTGTATTTTCTTTATACCTTGGACCCGTTTGAATGGAATAAACATTGATTAAAAGGTATAAAAGCAAGTATCGATAATCATTTGGAAGGTGAAAGTTACACGGCACACTTCTTGAAATTCGAACCTGAAGTACAAATTCAGTACGATTGAAGAGGAACCGGTTTCCAACATGAAATACATCATGAATATTTGGCTATTTTTTGTAAGTATTTCGTAATACGTGTTAAATAAAACATAATATCAGACCAGCATCTACGTCGCTTGTTCTATTCCGTAAATTACAAAGCATTACTTTAGTTCGAAACTCTGAACATATCAATTTCTTTCGTCACAAGTTCACCACACTAATTTCGTTCATGCATGTCCTCGTAAGCTAGTAAAAAAGGTTCTTAAACTAAAAAGATACATTATCATATATATGGCAATTAAATATTTATAAATAATTTAATCCGCAGTGTATGAAATTTATTTTTGAACGTACGTTCATTTTAATTACCCCATTCTTTTCTTGCTTGTATCTATTATCGTTGTATCGAATAGTACCATGGAATTCCACGCAGTACTGTTACGTACAATTCATTCATTAAATTATGTTGGTCCAGACGGTTTGGTAACTGGTGATTGATATTTGGATATTTAATAAAGTTAATATGAGTGTAGTTACTTACGGAAATTGGATTTGGGAATTATTAAGTATAAAGTGGACAATGGATAGCAATACATATACTATTTAATTAATACATAAATTTTATTTTTGCCTTATACGTTTACATGTTTCAATATATCCAATTAGTACCGCGGAAATTCTCTGCAATTTTCATTCGAAATGTATTTTGTTCCCTCGGTTGAAACTGCGGATGTATCGATTATCACAATAAAAATCTGTTCGGAATATGCATATATTAAAATAAATTCTGTATGAATATGTAATAAACTGTCACAAGATAATAAACATCAATCTGAATATTTTAAATAGAAGACATGATTACGTCTTTTTCGCGGTTATCTTCACATCACCAACTGCCACTTGCTGCAAGAATACTTTCCGCTATATGAATTGCAGTTATATGCATATTCGAAATTTGAACATCAGCATTATGTTAAATTAAATATGCATGGCTTACAGATAATTACCCGTATCTTTATTGATGCCTGCCTCATGCGCGTACATTTTTATATGATATTGAATAAATACATGGAAATGTATCTTTGAAATGTACATTGTTTCGCAATATCATAGACTTTCCATCCATGGATAACTTTAACTCATTCCAGTTAAGAGTGCTATAAGCGCGCGCATTTCCCATTGTTTTATCCCCTACTTTATCGGTGCCGCGGGTAGGGCACTTCATATCCACGATGCAATTTTTAGAGTTTTTGAATTTCTCGCGCTTATGAAGGCAATACGGATATTCTTTATGAAAAGACGTGACTTTGTTTTAGAAACTAAGAAAGATCGTGTTAAAAAGAATCTTATAATATGTGAATTGTACTATATTAGAAAGTTTACATTTTTTTATATACACCGTATACATTCATTTGGGCCCTGCAGGAAATATTATCATACGAGAGTAAGATCAATTGCTGATTGGAGCAGAGAATGGTAACGGAGGGTGGGGGGTCTGCGCGCATCGAATGAAACTCGTTCGATTTTGTAGCACTCAACTGGAATGACATAGAATTAGAAATATAGATAAGCATATATAGTATTATGTAAGTTTATCATAATCTTTATTTACTTCGCTGTCATATTTTTAAAATATGTATAATCAGAATGAAAATGAATGCGTAAAGCTCTGCATATTCAATTCGTTTACAATATCGGAACCAATTAAACTTTTAAATACATTGTAATTCATCGATGGACACTTGTATTTTCTGTTATCATTGTACGTATCATGGATTTTAAAAATCCGCGTGATTCCTTTGATAATAAATGCGTTATTCCGTTTGTTTAGATGATTTCTAGAATCTGTTTCCTTGGTACGATTAGGAGTTTGAATTCATCCTCTGTGCTTAAATATTCCACTTCAATGTCCAGCAAGAAATTTTCTCTTCCAGAACGTTTGAAGGGCAGTGAAAGATCTCTTTGGTAATTAAACTGGTACACATTTATTGATGTGATACCATATATTTAGTTTAAATTGCAACTTGTCTTTAGGGTAGAGTATATTCAATTAGCAGCACAATATAAACCAATAAATTTGGGGCAAGGTTTTCCTGATTATCATGCACCTGAAGAAGTAACAAAAGCTTTAGCAGATGCTGCTACTCATTCAGATCCGCTTATGAATCAATATACTAGAGGATTTGTAAGTATTTCATACTAGAATATCTTATTAGTACAACAGTGTGTACCTATCTTGTTACTTCAGGGTCATCCACGGTTAGTAAATGCTATATCAAAGCTATATTCAAAGCTATTAAAACGCAATATAGATCCGCTTAAGGAAATTCTTATTACTGTTGGTGCATATGAAGCTTTGTTTGCAACGGTACAAGGTCATACTTGTCCTGGAGATGAATGGATTATTATTGAACCTTTCTTTGATTGTTATGAACCTATGGTCAGAACTGCTGGTGGAATTCCCAGATTTATACCTTTAAGACCAGTATGTAGAGGTTATCAATGATAGTTTCAATACTCTTATTTGGTTTTGATGTTTTTTATGTATGCTAATCGTCCCTTAGAAAGCCAAGAATGGACTCATTTCTTCCAGTGATTGGGTGTTAGATGAGAATGAATTACAAGGTCTGTTTAATAATAAAACGAAGGGTATTATTATCAATACCCCACATAATCCTATAGGAAAGGTGTTTACATATGATGAATTAAAAGTTATTGCTGATCTTGCTAAGAAATGGGATGTATTGGTGGTATCTGATGAAGTTTATGAGTGGATCACATATGAGCCATATAAACATGTCAGGATAGGTAATGTTTGATGAGCAATAGAAAATAAGTGAAGAGAAAGTTTGGTCTAAAATTACTGGTTATATTTTAGCAACTTTGCCTGACATGTTTGAACGTACTATTACTATTGGGTCAGCTGGCAAAACATTCAGTGTAACTGGGTGGAAAATAGGCTGGGCATATGGTCCGGAAAATTTATTATTTAACTTACAAATTGTACATCAAAATTCTGTTTATACATGTGCTACTCCAATCCAAGTAATTTTTAAATGATCTATAATTGCCCTGTGCACTCATAAATACACTAATATCTATAATTGATTATAACCCGTTTTTACATCTAGGAAGCATTGGCTGAGGGATTTGAGCGGGAAATAGCACGGTTTGATCAACCAGATTGTTATTTTTCTCGTTTGCCAAAACAATTACTGCCAAAACGTGACTTTATGATTGAATTTCTTACTGATACTGGAATGTCCCCAACAATTCCAGATGGTGGATATTTCATGATAGCTAATTGGACAAGTTTAGAGAACAGTGTCAATTTAAATGAAGAGACTGATCAAAATAAAGATTACCGGTTTACAAAATGGATGACAAAAAATGTTGGTGTTCAGGGTATTCCTGTATCAGGTTTCTATAGTTCTGAGCACAAACATATGGGGGAAGATTATGTACGGTACTGCTTTATAAAGGTAAAAAATTAATTCAAATGGCCAAGAAGGGTAGCAAAAGTTGCGTTTTACGAACTATGAACTACGTTCTCCCGTTTTATCTTTTTGTAGGAGGATGAAAATTTATCGAACGCAGCAAACGTTTTAAAAAAATGGAAGTCTGAGCTATGATTATGAACTGAATAATTAACTTTTAACTGGTATTAACTAACAAATGAATATACCTATATTGTTATGATAATAACATATACCCATATATAATATAAAACTATTTGTTATGATAATATACTATTTTACATTCACCCTACCATTTGAATGAATGGGATTTTTTACGAAGAAAAGTCACCGCGAATCCATCTTTTTGCATCTCTAGTATCGTTCCCGAAAGTTTTGCCGAATCTGCCAAAGCATACATGTTGAAATATTATATTAAAGAGACATTGGAATACAGCGACAAAAAATATGAAACATTATCATAAATTATACCTATACATGGCCCCTGGAACATGGCCGTGATAATTAGGTATTAATCCAACATGTTTATGGTAAATTTCTGTAGGTTGTATCAAAAGTGGGGGGTCCTGTCGCGAAATTGTTACTGGTGCCCATTCCGTGCTTTGTCTTTTCCGATAATTAGACGTAAAGTCACATAATGCGCTGTTCGTGGCAGGCAAATTCGATGCTCCAAAATGAGAATAACCATACGGTATATGGCCTGCATATCCTATTCAAATAATAACATACATAATTTTGTTAAACTTTGGGAATGTTTTAAACTGGCACGACTACATCGTGTCATCAATAAACATCGTCTTCAAACTCACTGCGGGCATTCTCTCTAATAAAAGAATACCGCATTCTATTTTCGCTGTCTGTAAGGCCCATCTTAAATAATCACTATTTATACATTGAATTTCAAAATATTTTTATGCGCATCGTCCCCTTTTGATACATGACTACGGTGATAGTAAATAGATGCGCGTAAACGACGGAAGTATTTTGAAAAGTGGTTAAATTTTTACTGAAACAATTGAACCTTACAACTGTAAATATAGAAATTCGATAGCATTCTGTCGATAGTAAGAATGAGTCACGATGATACATGTTTTTATGCGATCATGAATTTTTCACACGCGTCGTGCACGCTCGGAAAACTTGGGAAAAATTCACGATAGTTGAACAATTAGATTCAACCACTTACTACTAATAAAATATTTGTTCGGATTAGCATTATCCATAAAATATGGAGATGGAGCATGATCCCTGGGAACTTCGTATTGTTCATCTAAGGGTACATTTCTCATCACACCCACACAATCAGGCCGAACAGAAATCATCGGCATTTTGAATTGACTTTTAATAAGCTATATGAAATCATTAGTAAAGGATGAAATGATTGAGATCGGTAACTATCACCGGGTTTTAATACATTAAGTCGCTCATTTCTTTATACGAATTCCTTACTAAACGATCTTCTACATTTCGAGGTTTTCCTTGGCCACTCTGAAGGGTCATTTCTTTCTCAATTTTATTCAGTGCCGCCTTGTTTTTTAGTTGGAGTCTTTCGAATTCGGCTATTCCTTCTGTAGCGAGAACTGTATACCTCTGGCCATTTCTGGCATTTAAATTTGGGGTAAAACCTAAATCACATACATTTTATCTCACTCTAAGCATATTTTTATTAAAGAATATTCTTTTTTTATAATTGTTGAATTTTTAGTTTTATAGATAGGATAGAAATACCTTCATATCCGGCAATCATCGGGTGAATATATACAGGATCAGTTCTTTTAAATCGTGCGTTCACCGTGTCGATATCATTTTTCGGTGGTCTGGCGACCTAATATTTCAATAATTATGAAACCCCGCAATATTCACAAGCAACAAAATAAGATGTGGATGGCTCATTTTTAATTACTTCATAATCGTCGACCGCTCGATTTGATAAAATAAGAGTCTGTGCATGATTCACTGTAGGATCAAGAAGGAGTTTGTGGGTAACACTTCCGTAAGTTTCGCCGCATCTATAACGATATTGTGGAGTGTGTCCGGCATATCTAAAATTTGGTAAAATTAGGTTAAATTACACGGGATATAAAATATGAAGCAAATATTAAGGCTACCGGAGAGTAATCAGTTCGGGAATAAAGAATTTGTTCACATCGAAATTTGTGAATTTGATTTTTTCAAAAAGGGAATTATACCTTTGGAGATTCGTCGGTCAAGGATCGTAGATAACGATGGGGATTATCTAATAGAATAATGTTTAATATGAAACATAAATGGAGTTTCAGAAAGTATGTGAAAAATAATTGATTACTTTCCGGTACCCCTAATATTAAAAGCCAGTATTATCATCGTTTACCAAGAACTCAAAGATAGAATACATGTGAAGCTTCACAACTAATGATTAGCTGGAAATCAGATGGGGGTTAAATATTTACCCTGGTATCAAATGGGGTTCTACTGTAGATAATATTTCTACTCCCGCAGTCATAATGTAAATATATCTTTTCCAAATTTTAGTCCGATATGGCCAGAGTAACTGAAATTTTGATGATTCATATGGCACCTCTTTATACCTGCACTTTAATTTACTGACATATCGCTAAACAATTTGCTACTTCATTTTCTCGAAAGTTACGTGAAACTTGTCGTGCAATAAATTCGATTGGAACGATTTAAAAAGCGCATAATTCTTAAAGATATAAGCAAAACTTCCAATAAACGTTTACTAAAACAATTTCTCTGAAATTCTACAACCACCATATGGTATAAAATTATGTCGAAACAGTGATAAGTTTATGGACAGCACTTAAAAATCATATCTTTTTATCACCGTTTCCCAGGAAATGAAAGATTGTCTTTATTGATCAAATCGCCACGATACTTTTACTTTTAGTAAGCTTTATATATCGCAGGCGTCATTAACTGCATAAATGCGGAAGGCATTTGAATTTCACGGTTACTTTCGATGAATAACGAATTAGGCAAATTACTAATTGACCGGCAGAGGGGCCCTGGTGTGGAGAGAAGAGGAAAGAAGAGGATTTTGTCGTGGTAGGGAGAAGGACATGTTGCGTATGAAACGCGTGAGGTGTATGATTAACGTTTTGCTTTGCAGTTTTCTCGGGCCCACCGTAGCGAAAAGAACTCGTGAGGAAATCCTCGGAAAGGTGTTTTATTGTTATGTGCCAACTTCGTCACTGAAAACTTGTCCACAATATAACGCCTGCATACCAGCGTTATTCAAAATGACTCGTTTCGCAAGGAAAACAAAGAATAACCCGCATACTGAATCTGCGTCGCGGATGGATGAATATAAACATTTTTAATATGACGAATGAATTCGTTTGTCAATGCAAGACTTTCTTCGTTCATTGTTGGGTACTTGTGACTATTTATATTTATTAGACATATCTTACTTCGTTTTTCTTGCGGTACTTTTTGCAAAAGTAAGATACATTTTCTCTTTGGAGACATTTAAGTGCAATAACCTGAGGTATGAGATTTAAGGAGCAGAGATGTGTGCAATTTTATGAAATCGTGTTCCGTGAAATGATGCGTAGAAATGTGAAATGGGGATCGGCAAGAATTCGTTTTTATACAAATTAATGAGTGTTTATTAGTTTGCGGAAAAGTATGTGGTTCCACAAGGAGATGAATTCCGTATTTTATGTCGACGCTGATGACAGAGCCGTGGACTTCGCGAAAAACGAAAGGGTGAGTTATTAGATTTCACTCTTGTTTTGTTTACATCGGATAAAGCTGCCACTTGTACTCGGTAGCTCTAAATTCCCCAAATAGAACCTCGCAAATTAACACATCCCTTGCAATCGTTCTTCACTGATCAATTAAAAGTCTGTCGCCAATACATTTATCTTCCTTTATAGAACGATAAGCTATTTTTATATCGTGGTCGATAACACTATTGGAAATATTTTATCATGAAAGTAAATCTAATGTCTCTATTGAAAAAGTACGATTGCTTTCAATATTGGCAGTTAGGTTAAAAATCAATTTTCTTTGTTTTTCCATTGGCTGAATGCTGTATGCACTAAAGAAAGAGAAACGCAGTAGAAAATATGCCAACGTGAAAACCGTTCTGCGTGCACTGCTACACACATCTAGTCTTCTAATATCATTAGTCTACGGAAAAAAGTGAAACTTGTAAGAACTAATACTTAACGGTATGCCATGTTTATGAGTTCCGTGCGTATTTCAACGGGCAGAATAGTTCAAAAAACGTAAAACTACTCGCACGTCCCGATCTGATACTTCTCATTACAGTATTTTTACTGTAAATATTACATTAAAATATTAGCCCTTTCCACTCGAAGACGATTCTCTGTCAACGATTAAAATCAACGATAACTGGAGACAATTTTAATGCCGCCACTCGAGTGCAAAGGTTTAACATCATATCATAATTAATTTATCATTATATTGATCGTCACTGTTATAAACAATTGTTGATACTACTTATCAAATGCTTTAGATATTGCTGTAGAAATTGTATCAAAAGCGGGAATAACCGGGAAGCCATTTCTTCTTTTTCATAATGTGCATTGCGGTATCATAATTAATTTATTATTCTACGATTTCTTACAAAATGCTCCAATCAATTCTTATATAAATTCGCCTTGATTTTTATCACTGTTGTTAAAAGTCTTTAATATATTATATCAAAATGTTTGAGATATTACTATAAGAATTGCGTTAAAACGGAGAATCACCAGGAAAACGATGGTGTTTCTCGTAACGTGAATCACGGCTAGTTTAAGAAACCTTAAGGCGATGTAATTGAAGGCTAATTAAAAGCGTATTTAGGGAAGGCAGACCAGGTGTACGTGAGGTAAATGAAGCGCGTTGCATCCGGTTTATGTACCTCGTGTGTACGTGTGCCGTGTGTTAAAGGAATAATAATTTTCTACTCCTCTGGTGTTTTGTTTCGTGTCCCGCGGCTGGCGCGACCGGAAGCTTTATTATCGCGTTGCTAGTTGCTAGCCGTGGGTGGACGCGCAGCTTTACCATGCTCAGAGATATGCCTGATACAAACCCCCTAGTCCATTTCAAGTTCATTTGAATCTCTGCGGACGATAATCACCGTATAAACCAACTTTACATTCGTTACGACTCCGAATCGACGACGATCTTTTTTAACGCGACCCCTTCGATGTCGAGATAGCTCATCGTGGAATCTCCAACATATTTGCTTAATGCGAATTCAAATGCTGTTTATATATCCTCTATAAAGAAAAACTCTGAATTCCATGCAACTACCGTAGACTCCCGATTAACCGGCCTCTATGGGATCGGACTTTATGCCGGGTAAACGAACGGCTGGTTAACCTCAAAGGCATATAATAGCATTTATTGTTTGTAAATCAGATTAAAAAGTATGCATACATGTGGTATATAAATATTTATTAAACATGTATTCATTTAGTTTAAAGATCAATCACTTTCATTTGTTTTCTGACAAAGGTAATTTGATTCGTGGAAAACAGTCTCGACGAAAATATGGCCGTTAAAGCGAGACCTGATAAGAGGGAGTCTATTGTAGCTGGTTTAAACAGAAATTTTCTCTTTTTATACTTTGAATGTGCAAGTATAAGAAATAGTAGAGTTGATGAAGCAATACTCTTGTCGCGAGAAGTTTGTTGACACTACGCGTTTCCCTGAATATCAATTGTTTCTTAGCGTACGCAAAACAACAACGCTAATGATATTCTGTATAGGTTCCACATCAGCTAAAGATAAGTCTCTTGGAAGTTTCAGAACTTTATTATTACTATATTTTCATTTGATTTTGTTGCTTGACACATATCTTAACACTAGAACTACCGAGAGGGTCAAAATGACTTGTTCGCCATTTTTAGTTACATCATTCGAACATACTACGGTGAATTGTTTGAGATTTTATATACTTTTCTTTAATATGAATAACGCGAATAATTGAATTCATTAATTAACTTACATCCTCCAGCCATACTTTATACATAAATAAAGGTGTAAACATAAGCGAGTATATGCTCGGTAGTTCTAGTGTTTATGTCATATCTCGTGATCGATGGTTGGATAATTCTGGTTCGATATCATGCGCCATATAAATAATGTTATTTACACCAACGAAACCATTTCTGTACTAAATCTGGTTATTAACATAAGTGGTTGAATCCGCTTGCGTTTCATTGCCAAAATCAGCCTATTAACCGACTGTCGGTCAGTCAACAAACACTTCCGTGCGAAACTTCACACTTCGCCATAATTCTGTGTGTTAAACAGATTACTCTTCCCTCGTAAGACCGTGTGCAAGCGGGCAATGCAATAGGCCGGTATGTTGTTGCGGATCAGGATCATTAACGTGATCATGCGGAACGACATTGATTGATTGTGAGCTGCCCTTGTAATACTAGCGCACGAATACGTTGCGTTTTGAACAATGAGTAATCTATTAACAGGAAACTTGCACCCTTTTATAAGAAAAATTAGTACATAGCAGTAGTTTTAACACTAGACTACGAAAGGGGTCAAAATGACTTATCTGCCATGTTTACTTAATTATTCGAATATATAACAGTGCATTGTTTGAGATTTAATACACTATTTGATATACATAACGCAAATCATTGAATCCATTGATCAATTTAAATCCTGCAGCCATAATTTATATATAAATAAATGTGTAAGCATAACTGAGTATATGTTCGGTAGTTCTAGTGATAATATACCGATATACTTAAATGCATATTAATCCTTACAGATGATAATAATGAAGTTCGAAGCAAGTTTTGAATGATTTTATTCTATTACTTTATAAAAGATATTTAAAGGTCCACGTTCTGTATCCAACTCTATCATTAACAGAATGATTGAAACCGTTGAATTCCCATCGTGAAAATCAGTCGATTAACCGGTTGTCTATCAGTCAACAAGTATTTCTGCGCAAAGCTTGATTTGTTTCGCAAATTATGCGAAACAGAATATTTTCCGTGTTTTTCGTGGTTGATGTTTTATAAGTATGTAAAACAATATTCCGCCGCGATGCCCAGCAGGGTAAAGCTGTGCTAAGTACTCGGCCATCTTCATTAACGTCATCGAGAAGGGTGGACAGTGATCGATTGCAGGGTGGTCGCATTGCTCTTCGGGGGTTAGGATCGTGCATGCATAATCATGTAAGAGACAACTGCAACGTGGTTGCCGATCAATCGATAAATCATGCAGTTGCGGGCCTTCGTAAATCATGCACGCGCGTTACTTTGCTCTTTGGTTTGTTTGTCGCTGTTCCTTCTCCTACGTTCTTGTTCTTCTTCTTCTTCCTTTCCTCGTATCATCGTCCCTCGGTATTTCCGCTTCTCCGTCTCTTTGTGTCGTTCAGCCTAGAACATGTCCGTGTGTAAAAGCGTTTTTCGACGGTATCTTGCGATCGGCGTGACTCGCATTGTATTCGCGATGTTTCATTGTTCCGGTCGCCTGCAGCGGGGAATATCCGTTGGCTAAGATACAAGACGGTCGACGTGAGCCGATGAACACGTCGATCGAACTAGTCGCACATATTATGAGCTTGAACACTGCAAAACAAAGGACAAAAACTCAATGTGTGTTTCAACCACGAGCCGTTATGCGTGCACGCACTTCGATGAGATTGACTCATCGTCTGTTGTGTGCAAGCAACATGGATTGCGTGCATCATCGGACAAAGGGTGTATGTACTCTCTTCGGAAAGAAAGATTTTCTACATGGCGCACGTGTCATCTTGTTCATTGAAATTCTGTTAGTGTCTTCAATTTATAATCATCAAGAACTCCCGGCAAAAAGTGTTAATCTTTGCGCCCCATGCATTGCTCGGTGCATACGAAATATGAATTCAGACAATTGAAACGATATGGCTACTGTTTCTAGTATATTATAAGAAATAATATAATCTTGGAAGTTGTTTTTTTGTTGGTCTTTGAAGTAGTTAGTATTCTTTGGTTTGTATGGTGCGGCTGGTAGAGCAGACCAATGTTGAATAAATTCTTCTTTATTTAAATTGCATTCGAAACGTTTCGGCAACCGATTGCTGCCCTCTTCAGTCGAAAGTAATTTGTCTATTGTACATTAGACTAAACTTATACAATCTGTGTACAATGGACAAATTACTTTCGACTGAAGAGGGCAGCAATCGGTTGCCGAAACGTTTCGAATGCAATTTAAATAAAGAAGAATTTATTCAACATTGGTCTACTCTACCAGCCGCACCATACAAACCAAAGAATAAGAAATAATATACTTCCAGTAAGAAATAACATACTAATATTCTTTAGTCAAATTTCATTGAAATTAACATAATTGAAGCATTCGGTCGTAAAACATGGTATCTGACGGTACCAGATAAAGTAAATCTAAAGTAAGTCTTCTTAAATTAAATCTTAATTTCCAAGAAAAATATATATTATGAGGAGTAACTAGTAAAATTTGTATGCTTAGTAAATTCTGAATGCTTGTGTAAAAGTCATATGATATAATAGATATTGAAAATTAAATTAAAAAATAGGTATTGAGTATTTAACTCAAAACTTTACAATCGATTTCCCGCAAATTTACTTTTTGTTAGTTACCATGTTTTTCGATCGAATGCCACAATTTATATAATTCTATGATGGAAAATGAATAATGAATATTGCTGATTACATTTCTATTCACTTATTGCCGATACTATTGGCAAACAATGCATTATTCTCGTAGTCTCCTTTAAGTTAAATCATAACTTAACTCATTAATATGTTTAGACTTCTACAAGCGTCATATTTTTGTCTATTCGTAATGAGTAATGGAAAGTTTTTCGTCGAAATATATTAGCTGCACTCTAAGGGATAATCACGTGGCTTGTGGTTTTATCGAATTCTGACGACAACCGCAGTTTCTCGTAACCATCTTCCTCCGGAAGTGGTATAGACTCTCATACAAACTTCCGTGCCATTCAAACAAACGTCTTATGATTATTTATTCCTTTCTTTAGTTATTAACGGACACTTCCCTGTAGTACAATCGGTATAATACATTTTTATATTAATTAAGATAAAATAAACTAATTGTACGATAAAAAAATTTATATATATAATATCATATCATATAATACATGGAACAAATTTCTGAATGGATACCGGTTCACTGAAAAGAGTCGAAGAGAAGATCTGTTTAATAATTCCTAGTTTACATCTCTACATATACTGAACCGGAACAGGGATTGTGCGCAGTAAAGTTACAGAAGTAATTTGCTATGCGCAATTTCAATACCTATTGTTATAATATTTATTACATATTTCTAGATAACCAATTTTATAGTGTTATGCCTGGTTTCATTCTAATACCAGTATGGCGCGTTCTGAGAGAGTTAGAGCTACTGGGTCAGGAAGCCAAGCATACCTCGTCATATTTTACCGTGCCATTTAAGAGGTTGCGCGAAACATGCTTTTACGGTATATTCTCGTGCCAATAATTCCTGCTGGCACTATACACAAGGCGTCAACGGAAAACCGGAGACATGATTTACTGCAAACTTACTATTGAAAGGGGAACATATGAAACAGTTAAGAAAGTAAAATAGCTAAAACCGAATATATACACATACATAGATGCAACCATCTGAGTGAGCCAGTTCAGATCCACTCTTATGAAGAAGGATTAATAATAATGATTACTGCACTAATAATAGGAAATCAGAATTATTAACAGCAAGTATTAAATTCAACATAGTGTTGTTACAAAGGAAATATTCATTAACTACTTTAGTTAATGAATTTTACTTAGCAGTGATATAATAAGTTAATGATAATTATGATTACTGTAATAGGAGGATTAATAATCATCATAATATTATTACGCGACGTAGCTTTCAAGAAATATAAATACAATTGTGATCAACTTTGAGCGAGATTACTGCATAATGATAACTGCACTAATAACAAGAAATCAGAATTATTAACAGCAAGTATTAAATTCAACATAGTGTTGTTACAAAGGAAATATTCATTAACTACTTTAGTTAATGAATTTTACTTAGCAATGATATAATAAGTTAATGATAATTATGATTACTGTAATAGGAGGATTAATAATCATCATAATATTATTACGCGACGTAGCTTTCAAGAAATATAAATACAATTGTGATCAACTTTGAGCGAGATGTAAAACGTTGCATGAGCTTTCAGGCTTATAAATGTTCAAGCTAATGACGTAGTTTGAATACGCTTTAATCAACGTACCAAATTTAAATAGACAAAGTCTTAGTCAACAGTGTGATTGTTGTATTATTTTCTACGTTTAGATTGCAATTGTTGTGTATGGAAGTTATGATTTGATGTGTTAAGGACAATATGGTAGTCGGAAATGCAGGTTCATAGGCGGAGAGACAGATTCTTCGTGGAATGCGGTCAGGTTAGAGCCGAATGTGGGAGAGTCGTGTGAGAGAAGCAGATCGTACGAGTCGGGAAGAAATCGGTTTCGAAGATGTCGACATTTGCAACATAAGTGTAATCTTTCAAGAGCTATCAGTTAAATTTCTTTATCTAGCAACTGTGAGAAAATGTGGTTGAACATGCACTATTGCAATATATCATGCTTTCTTTATATTTTGCTGTTATTACATAATATTGCAATATTTAAGGAGCAATTACTTGTATTTCAACATTGGATTTTAATATGTCAAACTACGTCATGTGATAATACTATAATATTTATGATTAATCTTGCTTCGGTGTTCAATTTTTAAAAGTACAATAGATTAACAAATTATGACAGTTCATAAATAAAATGATCAGATGAACATTTCGCTCTTTCGCTCAATTTGATTAAAATTCAGTAAAGTTTCATAAAGTTGGAGGATTTAAATTAATTAATGGATTCAATTATTTTCGTAATGTATACAAAAAAAAGTGTATAAAATCTCAAAAAATGCGCCGTAGTATATTCGAATAATTTAACTAAAAATAGCAGAGAAGTCATTTTGACTCCTTCGGTAGTTTTAGTGTTAATAAAATAAACATATGAGAAAAAGAGCGTTTGCAATTTGTTAATCGGTATCAAAAAAAGTCTTAGCATAAATCCTCGTTTATAACGGAAATGTTCTTGGAGTACAAAGGGTTTCTTATAAAGTGGCAGAAACTAAATGAAGATAGTAAAATTTCGTTAGAAGTCCGCGAGTCCTTTCTTTGAAAGTGAATTCGACCACATTAGTAGAGCTGAGAGCATTGTATTATTTCAATCCTCCTAATTGGATGATACACGTGAGCCGAAGATTAGGTTAGTCCTATAAAGCAAAGTAGAAAAGCTGGGAAAAGTATATTTACTGGAAGACACGAGGGTTAGTTAGGTAGAAGGAATGGAGAGGGTGCGGAAGAGAAGGGGAAAAAAACATGGTGGGAGATACGCGATAGCCACCAGTTCGCAGTGTCGTTTGACCCTCGATCAGGTGTGTTTCGTTGATCGTGAAATAGTCGAGTGTGTTATTTAATTCTCCTTTTTTCCCACCGTGATTAGGTTATATTACGAGTAACTATTTTTCACAGCGACTGATACCTTGACGTATTATACTAAACTGTAGTATAACATTAGAATTCCACGGCTGCAACTGTTCCAATAGTTTCCACTCGGTTTTTCAAGGCAATGTTTATGGTTTCCCAACGATTCGATATTTGATACGAACTTGATCAGTGAAACATTGTGTCTGGATGATCGTCTCCACGATACTTTCCAGCGTCACGGGCTTCCATCGCCGGCAATCCAATGACGCCGGTCGAAATATTAACCTGACAGTGAGTAAAAATATGATTACATCGTTTCTTAAAGCTTACTTGTTTCAATTGAAACCTATAACGCATGGAAATCCATGCTCGATATATTAGATGTTTGAGGTATTGGACAAAAATAGTTAACATTAACTGTATTTTGTGACTCGGATCATCACATAAAATATGTATCTGAACTTAAACATAAAAGTCAATTGCAGGCTAGTAAGTTTAGGCGCCGGTTAAGTGACTCTTAAATTCAATTTACATGATATTGTCGTTACCAAATAGCTGCTATTAGAGATACAATCTTGAGAAAATGATGAAAATTGCTAGTTTGGAGTGTCAATGAGGTTTATGTGCATACATTTCGATGCATACCGTCCGCGACTCGTTGACCGAGCTGACAGTAGGGGACGAAGTAGACGAACTCGTTTACCGTGACCGTTACCCATTGTTATCCTCTGTGACGTTGACCACGCCGGCGATTAGCCTCGTCAAGAACAATTAAAAGTAACTGACCAAATGAGCATTGAGTAATTGCCACTCTCGTGCAGTGCCCCGGGGGGGAACCAAGTTATATTTCAATTACGAGAGAATTAACAGTTTACGTATCATAATAATTGTTGAGTAACGTATAAACTCTTCTACGTCATAATATGCATGGCCATCGCATTTTATTAATAATATTGTTAATATTGCACGTTTAAAATTACACGTTAATTAGTGTGCGACATATGCATTTATTCTCTGTGCTCGACCGTAAATTTTGCTTACTTTTGTACAAACTCTCCTACATAACAATGCATGACCATCATATTTGATTAGTAATATTGTTAATATTCCATGTTTTAAATTACACGTTAATTAGTGTGCGACATATTTATTCTCCGTGCATGAACGTAAGTTATGCTTACTTCTTTTCGTGGAAAGAATGAGTTTGTATACAAAGAGAGATAATTGTGCGCAGGGTGATCCTCGGTTAACCAGGGTTTTGAAAAATTTGTAAGATTCCCACGAAGGTCCGGGGAAGCCTTTATTATTCTTATCGTGGTGCTTCTTTACCGTTTCTTTCGTTTTTCGAAACTTGGATTCACTCGCACGAGTAATGAGGACATGTTATGCAAATCTGCATAGTTAAGCTTCGACGACATAATAGTGTAACAGTTCGAATACGTCCCTTCAGAAGTATTTAAAAAACGAACGAGTTCTACTTTTGTTCGCGGCTTCTTCACTTTGTGACTGCATGGACTCGTTCCTTGTTCTTCGCTGTAGTTTTATATGCACTTGAAAATACATTCAGCGGAGGATCGTTGCACAGTGTAATGACCGCGGTGTTATCATAAATATTAAGTGCACGCAAAATGATTTTAAATTGAAATATTGAACTTGCTAAAACGCCATTTATTATTATTATTTAATAACAGTCTCAAAGTGACTGCATGAAATGGGAAAAATTCAGAAGCTCAGAAAGACTAAAACTCTTTGTACACCTAACATTTCCACACAATCTTGGAATAATCAATACATCCTAGCCACATACGTACATATATTCAATATAAGTTTACAAAGATTTATGTTTTTATTAACTGTTATTATTTACACTATCCATTAATAATAATAGTGTTTCTATTATCTATGATATTGTGGATCATACCATAAGTTGTTAATAACCGGATAAAAGGCTCGTGATGGTACCGATTAGCGAGTCACGTTTCTTGGAGAACACGTTTCCATCTTCAAATGGAATTCCCGATAAATCAGAGCTTCAACCACATTTCATTGTTAACCAAAGTTATCTTCGGCAGAATGTTGCTCGCGCAACCCTTCGATGGATCTCGAGTCGTTTAACAGCAATCTGAATGAGTTGAGATTATATGGTTCAGTTAGTCACGTTTCTAATACAAAATCGTTCGCAATTACTTCCATCTATGAGTGGTGTCTCATGTAACTTAACTCGGGCGTATTTACAAGTTCTCGATACTTTACAAAGATATCATTAAATTATTTAGCGCATCAAGTTCGTTATATACATATACATATACATATATGGTTACTTGGCAACAAAGATTTTTATTCATTTTCTTATGTGCTCTCTTAGCCTTTTATAGACCCGTGAAATCGAGCGTAACTGGCGTACATAAGCCTGCACGAGGGAGCAACTCGGTTAGGTTATGTTCGCGTATATACTTTATGTATGAGAATGCCGATGCATATATTTACTTCCGAGTGCTAAGAAAAGGCAAGAATTATGCCCGGGAGCGGAAACTCGGATTCCGATTGCAATACGCGCACGTGCCGATTTAAGGGCGAGTCGTATTAGCAATGCAAACGCATTTAGTTCATACACCCTTGTTAAAACATGTATGTATATGTGTATTATCTAAGAGTTCAATGGTAGACCGTATACAATAGGTTCTTGATTATCTGAGTCACGTTTTCTTAGTGATTTTGCCTAGTAAACGCGCGAATACGAATAATACCGTATCATTTTCTATCGAGATTCGTTCATAAGCGTGTGAGATTCGTAAGAGGATGTAAAGAGGATGTAAAGATAAAGATGACATTCTTAGAATAGTTAAGTAAATATAGGATCTGTCTTATATTTTGGAATTTATTCTGTTGGTAGCAGTATTGTGATTTTGTATGTTTCGCATTTGAACTTTTTACGGGAGTCGAGAATTGAAGTAGATACGGTGATCGTAGGTTGCAGTTGTTATTACTTTCTTGCGTGTCGCGCGGCATTGAAATTACTGTTGCCAGCGCCAAAGCACGATCAATATTTCTAACATGATTCTAATGCGACGAACGGATACTTGTAAAATTATTATCAAATCGTTGGTTAAATTGTTGAGACATTATTACATAGTTAACAGGATCACATGCTAACAATAGGTTTTTTGCAAAACGCTGGAACTCGAGCTCCTCGCTCGCTGAACTCCTGATAACGTTAATTTATCAGTTCGCCTCAGAGCATAGACACGTACATGCACCACGCTTGTAACAATATTTTTACAATCTGTTCTTCGTTGCAGTGAAAGTATCGAGTGCAGGAAAATGTCACCAATATTCCTTGGCTTTCATTATAAAAGAAACGTTTCACGTTTGTAGATACATGTGTGCGTTACAGTAGCGATACAATTATTAATGTAAAATGTATGACATCAGAATAATTCACTGCATTTCAAGACCGTGCATCGATACGCATTTAATTGTTATTTGTGACTGTAAGGGTGTAGCTATTTTTTGGGTAAATCAGTTTATTAGAATCTTAACACTGTTTGTTTGTTGGCCCACTGTTATTTAACGTAAACAACTTCCGTTTTTTATTATACGAAATAGAACGTAAATAACTTGCCGCGACAGCCGTATCCACTCTCTCCATTTAAGGGGATAATTTAGTGACTTGTCTATAAGTTTCCAGGCACTTAGGAAAACCAGAATGTTAGCATATTATCATAAATATATAGTGCGACTTCTGAAATAAATCTGAGACTTTAATATAGCACATTAGAAAGCAACTATAAATCATTTGATACGCGGAGAATCTTCTGTTGGCCAGATATTCTGTTTACTTAAGTATTATCAACTTGTTGATTCCTCTTAACAATCAAGAATAACAAATGTTTCACTGCATTTCTGAGTATTCACTTTCAAGGCTCTTCTAATAAATTCCGAAATCCTTTTACAGTTTTTATGAAATAACACAGTTAAATGAAACAAATTTAAATATACTATAATGTATTCACCAATATCAGACAAATATCAATTACATTAATATTATTCATGTATCATTTTTATAAAGATAACATTCATTAACTAATATTTTCATGTCAAAATCAAGACTTTCCCTATAGATGGATAACAAACGGTTACAGCAATAAATATAACAGCAGAGTGTTCCGATAAATGTAGTTAATGAATTTTACCTCTATAACAACAATATGAATAATACCATTATATAAAATAGAATTCTTATATAATAGTTATACGCAGTATTAATTTATAGTAAACGTGACAAATAAATATTTCATTTTAGCATTTTATCAGAACATGTCCAGCGTAGTGCATATAGAATAAGTACTCTGTTATATGATAATATAACAACAGAATAATCATTCCTGAGTTGTATTACAACGATGCATTCGCACTTAAAATGACACCGGAGAATGAAATAAAATTGAAGGACAACTATTTTTATTACAATCCAAAGTTCTTCGACAAGCCAAGCACATGGATTGGCGGTGGATTTGAACGGCGGTGCATCGCAGCTTATGCGGCATGGAACCGCTGCGGTGCGATACGCAGAGCCGCACGTGTCTCGTGACGCAGGCGTGTGTCGCTCGCTGCAAGTATCACGTGTTCCGCGCTCGCATACGTGCGCCCGATGCAATCAACGTGCCGTCGCCTCCGGCTTATGTTCTCCTGGTAGATGAGCGATCAAGACGTTTGCGCAAATCGTATACCCTGGCTGCACATATGTGTACAGTGTACACGATATCGCATTATGCTTTCCTTCGGCTTTCATTTATCCTTGGCTTATGCCAGATTAATGCTCCGAGCGATCGGAAACGCCGTGTATTTAACAATGCAGAATATCGCCGTTGATAATGCAACTGCTATGAACGTACGATACGGGTTTAAGGTTGAATTATTGTACGGGATGGTAGCTTGTTGAATCGAGACTTTGCGGACGTTGTAAGAGGGTATTAGAGGATACTGGAAGGAAAAGATTTGGCATTAAGGAGGGGAATATCATTTGGGTTATAATTATACGCTTCGATATGAGATACTTTAGTTTGAGCCTTGTGGATGGAAGGAGAGTGGGGATTATAGAATAGGAGATTATTTGGGGAATGTTACTAAGGTGGTTATTAGAGTGCTGTTAGATTGTCATTAGAATTATCTTTTGCTCGGTGCTGTTATATTTGTACTCATTAGTTTAATACCGTATGAAATCCTTGAAGTTATTGTGAGATTGTCGAGTTTCGATACTCCGAATTGGCCGTTATAGAACGTTTCAGATATCCGGATCTGGAACAAAGAAAAATTACAATTGGTAACGAGCAGTTCTCAGCTACCGTTTCGATGCCGGGTCCGTTACTCTTGGGTTTATGAAATTCTAATTTCTCGAAAGAAGGTATACTGTGGTTTAGTGTTGGTAGATTGATCGGAAGACATCACACCTGGGAGTACTGTACAAATAAACAAATATTTGCGAATCCTGAAAGTCTACCGTAAAACTCTTCCAAAATTATGAAAGATACTGGAATCCATGTTTATCAACCTGAAACTTCTCTTTGCGAGCATGCCAGTGTATTCGGATACACGCGTTACTTATCATATCAGTGCTACGGATTAAGGCCAAGTAAAACACTTGAAATCCGCGTTAACTTCGAGCAATGTTTAGGCAACACAAATGACGTCATCACAACAAGCTCTTAAGTTGCACGTAACAAAGTAATGAATGCAAAACTGTCGCATCAAGTTACACGTGTAATCATAATCAGGAAGATATAACCGGTTATTTGTTACGTTCATGTTACACTGATAAATGGTTCACTTACAAGTAATATGTGTTACTTTAAAGATGGATGTACCGAGAAGTAACGATCATGAATAGTTATACGGAGTATTAATTCATAGCGAGTGTGACAAATAAATATTGCCGTTTGGAATTTTATCAGAACATGTCAAGCGTAGTGCATACAATAAGACATTTATTCCGTGCGATATATCACTGACGGTAATAACCTTTGCAATTTCAATAAATACTGTGGCGAAAGAATTTTTAATAAGTCACTCGGTTTCGTGGTATTTTTTACAACTTCGCTTTATCTTGCTACAATAGTGAATTATATAGTGATGGACAAATGCCAATGGCAGGTTACTTACTACTGGTTTTTTGTCCAAATTTCTTTGTTGGCTTATATTTATTTATATATATTCTCGGAATTTCGCGTAAGTCAGGTAACACGATAAAGGGTTATTGTGATTTTGATGTTTTACTACAATATATATAATATACGTTCAACTGTTAATTGATAGTCGCGGATGAAACGTATAACGGTAACGTGTCTAAAAAAGTGTAATGTAAGTAAGTGGTTCTGCTGACTTCCGACAATTTACTTTTGTTTTCATTATTACGAGAACGAGTTCACTCATTGTGCCATTTTGCTCGCGTAATTACTATTTTCACCATGCATTGTCTTGCTTCGGGGATTAACAAGGTCAGGAAGCGTGAAGGTGGTCGTCCTGTTTGAATTACATGATAAAATACATCGCATCGGTATAAGTGTAAGATCTATCTTTTACGTAGGCACACTGTATACGCAAAGTATTGGGTTGTCCGGAAAGCTTATGCCGATTTTTAACACTTTTACTGCCGTGCCATCTCCGTGTTATACGATACCTCGCGATACGCATTTGTAACATGTATATAACATCTAAAAATGAACCGTTTAAGTGCTCTGTGATACTTGAATTACTTTACGTCGTTATTATAACGTTAGGAATATTGAAAACTTTACAAATGTGAGTGATATATTTGATTCTAGTTTTAGTAATATTCGCAGCGTTGTTTAGTAATTTCGCAGCATTATCGACCATTTAGAGACAATATTTTTATACTTACATATCGATATATATTTATTTAATTATGTGTGCAACGCTTTGTTCCACAATCTTTCTCCATTTATCATGGAAATTGGAGATTTCATTCTCTCAGAACTTCTCAGGCTTTTTGCCGAAAATCTACTGAAAATCAGCAAGAGCTTTCCGTACAATCCAATGCATACGTATAAATCTTTGAACGTATAAATTGAGAAATAACGGTTCACTTAAATGATCAGCACACTAATCAGCATTTGCTAAGTCTACAAGAGAACTGCGTTCCACTATTCGTATATTTTATTGATATGCAGCGTGCTGCATCGATAAGAATCTTAAAGATAGACCATTTGATATGAATTTCTTAATGAAATTATCGTATCGAAGTTTTCATCGACGCTTGGATATGTTCCGAATAACGGTAGAGATTTAAGACCCCATATACATACTTGCAACCTACGATACCGTAAGTGTTGCGCTTCCATATAAATCTCTATACATTGCTAGCTATACTATAAATGTATACGCCATTTACGTTAATAGATTCAGAAAGGAAGTGTAATCCACTGTAAAACACCAGTTTAACCGATAATTTAAACACCCGTATTACTCTGCAAATCGTTAGTAGAACTATTTCACTGCAATGAGATGCGGGGTGTATATACAGTGAGTGCAAAAAGTATTCGTGTAGCAGCGAATTTTAATAAAAACCTCATAGAACTTTATTAGCGCATGAAAGAAATAGTCAATATTTCCATGTAAAATATGGATAAATAATATTGTTTTTGAATGAAATTCATTGCGAAGATCCCCAAGAATATATTAGGTACGATGCATCATACCACTTGTTTGTTAAAATGTATTAAGTAAACAAAGTTCGACGAAGTTTGTGTTAAAATTCGCTGCTGTAGGAATACTTTTTACATTCACTGTATATATATATTATGAAACAGTAAGATATCAGATGCTGTATAATGTATGGGAGATCGAACTCTTCTTGTTCCTGCTATCGACCTATAACGGTTCAGCGCAATAGTCGTGTTTCGCGTCTTCTCGTAGCGCGTTCATCATATCTGTGCGGGTGACGCACGCGGCTACTTTAAGAAAGGCTCGCGCACAGCCGGAAAGGCGCATCCAAGGAATGTCGAATGTCGCAAGTACATTCTGCACGACATTCGACTGGCGCAGACGTAATGCTCAGCCGTGTATCCGGAGAACAGATGCACGCAGCACGTGCGCAAAGTATCGCGACTTTCGCGCCATGCGCCATTCAATCCACAGCTGCACACTTCTCAGGGAAAAAGAGAGGCACCTACTGTGTGAATGTAAGCTGGTCAATGCTAATGGACACCGCGCAACTCGCGAATCCTTTCAAACGCGACCTTTCCGGTACACCAGAACGGAAATAAGAGAAAATGTACCGGTCAACATCGAGTATGTAATGATTTTACTAATTATTAAGTCTAGAACTAGCAAAGAGGTCAAAATGACTTGTCTGGCATTTTTAGTTTAATTATTCGAATATGCCACGGCAAATTGTTTGAGATTTTATATACTTTGAATTTATCTACATAATGCAAACAATTGAATCCATTAATTAACTTAGAACCTTCAGCCATAATTTATGTATAAATAAATGTGCGAGTATAAATCAGTATATATTCAGTAGTTCTAGTGTTAAGAAGAAATAACAAATGTTACGGTTACGGTAATACGATTGTAAGAAGATGCACGAGAACCATTTTTAAGTACCATTTTCTTTGGAATTACCGGTGAGGAGTATTTCATATTCTTTTCCCTGATCAGTGAAAAATCATTGGTGTCATTGAAGAAGGTGAGATAAATTTAATCTTTTATTTCTGTAAATCTTGAGGGCAGTATCGATTATCTTTACCCTCTTATGACCTCTGAAATTATTAATAATTGGAGGGAAGGAATATAATTTTTCACTGCGAAGAAAGTGTCACGGATCAATATATCCTGTTAAGTATGTTATGCGTGCAAGCTTTTAATATTTTATTACAGATATATGTTTATGCTTTGATATATTCATTCTTCATATCTGTAACTATACGACATTGGTGTATATCGTACACATATAACTTAAGTTGGTATTAGTACCGGGTTCTTCCATAATAATAAAATAACCCAAAAGTAGGACCACGTCTTATACTTGATTATGAATTAGATTTTGAATTAAGGTTTTTTAAATTCTTACTTTCAATTTCTATGATTATCTACTGTTCCAATAATAAGACCTGCTCTTCTTTTAGAAAATACATTTTTAACAAAATCTCTAGTCCCGATAATAGAATCACGTATTTTTATCGCTAAAAACCAGTAATAATATTAAGGGTACCGGAAAGTAATCAATTCGGAAATGGACCATTTTTTCGCATCGAAATTTGGGAATTAGTTTTTTTCAAAAGGGGAATTATGTCATTGGAGGACCATGGGTCAAGGGTGATAGATAACAATAATGTGAATTATCTAATAGAATAATGTTTAATATGAAAAAATAAATGGAGTTTCATAAAGCACGTGCGAAATAATTGATTACTATCCAGCACTCCTAATGATTACTGTTTTTCTTCTGACTTTTGTCTCGTCTCTATTACATCATTTGTAAAACATGGTCGTTTATTAATGGCATATAACCGACACGTAATGATATTATGCTGTAACATCTCGTAATTACTGGTCAAGAATATTGCCGTGTAAATATACCTTGTCTTAAATCGTCGGCAATTTCCTTTTATTTGTGCCGCGGATCTATCTTTACGAGACTCGAGTAGGATACCAGTACGTGTTTCAAGCATACAACATTAAGTATAAATTTATGTTTCACGGGGATTTCGATGATTCCATACTTCCGTGGTACTTAAGGGTGATTTTCATTTTTCCACAAAGCAAGTACAACAATCGTAGCTGAGTTATCGCACACGTTCAATCTAATGGACAGCCGCGAGGCATTCGAAGTGAGTCTTAAGAGCCGTTCTCAACGAAAGTCCCTCATCTCTTCTTCTCTGCTGCCACTTCTGTCCTTCCCTTTCCTTTCCTTTCCTTTCCTTTCCTTTCCTTTCCTTTCTTTCGTTTCTTTCCTTACTTCATAATATCTGTCCATTGTCTTGCGGTCCACAACAATAGGCAGACGTTGCGGTATACCGCCCGCAAAAAAATCCACGCGTTATGATCACTCTTGGATTTAATGGCATATTTTGATTTATGTTATTTCCTTTATTCACATCTACATCTAATTCCGATGAAATGTATGACACTTTACAGTACTTGTTACTTCTTTTACACCCTCTCATAATCGTATCGCCGTAATTTTGATTGTTTCCTATAGTACTTAATAAATTTGTTAAATATTTGAATCATTCGTATGTATGGCATCTTCTTACTGCGTGTATCTTACTGAATTTCGCATGCAAAGTGTCTCTTTTTATCTCTTCTTTGTTCCTTTCATTGTAGAGTAACATCGTGGTATTGTAAACGAAATCCTGGTTTTTTAAATATGATTTAGATGTAGTTTAACATCAAATTATATTCCCAGGGTTCATATTATTGAAAACAGATTCCGTAGATTTGATCCTATCATAGACATACTGGTCCGCGTACTTGTTAGGTACAAAAGTTCGCGTAGATCTTGAAATCAGAATTCCAATATTCCGGACATTTACCAATAAAACTACCTTCCACAATGTCCACAGTATTTCAATTCTGATTTCAAAGTCCGCACGAACTTTTTCCGGCACCTAATCAAATTAAAAGTGGTGCAATATTAAAACATTCGCACCTGTGAGTCTTTGGGATTCTTTACCAGAATTTGGATAACTCCAATGTAAGTCTTTAAATAACGTTACACTTCAGTATTTGTAGCATTTCTTTGCCAACAAAAGTCTGTAATGAAAAGTGTGTTTTACAAAAGCGGAACATTTTCTCAGGAAATAGAATAAATCCCACCGATGCTTTTCTCCGTGCTGCTCGTAGAGCTTCGCCGAGGAAGAACTTTCCACGAACGTATACGTTATTACGATTACATTACCGTTGGGTACGACACGCTTCCTGGTTCCTTCTGACATAAAGGTAAAGCTTACGTAAGTGCCGGTGATGCCTATCTTAAATTCCTAGGTCGTTGTTAGTGCTCCCGCTACGAGTTCTCGTATATTCCAGTCGCAGATATTACGCCGGTGTGTCGACTCTTACGACCGAGATAGGAAATCCGGATCAGGATTCCGGAGAATACGTGGCTGTTCAAAAATATCCTTAATTCGGTTAGGTAAGCTTTATTGCAGACATGTTTTTCTTACACTATCCTTAATTCGATTAGGTAAGGTTGTTGATGTTTTTTGGTATTACACTAGGTATTACACTATTCTTCATTCGGTTACATAAACTTTATCGATGATACTGTTCATTTGATACCATGCTTAACTCGATTATTTAAGCTTTATCTCAGACACCTTTATCTTACACTATCATTGATTCGATTAGGTAAGCTTTCTTGTCGAAATTTTTTTATTGTTGACCATCCTTAACTCTGTCGCGCTAACTTTATCTGATATCTATACAACTTTTGTAAAATAGTATTTGAATTCTGGTGAATCTGGATGGAAGAATAATAGATTGAATAAGGATACGTCCATTGTCTATGATTTTTAATTCAGGATCAAGGACACACATTATTGTTATGAAGATAAAATTCATTAACTACAATGTCGCTATATTCTTCGTCAAATCTAATAATTGAACACGATTAAATAACACTAATTATACAGAATATAGTAATTAAGCACCATTTTATTAGACAGTACATGCAGGGTATATAAATGACTTGCTATATTCAAATATTTTATTCGGAGAATATTGAAATATTAATTATAAAGAAAGTACAAACACCTTTTCAACAAATATGAACGAAAAAGGCGAGTTAATTTACAGTTAAGAAGGAATCTCATAATGAAATTAATTCGAAGATCTGAACAACCTACAACTACGTTAGGATGTTTTCTGCGTTAGAATTCGTTACTCTTCATATTGATAATAATATTGCAATATCACACTTATCTCGATTATTTATATCCTCGCGTGGGTTCTTAATCGACGAAGCTTCCATACATAGAAAGTTTTAAGTAACTTTTGCTCGCGATGACCTTGCTCGGTAGTATGCTAATGATGTCATTACAAATTGATTACGTACACAGACATTTGATAAGCAAACGGAATTGATTTTATGAAAGCTCGTTAGGCGGATACGTAGATCGATGTGTTTGATAATTGGCCCGCATACAGCTTGCGTAAGAATTCAATACTCGAATACCACGATGCCTAAAGTAACTTTCCCTCCATATTGGTTACGTGACGAAAACTGGGCCCGGTGGTAAATTTTTCTCGCACATCGTATGCTTCATTGCTCGCATTCCGCTCTGATTATCATTCATTTCCATACCATCGGTGTGTGTTATCCGCATTTATGCTGCTTTCTACAGATTCTTATCGCTGAGAAATACCTCGGGAAAGATCGCACGCCTCCCGATGTTTCCCCGGAGTTAATGAGATCGATGGAAACACTAATCTTCGATAGTCTACCGTTTTAATCTGAAATGTGGGTCGACATTAAATTAATACTCATCACACGTCTCATTCCGCTCCAATTTTCCTAGCTCACCGTTTGATTCGATGGATATGGCATCGTGGTAGTTACAGAGCGCATAATAATCTCGGAACTTTTCAAATACACGTATACACAGGTTTATATGAATTTCATAGTAACTTTCACTGGTTTATAACGAAGAACATGTAAATGGCTAGCTTTCATGCTTCCGTGCAAATCGCGAATTTTATTATCTCTCATCATGCCTATCTCATTAATAATATGGCGAATATTCTATTCGCGTAACGGTGTGGATACCAGTGTAATCGTATATTTAACCTAGATCGGCCAGCATTACGATGTTGCGCTAGGTGGTTTCTGGTGATAAGACTACTTTGATAATGATACATCTTGCCACTACACAGAACGACACGTCCTTGGAAATAACGGGGAGTAATCTGTGTGCGGTATGTAAAAGGATGTGAAACTTTGCGTCCTCATTTACCCACCTTCCACTGGAATCTCCTGTTTCGTTTGATTTGTATCCCCGTTTCTTTATTATCTTTGCTCGCGATACTCCCCGAATTATGAGCTCATATTTACGATTAGGTTGGTGACCGTGAAAAAGTAACGAGCGCTATTAATTATTAATGAGGAACGGTGTAATGTCATTACGATACACCTGGACAAAGTGGAAGTCTAGTGTCAATATTCCATCGAATATGAACATCTTAATCTCTTCGAAGTAAAACTCGATCGATTATTAATTTATTATAGGATACTTCTAAGATCAGCCAGATAGTGGAACAATTAAGTTTCAGAATGAATGATTATTATTTTATTAACAGTACATCGATGTATCCAAAGCACCGTTGTTCTTGTAAATGGTTTTATATGGCTTTTCATCTGAAGAAGTAACAATCGGATATGAGTTGTGTATTATTACTAGCAGCTCCTTAAATGTCTTCAATTGTGCGAAGTGACATACTTCCTCTATCTTCTTCGACGCGTATCGTGCAAAAGGTCGTAAAATAAAAACCCGCATAAAAGGTACGCCTTTTTTCCCGCAGCTGTCTCTCCTCTTCCTCGCTTATCCACGCATGCGCGCAGATGCAAAACACACACCTACCCGCATTACTCGGTTATGCTTGACATCTATGTACTTTTCACGTGGAACATTTGTAGTCGAATTACGTGGAACGAATAAAACAGCTAGCTAAATAGATATATTCAAATACGTGGTTTAATAACGCGCTGTTTTACATCCACATACTATTATCGTCAAACTAATTGTGAACTCGAAGAGTCTCACTAATTGCTGTTGATGTTTGAACAAGAATTTGATATTAATGTGTGACAAGTCATATCAATATTATTAGACAGGCAGACATCTCTGCGCTACTGAGAGCGCGGTTATTTTCAGAAGTTCTTAGGTATACAATAATGTCTACTGATAAAGACATTAAACGATAAGACTGAATTGTGCGTGAATACCTTGCCTCTATAAAGGTCTGACGTCATGTATGACCGCATGCTGGCATTTGCCTAAAACCGACAATTTTATGGCCTATCTAGTTTGCACGGATCGTTTGCGTTGAACGTCACTTCCGGGAGTTACAGCCAGTGACAGATAACAGCGTGTTTGGCGAGTTTCCTAGAGATTGGGGAATCCTGAACTTATGAATCAAGGAAACTTTGCTTGCTCTTAGATTTAAAGCCTTTAAAGGTTTCAGTATAAATGGTGGAAAGATGTAGAACGAATATGCAGGGGTTGTAGAAAATAATGGAAACAGAAAATTCTGTATCCACATTAGAACTACGGAAGCTGTGAAGCTGACGGGTTTGCGGAAATTTATAAAATATTGTATTATACCTACTTTATTATAAAATACGATCGCAATGTGTACAACTTCACGGCTACTAATCTCAACTACACAATACACTACTTATAAGCAATGCTTCCATTGATTTGTCCAACCCCTGTAGTTTATGTTAGAGTTCGAACATATTTTCCCTTGTATTAACATATCTATTCAATTTTGATTTTCATTGTGGAAAATATAGTACGCATGTGGTGGACTGAAATATTATGTTGACGTACTATTCGGTTCTGAAAAGAAAGCAGACGTAGGTGTCACATGGAATTTCGATCTCAGATTGGTTAGATATATTATATATTATTTATTATTTAATATTTAAGTTATACCTGGCGCTCTCCTCTTCCCGTTTAATGTACCGTGTATCTTCTCTGCACAACCCTAACAGCACATCTCTGACAAGTGATTGGTAAATATGTCTCGAGTTTGAAGTCAGATTATCGTAATCGTAAATCTTGTCACGGCACGAGCCGTGGGAGGAAAAAATGTGTTCGTAGATCGATCTTAACCCGGGCACATATCTTTACGGGAATGAACGTCATTATCATTGCTGGTCTCGTTATCTTCTTGGTAACAGCTCGATAACGAGCGAGTTGTACCACGGCAGTCAGTCCCGCATTTCTTTCCGCATGATGAGGTAGTCGTTTGTGACACTGTTCCTTTTTCTGATATCAACGATGATAATAGTATCATCGATCATTCGTGAATTAACGAAACTTTCACCGTATCGTTAAACGTTTTCTTCGAAAGTTTACGAACCCATTGTTGTTCTCGAATATAATCCTTGATCATGCGTACATGTAGGGAAACTGTTCAAGAGACTAACTACAGTGAAAGTGATGTATGTACTTACATGATTAAATGATTAAAGCGCAAAAATACGGTAATTAAATAATAAAGATCTTGAAAGTTACCGACGAAAGTGATATACGCACGACAAGTGTCATCTTGTGTTGTTAAATTCATAATTAATTGTATCTAATTAACACTACATAATCCCAATTCGTTGAGTCACGGCTACATCTTGTAAAGAGAGATTGTACCGTTGTACTTAAACGGACTTTTACAACAATACAATCGGACTTTGACTTCATGCTCTTCAGACGTTGCAGGTATTCCGACAAAATTGAAGTCGTAGAGTATGATGAATTGCATTTTATTACACGTTACCAGCAAGTAACTAAAGCATAATACGTAGTACATCAAGAGAAAGTATACAATAATCACATACCTTCGAATAAAAGGACAGATTGCATGAGTAGAATGCAGTGCGATGTGCAATAGTCACTAAAGACTGAGCCACTGCTAGTCCATGTTGAATTTGTAATCGTCCATTGATTGATCCAAAGATTGGAGACTCCGAATAAGTTGATCTTCCTGGAAACAACAAGAAACGAGTTGGATATCAAATGTAATAAAACAGAATACATTCGGTGATTGAATTGCTTTTCGCAAAGATAGAGAACGGGGGATCTGACAATGAAAGTGTCTAGATGGAACACAAACAGATATGCGCTTCCGGTGTAAGATAACAGAAGGAAAATGCATATTTCGCGTGCAAATTCTGCGCAGAAAGAACTATTGACATACATCTAATTACCCTAGGAAGAGAAAAGATATTTCAAGGTTATTACATGATGGAGTATGTCAAGTGACTGTGACTATTTAAGCCGAAGTAAACATCTACATACGCAGAGAAGCGGTATTCAGAAGACTATCAGTAAAAGGTTGCATCAACCAAGAAGTATGCAAATCACAAAGAGCGATGAATCAACACGGGGACTACGAGTTTTTGATAAAAATTTTGGTGACGTGCATGCATGTTAAAAAGTACATCCATGGAGTGTAGTGTATAACGAGTTACTGGGTATCTGGAATAGTTGAGTTCGGAATATGAATTCAGTATCATATCGTTTATTCTGGTATAAGTGAAACGGTGGAAAAATTATCCGGAGAAGGAACGATTATCGGAACCATGTCGTGCAGGAAGAAAATTGACTCGAAACTCTGGTTGGAGTATTCTCAGGCGGTAAGAATCGATTGTATTCGTGCATCGTGATAACGGTTATCCGTACCCCAGAGACCAGCTGAATACTGGTGGAAGCGGGTTTCTAAGGTAACCGAGTTAATAAATCGATGAGACGTTATCGTATAGGATAGAGTTCAATGTTGTTTTGTAGGAAAAAGTTCACGTTCAGTTTTTTAATCCCCATTGTAAGGCTACGATGAGCCGAGCAACAGCAGTTCGATGCTTTACGAGGTGCAATATATTGCTTCGATCATGCAATGAAATATTCTATGAATTCATTAATTCATTTCACAGGAGACTTTATGTTCGCCTCGTATACAATCGAATCTGTGATATTTCGAATACTTTGAATTTATTCGAAATATCAAACAAAAATAAGTTAGTAAATCAGTAGCTGCTATAAATTCTTCGCTAGTAAATACTGACAATCAAAGTAAAAAATGAAAGGCTATATCAGTAGCGGCAATGAGCCAATCAGAGCCAAAGATATGATGTACTTCTGATAATTATATCTTAATCAATTAGACATCAATGAAAAAACATTGCAAGCCGGAGATTGTTAAACGGATGCTTCTAAGTTAGTTGTTATTTTTGGCTTTCTATCGAAGATAAAAGTGTATACGGGTTAGTCGTCGCCACTTAAATCTAGCTTCCGCAAAAACTAGGAACGCAGCCTTGTACAAGAAGATCTCGACGGGATCATTAAGGAGCAATTGCACAATTATGGATCAGGCGCCAACTGGTAGAATCTCGTTTTCTAGGACAATCACCATTCCCGCGCATCCGAGAATGAATCGGAACCAGACAAGATCAAGAACGACTTTTCGCATCGATAACATTTCCGAGCAAATGTAACTAGTGCCGTTCTAGTAAGAATAGAAAGCATTAGTTAAAGATCTAACTATTTGACGATATCTATTTTAGAATTAATGCCAGTTGTAATATTCACATTTCTTAGTAACCCATCAAACCATTCGAACGTCTACGTTCGATTATTGGCCAAGAAATAAACTTGCGTGATTATTGCGAAGGTCTGAGGATATTGAGTCATTAAGTTTGTCCATGGCCGTTTGAGATTTCCATGTGGCAATGTAGAATATAATGGCAATCAGCTGTTCGGTACTTTGATTCACATTTATGTGGGTGTAAACCCGCAGAGGTTTGTCCGACTCGTTTAGGTGGAAAAGGACACGTTTTGGTCACAATCATGTTACGTACGGCCCATCAGTGGTCCTACCTGTTTCTATCTGAACACCAACGAGCCACACACAGTCACAATCTACAAACACTCAACACACGGACGACGTTCTTTCTCTCTTGCTTTTCTTACTTTCTTCCTTCTCCCTACCTGACTCTTTGATTCAGGGAGGGACTTAGAAACTATGGCTTTTGGGACTACCTACTCCATTTCCTAGCCTAAATTACATACATTAATGCATATTTCGAATTTATTGTTGACTGTGTACAAATAATTATGCAAATGTGTGCCAATATCTGTTGGTATATTACGTTTTCCAATATTCTTGCATTCGCACGTGCGAGGTCTCCATCTACAAGTAAAAGTAATAGGATCCAAGTATGATTGCTAATAGAAGTTCTTAAGTTATGAAGTTGATGGATATTTCTATGTTCGAGTTATAAATTCAAGGAAATCACGTAAAGTTAAAGACATGGTAGAAAATCTGTATTAAATCCGAGTCTGCTTCAACCCTCTCCCTTCCAGTCACTACTCCCTCTTGGGCCCAACCGTCGTCCCCACGGCTGACCAGTTTGTAGCCAAAGTTCGTCTCGTCTCCATTCGGTTTCCGTCAGTCCTTTTTACTTTCCCTTTAAATCTGTAGCAAAGTCTTATTCTTAAGTAGAGCACGTTTTACCTGGAAGTTCTATTAGCGTTGATGATCATGAAAAAGAATTTAAAATTCGAAATACAATATGTTAGCGACGCGAATAGGTTCGGTCATTAACGCCGTTCTTCGGAGTGACTCGGTGACCTTCGATAAGTTTCGGGTTTTCTCGACGACACTCGTAACCGGCATCCGCGAGGAGACGCACGACAGATGCGTCGAGGACAAGTGACAGAATGTCATGTTGAAACCAGGTGAAATTTCGTTGTGTCGTGTGTCATCGTGTGCCAAAGTTTCCATATAATTATGACGTCGGCTACTGGGATTTTTACCTGAGGGTTGACCAACACTACCACACACGGGGACACAGTAGTTCGAAGGTAACGACAAAAAGAATATAAAGGACTATAATGCAGCATGGATCTTAAGTTCGCTAACTTAGAAACTATTACAATACTTGAAATTCAAAAGAAGGTGATGCGAAAGTATTTGAACAGCTTGGGTAATAAAACTCTTAAACCGATTATGCGCCTTTGCTTACTTCAGCACAGAAAATGAAATCGGATTACCCGCTCAGCAGTAGCCACATTACACCGCGAAAACCAATTATTCTCCAGGTTGGATCGGTCGTATTAAAAACCGTGAAAGTTTAGACACATAAACAATAATAGTATTTGACCAACTATATTTTGCAGGTTTCGATCAACTTCATCAATATACTATTATATATCTTAAATTGTATATTATTTATTGGTATAATCTTCATTTCTACGTGACAAACTACGAGGACATTAATTGCCTCATATTTCTTCATGGTGACCAAAAAATGGACGAAAATAAACATATTTTATGTTGCATTACATTAGAATGCTGACTTGCATACTTCTAGACACATGAGTCTTCGAAGATATAACTTGATAGTGTTCATTTACAATTACACGTTTAAAAAGTATTGCGGTTTGTCAGATTTAAGTGCTAAACGATATTGACACGTAATGACAAGAAGCAAGTATTCGCTTGCGAAACATTTTGTGCGGTCAAATTTCCTCTGACGTTCTCCTGAATCATTCCGAAAGATGATTTCTCTGCAGAATTCGATCTGAAGATACATTCATCGTAAGCACATCTTATTTATGCTAAACACTTTATTTATAAACTTGGAGGAGTTACGACATTTCTAACTATAAGAAACATAAGAATCATATGTCGTTACATCGTTTGCAATAAGGTTGACTGATGCAACCAATGAAACAGCGTGCGATGGTGACGATGACACCATTCTGGTATGCAATACTCGTCCTCGAAGATCCTATTTTCAAAACGATCAAACTGAAGCTTTTCAATCTTACAATACTTGTCGCAATTTGTTTAAAATCGGGTATGTTGCCAGGAGATTAGAAGAAAGTATGAAAACAACCGATATAACATCGAAACTTATAATTTATTACGTTAATAATATTCAGTTATGATCTTAAATTATGTGGCGACCAAATGTAATTAGATTTACGTTCGCTTTCACGCGAGAATCATTTAATATTATAAATAATGTTGCTTATTACAATATTCTATCATAATACATGTATAACTTTAATATTCTATTTTTATTTACATTAAAATATAATAAAAATATAAAAATTAGAACCTTCTAATGTCAGATATTATTAATAAAGCATTATATTTAGAGATAACATTATAGTTAAAATATTGGAAATTAGAAATTTCTAATACTTTAATTATAACTTGGCATAAATCAAGATAGAATATTAAAGTCGTATATTACACGGTCTAAAATATAATAGAATGCTTTAACAAATGACATGATACATCTTTGTTAAGTTGTATTGGTTTTATCGCAAAATATGATAGAACTCCATTTATATTTATTCCTTTATGAAGATAATGTAAAGTTCATTTACAAATTGCATAGTTGGACTGTAAGAATGGCAGCAGCGTGCCACTGCGTGTTTCGTGTAACAATTACGTGTCCCTATTTGCCCTTTGGTTCGTAACATCAGAGAAAGTGTGTTCTTAAGTTACTGTGAAAGAGAATGGGGTGACACTGAAGAATTGACGTCACCCGCAAAGCGACTTAACTGGATGCGTTTCACGTGGGTGATAATAAAATATCATACAACCGGGTGGAATACTTTAACCAAAGAAATTGGATTGCTCTACATTAAAGAACGACCAGGTAGATCGCGAGACGACTAACAAATATTTGCAACGTATTCCTTCCGACAATTGACAATGTTTTGTCGAAAAACATCGGTAATCTCCATTGTTATCTCTCTATGTAGTTAAATAGTGTCGTATCGTAGGGTTCTAGAAAGAAGGCACGTCTTTAAATGCAAAGAGGTGGAGTTCCTATAGAATTTATAACATGTATGATACATATCTGATTTATAACCTATGTAATATATAACATCATAACTAGTGGGGATCAAAGTTCCACGCGGCATTCGTGTCACGTGTGCCTTCTCTCCAGGAGCCAATCGTACGTTACGACTGCCTTCTTTCCACAAGCCAACAATACATATTCGGCTTGAGAGTCTCCAATTCCATGTTGTATTTAAAAAAAAAGTATTTCGTGAACGTTCGGGAACACAAAGCGGGTAACTGTATCGGCCACGTGAAGTGTCTCAATGCGTAGTGATGAGTCGCGACTCGTTTGACCTCCTATCGTGCACCACGATGGACCGAAAAAACCGTTGGTCAAGAACGGAGAAAGTCGCAACACACTTTTTCGTCACCTTTCCGAGCCACTTTGTGAGAGCTTGATACGGACGTGGGCGTTAAACACAAAGTTGCGTTACACTTTGAACTCATACCGATCAACATTGCAATCATCTTTTACTTTTCAACACAAAAGTTCGCCAATTTTATGATACCTTGTAAACGAACTTGACGGGTTTTATTATACTTTTCAAACGATCTTCTTGAATTTCATGATAACCTTCTTATGATTTCTTTATTGTATCACCCGGATGCATTTCTCGGTTTTCATTACATATTTGGAATGATTTTCTCGCTTATTATGTTGTAACATCTTTCAAATGGATTTCTCGATCTTTATTATATCTCTTAAATGAATTTCACGGTCGTTATTATATCTTTGGAATGATTCCCTCGGTGGTAATTATGTCTGTCCTAAAATCGAGAACGTATTTCTCGATTTTTATTATAGCTTTCAAATGATTCTCTCGGTTTTCGTTGTATCTTTCGAACGCATTTCTTAGTTTTCATTATACCCTTCAAAAGAAGTTCTTCACATGAATATTATCACTATCGTTATTTCTATAGCAAGTTTTCAATGCCTTGATAGACGATTGTCCAGATTCTCGTTCAATTCCTTTGTAATTTGAATGCGTGCAATTTCCGACTGTACGAACTGCCTGAGAAATACTTGTCCTGATGACTCATTGTTAGTAACTTTCGTCACATCGATAGATTGGCGGTTTTAAGAATTATGTTAACTATGCCACGATTACGGAAGAATCGTTAGGTATATCTTCTGTCAACGACCTCGTTTGATGAGCGAATATTTTATTCACTTGGAATTTATAAGTTAATCAATGAAGTGATTAACTTAATTCTTAATTTATATTCTACCGATGTTTATTACGTTAATAAATTCCCATTACTTGCACCTTCTTTCGTGCAAATATTTCTGTAGAAGGCTTAGGTCACCTCGAAAGCTTTTCTCTATTCTTCCAAACATATTGTTTTTTATACAAAAACAGTATACAATTAGCAATTGCGTAACAATTAAAAAATGAAGAGAAATATATAGTTCCATTTAGAGAAACGAATTTGACTATCATATCTTATTAAAGAATAAAGTAAAAATAATTTGTTTTCATCAAAAGATTTGTCCTCCTTGTTCCATCAATATTCATGTAACAAGTTTTGTCTATGTGCAATACTTTAGGAATCAAACGGCTGTCCAGTGTTACTGCGGACACCCTGTATATTTCACATTGAATATATTAAAGTAAAAAACACAGGATTTTAACGGGTTTTAAGAATAGCATAAAATAAAATAAAATAAATTAGTATTCACAATTTCGTAACTTGTACCTGGAGTTTTCCACGAATTGATAATCCCGATATGAGTGTGCCAAAGTACACTTTCTACCTATTAACGGAAGTACGGGATTTCCCATCGACTCAAACAATGCGGCTTTGTAAGGAAAACAAATTTCAGAACATATGATGTCAATTTGAGCTGCAGAGGAATCTGTTCTTTTATAGGCCCCTTGACTTTATGATCGCCTTTCTGAGAGTGTTCAAAGAATTTAGCGAACGTTGGATTTACACGCTACAAAAGTCCCGACACAGAAATCTATTGGGAAATATTAAGGCGAAAAGGCCGAAATCGGAAATCGATATTTCATGCCACAAAATATTGCCTCTACTGTCTTTGCGAGACTTTGAAAAGATTGTTTGTTAAAACGTTCACTGCCGGGACGGAATCCGTGTTGTACGATAACTCGCGATACGCATTTGTAACATGTACATATATAGCATTTAAAAACAAAATTGTTTAACGATAAGTGCTATGCGGTACATTAGCTACTTCAAATCGTCATGATAATATTAAAAATAATGTAATTTACAAATATCGGCAATATATTTAATTCTAGTTTTTTTACGACCACTATAGAAACATTATTTTATGGGGAAATAGGTCAGAATCAATACACTGATTATATTCAAACTTTTTAATACGACAGTCAACATAATGAAACTACAAATTCAAAACGTACACTCAATTGTTTAGAAATACAACCTCTCAGAAAATAAATAGACGCTCTCGTTTGACTCGCTATAATTCAAATGTAGTCATAATTATTACGAACGTCAAGCGTTCTTGGATTAAATATATTTCAATACTACGAATATTAACGGGTGTCCAATAAAATCCTTAGATTATAAAATGCGCAAACATGTATGCTAAGAGCGAATCCGAGTAACACATTTGTAAGGAAGTTCTAGATTCCATATCAGTGTTAAGAGAAGAATGTCCTTTGTACAGAAAGTGATTGTACGAAAACAGAACTGGCGAAGAGACAGAGCAAATGGACTGCTGAAATCCGTGTCATTTCGCTTCCTGCAAAGTTCTATGGCGCGGTCCCGTTACCTTACAATGTTCCTTAATTGAAAAGGCGCATTCTCCTTCTCGCCACAATTAGCATCCCACGATTTGATTGCCCAGCTAAACCTATCGATTTAGCTCCTACTCGAGCAACGGACATTGACAAATTATTTCTGGGAGTGTGTGTGTGTGTGTGTTTTGCGAATACCACATTATACCGGTGCAAAATATAGCGGACAATACGAATAGGATTATAAGTAGAACCGCTTTTAATCAGGAATTATTCTGCCACATAAAGCCGTGACGTACAGATTGTTTATCAGAGAACGCATTCTGGTCTTGGTTGCTTATCACGAAGGCTAATATTTCGAAATTATGACTCTTTACAATGAAGTATATATGTACATTAAAACACAATGAAAGTGTTACTTATATTTTTGAAATCATTCTTAACATGTTGAACGCCATGGGAGCGCTTAAACAGTTTTATTTGTACATGTTAAATGAACGTTACGGACGTGTATCGCGAGGTATCGTATAACACGGATTTCGGCGCGACTCGCAACGTGTTGATATGGAATTTCAGGAATGTTAAATATAGCGCTACGATGTTTATTCTGATTTATATTATACAAAAGCAGTAGAGGGATGCAAAGGACGGTACGCTTAGGTATGAACAATAAAATCCCCTTTTCACCCTTTCTCTTCTGGGTACGAAGGGTCTCGGCAACTCCTGCAGGTCAAGTTCTTCCGGTCTTCATATTGTTTATACCTGGACGAATCCGTGGGGTTTCTTTAGGGTTGAAACCTTTCTTCTTAGGGGACAATGTGAAAGCAATTCGCTTTGTTTGAATTCTCAGTGAGAAACGTCACCCGACTTTAGACCGCTTTATTTATCGTGTGTATGTACGTGGATAAAGATATCTTGCAAATTCATAAGGATTTCAATTCAATAACGATTAACAGGTTACAGTTGCTCGATCAGGCAATTTGTCGATCATTAAAAGACATTCAACAAAACGTATTTCAAATACGTATTAATGACAAATAGAAAGCAATTATATGTGATTGTAACTGTTAATACGTGGATCTTAATGTGATCTTTGCGAAAGATTGATCTAGGATTAGAGAAACTGATACACTTCATTTTAATACAACACAGCATGATGTAGAACAGTGTTCCTCAACCTTTTTGCCGCGGGAACCAACATTTTTATTTGTATGGTTCCGCGACCCAAATGTTTATATTGGTTGGATCCACAAGTTTGTGCGGTTTTGTCGAATGTGGAAAATGCAGTTTCTTTTCAAATATTTAACACGTTCCCCGCCACACCGATTTTCGGTGAATTTCCGTTCACGTTGCGGAAACTAATAAGTTTTGTTTATACATATACAATATATGCCTTATAATACTTATAGGACTGCAAAACTTATAATTTAAGAAAAAGGTGTAAAGAATTGTTGTTTTAACAAATTATCGTCGAAGTTTCAATAAAAGAAAGAAAAGTATTTGATTAATAGCCCAAGCATCAAATGAACTGAACAGAAAGTTCACAGTGGGGCGTATGCGACCCATCTGGCAACGGACGTGTTAATACGAATTAATCTACAATGAAATTCTCCACCATTATTTAACAATCATAAAAATATGAAACGAAACCGCGCGAGCTTATGGACCCAATATTATTGTGTTATCCGGAAAGTTCATGCCGATTTCTAAGGAAAATTCAAAGGCAATATTGTTATATATCAATTTATATTTATTCAATTATGTATGCACCATTTTGTTCCACAATCTTTCCCTGTTTTTACACAACTTGAAGATTCCATCCTCCCATAACTTCTTAGAAGAACTTCTTTCGGTAACTTTCCGGACAATCCAAGCAGCTATCATTTCGCAACCAATTAAAAATTGACGTGACTCAATATTGAGTCCCGTTCCATAGGTTAAGAAACTCCGGTATCAAAGGAATAATATCTCTAATCTAAGCAATTTGATTTTCAGATGGAAACCGAAGTGCGGTCACTCAAGCAGGAGTTGGCACGTACACAAGAGGCCTTGAAGGCAGCTACAAAGAAATGTCGTGATCTGGTAAGAGAACTGGACAATCGTACGGCGGTCCATGAATCCGAAAGAACACTCAGGGACCAGCAACTCTCACGGATACTGAGAGCACTGCTGGTTCTTGAGGGCCGACTGAAGCAAGAACAGAAGTCGATTAGACAACTACTATGCGAGAAAGACAACGTGATTAGAAATCAGCAACTAGAGATCGCAAGGCTCAGACGTTATACAAAGAATTATATAAAATGCAAGAGAGAACAAACTCTGGGCAAAACGATCGTCAGCGCTGAGGTAACAGCGAATATCGAGCAGAATGGTTTGCAAGCATCACCAGCCCTCGAGGTAAAGTTTCGTTTGCTCAAAATGATTTCTATCAATAAATAATATGAATAATAACGTGACAAATAACATAAGTACATATCTTGTTCACGTTATGGTATCGTTAAATAACTATACTTACAGGATGAACAATAATTTGCATACAAAATTATATCTGCGGTGAAGATTAATTTGAAACTGCATAAGTGTCGACTCGTTTTTTAAAGCAGGGGTCTTAAACTTGAACGCAGAAAAGGATCGGTCAATTAAGAACTTAAAGAATTATAGTAATAAGTTTTGCTTTTGTTTGAAGCTGATATAAAACATTTGGAAGTTTGAATGTTTCATGTTTTAATCCCCGCGAAATGTTAGAAGCATCGATTTTCAGAAAGGAAATTATCTGGGCTGTGGGTCGCCAGTTTGCGAGCTTTGTTTTAACCCTTTGCGATCGGCAGATTTCGCTTTTGGGAGTACCAGTAGGTCGGAGCAAATCTATCGTTTCCCAATTACTTTTCCGTAGAGGATTTAAAATCAATATATGGATATTAAAACACACAGAATTTGTTGAAACTGATTTGTTGTATTTAATACTACTTATAATACGTAAGGTTCCCGAAGGTTCCCGCTGCCGGGTTATTAACTTCGACGACTATTTAAAAATGTCCCCGCTACGGGGACACCGACTTCTACGACGATTTAGAAATGTCCCCGCTACGGGGACACCGACCGCAAAGGGTTAAAACAAACGTGTTTAAGTCAAAGCCATATATTCGGAATGTTGACAAAACTAAATTGCTTCTTAATGTCTGGTTATAGGATATCGATTCGAGGCAGGATAGCAGTATTAGCAAAGATATTCAGAGTTTAAAGTGTGAGATAATCACGAAGCTAAATCCCTCGGAAGTATCCATCGTGTTGGATGACTTGGACCGAGGTGTTAAAAAGACGCACAGTTTTGCCGGCAGTGATATCTCGAAAACGAGCTTAACGAGCAGCGAGAATACCGATGTATCAATTATTACTACCACAACGGAAGGTAGCCCTTCATTAGTTAGCACCGAGGGATTTTGCGAAGGCGAGAGCACCGACGTTTCACCAGGCTCAACATTAAACAAGTCCAGTAGATGTACACCAACGATGATCACTGACAGTGAAAACGAGATTACAATGATCTACGATGACGACGATGACGAAGAGACAACCATCCATGAAAATAACTCGAAGCTGTGTAGAAAGAAAATCGGCATTGGCAGATCAAAAACTCAGAAATCCTCGAAAGGTATCGATGTAAACGAAACGACGAATATTCCACGAACAGATAGCAAGGATGATGGAATGGATTGTAACTTTGCATCTGAGGATGAGGAGAAGGAACAAGAACCAATCTACGTGAATGCCTGCAATACTAATAATTCGGAAAATCATCAACATACTGGAAATAATGTCACGACTTCCAAAACAAACGAGGATTACAGCAATAACAATAGTAATAACGGCAACAACAATAATAACGATGTGTAAGTATGATTCTGATATTTCTATAAAAGTCTGGAGGTTGTTATCGGTAATTAGGGTTGGTTTGATGGGTGATTTATATTCTTTCAGGCATGCCAAGGTCGACATCGAGGAGCAGACACCGGAAGAAACAAGTGGCAACTGGTACAGTGATCCGGACGAGGATAGAATTAGTGACGACGTTTTTCGGCACAGTACATATCGACCGAATAGTAATCATAATTCTGTGTTGGAATGTGTGAATCAAATACTTTTGAGGGACATGGAGGAGGAAGAAACTGTACTTTCTATGCCGAGAAGATTTAAACATAGAGGAAGAATAGTTCGATTTCAGCCAGCAAGATTGTCAGATATTGAATCAGTGGGTTCTGAAATGGAAAGGAGGAATTCCGAAGAGAGTGTCGTTCACAAGGAATCACCGACTGAAGAGTTCAACGATGTTCCTGCTAATAGTTTTGAACCTACTGCTTCGGAAGATGAATTTGGAATGAGAATCACTCATCCTACGATGCCGGAGACTGCAACGAAGGTCGCAGATGTCGAAACCAGTCTTGAAGAAAAATCGGAAGAATCGAAAGCTATACCAATCTTAATTATAGAGCCGAAAATCGAAATGGAGGAAGAAGGTTTCGAACCAACTTCTCCAACAGAGAAAGTAAAACCTCCGGTTCATTCGAACAGTCCACCATTAAAATTAGAAAGAATCGAAGAAAAGACTTGTTTGCAGATGTCAACAAAAGGATTGACAATAGCAAAGAACTTAGACTACGAAGACATCGAATCTCTTCCAGAAGTAATGTCACCACCTCCTAAAACACCTCCTGCGTTACCCCCTAAACCACAATTTAAGAACAATACACTGATCCTTAAGAAGATTCCTAGTCCTTCATTCCTTATTGATGAAACAAGAAAAAAGCAACAACTACAGGATTCCGTTCCCACGGAACAGGCTAAAAAAGTATTTGGTTTTATACCATCTTCTCTCAAGTCACCTTTGAGTATGACATCTGTTAGAAGCTTAAACTTTGATGACGCGCTTAGTAAAGTTACGGGCAACAACGAGGAAGGAAATTTCTGGAAGAATAGGTTTAACAATGTACGATCATCCTTTCAAGCACGTCAGAATCATGAAGTCACGGGGGAACAGGCAAGAAAGTTGCCAAGAGTAACTAATATTGTTCGTCATTTCGAAGAGTTTAAGATTGGCGGTGATACGGACGATCAATCGAAAGATCGTAATAAAGTTAAGGAGAGACACGTGCACACAGAACTCGAACAAGAATTTGATATTAGACAAAATTTCGAAGAATTTAATCTTGACGAATGTGATCTTTCTGATGATCCTGATCGTCCGGAAGGTGATGGTTCGGAACGCCTTAGTAATCTTGGAGCCGTCGCTGGTCAGAACGAAAAAAGTGCCGCAACCAAAGAGAATAACAATGTTCCTCTTGCTGCAACCAATTCAAGTAGTGGCTATGACCACTTCTTAGAAGCGACGGGTCTTAGCAATAAATCCATACTAACGCCTTCAAGATTATTAAGTAATCATAAGAGTATGTTGAAACCGAAAGATGTGAAATATAAAAATAAAATTAAAGCAACTGCCGTAATGGAGAAACACGGTGCTCCTACGACTAATACAACGCATGTGAGACATTGGACAGGTCCGTTTGTTTGACGGCTGGCGCATGTCTTACCAGCCAATTTCTTTCGACAGTGAACAGTTTTTAATCATTGGAAAATCATTTCCAAAACGCTCCCGTTTATCTGTGAATGCCGATATAATCAATGAAACGAAAGTATGCGAAACTATCCTGAATTATATCCCGATATCAGCATATCCCTAACATCCCTAATCGTGTTGTGAATGTAAAATAAAATACTGTAAATTATATTTCTATTAATATAGCGCATTTACAATTTTCTGTTGTTTGAGGTATATAAATGTGATGTAATTAATTTATTACGTCTTAGCAGCTTTATGCGAGAAATCATTTGCATGTGCATATGTTAGTAAAGATTAGCAATAATAAAAATAATGTGTGCATTAATTTGAAGTTGAGTGTCTTTAGATTAGTCGATTATTCTTGCTCTAAAGGTGCGTGGTAAAATATACGTCGTAATAGTTCACTTTTATTGCAAAGAATCTGCTATTTCATTCGAACAGACATCCGTTTTTGTGGTAAATTATAAATAATAAATGTAATCTTGTCAAGCATGAAGAAATTCGCGTGATAAGGAATGTGATTTTAGGACGTAAAAAAAGGTTTTACACTTTTAATTCCCAATAAAATTAAAGACGGCTTTATTGAGAGAACCTTGCACTTGATTGAGAAATAGAAGTACAGCAGTATAATGTTAAATATTCTGTGATGTTTTATAAACAACTAGAACATATGATACAATTATATATAATTTCTACTATCTATAAAAATACAACGCAACTCTATAAAAATACAATACTAACTGTCACTTGTATCAAAATCTAAATAGGACATGGAAGAAGAAAGTATATTGGGAAGTGCACAGTATTAAATTCGAACATCTCACCATTAATGTTAAAAGGATTCCATTTTCGCAGGTTAGTATGAATCACTCGTTCAGGCACTCTATTACACTTGGCTAGTGCTATATTATCAATACAGTTGTATAGACATAGCTGAAAATTGTACGAAGGATCATACAATCCATTTGGCACGGTGGTTTCTTCAAGTTTCTCTTTCTGCGCGAAATTCGTAAAAGAACTACAAAACAGTCATAATGTATGAAATAAATGTTAGCAAGATTGAATAACAAGCAAATTAATGTTTAAATATATACTCATTGTTACCTCTTTATCCAAGTCTTTTTGTGTCCAAACTTTAATCACAGGAAGTTTATTCTATAATTAGAAGTTGATGATGGTTAAAGTGGATCAAATTTTATCAGTACAATAACTATGTTTGCAATTCTTTTGTTAAGTACATACTGCAGAAGAGTCTGTGTGAACAGTAAGACGTGGATTAAGAACAAATGGGACCCCATCCAAATCAGAAGAGCCTGGTAGTGTACCATATATCTGTGTGGATCCAATCACTGAAGATGTGGGTGGTTGGGGTGCAGGTCTTGTTGGCTTAATCCTAGCACTGGGACTTAGCACTTCGTAATCTCTATCACTCGATTCATCCAAATCTTTCCCTACGACTCCTCCTATTTGAGGGTAAATTCCATTTGTCGGTTTTGGTGAAAACTTTGGTTTTGGTGGTCTTTCAGGAGGTACTCTGTGAGGCGTTCCATTTGAGGGATTGGGTGAAGCTGTTTGAAGCGATCTGCAAGTGATAGATTGACATTTATTACTGTTTGATAAATGATCAAAATTTAAACGTATTCTCTTCTGGGATAACTTACTCTATATTAACATACGATTGCGAGTTTATATTCCCATTTACAATGTCCACAGTTTTATAGCAAACACAAACTCCATTTATAATACTATAAAGGCAAAAGTTATAAGTGATCAATCAGAATGATCAATATGTTACAAGAAAGATTAACATTTTTTAAAAAATACCCAGCTGCAGCAAATCCAGCAGGTGCCATCTTAGATGTCTTATGTATAATCCTACTACATATGATTATATCTGTGACTGCTTTTGAGCACAAATCCATATTTTTAATTTTGTAGCATAGCTGCTTCTTTCTCCATGCCTTCTGCACTAAAATTCATTATCCCAATAAATTGAAAAACTCTGTTCCTACACATATTATATTTGAGTCAGTCTTATGTAAATGTACCCACTTGAATCTATAGTATAAGAGATCATTGAATATCCTTCTGGAGGAGATTCTCTTTCATTTATGACTGCTATATCCTCAACCACAAAATGAGGTATTCCTTCAGTCTTAGAAAAGCAGACATATCTGCCCTTCTTCTTGATAAACAGACCACTTTCTCTCCATAGGTCAGCATCAGTATCTTGATCATATGTTCTTGAAACCTAATCATAAGATGATTGAAATCTCCCAATATAAGTAAATTACAAATAGAATGAATAATATTTAAATGTATGCTTACTACTGTAAAATTTGGTGGGCATTTATCTATGTCCTCAACAACATTTATGGCAGTGATTGGTCTGTCATCAGGTAACACTGATGACAATTGGTGCACCAACATTTTGCAACTATTCTTCTTAGACATTGTTGCAATCCTGTTAATACATGTATATCAGGATAATTTTTGTAATCTACACACAGAACAATGACTTGTAACAATCAGTTTTCATTCTATAATTAATTGCACACACTGATGGACATATAGGAGAGCAATTTATCATTACAGTAACAATGTCGAAAGATAAGGAAATGTTAAAAAATTATATATATTAAAGAATCCATTATTGAACAGTACATTTGCACTGCTTAGCAAATATTTACTGAAAATTGCTACCAGCGTTCTTGAGATTAGATACCAGCTATTTAAACTCTCACAATAAGCGATAAAATTAGTATTCCAGAATTTTCAAACATGATTTCCGTATCATAATGTATTAATTATTAGAAGTTGTAACATAAAAAAACAAAGAGTATATAAGTTTCGGGGCAAATATTTCGCACTTGATTCACACGGATCGTCGCGTTCCGAGAAATGTCAAGAATAAGCTTTCCAAGAAAACAGCATTATATCGCGGACGGAAAAATTAATCCGAGCGTAGATTAGTTTACTGACCTCTTTCGATCGATAGGAAAAAGGTTTGGAGAATGGAAAACCTTTGAAATACTGTCAAAATGTAGAAACGCGGTAAAAATGTACACGAAGCTAATTTGAGGAACGGAATTGGAGCCAAGGGTGTGTTGTTTACCCCCGTGACGTATGCATGATTTTTTTTGTCTAGTAGCACGCGGGAGCCAAATACTAAATTCAATTTTCTATAAATAAATCGTTTAATACCCGCAAGTCTCAGGTACTCACCTTCGGACAATCTGGTGCTAAACTAATCTAAATGACCAGCATATTCACTCCCGCTTAACGTTAAGCTCCTAATTAGCCGGGCAATTAACCCCGATGGGAAGACACGTCAGTTTTTGAAGGAGTCACTAACGACCCCGTTCTTCTTTCGATAAGCAACCTTACACTTCCGAGGAATCATTCGAACCAAAGTGAAGGCACACTTGATACATATGAATAAACGAGGAGAGGAGCACGATGAACCGACGATCAGAGAGAGAAAGATATGAGGAGTCAGAAGGAAAAAAAAGAGTAGGCGCAAGAGGAAGAAAGAAAAATAAGATGAGTGCGATGAAATGTACACATGAAAGAAAGGGGGATTGTTCAGAGTCAAGTAGTTTTCTATGCAAACGATTGAACAAGGTAGTCGAGAAAGGTTCCGATAAGATAAGAGATGTTGCTCAGGAACACTGGATTAACGATAAATATGACTAATCTCGTTTTTTTTTCTGGTCCTTCTTCTTTGAGCTTCAATCAATTTGACATGAATGACATCACTCGTACTACCACCATCTTAACGACTACTGTCTTAACTGACTAGGGTAGTTGTGTTCAATAACGTAACCTGTGCTTCCGCTTCTTTCACGCCGTCAAATATACGGAGTTCTTCCACGGTTCTTCCACGAATCTTCTCGCCGGATGTTTTCTTGGTCTTCTACGCGTAAACTGAATTTAGATCGCCGTAGACGATATTCTCCAAGCGATAACAAAGTACGGAACAATCACGCGCTGCTCGGGTGTCAGCATTCTTATAGCATTGTTTTTCAATACGCGATAATTGATTAAAGTTTCACGCATAACATCGTATTAGTTGTCACAGTCGTGGCCATGACACTATATAGACACTGTATAGAACTGTCGATCCTGGGACTGGTACAGTAGTATGGCGTCTATTGTTAGCCATTATTTTATATTCAGTAGTCGACCTGATTGTTCACCATCGTTTTGCATTCTTTTATTCATTCTATGAAAAATCAGAAATAGTACAAGTGTGGTATTTAAAGGCATTTAAAAATGGAATTCCAGACTTCAGTTTTAAAGAATACGAGGATTAGATGGCGCTAGAATGCATGGTTTGAATCTAACAAGTACAAAGTACAAAGAACTTTCGCTGACCGTCAGTCGCAGTTGTGCATCGTTGTTAGTTAGTTGTGTCGGCCATATTGACGGGGAAGATCATGTTCTTGCAACCGCCTTGCGCTTTTTGATTCGGCAACAGGACGCGAGAATTGCAAACAGGTATTTTAATTTGTTCCTTGTTATCAGATAAACATAAGTTAATATTAAAGCTTTCAAATTTGATTTGTTGCATATATTCGTTAGTAAGTTCCACATACATTATTGAGCGCAAAGCTTTATTGTTTATGATATACAGAGGTTACACTACAGGTGTACAAATGAAATACAGTATTGCATAATTTAATACGGACATGGTAAAATGGACAAAATGCAAATATAACGAGAACATTCCAATAAGGAGCTTCAAATTTTGCGTAAAATTGGCATGATTTGCAGGCAGAATTAATTTAAGACTTTCTCCATCTTTTCCATTCTGTTTTTATTTATTTCAGTCGTAACGTTTAGAGTACTGTTTCGTATAATATTCTGTCAGAATTATAAGCTTTTAAGGAGATTAACGGAATTCAGTATGTATACAAATTATTGTGAATATATGCCTCAAATGTCGCATAGAAGTCTCCGATCTATGGCAGATGCGTCTTGTATAATCTCGGCGCCAATCGTCTTAGTGTCTTGTTTTGATATATTATGGTTTACTGCGTCGAATTCCATCTTTGGATTATACACATTGCGTATTATTATACTACTCAAGCAATATCAACTTTTTAATTCCAGAAATTTATTACAATCGTAAATATTGTTCTTTTTTATTTGATTAATGTAGAGTATAAATTTAGCTTACCATAGTTATAATATAATACACTTAAATAGTATACCCCATAATATGAATATCACACTGAGTATTGCACATAAAATATGGATATGATACAAAGTATTGTTATGTTAGATATCGATATCACAATGAGTATTGCACAGAAAATATGGATATGGTGCAATGTATTGCTATATTAGATATGGATATTATACTGAGTGTTGCATAAAAAAATATTAGTATCCTGTGGAGCTTTGCACTATCAAATATGGATATGGTACAATGTATTGCTATATTAAATATGGATATGATAAAAAGTATTGTTATGTTAAATATGGATATCACACTGAGTATTGCACAGAAAGTGTGGATATGGTACAAAGTATTGCTATATTAGATATGGATATTATACTGAGTGTTGCATACAAAAATATTAGTATCCTGTGGAGCTAGGCACTATCAAATATGGATATTAAACTGAGTATTGCATAGAAAATGTGGATATGGTACAAAGTATTGCTGTGTTAGATATGGATATTTTACTGAATATTGCATATAAAATATGGATATGGTACAAAGTATTGCTGTGTTAGATATGGATATTATACTGAATATTGCACATAAAATATGGATATGGTACCATGTATTGCTATATAAAATATGGATATGATACAAAGTATTGTTATGTTAATTATGAATATCACACTGAGTATTGCACAGAAAGTGTGGATATGGTACAAAGTATTGCTATATTAGATATGGATATTATATCGAGTATTACACAAAAAAATATGGATATGGTACAAAGTATTGATATATTAGATATGAATATCACACTAAGTATTGCATAGAAAGTGTGGATATGGTACAAAATATTACTGTGGTAGATATGGATATTATACTGAGTATTGCACATGAAATATGGATATGGTACAAAGTATTGCTGTGTTAGATATGGATATTAAACTGAGTATTGCACATAAAATATGGATATGGTACAAAGTATTGTTATGTTAAATATGGATATCACACTGAGCATTGCACATAAAATATGGATATGGTACAAAGTATTGCTGTGTTAGATATGGATATTATACTGGGTATTGCACATAAAATATGGATATGGTATCATGTATTGCTATATAAAATATGGATATGATACAAAGTATTGTTATGTTAAATATGGATATCACACTGAGTATTGCACAGAAAGTGTGGATATTGTACAAAGTATTGCTATATTAGATATGGATATTATACTGAGTATTGCATAAAAAAATATTAGTATCCTGTGGAGCTTTGCACTATCAAATATGGATATTAAACTGAGTATTGCACAGAAAATGTGGATATGGTACAAAGTATTGCTGTGTTAGATATGGATATTATACTGAGTATTGCACATAAAATATGGATAATTTACAAAGTATTGCTGTGTTAGATATGGATATTATACTGGGTATTGTACATAAAATATGGATATGGTATCATGTATTGCTATATTAAATATGGATATGATACAAAGTATTGTTATGTTAAATATGGATATCACACTGAGTATTGCACAGAAAGTGTGTATATTGTACAAAGTATTGCTATATTAGATATGGATATTATACTGAGTGTTGCATAAAAAATATTAGTATCCTGTGGAGCTTTGCACTATCAAATATGGATATTAAACTGAGTATTGCACAGAAAATGTGGATATGGTACAAAGTATTGCTGTGTTAGATATGGATATTATACTGAGTATTGCACATAAAATATGGATAATTTACAAAGTATTGCTGTGTTAGATATGGATATTATACTGGGTATTGCACATAAAATATGGATATGGTATCATGTATTGCTATATAAAATATGGATATGATACAAAGTATTGTTATGTTAAATATGGATATCACACTGAGTATTGCACAGAAAGTGTGGATATTGTACAAAGTATTGCTATATTAGATATGGATATTATACTGAGTATTGCATAAAAAAATATTAGTATCCTGTGGAGCTTTGCACTATCAAATATGGATATTAAACTGAGTATTGCACAGAAAATGTGGATATGGTACAAAGTATTGCTGTGTTAGATATAGATATTTTACTGAATATTGCATATTAAATATGGATATGGTACAAAGTATTGCTGTGTTAGATATGGATATTATACTGAATATTGCATATAAAATATGGATATGGTACAAAGTATTGCTGTGTTAGATATGGATATTATACTTAGTGTTGCATACAAAAATATGAGTATCCTATGGAGCTTTGCACTATCAAATATGGATATTAAACTGAGTATTGCACAGAAAATGTGGATATGGTACAAAGTATTGCTGTGTTAGATATAGATATTTTACTGAATATTGCATATTAAATATGGATATGGTACAAAGTATTGCTGTGTTAGATATGGATATTATACTGAATATTGCATATAAAATATGGATATGGTACAAAGTATTGCTGTGTTAGATATGGATATTATACTTAGTGTTGCATACAAAAATATGAGTATCCTATGGAGCTTTGCACTATCAAATATGGATATTAAACTGAGTATTGCACAGAAAATATGGATATGGCACCATGTATTGCTATATTAAATATGGATATGATACAAAGTATTGTTATGTTAAATATGGATATCACACTGAGCATTGCACATAAAATATGGATATGGTACAAAGTATTGCTGTGTTAGATATGGATATTATACTGAGTATTGCACATAAAATATGGATATGGTACCATGTATTGCTATATAAAATATGGATATGATACAAAGTATTGTTATGTTAAATATGGATATCGCACTGAGTATTGCACAGAAAGTGTGGATATGGTACAAAGTATTGCTATATTGAATATGGATATGATACAAAGTATTGTTATGCTAGATATGGGTATCACACTGATTGTTACTAAAAAGGTATTAATATCTGTCAAAGCTTCACACTATTAAATATGGATAGCAAACTGAGAATTGCACAATAAATAAGGATATGGTATATACAGGATATTTGAAAATTCTGGAAACGGTCAAATATCTAATTTGGGAAGCAGTTTCATTGAAAACGTTAAATGACAAATTTTTCGATTTCAATCGATCTCGCAGACGAGCTCATTGAACTTGGGCCCCTGTGGGCCGCAAGTTAAAATTTTTAAATGGGTTCCACCATTTTTTGTTACAGTTTTGTGTTTCGCGTGTTTCTCCTGATTTTACAATCTCGCGTCCAACCCGAAAATGCAGCATTGCGCGTCAAATAGTTTTTGGCCCTACGAGGCCTACATGTGCCCCAGCTTATACGAGGCTTGAACTGGGCTCGGGACTAAAAAGCCCATTTTATTCTTTTCTGACAACACATGGTCAAGTAAAACTCGAATCCTATTTCAACATGCAATATCGTGCGGCAAGAATTCGTTTACAGCCTTACTCGATCTAAAATCCGGTAAACCATATCTGGATGCAAAAAGGCACGCAGAACCCAACTCTCAAATAAAAAATGGAGGTTTCCATTCAAAAATTCAAACTTGTGCCCCTTGGGGCCTAAATAGGGGCCCCAACATCAATGAGCTCACCTAATAGCCCGATTGAAATCTTAAAACTTTACCATTTAATGTTTTCAACGAAAACGTTTCCTCTATGTGATATTTGGCCATTTCCATTCTTTTCAAACACCCTGCAGGTATATTAAATGGTAATATCTCTAAAATATTGTTATAGAAGTATGTTTCTAATAATTATTTTTATTATCGTGTGCACATAAATTTAATGTACATGGCATTGGTATGCTACGAAACTTCCCCCGGTAATCGAGCGTATAAGACAAAGCTTTAAAAATATGGCTTATTTACATTAAAGTATTTATGTTATTTAACCGTAAATGTTTAACACTGCCGCGTGTACGTAGTTCTCAGATCGACAAATCGAAAAGCTCTTTACATTTCTTAACTCTGCGGTCGTATTGTCCGCAAGCATGGTAGTCGTACTGGACGAAATTATTTTTGGGTAACGCGCTTTCAGGAATTATTATTGCCTAAAAATCGTACGAATTTTATTCAAATGATTTTGTTTAAGCTGTGTGCATATTATTTATTATCTTGGTATTCGATATTTTATGTAGATTTAGCTATATATTGCATATAAACAGTGTTAGATTTCATTGCATAAATAATCGTCGCATGTTCCTGCCGGGAATATCCCGGGATTCGCCTGCAAGGAGTTAAATTGCGGCTGTGTTTATTCGAGAACTACATGCAGACGGTTGATAAATAGTTAAATAAATAGGGACAGCCAGTATACTTGTTTTCAGTTGTACAAGATCAGTTTTGGAATAATATAATTCTGTACATTCAAGATGTCAGTATTATACACCTTGGATGGTGATAGTTAAAATCTTTTTTCCGCCCTCAAACATTGTAAGTTCGTACTGGTCTAGTCTTCTCAAAGTATTATTTTCTTTCGACTTAACCTGGAATACAATAACGCAGCTGTGCTTCGACCGTACGAAAGGATACGATTCTCGGAAAAGGGGGGCCCAGGTCAGTTTTGCTTCTTCCCGTCGTGTAACAGGAAGGGTCTTCCCTACCTGAGTGTATATTCCGAAATTGGAATGTTATTGGTTTAAAAAGTACATACCTGGCAACATTATAATATATAAAATTGTTCGAACGTAGCAGGCATTGCCCCCAGTACAATCTCTTTATAATACGTGAAGCGAAGTAAAGGTTGATTTCAGAGTTGATCTTTCATTCGTAATGTTCGTTTCGTCTCCGCATTAAGTGTGTGTGTGTGCTGTTTCGAGCGATATACTAAACTACCCATCTTCTTTTTGTGTTATACATCGTGTTAACGTTCTGATAATTGAATTTTCATAATATCAGTAAGGTACAGATTTCATCCTTGTTACTATAAATTAGGACTGCTTTTATTTGGGACAGATATCGGCATCATGGACAAATAGTGTGCACTAAATGATAGACATGGAATAGTTGACAATTTTCGTTTCACTGTCTGTTCGCAGAAATGAAGCGAAGTATTTCAAGTCATTCTCCTCGTGAGGATAAACACAAACCATCCACGTCGGAAGAATACGATGTTGCTGCACGTTCAAGATCGGAAGAAGAGAAGCAAAGGCGAAGACGCGAATGGCTTGTTCAACAGCAGAGGGAACGAGAGCACGAAAAGCTCAAAAGAAAAATGATCTTAGAGTATGAAATGAAACGTGCTTGGGAGCAAGGTCTTTCACTTCCCAAACCAAAATTCTCGGATCCTAGTCCTAGTCGAAGTAAAAGTAGATCGCCTGAAAGGCGGCATAGGAAAAATTCGATTTCCGGTACTCGGAAGCCACAAGTTATGTCAGAAAAGTAAGTAGCAAATCAAAATTCAGATCTTATCTCTTGTGTTGTATAAAAATAAGACTACTTATGCCTGGACATTTATGAACGCATATATCTTTGGATGATACAAGATTCTATTCATGGAAATAGTTTTTATAGATAGTAGTGTAATGTATTTACATAATTAACTATGGTCACTTTAATCGTATTAATGTAATTCATTGTAACAAGTGCCTTATAAACTGTTTATTTGAAAAACAATCCAAGTCGATCGCCATGCAAAGTTTGAACGCGGAAGAATTCATTTAATATCTTATTTGTGAATTTGCGAATTTTTGTCGAGGTACTAAGTACATTTATAACACGTGTTAAAGATATAGTAATACTTGATTGCAAATAATATAACAAATTTGAAATAATTCTGTACCTTAGGCTAGAATCATCAAGAGGGACCACGCCGTTATTTAAAGGGCCTGAGGGGACCAAAATTAGTACAAGTGAATTGAAACGAATCAAAGTAGACATTCACAGAAACATTCCTTCAACAACAACAAGCTTAGAACTCCAAAGAGACATCGTTAATCCCGAGGATGTGGTGCTTAGAAGAAGAGACGGTAAAATGGCGTTCCCTTATACATTTTCACAACAAATCATAGTTATCTGATGAATGTCTACAACTGAAGAAAATTGGGGCAACACGGAAGATATATCTTACTGGGGATTTTTTACGAGACATAATGAAGAAACATCAAGTTCTTCTTGCTGTTAAGTTGTATACTTTCTGGTACAATATTATCAAATATCTTATAAATGTTTTTATTAGAATTTGGGACGTAGAGTTCAGTTTATATATTATATGATAGCCATTTCTTTGTAAAGACGTATTTACTTCACGAAGAATAACAGTGGAAGAAAAGAATCTTATTTGGCGACTACACGTCCGTGAAGATTAAATGAGGCAGTCCTCCTTGTTCTGGAAGATTTTGATCAACACTGGAAAACATTCAATTATCTAATAATTCATTTCTGATCCATTTAGGGTTTAACTTACTTGGAATACAACGTTGGATCAGCATACTGATCACGTAATGTGCAATACGTAAGCACAATTTTTTATTATGTGTGTGTTCGTTATACTGTCGCTATGCTTAACAATTTTTTATTTAGTGCTTTGTGAGTAACATTTGGTGCTAAGTGGGTTTGCACAAAAGGGTAAACAAAATTTTCAGTTAACGTATTAGTTGATTTATAGTATTACGCATTCTCGAAAACCCTTTTCAGTTTTAAATACATTTTGTGCATACTCGTGTTGTGTTTTTTGGGATTTATGCGTGCTTGCATGGATATGCCTTTTCTTGCTTTCTCTAACCTTTACATAATAGATAAACTTCGACCGGAAGATTTTAACATTCGCGAGGGAACTTAAACCGCTCGACATGAAGAGAATAAACTATTAATAAGAAGTTTCATTAAATTATTTTAAAAATACAATACCAATTCTTCAAAAACAGTTTCTTTTTTTAAAGATTATGAAATTTGATTAGTTAGTTCACAATGATATAGTTGTGAATATTACATTTTAAAACGGTATCATAACATCATAAAAGAAAATTAAGATCCAATTTAATTTTGATAAATTAAATTATTTTTCAACTTGCATTTTAATTTACATTGAGAATATTAGGAAATACTTTATTCTATCGGCTGCAATATAATATACACGGATATTATAATACTCGACGAACTGGAAGATATTTTTCGTCCTGGAAGATCTAAAATGCCACTGAAGATATCCCTAACTAGCCATTAGGAAATATCATAAAATGTTCAAAAATATTTAATTCAACCAACTTTGACAAACATAATCGATGATAATCAACACCCGGAAGACTAAACAAATATTATATATTTATAGATACACCATATAAAAACATTATTGCAGATATGCAATTCTTTCATATAAAATATATTTTAAATAAAAATAATTTCGACATTTATAACTGGCAGTCACGAAAATTGTAAGCCCGTACGTCTCTCATTGCGTGAAAAATGTGTAAGCTTAAGAAATAATTTCTCAAAAGAAAGACAGTTTGTCACATCTAATCATTCAAATTTCAGTTTTATATGGCTCTTACGTTCTATCGATGGTTTTTATATCAATATCTTTATCCATATATTGTCGAAATAATGAGCCCAAATATTATCAATAAATTCATCGCGCAAGAAAAGGCTTACAATTCTTCAGCGCTTGCCCAGTTATTTAAATACCACGATTTATAACATTCCTAAGGTCTGTCTTAGCGTTTGCTTAATGGCTTCTTTCTTGCAATATTTTAATTGATACCGATTAAAGCAATATTATTTATATTTAGGAGAAGGATCTAAACCCATCTTTGAAAGGGAAGAAATAAAAAGAGCAGTCACTGCAGGGGAAGAGATTGAAGAGCGTCGTATCGTACTAGCCATAGACAATGATGATTCAGGTATATCTCTTATTCATTATTGTTTTTAACAACTTGATTATCTTGTATTATATTTTCCGATAAGATATTTAATGCATGGAATTATCTTTCAGTATGTATTTTTTAAGTTTTTGCATCAACCTTTGCATTCTTATAATCGAATCAAACGTTTTCCAAATCAAAAACTTGTTATTTTTAGCCAACAAGTCACGAGCATCTAAAAAACGTTCCGTGTCCGTAAGTCCTGCGAGGAGAAGAAGTCACAGCCCACGACATTTGTCTCCGTATTCCAGGTTTGTGCCTAATTGGCCGTTTTTTTTGCAAGAAAGCAAGGAAATTAAAGTATACCTGTAGTTGTATGTTATTATGTTAATTGCATATTGCAATGGAAAATATAATATGGATATGAATTCCATACAGCTATCTTGTAAACAGTCACACAGGTTTAATAATCTGTTTAATTATGATTATGGATATCATATCTGTTTTACAACAAAGATACTGTATGAACATACTGAGTATTGCGATTCCAATTCTTTATAGAATTGAAACAGAAAAATATGTCTTTCGACATAGTTTTTCAATAAAACCTCAAATTATATGGTACTTATAGCAAAATCAATTCATAGAATACGAGAAAAAACGTATTTGGATACATTGCGAGGAAAGGTATTAATATCTATGATATTTTGCATAAATAACTGTTATCATGTATTGTTAACATGAATCGGCTGAACCCGAAAAAGTAGTATGTGTCTATGCTATATCATCCCGCCGATAACATTTATGTGCACTAAATGTTTACATGTGTTGTAACGTATTTGTAGGCATGCTTTGTTTTGTGTTACTACAGTCTATTTTGTTCTAGCTTTACTAACGCCTTCGAAGGACAAAAAGAAGACACATTGAGACGGGACAAGGACGCAATTGACAGTGTACACGACTGTATGCATATGCTTGCTCACGCTAATTTCAATGCTTAAGCTTCATTCAAAAATCTAGCATAACATTAATTTTCTAAATGACAACAGAAAGAGACATAGCTTATACCTGCATGTTTTTTATTTGTTTGAGCTTTTCATATTATGTAACATTTATAATTACTCCATAGCTTGTGCTTCTTTTGTACATTATCTCATTTATGACTTCTGTGTGGGCATTGCTTATGGTTTGGTAAGAAAACTCGTATGATCGATTCATTCTTTTCAATTTCATAATTCATTTTTCATATTACAGGTAATGGTTTCTTTATTGCAAGAAACTGAAACATTTACTATAAACAAAGAGTGGTGTTGATTAGTATTATCAGTGCCAAAAATATAGATTTATACATTGTTTGATACTATGTTTGTATAAACAATAATGTAAAATCTACTTTATGTTTTCGGACCAATCCGGTGATCTTTGCAATTGCAAATATATTTTTAGTCGAATTATAAAGTAAAATTGCTTACATTTTTTGATCAATGACAGTTGTAAGACGAAGTATTTTACATCAATGTCACGTTTTCGAACATGCTATTTTTTAAAATAATAAGCGAGGCTATCAAAGTCATATAGCTAAAAGATATTTAGCAGAGAGTATAACAATAAGTATTTATTTAATACGAAGTGATAATTGAAAAACAACAACAGTTAAAATGGATTAAACGTAAATTTGGATATAATAATAATTAATCCAGAGTATTGCTAAATGGATATAATTATAAATCAGGATTTTATATGGATTGTATATTGAGAATTGGACATTCATTTGTTTAGACATCGTTTTTGTACGTGTAATAATCGTGGTACATATAATGGCTTAATCATTAAACAATTTTCAGTATACAATCTGACGAAACTGTTAGAAAATTGAATCTTTTGTAACACATGGCTTCTCTTTCAGGTATGAAGAGTCAAAGCATGAAGGCGATAAGAGAGTTCACGACAGTAGTCGTAGGAGTCATAGGTAAAAATAATTGTTTTCAACCTGACTATGTAACTAGATCGAGTGTTAAAGTTTATATATTTTGAAAATGCAGAGATAGGAAGCAGAGCAGGGATAGGAGTAGGGAATACAGAGAAAGGTGTGAGGAGGATATTAGGAAATATTCTTCATCGCGGCTACAGCGGGATGATCATGCAGAGAAACGAAGAGATCATCGTGAACATTCCCGATCTAGGGATAGGGATCAAGGCAAACGAGATCGAAGCCCCTATCGTAAATTAGAAAAAGATGAAAGGTCGCATCGTAAATATCACGAAAGATCATGCGAACGGTCACGTGATGGCCATGAGAGGGAAAGATCCCGGGAACGAAGAGTTCCTCCGCCACATTATATTGAACAAATTCCTGTTCCTGTTTATTATGGAGTAAGCATTGATTTATTTTCAATGTAATTGTGATTATGTTGTAGTTTATTCTAATGAACTTATAATTCTTTTCAGAATTTTCCGCCAAGACCAATAATGGTTGGGCCTATGGTACCACTTCGTGGACAGATGCCTGGCGGCAGAGGACGGCATCCTCCTATGATGGGACCATTAAGGCCCTTTAATCCACGATTTTTCCCTCCAGATATGTACAGATTAGGTTTACCTCCAAATGCCAGTAAGTACATATACTAATAGATTTTAGTGCGATTAAATCAAATTTCTAACTCCCCCCTTTTACGTACAGGATTTGGGCCAATGTTTTAATGAAAACATCTGTGATCATGTATGTAAATTTGTTAGAAGGATTATTATATAATCGTGTTATGTATATAACTATGTCGGCAGCGTTTAGTGGACGTAACTATCGGCGACATTTTATGGGATATAAACGACTATTTTAAAACGTTTGCATGTATAATTATAAGTATCATACCATTTTTTAACTGCCCTATTGCAATATATAATTCACATTTTACATGTAATGAAAGATTTGTGAAGCGCTAATTGTATAGATTGTTATAATTTTCTAAACATCGAGTCTAAGAAGTGTATCTTCGTCATTTCAATTCTGGTCTTGTAGTACATTGTCTAATTAACCAAATCACGAATAAGTTTCAATCTTTAGCAAAAACGTTGAAGACTTCGCATTTTTTATGCATGTGTTTTATTATGTTTTCTACAAAATTCGATTTTGTAAACTGTTTAAGCGAATTTAAGTAAAAAATCATGCGGATTCTCTCTGTAAGTGTTTTGTGTATATTTGTATAAATATTATTGATATATAGGATTTGTTGTACTAATAATATTTATGAAGCCATATTTTAAAGTTGTAAATCATGAACATTATATTTTCGCTGAATCTTCCTGATAATAAATTGTGTGATTTATGTTTAATAAAAAAGCACTGATTCCATTTCAATCCAAGGTCACAGTTTTGTAGTGACAGGCGTGATGATTTCGTGACGCATCCTAAATCCGGCGAATATAAAACTGTTTTCTTAATATTTGTTCGTCTGTGACAAATAATGCATCTTTAGCTCTCAAAAACAAATAATGCATTTCGATGAATCTTTAAAATATCTGTATACCTTTGTATATAAATCCTGTGTCTATGTGATTAATAAAACATGAGACTTATTAAATAAATAATGTAATAACTTATGTAAATTTATAATCATACAAATCGGTCTCTTCACGAACTTTGAATATTTTGAGGAATTTGAAATTTGTGGAGAGCTGTAAACATCGACAACATATAAGTAGACCAAGCACGCAATGTAATCTGTAATTCCAGAGTTACCAAGTCCTAGGTGCCCGGTAACGATTTTTGTGCTACTGGTGAAGTTACCCACCAAACATATAAAATAGCTGTTTTTTCATATTTTTAGTCCCAAAAATACAATTGGCAACCTGCACGTGGTGAGACCTGGTAATCGGTAATAATTGTAGAGAATTGGAATTAGAATTCTCTACAATTACAACCGAGCTAATAGCTGCTTCGTATGTATACTTTATTTAGAAGTTAGACACCTCACTTCGCGACTCTTCCCAAATTTGCATAAAAATTGTGACGTAACTATAGAACATAGACAGTTTTTGTTTATTGCAAAATATTCGGTGGACTTTTGCGAATAAAATGACATGAATTACATTTGCAAAATATGTTTGCAAATACGTTTAAACATTAGTTAAAGTTGGCGAGACACATTCCGTGCGCGGATTTTTCGCGACTCTTCCCAAATTTGCATAAAAATTGTGACGTAACTATAAAACATAGACAGTTTTTGTTTATTGCAAAATATTCTGTGGACTTTTGCCAATAAAATGACATGAATTACATTTGCAAATTAAATTTGCAAATATGTTTAAACATTAGTTAAAGTTGGCGAGTCACATTCCGCGCGCGGATTTTTCGCGACTCTTCCCAAATTTGCATAAAAATTGTGACGTAACTATAGAACATAGACAGTTTTTGTTTATTGCAAAATATTCGGTGGACTTTTGCGAATAAAATGACATAAATTACATTTGCAAAATATGTTTGCAAATATGTTTAAACATTAGTTAAAGTTGGCGAGACACATTCCGTGCGCGGATTTTTCGCGACTCTTCCCAAATTTGCATAAAAATTGTGACGTAACTATAAAACATAGACAGTTTTTGTTTATTGCAAAATATTCTGTGGACTTTTGCGAATAAAATGACATGAATTACATTTGCAAATTAAATTTGCAAATATGTTTAAACATTAGTTAAAGTTGGCGAGTCACATTCCGCGCGCGGATTTTTCGCGACTCTTCCCAAATTTGCATACAAATTGTGACGTAACTATAGAACATAGACAGTTTTTGTTTATTGCAAAATATTCTGTGGACTTTTGCGAATAAAATGACATGAATTACATTTGCAAATTAAATTTGCAAATATGTTTAAACATTAGTTAAAGTTGGCGAGTCACATTCCGCGCGCGGATTTTTCGCGACTCTTCCCAAATTTGCATACAAATTGTGACGTAACTATAGAACATAGACAGTTTTTGTTTATTGCAAAATATTCGGTGGACTTTTGCGAATAAAATGACATGAATTACATTTGCAAAATATGTTTGCAAATACGTTTAAACATTAGTTAAAGTTGGCGAGACACATTCCGTGCGCGGATTTTTCGCGACTCTTCCCAAATTTGCATAAAAACTGTGACGTAACTATAAAACATAGACAGTTTTTGTTTATTGCGAAATATTCTGTGGACTTTTGCGAATAAAATGACATGAATTACATTTGCAAATTAAATTTGCAAATATGTTTAAACATTAGTTAAAGTTGGCGAGTCACATTACGCGCGCGGATTTTTCGCGACTCTTCCCAAATTTGCATAAAAATTGTGACGTAACTATAAATCATAGACAGTTTTTGTTTATTGCAAAATATTCGGTGGACTTTTGCGAATAAAATGACATGAATTACATTTGCAAAATATGTTTGCAAATACGTTTAAACATTAGTTAAAGTTGGCGAGACACATTCCGTGCGCGGATTTTTCGCGACTCTTCCCAAATTTGCATAAAAATTGTGACGTAACTATAAAACATAGACAGTTTTTGTTTATTGCAAAATATTCTGTGGACTTTTGCCAATAAAATGACATGAATTACATTTGCAAAATAAATTTGCTAATATGGTTTAAACATTAGTTAAAGTTGGCGAGACACATTCCGCGCGCGGATTTTTCGAGACGTTCTTTATTTCATGCATTTTATTTTAATGACATAATGTTTGGAAGAAATTTACTTAATTAAATAATAGTTTCTTTTTCGGACAAAGCTGCTAGGTTTTATGTATTAATCGATTGCTTATCTGTACGCCTTAATATATAAATCCATTTGTTATACTTTAATTATTGCACATTTACAGCTACTGTAACGTAAGACATGAATTATTTCATGCAGCCTATTTTAATCAAATAATATTTCGTACAATTAAATTTAATTAAATAATATTTTAACTTTCGGATAAAGCGAATTATCTTTATTAACTAATTTATTAGATTTGTTAACTAATCTGAATTTTTAATAATGATTACAGGGTGGCCACTGCTTATTTCGCCAGGATGTCCGCAGTCAAAGAAGTTCAAAGAACGAAGGGCCATCGTCAACTGTTTATTTATTGCATATATTTATATACTTATGTTTGTTATATTATAATATTTATTAGTATACAATGTTGTATGAAAATTGTTGTACCTCGTCAAATTAATTTTTGCAATAAATGACTTTATTTGGAACATATTGTGTTATATTTTATATTTCCTCGAAGTACCGAATTTCCACATATCCCATATGTCCTAAAAACTTCCTCGAATTGCGCGGAATTCCAAGAATCCGCGGTCAATTTCCAAGAATTTCGCGGATTCCAAGAACTGCGAGCCGATTCTGAGAATTTCACGGATTCCAAGAAATGACGTCAGATTCCAAGAATTGTGCGAATCGAATACCTCCTCGCACATCATGTTCTCCTGATACATAGTCTCGATTTTTCGGCAAAATTTCAGAATTTCTGAAGAACTTTTCGGTTCCAAGAAATGACGTCAAATTCCAAGAATTGTGCGAATCGAATACCTCCTCGCACATCATGTTCTCCTGATACATTTCCTCGATTTTTCGGCAAAATTTCAGAATTTCGGTGGTACTTTCCGGTTCCAAGAAATGACGTCAAATTCCGAGAATTGTGCGAATCGAATACCTCCTCGCACATCATGTTCTCCTGATACATTCTCTCGATTTTTCGGCAAAATTTCAGAATTTCCGAAGAACTTTCCGGTTCCAAGAAATGACGTCAAATTCCAAGAATTGTGCGAATCGAATACCTCCTCGCACATCATGTTCTCCTGATACATTTCCTCGATTTTTCGGCAAAATTTCAGAATTTCCGAAGAACTTTCCGGTTCCAAGAAATGACGTCAAATTCCAAGAATTGTGCGAATCGAATACCTCCTCGCATATCATGTTCTCCTGATACATTTCCTCGATTTTTCGGCAAAATTTCAGAATTTCAGAAGAACTTTCCGGTTCCAAGAAATGACGTCAAATTCCAAGAATTGTGCGAATCGAATACCTCCTCGCACATCATGTTCTCCTGATACATTTCCTCGATTTTTCGGCAAAATTTCAGAATTTCCGAAGAACTTTCCGGTTCCAAGAAATGACGTCAAATTCCAAGAATTGTGCGAATCGAATACCTCCTCGCATATCATGTTCTCCTGATACATTTCCTCGATTTTTCGGCAAAATTTCAGAATTTCAGAAGAACTTTCCGGTTCCAAGAAATGACGTCAAATTCCAAGAATTGTGCGAATCGAATACCTCCTCGCACATCATGTTCTCCTGATACATTTCCTCGATTTTTCGGCAAAATTTCGGAAGTTGCACGAAAACCCGAAAATGTAGGAATTCACTTATCATTTAAATGGTGCCGGCGAGTCGCCACGGCCGTTTTGGCGGTTAATTCGTAACGACTCTTGGTCGCCAACCGTCTTTTGACTTTTAACGGAATGGCGACTATCGGTCGCCATTTAAAAGAAAACTGAATAACGACAATTGCCTGGAACTCAAAATTTGGCCCGAAAACGCCCAAAAATATGTGGATTTCACTTTTCATTTGAATGGCGCCGGCCAGTCGCCACGACCGTTATTCGCAACGGTTCTCGGTCGCCAACGGTTTTTGGCTGTTTAACGGTATGGCGACTCTCGGTCGCCATTTAAATGAAAACTGAATAACGACAATTGCTTGGAACTCAAAAATTGGCCCAAAAACGCCCAAAAATATGTGGATTTCACTCTTCATTTGAATGGCGCCGGCCAGTCGCCACGACCGTTATTCGCAACGGTTCTCGGTCGCCAACGGTTTTTTGGTGTTTAACGGTATGGCGACTCTCGGTCGCCATTTAAACCAAATCCGAATAACGGCATATCCTTAGAACCCCCAGTTTTGCTCGAAAACGCCAAGAGGAGTTTACTTTTCTTTTGAATGCCCGATACATTTTCACGATTTTACGGCAAAAGGTTTTAGGACTTATGGGATTCTGGATATTCGGTATGTCCAGGAAATATAAAATATAACACAATGTATTCGTAATAAACTAATTTATTGTAATTGTAAATTTCACGAGGTACAACACTTTTCATACAACATTGCATAGTAATAAAAATGATAATATGACAGAAATAAATATATAAATATATGCAATAAATAAACACTTGGAAATAAAATATCTTGACGATGGCCCTTCTTCTTTTATCTTGTTTGATTGCGGACATCCCAGCGAAACAAGCAGCGGCCACGCTGTAACCATTAATAAAAAGCTATATTAGTTAACAAATCTAATAAATTAATTAATAAACAAAATTAGCTTCATCCAAAAGTTAGAATATTATTTAACTCAATTTAATTGTTCGAAATATTATTTCATTAAAATAGGTTGCACGAAGTAATTCGTGCCTTACGATAGAGTAGCTGTAAATGTGTAATAATTAAAATATAACTAATGGATATATTCATTAACGCGTACCGATGAACAACCGATTAATAAATAAAACTTAGCAGCTTTGTCCGAAAGATAAACTATTATTTAATTAAGTGAAATTCTTAAAATTATTATCCCATAAAATAAATTCCATGAAACAATTAATATAAAATTGTCCGAATACTTGAATGAAATAAATTCCATTGCCAACTTATTTGGGTGCATTATAAATTTAGAGAATATAAGAACTAATGAATGTAATTTTATTGAATTATTTAATAAGAATATGCAGCAGTGTACTTAAATAATAATAAATTAATAAAGTCTCATGGGGAACTTAAGGAACTTGGGTAATACAATACAGTATTGCAGTATTTATAATCTTGATTTATATTCTTGTTGGTCTTCGAAATGTTAATATTTTTTGTTGGGCAGTGCGGCTAATAGTATAGACCAATGTTTGATTTAATCTTCTTTACTTAAATTAAAATCGGAACGTTTCGGCAATGGGTTTTTACCCTCTTCAATCGAATTTAATTAGTATAAGAAGTCCTAGGTATTTATTCTGAATTACGCCCTAGGTGCTATTGTCTTAGATGTTGAGTTAAGACTCAGTTTTAATTCAGAATAAATACGTAGGACTTCTTATACTAATTAAATTCGACTAAAGAGGGCAAAAACCCATTGCCGAAATGTTTCGATTTTAATTTAAATCAAGAAGATTAAGCCAAACATTGGTCTATACTATTAGCCACACCGTCCAACAAAAAGTAGTGCAGTATTACAATTACGGTAAAGTATTGCAATACAAATAATCTTTAATAAAAGTACAAGAGCTAATTCTATTCGAATATATGAATAGATGTTCATCATTAATGTTGTACACTAAATAAAGTTTCTAAAGTATAGTTCATCATTGAAAGATTGTCAAGCGATATCCGACCCGATATTCCTAACTTATTCGCTAAGCGAGGTGTCTAATTTTTTACTAAAGTAATATATAAAGCAGCTATTACCTTGATCGTAATTGTAGAAGAATTCTAATTATAATTATAAGTAATAAACTACTTAGGAAAACGTTGAGATTTATTAATAAAGGAGAACGGAGGCATTATAAATGGTAAATAAAACAACGGTACATGGAACTACTATCCAACATGATGTTCTTAGTTTATTCGCAAAGGGAGGTGCCTAATTTCTATTATAATTAAACAGTACATATAAAGCAGCTATTAGCTCGGTAATAATTGTAGAAGAATTATAATGGTAATTCTCTACGATTATTACCGATTACCAGATCTCACCACGTGGAGGTTGCCGCTAATAGAGACCCAGGTAGGTGGCTGGGTGGCGGATCACTTTCCGCGACCAAACCACCCACCCTTTTATTCCAAGTCCTCAAGGCACATTTTGCTTCGAGTCAAGCTCGAACAAAAATGGGACCATCAAACTTGGAATATCGTCGCGGATACAATGTTCTAACTTACTAACTATTCTTATACCAAGCTTATCGCTAAGTCACTGACCGAACATTATTTCGAAGAGCGAATACTAATTGGGGGGATTGACTCTAAGAAACTAAATGGCTCTAACTCTAAATCGCGATTCAAAGTTTGAACCTCAACCTGAAGTCCGCCGAGCCATACTCAGTCGAAACCATGGCACATGGACTACGAGTGCGTCGCACACGTGTCTCAGCGCGCGAGAACAAACCCTTAGGAGTAACAACGAAGGAGAACCGCACGCAGCCTCCAAACGAATTACCGATACCCCGTCCAGGAATGCTTCGCTTAATCGTGGCTTGCGCCACGACCGCCACATGTGCCATGGCCCTTCCTCGCAAGCACAGGACATTTACCTCGAAATCTGCCACCCTGGCCCGATTACCGGTACCAGAATGAACAGACCCGAGTGAGGTCCACAAGGAACCCTCTCAGGATCGGAAACAAACTACGCTATCCAAGTATTTCATTTCGATACTCTGGAAGAGAGTAACGAAAGAGCGTGGAGATCGTCGCTCTTCATTGCAAGATAAACTACTTCATGGTGCGAAACAAAGCAAAGGAAAGCAGAAGCTAATAATTCGAGAATTTGCAAATATTCGCTCTTTGTAAATAAGTTTGTCAGTGATTTAGGTCTGCGCTTAATTTCTAGAACAACACTTTCTCTGCCACTATATATCTTATACTAATGTTTAAAAACTAATGCAATACAAGTGTCACGTCAACAATACAATATAAATCTGGCAAATCAGTCTTTGCAGAGAAAGCGTTGAACTAACTATGCCTAATAAGCTTATTTCTATTCATATTTCTTTACAAATTTCTGTTCTTATTTCTATTCTTGAATTTCGCTACAGGAGTGTTCCTCTTGTACAATTCTTTATTCTTTCTTCTTTCTTCGAGCTCATCTTCGGAGAACTACGAAGCTAACTAAGAATAAAAGCTGTAATAACTACTAACTATTCTATCAAACCGTTAACCCAAACAAGCATGCGATAATAAATAATCAAATAATCAGTAAATAGTCAAAAGATCTGTAAATAATGAAATAATCAATAAATAATTAAATAACCAGTAAATAGTCAAATGATCCGTAAATAATCAAATAATCAATAAATATTCAAATAATCAATCAAATAATCAATAAACAGTCAAATAATCAATCAAATAATCAATAAACAGTCAAATAATCAATCAAATAATCATATAATTAATAAACAGTCAAATAATCAATCTAATAATCATATAATTAATAAACAGTCAAATAATCAATCAAATAATCATGAAAACAAATTGAAAATAAGCTCCTAGAACAGATCAGGAACAAAAATTGAATTAACCGCAACATGGTCAGTACTGGTCACTACTGGTCAGCATTGGTCGGTTCTGGTTGGTATTGGTCATCCTAGAAAAAGAAGGATGGTCGGTTTGGAAGAGGGAATTAGGAAAGACGTCTTTCCTCCCCGAGTGCACCGGCCGGAATGAAGGATCGTTGTGCAGGGGTTACTTATATCACCTCGGTTCCTGGGGATCCAGGAAGGGGTTAAAATTGGTGGGGTAGACCCCCCTGGCCAACCGCGATCCCCCTTCTTCGAAGAATTAACCGTCGAATATTGTTTACTTTCTCCGATCGTTATCGATCATATTCGTATAATTATTAACGTTTTAACTTTGTGGACAAAATTTTTAATGCATTTTCGCATATTTTTGCAAATGACGTTATAATTGGTGCATTAGATACCAATACACTGAAATGATTCCCCTTCAGCGGCGGACGAGCAGTCGTTTAATAAAGAAACTCCTTTGGATTCACCTGAGATTTTATTAATTTCTTATTATTTCATAAAATCCCTTGTTAATAATTAATTAATATAAGTAATATTGTAATAACAAAGTCGTAATTTAATAAATTTATGAAATTATCGATGCAGAATAAAGTTTACCGCGAGCTTGCACTTCTTGAGGCGATGGAATATTACGATTCAGAGATACCTAATTATGCTTTCATTAGACTACTAAACTGCAGCTTCCGGTTGCACCAAAGGTTGCACGGTGGATACCTCCGACTCGTGCGCGATAAGTGCAATGATCGTTGCAACGATAAATAATTTCTTTAAACAATTACTAAAGATATGATAGAGATATTGTTTTAATTTCTGCAACGGTTGTGCTTTGTTGTGGTACAGTGATCCACGTTTCGTTCGTTAAACAAATCCATTAATTATATATTAACTATTATATTTTTACGCGAAGTTTGGTATAAGAATAGTTATTAAGTTAAAAGGTTGTATCCACGACTATATTTGAAGTGTGATTGTCCCATACTTCGAGTTTAACTCGAAGTAAAATGTGTCTTAGGACTTGGAATAAAGCGGTGGGTGGTTCGGTCGTGGAACGCGACCCACCACCCAACCACCCACCCGGGTCTCTTCTAGCAGCAACCTCCACCTGGTGAGACCTGGTAATCGGTAATAATTGTAGAGAATTAGAATTATAATTACTCTACAATTAAAACCGAACTAATAGCTGCTTTATATGTATACTTTGGTTAGAAGTTTCGTTTAGCAAAAAAGTTAGGAATGTCGTCTCGAATATCGCTCAACTATCATTGTTTAATATTTCCCTAAACTATAATTCGTCCGTCTTGTCATTGTTTTCGGAGTACACTGTTAAGTGCGCGTAGTTCAGATTTTTGTTCTCATTTCTGAAGCGAGCACCATTTGATACGTTGAATTTCACCCTGTCAATAATTTTGGATGCGACATTTTCTATATTCAGGGGAACATAACTTGCTAGGAGGTATTCGATTCGCACGATTCCTGTAAATTGACCACAGTTTCCCGGAATTCCGCGACATTTGAGGAAGTTTTTAGGACATACGGAAATTCTTGATATTTAGTACGCCGAGGAAGTATAAACTATAACATAATATATTCGTAATAAAGTCATTTATTGTAATTTTAAATTTCACGAGGTACAACAATTTGCATATAACATTGTATAATAATTGTATAATATACACATATATACATGCGTATTAATAATGTGTTATGTATTTTGTACTTATAACTTGTAACTTGTCTGTGGCAGTACACCATTTTTTGACTCGTTTCCGCAGAGGGCACTTTTTGTTGCGGCGAATTTTACCGCGTCGGTAATTTTTTAGTGGAAGCGCGAAAGTCCATTTAGTGCTTGGTCTATTTATATCTCGTCTGTGCTATAAATTCAGATGAGGGGGCGCTTATACCGTTGCTCTTATGGGTGGTCCATCGTGTCTTATTTTCACGCGTTCATAATCCGACTCGAATAAAATTCCAGCTCTGAATGTACAGTGTATTATAATGTTAAATAAAATATCAATGATGAGTTTCAAGTATAATATCAAACAATATTTCAAGTGGCAATAACGGAAGACAAGAAATACAGTTTTTTCTTTTCGATGTTCCGACACCGGCGCGTGCAACAAATTTCCCGCGTAACGGTGCGATAGATGTTAGTCGATCATCAGCCACCGGTACGTGCGGGTTACGAAGTCCGTTTCTCTCTGTCTTCTCGCGGATATATTCAAAAAGTTCCAGTGAATAATTTGTTTCACTTCCAAGAAGCTCAACGAGTACATCCACCGTATAACAGGTAGGAAACATAGCATATTTTCGTTATTCCGGTTTCGAAAGTTAATGTTTAGAAACCTGCATCGAAGGCAATCACAGGTTTCACCGAACGTAATTCGAATCCATTTGAATGATGTCGGGCTACGTTAAATTTCAAAATTATATACGCAGTAACCGCTAGTGACATAATTTATACAACTAATAATGAAAATTGAAGTTAGGGTTCTCGATTAACATCAACAGATGCAAGTTTATTTATATAAAATGTGGAGATCGAAGTAAAGCGATGTGGATTCTATTATGTGCAATGTTCAACGTATTGAACGTAAGCGTGATTAGAAATTTGTATCCAACGACGTAGAAACTAAAATGAAACAAACTTGTATCATTCCTTCTTCGTTGCTCTTGGTATTTGGACCATGATATACTCGAATTAAACTACGGAGAATGTTATTTATTATTAATCAACTTTAGTCTTCTGATACGTCGATAATTGAACGTACATTTTTACAATTATGACACAAAATCACACGAAGCTTTTCTATTTATATTACGAAACGAATACGTGATATAAAACTCATCCTGTTAATTTACTTTAATTATTTCGAATTACCAATAGTATTATCTTTCGTAATCTTTACCTGCCCTTGGTTACAAAAATTCAATTGTATGAATTGTCGAAGAGTCAAATTATAAAGGAACGGCTACAATTTTGTTTTAAATGTCTCGCTACTGAAATATTTTAAACTTCTTCATTGCTTTGATTCTTGCTATTTTTCTCTTAATGTAAATACTACGAGATTGACGTGACATGTCGGAAGTAAAACAGAGCCGGTTTTAATATGTACGGGAGTTTGGCGGAGATATTTCCATAAAAATGTAACGATTAATATACGAATAGAATACTTCCTCCTTTCCTGTTCTGCCGTGCGTCTCGCACACGCAAGCAAACCCTCATTGTCAGTTCCACGAAATTCTCGAAGCAACGTTCCTTCGTGAACGGAATGTAAGACGATCTCTGAACTGGTTCGTGAACCTGACAACTACCATAGTTAGTACGTCTGTCACCCGTGATGGACTCTCTGTCAGTGTCATTAAACGTTAGTGATTCCTAAGATTTCTCGATGGCATCTTCCATTGTCAATGCTGTTCATTCATGAAATGATGATTCTTGCATTGCCTTTATTTATCGTAGCATTTATTTCGAGAATATCATCTCAACACAACTGTTGCCCTTCTTTTTCGCACGAAAATATTTCGATTGCAATAAGATGCCAAATTAAATTTAGAATTAAATATATACGTGTATATACATAATTTGAAATCATGTTTCCATTAATTCATGTGATGGAACGTATGATAATAATTACTGAAACTCGGACGAACCATTAAACTCTGGACTGCTTTGTATATTAATATTCTTATAGTGATAAAATTCATTAACTAACATTTTCATGCAAGTGAGTTACAGAGGTGTTAATATCTTTTTTATAATTAAAATGTCAATATTCACGAAATAAAATATTTGAATACGGCAGGTCATTTGTATATCCTGGATGTACTGTCTAATAAAATTGTGTTTGCTAAATTATTATACTTGAAGAAGACAATAGTGCAATTGTAGTTCATGAATTTTACCTTTATACATTACGATATTAAGTCCGTTACTAAACTTAACTCACGTGAAAAGAATCTTTTCAGAACGATTTAGTAAATCCCAATAAGAATGTGATTTTTCCATGCTCTCGTAATAGTTCATTTCGCATTTGACGTGACCTAATATCGTATACTCTTGTATTGTTTGTAAAGATACCTTGCCATGACTATTCACAGGGCATACATACATAAGTTCAAACATGTCTCAATAAGTTACACGCTTAAGATATTGCGCAGAGAAATGATCCGTCACATTCACGTACCGACCGGGATTCTACAAACATCTCTCTTCCGCCTATACCTGGTTCAATGGCCTCCGACTATTAAAATCTCTTTTAAACTACCTTTATATAATTTCAATACCAGTATTCCGTACGCCATATTTATAAAGTCGAATGCATTTGAATAAAAACTTATTATTCATTCACTGCATTTCAAGCTGCACGACTTCCACGATATTTACATCAATTACAGCGGTATTACAAATTTAAAACGTAAAACCTGGTGCATAGATTTCTTTTTGCGAACTACGTTCATACCGCGTAGGATTAACACGTTCCAATATTTAATATATCATTGTCATTCAAAACATACGTAGTAGAATGAAAGACAAATTATTGAATTTGACATAGTCCCTTGTGATACGTTGGAAACATATTTATTTTCTTCAACAGTAGTACATTAATATATTGTGTTTCAGGTGTGAAGAGGTGTATAAGATTGACGAAAGGCCGCATAAGTTTCGTATAAAAGATGGAGGGTACTATGACGGAATTTGAAGAAAGCGTGTCCTTCGACATCGACGACCCGGACTTTGCTACTTCGAGTCCTTGCGTTGCCACTCACAGTGTCCTTCACACCGTACAATTCCCCGACATTGCATTAGGCGCCAATAAATGTGAGTACGTTCACTTCTAATGCAAGAGTGTAGACAAAAATTGATCGCTTCTTTTGCGAACTATTTCATCACTGCTACTGATATATTATAAAAATTGTGCGGTTATAACGGTGAGACATTATCCACTTCGTTAGATACGATATTGGTGATTGAAATATTACTTGATCGTAAGATGTATAAAACTTTATCGCGTCTGGAAATTTGCATAATGAACGGGTACCGTGTCTTTAATATACCGGAAAGATAAGTGCGAGAGTAATAGCGGCTTTCATCTGCTCGTAGAATTTCGTAAAAGAACGTTGGGATTTTTCATGTGATCTATATTCTACGGTATAATTAAAGTCCTCGCAATTAATATAATTCATTAACAGATACAATGTACGATGAGTTAACAAGGTTGAATTACATATTAATTAATCAGGTGGGAAGGACTTATCACGGCTTCAAAATTTTCCATTGTTTCCTCATTCGCAATTACAATTTATACGTGTCACGATACGGGAGAGGAATTATTATGTTTCTTATCTCATCCGAAAAAATATTTTAAAACGCTGGCTACTCAATCGTTTTTATATCAAACTTGCAAGGTGGTCTTCATTTATCATCATTTCAGGTTTACGTAATTTCTTTTCTCGATAATTCAACTTCTATCCGATATATTGTAATTCGTCACTTGCCACGTTATACTTCGAATTATTACGAATCCAAGGTCATGCTTTAAAATGCAGGTATTAGTGCAATAGTGCAAAAGAAGCTTTCAATTCTTCGTACAGTTATCATAATCAGGTATAATGAAGAAGCACATTACTTTTACGATTGTATATTTCCATGAAAATTCGATACATTCTCATTTCAATGTTCAACTTAACACCAGTGAAATAATAGAACGGAAACGATTGACCGTAGTGGTGGCGTGTGACGCACATCCACCGCCATTCCTTTGTATATTAATCGTCAAAATCATCCGTTTGTTAGTCCATATTCAGACATAATTCCACGGCGTTCACGGGTAGGACACGTGCGAAGTGTAGGAACGTGAATATTCCGACGTAAACATTCCATTTCACGTAGATTGTCTAAATTCGAATTAACACACGTATCTGGCGCGGTACTTGACATTAGAATACGCTTATACAATCTGCAATTCGGAAGTAGATGACGCAAAGTAAAACATTAAGCCGGAGAGATACATTGCAACCCACACACTGGGACGGAGTTCATTAATACTTCTTTTAAATGTATCTTCATCGCGGTAATATTTTTAGAACATTGTCATATATATTCATTAGGGTACGTGCACAGTAACGTCGTTAATAGAGATAACGGAATACCTTGTTATATTCTATACTGTTTAATTAAATGTCTGTCAGTGGATTTATCGTAACTTTTAACGAAGCTCTTGTTTAATACCGGAAAGACATTGGAGGGTAACTCGAGTTCATTGTATTTTACGATTAAGCCTTCGCTAGGCTAAAGTATGACTCGATTATGAATAATGTATTATGCGGATATATTTTCAATGACAAGGTCGTATTACGGATTTGAGAGTTTGTTCTTTAAAGCATCTTATGCGAACACGGAAGAACCGTGAAAGCGTGGCTTAATGTCGTGCAAAAACTGAACTCTACATAAATATCATACGAACTTAAGCGCCTATCGTATTGCCAACTGCCAGCTGATATTTTATCACGGATGATACGATCTTATTACGTTAAATGACCACACATCTCGATGATACCGCTGACGTCAAAAAGGACACGTTAAGCTATGCACTTTTTTAATAATCATATTATTTAATTGAATCTACATGAAATTGAATCCAATGCCATGTGAAAGTTTTCTTTTCTTGTCAGAAAGACATATTGGCGATACTCCATGAAAAGACCTATTGTTTATAAAACACTATACGATACGTTCATTTAACAAAGTATTGACAAAACATTTTCGAGGGTTATACAATAAGCACAGTAAATTAGGTTCTTAATTCATATCAATGTCTATATCGATATAAGTGAAGGACAGGATCATTTGTTGGTACAACTGCAATAATACTAGCTTCTGCAATAATCCATAATGTATAAGAAACTGAAATTACCGTATTTTACCCAAAGAACGTGTCTCGTAAATTACAGCTTTATCTAAATTACAGTTAGAGCACATTCAGCAGGTAGATATTTTTATTGGATATTAATTTATTGGACATCTAAGTGCTGGATAAAATCATTCTTCCGGTGTCAATTACGTGGAATAATCCGAATGCTTATACCAGATATGCCCGAAACGATTAACGGTTTATAACGATAGCCTTGTTCACGTTGGGGTAGCCGTGGGTGTTCGAATCGCCCACGATGAGTAGTAAAAAAACAAAATCAGCTCGCACGGTTTTGTACAATACACAATCGGTTACCGAGTTCGTGTAACAGACGACGCTTCTTATCGCTGGCTGCGGCTCTATTATTATATTATACGCGGAACATGTACAGCCGGCGAAGCAGGAACTCGATCTACAGACAAAATTGGATCCACGTGGGTATCAGCTTTCTTCCTGAGAAACCAACCTCGAGTCGGTGTTCCATTCTGCACACGCGATTGCCTGCGTTATTTTGTCTGGCGCGTGCTCGCACCGTATAGATAAAAGGACCTCCTTTGTTAGGATCCAGCCGTATATCGTTGCACTAAGTGTTTATCTACTTCTACTTGCTAAAGATTGATTTTCTTTGAATATCATATATCCTCTTTCTAATCTCTGCCCCGGCGTAGCCTTATCATGATGCAGCTTCGTATGTCCTGTTTTCTTTTTACGATTCGGGGGAATGTTTTAATGTCTTTTAGTTAAAGTCGTTTTCATTTTTATGGTTGGATTTGGAGATGTAACTAAAAATGAGGAAAGGTATTCTTATTTGGTATATGATTCCTCGTTTCGTGATATTAAAGGGACTCGAAGTAATGATAAGTGTTAGTTATCGTTAGACATCCTTTATGATATAATGATTGTTGGAATAGAATTAATGTTATTTATTAGTTTATGGGAACTGGTGTTGTAACATTTATTTGTTCACGTTTTCATTTGACGGCGAATTAGATAGATTACAGTGGAGGTGATTATCTTTTTTATCGGAGCTTTTGAAAATGCCCGCGATAATGCTTTTTTATATTAATTATCTTCTATCCATATTGTAGTATTCTTCATTATCCACGCGAATATTTCAACGTGTTTTATGTTAGATGGGGGAACTGTAGCACTCTTTAAACAATCCCAGCATCTTTTAAACAATTGAATATTTTAGAATAATTAACCTTTTATACTAAAAACTTCTTCTTAGACAATTAGAATTTATAACAGGTTATAAAATGATTTGATAATAATTATCAAGTTCATATTTTTCAGATCGTACTTTAAATCTTTTCATTTATTGAAATATAAACATGAGTTTAGATTATTGCTACAAATTATTTGGAAGATATTTTTAACACTAGAATTTATAAAATTTCATTTTCTGAAATTTTTCGCGGTTCAGGTTGCACAATGTACATAACAAATGTAATTAACAAATCGGTTAATTTATTTCTTCCATCCATCCGTTTTTTAAAGATGTACACATAAATATACAAATATAACTGAATATATCAATCGCAAATTTGCCATATAACTAATCAAATAAATAAGTACTACCAGCAGTTGATCGTCTTTACTTTTATTAAAATGCACAATTTAGAATTTAAATATTGTGTATCGCATCATCTCTTACCGATCAGTACCAACTAACTGGTTGCTTTAAATACTTCCATCTTTTTATCTGGAATACCAGCGCAAATAATATCAGTGTTTATCACACCCTGAATAAAAAATGGAATATCAAAACTTTCCAGCTTCGAATCATCCAAGGCGCACTAACGTAAGATGTTGTGAAAAATAGGTTACAAAGTTTATCGGACCCCCTGTGTCCAGTGATACGGGGACCTTCGACCCCCTTGCATATCGCTTTCCGAAACGCATTAATAATAACCATGATACCGGAATTTTACTACTAATTTTGATATCGATTTATCGCAACGGATGCCACTGGCCATTAGGTTCTGTCCCGTGTTTTTATTCCTCTCTCTTCGACGTTTAAATTTATCCGGTCGACCGTTTGCACTTTTAGCCTGTACTCGTTTGCAAACGTGATTTTAACAATCCAAAGTACAACAGTCTAGACTGTTTTATTGTGTTCTTATCACAGTAAGATTTTAAGGCACCACATTATTGTACTACACCGGGTGTTTTTCTAATGTCAAGCATTCTGAATAATTAACTTGATCTTCGACAAATTGCCCGTACGGAGGTAATCAAAGTTTGCTATTATTTAAATCACGATGATAATCGACGTTCATTATAAATGATGGTTATGTCGTGCGTAATAGAAGTAGAAGTATCTTTCGTAAAAAGACAAGTTAAAATTAAGTATTGTCTTGTCATCTTCGTTTAATCAGCTAATTTAACTTTCACGTTATCGCCTTTGGACTTAATGACGTGCGTAAACGTGCCATCTCCGCGAAAATATGTAATGTCAAGTACATACTTAAATGCAGATTAACAGATGTAAGGATAACTGTGCAAGCGTGTAGAGGTTAAATTTAAAATGCAAAATTATGATCAAAGTTCATCCGAATGTTAGATCGGGTGATTAGTTAATAGTTAATATCAATGATACGGATTTAAGTATTTTTGAGCGCATAAAATTCCGAGGTATATAAGAGATATATATTTTATGGTATCTTAGTTATTCGCGACTCTTCAGAAATGATCCTCTGAATAATAAAACTCAGATTCTTGTTGCCGACGTGCTAACTGATAAATATGACGAAAACAAATCACTGGAGGCATTGGGGGGTCTGATAACCTCTGCTGCCACTTTCTTTTATTACTCCTGTTTATATTGTTTTGCCGATTTGCGTTTGCCGTATATCTCGTCGGAGAGCTGGGAGTGGCGTGACATTTACGCAGATCGTCGCAAATTGTGTAACTCCTGTCCTTGTTTCGCTCGAACTCGCAAATTTTCACCCCTCAGCGTTTCGACACATGTGTTCCCCAAGAATGAATATAGTCAAACATTCGACCATAAAATTATGTTAAGCAACGTCAACCGCATGAAAAGATGGAAAATATGAAGTCCGTATAAAGTTGAGTAATTAAATATTTGTCGTCCTTTCATTGATGTTACTTTTAAGGTTACGTCTGGATTTAAATCGGCAGCCATTACTTCGAATTCCAATGACTTGTAGTCAGAGAGATTTTTATAAATTTTTCATCTAAATCCGAATTTTTATAGCGTCGTAGTTCTTGTTACAGTTCCCCGAAATTTGGATAATTTTCGTATAATTTTCCTGCTGCCATTGTTATTTTTACTACCACGTTACGTTTTATATTCGTCGCTGAGATACCTCCCTCTTGTCAAAGTCACGATGGGTATACTATAACAAGTATGGCGGTAAGACAGTGACGTTAAACGCGAAAGATATGAAGTGTACGGTTTTTGAAAAATACACTTTACAAAATAACTCACATGAAAAGGGCTGAAATCCAGTAGTACCTGATGAGTACAAGTGTTTAGATTCTTCCACGATTATTCTTTATATTGAATGCAATGCAAACAAGCATCAACACGGAAGCATTAAATGTTGTCCGCTAATGAAATTTTCAATTATGTGACTCGACAGATACATATTTCCTTTAAAACAGCTCAAATTAATTCTGTAATATATTTAAGTAGATTTGCCACAATTGAAGATTAAATTTTTGGTTGAATTCTAGAAATGCCACAATAATCACACCGAAATATTCCACATAAGATAGTTACTAACTATTATCGCTGATAATACCAATAAAGAGTATAGTAGTCTGGGATTTGACAATATCTGTCAAACAAAGTGACTTGATTATGTCTACGAGCCATTACATAATGTTCACTATTTATGTTTTAAGCGCCAAAACTATTTATAATATTTGTGTGTACCTTGTACCATCGTCAAAGTTGATTGATTTTCGAATCGGTCACTTGACCGGTTACGAAATAGATGTTGTTTTTATGAAAAGAATAGTCAATTTATTGTAGGAAATGGTGCACAACATAACTTTTATGTAATCATAAAATAATAAATCATATATTTTGTATACCGGCTAAATAAAGAATGTTGAAAAAAACCTGCTGTATTTTCTTGCCATCTGATCAGTCACATCGACTCCACATTTGGTTTTATTATAATACGCAATGGTTTCAGATATTCGTTTGCTATTGTTATCGATTTTTACACATTTATGCTTCGAACTTAATAATATAACTTTTTTTCTCGGCTTGGTCTTATAAATTGTTTAGAAAAAGATATAAATTCGTCGACCGGTGGAATGACCGGTCGCGGTAAGCAAGCCTGGTGATAAATTTTTCTCAGTAAAACAAAGAAGCAAAAAATATAAGAATTTACGTAAAGTTAGATGAACAAAAAAATAATAACGAATGTACAGTTTTAAATCAAACTTTGAAACCGGGCATTTGGCCAGTCCCGGTTTATTAATGTCAATAAATTCATTAATACAATCGATTATTAAAGAAATAGTTAAAACTGGATCAACTGTTACGTTATTAGTCCAATCTTGATCTTAAATCTTTTTTGCCTAATTCTTTTTTGAGCATACATACTTTAATTGGTTAAGTGTATGAATTAATTAAGCAAACATTTAAGCAGCGATATATTTATTACATATATGACGATATTTATATTATTTTATAATATTTTTCACACAGAATCATTGTTCAGACTGAAGAGGGCATAAAACCATTGCCGAAACGTTTCAACTATAAAATAAAGAAGTTAATTTTACATTTGGTCTACATATAGCCGATACCCATCAAACACATAGAAATTATTATTAGACCAACAAATAAACTATTGATTACTATATATATGACGATAGTAATTAGTAACTATTTTATGTGGAATATTTCGGTGTGATTATTGTAACTTCTACTTGCAACACTTGCTAACAAGATTGCAAATAATAAATTGTGGCAAATCTACTTAAATAGTTTGCCTAATTCTTATTTTGAGATCACTTTAAAGGGTTAGGTATATGGATTGATTAAACAAATATTTAAGCAGCCATATATATGTTACATATAGGGATACATAAGGAATATAAGTACCCGGGCACATTGATCCACTTGAATCGGTCCCCTCTGTATATAATTGAAATTAGCACGCACACATATATGCCAATAGGCAATTTCCTTAAATGAAGGAAGTGAGCAAGTGCTTAACCTTCCCTCTATCAAGGGTCACAACCTGAATTGTTCTCCGCGAGCAAAACGTATTCACGTGACAAGCACGTGTGCTTTCTTAAACCGCTTTGCCCGAAACATGAATGATTTCGTAGACTTCCCTTTCAATCCTTTTGTATCAACCACGAATAGAGATATATTCTTGTTTATACAGAATTCAAATCAGTTTTTGTTATCTCGATAAAAAGCAGGGAAAGGTTTGAAGTAATGGGGTTATTATTATACTCCCGGATGCAGGAAAAGAAAGAAATAATTAATGAAATTATTGCGCGTTAAAAGCCGCCCGTTTCTTGAGGTTATGTGCAATAAACAATGATTTTTACGCGGTCTCTTGCACACAGGAGTTTTACTACGCAAATATTGAGTCTGGGATAAAAGAAACGTATCCCGTCTGACAAAAGGCATATCGCGAAATGTTGCAAACACTTTCGTCAGCTCGTAGTTCGCGCGTATCGCGCTTTTTTTATAAATACAAAGAGATTTAAAATTACGTATTCCATCTTCGTTCAAGCACGGTCCATTTATCTTCCATTATCACGTCGTGCCTTTAATTTTACTCTACGTTTACAAGCCTACGGAGGAAGTAAACAGAGACATTTTTATATGTAGAAGCCTTCGAGCGCAAGACACGAATCGGAATACTTTTCAACGAGTTTAAAACGAGTTTGTTTAGTATACTACATTTTCGCGCAAGTATAGTATTATTTCATAATAATATTACAATGCATAATATAATCGTATACATAAATGTATACTATAATATACCAAGCTCCAGTGGCACTTAATATTGTAATATTGCGATACGAACCACGAGACGGTGGAAATAGACGTAGACATCGCGAAATCGATCAACTAACGTCGTGTAAACCTTTAAAAGTCAATATCTTCGTACTCTATAGCACACACTACATCCTGATAACGTTCTAACGTGAAACGGCGAGGGTCGTTCTTATTGGTAGAGCGGACGCTTTTCTGTTTAGTCTTCCTCCCGGTACAGTTCCATATACTGGCTTTATAAGACGCTAATAAATTAAACTTATATTTAGACACTAAACGGCTGTCAGAGCTAAAAATAGCCGCGTTCCTTGGTTTATTTTCAGTTTGCCATACTAATTATACGAAGTTGGTATCGGGTACGTCTTATTCGCGAGTCTATTCACTCCATTCACCCAAAGCATCGTTCTAAGAATGTATTATACGGCTTATTATAATAAATCTTTATCGGGTGTTACGAATTTGTGATTCTTATTTCGTCCATTATTCAAACGTACGTCGAGGTATAAATATTATTGACACGGTACTACGACGCGAAATATTTGTACAACGTAATAAGGAATTAAAATCAGGTAAAAATGTTCTCGTATAATAATCATGACGTGGGTCCTTCCGGGAAAAAGTTATTAGGCAATTAATTCCCCCATTGATTACGGATTACTGCGTTCTCCGTTATTACGCTTGCGGCGTGAACAAAGGTCGTTAGACGAAATGTTTTTGTTAGAAATCTTGTAGGTAGAGAATGTATTCCATGGCCCCTCTAGTGACCATGGTTACTAGGGTTTCAATAATAATGAGACGTTCACGTAAAAAGCTCGTCCGATTTTTACGAAAAAATGTTATGTTTCATGAAAGACCCGAGAACATTTAACGTCTCATTCGGCCATTACAAATATTTTGAGAATCAGTTCTAGTAACATGGCATACTACGGAATGTGTATAGAAACATATTGACGCCTCACAAATTTGTATATTTTAGTGGTCAATTAGTAGAACATACGGTGTTTATTTTAATCGAAGACAAAAAAGTGTCTTCCGGTTGGAATAATTAATTGAACCTTAATGGAATGAGGCGGGAAGCAACTAGAATCGAAGAACGAATCTTTTGTGGAGCTGACCATGACCTAGGTTTCGGAACACGAAAAATGATACCAGGAACGCGAAGGCAATCGAGTTATACGCTTGTCGCCTCGAGCAGGTTGTTTTTTTGACGGATTCTCACTGCGTCATCTTTCTCGCTTGCTTAACCGTTCTGGTTTCTGGACCCGATACATTTGTACTTTGATCAAACCACAAAACTTCCCTTTTTATTCCCAAGCAGTTCCTTGTAACCACAAAAATAAGATCCTCTCGTATGTTCAATCTCTGTTGAAATTGCCGCGCACTCGCAAAAATAGAATTATGTACCATCCACCTGGTAATCAGGCTCTAATGAAAATGTTTTTAACTTCAGACTTCTTACGACTCCTTGCATCCCTTTCACTTTTCATATGCAAAATATTCACAGCTTATTTTCGTGCAATTATTGGTTTTCTTGAACAGCTTTAAAATGACGGAGTATCTGTAGTGGTTGATAAATAATTGTAAGAATTGTTGGACGTTGGAAGTCATGGAAGAATGTGGTTCACTGAACTGGTTCTTTCATATGCGTCTGCGTATCGTACCCTAATTAAGATGCGCATTCGAGTTCTATTAAAACTCTGGCGCCATCGGGACGTTTCCGTAATTTAACGGGAAACTACGTAATTTTTGAGTGATTTATTTACGCGAGACTTGACCCTGTGGCACACGTAATGTTCCATCGCGTCGTCGAAGGCGAAGAAAGATTGACTCGAGGGGGTCTCGAAAATAGCATGGCCCTGGTGGGAATATCTTGTGTCGTTCAACTTCAAAGGAGCATTAAATTGCGTCTAGAATTTCATTCTCGACTTTAATATTTTATAATCGACACAATAATGGAAGACTCCTTGGTGAAAATAATGAAAGTACTAATATTAACAAATTTCTTTTACAATCTGTAAATGTTCGACATACCAGTGATAATACTGTGGTAGAGAATTGTATTGTAATATCTTTTTGTAAATAGTTAATAATAATGCTGAAAGATTATATCCCTGGTGCCTCCTACGCGGCCTCTCGGGAAATTTTCTCTCGCTTTTCTCTCTGAAAAGTTTGGCTTTTGGCACTTACATTGTTTTCTACGAGGAGTCTTCAATTGTAATAAATATAATAATATTTTTAATAGAATGTTTTGGAATCGTTCGTCAGAGGGAAATCTTGATAGAACATGTTAGAAATGAATTCAATAGAAATATTGATTTTAATGTGTAATTTTGCTTCAAAGTTTCGTGAATTTGATAGAACTTGGAAATCTTTCGCACGCGCGAATCTTTCTGCGGCGGCCAGATTTACGTGAACCTCAATTACAGTATTTGCGGAACATAAATCTTGTTATACTTGTGCGGTACTTCGTGGTATCTTATCGCCAAAATTTAAGCCGCTCAACCTGAAAGAAACACAAGGGAATCTCGAAAATAAACTCAGCCTTGAAGTGTAATTCTCGTGTCATTCAACTCTATGGTTATTCTAACAATGTCCAACCGGACATTGTGTTATTGCGTACGTCAATGTGCGCACTGTTTTCATTTTTGCCAATTGAAGAAGTATAATTCACACAGTATAACTATACCAATAATGAAATGTTTTAAACCTTAATATACTTTTCGGAGTCGTGTTATATTTTTGTTATAATTTATTTCTATGACCGCAAATACTGTGAAATACGACGAAAGAAAAATTCGCAATTCTTTTATAATAAAAGAAAAACAATAGGTGGAAAAAGGAAATACTCGTGCAAGATATTATCTTTCAACGTGAATAGTATTTTTTCCGTAAGTCAGAAAGATAATCTGGTTTTTAGGCTCTTATCACCGATATCTGTATCATCCTCAGTTCTCGATCGCCTGCGATCGGTGGTTTAACATGTTTTCAAAATGATCCAAGAAAACCGAGCACTTCCTTGCGGAAATGAAACTGGTACTCCCCGTTTCATAGATTACTGATAACGTTTTCGAGGACTCACACTTATTTGCCACCTTCTTGTATTGATAAGGCAATTAGCTTGAAAGCGTGCGATAAATTGATGCGCAAATTTCATCATTTAATAATTATGAACGTATTTAATTACCATTTAATTGTCGGTCGGTGGATTAACGGGTTTCTTTTTTCAATAAAAGAAGGAAGACATGTTTTGTGTCTTCGTGATAAGGAAAGGATCATTTTGCATGACTGGCTTAAGTAATCGCTGTCAATACTTTGTTCCTACATAATTAATTATGATGATGATATTGATCGATCGTAGATCCATGCGAGGAACGAACAAAACATTGCTACGATTACGAAAGAAATTCGTATCATTTGATCCATCGTGTTAGTAAACATACCGTTAATATCGGCGCGTTATGTGCATATCTTTGTTCGCAATAAGTGTGAGTAAAATAATCGAGGATTGCAATGAATATCATTTATTGCATGTGTTAAAAGAGTATCATTCGTCTTAAATACAATATCAACATCATACGTGTGGTAATCATTAAAAACATTTCGTGCAATGATAATAATTACCAGAAAGAAAATACACATTCTTGGTAAAGATGTACAATGTTTGTTACAGCCATGTTGGCGTTTGAACGTCAGCTTTTGCCACTGCAGTTTTCGGTTAAAATTACATATTTTATCATTTCATATCTCCTCCGGTGTCAAAGGTACTCTTTTGAAACCGGTTCGTTTCGGGTTTTCGTCAATCATTTCGTAACATGGATCATATTGGCCGTAATAAATTAAATACAATTCGTTGGGTTTCACTCAAATTTTTTAATTACTCGATCGACTGTCATGCATATTTAAGAACTTAAATTTTTATTCGGTTTTACATATCTTCGATACACCGTGGTGTTTTATTTCACTCTCAATGCGTGGTTAACATTCATAATTATAACATCTCGAAATATCTGCAAAACAGAATACTAAGAAATGATTAATACACAAATATATATTTTCCGAGAATTGTCAGGATGATATTCATCGATGTGTATTTCATCAATAATGCCGATGGAATTTCAATCATTACAATCCGTTACTCATCCATCAAATTCTCGATGAATTCTTTACTTTCAATTAACAGTAGAGAAAGGTGATAACGATATATCAGTGGGTGGCAATATTTTATAGTAATTGGTCTGGTAGCGATGCCAAATTAATGTAATCGATAATGATGTGTTTTCAATGGAGTCGGGAGGGCGTAACAGAGAGCTCGGCGATGTCGCGGATTTCTCGCATAGGACAGGCCTTAAGCGTCGGAAGCGCGTGATCGCGTCGTGTCTGGAAAATAATTGCGCAGCTTGTTTGATTTATTTCGATACATATTCCACAGCTTTTATCGTCTGACTGGTGAAAGCCATCATGATCGAGGGAACGCAATCCTTGCGATTGGCTGATCCTAAGAAACGCATTCCGTATTGCGACGTGTCTATTTAGAAGCCGGTGACCTGGTTTCAAATCGACTACGACGAGCATGCGTTCTAATTAGCCGATTTCGTTTAGGTCTAACGAGTACTTACTTGAAACGTGTTAATTGCATGCGTTTCACTCTTATAAAATCACGTCTAATAAGTGAGTTTAGCTGTTAATATATTCATAAATAGTTTCTCTAGCTTCTTGCAAAGCGATGTATTATCCAGTAAGTAACTAGTGCATAAATGAACTTACTATTTCATTATAAATACAATATTTATGATTATATTACGACGCTGGTATTGTAAGAAAGTATCATACTCAGGTGTTTCCAAGAACCTAGTTCTGTAAATTGCTAAAGGAATATAAATATCCCGTAAATTCTCGTACAAGATATTAATCATTTTCGCAATTATCGCGAAAGTTATTACGAAACATTTGGTAACGCAGTTATAAATCGTATACTAGATCCCGTGGTTATGTGAACCTACGATAAATTTATATGTACATCTATCTACAATGAATAATTCGATCCGAGAAAAATCGATATCGCGAATTAGCAGGAACTATAATTGGCGTAGGACGTACGGCAGTAAATTTGCATACTTCGCTCGATTCTTAGCAGCCCCTGTCGCTTATCTACGATAAGGAACACGAGGCACACGCCCACGCGTTAAAACTGTGGCCACCTCGTGTTGATATTTATTATCCAACACCGATAGATATTTCCCCGACGTGTATCGGTGATAGAGTTATATGCAAACCACTTTTGTCGCCATTAATCCGATAACTTCGCAATAAATTATACCGCGTTTCTTATAAATTGCATCACTTCAAGACAATTCAGTAATTCGCTGGTATCTATTGTCCACTGTTCGTCTGATACCGGTTGGAATCTTTTTAAGAATATTTTATAATTATATAAATAATTAACAACGAGAACCTCTTAAAATAGATCGGTCCTTGAAAGCTTTTGTTCGTTCTTGGAGTGATATACATTAACGATGAGATACGTGCTTTTAAATTCTATTTCCAAACACTTAAACAATTAGATAAAGAATATACAAACCGATGCCACGAGACGAGACTTAGCAGCGATAATCAATATACTTGGAGATAATTGCATTCTTTTTTGGTAACACGTTAGGGTACATTTCCCAAAGATACAAGTATTTGGAGCATGATGATATTTTGCAGAGCAATGAACCGCTCTTTGAACGAAGATAGAGCAATTTTTCCTTCGAGATAGGTCAACGATAATGCCAGTCGAAAGTGGAAACTTCCATTCGCGGTAAATCGATCGGTTGCTTTGCTCCAGGACCTTCTGACCTTCGTATGTCTGACCTCACGTTAAAGTGATTTCAGTCACGAGTGCACTACTGGGGTTTCCGGTGATGCGTCCTCCGCCAATTTTCGTTCCTTACTTCCGCTTTGCCTGTTGATCCTCGTTGATATCACATTCCAGATTTCGGAACGTAATCTGTGCTACATTATCTCCATGGTTAATACTCTAACAACTTAGAAGTTCCAAAAATACGCGACATCTTGAGTCAGCATATATGTATAACATTATCTTTTAAATTTCAAGATGGAAAGAGTGCAGTAAGATATGTAACTTCTGAAGCTAATTTAAGAACAGACGCATTAAACTCCGTTTTATAATGTACTATCGTGCAATATGTCGTTAGACAAAATATGGCGCAGTAAATTTCTATGCCACGTGGACCTTGTTATATCATACTGTCTACACGAATCGCATTTCCCTTGCACGCGAGCTCGAAGGGAAATTCATTGGATTAAAAAGCCAAGGTCAGATTGTCATTCCACGGTGATGTATACATATATATTGTCGGCAGCCTTGTAGCAGAGTATACCGGAATCATATTCTCATAAATCCCGGATTCTTCCCTAAACTATAATACAATCCGTTTACTCTCACAACTTTTCCACGAAACTTTCCAAAGACCGCATAATAGTTTGGTATATAAGCTTAATTAATAATTAGTAGTACACGCGTGTACGTAATCCCTTTTTCAGTAATACTTTAACTACTGTTTAACGATAATATTATAGAAACATTTCATAATTATTTAATCTGTGAAATATGTAAAGCACTTACATCATACGACAGAAATAATACATCTGATACAGTCTTTTATATGCAAGGAAAAAGGAGGTTTTACCAAGATGAAGTTTGAGATAACATTATTATACCAGGATGTAATAGGTACTCTTATTTGCTTCAGTAATCAACTTAATATTATATTAGATAAGTATTATAATTTGGTATTATTATATTTATTACTTTGGTCGTTGCATACTTTACTTCTCTTTGCGGTAATTGATTTTATGGAAGCATCGTAATTCACACATACCTTCGTTGTTACTTGAGGATAATTAATTTACATGTTGGCTTCAGTATCGAGTAATTATCGCATATATCTGATGAGACTTTTCCATGACACTTTACCTTTTTGCTAACATCATATAAAACTACCATCGTTTTGTACTTTAATATGGCACGTGTAATGGAGGCACATTCTGAGTGCGAAGAATCGGTAGATAAACAATACTGAAATCCATTCATTATGTAATACACAACAACTATCGCGCATTAATAATTACAAACATTAACGACTCATGGAAAAATGGTCAACCATCGGTAATCGGGTCCAGGGTGATTGCCAGTCATGCAAGCAAGGGCAAAAGAAAACTATCTAGAAAATTCAAGGTCTTACTGGCACTCGTATAAAGCTTTTTTATTTCGATTTACTTGAAATTAAGCCAGTTACGCAACGCATAATTACGGATAAATGTAAGATCGTAATAGCATCAAGTTGGTGGTAATGCTTATTAAGCTAATACCACGGATTATTACAAAAATCGTGTTTCGTAATAATCATCGGGAAATTCAATACTTGTGTTTAACAATAGAACTATTTTATCGGCTTAATTTTTCATTATTGATTATCATTATATATCCTTTGTATTAACACTAGAACTACCGAACATGTACTCGGTTATTCTTAACATCTACTTATATATAAATTATTGCTGAAGGGTTAAAGTTCATTAGCGGATGCAATTATTTGCGTGATGTATATACGATAAAGTTTATAAAGTCTCGAACAATGCGGCATGGTATGTTCGTATAATGTAACTAAAAATGGCAAACAAGTCATTTTGATACCTTTGATAGTTCAAGTGTTTAAGGGTATTGTGTTGTACAGTGTTAGTTTGACATTTAGGAATATCATAGAAAATGATTAATAAATGTCTATTAAGGGTTTCCGCGAAGTAAACATAAGTGCATCGACACCGTTCATTTCTTTACGGTGCAGTCGCAATTCTTCGGACGACTCTCGGTGTGTCTTCGGGCTTATCGTCGTCACTCATTAATCCAATAACCTTTAATCGAGTTAGCCGTGTACAGCGTTCAAGCTCAACAGGAAAATCGTTTCAAGGTCCTGACTTATTGGCTCGATCGTAGACGACCGAATTACATGTCTGCACACAAACGGAGCAAATCGTGATATAATATTACGTAACCATACCGAGATCGTACTCCCTGATTCTACATCTCGAAATATTAGCATAAATCCATTTCAGCATTTATTTCTCGTGATTTGTCACGTGATATTTGTCAACCACATAGAAATTAGTAAAAAAAAGAGTGCAAAGATGGTTAATAATCTTCCATCGTTACCGATGAGTCTGAATCATTTACTATACTAATATTTTATATATTTCAAGACGGATTTTACCTGCGCATATGATACCCTTTTAAGTAAGAAATTCCTTGAACAATCTTGTATTAGAACTTCCATGAATTTGGGATTAAAATATAGGGATATTCTGACGATTATCATAAAGTCCAGAATTATAATACTTTCACTATATTTATTATAAGACAGTAATAAATTCCTTTGTGTTTTAAAATGAATTCGAATGTTAATAATCCTTTTTGACGATTATCATAAAGTCCAGAATTACTTTCACTATCTTCATTATAAGACAGTAATAAATTCCTTTGTGTTTTACAATGAATTCGAATGTTAATAATCCCTTCAGCGGTATCTAATGGCATTCCAGTTAAATCGTAAATCGAAGCGTTCTCTTTTATTGTCCGCAAGAAAAATGTCCCGTCACCATTGTTTACATTTATACGTCCTCATTATTGATCGACATCCAGGTAGACGTTCCTTAGACGCAGGTGGTGTTTGTTGATGAAGCGCATTATGGTGATACGCGTGTAAGAACAGATTATATTGGCTAGTTAAGACATTTGCGATCAACTACGTCGCCCCTCCGTTATTTTCTTGGAAATCGTCGATTTTCAAGAAAATGACCATTGCCGTAAAGATGGCCCGCATTGTATACGTTCCACCAACCGCGTCAGTGTAATTATTTAGTCTGCGTCACGGTATAACTTTGCAGCGCTCTGTTTTTCGCATTGTTGTTTTCACATTAAGGAAGAAACGTTTAATGACATCCTGTACTACATTAATTCCAACAGGATAATTCGTTCGTAAGTCTCGGCGTCGATCTTGTTAATGTTTATTTTAGATTACATTGAACTTGCAAATTCATTGCAATTCCTTTATATTCAACGGAATAGTTCATTTATTTTATTCAATAATTATAAAAGCATCCTTTGTAAGACTTACATATTCAATCTTATTTTTGTTGGAATTAAACATCCTTGGATTAATTTGATTTGCATTGAAAAGTACTTTACGAGATTTCCGGAAAAACAAATATTATGCTGTCACCATTCAGCAAAGATATATTTTGTTATTAATCTGACTGATCTTCCTGGATTGAAAGAAATTTATATGCTTATCAACGAGGATTCGCGAGCATCTGTTGCATTTGTTTTTCGCGTCCCCGCGAATCGCGAGAGTTTGCGCCTGGTCTTAAAAATATCCCTTTATTGCACCTTGCACTTGCAATGCATGTTCTGCTTTCACGAAGAATCATGTTTTGCAAGTGCAGTGTGATGATTCGCAACGAAAGCTGAAATACGTACAACGCAAGATTAAACCAATGTAAACGCACATTTAATTTACACTATAAACATTTGTCCATGTTTTTTCCGCGAATGATCATAACAATATATTTGTAACGTTTGCCTTTCTACTTGTAACCCATACGTTTTACAAAGTCTAAGTTCCTCCTCCAAAGTGATACCACGTTATTTATAGAATAGGAGAAGAATTCAATAACGTTTGCCTAGAAATCTGTCCCAATACTTCCTGATGTCTTCGCGGTCACTTATCGTTACTTTTATCCTCCGTCATTTGAATTGATATAAATGAATTTGCCTTTGATTTCTTCCTCGATTCTATTCGAGTCTGCAAGGTCTACATAGCAGATGCATTCTTCGCGTTTGCTATTCTGGTTTCGAAACATTGCGGAAAATGTTCAAGGTACCGGAGACTCTCAAGAATTGCATGCTATTCGTGTATCTGTTAAAAAATTAATTTATTAATTAGTCTTTATGTCAAGATCATTTTATTTCGAAATTATCGCGGAAGGACTCTCATAAGGGAGGAACTTAGAACTTGGTACCTGGGGAACGACCTTCGGGGGTCGAAGACTCGGCTGTCGGACTTGTTCCGAGGTAGAAACGAGTTCCACCTAGCTTCTACAGCGATCCTTTTAAGTTCTATTTCCAGAATAAGTCGCTACAATTCTTCTTGCCTTCGTTTATTCCCAGGATTGATTAATAACAGTGTCGGACGACAAATAATTAATAGTGTGATCTATACAGGGCGGTTCACTTAAGAATGGAGGTTGAATATCTTCCAAACTGTTTATTATATCGAAAAATGTTTCATGGGGGACATTCTTCGATATAATTAGCAATTTTGTAAGTAAAGGCATAGGAGAATAAATCATTTGTACCGAAAAAAACATTATTTTAGGAGACGGTTTCTTTTAAGTTATTGAAAGTTTTATTGCAAGCAGTTCTTAAATCAAGTTTTATTTACTTGTGCAAGAATGTGATTTATTTGCAATGCAACTTGATGTATATTTCTTGAGAATCAACAGACTTGAATTATTACTTCTTTGGTAAAGATTATACAGAATAGTAGTATGCAGAATATAGTATTTAATGATATTTCCGAAAACAGTGTCGCGTGACGAAGGTATTCGATGTACGTGTTTGAGAGGAAGTAAAATTTCCGAAGAAAAATCAATTGTGTCCGTTTTCTGTGAAAGCATAAAAGATATACCACAATATCCAGCTTCGTGTTTACTCATATGGCGGAGACTCCAAGAAGCATACTTTTGTTATGACCTTGCAGCTGCGACGCGTATACTAGAAGATAAAAGGATTTTTGCGAAATCTCATTAAATCCGTTGCATTTTATAAACCTGTTTATACATTCTTTAATACGACGTCGAAAACTTTACATATAACCTCCTTTAGATTCCAACAATTATGACATCCTACGAAATACTTAACGAATTATAAATCGTATAGTTGCACAAGTTTATCAAGATGCAGAGTCTGCAATTGTATTTTGCACTTAATGACTGGTCCGGAATTTTGAATAAAATTATACCTTTATTTTGCATACAGAACGCACATAATTAAATCCCGCCATTGTCTTACATCCTACGAGTATAATTAATATATAAATAAATATATAAGTTTCAGCGAGTATACGTTCGGTAGTTCCTAGTGTTAATTGAAAAGCGAAAGAATATGGTGAAAGGTAGTAGCGTATAGATATGTACAATGTACATGTATGCAGATATCGGTTGTATGGATTATATGTATAATAGTGGATCTGTATAAGTCGAGATTTCAGCCGTCATTCCCCTCATGTAAGAACTGGTTCTAATCTTCGGAACCTTTCTGAGAAACATCCCTCTTCTTTTTCTTCCTCTTTACCTTCGTCTCTTCTACTTTTGCAGACCAGGGTCATACCTAGCCTCTTTGTTTGTGCCACCTCCGTATCCCCTACTTATTTATTTATTTCTCGTTTCCCTGGGCTGATTTGCTTCTGTTGGTGCGGAACTTTCTAGAAGGTCCTTCCTCTTTCGATCGTGGAGGGCGCGCTTCTTTTGTAGATCGCCAGCCGTCTGTGGGTCTGCCATTTTCTTTTCTTTGAAAGCGACACGATTCAACGCGATCCTTGGAAATATTTTCTTTTACCGAAGAAAATTGTCAGAAAAAACATTTTCTGATGGTCGAAAGTTATACGGTTCACAAATAACTGGTATCTAGTGATACGTCGTGATGAAAATACCCTCTTATTACACGATCTTCAACATTCTTTCATACAATCAATCATTTTTTGACAAGCACCAGAAATCGAAAACATTCACTAACCTCTCATAATATGTTATTGCTTTCCAAGAAATCTCCCGGTACATGCTTTCCAAACTTGTTTCTGTTGAAGTTTTCTACGTATTCCCAATCGAAATGCACATATCATGGTATTTGCGTGAGAATACCTTTCTTCGTTCTTGGAAAGTTTCATGGTGTAAGATAACGAGAATAAACGAGAAATCTCACCAAAATGCGAAAAAGCACATTCGTGTCGATAAATCTTATCTTTCTCTTTGGGAGTCTTCCTCGCGCTCGTTCCTTGCCTTTTTCTGTGTCCCTCCGTGCTTCATCGTGCAAATGCACTTCTGAGGTTATTGGCTGCAACCGTGGAATGCAGACGGGGAGACTGGCAAAAACCACCATCCTCTTATATCTCGTCCTTCCTCTACTTCTTCCATGCCTTTCCTTTCAGACTTTTTTAACCGTGAGTCCTTTTACCCTGCCCACCACCGTTTATACGCTTGTTCATACTAATTTTTTTCTTACCTTTCATTGGCGAATTTCATTCTTCCTTTACTTCTTTTTTCGTGCAAATAATCGATCCAGGTTTACTTCTTTCAATAAACCGTGATCGCATGACATGTCTAGTTTTAAATATTTGGACATACAGATTGGTAAAAGAATATAATATTAAAATTGAGATGAAACATTAAACAAACAAAAAGTAAACTTTCGGGGAATCAATTGTAGAGTGTTGAATTAAGTCAGCTGTTATTTACCGTACATTTCTCTTTTAAAAAGTGAAAATTCTTCAGAAATACCCTCAAAAATCTGTGAAATCATTTGCAAGGAATCTATTGATGCCAATAATTCAAATTCGTAAATAATGTCAGACGTTATGTTTTACGACCGAATGCCACAATTTGTATAACATTACAAATATATTTCTCCATAATCTTTCCTGTTTTTTAACCCATTGTTTCACTGGAGTTTGGCGTATCTTTTGTTGGATTAATGCCGGTTGACGTAGCAGTTGCTACAACCTTAGAATTCCTTTCTTCGCGATACGGTTTATCAACGTGCCCCCTTGATAAGAATCTTATCGATCGAAATCCAGCCATTCAGGATAAACCGATATACCGTAATTTGGTGCAGCGATAACAAGCGGAGTGGAAATTTTTTGTCGGATATTCACACTCGATGTATATTTGAACGTGTGTTGTTTACTCTCATAAAAGTTTATGTAGCATATTTATTTCGTTTACCTGACGTCAATGGTTACAGGAAACAGTAAACGTCTTGGCGTTACGTCACCAAGCAAGTATTAACATCATTCTTATTCCCGGGCTTCAAAATCTGCATAAAAAACGGTGGACTTTTAATCCAATTTCAAAATATATAAATAATTCCAAATGTATCATTGACTTAAAGAAATACCAAGATATCAATGCACTAATTATCTGAGATAAAAAGTACACATTTTCCGACTCAACATCCGTACGGTTTCTTCCATTCTCTCTTTCACGTGATCATGCGGATAATCCACTTTTATTTGCATCACGTGCTGTACGTTTGCCGGTGTAATTAGAATAAGTGATTACCGGGAATTCTTTCAATTCTAGTAATCGCGCGAAGAACAACTTTTGGCTTCCAGGGAAAAGTTCGCGCATCATGCGTTCCGTAAAGTGCAGTCAGTAACGTAATGCTGGTGTAAAGTTCGCTAAGTGGCATCGCGATTAATACGTCAGAGGCGCGTATCATAATTTCTAACCGTGCTCGTCATTTTATCAACATTCTCTTGTTTCACATTGGTCTGGCCACACGCGCGTTAATTCCACCGTTGCAAGGTAGCCGACTCTTCGCTTCCTCCATCACGAAAACCGAATTTTTTTTTTAGACACGTACTGTCGGGTTCCGGAAAGAAGACACGCGTAGACCACAGACACGGAGATTCTTATCTCACGTATAATCTACGGCGGAGACTCTATATAGTATATAACTAAATATATATTGTAACATGTATCCTATACATATATTAGGGGTATCAGAAAGTAGTCCATCATTTTTCACACAGTTTATGAAACTCCGTTTACTTTTTTCTATTAAACATTATTCTGTTGGATAATAATAAATGATATGTAAGATATAAAACCAATGGGAGATCAAAATTCGACGTAACACTTACGTGATAAGTGCCTTCTTTCCAGAGTTTAACAGTACGTTCGGTTAAAATACTGTTGCATTGCAACGTTAACGAAAAAGAAAGGAATGAATGATAATAGCTTGAAATTCCTACGCCTTGCACCGCGAGATATGATCTTACTTCATCTTAAACTTTGGAATTGTGAATATAATACATTCATACCGCGCAGATTAGATTATTAATACCATTTAATGTGTGAATGTTTATATGTAATGCAAGAAATGATCCTCCATTTTTTAGAAACATCGTTCAATGTTCGAGTGTTTTATTTGATCAAGGGTATCGAATTTTCGAAACCACTGTTATATATTTGCAAGCACGATAAGGGAAGAAAGACAGGTCCACGATAATGATAATTTAATATTATTATTGCTTGCATTGCAAAATTCAAGTTTCTTTTATCCTAAAGATTAAACAATGTCTAGTGTGTACAATAAATCCGTGCACCATCGAATTGGATTAGTAATATTATTAAACACAAATATTTTTGAGCTACTATGACGTAAATGATATCAGAGCAAATTTAGTTACCGTAAATATGTCGGCAATGTATGACTTATCAGCACCAAGTTATCTTGATCTGTTCGGGCCTCCAGAGAGTTACATCAATCGGAATCACTTACTTTTCAGATTTTCACGTACTGCCAAGACACGTTTCACGTTCCTAAGTTTATTAATGCGTAGTGTACCTTTGGTAAGCATAATTTTCGTCGTCCTTAAACAAAGCCGTCCTTGAAGTCTCACGCTCGTGTCGATGAACCAACCGTAATGATTTCCAGATCGAATACTGACCTTTTTCATGCATTAACCTTTATCAAAGAATCGTTAACCTTCAATAATTGACAAGTGTAAGTGATCAGGGGCAAATCCTTTTCGTCCTTGATCAATTATGACCAAAGTTGCATACGAACACGGTAGTAATTCACGCTCATTATTTCGTCGATATATTCGAATTAATTAAGCGTGTAAATACGTACACCTGTATCTCATTAATATGTGTTCTTCAAAAAAGGGATAAAATGTAACCACTCTATTGTGAACCTTCTGTGTTCAAAAACGAGGTGATTCTTAATTTTTGTGTTTACCTATATATTGGATTGAGTCAGAAATAAGTTCCGTTTGTTCAGAAGTTTGTTTTTTATTTAAAATCGACAGAGTTTTATGTAAAGGGAATCGACAAATTGCCTCAAAAGTGGTAAGTAGTTGTTAATAATGACGGCGAATATTAGATTAGGGTGCATTGTAGTTTATTTTAATGACGAATAAACTTGGTTTTCAAAGATGGAACTTATTTATGATTTAGTTGAATATTTTAGAGCGCATGATATCATTGAATATCTGAAATATGTCATGTACTGAAGGGAGAACTGTTCCTGTGTGTTATATTACTGCCAATCAAAAGGTAAAGGTCGGGTTAAAGTGAGATACCGCAAGCTATCGTATATTATCCTGTCATCTTAAAGCTTGACGTCAACGTGGAGAAACTATCGGTTTCCGAGTTTCATAGTTGAGGAGGCAAAGTACGGATCCGTTTAATGCACTTTCATAGATTATTTATTCCCACGTCACTTTCCGGTGAATACTTTCGTCATTCATACTTTTAAAAAAAGGTTCATTCTGATGGCGCAGGGATCTCCTTTTTTAAGACATCCTTTTCTAGATCGAGCCTGTGCCTCTCGAGCCGACACTTTTCATTTTACGTCAATAACTTTCTCATCGTGATTCCAATTTTATCATACTTCTATCGCCTTAAATAATTCTCATTCTTCTGAATATCATGCATTAAATATCAGGACTGATGCCAACTTTATTTACTTTGGAAATTGAAAACAATTGGCTGACGCTCAGAAATAATTTTCACTGGATCTCAAGGCACGTGGCAAGCAGGTTTATTGATTCGATATTCTAAATCGAGAAATTACAGATTTCAGGCGATGCGTAATTTCAGTTGAATCGTAGCTCGTCGTAGGGTCACTCGTACCAAGGAGAAAATGGTAGTCGCTTATTGTACAATTCCATAAATAACGAGGACGTTCTCTTCTGCGTTAAATTAATGTTATCACGATTCTCAATTATTTCTGAACTCCAGAAGGTTCCATTTCTTAATACTTTATATTCTATTTACGTAAAAGACTTACTGCTAAGTGCTCAGCCTCGACGTAAACCGGGAAGAGTTTAATGTATGTGCGACGGAAATGCATATGGAATCGAATGAAATCGAAATTCTGGAATGTTTTAGCTTCTTAATTAATAATGCATGTATGGCGCTAAATAAACTTTGTTCCTGGATTATGTCATGCATTACAGTCGAAGCAATTTTCTAGAGAATACCGAGTAGCTGAGCGACGCTGGTTCCGTAGTGATCAAAGAACAACATTTAAACCGTAAATATTTATTTCTGCCGTTCCATTATTATGACATCAGAATTGTATCATTTTACAAGGCGACTTTAATTCGAAATTATCTTGCTCGAAAAAATATATTATTTTCGACCATGTTTAGTCGAACATTGTGACGAAAATGTTCGCGCGAAACCACTGAAACAGAGACGTGATAATCACGGGAAAATTCAGCCAAAAGTGAGGACAATTATGAATTCTTAAAAAAAATATTTACTGCTTAATCAGACATTTTATTTCGATGTTCAAAGTAGACATAAACATCGCGGATAAACGAACTTTTTCTTGAGCCAGTATTATCATACATTAAAATATATATCAACCTCGGAATTAATGGTATCATTGATTTAAATCGTTGGTTTAAAATTGTTGTTAAGGTAGGCCGGCTTATTTTAATAGCTCCCAATTATCCTCGGTACACTTCGAGTACAAATAAATCGGTTCAGTGTCGTCCTTCCATCGTGTTTCCGTCAGTTCATTGAATCATCATTGATTACGACCTTGCTATCCCTCGGAAGTTATACGGCCAGGCAGAATATCATTAATATAATGATATTCGGTTATCTGTATCACGAGTGCTCGACAATATTCCATTATTGACACCGACAGCCATTTACTTGATTGTTCTTTTTCATTTCTGACCGGCGACGCCAATATTACTAAAACCTGAATCAAATATATCGCTAATATTCGTCTTTACAATATTTTTAATATTAATATAATGATATAAAGTAACTAATGTATCGTGGAGCGCTTAAAACAGTTTTATTTTGAGAGGTTATATAGACGTTACGAACATGTATCGCGGGTTTCGTATAGCACGAATTTCGGCGCAGCGCTCCACGTGTTAATATTGATATAGAATCATCGAGTGTACGATGTAAATATCTTATAGAAACCATATTTCGGTTAATTGTTTCCATATTTTCATTCGAACGGGGATTTATTTATTCATAGTATTATAACGGTGCAGTTTGAGTATAAATGAACGAGTTAAGTCAGTGAGTACTGTTACTTTAAACAAGCTCGATCATCCTTCCCTCTCAGGTTAGTTTAATCGATCGTTCGAAACCTGGCTTGATCGATTAACGTCACCGCAAACCGATTCGACTCCGTAAGAGTCTGGTTCTAACTGGTTTCACTTAAAGACCACGTCGAGGAACTGCTCGACATTTTGTTCTGCAACCACGTGCGGATAACCTACTAAATGAACGGATTGCTTTTAATGTTATCTGTTCTGCTAGTGATTATTAATAATATCCATTTCCATTTGTTTGCTCGGAGACGCTCTTCGTCAAGCGACCACTACTGCATCCGTACCACGACATTCTTTTTCTTAAATCAATAACCAATAACCAATAACCAATAACCAATAAGCATCCAGATTTATTACGTACATCCGAGAAATTCAACTTACATCGATCACAGATGAGGAATATTTCAACATTATTCATAGACAATAATAAGCGAAGCATTTGTTAGGACTTCCAATAATCTTTCTTCAGATTGTTCGATATCGATATCTGCGAATCCAACCGGATGATACAAGTTTACAAAAAAAATACATTAATCTTTGTCGTCACGAGACTCTCGGTTCACGTGATTTTGTCACATGGCAAGCGTGCGAGTAAATGTGAATAATTACTTTTCGTTATCTTAGCGGTGAGTGTCACGAGAATTAGACCTGTTCGATTCTATGCTACTCATACATTCAGGCATCGCGTAACTGACGTACTATGCAGATAATGTTTTCACTTCAATTATGAACTTATTACTCTGCCAGCCTCGTGGTAGATGTACTTCGCACAATGCTATTATAATTCGAAACCAACACAGGACATATGCATTCATAATTTTGCAAATTGAACATTACGCGAATTCTATTTTCAACGGGTGTTAATGTGGTACTAGGTTGAATTTGAATAGATACTTTACGATGTCAATTTAAAGGATAATAGTCCACCATGTAAATGGAGATAGAATTGGAATCATGTGACATGAAATTGATTGGAATATTATAGGATTAATATAAGCAAGGACAATTATGCGCTCGAAGTATGGTTGGATCTGATCCTTTCTTGGATGAGTGAACAACAAAATCTTACGTAATCGTAACTTCAGATCAATCTCCGACTTATCCACTGACAGTGTGATTATCAGTGCATAGATAAGATACATTGCGAATTCAGTGCATATAATCTTCGTACTGTAATCAATCATTTTTGTGACAGGTGATTTATGATCCCTTTTTAATCTGCATAATACAGAGGTCAAACCGAAAATAGTAAAACCTCGGCGAAATTTCCTTGTTTTTATTGTGTGAGATTGAAGTCAAATATAAAGTATCCGGTGTATTACAGTTCAGTGAAAGAAAAGGTATTCTCGATCCAAGCTAAAAATGTACAAAGTAAATGATTTTCGATTCCCAAGAATGCACTATGAATTTCCACGATTAAAAAGCGTGAATATTAATAGCCTGATACAGATATAGGTTCCACACTGACACAGAATTATCAGCGTGTACCGAAAACAAATACTCGTTGCGAAAGGTCGCACATACACTTTGGAATTCTGTGACTTCACGAAAATCGCGCATCGCGTGATGAGTACAGGACAAATAATCTTTGATTACATTCCAGTTACGTCACAGCATCATGAACAACACAGTCATAGGTAGGAAAGTATGATTCCTGATATCAGTATGTTGACTCTACCCGGTGGGTGTTGCCACAAAAAAAACACCTTAAATTAACTGAAATTTCAAACAACAAGGATTTTACATGATCTTAATTGAAACTCATTCCATGACGTAATTTTGACATAATTTCATAATCATATGCACACAACAAGTTCCGTTCTAATTATGTGATTCACGGTGCATCGGATTCTTGGCATTCTAGAAATGATCTATGTCAGTGACCCAGTAATTACGTGATGTAAATGTCATTCCAAAACAATTACAGCGCTAGCATTTATTTAAAAAGGTTTCCATGTACAAGGTAGTTGGCTATATTCATTAATCATGAAACAAGGAAGTATTGCTCTATTCTTAGAGCATTGCATTGTTTGAAGAAAGGGATATCGGAGTTGCGAAAAGAGGACTTATCTATTCCGCTTGTAGATACATTAGCATCATACATTATTTGCATAATTGAATTCATTATAAATACTTGATTTCGATCCTTGACTATTCCTAATTTATTAAAGAACGGTGAATCCATCAAAGCGATTTTGAAGATTATCAGGCATGTTTTAATGAATTCGATAATGCTCGCGATTTCAGTCAGATGTATTTGGACAGCTTATAATTAGTAATGCGAAAGTCAGAGTACCGCCAGCGAGCCAAACGTGTAATTTGGCAGCGGCTGATAACAGTGAAAGAGCAGAGTCACGTTAAGATAACAATAAAAAGGATTACTTCTTATAAGTATCTCATCTGAGTAAATAAATCACAGTATCATTATTCTCGAGCGTAACATTTCTTACTTTTGTTATACACATTAAACAATGCTACGTAACATGCATTCAATCTAATTCACATATGATCATAATTGAATGCGCAATTGGTATAATAATAGAAACACCGCGAAAAGAATGAACATATTCGTTGTATTAAGTTTGTCCGCAATCGGTGTAATTGAATGTTCTAGAAATATGCGCACATTGTTGTGTATATATCAAACATGTTTTATGACCTACTCGTGTACATTGTACATGTGCAGCGATTTTTCAGCAATGTCATGCATTACTAGCACGCGCCAATTTCACGTGACTCCGTGTTTAACCAATTTTCAATATGAACCCCAGTTATTCGTCGTTTCTCACTGAATTTCATATAAAGAACACAAGTTGCAAATTGCGGTTCTCCACGTGTTCCTCGTTTTTTCGCACAGCCATCTACATACATGTATATATGTACGCGTATCTGATTCACATCTATGAATGCGAGTGGGCGAGTCCACTCGAGACATTATGAGTCTCAGAATACGCGTGCAAAAATTGTAGGGGAAGGATGAAAGAATTAGTATGTTTACGGTGGACTGAGTCAAAAGATTCGGTCTACGACGATCTTCCATGAGAATCTGAACGGCACGTGGATACTTTTTAGAATCCCGACAGACTGAACTACCAACATTTCCCGGGGATAAATCATCGTCGATTCGAATCATTGAAATCTGTGTCGCGTAGCGTAAAAAGCGTCGCATGTACTCCCAGAATTGCTTGAATTTTATAAGGAAAAGTTTGAGTACCATGAGGAAAATATCATGTGGTCTTTGTTTGCCCCTCGAACTCATACCGGGTTACACGAATATGTCGTTGAGATATGGTAAAACGTATCGTGTACATGGAAATGACTATAAATGTAAAGGTAAATATTGATAACAGGTTTATTTATTATTCACGGTGAATGGTATCCGAGCGGTATGTTAATTTCAAATGAATATGGTGATTAATATATGAATAATAATATAAAGCGTACTGTAAATGATGCATGTATAATAATCTGATGAATAGAAGAAGAATTAAATTTGATGGAGACCTTTTCGTTGGTATTCAAATCGCTCAGAATAACGTTCTTTGTGAGCATAACATTGTCGGCAGGTTAGTTCAATGGTTGTCAGTCCATGTCACCGATAATGAATCAAGTTTGAGCAATTTAGATTTGATTTTAGCTGTACACGCCTCCACGTTCGGCTTCGTGAACTGCATCGTGTGTTGCCGCTCGTAGATACATATATAATTACACCGAATTACATTTACATTTACACTTTCACTATTTATTTTAAGAATTACGCATCAGCTGGTGCATCACCGACGATTTTGCGCAGCCATAGTTCCGAAATATGCAGCTAAATGTTACGTTTATTTGTAAACTATTGTTTCATTGTCAGACTCATCTTATAGATGATAATATTAATATTATTCGAGTCTTATTAGATTCACGATTAATAGAGTAAGTTAATGCACTGAAATTCTTTACGGGCCAACTTTCCTCGGAATTTATGAGTCCTGATATTCTCAAACATGTTCGAAGCGCGTGAGCAGATTATAAAATCTAATTGTAAAATCTAAGATCAGCGTAAGTCGTTGACAAACACAGTCGATAAATACGTTATTCAATAAAGAACATCGAAGCTGATATAAATCATTGTGTGAAATTTTATCTCTCATGAAAGGCAGTTATCGTTTCGCAAGTTAATATCTTTGATGGTAAAACTACTAGAATTATTAATGCTTGTATATATGTGTGGCAAAAAATGAGTTTTCTGTATTCCTATAGGTTGGATTTAACGATATTATATCGATATTTGGCGAGGTTCATGCGAGTCTCTTGATCTTACTCATGGTTTACTTTCTTACCAAAATAATTGATAATCTTTTCCCCGAATTTTGAGTCACTCTAAATATAACTAGAAAGTCATCTTCCGGAGAATGTATGAAAAATCGGAAGTAATTGGAATCAATAGTATTATTAAAACCTGCATGTTTTGTTGACAACATGTCACATAAACCACTAACATGACGTATAAATTTTCGAAATATTGTTTAATGGATAAATATGGACTGGCATATCTAGGATTATGAATGTGGTATGGAGGATGTGACATTTTAATGTTGAAAGCAAACCCACGTTTTTCTTTTTGAAAAAGGTATGCAGAAGACGCACCCTTCATTCCATTGTCATTTTTATGTATATATCCGGGAGCGTAGTTTGAGTTTTATTATGGGGTCGCATAGGCACCGCAATTAATCGTGGCGATAAGCACTATGTATTACGTATTCGGAAGTATGTACATTACATAATACTTATTTTCGCGTTGGCCAGACTACCCGTCCAATATGTAACAAGTAACAATCGCAAATAAGCAGTCTTGATATTAACATGACTCTGAATATACGTCACGCGTCGAGTTTAATTTCATTCTTCGTAAACCGGATTTTGAAAACTTATATCAAGCCGCATCGTTAATATAAACCGTGTACTTCGTTATATTCTTTATACAGTTGTACACGATAAGTAAGAACAAAATGAATATAAATGCCGTTAATGATCGTCTGTTTAATTAACATATCGGTTTATCGTATGTATATAAAATAAATACAAGTGTATTTTGGAAAAACAAGTACCGTAAAATTTCATCAAATATTCGATTCGATTCAAGAATAGGATCTTTATCGGAGTACCTTAAACGTCAACGGAACTTACGTCCTTAGTTCAGGCATATCGCGGCCCAGGAATTTATCCGTGATAAGACAGTCTTATCGTGATAACCGCTTATTATTTATTTATCGTCCAGCATGTCTGTCCAAGCGGGCGCCACGCGCAGAGAATCCCTGCTCCTGTATATTTTGCCATACATACATGTTCCCCTGTACATACTGCAACACCATTAAACGTACGTCCGTGTAAGACGGGGTTTTCTGACCGAGCCATTCCCCGCTCTTCTGTTCCCACCACTACCGACCAACCCACACCGCGGTTATAAAAGCAACCGACGCGACCGGGAGTGACTTCAGTGCGGCTCGAAATATTGTAGAGGCAAGATAGTTGTTTCTTCAAAGTCCCAAGTATCCCAAACGCTCAATCTTGAATTATTAAATCCGTGCATTGAATTTCTCTATAAACATCAACAAAAATTTCTGCCAGAAATTTCGTTTACATTCTATATCAAGTGGAAAACAGTGTGCATCCATTGTGCTACTACCACCGTCCACCTTTCAAGGATTACTACGAAATGTAAGTTGAATATTTCCAGTTTCTGCTTTCGTGTTTAGTGCATCTACTCCGGAAACATCGTTCTTTCGTACGTTTTTTAATCTACCGCGTGTGATAGACACGTGATAGCTACCTCGAGATATAGAATGACCTATTGTGTGCAAATAGAACAGTATTTCGCAAAAATCCAAGTTCTTCCATGACGCCACCGTGCTCGTAAGGTATAGGATACACGTCCTTCGAGTGTTTCTTCACTCTCTTTGTATTGAAACATTGCCCGCCCATGCTTTCACCGTGCCTGCTTTCCGAGAAAGCCTGTCGAGTGAGAGGATTCTCTTTACATTCTCTTGTAAGGGGAACCAGAAGCAATGTTTGAGCCTGTGTGTGAGAAAGCACGATAAATCTCGCACGAATATCGAGAAAGATTCTAACGGGGGGCGGTTTTCCTTCAGAATATTACGGGGCCGTGGCGGCATGCATAGAAAGCGTAGAAACGAACGCACCCGTGAGAATCAATACTCTCGACGTCGAGTCTTGTGGCAAACTTCAGACCACTTCTTTCCCTGACGCCAAATGGTCGTTGAAAGTTTTTATGTGCCTTGTATCAGCGATAGAAAAAGTTGCTTCCATCAACTTATCCTCTCTCTTTCTCTCTCTCTCTCTCTCTCTCTTGCCATAATAAGAGATATGATTAATCGTACGATTATTTTCAACTAGTTTAATTCCCTTACTTATTTAATCGTCGAATATGTCGTACACTAGAATCTAACTTGCATAGAGCGTGCTAGAAATGATTTGATTATAGATTCAAATTACATCCTGGTAGCATCGCGAAAGTAATGAAAAGTTTATGCAATGTTTTGGTTGGAAAACAGGCACAGCGAGTCATTAATTTCACAGAGGACTCCGTGGACTGCAACGAGGTCAGACCTCGATGTTCAGTTTTCTGTTAGGTGTGTAAAGACTGTCGAGGAACCCGTTACCGCAACCGTGCGACTGCGGATTCCAAAGGCGGAATTTTAATTTCTCAATCCTATTAATGCTTCGTTGCATTCCTCCTCGATTCGTTCATGCGTGCCATTCAGGAATATGTTTATTGGAAACGAACTATGATGCATTTAATACTATGAAAGAGGAAATAACTTTAGTTCTAGTGACGCTTTTCATCGAGATTTCATTTCTCCGATTTAAATCTTGTTGTGTCATACCTAAGTTACTTATCTGCATAGATTACAGCATTGAAAGTGGTTTAATAAAAAGCATTGATTTAATCTAATTTACATCAATTAGTAAATAAACCGTAGATTCCTCGATAATCTTTCGTAAGCGTACAAAGTTCTCATTGATAGTGTATCGTGCGGAAGTCGTCGAGACGCGAACCAATTTTCGTTTTGCAAAATCTTGATATCTTTTAAAACGCTTCATCCTTTGTAAATAATTTGATAACTAATTCCTTAATTCCTTGACACTTTATACATATTTTAAGATACATTAATCAAAGTGCACATAACTCAGGACATTATACAATCAAGGGCCCCTTCAATGTCGTCTGACAAATCGAGTATAAAACTTACATAAACCTTCTCGAATAACCGCATCTATTCTTCTCTGAGCTTATTACGAGAGACGCGCCAGAAATAAAATAAATTATGCTTATAATTGTCATCTATTTGGAGCACATTCGAGGGTGAATTCATTTTGTCTTACATTATCCTTGCTATATTTACACGTGACAAAGATATACGGATGCAAGGTGGACATTCTAAGGTTCCCATGTTGCGAAAGTGTATCAGCCTCGTTCCGTATTGTTGCACAATAAACGCGAAATGAAAATCATGGGGAGAGGTGTGATTTCCTTTGGGATTCTTCCCTCCTCGTATATATTTGATTTTGCTCTCTTCCGTCAACTGCTCGACCTGATTCCACTTCCCATAGAACACGAGTCAGCGTGGGAGTTATCCTGAATACCTTGTGGGGACGGGGGGCGAGGGGGGTCGATCGATATCTAGAATTCTTCCCCGCATCACGGCCGACACCCACGACCTCCAGGGTGGTTGGCCCCGTTTCAACCCCTCGGGAAATCGCTTGTATACACGACCAGGTAGCCCTGGGTAAAGAGTTCCTAGCGCGGGTCAGGCATTTAGGTTACCTCTCTGCGTATTTGAGGAAACCGGAAACCCATACTATACGTTTTATGCCCAGCTGCATACTTTGGTGTTTGTCTTTCGCATCGTTGCACGACCTTTACCAACCACTTCCTCTGAAAAGCTTTAACCTCTGGAAACCGACGAATTTCTTTCTAAAGCGGAAATAGCAGTAAAAATATAGCTTTGAATGTGAGACTCGAGACGTGTCTCTAAACGTACACGTGTAACTTCTATGGAATAAAATAGGAGGTTTTTTATTATTGTAAATGAGGTTGTTACGGTGACTGACATATGTAGCTTCGTTTATATGGATTTAGGTAAATGTCAACAGGTTTATTTTTAAATTAAATGCTCCTTGAATAATAGCGAATTAAATTGCATAAAAGAAGAGAGTAGCATGGAGGTGGAGTGTTTAAGGCACAGAAATCAGCATCGCGACCCCAGATTGCACGCTGCAAATATACGGTCTACTTCTAAATACAAACACACGTTCGGTGTACTTAAAATACTTTAGCAGGGGAAATGCTACCGACCCGGACTAATTGATACAAATATGGACTATTCCGTACTACGCTTAAATAAACAAACCACTTTTAATTCTATAAATATGTACTTAAGAATCTACACCCGTTAACCGTAGCCCAATTTTGTTCGTGTGTAAAAGGAACTCGTATAACATGAATCTAGTCAAACGCGATTCTAACGAAGGTACATGAAAGTACCTGAAGGTACGTGAAAGTAGTCACGGGATTATTACTTAAACGCACCGAAAAAGGTGACAATCGCTGCGCGTACTTTTATACTTACAATTACAACGAAAAAATCAAATGAAATGAAATTCCATTTCACTCTTCTAGTAATACTTATCAAATTGTTTAAAATCCTTGTTAAAATATTAGAAGAATTGTATAATTTTTAATTGTAATATAAGGATGAAATGAGGTTCAATGCAGTGGCATATTCCAGTATCAAATTGTACGTATGAAAATCATTAGCGAAGAAATTCGTAAAGTAGCGAGGCCAATCGGAATGGCGCAGAAGTGGTGAAACCAAGTAGCATGGGGTCAACTAGAAACGAATATCGTACGAGTAAGATATATCAGCAAGTGTTTGAATACGGAGCTCAGACTACTTGTTACATACACGAATAGTACCACTTACATACTCCTTTTTCACTCTTCTATTCTCGAACCGCGGCAGAATAAAAATATAAGATCACGTGAAGCTTACTGTCTCGGGATACTTGCCAGGACTTTGCGGTCTCGTTTCTCGTAGAGTAGCACGCCGAAACGGGTAAAAGGAACCATCTTGTACTAAACTTAGACGTTTATCCTACTATTTCCGACACCACGTTAACAACTACATTCAAACACGGTTTTAGTCAAGAACTATTTAGATTCGTAATCTTTAACTGCTCTTTAAATACTCTTTAAATACTCTTTAAAATGCAAGTATATCTAAGTCGACTAACGCAACTGGAAATTAAAGCTTGAGAATTATACATCTTGGAAAAGTATTTAATATTACTTGCAATAAATGCAACTACGTTTGATCGCAGTACATAAAAGTGTATCTAAGGTTATCTAATAGATATTCTATTAGACATCAGAAGTATTTCCTGAAATTCTATAAATCTTTTGTCTCACATATCACGTGCATACTTGTATTCCGAAGATTTCACTCGCGCCAACATTATCCGTAAGAGCAATGATCCATTCTAGTTAGCAAGTTTAATATAAATATCTTAACAAGGTCGATGGAGGGCCTGAACTGTTTTCCACGAGTATTATAAGCCATTTTCCTACGTCATGTACTGCTACTCGATTGCGTCGCTTATCTTGATGACGACATACTGAATGAACCGTCATTCTTCCATGATTCTGCGCGAGTATTCAAGGGCGTCATCGTTTTACGTTCTCATCGAAAATTGCCGCTTCACGAGTTTATCTATAATTGAGTTTGTTGCGCACGTTCAATGGGGCTATATTAACTCCATTCTCATATTATATTCTAAAGGCTTTTCCACCAGTCTCCGGACTTTAATTAAGGACTGAAACAGTTTCATTTCATTGTACACAGTATTGAACGGTTATTATTATTTCGAGCAGGGTATAGATAGCTGTAAGATGTCAATAGAGATAACAATAGGGCCATTGCGAAACGGTGGATCCGATTTAGACGGCTGTATAATTGGAGACAAAAATACGTACGGAGGGACGTAGTATAATATTCGTTCTCTACATGGCGTTAAAATACATCCCTTTATTTATAGCCGCAGTCTATAGTGACACTTACTATTTTTACGATTGCGTTACTAATCCCACAGAAGCGACACTAGAGCACACTTAAGAAAATCCCTCGTAACTTTACCCTCCTTCGCCTAATACACCGCTCACAGTTATCTTTCCATCTGGTCTCTATTTTCATTCTCATTTGTCAGACCGGCCGACATCGTTCCCGGAAATTCTAGAAATCGTTTTTCCTCTCTTATTTCCGCTCTTGTTTCAAAGATTTCATGCGGGTCAATGTTATCCAGATTTATTTCACGACGTAATAATCATTTAGAGATCAACTAGTATAACAGTCGAGGTGTTAACACTTTATGGTATGTATTATGTCATCCCATAAGCAACGTCGTTTTTGATCTTTAACTCTCAGTACAAATTTTGGTTGTTCAAATGAGAAATATTGATCTGTTAATATTGAAGCGTTTATATTAGGGGAACCGGAAAGTAATAAGTTACTTTTCACATTAAATATTATTCTATTAGATAATCCCCATTGTTATCCATGACCCTTGACCGACGGTTCTCCAATGCTATAATTCCCTTTTTAATAACATCAAATTCCTAAATTTAGATGCGAAAAAGTTCTTCACCCCCGAATTGATTACTTTCCGGGAAAGTCCGGTACCCTTAATCTATGGTAACTAAGAAACGACGTTACTTGTAGCATGAACTAATACTTGACACAATATATTGTTAACAGTACAGATACAAATGAATCCCAAATTTGTATTGTTACCGTTGAGTACAATCGAATGTTTGGTACATGAGAATTAGGTCATTAGAGTCCAATGGGTATCTCATTTCGGGTCGATGCAGTTGCGCATGATTGCACCCGCTCTTGTAAACTGTGTTTCTCCCAGTGCACATTCGACCAGGAAAACATTACACATGATTGCTCACACTTTTGTCACACATCAATTGAATTGCGTGTTACTTCTTTCAATAACCGTTAACAACGTCACGCTGATTACTGCTTCGAGAATGTATACGTTCTTTCACATTCGCTTTTCCTGATTTGATTTTCAATGCGGAATACAATACTTACGCGAGCATGTATGCGAGGCGTGTGTGAACTGATAAAGTCGATGACTTTTGCAAACGTCTATAATACATTGACGTCACTTCATTCTTTATTGACAGGGCTAATCGTTCTTTAAGTAGATTATAGGGATGCAAATATTACGTTGTATTTATAGTACATCGAATACCTCTTAATAGTCAGTTGAACTATCACACTGTTGGTCTCGAATGATTTCTTTTTGTCGAAATTGACGCAATTGGACGGCACTGTTTGTTACTACGATTGCAAATGGTTAAATATCAAAATATTATCATCAGATTAATTATTGTATTGCTTCGAGTACTAACTTCGTAAATAATTTGCGTCTACTTGCAATTATATAAGCGTACAAGTAATTGTTGTGTTATCATATCATAACCTGTAATTGTAATATGATCATTACATTGAATACTATACATCATTATATTAATTTCTCGTAGTCGTGCCGGTAGTTAGCATACATTTTTCTCGACATATTTCCGAGATAACGCTTATCGTCACACACTTTTTAGTTTCGCATTCTAGTTACTTCCAACATTACTTTTCCTGTTACAACACCGGGAAGAATTCTAGGAATTTCCTTCAACGCGTCGTGGCTGTAATGAAGAGTAATGAAAAATGGCGTGTTTGCATTATTTTCTAACTAGTTATAGAAAACACAAAAAGTCTCGGCATTATTGAATTCCTTTTGATGCCGCTGTGCATTTAATTATAACATTGACAGATATTCGAAGTAGTTACGATATATATCTAAAATAGTTTCCGAATTCCTGCAAATTCTTCTCAGAACCTTATCACAATTATTCCTTCAATAATCAAGTTTCTTTTATATTTAATATATTTCTGGTTCCTAACAAAGTAATATAACGGGAAATAATCCGGCTATATTGACTATATAATTGGTTATTGATGTTAATAATACATTGCTGCCAACCAATCAAATATTTCATTAATAATCTATGTACACCCGATCCTCATATATTTTACGTATTTAATTGGGTTACGGAAAAATGTGGGATTATTTGGGATTCGTTTCTGAAACTCGAATCAAATAAATCGCTAATATTCGCGAAATTTGCAATATCGTTTATTTGTAGAACTATTTGTAGATCGTTTTATTTTTGGATGTTATATAGAAGTTACGTACGCGTATCTCAAGGTATCGTATAACACGGATTTCGGCGTGTCGCTCAACGTGTTAAAGTAATATCGTGGAAGACTGAAAAACTTTATCCTTGGCGATTTTCTCTAAGCACGTATATAGACCTTCGCGTAGCTGCTTGACAGTGAAATCTACCAACACGACGACGACGAAATCCTTGACATTCTCTTTCAACCTTGCCAATACACCGACTACCGTTTTGTAACAATTACTCTTATAATTCCACCGCGATATTCATATATCCTCTTCATACTTAATCACTTTGAATACCGGTCATTCCAAATGTTCTTCATTTTTCAATAATTCTTATTTATCGGTTTCGATAAGGGTAACATAGTAAAAAAGCACGTGTTCTTGTAAGAAAATGCGCGTTCCCGGGAAACTGGAAGTTTTCCATTGTTGCGTAAGATATTACATGGAAAAGAAGGCTGAGTACATAAAACATAAGAGATTCAGTGCGCGTCGAGCGATCGTGAATCTCGGCTTTCTTTCGTAGAGAAAGTAAAAGTGGTGGTCGTTTCGTGCCAATGTGAGATCTACGGTGAAACTTATCGCGAGATGTCCTTCGTTGGCAAGTCTACCTTTGTCAAGATTATTCTCTCCATCCGTTTTAAATGGCGGTCTTCCTGATTCGGGGATTTCCAGTATATACACCTTCTTTATCAGAATTCCAACTCGGCCACGTTTGCTACCCCCGCGAACCCCAACAAGTTTCCCACCGTCGGGGAATCCTACCGACACCTTTCAATTCCTGACGATATCAACATTAATTAATGACGTTCTCATCTTTCTGCTTTCAGTCGTAAGCCATTCAAACAACATGTCTGTCACCACGTCTGTGCAACCCGCCACTGAAAGCCTCTCCCGTCACGGGTAAGTTTATACCTGTTTCTCATCTTTTTCTTGTGGACAAACTTTCGGGAAATATTTGTATGCAACTGAATATTCTCACTTGTTTACCATCGACAAAGCCCTAGCACGATAATCACTTCGCAAAAGAAGTTCTGGGTATTTTTGATATTTCCATAACCACGCACAAATCGTTTCAAAGAACAGCTTTGAATTACAATAGCGTTTAAAATACAACATTTTCACATCGATGTATCTTGTTTACTGACAAGCATCTAGGAGGACATAACAGCGTAGTGTAGGGTTCTGTGAAAGAAAAAGAAGGGAACCACCATACATAACCTATACGATATATAAACATATGACTAGTATTTATGATAGCAGTAGTATGAACGTGTATTTGATTATTTTTGAAATGTGGATATTATTAATCTGATTATTATCAATGACGTTATCGTGGATTATGAGTGAATGTGGATGATGGATATCGTTTATGATTCGTTGGTATATCCTGAGCTCTATAAATGCCGGCTGAAACAAGCCGAGGAGAATTCGAGGTCGGTCTCGCGAATTATTATTAGTACTATATTATTCGTGGAAGCCCGTGGCACTTTTGCATAATGCACGTGGAATTGGCGCCTCGCGTTACGCCACTGCGTCTGAAAAACGACGAAGGACAATTCGAAAGCGGAAGTAAGGAGATATACCTCGTAAGATGAATAAGCGGTAGACTCACAATTAGTGGTTGTGCTTGTTACGTTCTATTTTACTGCATTAATGATACTCGTCACTGATGGCGTTATTACGAAACAGTCGAACATAATGCAGTTTAGGATAATCAACTGTTGCTCAGACTAATCATTGCTACGGGAATATCTTTATGTGATTTATTACAAGAGGCGTCATTCATAAAGTTCATTTAATTGGTGTCGTTAATCACCATCGGAATTCATCGGTGTCCTTTATTCCATTAAAGATTACCGGGAGCAGATTAAAGTAGTAAATGTATTTAATGAATAACCGATGCTATTTGAGATATATTTAGAAATAACATCTGCCGTGTATTATTAATTGGTGCCAATCATTTTTCTTATTTCTTTTCATATAAGAACCGATTATACAGATTGTTCAGAGTAACTATTATCCGTGAAATATTTCTGTAACTGTATTAAAAATAGAAGTGGAACATATGTGCGCAGATTATCGTTCTTCAAGCATTTATCATTGAAAAAATGTTAAATCTACTTTCCTGGAATGTTCACCTTTTTACCTGCTCGTTTCGCGGTATCTATTATTATGTAAGAGATGTACGCAATTATAATTACAAATCATTTGACTATCGAACGAGCGACATTAAATGGCGCGTTCCAAGTATTTAAATGTTAAGAACACAATATTGTATAACTAAAATTACATTTATAAAGTTACTCTATATATTTGATCTTTAGTTTAGCTAGATAATTTGATTGGGCTTAATTAATATCGAACGGAACTCGGAAAAGCCTGAATTGATTCTATCGCGGAGGGAACGGAAAAGGGGACCGGGAAAATGGTTGTGCACTTTAGCCCACGCGGTGAAGTCGTTTCCGGTTTTTAACATTAGAATTACCGATGGGGCCACAGTGACTCGTTTACCATTTTTAATTACATTGTACGTATATACCACGGTACATTGTTTGAGATGTTATATTTTATATACATAACGCAAATAATTGAATTCATTCATTAATTCGAATCCTCCAACCATCATTTAGATATTAATAAATATGTAAGCATAACCGTGTATATGTTCGGTAGTTCTAGCTAGTGTTAATTATGTGCGCAGTGCATTACTTGATTCCACGAGGAATCACTTATTTTATATGTCGAAAATCTGCGCCTAAGTGACAAACGCTTCAATTTTTTACTATAATTTCTATAATTTCATTAGCTTCCATTTGGAAACTGAAAGCTGAATTTCGAGATTTCACTAGGTTCCATTATCAAGTTGAAATTTGGATCACGTTTATAATTTCATTAGTAGAAATTGTACTAGTTCTAGAAATCACAGAACTTAGATCTTACCTAGAAATCACAAATATGACCCAAAGCTGGATGCAGTAATACCCTGTTTCTGATGTATTAAGTTATTCAACGAACAATATATTCTTGGAAGTGCAGCCTATCAGCATGGATGATACATGATATGAGTCATATGATAAATCTAGTATTTCTGTTAATTTGTTAAATCGATAGATACGTAGAGAATTATAATGAAAAGATAATCAAACTGGCGAAATTATCTTACATCGTAAGAATATTTTTAAACTCTAGTTATGAATAAATGTTAATGGCATTTACATCTATTATTATTAAATGTCCGGAAGTTTCTAGAACTTCACTTTCCTTTATTGCTTTAATGGGATGGTATTGATTTCACAAGAGATTACAAAGTTCTCAAGGAAGTAAGGTATTAACATTAAAAGCGACCTAACACGAGTCTCCGAGTTCCCGGAGAGGTGCGCGCGCCACTCTTTCGCATATATGCGCGTCAGAATCACATGAACCACTCATTACGCGGTTGTCCACGTTATCGTCACGTGAAAGGAACATTTTTCTTCCTGATTTCCATATCGCCTACTTATGCGCAGATGTTCACAATTTTCAGATCGTACTTTTCATTTCTCTTCTCAGAAATTGAATCTGACAGTGCCAGCGCACGCGCGAAGTATTACACGGAGTTATGAACGACGAGATCAATAAAAATGTGATAAGACCAGTGGAATAATTTAATTCGATTTATCAGGTCTATTTAATCGTCTGGTCACGATTCAATGATGCGTAATTCCATTAACCCTGAGATACACTTAAATATTTCCTTCTGATTTATTTAGAAATCGTCGAATTTGTTCATTCATTAAAGGTCAAATGTTTCCAGCAGAGATTAGGGCTCGGTGAATCAATCGATAAAGAGTTCGAAATTAATTTGTGTAATACGTTTCGAGGTTTAATGCACGATGTATTCCAGGCGCCATCACTTACTGCGGTTTATCCTTTAATGATTAATCCTTGGATTCTTTAGTTATCTAATGACATTCCGAGAAATAAGTGTTGCTCTGTTAGCACAATAGGAATATTTACATTCGTGTTACACGTTACACCATTTTCTAAGAGAAACACATCCAACGTGTGACTTTCCTGGTAGTCCAGAATACAGAATTGCTGATGTCACTGCGCAAATGTCCAGTAATGTGTTCTTTTTGCCAATATGTGTTTTAAACTCAGACCTTATTTGTGCGATTGGACAAAAGGTGAAAGTGCACTTTTAAAATACTAGCAAATAAAACTATTAAAACTGATTTCTCATCAGTTTAGTAAAAGTAGTAGTAGAATTTTTCTTTCTTATTAACTCTTATTAACTGAAATCGTATAACGTAAATCTAGTTAAACACGATTCTAACGAAGTTACATTACGTGAAAATAGTAATTAAATTATTACTTAAACGCGCCGGAAAAGGTAACAATCGTTGCGCGTACTTTTATAATTATTATTACAACGAACAAATAAAATAAAATGATGATATAAACGAGTATGTGACTCGTTACATGGAGTTACATGGAGCTAAAGAGGGTTAACATTGTAATTGGGTTATGAATGGAAAAGATATACACTATTGGAATATATTGCCAGTTTATTAATATTAGTGCATTTTTATATTTACAGGAGCAACATTTCCCTGTCCTGCCACAGTCTGTGCGGGAGTGTGGATGATGGCCTCCAAGGATCCCATCCTCAGTACCAGGATACGATCCTTACCATTGAGGAACTTCGTGCTCAATTAAACTCTTGCTTCACGTGAGTGTCATGAGATGATTTTTTGGGATTATCCATCGAGATCTAACCTCTCCCTTTCTCATTTGGAAATTCATCAACTTTCACCACACGTGCCGCTCGATCATGATTACTACCTCTATTTTATTATGAATTAATATCATAATAAAAATGTTGTCTATGAATAATATGACAGGTTCGAATCGTGAAATGCTATTAAATGATATTAAATATCAGTAGTAATACGTGTCAGAGGATAATCCGAGTGCAGCGGAACGAATTCACTGCCGAAAACAGATTTTCATAATGAAAGATAAGGATGGAATGTTATCGTCGAAAGATAGTTCAGCCCCAGACGATCTACTATTCGTTGATTACTTATCATTAGTGAATCAGATGATCCAAGGATTCCCATTTGTTGATCCTTTAACAAATCAGACGCACGATAGATTCCCCGTCCGAAAACAGCGCCATCTTGGGATGAGCATATTTGAGCTCGGAATAGAGGTCAGGGATATATTACAATTATTGAAGATACGATCTTTGAAAAAAACATATTCAGAAACTGCTCAAATGAATATGTAATCTAATGTTTGTTGAAAATGAATCGGCCCAGTTTGGCAGGGTTGAATGAAAGAATCATTGACCCAAATAGATTAGGTCCTTACGTAATTTTGGTATTGTTCAGTAATCATATTGACTTCATGCAATTGTCAACCATTTACCGTGCACCGATTTCTGATTGTCCCTAGTTGATCGGCTAACATAGCTCTTTGTTTCGCATACAACCCGTGGCCAGAGCGTGAGAATGTTCCACGTATTGCGCAAACTTAAACTTGCTCGGACTGACAATAAAATCCGGTACGATCCAGAGCTGGAATAATTGAAATCATTTTAGATCACTGGTACGCGTCGGTGCGCCAAGAATTTGCGGAAAGATCCACTTGAAATTCGTCACAGTTCCATACGTGTCTTATCCGAAAGGGTTAACCTAACGCGATGTAAAAAATTATGTCGATTAGTAAGAAACATTGAGTAGACCGAAGTATAACAATTTCGAGTAGTTGATTATCAATTCATTCTTCTCTATTTATTTGCATCTCATTTAACCCTTTGACCGAGAAAAGCGTATATATATAACCAGTAAATTTTACTCGGCATGATGCATTTACTTTTTTAGTAAATGAATAGATTGTGGAACGTACTGTTATGTGTTACATAACGACCGATCGAATAACTGAATCTTAATAACTCTTCGATTTTTCTTATTTTGATCGACACAATTTAGTGTTAAACTACTGTCATCTGAATATCGCATTTTACGATGTTAATGGTTTTTGTTAGAACACGCCGCAGTCAAAGTTAACAAAGGTTGATAAAGTTCAGATACCTATGGTAACTATTGTCATAGATTTATTGCGTAGTAATAGTAATAGTGGGCATAGTAACTATTACACGGAACGTAATAGTTAATAATATCACATAATTAATCTGTTTCAAATCATAGTTCTTTTAACCAGTATTACAGTATTACGTAATCTTCATGTACACATATCCTACTGTATATTGAACGTGTACATATATATGTGCAATATCCAATTCTTATTAATGGATTATAATGTAAACGTATAGTCGTAATGATTAATTCATCGTAGTTACTCAATAGAACCGCAACGATAGTTCCTGTCCATTATTGATCTGAACTCTTCTATAGGAAGACTTGGAAGGATCTAGAGATAAATCGACAGTGTTATGTAATCGTAACGATCGCCGGAATGGATTAACCCTGTTTCGTTTTCTCGAATACGGATATATGCGTCATAATATACGATTACAGTGAAACGTAGAATCGAGTCACGCACAAAACATAAAAAAAAAGAAACATTTCTCGTCCAGGATAAATCGCGTTATACGATTTTTATCGCGATATCAGTGGAAAGCTTGTGCAAACCAGGCGAAAACCACGATTGACATTTTCTTTAACCTATCGGCTTTGTAATTACTTCCAGAAATGTGCTTCACGATTATAGGGTCGTCGTTTAAATTAAAGGGGAGAGTTATTAATCCGCAATATTTATAGTGCTTCTTTGAGTTTCATAGAGCTTCCGCTGGTTTATGAGATTCGTTCAATCATCTAATACAGAACGTTCCTCGTAGAGATAAAACATCCGAATAAAATCATTCGATCGATATTCATTTACGATCGTTTATTAATTATCGCATTATGGTACTTTATAGAATCATCGAATCGTATTCATGAATCGAGCTACAACGTGTCGTCATGTAAATGAATTGTTAAATGAACAATTTATATCTAATGATTGGATCATTTTTTAATTGCAGATGCGGAGTTTCGTGGAGCGAAGAGCATGTGTCGTTAGATTGTAGCGAGTGCGGTGGTTATTCTCTTCAACGGCCGTGCCCACTTTGCGATGGACGATGCCATACCGCGTGGAAACGTGACCTTACCATGGTGAGCATGTTGATCTATTTATTCCTTCAACCCCTTACAAGTTAAAGCATTGAAAAACAATGCGAGGAAGCTTCGTCCGATCTGACATTTAAGGGATAAAAAACTACACTTTCAATCTATATAAAGTTTACGTCCACACATCGGCTCAGAAATATTCATGCCAGAGTACACTCCATGGTTTTTCATTTTAATGTCCTCCGACGAGCACCCTGGATGTACTTTTATAAAGCACTTTTATGGTGTTATAATCCTTGGTCGTTACAGTTGACTTCAATTTCGTAACATAACATTAATACCTTGTGGTTATCCATTTGTGGTTCATTTAGAATTCAATGTCTCACGGGAGATAATTACGATAAATGTTAATTAATTACTGGTAATTATGAAAGTGGCCTAAAGTCATTTTTGCGAAAGGAATAGGTACAAGCTTCTCAACTAGAATCTATTTATTGTCAACACCTTTATCAATAACATTATCACAGGATCGCTGGAAGTTTGACATAATAACCGGAATTGTAAAATATAATTATTTTAACGTAGATGAACAGTGTCTTACGATTAGACCACTTTCATAATGGTCGGCAATAAATAATAACGATGCAGTGTACTAGGGAGATTATTTTCTATCGCTTTTACGTGACAAGGATCTGGGAGTAGATATCCCCAACTCGTGTCCAGAAGTGCTTTTACGGCCATCGATTCGCGAACGTCATTTACAATGGCCCCGTATTATTGCGAAGGTCATACCCGGCAACTGGCGCATTTGTGATAAGCCCTGGAACGTAGCTTGCCGTGCACGGCACTCAATGCTACTCTAAATGCGGGCTTAAATATAATGTGCGAATTATTCTTCCTTTATTGTACTCCCTGATACCCTGCAGCATGCAATGTATATCAAGAGGAATGATAAAAAGACAAAGAGCTGTTCGTTGTACCAATGTAACAGTAAACCTTTTAATCTGATCATTGAATACAGTAATAATATAATATAGCAGTGAAACTTCTAAAGAACTAATTTCCGACGCGATGTCTTTCAATATTTAACACTAAAATTACCGAACATAAACGCAGTTATGCATTCAATTATATCTAAATTATTGCTGGAGGGATGGAAGTTTATTAATAGATTTCGATCTGTATTTTGTGTGTATAAAATAGAGGAATATAGAATCACGAAGACATTAATCGATTTAATTATGCCTATTATGCAATGTGCGCCACAAAAAATCGCGCAAAATGGAACCTTATAAATTTCAATGTTTTTATTCAATTCCACAAATCCATCATTTTAACGGCTTTCGTAGTTCTTGTGCTAAACCAGTCATTTTGAATGGTTTGATAGTTCCGGAGTTAATAAACTAGAATCAATTATCAATGGAATAATAAAAATTGTAGTATACAATAATTTGAAAGTCAATTTATTTCTATGTTTCAGTCCCATGCGAGTGGTAAGGCGAGATGGATCGGAGAGTGTGGGCTAAGTTGTGGTCCCTCCCTCGAAGAATCGTTGGTGCCGGCATTGGAAAAGTTACGGGCCACCTCGTGAACGGTACATTACGACGAATGCATAAAGACGTCGTGTACCGTCAACCATGCACAAGACTTAATCCATCACCATCCATATAGTGTCACCCATCACCATCGTGCGAGTCGGAAATGTATGAATGCGGATTCTGGATGCAGAGATGGTACATTATTATGTTCCTGAGGAGGAAGAAAAGGAAAGATGAAGGGGTGGTTGTATCTCGTAGCAAGACCATTCCTTGTTCCAAGGGCACCTCCTCTAAAATGTATTTACCGTAAACGGTTGATTGGTTTCACTTTTTCGAACTAAGAAGAACGTTGTGGTCATCGCGTCGTCATCGGTGTCCATCACCGTTACAGTCATCATTGCCACTTTAAATAATAAAGGATGGCGAGATAGGAAGAATTCCATTGGATTCCAAGCAGTCGGAGATTATTGGCGGATTCTGAACAAAGGAACATTGATCTGAAACGTATTTACCTGGAAACTGATAAGCCTCAAACAAGTTGCATTTACAAGAGCGAGAGGCATTATGAAGAATTGTATATACAAATTGGAATTGGCACGTGATAGGAAGTGAGAAATTACTGTTGTCTGATTTCATATTCGAATGTACAGCTTTAAGTTGATTCCAAATATTGGGGTAGAAAAGGCTAATGAAAATGTATGCCAGACTTGTGTTATACACTTTCGAGCAAAATTCTTGAGACTCTGATACTGTTTACCTTCAGATGATTACGAATCTGGAGATCCAAAGTTTGATGTGAATTACATTTGTGTTCGGTCTGAGTCGACTTTGTTCGGACAGTTTTATGGATATTCGGCGACGAAATGAACTTCCGGTTTAATAGAATAATAGTTTCTAACCGTTTATTTAACGGCTCATCAAAGCCTCGAAAATAAAGGAGATTCAGGTTTCAGGTATTCAGCATAGAATTTCAGCGAACTAAATAATCTTCAGAGTTACAAATGCCATAAAACTGTTACCGCGAATTAGAACGTCATAATCTTCGCTTGATCTGAGCAGAAATTTTGAAGACTATTTCGACAGCAAAAAAGAATATCAATTTGAGAATATATTTAATGCCTATCATTGCTCGTAATAAGATAATTATACGAAGATACTCTCGACTTTCGGAAAAGTTAAAAATGTTAAAAAAAATCTCAATGGATTCTGAGCCTAACGAGTAGTACTTTTTTACTGCTTCGTGTACCAATGAATATTAGGCAAATGGCTCTTGTGTGAATATTAGGCAAATAATTAGTCAAAATTGATAGCAATTGAAAACGCAAGTATTTTCGTAGACGAACAAGACGTATACATTTTTTATGAGAAAGTATATGGTATGCCGTGTAATTAGAAGAAAATCATATTTTCACTAAAGAAAGTGTAATTCCATTAGCAGTATAAGGAGGATGATACGTATTAGGCTTTCTTTTCTATCATTCTAAACAATACGTCTTGTTTGCCGATTTGGTTCTTGCAGTGATTGGTGCTAAGTGCCAAAGGACACGAAAACGATGTTCAATTAGAATGAAATTCAGCTTAAGAGCAGGACTGAGAAAATATGTCGCAACTTAAGATAGTAAATTAGAATCATGTTCTTTGTTATTATAAATCTCGTGATTAGAAGAGAGAAAGTATTCGGTTAAACAGATACTGTGATTACGGCGTTAATTCCGATGTTTTTAATTGAGTCATTTAATGCGACGTTACAAATGTGTTCGACGAAAATTTACTATTTTTCGTTACGCTATGTATTTTTTATTCGGCTCTGGCTGTGAGAGTATATACAAGTAGCTCAGATTGATTCAATGAAATGAATATACGAGAAAGCATTTATGTTGGTGCCAATGTCTTCTTAGATTTATATCAGCACCTTTTCGATCGACAGATTTGCTGTTTATATTAGCTTCTTGCGAAATTGAACATACCGATAATCCTTGTCAGTATATTATAATTGATTCGAATGTGAAAACATGCTCATCAAACTCATGCACATTTAAATTAAATCGTAACTCATCCATTTTCTGAAGTATTAGCACGCACTAGTTTAATGCTTTAGAAAATACCTTCGATAGTAATTTTTATTTAATCTGTAAAATTCTTATTTATGACTATAACATTAAAAGTATGGGTTTAATAAACTATATTTGTCAAAAGTACTTTACGCGTCCCCAGTTTTCATTATCTTACAAAGTAATGGAATTTACCTAATGCTCGTTCGGACTAATTGTAAAGAAAATATCGGAGTTTGAAAAGAAAATTACCGAAAATTCGCTTTTCGTATAATCTACGTACACGATATTAACATTAAAAATGTCTAATTAAGAAACGAGCTACTGCTTCAAGCAATATTTGATTTCGGTTCCCCGAAAATGCCGTGTAAATTGAAATCGCGCAATTCGAATTCACATTTCACATCGAAAATAAATATGTAATAAATTGAAGAAATTCATATGAAAGAGTATTGTTTTTTTTAAATCAGAGTATACATTTTGAAATAAAAGTTCATTAATTCAAGCAAGATATAAATAACATAATTCAAAAGTACATATTTTCTTTCGCACTTCTTCAAGCGTGTTAAACCGAAATCTTACAGTTCGAATGCCGTGTAAATCGAGGGCTAATGTTAAGTGTAACGTGATTGGGTAATTATAATTATAAACGAATTTCTACTTAAAAATGAAACAATAGTTGCATAAATAATACTCTGTATTTACAAGTTATACGAATGCTTCTTTATTGATAATTGCAATATTATATACATTTTCACCGTGCTGTACAGCATGGTAATACAATCCGAATGATTTGCAAGTACGTAGTACATTATTGTATGCTTGTGCTTTTAGTTTTTGCTAAATTGATTTTTTTAGGAAGTACACAATACGGTAAGTGTTAATAATACAGATGCATGAGCCAATGTAGGGACAGATTTATCTTACTTAAGACTTACTTACTGATCCAACAAAACGAAGAGATTGAGATTGCAAGTTTCGCAAATAAAACAATCCACATTTTAGAATAAACTTTCTCATATACATACTTGGATGATCATAAAATACTTCTTCGAATACTTTCTGTATAAAGTTACGAAATGACAATGGGGTTAAACATTACTTCGAGTTAGAACCGTTTCCACATTGACATACTGAAATTAAGTAATCAGCCGCAATGAAGTGGCGTATCGTTGCACGACCTTTTATCGAAGATATCGAAGAAGATCGTTTTGTATTATATATGGAAGTGATTCTGCATATTAAAGTTTGATCAAAGGATATAAGAAAAAGATTCGAGAATATTAAAGAATGGAGAACTTTCCTCCTTAAAAGAACTCCGAGTATAATTAGTTCTTGCCTGAATCTCACTAGATTTTTGTTCACTATTAGTTTATGTTTCTATAGCACTGGTTTCGTAAGAGATCGGTTCGACTCTTCTTTAAACGATGAAGATAATGTCAGCACCATTATCCTACAAGGACACAACTAATCTTGCTCGCTAAACGCGCAAGGTATTTGACAAGAATTAACTTTGGTGCATAATGTCACTGGTTCGAGCATGTAATAAATTAATAAGTTGCTGCATTGTAAGTGGCAGACCAGTATCTTCCGCCTCGGTTGTTCCTTCCTATTCAAAAGCTATAAGTTACAGATTGCCAATTCCACAAATATCGTGACCAATGGTAAGGTCAGATACTAATGAGTGAATGAATTTTCTTATATGAATTAGCCTAGTAGGAACGAATCGCGGGAGGTACTGTCGCGCATTCCTGCTTATCTAGTGTTTGGTCTATTACTGGTCTATACTTAATAGAAACCTGAAATGAAATATTCCCGGATTAAGTAAAACATGGAAGCACTTCATACAATTGCCAAACTTATAATATACTCGACTTATTACTTACTTGTCCAGATTTAGGGTTAATGGTTATTAGTGTGTGCTTTCGCCAATGTTGATCGAGAGGTTTCGGTGACTGGTTTTCCAAGGATTTACTGTAATCGTATTCGTCAATCCTGTCCTTGAAATCTTCGCGTGCGTGAGCACCTCGACTTTCCTTTCGATTCTCAGCTGCCACGATTGTCTGCATTGCGTTGAGCATTAAATTCTGTAATTCGAGCGTTTCTACTAAATCTGAATTCCATATCATGGATTTGTCAGATACTTTCAAATCATCCATCTTTTTGTAAAGTGCGTCCATCTTCTGACATCCTGGAAAAAACATAGAATCACAATTGTAGAGATACACGTCCTGACAATTTCGTATATTTCGGAAAAGGTAATTTTCTCAAAATCATCCGATACCTTCTTGTAGAGTTTCGGCCATTCTGAATACGGCGGCATGCGTTTGCATAGTCTTTTGCATGTTTAGCCTGAGTTCTGCGGTGGAAACGTTGCCATTTGCATTTCTGGCCCAGTCTAAGTTAGCTACTGTTTCCTCTCCAGCATTCTGAAATGTAATTGCATCATTTTCATCATTGATCTTTAAGAAACACGATGTACGATTAACAAATGTATTAATGGTACGAGTACTAACGGATTTAAGAGGTCCAATCGCTTCACCGGGTTTGTTTTCTTGCGCGATTGTCTTTGCACAAGCACGGCCAAATACAACCAAGTCCAATAAGGAATTCGCTCCAAGTCGATTGGCGCCGTGAACAGACGCGCAAGCTGCTTCCCCGCATGCATAAAGTCCGGGTACAACTTTGTCTTGATTATTTTCGCTGGTTATAACCTGACCCTTATAATTTGTCGGTACACCGCCTGTTCGTGTTTCAATGATTATTTCCAATGTTATCTCCTTAAGCCTTAAAGAGGGTTTAACATATTTCCAGTATTCCACTTCATTCGTGTTAAAGGAAACTACATACCCATGTTATAATGTACTGTAGGTATCACTGGGATTGGTTCTCGCGTAACATCTACACCTGCAAAGATCATGGCTGTCTCCGAAATTCCAGGCAATCTAGCTGCCAATTGTTCAGGTGGTAAGTGATGTAATTGTAAATAAATATGATCTTTCTCGGGGCCAACTCCACTGGATAAGCAAGAATCGTATCGTTAATTTTCAAATATATATAGTTTCACGTATACGCGTATAAGTTATGCGTGAATTTGTCTCACCGTCCCTCCCGGATTTCAATGGTCATCGACCTAGATACTACATCCCTAGAAGCAAGATCTTTCGCGACCGGCGCATATCGTTCCATGAATCTTTCACCTTCGCTATTAATGAGATAGCCTCCTTCACCGCGACTTCCTTCAGTGATAAGGCAACCGGCGCCGTAAATTCCTATAATCAAAAATGATTATTATTAGATCATAGATCAAGTAGAAAGTGTAGTTTACTGAGGATGTATGGGAATAGTGATACCAGTAGGATGAAATTGGACGAACTCCATGTCTTGTGTAGGCAAGTTTGCTCTTGATACCATTGCAGTTCCGTCACCGGTACATGTATGAGCAGAAGTGCAAGAGAAATATGCGCGTCCATAACCGCCAGTTGCTAGTACTGTATTCTTAGCGTGGAAACGATGCAGGGTACCATCCTCCAGACAAAGAGCAATCACTCCTCTGCATTCTCCTCCTTCCATTAGCAAGTCCAATGCAAAGTATTCAACAAAGTAGTTGCAATCATAGCTCAATGATTGACCATAAAGAGTGTGAAGTAACGAGTGACCAGTTCTATCAGCTACACAACAACATCTGTGAGCTTGACCACCCTTTCCAAATTTCAATGATTGTCCTCCAAATGCCCGCTGATAAATTTTACCTGTAATCAAAGTTTTGATTATTACTGATGGTCATCATAGGTGCAGTGACTGTCATTTAAAATCGTACACCTAGCGATACGTAGAGCGATTCGTACAATTTAAAGTTGTTCAAAATACCCGTTTTCTCAACGCTAATTTTTAGATTACTTTTCAATATATTTAAATATGACAATTTATTCATTATATCGTCGATAAATACTAAATTCCTAACTCCGGATGCTAAAATACAGCCCAAGATCATTTGGCGCCTACCGCCAAACTTATCATTCGCTCGGAGATTGTTAATGTATAGTTGTATTTGGTTTCCCACGCACAATTAATTCCCCATGCGAACCGAAGATATTAAATTTCGATTCGTCTATAACAATTCATTTTTCCAAAAAGTAAAATCTTCCTGTACATATTTTCTAATGAATTCGCGTCTCTTCCTCGTGTTCTGCGAACTTATAAATGGCTTCCTTCGAGCAACTCTACCATGGTAGTTGTGTTTTCTTAATATTCTTTTATGGATTGAATCCCTTACGTTTTTACTGAAACGTTTTTCAACGTGCAATGCTAACATTCATTTTTCTAAGAATTCATTTCTCATCCCTCACATTCAGCTTCTTATCGGCTCGCTCTTTCAGCTTATTTAATATGCGGTCCCTTTCTTCGTATCTTTTTATAATGCATCGAATCGCACTTCTATTTCGATTAATAATTTTACTAATTACATTATAACTTTCCTATTTTTATAATGATAAACAACTAATTTAGGCTTTTCTGCTGTGGTGTGCCGCATTTTAATTATTCTTTCCCTAATTTTACCGAAGTAACGTGTAAAACACAGAATGTTAATACTATTTCAACAATATTTCATTGTTTCTAAGCATTTTTAAACAAAACAAGATTGAGGATTCACCAGTTTTACAGTGCTACGATTTTTACTGACACCTAAATCTCGCACGTAACGACAAACTTCTTTTAATTTACTGACAATTACGAAAACTTTTGTGTGACAGTCTCTGTATGTACAAATAGATGAACTCAGTTAGATTAATTAGGAGTATTAGATCAATTAGATATTTTTAGTATTAATTCATTAGTATACATTAAGTTATATAATCATTTCGTAATGCATGTAAATGATATGTAAAACAATGTTCTGCAGATTTCAGAGAATTTGATTGAAATATGATGATATTCAGCTGCATGGCAACAGTACCATGTGATTTGTTATTTTCATGCCACATGAAAAATTTGTGTCACCCCATTCCAGGATTGTGATAAATTTGGGCAAATTATCCGCAATAATGCTTCACCAGATTAAAAATGCAGTAGTATTTATATAATCGGTAAAGGAATAACATTATTTGATGCATGTGAAATTAAATCATGGATAAAAGTGACGCACAGCAAAGGAAAAGTAACGAGAAGTCCGAAGATTTGGTGGGTCGAAATACAATTGGTGACGAAGATACATCGGATTTTAGTACTCATCGGCAAAGAGTATCTGAATCTCCATCAAATTATAATCGTAAACAAAACAGGTAAATGTGTCACGGATTTGCCTGAAATAAGTATATTTACAAAAAAAGGCATTTCTTCTTAATGCTAAATGTTTATCATAGAGGAAGCTCAAAGCCCCGCGCATCAACTTTGCAGGATGAGCGAACGTTATCTCGTTCTCGGTCTCGTTCACCATCAAAAGTTGTGGCCAAACGTTGGACCAGTTCTAACGCGTTCATTAATTTCGTACAAGATTTTAGACGAGTGAGTATAATTGCAGCCTTATGTTGTTTCCAGTTATTAAAAGAAATGATTCTTAGCTGCAAGAATCTAGTGGAATAAGAAGTACAAGACTCTTTCGAATGGCTGGAGAACGCTGGAGGAAAATGTCGTCGGGCGAAAAAGGGCCTTACCTCGCGGCTGCTAAAACTGTTAGAGATCGAAAACGAGACGAGGACGTGGACGAGGTTACATTAATTGATGCCAACATCGATGAAAAGAAATCTAAGCAAACACGTAGAAGCGCGGAGAAGAAACCAACGCCGGTGAAATATTCGTTTATGGGTTGAGAAATATTTTCACTAATATTATCTCTATTGAACATATTCTCGTCATAGGAAAAGAAACAAGGTCGGAAGGGCAAAGAGAACTCTGATTCAGATTCTGACTCAGCTGCATCAGATACTACTGGAACAGCAACAAGCGAAGATTTGACTGATTTGAGCTCATGAATGTGTGCAGACTAATTGCGTAAGAATGTTGGATGATTGGGGTTGTAAGTAACAGTATTGCTGTGTGTTTACTCATTTCTCCTCTGTTTTTAAACCATTGTTGGATTTGTCCTTTCCTTATGCTTGCAATAATAAACAATATGATTTCCATAAGAAGCAGATTAATGTGTATGTTGGATACGGTATGCTAGAAATAACACAAAAAGCATAATGCGCTACCTACATTTTTTTAACAATAATTACCATCTGTTGTTCGACTGAAGGGCATGCCACAATTTTCCAACTCAATGACTGCTTTTGGTGCTTCACGGGTCATATAATGTATAGCATCTTGATCTCCTAGCCAATCAGATCCCTTTACGGTATCATACATATGCCATTGCCAGTTATCTTCCTCCATATTACCCAAGGCAGCATTAATACCTCCTTGGGCTGCCACGGTATGTGATCTTGTGGGAAATAGTTTTGTAACAACTGCAGTTTTGAAACCCTCTGCGACCAGCCCATAGGCTGCACGCAATCCAGCACCACCAGCACCCACAACCACAGCATCATATGTATGATCTACTAATGGATATTGTTTGGAGATGGCATCTGAGACTTTTGCAGCTTTGCCACCTGGAGTATGATGTAAATCACGACTAGCAATGACAGGTAGTCCCAGTTTACTCTGAAAAATCGCGAAAAGAAAATTAAGAATATATCTTCATGTCGATTTTCGGTATATAACGTTTATTTTAAAATATGAATATGATTGCTCTCGTCGCGGTAATTAAGCGTACAAAACGCGTTTGCATTTATCGGGATTATCTGTATGTTTTAGTCTAACTATCGAAAATAAAATAGTGCAATCATTATTTTAAGCATTACGAAACGCGCGTTATATCTATAAGTTACCCGGATGCCGTCTAACTTGTGACATGATTTGTGCAAATTAAGTCCCAGCATTACTTAACAACGGGCAAATTTCGAGAACTATAAGTTTCCATAAAAAATATATTCGGTGAAAGATATCTTTTTTATGAAAGGACAAACGAATGCTTCTTTGGAAAATTAAAACCTGTTTGTTTTTCGCGGAAATTTAACTCGATATTATTGAACTATTTGAAGAAACTCGCTAACAGAATAAAAAAAGTGTAGATGTTTTCTACTGGTAATTACAATAATTATATAATGTACTGCGGTAATTAAGGAGCAGTAATTTTCATGTTCAAAATGAATTTGATGGAAGTACTAGATAATGTGTTTTCGAAAAAGAAAGACGAATTTAAAATCAGTATTATATTATCAAACTGATAGATGTATAATAGTAGCGTCTGGGAGTTCGGTAGATGTTTGATCAGTAATAAAGCGTATCAAAAGAAAAATACTGATTGCACAACAGGAATACAGTGCCAGAAGACGTCTAGCTTTGCCATATGGAGAGAGTTGATATGTTCATATAAAAGCGCTCTACGCGACGTTGAAACCTTTTTTTCGAAATTACGTTTGGATATAACACTGAAAATTGATAATATTATATTTAAAGGTAAAGGAAGATATTATTGACGAGGGCGGATCAGTATGCATATTAACATTTAACACGAGGTAATTTCGAATGTAGGCTAATCTAACGGGAATGGAGTTTAAACTTGATAATAGTTAGCCTTCGTAAGGAAATATTCCAATTGAATATTTCCCGTTAAGTTATCGGATCACGAAAGCGCACGTTAAAGCGCATAATTTCCCGCGATTCTGAGCTTCCTGTGCCGGCTCTACTTACTATAACTGCTAACGAACAAAACGTGATTCAATTTATAGACCTTGCCTTTACATGTAGGAAAATGGTAATCTTATTTATTGTAGCGTGATAAAAAGGGGATGGAAGTTGTGTGGAATATACCGGGTGTCTCAGAAATAATTAGGAATCCTCAGAAAGCCGGGCGCGTGGTGAAACTGTGCACATAGAAAATCGTCTGCCAAATGTGTTAAAAAAAGACGTTCGACATTAGAATCGTCTGCTAGACGTTCTACCATTCAAATTCGATTATTTTCGAAGCCTTTGAAAACCAGCATGAAAGCTTTGCTCGCAAGTCGAAAGCAGTGAAAGCCTGCTTTCGCAAAGGAGGAAAATCATAAAGGAAAGTTATCTGATAAATATCCCCGAATGTTTTGTGGTAAACTTACGTAAGTGATCAACACTACGTATTACACTGTAAAGGTGCATCGTAGCCGGGATAAAAATTATGTAACTTAACGAAAAGCGCCTTACCAACGTCGCCGTGGGAGTATTTCTCGCCAGGAAAGACGACAGCTTCAACATTCCACTCATCTTGCCACGGTGTTACGTTTCTTTCAAGATATTTCTTTTTCTACTTTAACACACTGACTTCTACACCTCCCTGTGGAGCGCGCGTTCTGCTAACACCGTATAAATAACCCCAATTTTTGTTAACTTCACTCCCGCACTTCTCGCACGGCGACGTAAAGTGATCAAGTCGGTTGAGTACCGACTACTGCCGGAAACTTCGAGCCCGTTAAACACTTCTGCCAACTGCAACGCTCACAGAGAGGTTTCACCTGCAACTCTATCCTAATCTTATCTACGTATATACGCACATACTTTTCCTCCTTACAGTAAAAGGGGACAATTACATATTAAAAGAGCTGCATCATCTTCTTCCAAATCCACAATCTCTTACTCCACCCTGCTTATTATCGTACGCGGGAAAATTGAATAGTAACCGCAGTGGAGGTGATTCTCTAAGGGGTTCTCATTCTGATTTAAACATCTTCCAGTATAGATTGGAATACTAACCGGATTCTAATTCTCTGTTCTCCGGGAATAGTTTTGATATTTAAAAAATTGATCGTACTCTGCTTCGTACGTTTGTTTCCCTAAGTAGTTCTTTAAATAATAATTGATTTATATTGTATCAAAAGAAGAATTCCAAGAAGTAAGAATTCCTTCCGAATTATTCAAAAAGGACCTTTCTCTTTGGAGCGAAAATTTGATAAAAGTATCGTTTGCGCTTCAACCGGTTTTCCATCGCGTATGTTACCTTGGCTCTATTACTTGTAAATACAATGAAAAATCTCCAGTCTTGTAATCCAAGCTGGTATTTCGATCCGTGTAATATTTATCTCCGCAAAAAATCACGTAGCTTACGAGGTTGTTAGCATGGTTTATATCATCATTTATACTCAGCAGACTCGTATGAGGGAAAAAGGCAGAAAAAATTCGTCGTTGCTGAGCGTGGAGGCACGACTCTCGTTCCCCTATTGGTTGGTTTACCGTGGGCTCGTCCACTCTATAGCTATACTGTGTTGAAACTGGTGGGGTGCGAACGTAGAGTTGTTAAGAGAGATTTTACTATTCCAAGTTTAATTCGCGGGTGGTATCAGTATGCACTGTACGGTTCTGGAAAAAAGGTACACGATAACTTTACACGACACGAGGAGAATTCCAACAATAACTTGTGGGAGAGTCCCCATATAACAAATAATTCAGTTACACATTGAGAATTGTGATTAATATATAATATATTAGCATATGTAGCCAGTGGGAGAACGAAATTCGATGTACCACGTTACGCTTGCCTTCTTTCTAAAACCTTACGATATAGATATAAACAAATAAAAGCAGACCTTTGGCCTGGTATTGTCCGGTCGTATATCCTCTTTTAAAATTAATAAAACATCGCGGATGGAAATTTCTGACGTCCCTCACGTAACACCGGATTCTATCTCCTGCGTATCTTTATTATGAAAAGCATTTCAAATCGTTCCAAGTAATCTCCATTACACAGTGAGGTAATATTTCAAAATTTGTCATAATGCAGCGGGGATTCCTTAATGAAAAATAAATGGTATCATCGCGAATTGAAATGGTTCATCGGTAGTCGTTCCGGATATAATATTAACATAACCATCTGGTATGATAAGTCCGCGTCATGGGTCAGACTTAATCAACTGCTTATAGTATCGCATTAAATCGACCAGCGAGAGGTACAAAGTATAATATAGCATATAATAAAGCGAAGGCGTGTCGTACGCAAATTTAATGATCGTGATAAGGATACAGATGTAGGTTTCGATTGCATCGATGAGAGAAACTCTGTCGAGCTTTGATTGAATCCAAATTTTAATTTTTTTTATTCGCGTATCAGTATGCTCGCACAGTTGGGGGGACGTGTTGAGCTTCGCGTTCATCCAAAGTCGTGTCAATGACAGGTCGATAAGAAATACATATCTGTAAAACATTCAAGTCTGGCGTATTATATAATTTAGTAAACGACAACAAGATAATCTTCCTAACACACAGGGAGTTAATATTATTGCAGTTTACTATATATCGCCGACATATTCGTTCGCAAGATTATTTCGAGACCCCAATGCTTTATATTTTTTTATTCCACGGCGAAGAACATTGAAATCTCTGACTCACCGATCCGTCTTCTTGAGCCCACGTAAGCGTATGTTTTCGCCAATGTTCGGTGTAGCGCCGTTTCTTTTGACCTTCTAGTGGACGATTGTAGTCATATTCGTCGATTCTTTCCTAAAAACAAGAGTACACTTTATCAATTCCCATATCTATCGTTACTGTCATCATTATGAATCCATGCACTTTATAATCGTCTCTCGCGTGCGATCCCCTCGACTCTTTTCTGTTTTCCGCAGCGTAGACAATGTGAATAGCATCCAGCATCATATTCTGCAATTCTAAAGCTTCTACAAGTTCGGTGTTCCATATCAAAGATTGATCCTGAACCTGTCATATTTTTTAATATAATACCTATAATATACATTGTATAGTACATTACATAATATCAAAAGCAAGATTTGAATCATTTATCTAACTGTTTAATAATGACATTAATAAGGGGAACTGAATGAGACGAAGTGAACCTACACATATATCAGGTAGATCACATCCATATAAACGAGTCATTTCACGACACCCTCTCTGCAACACGTCGCAAGTCCGAAATACCGAGCAGTAACGATGCATCGTTCTTTGCATATCTTGTCGTAATTCGGCAACTGGCAGGCAACCTTTTGCATAGCGTGTTGCATCGAAACGGCATATCGATTCCTCTCCAACAGTCTGCGTTTGCAAGGGGGTATAATATTATATTTTATAAGCAATAATATTATAAGAATTTCGTTTACCGTTGGGAGCTCGTCGTGACGTTCTCCTGGCCGGGTTGAGAAGTCGATTTCCTCAGATATTATTTTACCGAAAACTATAAGTTCTAAAAGACTATTGGCACCGAGTCGATTAGCACCGTGTACGGAAGCGCATGCTGTCTCTCCAGCTGCCCAAAGACCCTCCACTATTTTATCTTCTTCGTTTTCCCGTGTTATGACCTTCGTGATGGAATAAACCGTGATGAATAATCATTGCAATGCTACTTAGAATATTATTGTTTTTAAATGGTACCTCTAATATTGCATTTATAGTAATACGAATAGTAATACGTAGCAGTGTGTTCAATATTATATCAGTTTACTTAAAAATTAAATGCGTTCTACCGAGCAAAATTTAATGGTCGTATATATAGGGCTTTCGTATATGTTCTTGGACTCGATTTACCTCTAATAAATATTAATGCCAACAATATTACGGCGTATCTTTAAAATTGATTTGTTCCTATAAATTGAATATGGATTTGAAAGAAATAATATTTAATCTAGTGTTGGTAATAAACAGAATAGATTCATTCATGGAATTTCATGCTACACTAAAGTATTCTTTTCCCGATTGTATGGAAAAACATATCTGTTTTTAATAGTTTACTTGTGCTTTCCAATTAGTTGGTATACCACCCATATTATAGTGCACAGTAGGAATAACAGGGATCGGTTCTTTTTCTACATTCACTCCAGCAAAAACCCACGCCAAGTGTGAAATTCCTGGTAATTTTGTGCGTATCGTCTCCGAAGGCAGGTGTTGCAGTTGCAAATAAATGTGATCTTTACGCTCGCCGACGCCCCTGTATGATTATATCGAAATGAATACGCATTCAACATGTACATTGAAATAATTGAAATCTTTTTTAAAGATTTAAACATCTATGGTATCATTAACTTTAATGATTGCCGCACACTGTTTTCAGTCTGTGGTATGAATAAGTGTCTAATATTTTTCGTGATTTCGTACTTTTCTCAGTTTGTGAAGTTAAATGTATTTAAAAAACTCTTACATAATGTTTAAAAGAAGAAAAAATAATGGCCGTTTCTTTGCAGATAGTGTAACTCTTGATGCTATTGATACCATTGTTTCTGGCAATAATGTAGATGGTTAATATTCATAGGATACCCTGATAAGATAAACAATGAATCCCTTGCGTTGTCATTTAATCAACCGGACATATTCGTATAATATGTATAATATGTACACATATTCGGGATATAATCGCATAATCCGAGACATAATCGAGTATTTCATTATAAGAAACCTTGATTTTGTTTGAAGTTCTTTACAAATCGACGCGAGCGAATTGTATCGAGTGTGAAAGAAGTGGAATTATACTGTATATTGCGCATTATTTGTCTACCAAAATTTTCAATTTGGTAAGATCTGTCACGTTTGAATGATATCCATACATTTATGAGTCGAAACAAATCTTGCAATTTGGGAGATGTTATTCAAATGTAAAGGATTAATATTTGGAGCTTATAATTTCTACCTTCCTTCGAATATTTCCATGGTCATAGCTCTCGAAACGACATCACGAGATGCAAGATCTTTTGCGTTAGGCGCGTATCTCTCCATAAAGAATTCTCCAAAAGAATTCGACAGTTTACCGCCTTCCCCGCGACTACCCTCCGTTATCAGAATCCCAGTCCCATAAATTCCTGTAGGAAATGTCGATCGATTAAATCGTCGAAAATTCTTGAAACGTTTACCACGACCGCAAAGAAGGAAATTGATTTTTTTCATTTAAATACCGGTTGGATGAAACTGGATAAACTCCATGTCCTGCAGTGGTAATCCGGCTCTAGATGCAATCGCCATACCATCACCGGTGCACGCATGCGCCGCAGTGCAAGACAAATAACATCTTCCTGCTCCACCGGTTGCTAATATCTGCGTACAAATATGCGATTTGTTTTGGCAGTTTCTACAGACTTATATAATTATATTCCTTTTTTTAATTTTAATCATATTATTCTTATCCTTTGCGCAAGTAAAACTGCTTGCACTTTAACATTACTTATGGAAGAATGACGCGATTATTTAGAATAATTCTGATTCATTTTCAAGCGTCATATATTACTGTTTTCTCTAAACTGATTAAGGATTTTGATTTTGAATTATTTACCGTATGATGAGCTCGAAATCGATGCAAGAGTCCTGTCTCTAATTCCCATGCTAAAACGCCCTTGCAACAGCGACCCATCATAAGAAGATCAAGGGCAAAGTACTCGATGTAATAATGGACGTCATAACGAAGGCTTTGCCCGTATAAAGTGTGTAACACCGCGTGGCCAGTTCTGTCAGCAACTGCGCATGTCCTGTGAGCTTGGCCACCTTTTCCAAATTTTAATGATTGCCCACCAAATGCTCTTTGATAGATTTTGCCTTCATCGGTTCTGCTAAATGGGCATCCTAAAGTTCATAGGATCGATCATCAAAAATGTAAATATGATGGTAGATACCGGAAAAGGTTCGTGCGGATTTTGAAATTAAAATTCAAACACTTCAGACATTCTCGAAAGTGATTTTATTTGACGAAGTAGTCACCGTTTATTTCTAAAACTCTTTTTCAACGTTCTACAAGCTTATACACCCCTTTCTTTTTTAAATCTGCTGTTTACTCGCAAAAGATGAATTGAAGAATGAATGGAAAAGAATAGTAGAAATAAATGGTGACTATATCGTCAAATAAAACATCACTTTCCAGAGTATTTGAATTTTGATTTCAAAATCCGTACTTTTCCAGTACCTAATATAATTTACATTCAAGATAGTTTACTTTATCTACTTAATTACTACTGCTCGTTTTATAATATTCTCAGAAATAAAATAATTCAAGCTTACAATAGTTTGGACAAGTAAAGCAATGATAATAATAAGTGAATTCTAGATCGAGTCAGAATAACTTGCGTTAAACTTTCTTAATCAGAACATACTGATTATATTAAAAACGTTGATACGCAATTACTTAATTAATACATCAATCGCTTAATTAAGAGGGTTTACCATAATTTTCCAGTTCATATACCGCGTGCGGCGCTTCCCTTGTTAGAAAATGAATTGCATCCTGATCACCTAGCCAATCAGACCCTTTCACAGTATCATACATATGATAGAGCCAATTGTCTTCTTCCTCGGATTCGAGAGCAGCATTTATACCACCCTGTGCAGCGACTGTATGCGATCTCGTAGGGAAAAGTTTTGTTACCACGGCAACCTTGAACCCTTTACTACCTGTTTTAAAGAATCATGGTGCCCTAAATGTTCCGTCATAATTTAAAAATATTCAGTTTGTTCTACCTAAGCCAAAGGCAGCTCTGAGTCCTGCACCTCCTGCTCCCACAATCACGACATCGTAACAGTGATCTATCATTGGATAGTTCTGCAAGAATGTTTCAAAATTCCTCCAACCTTCATATATTTTTTTAATTATAGCCATATAATGTAAATAGCATATTTTTACAGAACGATCGTTCGAATTCATTATTATAAGATCTTGAAGTTAAAACGGTAGAGATACGTGGCAGAGAACATCCGGTATTCGAGTCCCAATCCAGCAACGCGCGTGCCATTAATTTTTTAAATATTTCCCCATAAAAATATCAGTTTAGTTCAATTTGTCTCAGTTTCTTAATATTTATCACGAATTTGTTAACTGTTTTAAAAATGTCCAAAACTTACGGTAACAATTCTGCTTCAAAATAAATTGAGAAATTAAACAGAAATTAGTTTTAACTTCAAGATCCTATAACCTTTTAATTATTCAATATTTGTCAGTGTTCCAATATTTATCCTATTATTTATCGGGGATTAAATTTACATGCTCCGTGTCCACTCCACATTTTGCTTTCTCTCCTGGAGTAATATTAACGTGAATACTTCGAGAGCTTTTATCTATATATGGAGGTTGTGATAAGAAACGCTAGAAAAAAGAAATATCGATAGTTCGAGAAATTGCAGAATTGTGGTTTGTAATTTTAAGTTTATTTATTATTCCGCGGCTTACGTTAAGTGGACGAATCCGTGGCAGGCGACTTGCAAAGCGATAAAACATTTCCTTGAGAATATAATATTTCGTTCACGTACGCTTTAAAGTCTGTCACAAATGACAACATGCATTTTCAGTGGCGCACGTTATCGCCTGTCAATTAACAAAGAAATAAAACTTCAGGATTATTCTAAGTGAGTGATTTAAGAAATAAATTAGTCTCTTTATGGTACAAGCATATTTTTATTGCACTTGCAAAAATACAATTCTTATTGTAAACGACTTATTGCTCGGATACATAGTTAGTTCTACACTTATTTTCGGTCAATAATTTTTTCTTTTTCGGCGCGCTTTTTTTTATCCTGATCTCCTCTTTGGTACTGTTGAGACATCAGAAGTCCTTTTTACAAATACTTTTATTTGGAATACCTAATTGTACTTTGTATGATTTTATTTTGTACGTGTTAGGGCAATTACATGGATAGCCTTTTCTTGTTAGAATGCAAAATGATAATGGTTCGTCTACTTATATAATTATTACGCAACTTTCGTGTATAATCATCGTCGTCACTTAGATAATATATTGTGCAAATCAGATTGTACTTATATAAAAAGAAAACCAATCACGATTATAATGGTAAATTGTAATACTTATTGTTTATAAGTCTCCAATTATTAGCATCACAAAAAGTAAATCTCGAATCCAATAAAATTGTTCACGCGAAATATTTCACTCTTGTTTATCAAAATCACCACCTAGTTATATTTAATTATACATAACTAATCTATCATGATATCGAGAACTGAATTTCTCCTTTTTATTAAATTATTCAAATAAATGTATTCGTACATGGCATTCCTAGTATAAACATTATTCTTATTAATATTTAATCCCTCTGTTTCATCGTCAACTGCAAGAATAAAGTATTTCTCTTCTACTTATTGTTTGCATATATATAATATATAATCCTCTACTCAATTCCGTAGTGCCAATGGTATTCTTCTCACACACTCAAGTAAATAAGTTTTCGTTTACTTATCGTAATTGATTATATAACATTCGAAATATCTTCGTAAGTCGGAAGATCCACTTGCACTCGCTTCTTACAATTTTTAGTTGGCAAATTAGCATCTGTCTACAAATTTAATCGGGTCTCCGTGATAAGCTAAAAGATTCGAAGTCATTCCAAAGGCAGTATAAAATCGGTATTTCAAAGGGCGAGTCTCTTGACGCCGCACTCGCAGCAAAACTTTGCAGTTTCCGGAAACTTGGAACCGCATTCGTAGCAGAATTTCGACATTTTGTACTTTGTTGACATAGAATTTCCTCCGCTCTCCCCTCCTCCACCACGGTGATTGTTCCTCGAGCCATCTTCATCTAGTCTTCCAGCTACATCGTTTGCGCTGCGTCCATGGTTCGAATATTTGCGATTTAAACTAGGACGAACAAATTAAACGGGGTTTTAGGCATGCAGGAAGTTGAGCATGCTGGGGTGATTAAAAAGTACGTGGAGCAACTTATATTACGAGTACAGATACGAAATGATATTATAAACAACATCTTCGACACAATACACACTTAAGTTCGATATTATCTATGAAGCTCAGGTCGGATTATATAAGAGACCTTCTACAGTTTTGAAGCTTCATTTGGCTCCTGACAGTCATCGAGTGAAGAGTTACCCATATTAATTATATATTAATTATATTGATAGTGTATACAATTATTATACTATGCATAATATCGTATAATCGTATGATCACATAATATTAATATTAATTATATTAATAATATCACCCATATGTTTGTGTTCATAAGTTAATTATAATTACAAGAATATCTTGGTTATTCGCAACATCTAATAACAATTTATTTCCAAGAGCCAAATGAACCTTCTTTTCAAATTCATTATATAAATTCAGTAAACAGAATTTTAAATAAAAACTTTGCCACTGACCTGCTATAAGCTGAGTCTGCGCTGAACTTGTTATGATCGTGTCGTTTATAAACTTCCGGTGAAGAAAGTTCCTCGTCACTGACTTGTCCATTCCGTTGTCCATTGCCGTGAATCGGGCTGGATAAGGAATCATTTTTAAGGAGGGATCTCAGGGAAGGAAAGGAACCATTGTCGTCCTCGAAGGAAGTCATTAACTCATCGAACACCGAGTTCGATCGTTTAATATCTACCTCCGAGGAGACAATGGAGTTAAGACTAAGATTGCTCCCCGTCATATTAACGTAATTATTATTCTTATTGTTCAAACTCGTGTTTGAAGACCTATCATTGTTCTTAGGATGAATTGACTTTTTGCCATCACTGCTAGGATTGTTCTTTCTTTCAATCACTGGTTTCGGGGCAGAAGATGCGCGGACGGAATGCGCACGATTAACGGCAGGTCTTGCGACCTTCGGTGAAACCTTATCAAGTATTTTACGCGCCTTTTCAGTGCTACCAACGAAACTCCTACTGCCACGAGTTCTTTGATCCTCGATGACCTCGGTTCCTAATGCCTTCGACTTGTCAATGATTACACGCCTACTCAATTCTCTGGCTGGTGATTTTTTATCTACATTTCGAAGCGAGTCTTTAAACTCTTTGTTGGCCTTCAAGTCATTCAAGAAAACCTCTCGCGACAGAGAATTGGTTTCCGTGGAATCGCTTGAGAAGTCGGAAGTAAGGTCATCGAATTCGGAGGGTGGAGCGATTAGGGAAGATCTCTTATCTAAATTTGTGAGTGTGGGTTGATAAGAATATTTCACGAAGGCTGAGGAGTGGGATAAGGGAAATAAGGATTCATGATTTTGGGAAATAGAAGGACTACCGGCTACTGATTTCTCGCTTGTGTCCGAGAGCAGATCGTTCATCTGCTGCTCCGCCAATAGAAATGGATCGTAATCCTTGCCACTGGAAATAGGTATCGATATACTTATAATTAACTTTGTTGCAATATGAAGTATATGAACCAGTTACTTTGCATTTACTTGTGCAACAGTTTCCTGCAAACGATTACAAACTCATCCATCAATTGTTATGAATGTTTGCTTTCATTGTATATGCGATACATTGCTAAATACTATGTAATATTATCCTTTCTCTTTCGTATACATTTAGAGGCTAGTCGAATAAGAATTAATAAATAACTAATAAGTCCGAGAACTTCCAGGAATTTCGTAGAGAATTCTTGAAATTTAACGTATTAACGAATTGCTCTACGATTACTTGGGAATTCCTTGAAGTTAGACCCCTATTAATTTCAATAACTCAACCGAATCAAAGATGCGACTAAACTGTTTCTAATTCCCCGTAATTATTTGTTTATTGTTAGTCCTATAAATATGCAGTGATAACAACACATAAAAATTGGTGATAAGAACATTCTTGTGTATTTTCGATGGACATTTAAAACGTGGGATAGAATTCATATTAATTATATTATATGATGGACGCAAATGAAGATTAAAATGAATCATGTAATGTACGTCAGACGCAATCGATGCACTATTCTTTGGACTTCTAATATTGCGATGAATTCATGAGAAGATAATGAAGTGTACAATGTTGGAAAAGCCTGGCCGTATCCAGTAAACATGCGAAGCGCAATCTTGAACCTATTTTCTAAAGCAAACCTTTGCACAAAGTGATGCTCGCTAAACGTGTAAGCTCGGTGAAACTCATGCGATGCCGAATAACACCGAAGAGTTTGCCAAGAACAAATTTACGGCTCGAATCAACATTGTCTTTTAACAATGCAAACGCGGAAAGTTGGATTTTTGCTTCTGTTAAAATATCCATACACAAGGATTAATTAGTAATTATTAATGGAAGTAATACGGAAGAGAAATTAATGTATTTTTCGCTTTATAAGACGCATCCCAATTTTTAACACTAGAACTACCAAAGCGGTCGAAATGACAGGTCTACAATTACTGAAATTATTTAAATGCGGTGCATTTTTTGAAATTTTATGTACTCTAATTTTATATACATAACGCACGGTTATATTCACTATATATAAATGTATATATAAATGTAGTGTCGGTGTTTTCAGCGGTAAGTGTAAACATAGGTTAGGTATAGGCAGTAAAGTGTGGACGTCCCACGTAGAACGACAAGGTTGTGCATGAATTGTAGGAAAGTTTCGAGTGAGAGAGTGTGAGACTTACGGTAGTTTGTAGAATATAAGGAAGAGCGAAAGAACAGAGAGAGCTGATTGTGAGATTTGAGAATTGCACAGAATAGATTCGGAAGAGTGTTGATAACTGTGCTGTTTTATATTATTTATTAATCGTACTGAACGTTTTAGAGTTGTTGTTTCACTCAACAACCAATACATGATACGATCCCTACATAAATAAATGAATAAGTACAACTGAATATATGATCGGTAGTTCTAGTGTTAATCAATTTTAGGTACGAAAATGCGTGTCTTATAAAGCGAAATAGAAATAAAAATCTTGAAAACCGTGAATTTGTTTTGGCAGTGTAGGCATTCATCTCGAACTTACGTTCTACCAATAAGTACGAGATTAAAATCCGGTCGTCTGCGAACGTAATTGGTCCATACAGGACGTAATGGCAGTTTGAAATTCCTATAATATTACGTGTGTGTTAACAAGTCCTTGTTGATACGTTATCACGGTTAACGATCAAAGAACCGCATTAATTTATCCACAAATTAATTAGAAATGTACAAATATCATTAATGAGTATTCAATTAAATGCCATTTAAGCCTACCTGCGTTTTAATAAGGAACGATTATTAGGAACTGGAGGAAGGATACGAAAGTTTGGATTACGCTTCGAAATTAGTATTTGAAAATTTGATTCCTCACACGGGGAATCAAGGTTGATTAATCTGTTTTTTGATATTTTTGAAGCCTTCTCCCAATAAGTTCGAGTATCAATCTTTTTTCGATCTTCGTATATCTCTTTATCTCCTTTTCCAACGCTCCTTATCTCTGGCAATATCTTGTACTTAACACTTTTATTCATTGTACCAATCTCCTCTATAGTTTCCACGACAACTGAACTCACTTCATTAATATTATGTGTGAATGGCATCGCCTCGATGGAAGATACGAGGCTATCAGTGCTATCTCGTAAAAGATTCATATTTTGCCGCATTTTATTTTCCATCTCTCCAGCATTTTTTAATTTACAGTGCCTATCTAATAAAGGCAATCGTCGAATTTCGAACTCTAAATCTTTGACATCGTGTTCTTCGACAGTGTCATCACTGTCGTAATCGAAATTTCTGTTAATATAATTTTCATGAACTTCATTCAGTTCTTCATCTACGACGTCTGTCTCCAACGTTGATTCGACAAAGATTTTCGATCTGGTATCTGAATCGTTATAACTTTCGAAACTAGTATTTTGTTGTACATCTAACATTAGTTTCTGATTTTGATTAACCTCCCCTAAATACTTAATATTCGGAGAACTTAAAGTTGTCGGAAATCCATCCTCGTATTTGCTATGCGTTAATAATAATTTTTCTTTCAAGGATTCGCATGAAACGCGGCGCATCTTTTCAGTTTCCGGTATGTTTTCAGGGACATGAAGACTATTACAATTTTTAAGGATCTTACTCATTAAATCTACTTCTTTTAGTTCAATTATGTTATCATCTATTGATGTGTTACAAATTTTATTTGATTCCAAATGTTGACTTGTATCTTTGGGAAAGTTTTCGATATCTAATGCCGTAATAATAGAATAATCTCTTTCAACTGCATCACTTTTAACAATTGAAAAATTAGAATCATTCATCGCATTGTTTTTTATCTTGCTTGAGGATTTCAATTCTTCATCTACCTCAGTAGAACATTGTTCTTCAGCATCTACAGATATCGGACTCAATTCTGATTTAAAACGTTTGGAAAAATCGGAAACACGAGTAGAATTCAAATCAGATTCATTTCTTTCATCGAATGGTGTACTCGAACGAGTTGGACGAACGATATCAGTTAAATCAAATTTCGAATTGTTTTCGATAAAATCCCATTCGAAAGCCGTTTCTGATGGAAGTTTGTTATCCATAATGCAATCGAAAGATTTATTATTGTCAGTCCACACTCTATTACCTGTAATGTCCTCAAAACAATTGAGCTTACTCTCTTCTTGTTCCCGTATTTCATTCTCAATTGTTTTTTCAATATCTTTCGGTTCTTGTAATTCACAGTTATGATTCAACTTATCAGTCTCTTTAGATTCTTCAATAATTTCAAATGAATTAACATAATCTTCTTTAAGCGAATCAACTTTTTCTTCCGTTTTTGATTCCTCCAACATTTTATAATTGTGCATCGCTAATTCTACATTTGTGGAACTCTGATTTTGTTGCACTTCAACTGATCTTAATTCCGAGGGATTTAAATAGCATGACTTCTCTTCCAGTTGTTCGGTAAAAAAACTCTCGGGAATCACATCTTGCTTGCTTTTCATAGAATCGGATTCAGTCGTAACTACAGAACTCTGTTTACTACGAACTGTTTTTCTGGGATGTCTAGGGGCTGCACGAAAATTGAAACATCTTTCGAAATCAGGTTGGTCTGGGTTCTTGAAATAAAATTCTACGCGCGGACTGTGCTTCACTAACGCACGCTTTTTATTTCTTAATACTGCGACCTCATTGCAGAATCCATTATCTGCCGAATCCCTAAATGAATAAGACCGTTCGAATTTATTCATAATGTTTGGAAAATCAGTATCTCGGTTGTTCCGTTTTAAAGTATTTAGATGACCCCCATGCATCTCCTTTCTTGAATCTTCTTCTTCTGCTTCCTTTGTTTTTCCTGCCTCACTTTCATTCTTCTGTGACTCTTTTTCGTTCATACACAATTTTTCAGTGCTTCCTATTAGCAGAGTAAAAGTATGTTGATCGTCAAAGTCTCGAGTACAATCTTCAGGATTCTTAATATTTATATCACGTTCCTTATCCAGACTTTGATAACGATTTTCTTGGTAGATTTGTTTCCATGTCGTGAGTGAACTTTCATTGTGGATGGTACACGGTTGTACAATCAACTCGATGACTTCATTGTTTACCGCAATATCGTTTACTTTCGGATTACCTTGGCTTCTGGCCGAAACAATATTCATCCTTTGCGTTCGTGGCGAATGAAATAACTTCTTGTCGCTTTTTTCCCCTTGATAATAAGCAATGTCATCACGTTGTAGTCTCTCATTAATTTTTGGAATTATCTTCTTGTACTTTCTCGGACACACGACCGCCAGTTTTTCTTCCATTGAATATTCTTTAGTCGATTTCAAGGATTTCAAGGGAGGTACGGGTAAATAGGAAATTCTTTTAACATGTGGTGCAGGTCGAAAGGATATTGGCCCAAGTTCGTCCTCGGCTGGTCTGAGGATAAGGAATAAGGAATAAGGATCAAGGATCTATGCCTGATGGTCATCAGGAGAAGGTCACCAGGCTTTAATAATTCGTAGTAAACCAAACGATTAATAGTTCATTATAAATATAAAATGAATATATAATTTCTTTCAATCATCCATATATCTGAACTACCTTATCCCTTTTCCTTCTCCTCATGCACATGATTAATGGACATACATTAAATAAAACCTCGTGTCATGTAAAGACACGGAACAAACATATCCGTATTTCGCATTGTAAACTATATAACAAAAGCAATTACATAAATACGACTTACCTATTCGTTCGATCTGCCGGCCGACTCTTCATTGGACCCAGTGAAGCAGGGGACTCTTTGCTCTGAACAAGTCTCCTACTGTAAAAGGAGACTCACTTGAAATAATGAACACGCCTGAAAGCATTCACTTGAACTATTATCTTTAAACGTAATCACTTATATGGCACCAGGTACTACGACATGAAACACTGTATTCAAACATATTCAATAGTAAAGCTTACACGACAGCTGCCTTCTGTTTAGCCGGACTCACGTTAGCTTTACCACAGTTCGGAACCGAGGCGCTCTCTTTGAATTTATTGGCTGGCGATATTGGGGACGTTTTGCTACCAGTGTTCAAGATAGTCGCTGAACTGGTGGAGTATTTCTCCCGATTGGTTGCTCGGCGATTTTTGAGAGCAGGGGCTCGATATTTCATACGAGCTTCCAGACGTTCCTTGGCGATGTTCGACGTTGGACTAACTGGCACTCGCGTGGCTTTTTCCTTGCACCAGGCCACGTGTCTGTCGTAAGCTTTGATGCCGAAATGTCGGTTACAGGTTGGACATAGACCTTGTTCGTTCGCACGCGTAGGCGCACCCGATGAGACCAAGGAACTGCATTGTCTTGGCGGTGTACTGTCCTCCTGATATCATTATTCTTAGTATTACTATCGTTATTATTGCTGTTACTATATTCGATATTTATTATATGTTATTTATTACTTAGAATCTATTTGTATCGCAGTTCTTTTCGCATTTAATACGAAGAAGGATGCATGGGAGTGCGTGGTGCGAAGAGAATTCATCTTATGCATGACTGCACTTGCATCATTCCGAATGCATTCAGGTTAATAGCTATAATTTTCACATTAATCTAATTCAATGTTTGCATTGCATTTGAATTTCACTCTTCTGAGTAAGGTGGATAAAATAGTTGTAACATTTGGAATGTTGTAGTATTAATTGTATAATCATTAGGAAGGTGATATATTATTGTTCAAACAATTAGTACGTGCTGCTTGTTATAGAGTGAGTAATTAATAAGTATAGTTATCTAAAAAATGATTTCGAATCTCTTTTTAATCGAGTTCTTACAATTTCATTGCGGGCGGCACGAATAGCACGTACAAAGTCATCGTGCGTCTGCTTCCAAGAGGACTTTGGTTTGCTAGATCTATCCTCCTGATAGTGTCGTTTCTTTTCCTGTTTCGGCAGGAATTCAGCTAGCTCGGTGCCTTGGATTCTCTGTTTGGAGGAGTCGAAAGGTTTCCTCTTCTTGGCGACAGCACGCTCGCATATCTTGGAGTGTTTCTCCAACGACTGCTGCGTAAACGTCCGTGCGCAAATCGCGCACGGCAAAAGAACGGGCGGCACATCTGTGGCCATTTACCAAGAATTACTATACAGGCACAACACTTTGCTCTTTTTAGGAATGCCCGAGTTACGTCCGTGTATTATGCGCTCAGAATGAGTCAGAACCAGATACAATCCTTTACAAACTATATCAGTAATACTTCTTTTCTACTGAAATTTGGATTCTTCCATTATTGATATTTAATAATACCACTGATCACTTATGACCGAAATAAACAACAGAACAGTAAATTAAAATTTCATCCAACTCGTTCTAAGTGAATTCTTATCCACTGTAACTGGAGTAATCGAATTCACACGACGGATAAGTAAACAACGCGTCGAGAGATGACAACATGTTAATTTCGAGAAAATTCGAATTAAATAAGATCCATACAGAAAGAAATCACACCACACGAGCACCTTTATATCAAGTTTTATAATATCTTCAATTCCACGGTGATTTCACGAGTAATGTTATCGTTAATAAATCACTGTCTATATTTGCAAGCAATTATACAGCATCGCACACGAAACACCGGAATATAAATAGTCAAAAGGACGTGCAAAATGTCTCGAGAGACTAATTAATCCACGATGATCGATTATATTATTAACGTATAAGCGCGAACGATCGCGGACACCTGCGAGTACGGTTTCACATTAAAGAACGAGCACGCCGACGAAGAGGACGAAGACGAGGAGTCGCCCCCGCGAGTGACGCGCCTACGGAAAATCAAGCTTCCTTTTTAGGTGTTATGAGTTACCGCTCGAATATTGTATCGGTTGTACGCGCGTGAAGAGAACCGTCAACGTGTGCCGCCGATTTCTTCCGTCCTCGGTTTTCCACCGAAGGTATCGCCACGATTACGGTGTTACACCTTTTTTTTAAAGTGTCACCTTCACGGCTGAATTCGTAATCCTGCCGACGTAATGCCAGGGTTATATTTTATTATAAGTAGGTGGCATCCAGTAGGAAATGATTTTGATTATGAATACAGTGGGAAGTGTACACTTCGTCGTACTTTATATAGATGAGTAATTTGAAGATATTGTTAAATAAGAAGAACTGAACCCGTAGTGTTTTTTGACGTTTATCCAAATTTGTATATGGAGTAGTTTAATTGAAAATATGATAATAATGAGTTCTGCGGAACCCACGAGAAAGAGGAATAAGATTCTTTGACGTTTACACAGAAAGATTCCGCGACAAGGAAACTCAGAATTAATGATCCATAATGACTGTCGAGGAAAGAATATTGCGAGAGATGTAAGGTTTTTCTTCGCATACGTTATGTTAATAGTGATCTTAAGGTCGAGAGGCTGCAAGCAGTTAGTAATGCAATTGGCAATAAGGTGCAAAACTATCCGCACACTCGGGAATTAGTATTTAAATTCAAGCTAATTGCCTACTAGTAGAAGGGACTACTAGTAGAATAATTCGTTAGAAGAAATACTGCGTTGTTTACAGTATATTATCCTCAGCAATTATTATCTCCAAAAATGAATATCAATATATACTAAAGGTTTAGAAGAGTGGTGAAGAATGGCGAAGCATGATGGTAATAACAAAATGTATGATAAGAATGCAGCCTAAAAGTGTGTTTATATGAGAAACTAAATGATAAGCACATACTCTTGTAAATTAGCAGCAACTGATGTATTAAAATGAATACATGGATTGCAGAAAGCAATTTGTACGGCCTGCTGATGTTAATGTTATCATACGAGCAGGAAATCTATTGTCGGCTTGGAAACCTCACCTTTTTCAGGGTAAAGCTCGACTTCTATTTTTTCGTGTTCGACCAGTTGCTCTTTCGATGAGCGTCGATCGTAGGGGGGTCCGTAGGCCGCCCCTGCGACAGCTCTCTTCGAAACACAGCACAACATCGAAGCGCATTGAGACACCGACTGAGACACTTCATAATCACGAAGCTGCTCTTCTACCAACAACTTCCACCCAGTCTCGTTTTATAAAGGGGTTTATTTTAGGTGTCACCGCAACCATCATGAACGTGAACTACTTCCTTTTTCTAGTGATGGGACGAACTTCCGCGTACGTATTGCGGAATCGTTAAGAAACGAATTTAATCATGATTCTCTTGAAATGATATCGAGAGGATGTAGAATTATATCCATCCCACGCGGATCAATTTTTAGTTGCACATCAGTTGATCACAAACAGTTAAATTGGAAGCGATATTATGATATGAATTAATACAAATGATTAATATAGTTTAGAGCCGATTCGTGAATTAGGCAGAGATTTTACGTAAGAAAATCAAATATGATATTTGCTGACAAACAAATAAATAACATGACAGAAGTTATTCTCTTTTCTGTTATTCAAGCTTCAAAACTAATGATAATAATACTTATTGAATTCAAGTTTTGTACCTTGAGAAACTCTTATTTTCGTAAACACTGCTTATCTTTTATTACAGAAGTATTGTTTGAAGGATAATTGCTGAAGTATCCAATAATAACAAGCGTGAAATCGATCCCATCACTACCTTCTTTTCCCTATTCATTCGAGTCGGAACACCTTCGTATCCGCGTGGTTCAACGTATATATTATTAGAAAACGGTGCCGGCTGCGAAACTGTAACCGGACGGAAGTGCAGCGCGGGAAGAACTCGTGTAGCAATCCTTGAAATCTTTCAACGCGTTATTTGTGGCTGACGAATTTCTACGGTTTCGTAAATAGGAGCAGAGACGATTTGACAGATGCAAACTTACCCTCGACGTCCGCCATGTTAGTTGTTAAGGGAAACAATGGTTGCCATGGTAATCACTGATAGTTTTCTGAATGTAAGGAACTGTGACAGTTCGATCAAATAATTTAATTACTCAAACTTTCGGCGAACAGTTGTTTCTTACTATTCTCAACAGTGATTTAGGAGAAACATTTCTTATATGTATGAAAACAATTAATTAGCATTATTGAGACATTAAAATATATAAAAGCTTGAAAGTATTACTTTTAACACTTTTGCTGAAGAATGTGATGTACGATGTACATACATATATTGGAATAATGAACGTTTTTATCGTACTCGGTACGATGAAATTCCTTTATTAATATTTGATTATACATATTGTTCGTACATTCAAAATTTCGCGGGCTGATTACAATTCTATCGTATCATTATCGTTTTACTACCGCTCAGAGTTGTATTGCAAGACGACAGCGTAACGCTGATAAGTAGGGCATATTGTTAGATCAACTGAGAAAGAACGCGTGTCATGTAGAGAGTGTCACATTAAAATCCAAATCAATCGATTAACCAGAAGTTTATAAATATAATTTGGACAGTTTGTAAGATTAGTATAAAAACACTATGTCTATATTCGGCTCCAGCAACTTCGTCAGTGCTCAGGTACCTTGCTTTCCTCTAAAGAAACCTAAAAATATGGACTCAGCTGTCAAAGGATTGTGTAACCTACGATTACAATAGAATCTTTCCATTCACCTCGTATACCTTACCGAAGGCAAAGCTTCTTTTTACTTTTATTAGAATGTACTACAAGGATAGAATTAGAGTTGTACGGTCCAAAGCATAGAGCCGTTATTAGTGAAACTTACGAAGATACACGAACATATCCGAGTTATGTCGAGCAAGACTCGCGGGATTATTTTGAACTGTGCTCGTGTTGCAGGTGGGACGATGTATTACAAGGATGTTATCTACAAGTAGAATATTACACGCTGAGGAGAAATATGTAGAGATCAACGAAAAAGACGGAGTAAACATTTATACGTGATCATTACATAATACTGTATTTTATATACTATATACCAGAGTTTCTCAACTTTTGTGTGGCGCGAACCAACATATTTGAAATAGTACCGCGGTCCGCAGATTCAGAAAGTCTGCTATATACTATATAAATACTTTACTTATTAGTGTATTAGTATATATTATTTAGCATATACTAGGGACACATGTCACTACATGAATTAACGCTGTCATAATTTTAATCTCATTCTTCTTTTATTACTCAATGCAACTGATGAAGGCATAAGAAAGATGAAACATTTTGCTACGAATAAAATAAACGATTATCCCCAACGATCATTCTTTTATATCACACTCTAATTATATAGTGTTATAGTTATCTAACTTGATATAATATACGATAATATAACGGTTTAACATTCTCTCTTTTTATTACGTAGGTTAGAACAATTAAGCTAAGTAATCCAAAAACACATAATTCTTTGTCCTTGGAGATGCTCAAGGCATTAATCTCCAGCATTAAGAAAGATGAAGATAATAAGGATCTACGATCTATCGTCCTTACTTCAACTTCGGGGAAAGTGTTTTCTGCCGGGCACAATTTAAAAGAATTGGTTCGTAGATAGAAGACACAATTTCAGTAACAGAGGTATTTCTTACGTATAAGAATTTGACGTTTATCACAGACATGTGATTAGCTTGCGTCGTTTAGACGGCAAAGGATGAGAAACTTCACAAGGAAGTCTTCGAAACGTGTTCCGAACTGATGCGAGCTATTTATCAGTGCCCCGTTCCTGTTATTGCTGGGGTGGACGGTTTGGCAGCTGCAGCAGGGTGCCAACTTGTTGCTGCGTGTGATATTGCTGTGTGTACAGAAAGGAGTACATTTTCTACGCCGGGGTAAAGTTAAAATATATGGATCATACCATATTAAATATTAACACATTATGTCAGGGAAAGATACTATTACTCGTACCGTACCGTTGACTGGTGGAGAACGGCGGGTCGGGTATTACCCTTTGCGTAAAACCTACATGCGTAAACCTCTTCGTGTGTGTAACATGTTGGTATCTATGGATCTATGGATTTCGAAGTATGAGTTCTCGAGGACGAAATTGTAATAAAAGTTACTGTTTGTTTTGGAGCTATTACGTGTTTCCTAAAGAGCGCACTTTCTTCGCACTTCAATGATTTGCGCCCGTGCGCATGAGAGGTGCTCGTGCCGCGACCGGCACATAGTTTGTTAACCAAAATATTGGAATATTAAAATCTTGAAATAGTGAAATATTGAGATATCGAATTAAATAGATATTGATATATCCAGATATTGAAATATTGAGATGTCGAATTGTAGAGATATTGATACATTCAGATATTGAACTATCCGGATATTGAAATATTGCGATATTGAATTATCTAGATATTTAAATATTGAGATATCGAATTGTAGAAATATTGATACATTCAGATATTGAACTATCCGGATATTGAAATATTGCGATATTGAATTATCTAGATATTGACATATTGAGATATCGAATTAACTAGATATTGATATATCCAGATATTAAAATATTGAGATGTCGAATGGCCCTGATATTGATACATTCAGATATTGAATTATCTAGATATTGAAATATTGCGATATTGAATTATCTAGATATTTAAATATTGAGATATCGAATTGTAGAAATATTGATACATTCAGATATTGAACTATCCGGATATTGAAATATTGCGATATTGAATTATCTAGATATTGACATATTGAGATATCGAATTAACTAGATATTGATATATCCAGATATTAAAATATTGAGATGTCGAATGGCCCTGATATTGATACATTCAGATATTGAATTATCTAGATATTGAAATATTGCGATATTGAATTATCTAGATATTTAAATATTGAGATATCGAATTGTAGAAATATTGATACATTCAGATATTGAACTATCCGGATATTGAAATATTGCGATATTGAATTATCTAGATATTGACATATTGAGATATCGAATTAACTAGATATTGATATATCCAGATATTAAAATATTGAGATGTCGAATGGCCCTGATATTGATACATTCAGATATTGAATTATCTAGATATTGAAATATTGCGATATCGAATTATTTAGATATTGACATATTCAGATATTGAAGTATTGCCATTTTGAAATATAGAGATAATGAAATACTGACATATGAAAACATAGATATATTAAAATATGGAGATACTGAAATGTTGAAATTCTGGAATTGTGAATCCTGGAAATAATAAAATACTGAAGTATCAGGATTCCGTTGACACTTTCTCATTATTTACAGAGCAAATGTTGGGATATTTTGTTCCACGCCAGGCATTCCTCTAGTACGAAATGTACCGCGAAAAACCGCAATGTACATGCTCTTCACAGGTTTCCGAATTACCGGAAAGGAAGCATACGAAGCAGGTCTCGTAAGCAAAGTTGTGCCAGATGATAAGTTGGGTATGTTAGTGACCAGATCAAATGTACTCGAAAACTATCCATTATCGAATGTTATTTGATCGGTAAACCTGTTCAGATGAAGAAATGAAGAAGATCACGGCATCCATCAACTCGAAGAGCCGATCTGTCTTGCACATTGGAAAAACATTTTTATACGAGCAATTGGACCTTGATATATCAACAGCATACTTTCTGGGCACTGAAAAAATGGTGAATAACTTAAAACTGAAGGATGCACAGGAAGGAATAAAATGCTTTATTGAGAAGAGAAAGCCGGTTTGGTCTCACGAATACGAAAAAGTTTAATGTAATCCATAAACATCCAACATTTTGATGGAATCATTTTTGTTAATTAACAAACCTATTTTTATACGTACTTCTATCACGAAGTTTATATTATATTTGCGTATGCATTAAAACAAACTAAATCTGTGTGCGCGAAGTCTCCCTTATTTTCTGAAACCTGTTGTAATTGTCAAATAAATGGAAAAAAAATGTTAGTCCTGGTAGAAAAAACGCAAAGAAATAATGAGAAATATTTTCGCTTGAAGGAAGCTTGATTGTGCATTTATTTGAGACCACATCGAAGGAGCCCTATGAGATAACCTTCCGCAATAAAAAATATACGGATAAAGACTTGACTAAACTGAACGACAATGATGAACGCCAATGATAGGCCAACTTATATCTAGAAAGATGGATGGACGTTTGTTGACTCATTCGTCTGACGCCTAAATCTTCAGATAATAATAATAGCAAGTATTTCCGCGTACAAAATGAAAGAATATGTGAGATAATCTCGCGCGCGAAGTTCATCTCCATTGCAGTGTGTACGTGTAATTCAGCACGCACGGATGTGTAATAAATCTTACTGACAGGTAGCGTGTAAGGAAAATTGATAAATTTGCGGGGAACACAAGTTGAATTCCTTCTATATTATTTATAATATAATAATAATTCATAGTGTAACGAAGTGGAAACAGTTGTGTGCGATCTCGATTGACTGTTATATCTTTTAGCTTTTCATAATAAAGAATCGTATATAAACGGAAGAGTTTCTATCAATCTTAATCGGTCAATAAAAAGAAACATGTGAAAAAACATGTTTACAACGAACGAGGATATATAATTTCTCGACAACATAGAAAGTATGTAATATACCAACAATAATATCAAAGTATATTTAGGAATAAACATCTACTGCTTTTAATAGATCACTGATGTAATTGCCCTGTTTACGATAAATATTTCTAGTAATCCATTAGCGCTTTATCAGTAACAAAGTAGTATGAAGTACGTAGGATGAAATTTAATTGGCACTTACAAGCGATTTGCCGGCACATGATTATGAAATGATTTGCAACTTGAAATCAATAGAAAGGCGCACGCGTTGCGATTAAAATTGACACACATGTGAAGTTATTGTTACCGGATTAACAACATATACATAATTATAAATATATGAATCAATTACTTTCACTGGAGTCTGAAGAAAAAGCACTTCACATACGTATTGATAAACAGATATCAACTTGAACTGAATCGAGGATCGTGCAAAATCGTATCACCGCATAAACAAATGTTTAAGGTTCCAGCTAGTTAGAAGACGAAGTTCAAGGAACCGAAGATATCACTGATGCTTGCCGAGTTTTGTTCAATTAAAAACCGTGAAATTGCAGACGGTGCACCGTTTCTGGTCAGAGAGGATAAATGTGATAAGAGAATCGTAGTCGTCGTCAAATAACGTCAGCACAAATCTCGAAGGCCGCTGATATCCCGTTCTCGTTACAAAGTTTCATTCTCTTTCTCTTTTTCTTCCTCGTGAAATGTCTCCCTCCCACTTCGTTCTGGGATAAACTTATAAATCGAAGTCATCAGTTGTCCATAAAGTCAGTACAACGTTATTTCTGGCGTAAACCAGTCGACAAAGAGCATTTTGTTCCGCGGCTTTCTAGAAACTCAGCAAATCAAGACTTTCGCTTTTTAAGCGCAAGTGTTTCTTAAAGAACTATCTCATCAGTTGATGACTTTTTCGAAGTATTCTTATTGTGGCTGCATGAGGCTTGGAGCAATTAAGAAGTTTAAAACTCGAAGGCAGAGGAAGAGCGAAGCCGACATTCCTGTTGTCAGGAAAACCATTGACAAGATACAAAACAGAATTACCAAGAAGAAAATTGCAGAGCTGCTTTTCGAAAATTGCAACGGTTTGTTTCGACTCCCAATCGTAGCAGGAAATTATTTCATGATGCTTCGAAATAAAAAATACAATCATATTCTATATGAAGTATACACGCTTCTTAATAAATATGCGAACATTGCGTAATGTAATAAAAGTCGTGAATAAATTCGATGCGTTGATGCAGAATTCTTTGAATTGAATTTATTATATATATATCTCGGACTTGATGCAACACTGGAAATATATTTCACCGAACGTTAAGTGTCACGTAAACACGCAAAGAATAATATTGATATCAAAATGCTTTTATGGTTTTAGATTGTGGAAAGATGGCCGCTTTTCCGCAGGGTGCATTTGCAGCGTGCAAAGTCCGCGATAATCTTGAGCGCAATATTCTGATATCGAAAATGAAAGAAGAGCAAGAAAAACCAGGAAAGGACAACGTATATAGCGGGAGATCCGCTTTGGAAGGTATATACTTTCCAATTTAGCAAAATTAAAGACGTCCGATTCTAATTTAATTACAGTAATACGCCATCATTAAATATCCCTTTACGTATAACAATAAATACGAATCCCATGAGAATATAATTCAGATCCTTAACCTTCGAATATAATCATAATTCTAATAAATACTGGGTTGAGTCATAAATAAGTTTCGTTCATCTATGAATTTTTTCTTTATTCAAAACCGCCAGAGTTTTACGGAAGGGGAATCCACAAGTAACGTCAACAATGACAAGAAGTTATTAACCCTTACAGTAACTTATAAGTTTTCCGAGTACAATCAAAAAATACCTTGAAAAATATGCGGTATTTGAGGTATCTATTAATTGTTGCATGTCATTACATATGTTTAAATTATATTAACCCGTTGCACTGGGGATTATTTATTATTATTTAGACTTATCGCGGCAACTCGGGTGGCGACTGAGTGGCGACATTAAGATTTACTACGTCGTTGGTGATCATTTAAAATCGAATAACAAAAAATAACTGGAGTAAATCTTAATGGCGCTTCTGGGTAACCGCAATAAAGTGAATGGCGACGGAGAGTCGCCGGAAAATCCACAAACTGATATATCGACTGTAGGGTACTAAAAGGGTTAGTAATGGCGGCAAATATATTGGATTAAAGTCCATTGTAGTTCATTTTATTGACGAATAAACTTTACGTTAATAAACGGGACTTATTTGTGACTCAATCGAATATAATTCGAATGTATTACTTTCAGGTTGGGAACTAACGCCGCTTAAATATAACAGCAAGTTAATGAACAGCATCTGGGGATTGTACAATCGATATTCGGTGCACAATTTCAAAAAGAACACTGATTCCGACGAAGGGGTGTCTAAGATGTTCGCGGCGGTGTACGGAGCTGTTTTTGAAGGAAAAGCTCCCGCCGCGAACAGTGTGGCTGTTTCTACAGCCACAGGCACCCCTTCCCAAATTATGACAACCGGAAACGGAATTTAATGGACGAAGCCTCGATACTTCAACCGGGTAAACCTTATCCTATACGCAAGAACCGGAAATACTCATAATTACGGGAGGTTAAACGTGCCATTTTTTATCTTGTCACGATCAAGATAAGCGCAGTTGCACAATGATATTTACTTTTAAGAAGAGGTTATATTATATGCCAACAAACTATATATAAAGGATTATACATACTATCTAGACAAGTGGGCGAAGTAGTTGTCATGTTAATCATGTATATTTTAGTAGTAAAGATTGGGAGTGTTTTCGAGCATTAAAGACTGCAGCAGTATTGAATTCTTTGAGCCTTGCTTTAATCACATAATCATACAACATGTGAATTGTCTACCAAAAATCATCTCATTGGATGACTTTAAGTCACATATTTCTACAAAAATATACTTAAAATAAGTACTTAATGATGAACTATACAACATCTTTATATTAAAAGGAAGTTATTATATATGTATATTGAACTGAAACTGAGGTTAGGAAAATAGCTCAATAATATATAATACATGTATATTTAATATTATATATGCATATAATAATTTCCATTTAATATACAAATTTATATTAAATACACTTACATGCCGTTCGCTGCAAAGCAAAATTATTTTCGCTGATTTAGATTGCACGCGTTCCAGTCGATTTTGAGACAAGGATTTTTTGGTGTAATCAAACACAGATACGTATGTTATGAAGATAAAGGAAATCACGTGCACATAAAAGTGATTCAACTCGATTTTGAGAGACTGCAATCATGTGATTAATTATAGCATTAACAAAATTGATCTGTATTAATAAAGTGTAATATATATGTTAGGGATATATTATCAGGTTATTTTTAAACGGTTCAATAAATGTGTTTAATTATATTAAAATAACATATATAAGATATAGGATGGACGAAATCTTAAAATGAACTTCAGCAAGGAGTGTTTACTGAACATCTATGTTCACTTATATTACAGACGAGATATAAGTAGACCAAGCACGCAATGCAATCTGTAATTCCAGAGTTACCGAGTCCTAGAGCCCGATAAAGATTTTGGTTTCATTGTTGTTACGAGTCGGAAGTATGCACCGTGCAACCTTTGATGCAACCGGAAGCTGCAGTTTAATAGTCTAATGAAAGCATAATTAGGTGTCTCTGAATCGTAATATTCCATCGCCTTAAGAAGTACAAGTTCGTGGAAAACATTATTCTGCATAGGTCATTTAATATATTTGTTAAATTACCAACAATATTACTTATATATATTAATTATTAACAAGCGATCTGGTAAAATAATAAGAAATTAATGAAATCGCAGGTGAATCCAAAGGAGTTTCTTTATTAAACGACTGATGAAGGGGAATCATTTCAGTGTATTGGTATCTAATGCACTAATTATAACGTCATTTGCAAAAATATGCGAAAATGCGTGACAAAATATTTTGCACAAAGCTAAAAAGTTAATAATTATACGAATATGATCGATAACGATCGGAGAAAGTAAACAATATTCGACGGTTAATTCTTCGAAGAAGGGTGATCGCGGTTGGCCAGGGGGGTCTACCCTCGCCAATTTTAACCCTATCCTGGATCCTCAGGAACCGAGGTGATATAAGTATACCTCCTCGTGTGTGCGCCGCACTCGTTGTCCATGTGCCATGGTTTCGACTGAGTATGGCTCGGCGGACTTCAGGTTGCGGTTCAAACTTTGAATCGCGATTTAGAGTTAGAGCCATTTAGTTTCTTAGAGTCAGCCCCCAAATAGTACATTTGCTCTTCGAAATTATGTTCGGTCAGAGACTTAGCGATAAGCTTGGTATAAGAATAGTTAGTAAGTTAGAACATTGTATTGGCGACGATATTCCAAGTCCGATTGTCCCATTTTTCTTCGAGTTTGACTCGAAGCAAAATGTGCCTTGAGGACTTGGAATAAAACGGTGGGTGGTTCGGTCGCGGAACGCGAACCGCACCCAGCCACCCACCAGGGTCTCTTCTAGCAGCAACCTCCACGTGGTGAGACCTGGTAATCGGTAATAATTGTAGAGAATTAGAATTAGAATTACTCTACAATTACAACCGAGCTAATAGCTGCTTTATTTGTTACTTTAATTAAAAATTAGACATCTAGCTTAGCTAAGTTTAGCTTTATTGCATATATTTATGCAATCAATATTTATGTATTTATGACTGTTATGTTATATTCTGTATTAGTGTACAATGTTGTATGAAAATGGTTGTACTTCGTGAAACTTACGTTTGCAATAAACGACTTTATTAAGTATATTTGGTATTATATTTTATATTTCCTCGGCGTATCCAATACCCAGAATCCCATGTGTCCTAAAAACTTCCTCGAATTTGGCCATACAGTTTAAAGGCAGAAGGAGGGTGGTGATTGAGCGCCATTAAAAATAACGGTCGAGGCGACTGGCCGGCGCCATTCAAATGAAAAGTGAAATCCTCATATTTTGGGGGGTTTTTGGGCAAACTTGTGGGTTCCGCGCAATTGTCGTTATTCGATTTTCATTTAAATGGCGACCGAGAGTCGCCATACCGTTAAACAGCCAAAAAACCGTTGGCGACCGAGAACCGTTGCATTAACGGTCGTGGCGACTGGCCGGCGCCATTCAAATGAAAAGTGAAATCCACTTATTTTTGGGGGTTTTTGGGCCAATTTTTGAGTTCCAAGCAATTATTCGTTATTCAGTTTTCATTTAAATGGCGACCGAGAGTCGCCATACCGTTAAACAGCCAAAAACCGTTGGCGACCGAGAACCGTTGCGAATAACGGTCGTGGCGACTGGCCGGCGCCATTCAAATGAAAAGTGAAATCCACTTATTTTTGGGGGTTTTTGGGCCAATTTTTGAGTTCCAAGCAATTGTCGTTATTCAGTTTTCATTTAAATGGCGACCGAGAGTCGCCATACCGTTAAACAGCCAAAAAACCGTTGGCGACCGAGAACCGTTGCATTAACGGTCGTGGCGACTGGCCGGCGCCATTCAAATGAAAAGTGAAATCCACTTATTTTTGGGGGTTTTTGGGCCAATTTTTGAGTTCCAAGCAATTGTCGTTATTCAGTTTTCATTTAAATGGCGACCGAGAGTCGCCATACCGCTAAACAGCCAAAAAACCGTTGGCGACCGAGAACCGTTGCATTAACGGTCGTGGCGACTGGCCGGCGCCATTCAAATGAAAAGTGAAATCCACATATTTTTGGGGGTTTTTGGGCCAATTTTTGAATTCCAAGCATTTGTCGTTATTCAGTTTTCATTTAAATGGCGACCGAGAGTCGCCATACCGCTAAACAGCCAAAAAACCGTTGGCGACCGAGAACCGTTGCATTAACGGTCGTGGCGACTGGCCGGCGCCATTCAAATGAAAAGTGAAATCCACTTATTTTTGCGGGTTTTTGGGCCAATTTTTGAGTTCCAAGCAATTGTCGTTATTCAGATTTCTTTTAAATGGCGACCGAGAGTCGCCATACCGTTAAACGCCAAAAAACCGTTGGCGACCGAGAACCGTTGCGAATAACGGTCGTGGCGACTGGCCGGCGCCATTCAAAAGAAAAGTGAAATCCACATATTTTTGGGCGTTTTCGGGCCAAATTTTGAGTTCTAAGCAATTGTCGTTATTCACTTTTCTTTTAAATGGCGACCGAGAGTCGCCATACCGTTAAAAGTAAAAAAACCGGTGGCGACCGAGAACCGTTGCGAATAACGGTTGTGGCGACTGGCCGGCGCCATTCAAATGAAAAGTGAAATCCACATATTTTTGGGCGTTTTCGGGACAAATTTTGAGTTCTAAGCAATTGTCGTTATTCAGTTTTCTTTTAAATGGCGACCGAGAGTCGCCATACCGTTAAACAGCCAAAAACCGTTGGCGACCGAGAGTCGTTACGAATTAACCGCGAAAACGGTCGTGGCGACTCGCCGGCGCCATTTAAATGAAAAGTGAATTCCTACATTTTCGGGTTTTCGTGCTATTTCCGAAATTTTGCCGTAAAATCGAGGAAATGTATCAGGAGAACATGATGTGCGAGGAGGTATTCGATTCGCAAAATTCTTGGAATTTGACGTCATTTCTTGGAATCCGAAAGTTCTCCGGAAATTCTGAAATTGTGCCGTAAAATCGAGAAAATGTATCAGGAGAACATGATGGGCGAGGAGGTATTCGATTCGCACGATTCTTGGAATTTGACGTCATTTCTTGGAACCCGCGAAATTTTCGGGAATTCTGAAATGTTGCCGTAAAATCGAGGAAATGTATCAGGAGAACATGATGTGCAAGGAGGTATTCGATTTCGCACGATTCCTGGAATTTGACGTCATTTCTTGGAATCCGAAAGTTCTCCGGAAATTCTGAAATTTTGCCGTAAAATCGAGGAAATGTATCAGGAGAACATGATGTGCGAGGAGGTATTCGATTCGCACAATTCCTGGAATTTGACGTCATTTCTTGGAACCGGAAAGTTCTTCGGAAATTCTGAAATTTTGCCGTAAAATCGAGAAAATGTATCAGGAGAACATGATGTGCGAGGAGGTATTCGATTCGCACAATTCCTGGAATTTGACGTCATTTCTTGGAACCGGAAAGTTCTTCTGAAATTCTGAAATTTTACCGTAAAATCGAGGAAATGTATCAGGAGAACATGATGTGCGAGGAGGTATTCGATTCGCACAATTCCTGGAATTTGACGTCATTTCTTGGAACCGGAAAGTTCTTCTGAAATTCTGAAATTTTACCGTAAAATCGAGGAAATGTATCAGGAGAACATGATGTGCGAGGAGGTATCCGATTCGCACAATTCTTGGAATTTGACGTCATTTCTTAGATTCCGCAAAATTCCTGGTATTTGCCGCCATTTCCTAGAATTTCTTCGACTCCGCGAAATGCAAGAAGTTCTTGGCATGAAAGGAGGGGAAATGAAAGGTTTGAATTGAGAATTCAATTTGTTACGTTTCTTTATATTTATTGCAAATAAAACACTTTCTATACATTAATTTTACCTCTAAAATTATGATACATAATATAATACATAGACAGAGTGTTCGCATATATTCCAATATATGTATAATCTAATATATAATCAGCGCATCCACTTGGCCGCTTTTGAAGTCTTTTGCACTAATGATCCGCATTATTCTTCCCGAAACTGTGTCGAGTTTTTCAATGAGCCCAGTCCGTTGCATCGTTGGCACTGCAACAAAAAAAGTGCTTTACTAACTCCATAGAGTACTTACACTGATGTACAATATAATTATAGAAAAACACGATCCGCATGTTCATTCTTCGAGACTCTTTTCAAGTTTGCATACAAATTGTGACAAAAGTATAAAAGCTAGACAGTATTTATTTGTCGCAAAAAGTTCTGTGGACTTTTGCGAATAAAATGATATGAGTTACATTTGCAATATAAATTTGCAAATATGTTTAAACATTAGTTAAATTTTGCGAGACACGATCCGCATGTTCATTCTTCGTGACTCTTTTTATGTTCACATAAAAATTGTGACGTAAGTATGAAAGGTAGACTGTATTTGTTTATTGCAAAAAGTTCTGTGGACTTTTGCGAATAAAATGACATGAGTTACATTTGCAATATGAATTTGCAAATATGTTTAAACATTAGTTAAATTTTACGAGACACGATCCGCATGTTCATTCTTCGAGACTCTTTTTATGTTTGCATAGAAATTGTGACAAAAGTATGAAAGGTAGACAGTATTTATTTATTGCAAAAAGTTCAGTGGGCTTTTGCGAATAAAATGATATGAGTTACATTTGCAATATAAATTTGCAAATATGTTTAAACACTAGTTAAATTTTGCGAGACACGATCCGCATGTTCATTCTTCGAGACTCTTTTTAAGTTTGCATAAAAATGGTGACAAAAGTATAAAAGCTAGACAGTATTTATTTGTCGCAAAAAGTTCTGTGGACTTTTGCGAATAAAATGATATGAGTTACATTTGCAATATAAATTTCCAAATATGTTTAAACATTAGTTAAATTTTGCGAGACACGATCCGCATGTTCATTCTTCGAGACTCTTTTTATGTTTGCATAGAAATTGTGACAAAAGTATGAAAGGTAGACAGTATTTATTTATTGCAAAAAGTTCAGTGGGCTTTTGCGAATAAAATTATATGAGTTACATTTGCAATATAAATTTGCAAATATGTTTAAACATTAGTTAAATTTTGCGAGACACGATCCGCATGTTCATTCTTCGAGACTCTTTTCAAGTTTGCATACAAATTGTGACGTAAGTATAACAGCTAGACGGTATTTGTTTATTGCAAAAAGTTCAGTGGACTTTTGCGAATAAAATGATATGAGTTACATTTGCAATATAAATTTCCAAATATGTTTAAACACTAGTTAAATTTTGCGAGACACGATCCGCATGTTCATTCTTCGAGACTCTTTTCAAGTTTGCATACAAATTGTGACGTAAGTATAACAGCTAGACGGTATTTGTTTATTGCAAAAAGTTCTGTGGACTTTTGCGAATAAAATTATATGAGTTACATTTGCAATATAAATTTCCAAATATGTTGAAACACTAGTTAAATTTTGCGAGACACGATCCGCATGTTCATTCTTCGAGACTCTTTTCAAGTTTGCATACAAATTGTGACGTAAGTATAACAGCTAGACGGTATTTGTTTATTGCAAAAAGTTCAGTGGACTTTTGCGAATAAAATGATATGAGTTACATTTGCAATATAAATTTCCAAATATGTTTAAACACTAGTTAAATTTTGCGAGACACGATCCGCATGTTCATTCTTCGAGACTCTTTTTAAGTTTGCATAAAAATTGTGGCGTAAGTATAAAAGCTAGACAGTATTTATTTGTCGCAAAAAGTTCTGTGGACTTTTGCGAATAAAATGATATGAGTTACATTTGCAATATAAATTTCCAAATATGTTTAAACATTAGTTAAATTTTGCGAGACACGATCCGCATGTTCATTCTTCGAGACTCTTTTCAAGTTTGCATACAAATTGTGACAAAAGTATAAACGCTGGACAGTATTTATTTGTCGCAAAAAGTTTAGTGGGCTTTTGCGAGTAAAATGATATGAGTTATATTTGCAATATAATTTTCCAAATATGTTTAAACATTAGTTAAATTTTGCGAGACACGATCCGCATGTTCATTCTTCGAGACTCTTTTTAAGTTTGCATAAAAATTGTGGCGTAAGTATAAAAGCTAGACAGTATTTATTTATTGCAAAAAGTTCTGTGGACTTTTGCGAATAAAATTATATGAGTTACATTTGCAATATAAATTTGCAAATATGTTTAAACATTAGTTAAATTTTGCGAGACACGATCCGCATGTTCATTCTTCGAGACTCTTTTCAAGTTTGCATACAAATTGTGACGTAAGTATAACAGCTAGACGGTATTTGTTTATTGCAAAAAGTTCAGTGGACTTTTGCGAATAAAATGATATGAGTTACATTTGCAATATAAATTTCCAAATATGTTTAAACACTAGTTAAATTTTGCGAGACACGATCCGCATGTTCATTCTTCGAGACTCTTTTTAAGTTTGCATAAAAATTGTGGCGTAAGTATAAAAGCTAGACAGTATTTATTTATTGCAAAAAGTTCTGTGGACTTTTGCGAATAAAATGATATGAGTTACATTTGCAATATAAATTTCCAAATATGTTGAAACACTAGTTAAATTTTGCGAGACACGATCCGCATGTTCATTCTTCGAGACTCTTTTCAAGTTTGCATACAAATTGTGACGTAAGTATAACAGCTAGACGGTATTTGTTTATTGCAAAAAGTTCAGTGGACTTTTGCGAATAAAATGATATGAGTTACATTTGCAATATAAATTTCCAAATATGTTGAAACACTAGTTAAATTTTGCGAGACACGATCCGCATGTTCATTCTTCGTGACTCTTTTTATGTTCACATAAAAATTGTGACGTAAGTATGAAAGGTAGACTGTATTTGTTTATTGCAAAAAGTTCTGTGGACTTTTGCGAATAAAATGACATGAGTTACATTTGCAATATGAATTTGCAAATATGTTTAAACATTAGTTAAATTTTACGAGACACGATCCGCATGTTCATTCTTCGAGACTCTTTTTATGTTTGCATAGAAATTGTGACAAAAGTATGAAAGGTAGACAGTATTTATTTATTGCAAAAAGTTCAGTGGGCTTTTGCGAATAAAATGATATGAGTTACATTTGCAATATAAATTTCCAAATATGTTGAAACACTAGTTAAATTTTGCGAGACACGATCCGCATGTTCATTCTTCGAGACTCTTTTTAAGTTTGCATAAAAATGGTGACAAAAGTATAAAAGCTAGACAGTATTTATTTGTCGCAAAAAGTTCTGTGGACTTTTGCGAATAAAATGATATGAGTTACATTTGCAATATAAATTTCCAAATATGTTTAAACATTAGTTAAATTTTGCGAGACACGATCCGCATGTTCATTCTTCGAGACTCTTTTTAAGTTTGCATAAAAATGGTGACAAAAGTATAAAAGCTAGACAGTATTTATTTGTCGCAAAAAGTTCTGTGGACTTTTGCGAATAAAATGATATGAGTTACATTTGCAATATAAATTTCCAAATATGTTTAAACATTAGTTAAATTTTGCGAGACACGATCCGCATGTTCATTCTTCGAGACTCTTTTCAAGTTTGCATACAAATTGTGACAAAAGTATAAACGCTGGACAGTATTTATTTGTCGCAAAAAGTTTAGTGGGCTTTTGCGAGTAAAATGATATGAGTTATATTTGCAATATAATTTTCCAAATATGTTTAAACATTAGTTAAATTTTGCGAGACACGATCCGCATGTTCATTCTTCGAGACTCTTTTTAAGTTTGCATAAAAATTGTGGCGTAAGTATAAAAGCTAGACAGTATTTATTTATTGCAAAAAGTTCTGTGGACTTTTGCGAATAAAATGATATGAGTTACATTTGCAATATAAATTTCCAAATATGTTTAAACATTAGTTAAATTTTGCGAGACACGATTGGAAAGACCCAATGGATGTTTTATATCACTCTGATATATATGTATATGCATCTGTTAAATGCCGAGTAATATGTATGCTAACAGGTGTAAGAGTGTTTAAAGAAATAGTTCCATGTTTTATTTTTGTATTTGTATGACTGAAAATATAAAAAAAAACAGCTTTTTTATGTGTTGGTGGGAAACGTCACCACTGAAACAAAAATCGTTACCGGGCTCTAGGACTCTGTAACAGTGGAATTCCCGATTGCATTATATGCTTGGTCTATTTATATCCCGCCTTCTTACATATTATATATACCTATGTATACGATAAGCGTGCGCTCAGCTGGCTGCTTATCGTACTTCTTTATAAAATATGAATCAATCAGGCATGTGATTCTTTTGTCAGAATTAAAGCGCCGGTTACATTATGTGTTTGTCCAAATTCTTTAAATTCGGTATATAACCGAAACATGTTAGAATGTACACGAAGGGATTACTCCAGCTAACGCTGGCAATACTTAAACCGCATGTTGTCAAATCTCCGTTTGCGCTTCAGGTAACGCGTTAACCTATCTTTTAGAAACCACATAAACATATTTGAACTGCATGAAGCTTGAATTAAAACGATACCACTAGAAAATGGAAAATAAAGTATTAAGTCAATAAAGTATAATGGACATTCTTGCAGAAAATCCGGGATATAATAATTGACAATAATTTTAAAATTGTCCGGTCGCGTAGGGCGAACATTACACGGGAAGAAGCGGAGTTGTTTTACAATGAGCACAAAGATAAATTTTTTTATAATCGTCTCTTAACATTTATGTGTAGTGGCCCATCTGATATTTATATCCTGGCAGGGCACAATGCCATTGCTAATTGGAGAAAATTAATGGGCCCTACAAAAGTGTATCAGGCACAGTATACTGCTCCTGATACAATTCGAGGAATGTTTGGACTTTCCGATACACGAAACGCGGCGCATGGATCTGGTATTTATTCTTAAAAACAAGTAAATTACATCCTCGGTATTTTTCTGTTACTATTAGTTTCTTTGTGGTTTCTTACCAGATTCTGTAGAAACTGCACAAAGGGAGATAGCAATATTCTTTAAGGAATTTAATTCGAAAAAGTGGTATGAAAATGATGAAAAATTTTACAATTTAGGACAATTACAATTTGATCCAATTGCCTTCCTACATACTGTTGACCAGAATTATGTAGATATACACAAACATCATAGTACAAAATAATATTTGTTAGTTATATAAACTTGACTAGTTAATTGTTTAATAAATTATTTATTTATTACACGCGATTGTGTGGTTTATGGTAATCTTTTCCTGTAGTTGTTTCACTATTAACAGGATAACAACTTGGTGTTTGTACCAAAATATTCCATGTATATCTCTCTGAAGTAGTTGAAATCTTGAGGTTTTATTGAATATAAATTAAATAGACTAGTTAACTGGTGACAGTTACAAAACATATGTACACATCACTGTCATTTTTGCAATAACATCTTTAACAAAAGTACAATATCTTATCCAAGACTTTGTACACAGACAGCAGAGTAACTTGAATGAATGGTAGTATCATCTTTTTATCTTACACTCTTAATTCTTACATTGAATGGTGCAACAACATTTATGCATTGATCTTTACATAAACCTTAGGTCTTGAGAATACCTTGATACCTTCTTCCAATTTAGTTAATTGCTTTTCGATTTCGATTTTTCGTCGCTGTGCTTTAAGGGTATCTGTCTTAATAGGCATTTTGTTCAATTCGTTCACATAATCTTGATAATCTGAAATAATAAACATATTGATGCATATATCTCCCAAAATTATTAATACTTTGGGGTCGTAAGTCGAGCTATGCCCGACACGCGTAATTGTTTACGAGAAGTAAAAACATGGCGGCGGCGACGGCGAGGATACATAATACAAAATATATTAATATTACTATAATATAAGCGCAAATGGTTCCATTATAAAAAAGTTAAAGATTTTACAAGATAATCTTTGACTAGATGTAAGCTCCCCGTCGTACGTTTCATAAATATCCGACCAGTAGGATAACGATTCGCGGTGCGCCGCGACCACAAAACGATACCACGTTGGACGGGTGGTCATCGGTGACCGCCGATTCCAGTATTACTAAACCTCGAATCAAATATATCGGAAATATTCGTAAAATTTTCAATATTTTTAACATTACGGTAACGATGTAAAGTATCCAATGTATCGTAAGGCGCTTAAATAGTTCTATTTTTTAGCCGTTATATAGACGTTACGGACGCGTATCGCGACGTATCGTATAACGGATTTCGGCGCGACGCTGAACGCATTAATATAATCTATTATACTATTTATTACTTTTCTTTAACATTCGCAATGTTTCCTTGCGTTCACTGTCGGGTAACGGTACATGACCGTCGGGGCAATCACTGTCTGCTGCTTCCGCCTTTGCTTTCTGTTCCTTTTCGTAAGCCTCCTTCCTCTCGCGAATGTACCTGAGAAGAAATGAATATTGCTCGGAATGCTGTATTAATAAACATAATATGTAACAACAAGCACTTGTCAAATAACATAATCAAATGCATGAAATTGCTAATAATAGCAAAAAGAAAAGCGCGCGTTAATGGATTAAGAAAACGAAAATATTGTTTCTTTTAACATCATACTTAGGAACAACTCCTTTCCGATAATTTGGTGGTGCTGCTGTATTTTGAGTAAGCTGTGCGACCATTCTACTTGCAACAGAAGTTCGTTCCTTATTGAGCTTAACAAAATCTACTTCCTCCTTCGTCACATGTAAATCAGGACTTCTTGAGCTACTTTTCCTACACACACTTTGAGGAAGTTCTATATCACCCCTATCTGACGGAGGACTACTTGCTTTAGTAGAAACTTCATCTATCTGTTGCATTTCATTTCTCTTTATTGGTTCAATACCTTTTAAGCATTTCTTTGAAGGATACCTACAGGATAAAAAACCTTGTTGGTAGAAGTACTTTTCTACATACACTTGAATAGGAGTTATTAATATCATTATTATTAGTTATTAACATTAACCTAATCATCCCTTCTGAGTATAAACTATCAATATCACTTGTATCCAATGTCTGGATACCTTTGCTCTGAAAGTTATTGGATTTAGCTTTGACTTGTTTCTCTCTTTTTTTGGAATGTTTGTGTAAAAAACTAGGATCCGATAAGACTTTTCCTTGTAATTTTTGCATATGATTATTTGAACTTTTCAGTTCCCCTCTCTTTTGGTTCATTGAAGCATTATCATTTGTGAATGAACCCAGTACTTTTTGTATAGGGTTCATATTCTTAATAATTGTTGGGGCACTGGATTTTCTACATAGATGTTGATCTCCATCTTGTATATCATTACTAATTACATTTGTTTCTGTATTATTCTCCTCATATTTTTTATCACGAAAACTCGAGTTTACCCTTGCAGTAACATTCTGATATTTCTCTGCAAATTTATGATGCCTATGCAATTGTAATTTTTGTAATTCCTCCATCTCTTTATTTGTGTGAAAACATTGTTCCATTCGACGAAGACTCTTAACGTTTTCGTGAATAAAATTCTTTCTTCTCGTCGGTTCTAGAAGTATAGCGAGATTAATTATTCAAACCAAGCATGAGAAAAGATTCGTTCATATATCGATTAGGTATAACGTTGGAAACTTGAGATTGTAGTTCCAACATTATTACTTTCTTCTTAATTAAAATGTAATATAATAAAATAAATGATTTACTTGATTCTGGAAAAATCCCTTTCAATGTCGTCATTATACCCTGATTCTATCCCTGATGAAAATGCTTATAAATATAGTGACTCTTGCCCGTAACAATTATTTACATAGAGAACGATATAATTTACATTTCGTTCGTAATGACGACGAAATTCATTCCACGGAACATAAACTGTTATTATCCAATTAGTTCTTAAGACATGCTTTTAAATTTTCACGATGCTCGTTGTCAAACAAACAATTTTGTTTACAAATCGAAACATTCTTCCAGAGCTGCCCCCGGTCTGTCAAGAATTCAGTATCGCCAACATTTCTGTGATATTCGAGTGAAAAATAATACGACAGTAAAATTATGTAAATTATACTTAAACTATTACTATTCTTAGATTAATATTATCTTCTAATGAAAATACTTTGGGGAAGTATGATTTCTAGCATAAAGAATATTTATAAGATAAAATGTATTTTCTGAATAGACACGGCAAATCATCCCCTTCGTTTCGTAGCGGCGAAATTCTGCGGTTCTGACAACCTGTTTTAGTTCAAATTTTCACTACGTTAATCGAATAAGCATTTCTATAAACCTAATCAATTTGCAATCTATATTAACTATCTTAATTAAATTCACGCTGTTTGTAATTATTGTAGTTAACTTACGCAGCGCATATCTTACATTAAAGGTACTTTATGTGGATGTAAAAATGGTTTTGCTGCATTATGATAATTCTGTGTCTTATTAACAAAACATCGTGCGCATGCCTATCACTAAAACTGCCGATTTTAAAGGTACGATTATTTAATAAAAGCATACACCGATATTCAAAGGAGTTAAATATTTTTCTTTACATTCATATGCTAGATATTGATTTAATAATCCGTAAGATATTCGAGAATATGAAACAATTTTTTAAAATTCAAAAGACATAACAGGACTTTCTTAATTCTTTATCACCGACGAGATATTAATATCTCATCTGCGTCTTTATCACGTTTGGCAAAGTTATAAACTGAAGCAACGCAAAAGACTCTAACACATTTTTATTTCACTTCTCCATACACCCATTACAAAAGCAGCAATAACTTCTATTGAAAGTTTGTTGCGTGTACAAATATTTAACATATTCTTTAATTACATGACGCGAAGGAAAGAAATCATATATCTTACAATACAGTTGGTAATTAACATTTGTACACACAGATGCGGTAACTCTAAAACAGAAAACACTCTCCGTTTCAGAATCACTGCAACAGGGTATGCATTAATAGCATATCAATTATATTAAGAAAACCACTGTCATGCGTGACGTGTTTGTCGTAATAGCGCCGTGCGTGTAATTGGTAAGTAAAATATGTATATAAAAATATGACCTGCTAAATAAATCGCATAATTAAACTTACGTGAGCACAATATTTTTCGCGTATCTCTCGATACCTGTCACAGTTTCTCGTTCTATTTTTTGGTAAAGTATCATAGAGAGGGAAGTATCGAATATAACGATATTAGTTATCACTCAGTTCACAAATGATATGCTTAATGAATTGTATTATATTCTCGGTACACCTCATAATCACACACATATACACGTACACATATATCTAATACCATTATGCATATATGTGCGATTAAAATAGGTGCGCATGTTTGGTTTACTTCTCGTTAGTAAATGTCTGGCATCCTTAAGGATTCTTTTATAAATACGTACGTTATATGTATAACACTAAAGTTTTTCCTGACCAACAATGATTACCTCCACGTTTCCGTTAATCTTTAAAGCGAAAAAATCCTTCGCTTCCTTCGAATACAATATGTGCTTGTTACAAATTCATTTCCTAAATGAAAATCGGTAACAATATCATGAAATGCAGTAAAGTCTCCAAGCATTACACATGAAAGACTGACTAATATTTAACTGGTGAGCGATCTTAAATCATCATTCACATTGTGTTTAATAAATTCACGGAAATTTGAATTTTATAATATATAAATCTAGAGCAGTGTTTCTCAACGTATGGGTTGCGTTAACTCTCTATAACTCCATGTAACTTTGGCGTGACATACTCGTCTATCCGTATCTTTAATTTCACTTTATTTTTTCGTTGCAATAATAATTAAAGAAGTATGCACAACGATTGTCACCTTTTTTCGGGGCATTTAAGTAATAATTTCGTGACTGTTTACGTAATGTACCTTCGTTAGTATCGCGTTTAACTAGATTACGTTATACGATTTCCTTTTAAACATGAAAAATTGAACTATAGAGGGTTACATTTTTAATTAGTTGCGAAACGATAGATGTTATCTTGTGCCAAAGCAAATAATCGGTGAAATGATTTACGGCGTTTTCGAGAATGGTTTATAATATAAACATTTGGGTCGTGGTAGCATTACAAACAAATATGTTGATTCGCACGGCAAAGAGGTTGAGAAACGCTGATCTAAAGTATGGAATAGCAACAACACAATTTCTAATCGGACTTTTAATACTAGAACTACGTAAGCCGTCCAAATGACGGGACCGTGGAATTTAATAAACACGTTCAAGTTTATAACGTTCCATTTTCTGGAATTTCTTGCGACTTGCGTTGTATAATGGACGTAATTAAATCGATTAATTGGTTTTCTTCATCAATCCTTATTATTAAGGACGTATACGTGAATGTATAAATATAGCTGAATATATTGTCCGTAGTTCTAGTGTTAAAACCCCTTTATATGATGAGAAATTAATAAATCGTGGATCAAACATCAGAAACAAATCACAGAATGATGATGAGGATTTACAATTGGTTTTCCCACCAGTTGAATGTTTTCAATTCTCGATTTAAGCACTTATCCTATCCGAAGTTAAATCTGATCTTATAATAATCCGATTATCTCGAATTAAACGTGAATGCAATTAGTAATAATACTATTGCAATGATTGATCCTCACATAAATGTTCCTGAACTATTAGAATTATTCAAATCCCCGATAATAGTGTACTTACACATAATGATTACCTTAGTAATATTATAATACGATTGTTACGGCGTAGTTATAATATTAATTATCATAATAATTACATCAAGTATGAGGTCAATCGAATACTTCCAATAGTTTCGATTAGATTCGTCGGTTAACACAATAACATCGAGTTAAAGGTGGAGTCGTTGTTTTTACAAGAACAACAATCTTATAACGTTAGCAGGAAATTCTGAAGCATAATATTATGCTATTTATGCAAATTGTTGTTTGTACAAAGCAGCAGCATAATCGAAACTCAATGGATTTCGTTTCCGAATTTCTTCTGGCAAAAAATCCAGAACTTTTTGTTCATACTTTCCACGCGTAATTTTATTCGAATTAAAAACTAGTTAAAAACTAATTGAATGTGAATATTTCCTTATAGGGAAAGAAGAATGTATGCTATTATCATCTTGAATCTTTGTGCATCGAAGTAATAATAAATGATTCAGGTAATTTCTAATCCAATTCCTTTTCTTGGACGTTTCGTAATAAACGTTGCACGTATCTATTGATATGATACTATTTTTTATGCAAGGTTACCATTTCCTCGAAGTATATTTCATAATTGATGGTATCGATTCGCTGCTGAACAAACGTACAAATTACACCCTCGTTAAAACAATTTGACCTAAGTAGAACATTATTCTAAATCGATGTCCATACTTCTGCCATTTTAAACGTTTAAATTGCCGTTCTATAAACAGTACCATTAATGTCTTGTGGATATGTTGCCTCTGTTGACGTGACGATCAATGCTTCGGTGAAAGATAATTAACATGTTGAACGCCGCGGCAAAATCCGTGTTATACGATACCTCGCGATACGCGTCTGTAACGTCCATATAACGTCCAAAAGTAAAAATGTTTAAGCGCTCTACGATACATTGATTACTTTGCACTATTATCGTAACGTTAAAAATATTGAAAATGTATTTGATTCGAGTTTTAGTGATATTGGCATCGGTGGCCACCGGTGACCGCCATGGCGTTCAACGTGTTAACGTATGTCTGCGCAGCATTAATTATCACGAAATTGTTGAATGTTTCGACACTCTCTAATACTTACCACCATGTCTAATTAATGCGAAGTTACACATATATGTATCTCTTTTCGATAAAAGATTGGTAACACTTTAATGGTAGTTATTACTTGCTTGATGCTTATTAGTATTCGCTAAGAATATTACTTATTGTTTGTTGTTACAACGATACACTTAGAACATTGTTAATCGAAGAAGGGCGAGAGATATTTGACCGAAGATATTCACTTTTGCTAAACACGTAAGAAACTGACAACTATTCAGGGTATTTTGTAAAAAATTCTCTTCTTCCTGTTTTTGCCCGTTCAGACATAAAGAATCGATAGATCGTTCAGAGTGTTTTCTTTATATATAAGGTATTTAAGAGATCACAAATACCCCTCGCCTTGGAACTCTATAAATGTGCAGCAATCAATTAGCATTTTGATTCATTCACATGTTAGATCGTCAGGTTGATAAGATTAAATTTAACAGCGATTGCTTTAGAGTCCAATTACTCTGCGGACTGTCTCTTTGAAGCTAGAACGTTCAGCAAAAGATAGAAAACACATCACTACGTTCCTGTCTATACTGACCTCGAATATTTAGCTTTAAAAGCAATGCAGTTACAATTATCAATTCACTTTCTTCACAACTTGTTTGCGTACCGCGAATAATCTTAATGTTCTATCTAAGTGATAAATCAATTCTAATATTTCTTCGTTGCACATTCAGTATGTTGTCTCACTCATGTTTTGTTAGTGCAAGTGTTCTTAACTCGAGACTTATGCATCTATTTACTGACAATATGCAAGAAATTCTGTTAATCCTGGCTCCGGATTTTAATAGATTTCTGGACAAAGGAAATATTTTCACTGGTATTAACAGAATTCCTCGATGATTTGGCGAATTTGAAACACTCATATCGGTAAATTAGCAGTTTTGTACGGGATATGAATATTTCGGAACGGAAGAGAGGCGGTATGATTACAGGAAATATGAGATAATGAGTGTATGTGAAAAATACAAAGAAAATCGAACGTAATATAACAGAATGTCTGTCCATTTAATTTTCAATTGAATGAAAAATAATATAAAGAGCATGCATTTTCTACTATGCGAGAGCGTATGATGGCATCACAATGATTTTGTAAACTTAAAATGTATGAGCTCAGATACATCGTGTGTTAAAGTTAATGCTGTGATAATACAGTGAATATATACAATTACGAAGATTGCAGAACACGCGCAGAGATACAAGAACTTATACGTACAATCAAACTATTTACATAATGAATAAATCCTTCTTAAGCCTAAGGATGAATTATACGTTTTCAATATAGAATGGAAATATGCATCTCAAAAATTCACGCATACACACGCATATGAACGTACATGGAAAGAAAATGTCAAGTTTATCCTCAGGTGAATGAATGTACACGGCAATTATTTTCGTCAAAAATTGATTGTAGCTCAAATCAATGGAGAATATCAATTCATGTAAAGACACTCAACACTTATCTGCAATTTATATTGAAAGCTATGTTATGTATAGTTGGTGCATCTTTAAAAATTGACGACTGTTTACTGACCTTCCATGTATATGTATAGCCGATTTCTATCTATCTATTTGGGATGTTTATAATTATTCTGTTATTTTATCGGTGCTAAGTATTTATAAATTTCAATAAAACGAGTACTTATAGACCGACGCTAACTATTATTTGCTTAGGCCATTTTAATGTCAATAATAAACATGTATATATGGTATCTAAAGGCATACGAAAAATGCGAAATGTGTGAACGAGAATGTATCAATTCACTTGCAAATCTGGTTTATATTGCCAATAGATCCTGTACATGAAATATACAGTTTGTTCCAAAACTATGTGACATTTCTACGTATGCATATAGTTCTCGGGTGGATAGATCGAACAGTCCTTTATGACTTTTTTATCTGTGGTTTTGTCTACGAGTAATAAACATTTAAATTTTCGGCTTTTTCCTTCCGATTCGGTCAGTTTAAAAACCTGAATAGCTGACTGATGCAATGAGAACTTTTTGAAACATTCACAAAGGAAAATATGGGGGCCTTTACCCAGTCGGTCGAAGAAAATGTCAGTTAAATATAATACAATACAAAGGCAAAATATTTCTGAGACACTGTCGAAGAATGACAGGTTTAGAAGACACTCACGCATAAACACGCATATTGTATCAAACAAGCTAGTAAGATCCTTGAACTGTCCAATTCGAAGAAAAACATTGTAAGATGGTAGAGAACTTTCGATCGGTCTACCGGACACTAAATGCATGCGGCGGATTGTCACAAAGCTTTGTGGCACGCTGTATATTATCAAACAATAGACCAGAGAAACACTTAGACAGATTCATTCCAACGAATCACTCTGTAACATGAGGCACGCAGATAATTATGTTTACTTTGTTCATATTATTATACAACGATACCATTCACCCTATAGAGTACAAATGTCTCATGTATTTTGTTGATTTTCGAAGTACTTAACGAAGAAAGAAGGATGAATACGAATGCATTCCTTTTTGGTAATACACTTAATCTTGATTATTCTTTCACTTCCTCGGAATGTACTGTGAAAGAAAGTAAAAGTTTACTTTCGTTCTGAAAATATAGTGGTATATCGTTCCCGGCAGAAAGAATTCCTATAATTACGGCAAAATACCGGCCAACAATAAATTTCAATTTTCTTCTACGATTACGGGCTCCGTACTTAATTTACCTAAACTTCTAGGTAACGATTTGACTTAAAGCTGAAAGCTTGGATACCTATTAACAAGTTTCCAACAAAAAAGTGTTTCCTATAATCATATACAATAGTATATGTAACAGTTGCGCTCAGTCGTGCCATGTGTCACACGGTACGCACTATTAAGGCGTTTACCTCGGACCACAATGGCTCTACCTTAATCAACGTAATTGGTGTTCTTCCTTGCGTAATCAACAGTTCACCGTTGATCGTTGAAACTTTTCTACCTACATAAAGCTACATAATGGACGTTCACATACATCTAAATAAGTTAAAAAAGGGACATCTACTAATTTTTACACTTTGCTAATGAAAGGCAAATAAATAAGTTTTTTTTAATATATATATATATATATCATATATAGAATAGTTAAAGTGTGGAGTTCTTTCTTCACGCAATATTAAGCAATATAATTACAGCTGTATTTAAGTATACGTTGCATAGGTCCATAGCAAATACGAATTCCTCGTACCATATTATGAGAAAAGAAAGTCTACACAAAAAAATGCATTGTGACATTATTAAACTAGCTAATTTTTTAAAGTCCTCCTAATATGTCGACTTTCGGCGTTTCGATTCAATCGATATCCGTGCATATCATTATGTTAAATAAAATCGACACGTTAAATTCCAATTCGATCTAAGCGTGTACCTTTTGTTTGTAAAGATTGGATATTAAAATTTCCAGAAGTATATTATGTTAAATTACAACACCTCACAGAGGCTTTTGAATGGGATAGACCACGCTAACCCTTTCACCGCTCTCGGAGCGTTGTTCAATTTCTTTTTTTATTATGACATAGGACCCTGTACCTAATACCATAAATATAAACATTCTAATTCACTGGTTCAGCCTTTCAATTTCGAGACGCAGGCAGTGAAAGGGTTAGATATATTCTAATTCTGCGACTGTGCCTTTTTTCCACCGCGTGGTTTAATGCTTTCTGAAATTTGCCACATCGCCTCCTCACAGAGGAAATCACTAAAGTTGTTAAAGAACGTTATTATACGTTCATGCTTCTTGAAGGAGTATGTCCTGTAAAAGATGTAATTGCCGGAACATGGTTGCAATAATCGATACCCTTTCGACAAAGAATGTTAAACTTACCCTTTTTTGAACCTTTTCATATTTTCAACGATATTGAACTGCTGCCATCGTTTTGAGAAATTTATTGTGCCATCCGGTAATAAATCACTATTTCCAATGTGAACGAACGTAAGATCTTGTAGTACAAGTCCACTAAAGTGAAGTAGAAAACGTTAAAAGAATTGTACGATTTCCGAAAATCACAGTTCTGAAATGTATATAAAAATCGGGGAATAATCTCCTTACATGTAAGGAATGCATGGTGGTTGCGTTTCTGCAAGAGCTTGACGATATGCTCGAAAACTGCTCGAACTATCAATGAGAGCACAATACTCCTTTAAACCTTCCGTAATATGTTTCTGCCATTCCAGCCTTCTAATAGGCGCACTGTCTAATGCGGAAAGTAAGGCCAAGTAACTGTTGAAATTATTAATCTTCCTAAGATGCTTCATTATTTTGATAAATTTCACCACATATTTTTCTCTGTCTTTCGCTTCGTTTTCTAATCTATGCTCTAATATCCTCGATCTAGCCCAGTAGGACATTTTGTTGAAATGCTCCGTAAATCTAGTCAGATTTGGACTTCGTTCCTCATTTTGTTCTTGTGCCCAGATCAAAACTTCGGGAATCTCGATTTTCATAAAAAGATCAGCATCTAGCAACGTCATTTGTTCCGCTATTTGTTCACTTTTAAAATCTAGAAGGGAAGCTTGTTTCGTTGTTACGCTCAAGGTTGATAAGATTGGTTGTGTTGATTGTAACTGTTTCGCCGCATGTTTCTCAAGAATCTTAACTCTCAGAGCTTTTGCCATGGTAAGATCGCCGCTACAGACTAATTGTTGCACGAACTCCATTAATGTTTGTAACAAAACATGGTCCAGATCCGACATTCTAGATATGTTTTGCATATTGTTACTATGTATAATCATCAATGAAATTGATTTATGTCATAAATCATATCGAAATCTATATTCAACTTACGTCAAATCACTAACGACTCTGACTAATAAAGAAAACGCTTCACGAGCTGCTCTTTGTTTAACGACATCCGGAGAGCAAGAAAACCGTTGATGGCGTCTATGTAACTTCTGTATGAGTTCTAATGGCTGCATGAATGTTCTATAAGTAGTTAGGAATGCTTCCTGATACAGAAAATCTATAAAAACAAGGGACAGATTCAGTAATAAGTGTGTATTATTAATATTCAATGTTTATGAATACTGAACTGACCTGACTCTTTTTCATCTATAAAGCATGAAAAAGGACAATGAACATGAGAATTGGCAACATAGTATTTAATAAAACTTAACTTTTATGTTGTAACCCTTTGAACTTGGAGGCGATTCTCAGTCGGCACTCAGTGTATCGCAGCAACTCGAATGGTGACTGAGAGGCGACATTAAGAATTTTTCTCCAGTTATATTTTATTATCAAACGTTAAATCACTGGCAACTCGAGTCAAGTTTAATGTCGCCTCTCAAGTGCAAAGGGTTAAACATTTGTAACATTTCTGTATGTTATATATTAAGGATTTCAAAGCTTACCGTGTTTATTCGCCTTGGTAGCATGAATTAACAGTGCATCTGGATGCCCCCCGCGGATGTCGGGACCGTCTTCGTCAGGTTTTTTGAGTACCAAATATTTACTAATATCTAATTCATCCAAAATACTATCATCTTGTTCTACATCCCGCAATTCAAGAGTGTTCTCATCAACTGATGCAGATGACAGAGCGTTACTTGCGGGTCTCGAAGATGGCAATATTGTGTCCAAAGTAACATTATTATTCTTAAAACAGAATCGGTTCAAATCGCTAAGAATTAACTTCACTAACTTCAGCAAGGTACAATCTAGTACGATTATATTTACCAGTTTCACTGGAGTAGACGGCGTTGTGTCCTTTTTATCGTTCGCGCAGGCAGAATCTTCTGCTTTTACAGGCGTTGATGTTAGAATGGGATCAGCGTGATGAATGCTTTGCATGCTAATGGTGGGTTTAGGTGAAATTGGTGGCGGTGTTGCATTTGATTTAATGGAACGTGATCTCTTTGGTGGTAATGCTGGCGGTAGACTAGAATTATTTGTTACTTCCATCAATGCTGGTGTCATAGTAATGGAGGTACTGAAAGAAGAGTATGCGTTCTTTTGTCGTTCCCAGATTTTAAGGGCTCGAAAGTCTATATTGAATTGTATTCAAAAGCATACTTTGATGAATCATGTAATGTTTTCATAGTATGAGCCATAAAAGAACACGACTGCGTTGTTGTAAGGGCAATCTCATGTTGCTGCCATTCTGCCTGCATGGTATTATAAGCTGCCACAGAATGGCGTGTGCCGAGACCCGAAATGAAATCATTGTTACTGTGCGAACAATTTCCAAACATCTCCATGTAGGCCATGACTGAAATAGACATAATTATATTCGTGCAGTCTCGATCACATATAAAGATATTTGATTATATCCTAGAATATTACAAAAGTAAAGAAAAATATGAGATCTTCGTGATATATGATACATATACGTGTATATTATAAGAGATACAAGCATGATATGCCGCGATAAAATATTAAAGCGCATTTTTTGTGGAGCGAGTAAAAACAATGATGCACAAGCAAACATTTTTTACTACTATTCCAAATTCTGAGTGTGGCTAATGAAAGAACTCACGGAAGTAAGAATGAAATCTGTTAAATGGCATATCTATAATACGGTTCATATCCAATATGGAAGAAGTTATATAATTGGTAAACACTCCAGGAGACTTTATAATTATCATGGATACGAAAAATAGGTCGAAATTTGGTTTGGTAGTCGGGGGAACTGAACTGTTAATTGTCCATTGACAAGAAAACATTAATGACATAATGTTGACACTTAAGTGCAATCGTGTAATATTAATGCAGTTTAGTAGATAAATTTATTAATTCATGTTATCGTCTGAATCATAGGTGGAAAAATGGTTAAGATATTTTAAGCAAAAAATGAAAAGCTATGTCAGTATGTTAATATTGGGGATAGTTATTGTAGCATTCTGCTGTTGTCACATGTATGATGTAGTTAGGGTAACACTTATGTTCATATTCATTCCCCGTTTGATCTTATATCAGAAATTTAAATAAAAATGTAAGCAATGGAGAAGCTGCAAGTATTAATTAAAAACCCAAGCTAAACGTTAAATAGTATTACGTTCGCAACGAGATCTGTAAAATAAAATGAATATAACAGTAAACATGCCGCACAAAGCTCGGACTGAAAAATCGTGTATAAATGCGTGAAACGAAGGACTTTGACTTAGCGTGAAAGTGTTTGCTGAGGGGTAGCTGATTTATGTGGGCAGGATCCCACTTACCAGAATATGCCACTGATTGGAACACTGGGGGATACAAAACATTGCATCAGTTTTAGCCTACTATGAGAAAGAAATTGTTGGAGGTCCTAATCTAATTTAATCTAGATCATTTCTATGTAAATCTTCTAGGAAATCTTTAATTTGGCAAGACCACCGGCTTTATTAAAACAAAATCTAATGTATTAAGCAGGATGTCGATTGCGTAGTTTGTAAAATTTTAATAACTCACAAACGGCAGTCTGTTAAAATGCCTAGAGTATTATAGCAATTACAGTAGGCACCAAAGTATAAGATCTACCACCTGTTTACTTTATTATTACTGTATTTGTAAATCGGGGTTTAACTTACTATGACGTTTTTTAAGTGGAAGTGGCGGGGGTTTACTGGCATCAGGACTATCTCCATTACTAGTATGTAAACTACAGGTTGATAAATGCTCATTCTCAGGCACATTATCGTATTGAGATGGTTGACGTTCTTTTCTTCGTTTTGATCGCTTTTCTGGCAGAGCTGGTGGTATTCCATTAGCGTCGGATGTGGATATTGATTCCATTTCCTGCGCATAGAATTATTGAAAATTGCATTTAACGTATGATAACCATAGTGGTTTAATATGTATTGCATTACATTACATTGAAAATTCATCCCAAGCAAAACAAAATAAAAGAATTGAAAGTAAAGCACGTTCTCGTTTATAACAATAATTTAAATGCGAAACAGAAAAGGAAATAAACACAACATTCAATACCCACATTTACCAGTTTTTCTAAAACAGCTGGATCTCCGCTTCCGGATATATTTGTGGCACTGATTGTACTTTTTGAACTAGTCATTGTTCTCTGCGTAAATATCGAACCATTGCTGTCCGCGGATAACTTCGTTTGAGAGAAGGATTGTTGTTGCGAATTAAAGGACTGGGAATTATAGCTAATACTGCTCTGTTGAGATGATCTCTTGGACGTTATACTGGAAGCAGTATAACTCTGTGAAGAACTTCGTTGTGAATGCATTGATACAAATCCAGATTCCTGTGTCTGGGTGGATAATCGTTCCATTTTTCCTTCTATTCCTAGAACAGCCCAATTGTTGTACAATTAGACATGGACTGCACTATGAGAATATCGGATTTGCACTATCGGATTTTCGATAATTATCGATCAATTTTAAACGATTAACTTCATTTTCTTACGGAAGAAGGTTTTTAAGGTCTCCCAGTTCCAATTACTTTTATGTGCCATAACGTATTTTATTATTTTGTACGACTATAATACGTGACGGAGAAGAGGAATTCCGTTTCTGATCTAACTCGAATGAACATCTATACTATACTGTTTATTCATACGATCAGAAGGTCTAACGCCTACGCTACTTGCTCCACTAGCTATTTGAGGGATTCTTGCGCAATTTGAGCTCTCACACTTTTCTTCACTTTTATAATCACCAAGATCACGGCCTTGATTTTAGTTTCGTATTTATTACGACTAAGAAAACGAATTTTCTATGTATGAAAATTGCTCACCAGTAAATGGATTAAGCATTTCCTGAGGCGTTTGACCCAATAACATGGTGCTCGGTATACTGGACTCGGAGCTATCCCAGCAACTACAGTTCGACGAACCATTAACTTGCATGCCTATAAAAAAAAACAAAAAAAATATTCGTATAAAATAGTAAATTTAGTTGAACCTTGTTCAATTGTTGACTAACAGAAATCATGTATTATAAATCTTCGCATATCTTCTCATACAACTTTTAAAATATCCTAAGAATTTCTACTGTGATCTCCGCTCAAAGAATTCTATTGTGAGACTAGTTTGGTGATCAAGTGAAGCAGAATCGCGAACTGATTCGCTGACTAAGCGGTACTTCTACTTTACTCTTCTTGACACATATGGAAATGTACTTATACAATTCTTTCATTGCCTTTCTAAGAATAGTTCACTTATACTAGTGCAAAGATCGCTGATATTCCCATAATGGCAGTCTTTTTATAAATGTCAACGGTTTAAATGAATAGTAATACAGAAAAAGAGTATGATACGTGAAGCTGTACCTTGTATAGTAGCCATAAGGCTGAGATCCATACTGTCGTTTAGAGACTCGTCATTTGGTCCCATTATCGCTCGTATTTCATCCTCATCGCGGGAATGATTTAGAGCCGAATCTAAACTACCAGCCGACGCGCTTAAAAGAGAGGACGAATCCTCTGGAGATCGACTTCGAAGGGAAACTCTATCAAGACTAGATGCTAAAAGACCATCAGACTCATCGAGTAACTGTTGGGCCCGAGTTCGCCTTTTCGGAGGCAAGGGTGGTGGTGTTCCCGAAGAACTATTTTCTTCCGATAAACACACATTCGTTCTGCAATATTTATAATATCGTTTAACATTATCATCAGGATATATTTGTATAATAACCTCATATTGAATAACGGTAATCCACTGATATACCTCTCAGGAAGTGGTGGTTTTGGGGGCGGACTAGAATCCCTTAAGATCGACTCTGAACTATGCGAACTACGGACCAAACTAGTGTTCGCAGCAGTTTGCTCCAAAATTTGTCTTTCCCTCGGAGTCAATGGTATGTCGGGTAAGGAATTTCTTTGTGGAGTCAATTCCGATCCGTAACTCGATGTTCTAAGTTGATTTACAAAACCGATATTTACACATTGTTTATAAACCATGAAGTCACGTAACTACTATAAGATGAGAGTAATACCTATTGTTCGTAGTAACGACCGTAGGTTTCTGCCTATTCGCGATCTTTTCCTGCGCCAAAGCTACCAAATTCTTAACCGCATCTTCAACTAATCCTTTCACATGCGTTACATTCTCACTATCTAATGCAGAAGACTGATCACCGTGCAGCAATACATCATCGCAGAGTTTCAACAATTGCGCTAGCGCTTGGTAGACTTGATTTGTGGCTGATCCCAAAGTAGAACTACACAAATATTCAAAGATTTCTAAATACAAGTTACAAGTACACAAAGCTTAGACAGAATTGCAAAATAATCCCTAAAGCTTTATAACAATGTTATTCAACACGTTCGCTACCAGCGTCACATTACACCTCCGTGCATAAGTCATGGGACACTTAAATCGTACAGATTTTCGACTTCTGTTGGCGTAGACTTCGAACTTTGTCAGTCTATCCTTGTAGAAAACAGCGAAACAAAGTAGAAATGCTGCAATGGATGTAAGGGGATTCAGAGTAGACAATTTTGGATTGAGAAAAGCTGTTATAAACAAACGAATTGAAGTTCAAAGTTTACAGCAAGAAAAGGCGAAAATCTGTGTACGATGACCACATCAATCTCTAAATTTCAACATCATCAAGTAGTTAGGGGAACTATAAATATAAATGGGTGTGATATAACTACAAATAAGTATTTTTTAAACAATACCCTACATCAGAAAAAGTCAATGAACATATTTGCAACGATCTTTGGCAGAAATACAGGAAGAAACATAACAAAATCACTGTAAGACTGCCAAATTTAATAATCGCTATCATCGGAGAACGGGAAGCGTATATTAAAATTGAAATTTTAAAACTTTCTATACATATTTTCCAACATTTTTGAATACCTAGAAGTTGTATTTAGTGTAAGGAATCAGCAGATAATCGTTTGGTTTAATATTTCGAATGTTAAATAACACTAATTTAAGGAAGTGTCCCATGACTTATTCGCAAGAGTATGTGTGTCGGTAGCAGGTTTTCATTTATTGTTAAAATAAATAATAACGCTGCCTATCGCATAGGCCAGCGTCATATATTTGTAACACATTTAAAAAACTAGATTTTATTTCCCATTCAGAAATCCAAAGAGTAAATCATTGGCTGTGCTGGGAATTTCTTGTCTTCGGTGTGATAGCGAACGTGTTAATAATCTTCTTACTATCTCAGTTCTAAAGGATTGTCAGGATATAAACCAAAATATTGAAGTCTATATTTCCGTAAGACGATGCGTCACGTAATCACCTATTCTCATAAAGCAGATAGGACTTTAGCACGGTATGTATCGTAGTGACAGTATCGAGGACGATAGTGCCATTCCCCGGCAGCATCTCAAGCTTCTTCTTCGACACGACGTCCCTGAAATGGAGCAGTGCCAGCTGCACCTGTCGTACATGGATGTGAAGGTCTCGAAGAGGATTCTTGTCGAGGGTGGCTGTGTTATCGGTGCACCCGGGTGCGCTCTTATCACGTGGCGTACGTGGTGAGGAGGGTGAGGCTGCTCTAGTGGCAGCCCCACTACCTCCTCCGCCACTACCGCTACCAGGAGAACGCATGTGGGAGAGCTTCTCCAGGAAGTCCTCCTTGAAGGAGCGCGCACGACGCGCTAATTTACCGCCGCGCGCCTTCCCGCCGGAGCGCTCCTCGCCTTCTGAAACAACCAAATCATTCCTGATTACTTATCGTCTCATCAACAGTACAACATTGTGAAACATATACAAATTCATTCAAAAGTGATATAACAAACGATCGTTGACCCCTGATATAGTATCGACTGTATTGCGATCTCAGTTGATTAACCCTTTCGTCCTGAATGGTACAGATACATATGAATCACGAATATTTCGGTACCACCGGGTTTAGATACTAATTTTTTATCTGACACATGTTATTATATATTAATTATATTATGTATTATATTAATACTTGTATTCAGGGACAAAGGGGTTAAGCAACTTCATACTATGTGAATATTAATGCGAGGAAATTAATTATTATTGTTATTTAATTGTTATTATAAGTCTGTTGGTGCGTGGATTTTATTAAGTGATGGTAATTGGCAAACAAGGGGTATCGAAGATACTTATTGGCAAAGATGAGCCAAATGTATTTTATTATAATCGTCATTATGATCCTGGAAACTTTTCGGGGGTAAGATACTCCAGAGTCATCTACTTGAATTAATCAGTTGGTAAAATCCTCTTAAGTAAACTTCGACAATGAATAATATCGGATGCATTTTTCATCAGCAATGTTTGCCGATGTATCGTTGAAGTACTTCAGCATCGGAAGTACTTCAGCATTGAAATATTTTCTATTCCATTCCTGTGTCGACGGTACTCGGCCATTGAAATATTTTCCACGTTATTGGTACACTGATATTACTACCCTGCCTATAACTTCCCCGTTGCGTAACAATGGTTTGCAGAGAAACATTTTTAAATATTTACTTCCTTCCTATGAATTCGTACTACGATATACAACATTCGCAAAACATTTCCAATTACTGTACGAATACTTCAGTTGTACGAGAAATAACATATTAAACGCAACATTCAAATCGTTCTAATTATTTCAATACTTATCTTGTAAATAATACAATATTTTATGTTTTGATAATTGCTACTTAGAATTATATTTTGAAATTATCCTGAATATTATTCCGACATTATTCTAAAGTTTTATTGTGAAAACACTATAAATATGTATCTTAATGATATTATGCAGAATTAATCTGTTCTTTACTATTTCTTCAATAATTAAGATAATTTATATATTAAATATTATATTAGAAGTATATTAACCCCTTGACATACAATGACGTCGGGGGATACGTCCCTTGTGTACCATGTCAGTGTAAACATCGACGTCTCTGAGACGGCAAGAACTTCAAGCTTATTTAAATTCGCTTTTCGTGCGCCCAGAAATCAATTATATATTATTATTATTAAATTATTCTTTCATTTGTTATTGAATTATACTTCTTAATATTGTCTTACGATATTCAGCAATGTAAATGTTCTACCTTTTCTGTAAAGTTTATATAACGGTGAAATTGAGATATATTAAACAACATTTCTTAAACACATCGAGTTTCATTCTATTTGTATGTCAAAGGTTTAAGTTATTCAAGTATCATATATATTTTTGTCCAGCAATCATTCTGAATTAAATCAAGCTCAATGAATGATCAGATTTAATTGACAACTGAAATACCTGTTTGAAGTAAACCAGAACTTCTTTACCCGCCTAGTTTATTGTTTATTTCGCGATACATAAAATATAATAGCAGTCACGTTTGATGTACCCCTCCCATAATATGCGTAGACGCAAGCAACCGGCCCGATTGCGTGCGGTTGGTAAATCAAGTTCTATTCACGAATTCGGATTGAAACCTCAATCAGACATGATTTGCGCCAAAGGCACCGGTACGATCGTTCGACAGAGATAATAGGGAGAGGGGGTGAGGAGAGCAGAGGAGAATGAGAGTACCGTGGGAGGAGAGTACCGAGAGTACGCAAACGTCGAGATGCAAATTACCGTGATTGACTGGATTCACAGAACACGTTCGATTCCCATGCGTTGTCTATAGGAAAAGTGCACGGTAGACGTTTGGTATGGTAAACGCAGTTATTTACAAAGCAGTCACTAGAAAACGACTTCGGTACACCCTAGTCCTTTTGATCAACAAAATCTTCTATTTATTGTCAACACCCCTTTCAACATCCTTATCACAGGATCAATAGCAGTTTTGCATATCAATCGGAATTGTAAATATATTTATTTTATCGGGCACAGTTAAGAAGTGACTTAGACCACTTTCATAATCAACGGCATAAACATATATTCCCTCATCACGCAAATTCTATCGTTATATACTGCACACGCGAATGACAAATTAGGAAACCGTTTCTCCTTCGTTATCAAAAGACTTTTTTTTATGATCGTGTCCCGTAAAGTTTATGCAATGCATGCTTTCACGTGAACATGAATATTCAGTATTTTCCGTGTATCCACGTAAATTACATGCCATGTTAATATTCAAAATTCCCAGCGTAATATATTAATGAAAGTATCGCGAGTGAATCGAAGTACTAATGCGAAAGAGAACATTATTTTATCTATTTATAATCGATTTGAATACTGATTAGGTGATAAAGTCCAGCTTAGCAAGCTTCATCAAAGTGCCACAGATGTACTCTATTAATTAATATAAATCAAGGAGCTTCCGAGAATCCACAAATATTATATTAAAAGTACCTGCAACATTATAAATAATAAAATCTTCAAACACCATACTTCCACATAAAGCACAAGGGGTCTTGACCCCTATATAAATAAAGTCTAGAATAATGTAAAACCGTTAAACTGTAATCATTCCCCATTAATCAACAGGAACTCGCCAATAATCAATAATCGATTCCTGCGGTTTACATAAATTCCGCAATCAATCAGCGGATTCCCTACTTTAACAAATAACACGGCATTACAGGGGGAGGGCGGACTTTGGCACGGTAGATAATACGGTGGTCGCGGAAACGTGATCGAGCTCGATCGGAATTTCGAACAGGTGAATTCTGCCTCGAACGAAGGGGCACCGCCGGTTGGTGCTCTTCGTGTTTGATGGCCAGTGAGATGGTTCTATGGTGTGTTGGATGAATAGCATTGCCAGAATGGTGCGTGCGTGCGTCGCATCAATATATGTATGCTTGTATACGTGTTTTCTATACAAGGAAGTCGATGATTGTATGTGTAATGGCGGTGAGGAGCTTTCATGGTGATGAATGGTTGGTAGCAGCGCGATTAAAGGGACATACGCGGAAAGTTATCGCCGTCAGCGCATTCTCGAGCACGCTGCACTGCCACGATAACGATGAAAAGACGACGTAATATACTTCCCATACCGATATCCGCCACCGGCTGTAGAAGACAGGAACACATTTCTGCTTAATGAAGACCAGACTCAATAGCTTCTGTTATTAATTTTCACATATCACGCAGATAACGTGATCCAACCCACTGATAATATTCCAGCTACTAGAAAAGTCTCTGACAATAGAATCTATGGGGATGCACCCATCAATTCAACCAGCAAACAAACGAATATATACACCGCATGGAGGACATGCGAGTGTTGCACGTTTTAATTATGATTTTTATAATTGCAATGTGAAAATATGAAATGCATGTTACGATTGCACTGATGAGATTCTAGGTTATTTGATGGCACCGGGAAATATATTAATTTGCACAATGGATTTATTAATTTGAACGAGAATTTCGAATTGAATATCAACAAAGTTTTCGCTCGGTGATATTGATGTTGACTCTGCATTCGTGGAAAATGTGAACGGTTAACAATTGCGTGAAATGTATTCATGTTTCTCTGTGGTGCTGTACTTTGTAACAAACTCCAATCTGTAAATGGATATTGTATTTATTGATTATTGTAATGATGTGATAGATGGAATACCATTTAGGGGAAGATTGTAAGAAATTGATATCTAATAAAGGCTTATCTTTGACACGATATTTTGTATTTACCTCAAATCTACTCGAAAATTAGGATGCGTGCTGTGAGCATCTTATGAATTGGTGCGTCATCAACACTATTTAAAGTCGAGTCTAATATATCGCTAATGTTCAGAACATTTATAATGTTTTTCACGTTACGATAACGATGTAAATTAACTAATATCTCGTCGTAATATAATACGAAAATATGCATATAATTCTGTAAAGTTTGAAAAATGTCGCGCGAATTAATAACCCCCTAGCGGTATCTTATCAATGATCAGTGAATGAATCACAGTCAACGAAATTGAAATCAATTTTTAATGGAAATTAATGCTCGACTATTATGACTCGGTCTCTTGAATTACAAGCGATTTGTATTCGAAAGGTGGACTTTTGTTCGCGGAATGAATAGCGCGTGCACCGTTGAATTCAATCCAGAACGAGAATTAATGCAGGGGCTTTACGGTTAGATTCTAGTGAATTATAATTTGCTCCTCTAAACCACCGACGAACTTTGCGTCAGGACTGATAGGTTTAGTTTGTGAAATTAATTTTCGGCAATGCCACTGTTCGAGATCAATCGTAGAATTTCAACAAGGATCAAAGCCGATTGAGATTTATTCGATGCAAGACCTCGGTAAACATTGTTAATTAAAAATAGTTTCAACAGGATACCGCAATAATTTTCTCTGAGAGACTCGTACCTGTGAAGTACATCCAATCAATTTGATTGAATCGATTTTACCGGAAGCCTTCCGTCTGATTCCAACTATTTTCCTTTGAACAATCATTCCAGTAATTCATTCTAGTAAAACATGTGCATATAACAAGTTTTAACAATATATTTCTATTTACTGATTCACTTCCGCTTGTAATTAAAACAAGCTGAAATTACTACTGTTTCATAACTTCGCATATGTTTAGATATGCAATTAAAAGTAAATAATGTCAGCCTGGTTAGTAATTAACTCTGTGATTAATAATAAAAAGCACACCAAACAAGGATAAAGTTCGAGTATCCAAAGTGGAAACTGATGTAGGCAGCGAGGGAAAATCTCCATTTCGCTGATGCGTAATGCACATTAATTAACAATTACAATGGCAAATGATGTCCGCGTAGAGGTTAATGGGGCTGAGATTTGCGATTTGCACTATATTACTATGGATGGTAAACAACGACAACTCGGCTTAATTGTTTTATGGAAATCTCCGACATTTACATAACTACTGGTAGTCTCTTTGTCCATGGTTTTCATCCCCGGGAGAATCGGCCGGTTGTCGATCGTGTTGTATGTCAAAGTGGAAGCGAGAATTCCGCACGACTTAACCGTGTGATTTCGTTGATTTTTTGAGGGGTTCGCGGGTTCACGGGGACTTCATGGTAAACCTGTTAAGCCGCCGCTTCAAAATTCAGGAGAGCACTTTTATTCCGTTAAAAATGAGAGATGCGGGAAGCACGTTCGTCGCGGTCCTCTCGTTGAACCGTTGATTACGCGCAAACGGTTCGTTAGAGGCCTTAATGACACGTCTTGTGACAAGATTTCAATAGGCCAGACAGAATCGAAGATAACAAAGATGCGGGATACAATCCCTTTTGTATCCAAGTACTTTATACCGACACCGTATATAATTACGCTTGATGCACTTCTCTATCGTAGATTAAAATCGTGAACAGTTATCCATGTAAAAATATAGGATATTCCGATGTTCTTTTAACAATGGAACTATCAAAGCAATCAAAGGCAGGAGTTTGGGTTATTTTTCCCCTAGATACCAAACCCGACAGACGACTGGGTCTGGGTTAGGTAACTGTTGAGTCTGTTACGTCTTAAGGTCAGGTTAGTTAATACTGGTGCTGCGAAAGTAATCAAAGTCAGGAGTCTGGAATTTTAACTAGAATTATTAGAGCATACACTACGCGGCAGTGTTTGTGATTTTATATACCTTTGTTTTATGTACGTAACGCGTATAATCGAATCCATTAATTAACTTGCACCCTTTAGCCATAATTGACATATAAATAAATGTGTAAACATAATCTTAACAATAATTATTTAGTTCACATTGCAGATAATACTGCATTTCATAATTTGGTATCTAATTTCAATACAACATTGCTGTACAACAATAATTCCATATGATTCGCAAAGCTGTTTATATTCTATTATTATCATGCCAGTTGAAAAATATTTCTTAATAAAATCATATTACTTGATTGTCAGTTTACGAACCTGATAAAATAAATGTGATATTATTCACTTTAGATGAGAGAATATCAAATCAATTTTCGTAGGGCTATCAAGCCGGCGAGTACAATGAAGGATTGCCACTATGATGAGAAAAGAAAATCCTTCATCCGCGGGAAAATGAATATTGCTCAACGACCAAAGGAAAATTGATATTAAGTATCTAATAAGACTGGTGGCATTAAAGGATTTGCCGATGACGAGAGACACGCCCAGCCATAGAGACTTCGGCTTGGCAAAACTAATAATCGTACTACCCTCTTCAAAATTGATTATCCTTAGTCCTGTGGCTTCGTTAATGATAGAGCCGCTATGAACTAATGGATTTCGGATTACCGACGGCTAAAGTGTGATTGCGAAGTCCGAATACATGGACATTTCAGTACTCTTGTTACTTAACACTTTACCGACCGAATTGGAAGATCTCCCCACTTTGCAGTATGTCGCTGCATGACTAATCTCGAAGATCTCCCTATTTCGTCTTCAAATACTACATTTTACAGTACATTTTAACTTTTATACATTTCGTGTAAGCTATATTAGATGTAAGATAACATTTATTTCTTTAGTTGAAGTTGCTTCTATGCTTTACGGATACTTAAACTTAAGAATTGATACTACAGCTCGTACCATTCCATTCCCAATGGTTTTCCTAGTACTGCCATAACAACTACGAAAGAGTTTCCTAGATTGACTGAAATTGCAGTCAACAAAAATCGTCCTTATCACGTTGAACACCCTTATTAACCCTGTTAACCGCCGATGACAATATTACTAAAACTCGAATCAAATATATTACTAATATTCGCAAACTTTCAATGTTGTTAACGTTACGATAACGGTGTAAAGTAAGTGATATATCGTAGAGCGCTTAAACGGTTTCCATTTAGACGTTATATACACGTTACGAAGAGACGTATCAGGAGATACGTTATAACACAGATTTTATCCCGGCATTCAAAGTGTTAATATTGCGATAAATGCGCTGGTATTACACAACACACTTAGGATCTCGTGTGTACACTGCAAAGATGATAATGAAACGAGCTACGCAGAAGAGAATGTTTTTTACCGAAACGATACATCTGCGAGAAGAAAAAAACGTTTCTTCTGTACGGATACTTGGGATGCGCGTATCGCGAGTACGTGACGTGCAAAGGGAAACGTATGTGTGACACGAGACGCCATGGTTATCGCGGTTTGTGGTTATCGGATATTCGCGTAGCTTGATTTTCCAGTGAACCCTGTCTAATACCTAATGCGGATTTTCCGGGTATTCGGCTGAATCGAGTAAACCCGAATCATCCTAGTTCCAGCAAAACGCTCTATTAATCAATCACACTCCACGCTTTCTACTCCGTTATCAATGGATTCAATACTATTCGGGATATTCGAGGATTTATACTAATAACGCGGACCAGTGATTTTTTCACATGCCGTATCCCTCGTTCGATGCACTACCTAACGAATCGACAATTTCAATCTGGATAGTTACGAATTGTAGACGAGGGTGCATTGTTTCGCAAACTTTCAAGTTACAGTATGAAATAAATGTTTGGATCAATCAATTTTGAAAGTCTAGATATTAACCGGAATTGTAAGTATATTGATTTTAAAGAGCATATATAACAAGTGACTTACAATTACACTATTTTACATAGTTTTTCGAATGATATAACTCTCATAATTCATAATAACTTGGATAATTAGCGGCGCATATATTATGATAATGCAAATATATTATAATTGATATAAGAAATCACCTCTTACAACAAATACAATATGTTTTCCATGCTACGGTATCACCAGTGACGACGTAAACTTTATCTCGTAGGACTTATCTGCACGTACGAGGACGTATTCCCCGGGTTTATCAATGAAACTACTGCGAGAATCTATCTAAACCAAACAAGATACCTTATGTTAGTAGATTCGCATATTTTTCGACGGTTATATCATACACAATGCCAGGGTTTACGTATGATTGAAAGGGTTGAACACGTAGAATGTATTCACGTGCCTCAAGCAAATAATTCGTTAATTTTCCGGTACACGCATCTCCCGAAGGCACGGTAGCCCGTTTGTATGAACGCATTCCGTGACACGATCTGCCCCGAAATAACCGGAAGGTTGTTGCACCGCCCTGTAATATACGGACTATGCATCGTTCAGTCTCCAAAAACCCGGCAGACACGGCATTCAAAATTGTCTTTCACTATGCCAACTTCTCTCGTTCATAGTTTTAATGTTTTCAAAAATAGCGAGGTCGAAAAAATTGCTTGAATAGTTGTTGTAATTTCGTAACGACGAAAAAGAAAGAATTAGTTACATGCATAATAAAAATGTAAGCTCTATTATAAGATATTATAATGGATGCCAGGAGAAATTACTAATTTGCATACATTAACCGTGTTAGTACCTTACCATTTTTGTATGTACTATCTGGAAGTACTTTTTAAAGATATTTATTAATATTTATATATTTTGTTTAAAGATAAGGTTTGGAGATTTTTTAATCTCAAAGCTTTTTTGAAAAGCAGGAATATCGGCTCAAGGTAGTTCTGGCGAAAACCACAGAACCGATATTTCAACTTTTGAGTATTAAAAGAGTTAAGTAGACACATTCTCAGGAATAATAATGCATAAGTATAATTATTAATATTGTGACATATTGTCATACATCAGTATAGTTGATGCAAATTCTTCCTCTTCTTTCCACAAGGAATTACTTCTAAAAAGTAGAAGTTTACTGGTACATAGATTGTCGTTTAATACGAAGGAAGTTTAAAACGAATCAGACATAAAGCTTGTACATAATCCTTAAGCCGCGAAGAACAACGTCGCGGTTTATGAAGAAGCGTAGCTGAGCTTAAAGAGCTTTTGAAATAGCTTAAACGCCGAAAGAGGATTATTCCAAGATGGTGGCTTCGGACAACGAACTAAATTTAGTAAGCGAGGCCGAAACCAAGCAGCCAAAATACGATGAAACTTCGTGAACCGCTTGGGCGGAGACCAAAACTCTCCTCAGGTTGGAGACAATCAGACTACATGATGGTTGCGTGGGTGTAACAGGACTGCATTATGTTCCGGTGCAGAAACGGAATAATAATGTAATGTTATCGCTTCGTCCTTTCTCTCAAATTTACGATAGATTTGACCACAATATAATGCATTCTGTATCTCTAAAATAAAAGTATCAAGTCTGAAACAATGCGCTGTGGTATATTCACCTAATTTATTTAAAAATGACAGACAAGTCATTTTTACCCCTTTGCTAGTTCTAGTGTACACATTATGACACCTACAAATTTACATAATCGGCCAGTGTACATGGAAATCTGAATTTCGAGTATAAACGCATTTTCAATCTCGATAATATACTTGTTTGGAGTTTTCGGAAGAAATGCGTATGATATAAAAATACGATGAAAACGTATAGGTGGTCTATCTCTAGCAATGAGACCATTTGGTGCATTTGGCTCGCAGCGATGCAATTACAGGGCTTTAATGTTCACGGAATACCACGAACCGTTTCCAGCTGGGAATTTCATGGTTCGATGGTGATATTAGTGAGTACGGGTTCGGTAACAGGGGGTGGAGTAATGTCGTTTTCAGAATTAAGAGGGAGAATCGATGTTACAGCTCGTACCATTCCATTTCCAATGGCTTTCCTAGTACTCTCATAACAACGACAAAAGGCTTGTGGTCCTAGACTTATCGCAATTGCAATCGACATAAATCTTTATCACGTTCAATGCCAAGGTCATCGGTAATCGCCGATAAAGATATTATTTTGAACGTTATCGTAACGTTCAAAATATTGCACATTTGATGAATATTAGGAATACAATATATTTGATTCGAGTTTTAGTAATATTGGCATCGGTGGTCACCGGTGACCACCATGGTGTTCAAAGTGTTAATAATCGCATCAATATTGAAATTTGCCGACCTGTCGCAGGGAAAGATAAGAAATACTCGAAGAAAGAAAAGTTTTTATGGAACGTAGACGAATCCTACTTCGTGAAGTTTAAAGCACGAGCACGGAGTGGAAAGTTTTCCGCTTCGGTCTCGCAGTTATGAGCTCTTCAGAGCGAGCTCATGAGAACACGGCGATGTTTTCAAAATTATTATCCCCCACAGTTACATTTATAAACTGCACTGCCTGGGAAAATTGAATTCCCTACAATACGGAGAGTGTAACACGGTGGAAAAGTAATTTCACAAAAATAACAAAAATGTATTCATGACCCGTGGGATTTAACGGCGAACCGCATAGGTGGTCGTTGCCACGAAATTAATTATGAATACAAAAGACTCTGGTTAATGAAAAAACTAAGGGAGTTAGTGTCAAACGTAAACAAAGGAAGTCTTATTAGATATGAAAAATTAAAATACGAAATAAAATCGGTATCCGATAATTACAGATATTTAGGAACATGTATAGATGCAGGTATAATTCGAGACACATAGGAAATAAATTATGAACATTCGTATTAATCAGCGCTAATTAAAAAGCATATTTCCGCCTGTACCTTTTAAATTCAACGGTATAATAAATTACTTCTAGAGTCCTCTGCGTAATTACGTTAGCCCGCGAAATATACAGCCGAACATGGACGTTTCGCTGCAGCGTACGTTCCTTTTAATGAGATATATAAACTCGAAATATCGTTGTATCCATCATTGGATTTAATGAATCGTAAATGAAGCTTCAACATTAATATAACTTACGCATATATCAGCCTTGATATATGACACGAGAACAACAGTTTACTGGAAACATGAATAAATACAACAACGCAGCTTCCATACTTTCAATAAATACCAAAGAAATAATAATGCGAACCATTTCCAAGTAAAACATTTTTGGAAGCACCGACATTATTGTGGAATTAAACGGAAATCAATGTCACGGGACTGTCCATGTGGTGGGAGTACGGGCCAATGGAATGGAATAGATTTTCAGAGGGAAGGTATACTGTAAGACAAGAGTATCTGCTAATGCTCTTCGGGATGCAAACAGTAGGTCCATTAAGGGCCAAACCGGAGTCCTTACAATGTTTGGAGATAGTTGAAGGAAAATGCTCTCAAACCACATCCAGGTAGGGGGGGATAGGGGGGACAAAACAGGGTCGTTTCTCCCTCGAAACTTTTAAAAGTTTTAAGCTATATCGCTGATTAAATTCTTGTTTCTTTTGAGGATTAAATAAACCTTCCAAAGTACATATTACGTGCGTACTATTATTGTAGAGAAAGTAATACTTTTACAGATGAGCGATTCTAGGATTGTTGCTGCTAAATAAGCGCCGGTTTAATAACAATTATACTATATTGTATATAGTAGAATAAGAATGATAGAGATGAATGTAAGCTATACGGGAAATAAATCAGTATTATAATCAATGTTTTATGTCACGAATTTAACAGAGCGTTGAAGATAACCAGTTACATCTCAGACCGTACTTCCAGTTAATCCAAAGTAACGTTAATCTTCACGGTCATCGTGCCTTACGAAGCAAACAGTGAGTCCATTAAAGGCTAAGTCCACTCATGGCAATATTTAAAACCGGAAAGGGGACGTTCTTGTTAAAAGGAGACACATCTGCACTTAAAACGAAATACATAATAACGAGGCATCTATATTCAATCGGTACTCGGGGAAATCAAATATTCCGCGGTTTAACCGTGGATTCATTTCCCTATATACATTCCTTAATAACTTCCCTTGAATCTTAATGCATCGGCATTCCAAATAGGAATCAGTTCAGTTATAATTTTCACTAATCACTAATTGCATCGTTTCACGATTTTGTACTCACGTTCGATTTTTAATAAAAAATATTTGGTTGTCCGGAAATTTCATGCCGAGGGAGAATAGAATCTACAAGTCTCGTGAGAAATGGAGAAAGGTAAACAAAACGGTGCATATATAACTAAATGAATATATATTGGCATATCAAAATGTTGTCTTTGTATTTTCCTTAAAAATCGGCATCAACTTTCCGAACTACCCAATATATTTAATCCGTAATATATCATACTAATTAGAACCGTCCACAAAAACCATAATTCACAAAGCAACTAAAGCCGACTAAGCTTTATAATATAATCAATTCCGTAATGTCAATATCCACGAGCTTCATAGTTTTAAACCATGTTCATTGACTCCAATGACTCGATCTTCCATTTTCAATATGGCTGCTCAAAGAGTCATCATACACTTGCCTTCTATTAAGATAACGATATAATACCATCAAATAATAATTCCATACTAGCTAATGCAAACAAGAATTCCAGTGGCAAATAATACTGCGCATTTATTATATTTATGGTTAGTGTACCTCGTAAACCGAAAGGAATAAACAGTAAATAGAGGAAAGGTTAGTAGAAGGTGTTAAGCGGTGGGCGTTTAATTCATAATCCACTCTTAATGTGTCAAGTTTAAAAGAAACTGTAAGGATGTCAAGTAACGGTGTACTCGGCTAGGTTCTATAGAGGCAACCGTACGATACTCGTGTCTACCGCTAAACATGCTCTTTTCGCGTGAAAGGCCATTAGAAAAGTGGCTGGCAAAATGCGGACGGGAAGTGCACTCGGCGGAAGTGCGGAAGAACGCCGAGTGGCTTGGTACGTGCCGCGCAGCATCTAGCCACACACATTCATATTTTAGAATCTATATATAACCCGACACAACTCGCGTACATCCAAACGTACACGTACACACGAGGTAGAAAATTATCCTAGAAATATGAGAAGACTAAAATTATTTGCTTAAAAAAAAAGGTACAATTCAATTCGCGACCAGAGAAGGAAGAAATGGCGCTGCTACGCTTCTCACATTTCCCGGAACAAACAGGATACGGCGTTTGGAGAATCGATAACTTCAGCATTTCGCTGCAAGTCAGCGGAAAATCATTTTTATTAACGTCAACGAAATTCTTTCGACGAATGATTATGCTGTCAATTTGATTCTGATGCAATTACTGTAATGGGTTTTGGGGGAACTGTATCAAAGATGGAATTCAATATCGAGATTAAACAATGTTCGATGTTGTATTAGAATTCTTTCCCATTTTTATATTCTATTTCACATATGATCTCATATTTTCTATCTATTTGTAATATTGCATTAATTAGAAACGTTATCCTAAACACTGATATAAACAAACTTTTCTTTATATAGATACTCGGAATTAATTAAAATAATTGTAGTGTGTCAAAGGCTTCTTTAATTTATACCAAAATCGAGTAATAAGGGACTTGGTTTAGTTTTACATAAAGTTTTCGTTATTTTCTCTGGACCTCGGTCGGGATACGCGTAACAAGCTACTTCAGAAAATCGCTTTTCCCCGTAATCAAATAAGACTCTGCAAACAAGAATCCAATTTCCTACTTGGTCCTACAAGTATCCTACGCCCCCCCCCCAAAAACCCCTTCCCGATCCATTCTCTTTTGCGAGTATGCCTCGGAAAAAAACGAACGTAGGGATTTCGGTATGCTAAATCTTGTTCAGTGTTTGCGATCCTATGTAAAGGACGATCGTAAAGAAGATCAATCGTTGGCAACTGGAAATATCTTTTGTACAGACAACATTTGTAATAATAAATTAATGTATATGTATAAAACCGCGTATGTAATCCCTCCTATTTTTAACTGTTTTTGTACACTTATATAATTAAGAAAATATAGAAACCTTATGTGATAATAGAATAGACAAAAATGATAAAAATAGGGAATTGTACAAAAATGTTATTCTACTACTGATCTGATATTTATATGTTTCCCTGTAGAAGAACTGCACTTTGTTGGGATTTATTTGATCAATTTCAAGAGGTATATTTGTTTAGAGTGTACAAGATGTACCGCGAGATAAGTTTAGTTTAACATCCATCCTTATCCGCACCCTTTCGTGTAGCGTTGTGTTTAGAAGGATGTTTTCAGGACAATAAATCGTTTATACATTTATCCACGTGGTAACGATTGACATAATAGTATAACACGTGTGTCAAGCATATGGCGTGACGAGAGGAATGCGAAGGCACACCCGACATAGAAAATTAGATGGAAGCCAGTCGCCGTCAGACAAACTACTGAAAGGTTCACCTTTTAAATAATAAAAATAGTTCTTAGTTTTCTAAAAATATAAACCCGCACCCTCGGAGTTTATTCCTCATTACTTTCCACATTTAACGTATCTCCTTTGTTCTTCATATTTAGTTTCTCATTATATTTGTAATTATGGTCTTCTGCAGAAATATAAAGTGGCAAACTTATATTAATTCCAACTATTTTGTGCACCTTGGAAAAGCCATGAATTAAATAACGAATTTGAATCTCATCTGATTACATTATAAAAAATATTATATCACATAAAATAATACACCAATTAATTAACGTAATTGAAAGCACTTTGCCAGATTCCATGTGATATAAAGTTAACGTTATTTAACGTGGGAATTAAAACTTTACGCATTTCGGGTGAACCTTAATTTGGTCGTCCATTTTATGGCAGAATATGTAGTCATAATTAAAGTCTACGAACCATTCTTTACCTCGTTTCAATAATTAATTATAAAATGAATTTGGAGAAAATGATCGAATACAATATAGGATTTAATGTAAAAAACATCTAATTACGATCTTAAGACAAAAATTACACCGTATATTTCTTAAAAATTATATTTTCTGGCGACAGTTTTCGCCTTCTTCGATCAAACTTAAAATTTCTATAATACAAAAAGTATACAAATCTTGAAAATTCATTGAAGGAAGCGAAAGATTGTCGCCGCAATGTATCACTTTTAATAAATACATAATGTTGTTTTTGATAAGATCGTAAATAGCCGTCTTTCACATCAAATCGTATAATACCCAAAGATATAAAAAAGTTGATAAAACAACGACGTTAAACTCTATAGATTTTATTCTGCAGGTACTTCTACGGATAATTGCAAATTTATGTAAGATCGTCGGATTTAATTAATCATTATTCTTCCATAAGGACAGAGATATATCGAGTGACAATGAGAACGTGAGAGGTTTTATCGCTACGGGACTTATCGTCTCAAAGTAAAGTGGACCTTTATCCTGGGAGGTAATACGATTCCACGACGAAACTTGTGCAAACAGATTAGGTTCTCAGATTTAAGTATAAGAGGCGAAACGAAATTTACAACTCGCCCCTTTGCATTTTACTTGCGAGTTATTCGAATGTCCTCCGGTTATAAAAAAAAGTTTTCGCGTCTAGAAATAACGAGAGCGACATAACCTTAGAAAAATGTCCGCCAGCAAGTTTATTACTGCGAAAGCATTATAACGAAGTGCAAGACGTTGCATATATGACTCAAGATACGTTTGAGTCACGGTAGAAGTAATAAACAAGTCACGTGTAATAAGAATGCGTGTAATATAATAACTTAAGCACCTCGAACATATCATTTCTAAGCAATACAACAATTATATATCCGCAATTTTAAACTTTTTGCAACAGGTTCATGTTCCACTTGCCAATTCCTTTATAAAGTTATTTGAATAACTCACAGGCATGTCACCTAAAATATTCTTTTCATAATCAAGAATGCAATCAGATAACACTGGCGTCTTCGCGGGCAAAAATAAAAGCACGTGCCAAGATAAAGCCACTAATTTACGCGATGTAATGTTACGACTGATAAAAGTTCTCATGGTGTGTCAAGGAATTTCTTTTGTCATTGTGCGCAGGCGTGGAAGTGTGGCACGATTATTCAGTTAATTAAGAATGTAATTTAGAAGATTCGATAATAATCACTAAGTTTTTCATCGTTCTTGAAATACTAGTTTCTCTTCTTCGAAATGGATCAAGGTTTTTGCATACACAATTTAATATTCAAGGCATTTCTTAATATGGGAATACAGTGATATGATATTCAAGTTGATGATCAACTTGGTAAACGACCGTCGAGGCTCGAGGCGATTGAAAATCTTGTCATATTAGCAAGACCAAATGGTGTAAAAATAAAAGTGTTAACGCGCGCGATGACTTAAGCTTGACCTTCGTGTTTCTGCTTATTGAATCGCCCAACCGCCTACTTTCGTACACTTGCAATGATCTCATCTTTGAATTCCATCTACGGTATGTTTTATGGTGAAATATAGAATATCATTCATAAGGTATACTTAAAAGAACATCAACGTCATCATATTACAAATACGACTAAAGTAACAGAAAAATATTCTTCTTTCATAATACTAGCATTTCGTTATTACAGAAATAACATTCATTAACTAATATTTTCATGTTACAGAGATTTATCACCGAGTTATAAAGGTTTTTATATCTCTTTTAATTCAAATTTCGATGTTCACGAAATAGAATACTTTAATTATAGCAAGTAATTAAATATAACTTGCAAAATTGTGTTCGTTAAATTATTATATTTGAAGAAGAAAATGGCGAAATTGGATTTTATCTCTATAACAACGATTTGTTCATTAGATAAACGATGGAATGAAGTACTTAGTGGAAACAGAGATGGACGAAAGATTCTTTTGGTAATGTTTTAAATGATGCACGGTATAAAATAGATGTTCAAACGATCATCTTGGTGATCGTGAACAGTTTATGCATATAAAATCGTCCTTGCAATTATAATGATATCAAGTAGTACGTAATGATAAACGTCAATTTAAATAACTTGATTTACACATCCGTAAGATATACTCCAATGCCTCATTAGATTTTCATCTAACATAGGATTATATCTCTAAAGAACATGTATTCGAAGACATGTAGTGAGATTGTCACGCTATTTCTACGCTATAAAAATGACAGCACGCCCGGAAAATGAGTCACGGCTCGCTTACAGTTTTAGACGGAAAAGCGTTAACGGGATATTCGAATGCCCCGTGATTTATAGTTACGGCATAAAAACACGAAACTTCGAAGCCAGCATGATTGAAATGGCTCTGCGTATGACACTTCTCTTTTAAAGTTATTAATAAATGCTTCTGCGATACTACGTAGCCACGATTGATCCTGGTTTGGACGTCTACTGTTTTAAGCCAGAAATATTATCGAGAATTGTGAATGAATGTTTTTGCCACTCGTTTGCCACATTTGTTTAATTGACGTGTTTCAAAACGGCTTAAAATACGAATGAAATATAAAATGGCAGTAATAGCTAGACAAATATTGATTTAATCCTTTCATTGGTATTAAAGTAATCATTAGATTTACCTTTCTTGCCTAGAAATTTCAGCCCTTTTTGAACGACCAACAATCTTCCCGAAGTCACACTCTTTCTATTCACGTTTCACCCGCGCAAGGCCTTGGAGCCAAGAAACCAATCATTCATGTCAACAATCAATCTCCGAAATAATCAAAACTCTTCAACAAAAACCCACTATCAATATAAATGATTTAACACACTACGGGATAAAAATCGTGAAGTAAAACTACCACTTGGACTCACAAACGAAACGGAACGAGTGCGATATTCGCATCGAATATTCCAAACGGAACAATTCCCGCCACAAAAGTGTCACGAATAAAAGCGAATGGAACAAATAAGGAGATTAAGTTGGAGAAACGAGTTACGAGGAAACTCACATTGGAGCGGAAACCGCAGATTTCCCTGTCTAAACCGGACACGTCGTTGACAAACCGACCGGAACGAGGACTCTCAAACGACGGAGAAGAGGTATAAGACAACGTACGTCCGGAGCGCGTGGCGTGTGCGCATCGACTGCTAACTAACTTTGCCCGGCGAGCTATGAGCACGACCTCCTCCCTTCCTGTCTCTCTTCCACCAATCTTGCACACAATTCGCCGACCTTTCTCACACACTCTCTTATCGCCACCTATCCTTCGAACTTCCATTTCTCTCTGTTCACTGCACTTCGTGCTCTCCGAACTTAGCTGACTTTCTTGCACCCATTCGATCGGACAACCTCCTCGAACTCTTTCTCTCGACTTTCATACACCTACGTTCACTACGAACCATCGAATGCATTCGCACACCATTTACCACGTTTAACATAATACTTTGTTTACTTTTTCGTCGCGGCTATTATTTTGGTCCGCAGACACTCGTGAGTCATTTAATGTATTCCGATGCCGTGAAGTTAATCCCGAATACAATGATGGTAGGGTGTTATCTTTTATTGGAAGTTCGAATAATGCAATAACAAGATGATTGCGATCGTAATAAGTGGATGCAATTGACGAACATGGTAACGTAGAAGGAAGGTACGGAGACGTGTTAACGTGGTTTTTGGAGTATAGTGCTTCCACAAGTTTTGTCGGCTCTCATAACGGAAATCGAAAACATAATTCTCGCCCTTTCCATGACGAGGCCGGAATCCCTTCTCTTCTTTCCTGACATTCGATTCCTGAACGTGACTCCGAAATCTTTTGTATACTTCCCTTCGAACCAGTAGGCGACTACTCGTAATGACTCAAAGTTTTTTTTTAGCTCTCATGTTCCGAGGGAGTATATCGTCATTAATATTCAAATTCCATTTATGAAAATAATGCTTCTTTTGATGCTTCGTGCCGCAGAATTAACCACGTTATATATAAACCAGAAAAGGAGCAGTGATATTTTTCGATTTAAGGAATAAATTCGTTGAAAATTCTATGGTTCGTAATCTTAAAAGCGAACACCAGCATTGATCCTTTAAAAGATAAACTCTCTTCTTCTACCTGTTTCCCTTTGCTCGAACATCTTTTCGTTATTTCTTGACCTCTTCGTAGGACGGGATACTCGTAAAATTCGGAATGCTTCGAGATAAGTGGCTTGATTGTGAAATATTACCTGCGCTTGTTTAATCCCACAGGCCTTCAATTGGGTTAAATTTCAACGAATCACTTACATACGCATCATCCACACTCTCATTCAAGCAGTCTGAATTCAATTATTAACGTCTCCATGTAGAAAATGAATTGTCAAAAAAGAATACTTAATATTATATTATATATGCTTAAGGATACCGGAAACTAATCAATCATTTTTTTTTTACCTTATGAAACTCGATTTAGTTACTCATATTAAACATTACTCTTGATATTATTCTTGATCACCATCATTAATTTAATTACGACATCTACATTGTACGTTTCGTATAACGTACATTGCAATGTTATGATCAATAACGTTCGCTGAATAAACCACCAACATTTCCTACCTGTTCCCTGAAGGCGTATTCTCATCTAAGTAAGCAGAAATCTGAGGAAAAGGGTTCGTCTGAATTGTGGGAATATCTGTTGAAAACGATCTACCCGGGTGATAGAAGACCGTGTATCAGTCTACGCCATGAGGAGGAATTCGTGGTTGCAATTTGCGCATTAATGGGATCTCGTGGATCCAATGGTGGGATGACTTTAGGGGGTGATAAACGTATTTTATGTGTGCGACCCACCGCGCTTTCTCCGTGGCTGCAATTAACGGTGAAGCGCCAGAGTGTAGAACGAGTGCAGTGTTTTAATACGAGCACAACTTTGCACGGCTATGGTGAATACTACCAGTGATAAACAAAAAAAACCGAACGGTGCATCCAACCAGAAGATCATTCTCATTTTTCTTAGTTGTACCGGAAATGTGAGGGAACGTTGCGGAGGGGGAATAATATTGATTATCAGATGCTGATTTTCATTTACTGCAACTGCATACTTCCTTACCAATTTCTGATACGTACTTCATGTAGATATTTAATTCAATCTTCGTTAGTTATCCTTGTCAGGAAGAATTTGTTTCAAGTTAAAAAAATATGATCTGATTTTCTACGTTGGTACGAGTGTTTACGTTTATTGCTTACGATTTTTGTAGTTACATTCTATTCATATTGAATCGGTTATAATTAACGCTAGAACTACTGAATATATACTAAGTTATGCTTGCATATTAATTTATATATAAATTATGGCTGGAGGATTTAAGTTAATTGATGGATTCAATTGTTTGCGTTATGTATGTAAAATAAAAGTATAACAAATCTCAAACAAGCAAGTTATTTTGACCGCTTTGGTAGTTCTAGTGTTAAACAAATAAAAAAGTTTAAATATGTATCCCTGAAGTTGAAATTCTTCCGATCTCTTCTATGGCTATGAAAAATGTTATATTGGGTTTTAAATATAATAAATAAATTGATTATTTTGCAACAATTTAAAGCGAGCTATATTTATTACCGAGTGTAGTTATTAATTTGAAGCGTATCCGTAGGAACGGGGATTGGTAAAGTAATCGAGTTGAAGTATGCTCTCGTAATTGATATTAAAATTACAAATTAGCGTGATACCGTACTTTATCGGAGATTAAGTGACGCTGGGAAAGCGGAATTTATGATATACCTCATTTTCGGTAATACTCTCCAAAAGATTTACTCTACCCTGGCAATTTTCCACCATGGGAAACAACAAAATATTTCCCTATATTAACAGGATTCAGTAAAATCATCTTTTACATAATTATGTTATGTATAACCTTAAAATCAATGAATGAAATACATTCGAATTTTTATGCAGTTTTTCATCATTATTTCTTGTTATTTAAAATAAAGGAAATGTATGCAGATCGCATTCGGTGCACTTGGTTTAAGATCCTTTGTTCGTTCACGATCTATCTTCAGAGTCTGCATGAACATAAATGATCGTCTGGGAACATTTTACCGAAGAAAAGGAGAAAGAAGGCACGGAGGAAGTTTTAATCGAAAAAGTTCGAACAATGCGTCCTCGATGCTTTTAACAATAAGTCCAATACGACGGTATGCGGTATACCTTAAGCGTTTTTTTTATTTCGTAGCCCAGCACGATATAGTATTCCAACTTCCTACAGATCATCTAACTTGGACGGCCATCTTCATTTCTTACCGTGGCGCTTAAAACCAACGGATAAGTGAATCTAATTCCGTACTTAATTAGCATTCTTTTGTAACCAAAGATCCTCCCTTTATAAGATATAATCAATATCTTATATGTTATATAAAATACTAATTATATACGACATTGTAAAATATAACGAATATAATGATAATGATAATTCTTTTAAAGCAAACCCAACTAAAATCAATTGCAGGGATAGTTAATTTATCTCATATATTTGGTATACGAAATAAATTGAAGATTGGACTCGTAAAAAAAAAGGAAGGATTGGAATATAAACATTTTTTGTAACCGAAGAGAGGACCTCTTACAAAATATAATCAATACTTTATGATTATATCTTATAAGATCTTATAAGAAGATAATTACACGATATTGATTATGTCTTATGTCTTATAAAGAGTGGGTCCTCGGTTACAAAATAAATTCGAGTATTCCAATTTTTCTTCTTTTCTTACCAGTGAAATCTTCAAGGTCATTTAAAATACGAAATATATGAGATACATGAATTTACGTAACCGTAATTTCCATTTTGATTGCGGTTATCTTTAAAACTATCGTGCAATTTATATAATCTTCGACGATTAAACCGGTGACGTATAATTTCCTCCTCGAACGACGGTGGAACTTGGTCTCCCGGGGACTGCGAAAAGAAGAACCGAGTCGAAAGTTTCGTCGAAAATCGTGACAGGATAAAATGTAAATGTTCGACGATAAAATATTCCTGTATTTTGTACGGGACATTTGCAAGTGAAAATATGACGACACGATGCGAGGCTCACCCTTAGCTCTTGAGAGGATACTATTGAAGAAAAATGCTGTCGTAAAACAGATGTAATAAACACGAAAGAGAACGAAAGGCGAGAACGAAAGGGAAAAAGTAAAGACCCGTGATCTTCTTTTGGATCCTTGTTGCCGCGTATATCCCAAGTAATATTATCCGTTTCCGATAAAAGACACCCTCAGAGAATGATATTTTTCGCTGCGCCTTTTTTTTATTTCCACAAAGAATAGGGATTTTGGATCGACCCATTTTTTGACCAATACAAATTTTTTAACCACTTCTTTCGACCAGAAATCGTCCTAAAATATGTTTATATATCATATAGCATCGATTTGGGCCATCTAGAATTGATTTTGGCGACTTTCAATTTTTGGCAATTTTTGAAGGTATACCCTTTTACATTTTTCCGACTTTGGTTCGACCCATTTTTGACCAATACAAATTTTTTAACCACTTCTTTCGACCCAAAATCGTTCGAGAATATGTTTATACATCACCTACCATCGATTTAGACCATTTAGGAAAATTGATTACTAACTTATACAAATGTATATTTTATAGCTTAACGTTGTAATTAAATACCTCGGAGTATTTTCCCTATGTTCGTGACTTTAGGGCTCAATAATATATGTAATACGAAAGAATCCTGCCGTCGTTTTCTATGATAATCATTGCATTTCTAAAGTAATAAATATCAAGCGAGATCTTTAATATTTAAACTCCACCACATTGCAATATATTAAATAAATATCATAGTGAGCACAATAGCCGTCTATGTATTGAACTGTTTCTGAGAATGGAAGGAAAACAATTCCACAGAATTCAGAAATGTATTTGAATGAAAGTATAGATATAAAAATGCTCGGAGAACTGAATTCATTGTTGTTTCTCGAATATAAAATCTCCTTCATCCAGATCGTTTTCTCGACTAGGTTCGTTCGAACAAAGATATTTCAACGTCGCAAGGAAACCTATGAGAGAGTCACCTGTGAAGAAGTAATGACAAGCACACAAGTTCTTTTGATGTCTAACCCCGGCACGCTCGGCCTCCAATTTGCAAAATGAAACTACCTCTTCCACTTTCACGAGCCAATCGTGCGGCAGATGTTGCCCGCGAGCTACGAACAAGCTTTGATGGTTTTTCTCGAGGGCAAACGTCGAAGTAAAAGCAACGTGGGACTTGTTTGTGGAAAGTATGCAACCTTCCCTCTCCGCACTCCCTGCCATCATCCCGCTCCCTTTATCTACCTTTATTCGTAAAACCGCGCACAAACGTTTCTGAATCTTATGTAGGAGAGTGCACTTTCGACTTTTGTTGTGTTGCCTTGAAAACACGCTGCCGCGAGACTTCACCTTTTTCAAAGGCCCGCGATCGCCGTTGAGATTAAAACACGAAAAAATGTTGGATGTTCATTTCCAGCGGTGTGTTCTCTTTAACATTCGAGGGTTTATTAAACTAACAGCATTTTTGCGGATTTCAGTGAAATGATTAGTGTAAAACGAACTTGAGAGGATGATGCTCAAGAAAAGCTACACTTCTTTATGGTATCTGTAAACTGTAAAACGCCTGGAGCTATGCTTTTTAATCAGCATTTTAGATGGTTTAGATTTCTTTATGAATTTTATTCCAGTTCAGAAGTTGCAAGGATGAAATGAAGTCAATGAAAAGATTCTGTTGCCAAGTAGAAGGATATTGGCTTACGAAGGGAATCGGAGCAATGGATTTCACTTCTTCTCCTGGCAACGACCTAATCGAGAGAACGGAAAGGAAACGGACAGTATCTGCAATCGGGAAACATTGGACTCCGGAAAGTCATAGTCATTGATTTCGCTTCCTTGGAAATCGACTGAAATAACAGGAGTGCCATTGTACTTTCAATCTACGACCAATGATCTAACTACGATTCTACCAAATTCAATTCTAGTGCTGGATAGCAACAGCACTTCGATTTTATCGCGTTAGAAACTTCCAAGATATTAATTATAATACATCAAATAGTCTCCATTATCTACAGTATGAATACAATAAATCTACAAAGCACTCATGCAGGAGTATTTGCAAATCAATATTTATACTACGATCTTCATTTTGGTTACTTTTTACTTCAATGTATTTAATGAAACAAATATCAATTTTGAAATATACATGGCAGTTAGATCTAACCTTGCCACGAGCCAGACGAATATTAATTATCGATGGAAGAAAGAATGAGATAAAGGATAGTCGGTATGACAAATGGATGAGAAAGAAATGGAATATCGACTTGGTAGTTGGACATTGCTTTGATATTAAACGCGCCCTAAATTGTCATCAATTCGATATCGTTAATTAGTGCGTATTCGAGTGTCTCGAGGATACTCGGGGAATCGATACGTGGGCAGATGCCTCACTTTGTTACATTCGGGGGGACGGTATCAAGTAAATTGAATTGTTATGGGAGCACGTGCATCCTATTCTAACATGCTTCATTTCCGATAAGAACAAACCGATCGTAATAATGGCTCCGAGAAACTAGAAACACAAATTGTAAACGTAGCACGAAATACATTGCAAGCTCGAAATATTAATTAATACCAAAAATTGCCTGCAAGAGAAGCAGAATAATTTTCATCTTCTTCATCAACATATTGTGAGAATCAAGTCAATGTAGGTATGTTATAATTCCTACGAGTACATCTGATCTTTGACATCACCTTCTATGAGGTTGAAGGATAGTATGTGTATTTTGAACTTGAAAACAACAATCAGTATTTATAGTATAAATATGAGATATATAAGTATAATGCGGCAATGAAAGGATCTTGAGATCGCACTTCTAAAAAGTATCTTATATCTTTACGAGGATACTTTGAAGAAAATATCATCCCAGTTCCGTAGGTGACTTTGTGTTCATACCTAACTGATGCACCACCTTTAGACCACCTTTTATATACATATCTACGGCTCTTCGTTTATCAGTAATGCCTTTCCATTCGATGAAATATCCCGTAAAATGTGGGTGGGTGCATATCGGAACATAAATGGATTGGTGAACGCCAAGGTGGCTCCTGAAACTCTGACTCATCCTCGTATTCGACTTCCGTTACTTCTCCTTACGTACATATAATACGAAACTCGCTATCTCTTGAACTGCAGTATTGGATTGCACTATTCAACGAGGAGAATATTGAAAGTTGAATGTCTCGCATGCTCGAATTTAACACACGAATTTATGTATTTCTTTATAGTTACGCTGCTGTTTATAGCGAGGCACCTAACCGTATTTCCTCGTCGATTGGCTCGAAAAGATGACAAATACAGGAAACATTATATAATATAATCAAAAATTATCTGGAATCGTTAACACTAAACCTGCCGATAATATACATATACCTATTTCTACCGAAACGATCGAATGATCGGCCTTTAAATAAAAGTTATACTTTTTACAATTGAATGCAGGTAATAGTAAATTTAGTTTATCTTGGGAAATGATAAACAAAATAACTTTTAGATAATAATAAAAAAATGTATTCTTTCCATTTTAATGGAAGTTTTAAAATTGAGACTTCAGAGCAGATAACGTTATGGAAGGACATAAATTTGTCAAACGGTCAAATAACCAGTCGCAGTAGATAAGGGAAGCCTACACACGTTTCTCAGAAGAAACGGAGTAATAAGAGAAGTAGATATTGCAAAATTAATGATATGTATATCATAGGAAAAGTCACGAAGTCAAGTGACGGAAGCGATAACACTGAATGCAGAATTTTTTCCAAAAATTTAATTAAAAATTATAAATCGAAGTATATCTTTGCATTGGTGATCGGTGTAGGTATTAATAAATATCGCAAAAATCGTCAAGTACGTCGGTGTTCATTAATTAAACAAGTTTCTATGAAATATTAATATTACTTAATTTCTGCCCGTATTCAAGTACTTCGCACATATCACACCGCGTGTAGCAGACCATATAAATTATGTAAATCTTGTGGACAAGTAATCACAGGTCACTGTCATTGCCAATGGCAGTGATGTAATATTTTGCGCACCGATATTGGGTCTAACGGATAAATGAATAAAACCATCGTTTGGTTATCGTAAATGTACAATATAAATACATATAGCTGAATATCTTGTTCGTAGTTCTCGGATTAATAACTTTGTTTTCAAAAATTTAGTTGACTAGAATTTTAAGATAAACTTACATTATAATATGTTCGAGATATTTGTAACAGTTAATTAGTATTATAAGATTTTTCGGCACGTTATTAAGTCTACTGAACGAATAAACACCTCGGATAGTTAATTGCCAAATTTTATGACTTACACGCGTATTTCGCGTTCCACGTTTTATAATGCACAAAAGGTAGACAGCGACGCGATAATTAATCTCATTAGCGAGAAGGGTTCCCCTACTAATGAGATACCTCCACGCTATTTCGGTTTCTAACGACACACGTTCCCTGATATTTTTCTTTGAGAGAAGAGACGCCTCTTTGAAACACAGACTACCACTATTGCTCACATTTTTCACCAGATACCACCATTCACATTTACCGTGCAAAGCAATCTTTTTTAGCCACCGAGAACTTTTAATTAGTTTCAGAAATAATGGCTTTCCAGCATTCCACGTTTTGCCTGCCGCGACTTCTTAACGAAACACTTTCCATCGAAGGAAAACGGATAAAGTTTCGATGAGAATCAAGAAGAAGACTGAAATAAAAGTCAACATTGATCATAACGATTTTATAGATATCAAGTGCACGACTCCTTTTGCCGTCAAAAGAATCTGCTTTTTAGTGTTTTCTCTGCCGACGTCTACATCTCGTTCGAAATTCACTTGGACGAAAGTTCTCGCATGAATGAGAATCGACTGGCGAAGGACTCGTAGGTACGCGGTGTAACGGGGAAAAAGAAAAGATCAGCGTGACGAAGAGCGAGGGATAAAGAGAGAAGTTGGGAGGAATGAAGGAACGAGGAAGAAAAGAAGAAAGGAGTAAGGAGTAATAGCAGAGAGGGCATCGAATCACCCAGTCCTCTTTTTCCATTTATTTTTACCGTTGCCACACCCTTCCGCCTCTGCATTCCCTTCACGAGGAATTTCGCTATTTCTTCGACTCTCGAATGCGTTTCGTTCGAAACCGAAGCTCGACAACGAGATATAAAGACCTTACTCACCACCCCCTCGTATGGAGTCCTCATTCCTGTCATGGAGTCTTACGTGCGACCTGTCGAACCCTTCTACCTTACGAAACCCCTGAATTGAACACCCCCCCCCCCCAAAGGGATGTGCATGAATGCACTTCGACGCCCGAAATATTCTCCTTTTCTCCTCGGAAATTTATCGATGCGAAGCCGTTAAGCCCCTTTCACGCGAAAAGCCGATTTCATGTCATCTTTGCCTCCCGACACGGCACCCTTTCTCCGCCGTAAAGGAGCCAATGTCGATCCACGTCTTCGGATTTACGAGCGAAACTTGGAATTACGTCCGCGAGCTATCTCAGGAGTATATTCAATTTTCTATTAATACACACGATATGTATTACGCGCAGGATAAATCTGCGCATAAATGGCATTTTAATAATCACTATCATTTTCAGCGCAATCTTACGTAAGCGACTTTCGCGATACATAAAAGTGAATAGTAGTGGATGTTGATTTAATTACGATAGAAAGTGCCTACTATTTGAATAGGAGGTTTATGGTGTCCGAATAGTTCGGAAGATCGAAGCCTTTCACCTATCGAGAATCGATGAAACCGAAAGGGTTGACCAACCCCGCAAGCAAGTGCCCGAGGGTACTTGCGAAGAGAACTCTCATGTAACGTCTTGATTAAGTGGTGGTTTACACCCTCCAGGGTGTTCGCCCACCCTCGTAAAACAAGGCTGCCCTCCAACCTTGCAACTTGACGCATTACATACTCCTGTGTATTAGAAGGCGTGATTTATTCAATCCAGTGCAAATAATGTTACATCGAACGAAGAGATTCCTTCGATCCAACAAAACAATGTCGAATGTCATGTACGAGGAAAAAGAGAATTTCTCTTCATAATTTTGATATGGTCGTACTCTTAAGTGAAGATTATTATTCATGACAATCTTGAATGCTGCGAGCAGCTTCTCGAATGCAAATTAATTTAAAGCGATAGAAACGTTTTTCCACGGGAAGCATTTATTCCTAGGAATAAGGTGATTCTGAACCAGGTCAGATGTATACTCATAAAATTACACGCCTTTCTTATTTCGACTAGTTATGAATATGAAAGATACAGTACTTAGTCGAATTAAAATCACAACCTTGCTGAAAGATAGGGATTATAAATGAAAAGCGCAATTGTACTGGAAAATCATACTCATATAGATCCAAATGATCCACAATGCTGTTTCACAAATTACTATTTTACTATTCTTTTCCCCAATACGAAAGACCTTCGGGAAATATTCTAATACGTTCCAGGAAACTGATCAACTTTGAAAGGTCAGAAATTCCTTACTGTCACGTATTACTTTACGATATAACGCGTGAGTTGCACAGTAATAAATCTATAAAGTAACTTCGAAGGAAGACCACTATGTAACCTGATATCCGCCGTTAGAGCTTTACTTCCAAGAACAGAAAGCGGTTTACCACAAGTTAATATTCTCTTCTTTCCAAGATTTTCCAGAAGTACAATACCAGAGCATATGCATGGTAAATAAAAAGCAGGTTCATTAACTTTAGAAATCATGAATTCAAATGACTTTAGTGTAAGGTACAAACTGTGTTTTATCAAGCATTGTAAATTTGGGACAAGCCAATGTAAATTCGACATAACGTGAATGGCTGGGTTATCAGTTTATTCCACACCTGTGGATTTGAAAAACCACGCTGCAAATTACCGGTATAAACAAATGTTAGAACGTCAGTTTGAATTCACGATTGAATACGTAATGGCATCGACCTGTAAACAAATTCCGACTGTCTGCCTCAATTTTCCCGAGGACACCGTGCAGAGTTTATCGCAGGCTGTAATTACGTGCATTGGAGTTCACGTTCATTAGTGTTGACTAGCTCGTGCGCATTTACGACTGCCAGTATAAACGTTGTGGCTGCACGATAATGAGTGAAGCCCCGTATTTATGAACGGGACCAGGATTTGTCCGGAAATTTCGACAAACGAAAGACTAGGTTTTGCAATGGCGGGAGAACTGGACCCGCCGGATATTGCCTGGGGCCGTCACGTCAGGACAATCCTGGCGAGGGTACCGCGCTCCGCAGGATGCCTGCAGGTGACAGTGACCGATGAAATTAGAAAGTCTCCAACGATACGGTCACAAAACTTCCGTCACTTTAAACGCCATACGTTCCAATTTCAACCGATATCAATTTCCATCTATTCCGATTTTTCCTGTTGGAATTAAAAAATCCCACTCGAATGAAAATCCCTGAACGCATAAAGGGAATGAAAGAGTGACATGAAAGCGATCTGTAACATGGGAGGCCTATGGTAGAGAGTCGGATTAAAGACTGAGCCCACCGAGTGATATTAATGGGTAAAATTGAAAAGTTTCTTTCGTGACGATCGATAATCTTTGAATTCACCGTTATGAACAGATTCTTGTATTGAAGGGAAAATCCTGGTAAAGGAAGAAACATGAAAGACATATATAAGTCTGGTATATAATAACTGAAATAACATATTGAAATTAAAACCATGTTTCTTCTATTGAGATTTGGACATCATTATTTCTGGAGGATTTATGGCTGCTTTAAAAGAATTGTGTAAAAAGGGGAAGTAGGTTTGGAGCAAGATTTAAGACCCACTTTAATATGAATTAATTATGAATGTATATGTTTAATGAATGCCTCGGCCAGCATACAGAGTACGAAAAATCGTACGTTTTTGCCAAGATTCTATTTCTGCCTGCCATTCAACCGTCACTTATTAAAAAAAAACAATTCGTAATGCTAACGGTATGCAAAAAGCGACTTAACTTCGAAGCAAGAACTCGGGATAAAAATCAACGAGACTCCGGCGAAGACAATTATGAATATCATAACTCTGAATCAGCTTTCTTAATGAATGATTTCATGCTCTACTTCCACAAATTCGTTGTTTCTGGTAAGACGTATTACCTATTTTAATAATGCATACAACTGTTTACTTATATTCAGCAGTACCTCTGTACTTTGCAATTGGACTTCATTTTTGGGTGAATAAATAATAATTATTGAATGAAGATCCAATACTTAGTGATATTATTATCAGACTTGTTGAAGGTATACGGGAACAATGTAATTATAGAGCAACAATCCAAAAGAATATAGTGAAGTTATCAATATCATATTTCTAAATAGCTTCTCTTAATTAATAATTCTTTCTCCACGCCTAAATATTTTTATTTTTATATAAAATATATTAATATTCCAACAAGTTTATAGAATACAATATCGATTACTCAAGAATATTTCTATTTCATATTATATTTCTGTTTCTGAATTAAGATGATATTCCCTAGACGTTGTACTCGTTGAATATTATCAGATGTTGTATCCTTAGGGTGAGAATAATTTTATTTCAGAATTGTGGTCTATCTAACTGATACTTGCTCAACTATTCTCAGTTTTTATTCTGCTATAATCGGGCAGTTGTTGAAGCATTTGTTTCTAGATTAAGATGATATTCCCTAGACACTGCAGTCGTTGAATAGAATTGAGATAGGAGTAGAGAGCAATTTGCAGCATGCTGCTAGCCCAGAGGGAAATCACTATGTTCCATACATGTTATATGCACCGTAAGGGTGACAGTGTATTCGCCGTAGTAACAGTGAGGTGTTAATAGCTAAAGGTACCACCTACGTGAGTTTGGTGCTTAATATGATTGGCAGCACGAATGGGTAATTAACGACCGGGTTGCTTTCATGCACAGGACACCGCTGCCTGGGGGTGCAGATTGTTTAGCGTGGACAACGCTAGCTTAATTCTAATGCAGTTATTTTAAGTTTAATTACTCTCCCAGACATTTTGGAGATCCTCACGATCTACATATTCATGTCTACTACAGTAGATACTCCTGTGATTTTTACCAGACATTTCTTTTAAATTCGACAATTCCATTGGTTTATGGATACTTGATAAATTAGATTGATAGCATTCAAAATACATCTTTCATTATGAAATTGATCTGCTTTCGAAGCGGTAAGAACATAATCTGTTCTCTCCTGGATATTAATATCGTATTGATTTAATATCAATTTTATCACTTATAAATATTGATTTATAATATGTGCATTGTATGGTTTTGGCAAAATATTTCTGTGATTAATTCGATTTAAAACAACTGTGTGATGAAAGGACTTTCAGTACAAACTTAATGAGTTTCCGTCTGAACAATAAGGAAGATAATCTTCGTAATGACTCTATGTTGTTGAGTACCAAGGTAAAAGTCATATTATGAGGATGCTTGATTTTAATGTCAGGGTAACAGCGGTCATACATTGTGTCCAAAAAAAAGGACTCGTGCCCTTAACCTAGATTTTTATTCCAATTACCTTTCAAGCTGCGGGTCGATATGGAACCGGAAAGTGTCCTGGCGTGATTGGTCACGGCCAGTAGCAAAGGTGTGGTCGTGATAAAGCTTTTTGACTTCGGCACGAACTCCTTTTGCACGGCATAACTACGCGTGCGTCGCCGAAAAATCGGCGAGTCGAGGAAACTGTCGTCGTATTGCGGCATCTTATAATAATGGTGTCTCAAAGACCCAAATGATATTCATCAAGCACAAATCCTCCTTCGAACTCAATTCTTGAGTATCCATGATACCCGCTGATCTCCAATAAACTGTTATCTTTATCATAATGCACTTCCACTTATACTCCACACTGTTTACTTACACATAATCGCTATGATTTTAGATGCACTATTACTATTATTATACACCGTGGATTAGAAGTCACTTATTGCCACAATAATATCCAGTATTAATAATACATGATAACTTCACACACGGAAAACAATGTTGAGAACAGAAACGATTAAGTTCACGCTTCGGTGGTCTAACTCAAGGAACGGAAAATCGAGACACTGATATTTTTTGATAAGCCACAAATGCACTATGGAATATCAGATGACACCGAGGCTGTGGTTATCGTTAACCACTATCAGAAATCATAAAATTAGATGTTGCCCGAGTAGAGTACGGTACACGTATAACTACATATGATCTCATACACGGTATATTTAGCGAGTGACTACCAGTATGTACCATAAACAGATAACGAATATTGGATGAAAATATTTTTCGCGAGGGCTTTGCGGCCATATTGACATCCAACACAGACACGTGATACAAGAATTATTGATAATTGTATTATTGGGTGCTTAGTCTTCGTATGGATTCGATAATTCCCAAACATATACTCATCACCACTTGTACACCACGTTATTTCTCTTATATCAAGGAAATACATATTCATGTACGAGTCAATGTATGTACCAAGTATATCAACGATCTATTTCATTAAATACGCACGATGTGTGACCCTTTTTGCGACACACATAAAATGAGATTATTCAATCTATCCTTGGTAGACACTGATCAATTATAAACTAGCGGATCTGGAATCTCAGGATATTTAAATTGGCTCGAACTGATGACAGGACGTCTAAATATAAGCGCGATGATACATTTAGCAACATAGAGTACACGAGAGAGTACCAAGGATGTAGTTAGTGTGGGATCAGCAGAGATTGGGCGGCTTTAGAAACGAATACCATGCCGAGGGAAGAATATGAAAAGTAGAGTACAATAGTCTAAATAACACCTAAAAAGGTGGAGGCACTCGTAGCGCAGTTGGTAATCCCGGAGGTTAATATAATAGTTTCTAGAATGCCTATTAAAACCCATTAACCGGGGAGTTTTCCAAAACCCGACATCACTGTACACTTTGGATTCAGTAATAAAATAAATCCGTGCGATATATTTACATTCACGATGTATATATGGGTTTGAATGTTTGTCACTGTAATTTATATGTATCGAAATTTGAGAATTATGAGAGGGATAATTGTAATTTAATTCATCATGTTCGAGAAAAGCGTGGACTCGAATGACGAGTTAACTCGTCATCCTCGATTAATGGGTTAATAAGTAAGGAGCTTCTGGTAAAGTTTCTGCTATACAGCTTTTGTGTCATCTGTGCAGAATTATGGAACCTCCAAGCCAAATTTATGTGAAGATATAATACTCAGAAATCTAATATTACTTTACTTCTATTCAATTAATACAATGCAATATAACTCGTGTGCTTTTTATAATACATTTAGTATTATCAATTATTTCCAAAGATTTATGACACGAAATAATTCCTCTACATACAACATTGATGACATGGATGATACATACAGTGGATATTTGTGTCGCAAGGTATACTTGGTTCTATAAAATATTTGTTAAAAAAGCATGTATGGGGCAAAGAAGTAAAGGGTGGTAGATGTATCGAACGGAAAAGTCTTAAGTTGGTTGGAGGTTCCATCAGTTTGTACAACAAACGATCGACGATTACTGGAGCGAAAACTCAAGCTCTTCTAAAGGTTCGACCACCTACCAAGACATACATTGGTTTTACTACTTTCGGAACGATGTATATAATTCGATACGAGAACTGGGAGGTCGATCGTGCAACTCGTTCCACGGTACGTTGAGCACAACGGCCAACATCACTTTTTCTAGGCTACTTACTCTCGCTATATCATCGAATTTTCCGAAAATATTCAACATCATCGATAGTCCTTTGTCGCAAAAGGGCAACGGGTCGTGAAGCTATAAGAGTCTATGGAGTTTAATATGTGATGCTGGAAAAAGAGTGAAGGTTTCGGGGTAGAATTATAAAAGCACCTCGTCATCAGAACCGATTCGTTTCGCGCGCCTTTTTCAATATTACATCCATGTCCTTGGGAACAGATTTAAAAATCTACGTTCGATACTTTCCACGTTAAAAAAAACTAGTGGCTCTTACGTAATTATAAAAAATGTTACGCTCAGCTGAACTGAATTATAGGTACGTGTTAGGTAATAAAAATAATAAGTAAATACGAAGGATATTATTTAGAAGAAGGTAGTTGCGATATCCTAAGGTTCGTAAAGAGTGAATTTCAAACGTCCAAAAAGTAATTTAACCGACGAAAGTCGAAACCGCTAAAGAGGAATAAATTACAGTTATGTTTCTTCGTGAGGAAGAATTCAATTGTTTTTATATCGGAATAATACAAGAATCCCTCGATTGCCTGTCCCGGTTGTTTATCATACTTCGGCGGCCTTCCAAGGCATACCGATTCACGCAAATTTTATGCCCGCCTGAGATTTCCTGATTAATAATAATTACCGCTGATGAACTTGTGACCCAGTTACGCATGACTTCCTGTCGCACCCAAGCCGCCTCGCTATTTCCGAAGTTTGGCGGACCAACGTCGTCGTAAGATATGTCTACGAATTTTTCTATTTAATTGTATGACGAAATCGGCGCTCTCCGTTCGAACCAGAGATAAACAAGTCCTCTATCTCGCCCTGTATTCGAAACAAATCGCAATAAGATGAACGGCTGTACGACCAAAAATAAATTTAACGCGCAGAACGTAAAATCGTCGCAGAGAATCCTTCAAAATACATTCACGAGAGTTTTATACCAGGAAACTTTTTCGTATTCTTTCTGCTATTAAGATGGCAAATAAAAAAATAAGAAAAAAGTTAATTATGGAAATATGTGTAATATTCTATTATTATGCTACGCGCAGAATAATTGAATAAATTTTTAATACTACATACTTGCAAAAAAATAATGATTATAAAACAATTTTATGTGAAATGTTGGGTGCCCTTAAGATAAATCGTGATCAACCGATTGGTCACATAACGATTTAATTAATAGATAGATTTTAAATGTAGCAGTATTTGTTGACACCGATACAAATTAAAAGTAGTCGCGGTTAAGATTGCATTTTACTAGGGAATTGTTTAGAAAAATATAGCGGAGACGACTGATGTAAGCAAATTAGAAGGGAAAAAATGAACAGATGATTTACTACGTCGTGGAAGAAGCTCAGATTTGCAGAGCTGCACACGTGGTTTGAACATGATGCCCCATATGTGGGTTGAAAAGCATCGGTGAGTTTGTGTTCCGCTAACTAATCGGGCCTTGATCGTCCATTACGCAGCTTCTATGCTCTAGATCAGAATCTATTTCCAACGCAATTCTTAGTACGAGCATCCTTAGAATTGCTATTATAATCATAATCCTAATGCTTTCATTTGTGCAAACATTTCCAATACGAAGGCGCTTTACACGAGTCGAGTACACAGCAACTCAATCGATGTCACCAAGCTTCAATTATATAATAATTACCAAGAACACTGATTAAAAATGTACATAAAACTGTTCCAATCGAGTTGTATTTATCCTTTCCACACTACTGATAAATCTTCAGTAAAGTTTAGAGTGCGAGCAACATATCTGTATCGCATCAAAACTTTCTGAAATCACTCGACAAATTTCAACCGAACACTGCCACTAAATACTTGATGCACGAACTATTTGAGACAATGTTGTACACTGAGTATTTCATATTAATGATATGTCATCATGACACATTGTTTTCATGTGTTCTTTAGTGTTTATACGGATCTGAAGAACATGACGATTCGAAAGATGAGCGCGGTATACGAGGAGACCGTCCGCAAACCCGATCCGGAGATCGGGTTCCAAAGAACTCACGAGTCACGGTAGTGAAGATCCAACTTGCTTGCGAATCGGAGGTGAACTGTCGTACTCGTGGACCGTCCAGTGCAGAATTACCCGGTAATATCTGTGACTTTGGCCGGGAAAGAAGCCTTGTCTATTTTAACAGGTCAGAGAGAGGAACTGACCAGCAAAAGTGAGAAATAGAGAGAGAGAACGAACGATAAAAAGAGGGAGGTATGGGGAGAGGGAGAGAGAGAGAGAGAAAGAGACCGTAGAAGATATCAACGGAGAGGGAAGTAGTGAGAGGGTTAAAAAGAGGAGAGGGACAAAAGGCCTCGTGCACAGAGGCAGACTCTTACGGGCGTTCTTTATTTCACAGGGTAGAGAGAGAAAAGTGAAAAGATGAAGAGACACGAGGATGAAGGAAGTGAAGAGCGAGGATCGGGGTACAATTTATTTGCGGACCTTTGCAACACCGTGTCAGTGCGCGACGTTCAGAAGAACTACTTTGCTCACTCTCTCTCTGTCGTTCTTTAACAGTTCCTGGCACTACAGTGGACACTGTCATTGTCATTGCCATTGCACCATAGATTGGATTTGTACCGAGGAAGAAAACTGCAACGGTGATTGTAGTTTCTTGGAGAAATTGCATCTTCTTTGATCCACGCATATTACTCGCGCAAATGGTCGAAGAAAAGTTGTGGTAGATCAAAGTTGTAGAGAAAGTAATCGTACGATATTTGCGCTGTTACAAACACTTTTCGCAAAATGTATAATCTTAAGAGTATCATCCGTTTTTCCTTCCTTATTTTGTTTAGTGACAGATCATAAATTGTTAATTATGATAACTAGTTACATTAATTCTGTGCAATATGCATTTCTAGTCAGACTATCAACAATGCACAACTACAGCAACTGGAGCATTAAATCCATACATTTTTTGTCGGCAATTATATTAGGTAAAATCGAGTTGGCGGAATATACAAATCAAAAGCTAAAACAGGATGAAGGTAACACGTGCGGGAACAGGTTTTCGCACACGCGACGCCCTAATCCAGAAACACACACGCATTTGTGCAGCGAGACATGAAAACAGATGCATATTCATGAATCGTGTGTTACCGTTATCGTTAACCCGCGCGAGATGCGCCGTCGGCCCTGCGAATACGTGTTTCTGATACAAGGGCCACATCACCGTCCAATTAACACAGGACTTGTAACATTTGGTCTCTGAACGACCGATTTGCATAGATATTTGTGAAATCGTGGTATTATAAATGCCCTCGAAAGACTGCAAGCTTAAACAATTACCAGTTAACTACTTAATGTTTATCGAAACATTAATATTAAGCAATTGCATGCGAATCATCCAATCAACCAATCCAATTTGATTTAACCCTAGAATTTAACGCTACATCCTCGCACGCAGTCTTTCGACTTAGAATAACCCTTTGTGGTCAGCGATGTTTTCGCAATTTCGTTCTAGCTGATCCACGCTGACTCCATTCGTATTGTTTAGTTTGCCGTTATTTCAATATTTTAGAAGCTTTCTAACACAACACATACTTATGGATGGGTATATTTATAACAAGCACAATTTTAATGTTTAAAATACATTATCTATTATTGTTTACAACTTTTAATTTATGTCGAGTTTACTCAACATGGGACCCGTTGAGACGAAATGTGTTGTCGAGTCACACTCGACATAAGGCGCCAAGATGTTAAAATAATCGTAGATAATAAAATGTTGGGAACTTTATGAATAAGTCTGTATAGAAAACCAGATTTTTATTCATTGAAACTATGCGATATAATTAGTGCATTATTTCTTATTAAGTTTGATCTCCTATTGATTTCAATTGGGAGCACAATCTTATCGAAAAGATTGAATGAGTGGGGGATTAAATATCCGGTTGTGTGTTAAGGAAGCCGCGAGTATCTGGAAGAGTAATAGATATGGAAGTAATCGTAGAAGATGAAAGCGAATTTAATCATATTTCGATCTCGGTACTTCCATTTTTCCGAACCTCTTTATTCTCGACGAAATTGTTCGACTTCCGGACGAAGAGCTGCTAGATCTTTTTAACAAAGTATTACTATCAGATCTCTTCATGGAGGAGAACTACATCGTGGTATTATTCCAATGAACTATCTACTTGGGAATTTAATGAGTTTGTTCCTCAAAAAAATCCCCTCAAGATTCCGACTCACTGAATTACGGAATTATTATTGACCAGATACAAGGGTTTCATTCCATGAACAGACGGCAGAATTTTTCCCGCCTACTCGTTCCTCATCCTATGTTAACTATTCTGTAAGTATTTTGTCTTTCTTTTTAATCTTGGACACACTACTTTGTACCGTTGTCCTGAAAATACAACCATCAAGAAACACTCCTAGATAACGAGATTTTCTAAAAGCAACGGCAACCGGTGGTGGAAGGATATCGAGCACTCTTTTGACGGTGACCTATAATTTACTGAAGTGGATATCTGCGGTGGAATTGCCGAGGAGTAGTTATATTCGTAATGGAAAAACCTCAAATGAATAAATATGTTAATATAAACGTGGAGATTTTAATACCGCCAAATAAACAGCATATTTAAATTTTTAAATATTTAATCAAATGGAAGATATTCCAATGTTAAACTGTTAACCGGGAAAAACGAGTTATTTCGAGGATTATCAAATTGAACTACAATTATCCCTGCCATGATTCTCATCGTGATACACATAGCACTGAATATATGAATATATTATAAATATATCGGACGGATTGTTGTATTACTAATTTGTAGGTATTGTTTTCGAAGTTTTTTAATATGATTTTGATGTTAATAGCTGTATATAATAGTGCTTAACTGGAATGCAAATAAATAAGGAAAACGTACTTGCTACACTAATAAAATAATTTATCGTTACTGTATCCCTCAAGTAATTAAAGAAGATGGAAATAAATAAGAATTTAAAATTGTCCATAAATCGATTTAATGTATTCTTTTGTATTTAAATCGTATGACAACGAATATGCTTTCAAAAAGCAGCACCCAGAACGATGGACACACTATGATTTCAGCCGCCAACAAATCAACTCGCATTAAACACAATTACCCAGGACAGATGACGCAGGGTAGTGAGTTAGTTGGTACTAGTTATCCGGTAAATTGATCAAACTGGCTTTACTTGAGTCTATCTCTGTCTATCTTTGTCCATCACCGTCCCTTCGAGGTCGAACGTATCAGTTCTGATAAGCTACACCTGTTACTGTACAATATCGATGTGAAATCGCAAAAATTGTAAACACATCCGACACCATTTTCTTTGACGTATCGTAGAAAACGATAGGTAACATTTATAAATATTGACGTCCTACTCTTACTACGTCATCGAACGTATAGATTATATGTTTGATATCAAAATCTCTGACTTAAAGCAAGGCAGTAATAAAGATACGTTCAAAATCTACTGTGTATTTATGCAACATTTAAGTTGTAATGCGTTGTCAACGTCTCGCGTACTAGTCTACAGTATTTACTTGAATTCAAAGGGAAAAATTTCAATAGAACGAAGATCGTAATAATAAAAAGAGGAATGTAAGCACAGGCGTGTCAGTGTGCACATGACATACGAGAAACTCGGTACAATCGCCGTAAAAATACTGTCGTACTAACACGGCAGGGTTGGTCTTTGTTTGGAGGGTGCGAACTCGGGCCAGAAAACTCGTGACACGGGCAGCTGTTCGAATTACGCTGGGCTTGCCTTGGCGCGTGGACGGTTTATTGACACACTCTCCAGGCGGCCGTGTATTATTACTAGCAGCTCGATTTTACCGCGGAACCTATAGTTCGCCCTTTCAAAGAAACGCCAATCGGCAAGATACCAAAATGAATCTAGTAGTCTACAGAAAAGGAACCCACAATCGTAGAAGACGCTGCTTTCTTTCCCGCGTTCCTTCTTGACAAGTTAAAACCCCCAAAAACAACGTACATATTATTGTGAAATATCTATGATATATAAGCGTACGATAATACTTCGAATCCATAGATCAATCGCATTGAAACGTAGTTGAGAGGCAAAAGATGTGTCTCAACGATAATCTTACTCCGTTAGAGTTCAAAATGTACAAACGCAACTTTCATATAATGTATATCGCTAATTCCATACAAAGACTTTCATCTGAAGGGTCATGAATGAAATAACTGTAATGACGACACTAAGAATCTCACTTGTATAAGATAGAGAGGGATAGAGCGGCAGAGGCGTGCTTCCACGCTTCACGCCGCACGCATATGCTTTTGACATTTCGCGTCCGGTAGCGTCCGTAAATGATTATTTTACGATCTTTCAACTTACTATGATATCTATATTACGCGTCTTGAATAAGTATGAAACATGATAAAGTAATGTTGTACGTTAGTTTAGCGCAAGAAGATAGACAAGTTCTTGTTGCAAAAAACAACGGTAGTAAGGGGCGGCCGGGCCCCGCCGTTGTTATAGATACCCTTCATCGTACGTTCTCTTCCATCGTCGGTCATAGTACAAGTGGCACTTACATACCTGCATGCTTCTCCGACTTCGGGGTGGAAGCCATCGCAACCCGGTGGTATTTCCTCACGATCCGCGGCACTATCTCACCATTTCCGCGAACAACTGCATCGTAAACTACACACCAGTGACTGCCGCGGCGTTTTCAATCTGATGTAAACCCGACGTGCACCGCTACATCTTCGTTTGTCAGCCATCTTTCGGACCGCGGGCGCGCCAACCGCCATCCCGCGGCCAGGATTCAAGAGAATCGCGAGGCCAAAATGGCTGACAAACTGTCATCCGCGTGACATTTCACTCTATATTTCTTCGTGTACAGTAATATCAAGCCGCCGATTATTACGGTCGAAAGACGATTCACGAACACGTACGTTTGAACGCAACGAACAAAACTATTCGACCTCCCGCGCCAGAAGCGTCGTCAACGACTTGAGAAAATAAATCCGGGGAAGAGGCGGCGCAACGACTGAGTCCAGTTCGCTAGTACAGGTTTACACAAAAATTACGTCTACCGATGGACAAGCGGACAATCTGAGTACAATCGGAATAAAAAGCTAGTCAAGTTAAGGGAACATTAACAAAACAGAGAAGTGTTTGTCGGCGTAAGTACTCCGAGCTGCAACAGAAAATATGAAATTATTTTGAGATTAAACGATATACACGAACAAATAAAATATCGCCGAGACATTAATGTTTTCCTCTCTGTATGATACCTTTCAACGAAAAAATATTGCCGAGTACTAACGATATATTTACGAATTGAATTAAAACAACAAGATATAAGTGATTTTACTTAAAAAGGCATCCCGTTGAAAGCATCTGGTGGCTTCAATATAACAGATAATTTAAACGTTAATTTATCATGGGAAATTCTGGCTTGAAACAACATTATGAAACCGCAAAGAAGACCGGCACGTTAAAATTGTCGCAGAGAAAATTAGACGAATTCCCACAAAATTTAGATGCGTTAGCATCCCTGCTACGCACTCTGGATTTATCCGAAAACAAATTTACCCGTATTCCGGCTGATATTGGTTCTTTTACCCAGCTAAAACAGTTGAATCTTAGTCATAATAAATTGACTACTTTGCCTGATTCCATCGGAAACCTGACAAAGCTGGAAGTCTTAAATCTTAGTTCGAACCACATTAAAATTATTCCTTGGTCTGTGTCGAAACTGAACCGCTTGAAGATTGCTAATCTATCGAACAACCGACTATCTGAATTTCCTCTTATGTTCTGCGACCTCCGACATTTGGATGTTTTAGACATATCCAAAAATCAATTGACAACGATTCCGGATGCTGCATCGATGTTATATGTCGTTGAACTTAACCTCAATCAAAACCAAATATCAACGATTTCCGGGAAATTAGCGGAATGCACGCGATTAAAAACGCTTCGATTGGAAGAGAATTGTATACATTTATCTGCTATACCATTAAGTATTCTAAAAGATTCGAATGTTTCGGTTCTGGCTCTTGAAGGAAACTTATTCGAAATGAAGCAGTTCGTTTACGTGGATGGTTATGAAAAATACATGGAACGATACACCGCGGTAAAGAAAAAGATGTTTTGAGACGATTTTAAATATTTCATGTATATCCTTATTATATGTTGATCATATATAACATAACTAATGACATTTGTAATTTATAAATAATTACCATATAATTATTTTCAAATGTGAAATTACCGTGTCGTGTTCTATGAATAGTGAAAGTGAAAGACTATTTAGATCGTCGATTGAAATAGTTGAACAAAAGTATCGGCAAATCATGGTGACTGTTCGAGATGTTTATATTGTACGAGTATTTTATTATATGAGATATATATTTCATAGTTGCGGACTGAAATAGATAAACGATAGGATAACTTTATCCAGTGAGTTGTCTTTAGAAGCGTTTGCTTAACGCTATTGCGAACTGTTGCGAAAAGAATCGTATAATTCAGTATATCAACCACCGATGTTTATACACTTATTGTATCAGTTTACTATTTTTTGAACCGGAAATATCTCATTGTACAAATATAGCACATTAAGTAAAACCAATTAACGATATTATTTCAATGAAACATTATTTAAGCGTATCGCACAATATCCGAGTGTACGTAAGAGAATTCGGGGACTTCGCAATGTTATCGCGAATTTTAACAATAAGCAATTCATTGAACAATTACGCAATTAAATCAATGTTACTTATCCCGGCAGACCGTTTTCTATGTTACCAAGCGAATCTAGTGGATTTAAAATACACTTTTAACAGTTTTCGAATTGCCTTGTACATTTATAATATTTGTACGCCAATTGGCTCTATTGTATATGTTGAATACTTTCGTCGTCAAACATTATGAAGATAAATCATGTATTTATTTTTGATATACCGTCCTTTTCTTCTCCCTCACCTCCTTAAGAATGCGTTGAAACTGATTGTGACTAGATCGAAATAAGGTTTTACCATTTCGCTCGGAATACCGTGATCTTTCACGACTTAAAGTAGAGTACTCAATTTCCAATTTCTATCGGAAGAACTCCGAAAGAAAGTGGATAAAAAAGGCGTCAGGTAAGTTACAGGTCGAAAGAAAAAGTCTCACACTGCAACTTCCAAGATAGCAACCCTTCACTTGCGAATACGTGAGAGGACTGAGTATTACTTCATTAGGCACAAAGAGATTTGTATTCCGCTCTTTCGCCAACTGAACAATTACGGCTAATTTTAGCGTGGATTCAACATCCGATTCACCAGTTAATACGCAAATGATCGATAATAAAAGAAATTGATCTTTTTCATAATAATTTCGAACTTCATAAGGGTTAGGAAATATGGAACATTCATATTAGACTATTTGAAAGTGTAATTAACATTTGCTGCGGAAATTAATTATGTAAAGAGATCATCGAGCTCTTTGCTATTTAATGTTGCGGATATTCTTCTGAAGAAACAGCGAGACACTTGAATGATAGTTGCTTCATCTAATATTATTGATAATCATTCGTAATTATACTGAGAAAAATATGATTTAGGGATACTTCAAGAGTGGGAAAACAGTTATGTACTTCTAGAGCACAGCCGAGTGCTCGTGTTATGGAAGACATACCGCGCTGATGTTTGACAGACTTTGAATATTTACAGTCAATATGAATATTAAGCGCGTTATTTCATAAAAAGATATTAACTTAGTTTAGAATTGTCGTTATATTAGAAGGCATTGAAAACGAATATTATTAATTGTTTATATTATATCTGCAACACAATAGAGGGGTCCGACTAACGACCATACCTGTGCCACCAGATTTGGGAACCCCGTACCCTACTTCTCCCTGACACAACTCCGTTCAACAAATTTGGGGACTTACCAAGTTAACAGAGTAGTCTTGTTACATTAAACCAATATTTTCTAATAAAATATTACAATGTAAATCTGTCAAGTGTAATTTGACAGTGGATTAATGTTTCACACCGCAAAATCCTGTCAGATAACATTAAGATATATTCGCATGGTAAGAAAGCCTGATAATGTGGTGAAACAAATAAACCTTAAGAAAATGAAAAATTCCACTTTAGTTTTATTAGGAAAATTCGCTATGTTATTCTAATAAGCATGAAAAAAGGGTCCTATATTTTGGAGGGACGATCCTACAAAGAGCACTGCCACCACTTGAGTGATTTGACTAAAGTAGTATCTAGCAAGTGTTCCCCCGAATATGGCGGACTGTGGTCATTCGAATTTTCAAGGGACACAATGAAAGTGCACCGAGTTCGCCGCGGTGATGTCTACAATTGAGGGTGTGTGGTGATCCTGAGGGTGGCCGAGAAGGGTGCCCGGGCTGCGGCGTGATCGCTACGGCTGCATGCGTGCCGGCGTGTTGCCGTGCTGACTCCACGAGATAGGGTTTTGCCGCGCCGCGCCGCGATTCTGTGTCTCGGAGCGACCGACCGTGGCGGGGCCCCCATGGTTGTAAATGGCTGACGGGAATCAGAAAATGAGGCCCGAACGTCGCGCGTGATTCCACGGCCAAGAAGCTGAGGTACGACTTAACAACCACTTCGGAAAATCAACGATATTCGCATGGTCTTCTGCTCCAAAACATCACCACCGGGTCCAAGCACCGCCCGGTGCCAAGAGCGATCCCGGGGGTTGCTCGTATCCTACCGTTTCGCTAGTGTCTTTAATTGATCGGTTCTGGGGGTTGTACAATTTTGGCATGCATTCTTAATTTATATTTCATTTGATGATTCTCGTGAGAATGAACGAGATTTTGCTGAACTGCTTCATTTTGTATCAGTATTTTCGATCGTTTAGGGCGGCATTCGCAGGTGCTGGTTCTCGCTATCAAGAGCGAGAGCGCGCAGACTGGTTTTTAATGAGATGCCGATCATATGGTCGCTGCTTCCTTCTGAGATTTTCACGATGCTTTCCTCGATAATCAAACAATGTTTGTTGATAAACGCGGTGGCCGTACATGAATTTAAATTTGTCGGATAACGATATATTCTCCGTGACCATTCGGTAAAGAATATTGTACGCGCGATCTAGGATGTCGCGTCGCTCATAGATTTCCATTAGTCTTTTATTTTCTATCCCGGACTTTTCTTCATACACAACATTATTCATTTATGCTTTAATACAATTTGAAAAAAATTTTCATGAATTACAACATACAGTACTGTTACAGAAGAGATGCCCTAAGCAGATTTTGATGATTTTCAATTAGATAGCTAATGCATCATAGATACATTATAAAGTTACTTACAATTATAATATCATGTCTTATTGTAATAATACCTTGTTCACAATTAAATGAAAATAAGTAAACATGTCTATTTAGCTTTGCATTTGTAAAATTCAAATTGAATCTATCATAAGATTATCAGATAGTATCATAAAACAGTAATGCAGGAGTTATTAAATAACTTAGAAATTACCTAGTTGTATACTATTTATGCTCTTTTATGCAAACATATATTTTATATATGTTTTTATTCATCTTCACAACAGAAACAGGGTAGAAAATGTCAGAACCAGAAGAGAGTCTGGCAGCGCCGGATAGTACAACGAGGGAACAAAAGCTTGGTTTCTCTCATGGAGATGATGTTCTTCTCCAACATAAAGATGGCAAATATTACCTTGGAACTATTGTGCAAGTGGATTTGGCAAGAGAGAAATGTCTTGTCAAATTCATGGATGACACCTCCTCTTGGTCATCTCTTAAGGAGCTGACAAAGCTAGCAATGCCAGATTCTGATGTTATGTGTGTACTTTGTAAGAAATATCAGCCTAAGACTGATAATGACATTATTGTCTGTGACAAATGTGGCCGTGGTTATCACCAACTTTGTCATCAGGTATTATAATTTTTAGTGTAATCTCCTAACGGATGTAAATGAGAATTGTGGACTAAAACCAAGCATGTGTGATTCTAGCCTCAGATATTAAAAGAAGAAACTATAGCTGAGGCAGAATGGATGTGCAAAAGATGTATAGATAGTCAACTAAGGACACGTGATCCTTTAGAGCCAAAAACTTGTATGGTGAAGGCAAGTATCAGAAAAGTTTGCAGTGGTAGGGACCAACCTCGGCCACCACCAGATGACCTGACAAAGTTGCCGTATGATGTAAGTGTGAAAAAAACATATTTCTGCCTGAAGAAGAATGATTTCCAACATAATTAACAAGCTAGTCCCTAGTCTTACATTAATACTTTATTGTAGCCTGATATGTTAAGTTGGGATGCACATCACAGAGTAAATGCTGAACAGATTTATTGTTACTGTGGTCTCAATGGAGAATGGTATACACAAATGTTACAGTGTGCTCGTTGCAAACAATGGTTTCATGAAAAATGTGTCAGCTGTCTGACTTATCCTCTGTACAGTGGAGATAGGTTGGTTAAGAGATAATATAATTGTGAAAGAAATCCTATGATACTGATGTCCATATTTTAGAAATTTTAAATATCTAAAAAAACCTAAAATTTTATAGGTTCTATGTATTTGTTTGTTCAATGTGCAATTATGGAAAAGAATTTGTTCGGCGACTGGAATTAAAATGGGTAGATCTGGTGCACCTGATGTTGTACAATCTGACTGTTTACAATGCAAAAAAGTATTATGATTTGGACACTGTTATTGTACCTTATGCCAATGATAACTGGAATACTTTACAGCTCCCACCAAGGGTGAGATTAATTACATACCATAATTACATAAACAGAAATATTGCGAAATATTTAAACAACTAACTTCCTTATTTAGAATTACATGTCTTCTCAGCATTTTAATCAAAGTGTAATGTCTTTCTAGATCAGAGATGTTAGTGCTCAAGTACGCAGGGAATCAATACTGTCAATTTTGACAAATAACAGAAACAGGTTCAAATGTGGTAGAGAAATAAAGAAGCGTACTACAATCTGGGGTCTTAGAGTGAGATTGCCACCTCCATGCCCTGTTGTCACTCTACCAGCATCTGGTGCAATAGATGAATCTGTTTTGCGCAGATGCTGGGGTACAAACAAAAGACTGCAATACCTTCCACCACCAATAGGGTTAGTTTAAACAAAAGATATTTATAAACAAATCATAACCTTCGATTATGTGAATATTCAGAACATAATAAACACTGACTGTTTTTGTATTTCAGGCCAGTGTGTTTACCAGAAAGTACAAGGCAGTTAATTGCCCTGAGACAGGCGACCGCCGAAAATTTAGAAATTCCCGTAAATCCATCAGATGTAGTGATGCGCGGAACTATTTACCAAAATTCGGAAGCAGAACAAAGTTCTTGCCCAAGTCCAAGCCCGCCGAGTCAGTCTACTCAGTTATTAAGAGAACGGTATGGAAATGTACCATTGGAATTTGACACTAAAAACTCAATAAATGTGCACAAATTCATGACTTTTGTCCTTTGCATTAGATACAGTGGCGGTGGTTTCGTCAAAAAGTCATTCCCGTTCCCTAAGTTGAGTTTGCAGAGAAGAAGACGGCTAATGGCATTAGGTAGCTCGCGGGAGAGAATGTTACGGAAACACAAGAAAAGAGAAAAAGGATGCGGCGATGCAGCGTTGAGTAAAGCTCAAGGTGTCCGTGAAGCTAGATATAGAAAAGCTAGGAAACTTTTGAAGAATGCTATAGCTAAGGTAAAACACGATACGATTAAACATAGCAGTATATGGAGTCCTCCACATTTTCCATGGAAAATTTACGATCGCAATGTACAAATGAGCTATAATTAATTTGGTAATTTTTATATTTTCCAGAGTAAATCTCGGAGCTCAGAAGCATCGGATTTACCACCCACACCTCCAACCTCAGTCTCTGGACCACCAACACCACCAGCTACAACTTCAGGTATGTCTGAACTCTCAGTACCTAGTTCAGTCGAATTGATGCATCCTCTACCACCATCGACACCCGCGGATACGAGTGGAGATGAAACTAGTTCTAGGGGTACATTGGATTCTTTCATTCCACCACCCAAAGATTTCGAAGGGAAGAATAATCCTTTCCGAAACCTTAGCGATTTGCTAGGCACTCCCTGCAGTCATAATCAAGTAAATTCAAGTACCCCATCACCATATAATCAATGTCCAATCACACTGCCTCTTCCACTCACTCCTGTTATATCACAACCACCGGTGGTAAGGCCAGCGAAACGGCAATTGTCCGAAAAAGACATTATCATAGACAGAAATGGGCAAGTGAAACGCAGGCGTCAACACAGGAGAGGACGCCCGCCGCAACAACAAATTCAACAACAGTTTCAACACACTGCTAGTAAAACCGCTGCTATTTTGCCGGCGCGTAATAACGAGGTTAAAAGTGAATTTGCAAGGAATTTAAGAAGTTCGTTTAACGGTACTTCGAGCAGTGCAAGTAGTCAAATTGGAAATTGCGTTGATTATGCCTTAAACGGTAGAAGATTACGACAGCGTCAGAGCAATGACAAATTACCTCCACCAGATCCACAAACACAAAAGAAAAGTAGTGTACCTTCATCTCCAAAGTGTTCACCTGTGAAACAAAATACCCCTGACATATCTTTGGATGACCTGAAATCGTCGGTCAACATATATTTCGGCGCAGCTAACAGAATTGCTGCTGGTGAGAAGTTTGTCATTAAAGCAAAGAGAATAGGACCAAACGGTCAGACTCAATACCTCATCGAGTGGGAGGGACTCAATACTTAACATTAAATCATTTGTTTATGATTAATATGTTGCAATCATACAAAATTTCTGTTGGCATCGGGTACGACGCGGCAATTAGCTGCTTAATTTCTTTTTGGAGTCTCGATGTTCATGGGGAATTAAAATAGTGACAAATTGATCTGTGTCACATGCACTGCCATTCGTTACATATGTTTTATGTAATAAGTATGTATTAGTTGGTGTACGATGTTGTGTGAATGTTCTTGCAAATGTCCATTTTCATTTCATTTACTAATCGTCTGAATGTCTTGGGGAGACAGTGACAAACGAAGAACAAACTTCATTGCTGGACAATGAATTTATTTTTTTGCTTACTTAAAGCAATATTTCTTTACCGATTCATTTGATTCCATACGCCAGATAATTAACATTTTACTCTCGTCGTTTTCCATTCGAAATGTACCGTCCATAATTACCTTCGAATCGTAAAATTCAATTAGCATCTGTATATCTTCTATTTTAATACAAACAAGTAGTGGTGGATGTCAACAGAACATTTACAAGAACAATCAGATGCATTGCTTATGAACTGTAAATAGTGTAGCATAGTAGTTTTGCAGTAAAATCGATGAATGTAAACCGTGTGGAAAAAATAGATTTACATACGTTCTACATTCATCAAATGTTGGCCAATCGCTCCTTGCAAATTGTGGAGCAGACCATGTGTACGACAACAAAAAGTGAATTGAAACAAACAGTTGTTCCTCTCACTTGAGCTAACATACTAGCGGACGTTAGTAGTTAGTGTTAAAGAGTAAACAAAGAAAACATCCTGCAAAGGTTATTTTTCAATACAATCGTAGGGGTAGACATTGGCTTCTGTAATTTCATTCTCTTGGACTAATCATTATAACATTACTGATTATTTATAGTTTACACAACTTCAACGATCTTTAAGTCACCACTTCCTTGGAAATATATCATTGCATTAAGCATCGATTATTTTTCATTACGCAGCTTTAATTTAGCAAGTTGCAGCACTGTTACTTATACATATATATATATACCTTTTGTCCAAAGTTGATATGTAATCGTAATAATGAAATAACTTACATTCATACAATTTATACAAGCATACAATTAACACAGATATGTGTATTCAATGAATTCACGGTTCAAGATAATGAAAATACAGTTTTAGCTTTGCTCACTATTAAACAAGACTAAGGAAAAATGACATACCTATCTCGTACAACATAACATTAAAGTAATCTTACGCTGAATATGTAAGTGATTGGCCAAGTTATCTGTGCAAAAGGGGCGTCGTAGTGCGGAATTGTTTAAGCGATTTCTCAGTCATCAAATAATTCCGTGCTCGAAGTGTAGTAAATCTTTATGAACTGTTCTTGTTATATGATATATGTAGGACATAAAATATGATTGTGTGTAATAGATGTTTACATATGCAATTCTCATGCGGAATTTCAAATAGCGATCCGAATTCCGTGGAGCAGATTTTGACAAGCAACAATACGATAACCCAGATGGATAGCAATGCATTTTTTACAAGAATCTATATAATTTATTCTCTTAAGAAGATAATCTAATCCCAGATCGTATGAATTCGATGTATTTTACAATTCTCACACTGCACAGAATCTATGGTCAGAACTTACTAATCAGTAGACCTCTAAAGTAATTCGGAAAGGTTTCAAGCCTGCATACACCACTGTTAGGATTCCGAATCAAAAAGAGCTTATTAGAATGATGATTTAATTGAATTGTGTTGTTACATTAATCGTACGTTTAATTATCTACTCCGATCAAAAGATTTCTATTCGACAAAGACGAAGGTAATTGAAGAACCGTAGTTGGACAGAAGAGGGCAATATAGGTCGAAATGGCTAGTATTTATCTTGTTTATAAAGATCATAAAAGTATGTAAGATCGAACCAAGATTTGTAGAATTTACAGAACTACTTAAGGATTTCATTGCTTTTCTCTTTAGTCGATTTGGAGTTCATATATATCTCGCCAATTTTGCGCAGGTTTCTATGAATTTTCCAAAATCCTGACTTAACAAATCCACGAGTGATTAACGCTTAGATCAATGTACCGAAGATAGGTATTTTAAGCGATATTTATTTCCACTGCTGAAAGTGACGATATACTTGCAAGTTTACCTCCTTTAGAGAGACTCCACGAAAACCTACTCATTCCAGTATTTACGAATTTCTTCCCAAACGAGATTAGCCAAAATTCATTTTCCAAAGTTTACACCATAATTTACGATGTCTTCGAAGTATTTTACAGGGCGTGTTCCAATGTGTTCGATATGCAATACGTTATACGAAAAGAATTGAATTTTGATAGTTTTACGTGAAACTTCACGACGATAAGATCTTTTCATAGAATATCCTACTGACATTACTTCCTCTCTAAAGGAACGCGTAGGTAATATTGGACGGAGACAAGAAATGGACACTGCCAAACTTCTAAGTTATATTTAATAAATGATGTTAGACAATGGTGCGCTATGATATCTTAATTTTCTAATTAATACGAATCTTTGCAATCATTTCTGTTTGTCTTTGTTCGCTGCGTTTCGAAGGAACGTAAACGAGAGTTAAAGTACAAGATATTTAACAGGTAGATTTCGAAGGTCCAAGATAATCGATTGTGTTATGTATTCGAAATACGAAATCTACCATATTATTTGATCTTAATTCATGAAATCTTCTTTATCGTTTCGTAATTTCATCACGTGTTTAAGTAGAGTGTAGAGATTAGAAACATGTTAAATAATCGACTGACAATTATGTCCATCAACGATCATTTAGTCGACACACTGCATCGTTAATGAATCTTTCCTTTTTTCATTTTTGTGGCATTCTATGTAATCGTTTATATATAGTTTCATGGAATATAGAATAATATTCTTTGATACCCGCCTGACCTGATCGTACAGGTAATTTCGCAAGAGCATCCAAAACCAAAAAGCAAACGGATTGATATTCTAGAAATGGATTTGATTTACACCAATCTTGTAGGTTCACATTCAACGATGTAAAAACAAAGAGCGTGCGTGTGTGTATGTGAGAGAGAGAGAGAGATAAAGATTCAGAGACATAACGTTCATGTGGGTAATACCACGAAGAAAAATGTTAATTAGTTTATTATTACGATGGACTTTATATTAATGGTGTCTACTGGATTACCACTCCATGTAACCTTGCGTTTCCAACGGAAACACCAATGGGGAGTGGTATTGAAACGAATCGAAGATGTACTGCCAGTATCGTATGTAAATATTAATCCCACAGAACCCTCTCTCGTCCCTTTTTTAATATACAAATATTCTACGCTATTAAGCTAGAATACGCATAGTTATACGTTATATAATGTTTGTATGTCGATTACAACATGGATACCGAGTATTCGTTCGGAGCATTTCCGGTGGATGCATGGTAGTTCAATGCATTGTTGTCGGACAGCGTTTTATGTTCTCCATACCAGATTCCAACAAATTTAGCTGATTTTGAAAGAAAGCCCCGCAGGACAATGTTTCTTGCGTCGCGGAAAGTAATTCGATTGATTTTACCAAATAGGTGGTCGAGAGTTTCTTTAATGAATTTTCAAATGCTCGAGTGATCTGTTTTACATAAAGAACATTGACTCGTTTCGATGGACACGTCGCTAGGATAATTCGATAATCATCGATGTACGATTAATTAAGCGAAACGTTGATAGTGGTTTTGTTTACAGTTCATTAGAGTTTACTTGGTATTTTGTTATAGTTCGAAGTTCCATTAAATTTCCGATGTCTTCGGGAATTAGTACTGACGTTTAGACGAGCGATAAGTCGAATACGAGTAGGAATAAGATCAACTTTATATTCTGATTTGTATCTTATTATTTCGCGTTTATAAACATTATTTTGCATTGTATTATTTCTGATTGCTTCATTAATGACGATTGAATATTTCACGGAATGCTATCAAATCCCTGTGGCCGCCCATTTAGTAAATACAATAAATTCTTTTTCGCAACATTCTAAGAACGTACAATTCATTATTCAACTTTGAATGTGCAAAAGCTAGTTGAATCACGAACTAAATCGCTCGTTTTTAACTGTTCTTCATATAAAATTCATTCGCGTGCTGGCTACACAAATGATTCTGCCTTCGCCGACATGTATAGTATTCAAAGGCGATTCGAATCCTCTAAATTATACCGTATTTCTCGCCTTATAAGACGCACGAATGGTGCATTCATTTTTTTATGTAAATATTAATCATTTTATTTTATATTTTAATACAAGATTATCCACTAACTGGGAAAACACAATTGTTTTCGGCACAATCATGAAATCGCTAAAAAAAGGATAAGATATATCGGTTTATAAGACGAATTCAGCTTACAGGATGCCTCCTATATTTCAAATAAATTTTAAGTACAAAAAACGCATCTTATAAGGCGAAAAATACGGAAGTTTGTTCGGCTTCCTAACAATTTCATTCATTAAATGCGCTCGAATTGCGTTTAGAAATAATCCCTTCATTCATGCATTTATACCAATATTCTTACACGAAGAATTGTGACTGAAGAAAAATTATTGGCTCGCGTGACATGCTTAAAATGACTACCACTATCGTGTAAATACAGATAATATCGCGTGAAATAATTTTTATAAAAAAAAGGACCTGCTCGAAAAATTCAATCGCGTAGTTTATAAATCTATGCTAATCTCTGCGATGCAAGAGCCATGTTTAATTTAAGTGAAAAATCTAACATTTGACGAGATATATTTTGTAAGGAATACTTGAAATAGGTGCCAAGAAAGTTGCTGATAATTTTTCTTCTTCGTCCGGGTGACTGTAATCGGCGTTCGTAATCGCAGATTTCTATTTAATTAATTAATAATCTCTGAATAAACGACACGAAACGAATGCAATTACAACTAATCTCATAGTCAATCGAGACTCAGCGATACGGATACCCAACAAAACGAAACAATACGAAACAATACGAAATCTTTGCAATCTTTGTGCGGAGAGGGATGACTGCGTGAGTGCATACGAAGGTAGATCAGGAACGAAAGAATGCGTGGTTCATTTGCGTACGAATGTCTTCTGTGTGCGTGTGATAGATTGTTAAATTAAAGAAAAAAAAGGAGGGCAAAATGTCAACGGGGACGATCTTTCGGTATCGTAATTCCCGCTGTATCTTCTACAAACAAGACTAACGAGAAGCACGCGAGAGAGAAAGAAAGAAGAAGACGTTGATTTTTCTCGAGGTCGTAATTAGTATAATTGATGAAAATTAAAGGCATCGAATCGATTCGATTCGATTCGATGAAAATCCCACGCATCTTGGAATGCGTGCTAACTGAAATTGAGCCAACCCCGATTTAGGATATCAGCGGTAAAGTTCTGCGTGATAAATTGCTTATCTCGAGTAGATTTTAATTGCGTTCCCAAGTACATTTTCATTCGTAAGGTTCATTCTGTAATTGCGTTCTGCAAATGCACTCTCTGTACTTCTGGAATTCTGTCCTATTACGCATATCAAGGTTTTCGTTTCCTTTCGCCGTGTATTTAATTTTCTGTGATGACAACTTCGAATTATTCAAACAAATAGCCCTCGAAATTATAATAAAAAGACCACATAATAATGCCTCGTTAAGAATATGCAAGGCACTTCAACAAAAGACAATAGTAATGGTGAATAATAATAAAAAGTATTAATAGTGAATCGTTCTAAGCGTTTTGTAATCTCGAGGTACACGGTGAGAGGGAAGAAAACTGGAAGTACAAAGTGCCGAACAGCGTGAGCATTTTTATGTTTATAATATATAAATATATATAAATATTATATATAGATATTTTGTCTTAAGATTACTTTAACGAAATATGATTCTAAGTTTTCTTTTCGAGTTGTCGCTCGAAAGGGGCGGTTAGTCAGCGTGGAGGAAATCGCGAAAATCAATCGGAAGACTTCCTCTTTTCGCTAGAATTCCAACGAATCGCCTACTCGAGGAGCGTGCGCTCTCCGTGTTCATTGTTAATTTACTCGGCTTGTGTAAAGAGACTGATGCATAAATTCTAGAATTCTTTCATTTTCATACTCGGTCATCATTTATTTCATAGCGGCTCAATCGTGCACGCGAGGATCCACGTACAAAAAAAGTAACAAATATTAAATGTGAATGGGGAAAATGGAAATAGCTCGAAGGAAAGATCGTCTTTCGACGATCGACGCTACTGTAAAGAGAGAATAATAAACGATACGTGTAGACCTTATAAATTTATGTGATCCGATTCCTTACCCAAATTCACGGTTGTAATATAAATTATGAAAGAAACTTGCACGTATATTTTTTTAGGATGTCGTTGGAATAATTGCAATTAATTAGTATAATTTACTTGTTTAGATTTTGGCATGAAATCGGCATTTTAATGATCTGTCTCGTTTGAATATAATTTACTTGCTTTTAGATTTTATTATGAAACAATATTTTAATACGCTGCCTCGCTTCAATATAATATTTTATTTGCCTGGATTTGGATATGAAACGATATTTTAACGCACGTTGTATTATACGAATGTCAATTTCCCTTAGAATACAAGGTATAAAGTTGTGGTTTTATGAATGCGCACTTTCAATCAAAACATTTGCCGTTTGTTATGAGTGCTTTGTACATCAATGACTTTGGCCGGCATTATAAACACGCGGAAGCTTATGTTTAGTACCGCATGACTCAGTGTTAGTCAGACGCAAAAAATCTCGGCTAGAGAGACGCAAGACATAATATTTCGAATTTCTATATTCTTTTGCTTATATTAATAATCTTTAACTTCTATACTTTATCTTAATAATTTCTAATTTCTCCTCTTTATCGCAATAGTTTATGTCTGCTGTCTGCTCTATAACATACATTTTATATACACGTTTTGACCTGTTCAATATTTAATATCATTATTCACCGAAACAAAAGTTTAAACAGAAAAATGCATATATGATTCATTTCATATATACATCTATATGTAAAGTTTATGTAGTCTTAACGGCGACAACTCTGAATTATTCGAATGAATAATGGTTTAAATTATATCTAAAGATCAGTAAATAATGCTGCGATTAAAATACGCAAGATATTTTAACAAAAGACAATAATAATGGTGAATAGTAATAAAAAAATAGTAATAGTAAACTTTAAATACAAGTTTCGAGTCGTTCAAATTTAAACAGTTAGTTTGACATACCATTAATCCACCTCGGAAGATGTCATAGTTTGGAACCTGACACATTGTTTGCTTGATCTTTATTGGCACAATTTATCCGCACGCTTTTATTGAATTATGCATTACATTTAAGACAAATTCGAATGAGACGCACCTGATTTATATTATTGAATCGAAGACACTGAATACGGACACTCATCGGACGACCGTGCGGCGTACCAAACACTGCCCCACTGCGCCAACTTGAGAAAGCGAACGTATAGACATTGTTCACCAGATGTATTACTTTCACTCACGGACTCCCAGCTAGGTTTGAATATATGATTACATTTATTCAATCTGTATTGTTCGACTTTAATTATGCGGCTTACGTGAATATTATCAGAGACCAGATATTGGAAGATCAAGCAAAAAATTACATACGCGGTAAAATTCACCGCAATAAAAAGTCCCTTATGCAGAAATAAATAAAAGAATTGTGTACTGCGACCACTCAATATAAAATTTTGGAACTTTTCGAGAAAAATTGAGGGGCCCGAGACATTTTTCGGAATTCGGTTTTCATTTCAATGGGGACCAAAAGTCGCCATTCGAATTAACGACTAAAAGGCGCTTGCCGACTCTTACTCGCCATTCAAATGAAGACTGAATTCCTAAATAAATCCGTGTAGTCATTAATAAAAAAACGAATTAGTTAACGAAGCTAATAAATTAGTTAATAAACAAAAATAGCTTTATACGAAGGTTAATATATTATTTGATTAAATTTAATTGTTCAAAATATTATTTCATTACAATGGGTTGCATGAAATAATTCATGTCTTACGTCAGAATAGCTGTAAATGTGAAATGATCAAATTATAACAAATTAGTTTATCTAGGCGTACAGATAAGCAATCGATTAATAAACAAAAGCCAGCAGCTTTTTCCGAAAGATAAACTATTATGCCATTAAAATGAACTGCTTGAAATAATTAATATAAAATCGGTCGAATACTTGCGTGAAATAAATTCCATTGCCAACTTGTTTGGGTACGTTATAAGTATGGAGAATATAAGGGCTAATGAATATTATTTTGTTGAATTACTTAATAACAATATGCAGTAGTGTATTTAAATAATAGCAAAATTAATAAAATCTCATGCGGTACTGAAGGAGTTTGAGTATTACAATTACAGTACAGTATTACAATACAAGTAATCATTATTAAAAGTACAAGAGCAAGTGGCCATATGAATAAATCAATAGATAGGTATCAGTAACGTTGTACATTAAATAAAGTTTATAAAGTATAGTTCATCGCTGAAAAATAGTCAAGTGATATCCCACTCGATATTCCTAACTTATTCGCTAAGCTAGATGTCTAATTTTTAATTAGAGTAACATATAAAGCAGCTATTAGCTCGGTTGTAATTGTAGAATAATTCTAATTCTAATTCTCTACAATTATTACCGATTACCAGATCTCACCACGTGGAGGTTGCCGCTAGCAGAGACCCGGGTGGGTGGCTGGGTGGCGGATCGCGTTCCGCGACCGAACCACCCACCGTTTTATTCCAAGTCCTGAAGGCACATTTTGCTTCGAGTTAAACTCGAAGAAGTATAGGACAATCAGACTTGGAATATCGTCGCGGATACAATCTTTTCTCTTACTAACTATTCTTATATTAAACTTATTGCTAAGTCACTGACTGAACATTATTTCGACGAGCGAATGTACTAATTGGGGGGATTGACTCTAAGAAACTAAATGACTCTAACTCTAAATCGCGATTCAAAGTTCGAACGACCTGATGCCCGCCGAGCCGTACTCAGAGTTGGACCATGCAGAGGACTTCCAATCTATATGGCCTGTCTAGGCGCACGAAGCCAGCACCTGGCGGTAGTAACAACGAAGGAGAACCGCACGCAGCCTCCAAACGGATTACCGATACCCCATACCAGGCGTGGTTCGATCTATCGCGACTCATGTCACCGAACGACATATTACTCGACTAATAATTAGTCAAGCAATATCTCGCCGGTGCTTACGTCACGACCGCCCATACTCTGAACATGGTCCTTCCTTGCAGGCGCTGGACCCACTCAGATCGAACAAACATGCTATCCAAGTATTTCATTTCGATACTCTGGAAGAGAGTAACGAAAGAGCGAGAAAATCGTCGCTCAGCATTGCAAAATAAACTACTTCATGGTGCGAAACAAGGCAAAGGAAAGCAAAAGCTAATAATTCGAGAATTTGCAAATATTCGCTCTTCTTAAATACGTTTGTCAGTGATTTAGGTCTACGCTTAATTTCTAGAACAACACTTTCTCTGCCACTGTGTAACTTATACTAACTTTAAAAAACTAATATAATCGAAGTGCCATGTCAATAATACAATATAAATCGAGCAAAGCAGTCTTTGCAGAGAACGTGTTGAACCAACATATATAATATACATATACATCATAAACTTATTTCTATTTTCACTTCTCTTCACGAATTTCGCTGCATTAGACTAATAATTCTTTCTTCCTTCTTCTTTCTTCTTTTTTCTTTCTTCGAGCTCATCTTCTGAGAACTATGAAACTAACTAAGTATAATATCTATAATAACTACCAACTATTCCACCAAACCATTAACCCAAGCAAGCATGCGACAATAAATAATCAAATAATAAGTAAATAGTCAATGATCTGTAAATAATCAGTAAATCAAATAACCAGTAAATAATCAGTAAATAATCAGTAAATAATCAGTAAACAATCAGTAAATAATCAGTAAATAATCAGTAAATAATCAGTAAATAGTCAAATATTCAGTAAATAACCAAATAATCATGTAAATCCATTAAAAATAAGCCCCTAAAACAGATCAGAAACAAAAATTGAATTAACTGCCAAATGGTCAGTACTGGTCACTATTGGTCAACATTGGTCAGTATTCGCTGGTACTGGTCGGTAGTGGTCACCCTAGAAAGAGGAGGGTTGTCGGTTTGGGAGAGGGGTAGTTTTGGAAGAGGAAATTAGGAAAGACGTCTTTCCTCCTCGAGTGCACCGGCCGGAATGAAGGATCGTTGTGCTGGGGGTACCTATATCACCTCGGTTCCTGAGGATCCAGGAAGGGGTTAAAATTGGTGGGGTAGACCCCCCTGGCCAACCGCGATCACCCTTCTTCGAAAAATTAACCGTCGAATATTGTTTACTTTCTCCGATCGTTATCGATCATATTCGTATAATTATTAACTTTTTAGCTTTATGAACAATATTTTTTCATGCATTTTTAAAGATTTATGCAAATGTTATAATTCGTGCATTAAATACCAATACACTGAAACAATTCCCCTTCAGGCAGTCGTTTAATAAAGAAACTCCTTCGAATTTACCCGAGATTTTATTAATTTGTTATTATTTCGTCAGATCCCTTGCGAATAATTAATTAATGTAATTAATATTGTGGTAACGAAGGAGTAATTTAATAAATTTATTAAATTATCTATGCAGAATAATGTTTACCACGAACTTGCACTTCTTAAGGCGATAGAATATTACGATTCAGAGATACCTAATTATGCTTTCATTAGACTATTAAACTGCAGCTTCCGGTTGCATCAAAGGTTGCACGGTGCATACTTCCGACTCGTGCGCGATAAGTGCAGTGATCGTTACAACGATAATTAATTTCTTTAAACAATTACTAAATATATGGTAATATTAACATGTGAGCATGTACTTTGAAATAACGCTCCCGTTTTAATATTACTTACCGTTTATATAAATGTTGATCGGCGTGTTTTTCAGTAGGTTTAAATGTTAATTAACAATTTACATCAACTCGTGAATCGAATCGTTATAAAAATGTAATAATAAAAGTATAATTAATAAATCTGTTTGACGAACGAACCGCCGATTACCGTACCACAACAAACCATAACCGTTGCAGAAATTAAAACAATATCTCTACCATATCTTTAATAATTGTTTAAAGATATTATTTATCGTTGCAACGATCATTGCACTTATCGCATACGAGCCGGAAGTATACACCGTGCAACCTTTGGTGCATCCAATAGCTGCAGTTTAATAGAATAATGAAAGCATAATATCTCCGAATCGTAATATTCCATTGCCTCAAGAAATGCAACCTCGGGGTAAACTTTATTCTGCATCGATAATTTAATAAATTTATTAAATTACTCCTTCGTTACTACAATATTAATTACATTAATTAATTATTCGCAAGGGATCTGACGAAATAATAACAAATTAATAAAATCTCGGGTGAATTCGAAGGAGTTTCTTTATTAAACGACTGCCTGAAGGGGAATTGTTTCAGTGTATTGGTATTTAATGCACAAATTTTAACATTTGCATAAATCTTTAAACATGCATGAAAAAATATTGTTCATAAAGCTAAAAAGTTAATAATTAGGCGAATATGATCGATAACGATCGAAGAAAGTAAACAATATTCGACGGTTAATTCTTCGAAGAAGGATGATCGCTGTTGGCCAGGGGGGTCTACCCCACCAATTTCAACCCCTTCCTGGATCCTCAGGAACCGAGGTGATATAAGTACCCCCTGCACAACCATCCTTCATTCCGGCCGGTGCAGTCGAGGAGGAAAGACGTCTTTCTTAATTCTCTCTTCCCAAACTACCCCTATTCCAAACCGACCATCCTTCTCTTTCTAGGGTGACCACTACCGACCAGTACCGGGCAATACTGACCACTGCTGACCAGTACTGACCATTTTGCGCTTAATTCAATTTTTGTTTCTAATTTGTTCCAGGAGTTTATTTTCAATGTGTTTGCATGATTATTTGATTTCTTATTTGTCTGTTTATCGATTATTTGATTGATTATTTGAATATTTATTGATTATTTGATTATTTACTGATCATTTGACTATTTACTGGTTTCTGATTATTTACTGATTGTTTACATATTGTTTACAGATTATTCACAGATTATTTATAGATTATTTTCTGATTATTTCCTGATTATTCCTTAATGTTGTTTATGTATCGCATGCTTGCTTGGGTTAATAGTTCGGTAGATCAGTTGATAGTTATTATACTTATTATACGTAGTTAGCTCCATAGTTCTCAGAAGATGAGCTCGAAGATAGAAGAAAGAAGAAGGAAGAAAGAATTATACAAGAGGAACTCTGCTGCAGCGAAATTCGCGAAGAGAAATGAAAATAGAAATAAGTTCATTATGTATCGTTGGTTAAACAAGTTCTCTGCAAAGACTGTTTTGCCCGATTTATATTGTATTCTTGACATGACATTTTCTAGTAGTTTTTAAAAATAAGTATAAGTTACACGGTAGCAGAGAAAGTGTTGTTCTAGGAATTAAGCGTAGACCTAAATTCCTGACAGACGTATTTATGAAGAGCGAATATTTGCAAATTCTCGAATTATTAGCTTTTGCTTTCCTTTGCTTCGTTTCGCACCACGAAGTAGTTTATTTTGCAATGATGAGCGACGATTTTCTCGCTCTTTCGTTACTCTCTTCCAGAGTATCGAAACGAAATACTTGGATAGCATGTTTGTTCGATCTGAGTGGGTCCAGCGCCTGCAAGGAAGGACCATGTTCAGAGTATGGGCGGTCGTGACGTAAGCACCGGCGAGATATTGCTTGACTAATTATTAGTCGAGTAATATGTCGTTCGGTGACATGAGTCGCGATAGATCGAACCACGCCTGGTATGGGGTATCGGTAATCCGTTTGGAGGCTGCGTGCGGTTCTCCTTCGTTGTTACTACCGCCAGGTGCTGGCTTCGTGCGCCTAGACAGGCCATATAGATTGGAAGTCCTCTGCATGGTCCAACTCTGAGTACGGCTCGGCGGGCATCAGGTCGTTCGAACTTTGAATCGCGATTTAGTTTCTTAGAGTCAATCCCCCCAATAGTACATTCGCTCTTCGAAATAATATTCGGTCAGTGACTTAGTGCTAAGTTTAGTTTAAGAATAGTTAAGATAAAAGATTGTATCTGCGATGCTGTTCTAAGTCCGAATGTTCTACCTTTCTTGGAGTTAAACTAGAAATAAAATTTGCCTTGAGGACTTAGAATAAAACGGTGGGTGGTTCGGTCACGGAAAGCGATCCGCCACCCAGCCACCCACCCGGGTCTCTGCTAGCGGCAACCTCCACGTGGTGAGACCTGGTAATCGGTAATAATTATAGAGAATTACCATTATAATTCTTCTACAATTATTACCGAGCTAATAGCTGCTTTATATGTTACTTTAGTTAAAAATTAGACACCTCGCTTAGCGAATAAGTTAGGAATATCGGGTCGGATATCGCTTGACAATCTTTCAGTGATGAACAATACTTTAGAAACTTTATTTAGTGTACAACATTAATGATGAACATCTATTTATATATTCCTATATAATTAGCTCCTGTAATTTTATTAAAGATTATTTGTATTGCAATACTTTACCGTAATTGTAATACTGCAATACTTTTTGCTGGACGGTGTAGCTAATAGTGTAGACCAATGTTTGGCTTAATCTTCTTGATTTAAATTAAAATCGAAACGTTTCGGCAATGGGTTTTTACCCTCTTCAGTCGAATTTAATTAGTATAAGAAGTCCTAGGTATTTATTCTGAATTAAAACTGAGTCTTGACTCAACATCTAAGACAATAGCACCTAGGGCGTAATTCAGAATAAATACCTAGGACTTCTTATACTAATTAAATTCGACTGAAGAGGGTAAAAACCCAAGTTGAATGAAATTCGCCGAATAAGTGTTCATAACTAAGGAGTCCGTGAAGATATTTTGATGCAACAAAGTGCATTCGAAAGAGCGGTCTTTTCTCTATAAAATACCTCGCGGACAAAAATATTGTACGATGCGTTCTTCCGCAATAAATAAAAATACGGGGCCTCCTCCGAGCGGCGGGTGAAACTCGCGAACAAAGTTGAATAAAAGCCGCCGAATAAGTGTCCATAACTAAGGAGTTCGTGAAGATATTTTGATGTAACAAAGTGCATTCGAAAGAGCGGACTTTTCTCTACAAAATAACTCGCGGACAAAAATGTGGCACGGGTCTTTCTTCCGCAATTAAATAAAATACGGGGCCTCCTCCGAGCGGCGGGTGAAACTCGCGAACAAAGTTGAATGAAAGTCGCCGAATAAGTGTCCATAACTAAGGAGTCCGTGAAGATATTTTGATGCAACAAAGTGCATTCGAAAGAGCGTTCTTTTCTCTATAAAATAACTCGCGGACAAAAATATTGTACGATGCGTTCTTCCGCAATAAATAATAATACGGGGCCTCCTCCGAGCGGCGGGTGAAACTCGCGAACAAAGTTGAATAAAAGCCGCCGAATAAGTGTCCATAACTAAGGAGTTCGTGAAGATATTTTGATGCAACAAAGTGCATTCGAAAGAGCGTTCTTTTCTCTATAAAATACCTCGCGGACAAAAATATTGTACGATGCGTTCTTCCGCAATAAATAAAAATACGGGGCCTCCTCCGAGCGGCGGGTGAAACTCGCGAACAAAGTTGAATAAAAGCCGCCGAATAAGTGTCCATAACTAAGGAGTTCGTGAAGATATTTTGATGCAACAAAGTGCATTCGAAAAGGCGTTCTTTTCTCTATAAAATAACTCGCGGACAAATAATTCCCACGGTTCGTTCTACTGCAATTAATTAAAATACGGGGCCTCCTCCGAGCGGTGGGTTACACTCGCGAACAAAGTTGAATGAAAGTCGCCGAATAAGTGTCCATAACTAAGGAGTCCGTGAAGATATTTTGATGTAACAAAGTGCATTCGAAAGAGCGGACTTTTCTCTACAAAATAACTCGCGGACAAAAATGTGGCACGGGTCTTTCTTCCGCAATTAAATAAAATACGGGGCCTCCTCCGAGCGGCGGGTGAAACTCGCGAACAAAGTTGAATGAAAGTCGCCGAATAAGTGTCCATAACTAAGGAGTCCGTGAAGATATTTTGATGCAACAAAGTGCATTCGAAAGAGCGTTCTTTTCTCTATAAAATAACTCGCGGACAAAAATATTGTACGATGCGTTCTTCCGCAATAAATAATAATACGGGGCCTCCTCCGAGCGGCGGGTGAAACTCGCGAACAAAGTTGAATAAAAGCCGCCGAATAAGTGTCCATAACTAAGGAGTTCGTGAAGATATTTTGATGCAACAAAGTGCATTCGAAAGAGCGTTCTTTTCTCTATAAAATACCTCGCGGACAAAAATATTGTACGATGCGTTCTTCCGCAATAAATAAAAATACGGGGCCTCCTCCGAGCGGCGGGTGAAACTCGCGAACAAAGTTGAATAAAAGCCGCCGAATAAGTGTCCATAACTAAGGAGTTCGTGAAGATATTTTGATGCAACAAAGTGCATTCGAAAAGGCGTTCTTTTCTCTATAAAATAACTCGCGGACAAATAATTCCCACGGTTCGTTCTACTGCAATTAATTAAAATACGGGGCCTCCTCCGAGCGGTGGGTTACACTCGCGAACAAAGTTGAATGAAAGTCGCCGAATAAGTGTCCATAACTAAGGAGTCCGTGAAGATATTTTGATGTAACAAAGTGCATTCGAAAGAGCGGACTTTTCTCTACAAAATAACTCGCGGACAAAAATGTGGCACGGGTCTTTCTTCCGCAATTAAATAAAATACGGGGCCTCCTCCGAGCGGCGGGTGAAACTCGCGAACAAAGTTGAATGAAAGTCGCCGAATAAGTGTCCATAACTAAGGAGTCCGTGAAGATATTTTGATGTAACAAAGTGCATTCGAAAGAGCGTTCTTTTCTCTACAAAATAACTCGCGGACAAAAATATTGTACGATGCGTTCTTCCGCAATAAATAATAATACGGGGCCTCCTCCGAGCGGCGGGTGAAACTCGCGAACAAAGTTGAATAAAAGCCGCCGAATAAGTGTCCATAACTAAGGAGTTCGTGAAGATATTTTGATGCAACAAAGTGCATTCGAAAGAGCGTTCTTTTCTCTATAAAATAACTCGCGGACAAAAATATTGTACGATGCGTTCTTCCGCAATAAATAATAATACGGGGCCTCCTCCGAGCGGCGGGTGAAACTCGCGAACAAAGTTGAATAAAAGCCGCCGAATAAGTGTCCATAACTAAGGAGTTCGTGAAGATATTTTGATGCAACAAAGTGCATTTGAAAGAGCGTTCTTTTCTCTATAAAATACCTCGCGGACAAAAATATTGTACGATGCGTTCTTCCGCAATAAATAAAAATACGGGGCCTCCTCCGAGCGGCGGGTGAAACTCGCGAACAAAGTTGAATAAAAGCCGCCGAATAAGTGTCCATAACTAAGGAGTTCGTGAAGATATTTTGATGCAACAAAGTGCATTCGAAAAGGCGTTCTTTTCTCTATAAAATAACTCGCGGACAAATAATTCCCACGGTTCGTTCTACTGCAATTAATTAAAATACGGGGCCTCCTCCGAGCGGTGGGTTACACTCGCGAACAAAGTTGAATGAAAGTCGCCGAATAAGTGTCCATAACTAAGGAGTCCGTGAAGATATTTTGATGTAACAAAGTGCATTCGAAAGAGCGGACTTTTCTCTACAAAATAACTCGCGGACAAAAATGTGGCACGGGTCTTTCTTCCGCAATTAAATAAAATACGGGGCCTCCTCCGAGCGGCGGGTGAAACTCGCGAACAAAGTTGAATGAAAGTCGCCGAATAAGTGTCCATAACTAAGGAGTCCGTGAAGATATTTTGATGCAACAAAGTGCATTCGAAAGAGCGTTCTTTTCTCTATAAAATAACTCGCGGACAAAAATATTGTAGGATGCGTTCTTCCGCAATAAATAATAATACGGGGCCTCCTCCGAGCGGCGGGTGAAACTCGCGAACAAAGTTGAATAAAAGCCGCCGAATAAGTGTCCATAACTAAGGAGTTCGTGAAGATATTTTGATGCAACAAAGTGCATTCGAAAGAGCGTTCTTTTCTCTATAAAATACCTCGCGGAGAAAAATATTGTACGATGCGTTCTTCCGCAATAAATAAAAATACGGGGCCTCCTCCGAGCGCCGGGTGAAACTCGCGAACAAAGTTGAATAAAAGCCGCCGAATAAGTGTCCATAACTAAGGAGTTCGTGAAGATATTTTGATGCAACAAAGTGCATTCGAAAAGGCGTTCTTTTCTCTATAAAATAACTCGCGGACAAATAATTCCCACGGTTCGTTCTACTGCAATTAATTAAAATACGGGGCCTCCTCCGAGCGGTGGGTTACACTCGCGAACAAAGTTGAATGAAAGTCGCCGAATAAGTGTCCATAACTAAGGAGTCCGTGAAGATATTTTGATGTAACAAAGTGCATTCGAAAGAGCGGACTTTTCTCTACAAAACAACTCGCGGACAAAAATGTGGCACGGGTCTTTCTTCCGCAATTAAATAAAATACGGGGCCTCCTCCGAGCGGCGGGTGAAACTCGCGAACAAAGTTGAATGAAAGTCGCCGAATAAGTGTCCATAACTAAGGAGTCCGTGAAGATATTTTGATGCAACAAAGTGCATTCGAAAGAGCGTTCTTTTCTCTATAAAATAACTCGCGGACAAATAATTCCCACGGTTCGTTCTACTGCAATTAATTAAAATACGGGGCCTCCTCCGAGCGGTGTGTGAAACTCGCGAACAAAGTTGAATAAAAGCCGCCGAATAAGTGTCCATAACTAAGGAGTTCGTGAAGATATTTTGATGCAACAAAGTGCATTCGAAAGAGCGTTCTTTTCTCTATAAAATAACTCGCGGACAAATAATTCCCACGGTTCGTTCTACTGCAATTAATTAAAATACGGGGCCTCCTCCGAGCGGTGTGTGAAACTCGCGAACAAAGTTGAATAAAAGCCGCCGAATAAGTGTCCATAACTAAGGAGTTCGTGAAGATATTTTGATGCAACAAAGTGCATTCGAAAGAGCGGTCTTTTAGCTATAAAATAACTCGCGGACAAAAATGTGGCACGGTTCGTTCTTCCGCAATTAAATAAAATACGGGGCCTCCTCCGAGCGGTGGGTGAGACTCGCGAACAAAGTTGAATGAAAGCCGCCGAATAAGTGTCCATAACTAAGGAGTTCGTGAAGATATTTTGATGCAACAAAGTGCATTCGAAAGAGCGGTCTTTTAGCTATAAAATAACTCGCGGACAAAAATGTGGCACGGTTCGTTCTTCCGCAATTAAATAAAATACGGGGCCTCCTCCGAGCGGTGGGTGAGACTCGCGAACAAAGTTGAATGAAAGTCGCCGAATAAGTGTCCATAACTAAGGAGTTCGTGAAGATATTTTGATGCAACAAAGTGCATTCGAAAGAGCGGTCTTTTCTCTATAAAATACCTCGCGGACAAAAATATTGTACGATGCGTTCTTCCGCAATAAATAAAAATACGGGGCCTCCTCCGAGCGGCGGGTGAAACTCGCGAACAAAGTTGAATAAAAGCCGCCGAATAAGTGTCCATAACTAAGGAGTTCGTGAAGATATTTTGATGCAACAAAGTGCATTCGAAAGAGCGGTCTTTTCTCTATAAAATACCTCGCGGACAAAAATATTGTACGATGCGTTCTTCCGCAATAAATAAAAATACGGGGCCTCCTCCGAGCGGCGGGTGAAACTCGCGAACAAAGTTGAATAAAAGCCGCCGAATAAGTGTCCATAACTAAGGAGTTCGTGAAGATATTTTGATGCAACAAAGTGCATTCGAAAGAGCGTTCTTTTCTCTATAAAATAACTCGCGGACAAAAATGTGGCACGGTTCGTTCTTCCGCAATTAAATAAAATAAGGGGCCTCCTCCGAGCGGTGGGTGATACCCGCGAACAAAGTTGAATAAAGTTCGTCGAAGGCACCTCCCTTTGCGAATAAATTAAGAAAGTCCTGTTAGGTAGTAGTTCCATGTATCTTTGTTTAATTTACCATTTATAATCTCTCCTTCGTTCTCCTTTGGTTTATTAATTGTTACAGTGTGGCCACTACTCGTTATGTTGGGACGTCTGTCGTCAAAGATGATAGAAGAACGAAGGTCCATCGTCGAGATATTTGATTTACAAGTTTACATTTATTGTATATATTTATATATTTATTATATTTATTATGTTTGTATATTTATTATATTATATTTGCAAGCCTATTATTTTGTATAGCAATTGTTGTACGTTAAGAAATTTACAATATTAATAAATAATTTTATTATGAACATACTGTGTTATAATTTATATTCCCTCAAGTTCCCAAATATTCCGAATCACACATGTATATCCTATGAATATCCTCGAATTTCGCGAATTCCAAGAAATGACGTCAAATTCCAAGAATTGTGCGAATTGAATACCTCCTCGCACATCATGTTCTCCTGATACATTTCCTCGATTTTTCGGCAAAATTTCAGAATTTCAGAAGAACTTTCCGGTTCCAAGAAATGACGTCAAATTCCAAGAATTGTGCGAATCGAATACCTCCTCGCACATCATGTTCTCCTGATACATTCTCTCGATTTTTCAGCAAAATTTCAGAATTTCCGAAGAACTTTCCGGTTCCAAGAAATGACGTCAAATTCCAAGAATTGTGCGAATCGAATACCTCCTCGCACATCATGTTCTCCTGATACATTTCCTCGATTTTTCGGCAAAATTTCAGAATTTCAGAAGAACTTTCCGGTTCCAAGAAATGACGTCAAATTCCAAGAATTGTGCGAATCGAATACCTCCTCGCACATCATGTTCTCCTGATACATTCTCTCGATTTTTCAGCAAAATTTCAGAATTTCCGAAGAACTTTCCGGTTCCAAGAAATGACGTCAAATTCCAAGAATTGTGCGAATCGAATACCTCCTCGCACATCATGTTCTCCTGATACATTTCCTCGATTTTTCGGCAAAATTTCAGAATTTCGGAAGAACTTTCCGGTTCCAAGAAATGACGTCAAATTCCAAGAATTGTGCGAATCGAATACCTCCTCGCACATCATGTTCTCCTGATACATTTTCTCGATTTTACGGCAAAATTTCAGAATTTCGGAAGAACTTTCCGGTTCCAAGAAATGACGTCAAATTCCGAGAATTGTGCGAATCGAATACCTCCTCGCACATCATGTTCTCCTGATACATTTTCTCGATTTTACAGCAAAATTTTAGGATAAAAATGTAGGAATTCACTTTTCATTTGAATGGCGCCGGCCAGTCGCCACGACCGTTAATCGCAACGGTTCTTGGTCGCCAACGGTTTTTTGCTTTTTAACGGTATGGCGACTCTCGGTCGCCATTTAAATGAAAACTGAATAACGACAAATGCTTGGAACTCAAAAATTGGCCCAAAACCCCCAGAAATATGTGGATTTCACTTTTCTTTTGAATGGCGCCGGCCAGTCGCCACGACCGTTAATCGCAACGGTTCTCGGTCGCCAACGGTTTTTTGCTGTTTAACGGTATGGCGACTCTCGGTCGCCATTTAAATGAAAACTGAATAACGACAAATGCTTGGAACTCAAAAATTTGCCCAAAAACGCCCAAAAATAAGTGGATTTCACTTTTCATTTGAATGGCGCCGGCCAGTCGCCACGACCGTTAATCGCAAACGGTTCTCGGTCGCCAACGGTTTTTTGCTGTTTAACGGTATGGCGACTCTCGGTCGCCATTTAAATGAAAACTGAATAACGACAATTGCCTGGAACTCAAAATTTGGCCCAAAAATGCCCAAAAATAAGTGGATTTCACTTTTCATTTGAATGGCGCCGGCCAGTCGCCACGACCGTTAATCGCAACGGTTCTCGCTCGCCAACGGTTTTTTGCTGTTTAACGGTATGGCGACTCTCGGTCGCCATTTAAATGAAAACTGAATAACGACAAATGCTTGGAATTCAAAAATTGGCCCAAAAACCCCCAAAAATATGTGGATTTCACTTTTCTTTTGAATGGCGCCGGCCAGTCGCCACGACCGTTAATCGTAACGGTTCTCGGTCGCCAACGGTTTTTTGCTGTTTAACGGTATGGCGACTCTCGGTCGCCATTTAAATGAAAACTGAATAACGACAAATGCTTGGAATTCAAAAATTGGCCCAAAAACCCCCAAAAATATGTGGATTTCACTTTTCTTTTGAATGGCGCCGGCCAGTCGCCACGACCGTTAATCGTAACGGTTCTCGGTCGCCAACGGTTTTTTGCTGTTTAACGGTATGGCGACTCTCGGTCGCCATTTAAATGAAAAATGAATAACGACAATTGCCTGGAACTCAAAATTTGGCCCAAAAATGCCCAAAAATAAGTGGATTTCACTTTTCATTTGAATGGCGCCGGCCAGTCGCCACGACCGTTAATCGCAAACGGTTCTCGGTCGCCAACAGTTTTTTGCTGTTTAACGGTATGGCGACTCTCGGTCGCCATTTAAATGAAGGCCGAATAACGGCATTTCCTTAGAACCCCCAATATTGGGACTTATGGGATTCTGGATATTCGGTATGTCCAGGAAATATAAAATATAACACAATATATTCGTAATAAACTAATTTATTGTAATTGTAAATTTCACGAGGTACAACAATTTTCATACAACATTGCATAGTAATAAAAATGATATTATGACAGAAATAAATATATAAATATATGGAATAAATAAACACTTGGAAATAAAATATCTTGACGATGGCCCTTCTTCTTTTATCTTGTTTGATTGCGGACATCCCAGCGAAACAAGCAGCGGCCACCCTGTAACCATTAATAAAAAACTATATTAGTTAAAAAATCTAATAAATTAATTAATAAACATAATTAGCTTCATACGAATGTTAAAATATTATTTAACTAAATTAAATTGTTCGAAATATTATTACATTAAAATAGGTTGCACGAAGTAATTCGTGCCTTACGATAGAGTAGCTGTAAATGTGTAATAATTAAAATATAACTAATGGATATATTCATTAACGCGTACCGATGAGCAGTCGATTAATAAATAAAACTCAGCAACTTTGTCCGAAAGATAAACTATTATTTAATTAAGTGAAATTCTTAAAATTATTATGCCATAAAATAAATTGCATGAAACAATTAATATAAAATTGTCCGAATACTTGAGTGAAATAAATTCCATTCTTATAAGTTTAGAGAATATAAGGACTAACGAATGTAATTTTATTGAATTATTTAATAAGAATATGCAGTAGTATACTTAAATAATAATAAATTAATAAAGTCTCATGGGGAACTTAACCCTTTCGTTTCGGATGCCGTATATATCCGGCATCCATTCGATTACCTGTGTGTACGGGTGCCGGACATATCCGGCGTCACCGGCGAACACCGAACTATCGACGTGCAATGTGCACACTTTTCGGCGCGGTGCCCTGTTCAGTGGCGTCACTTCGGCGGATCGGACTGCTGTAACGAAAGGGTTAACTGCGGAAGAACGATTAGTGTGATATTTTTGTCCGCCCGTTATTTTATAGAGAAAAGTCCGCTCTTTCGAATGCACTTTGTTGCATCAAAATATCTTCACGGACTCCTTAGTTATGGACACTTACTCGGCGACTTTCATTCAACTTTGTTCGCCAGTATCACCCACCGCTCGGAGGTGGCCCTGTAGCCTATAGTCGAAGGAGAATGTAAATTACTCTGCATTTACTCAATTCGTATGATTTCAGTAGAATTCAATTATGCGGCTTATGTGAGTATCTAATTATGGCAACATTAATAGTGTTTCATTGCATTACACCTGAATCGCATGACAAGAAAGTTTAAATGACTCTAACAAAGGGACTTCGTACAAGATGCAAATATATCATTGCATTTATTTAATATGTGTAATTCAGTTTTAATTATGCACGGCGCGAGAATTTAAACAAACAAATATTCGGGAAATACTTCTGAGGATTTTTATTCTTTTTATTGCTATAATACACTTTGATTGTTGTGTAAAATCTGTTGTAATATTACTAAAGGTACCTATGCTTACGTTATCGAAGAAATAAAATGCGGAAGCATAGTAGAGTAGAACAGAACAACAACCCTATCGAGAATGTTAGATTATCTTTATTATTACATCTGTTTAAAAGACATAACTTATTTATAAAAATATGGGATTGGGTAGTCGGAGTGGGGGGGAGGGGGGGCTGTGGGAAAGAATAGGGTAGAATATAATATAGGATAGAACAAATCCTTATGTTTTACTTATGGAAATAGTTAATACTAATAAAACTCAGTACTTTTTACAAGTTACAAGGAATAACAAGATTTATCATAATAATCGGTTGCTTTCTAACTTATAGTAGATTATTGTAAATTAGAGCATATAGCTTAGAACTATGGTCTTTTCTTTAACACAGAAATATCGGTGCGTTTTGAGAGACAATCGGACAAAAAAGAGAGCATTGCCATTGAATTGCGAACACATGATTTTTGAATTCGATTCCCTTTTGCTAACCGTTTACTTTACGTATACTATCTACGTATTAATTCAATTTCCACGATTATCATTATTTACTATTGAAATTCATTCTTGGAACTTGATCACATTATTGCCTATCAAAATTGTACTTTTCGTTTCGTCGCGTGATGATTGTTGTTTACGCTTGTACTGAACTGTAATAATGGTAAATATTAAAATATTTCACATTCTCTCCTGATATTTTTGATCCTATGTTATTTGGCAGATTTCGAGCAGATCTCGGCAATACAGGGGCAGTCGCATGAAGATACATAATTCGTTAGACAAGTTACATAAATAAAAAGCTTTGTTCTTCCTTGAGAGCATACAGTTTTGCAAAGTAGGCACAGAAATTGCGTTGGACCCTCATTTTCCAGATTTGGAAAGCTCCATCACACACCTCCGCGTAATTCAGAATTGCATTAAGGATACTTCTACATGGACCCTTGACGCAACAGTTAATTACACAAAATATATATATAAATATATATTTATATATATATAGATTTCTTTATGATTAATAATATGATGAAGGAAACATTATAATTGTATGTGGACCGTCTTACAAAAGTAGCAATAGCTAACTTACATAATATAAAAATATGTAAAAACAGTTTGTACAAAATCGAGAGAAAAGACAATTATATAAAAGTACTCGATAGTACGTAAGATGAACGGATAGAAATGAAAGAATATTTACAAATTTCTTCTTTAGAAAAGTGAAGTTAGGTTCAATGATTCCACGCGTACCCGTCGTGTCCCGTTTTACATAATAGACGCATCATCACTGGTGATATATTGCAAGCGCGCTCACGAACTTCATCGCACCCAACAATAATTAGTTCTTTTCTCTCGCAACAATCTATGTTTAATATCTTATTATGCGTACTATCCAGTCACGCCGCCGATACATTATCTAAAAAAAAAAAGATTTTCTTTTGGCTTTGGCAGATGAGAGATCAGCGAATCGTCTTACCTACCGTCCGTCGCATGCTTAATTTAAAGGAATCGATAACTCGTAGAAATTAACTTTAAAATAATTACGCTAGCTTGTTAGTAGATGACTCGAAGGTAAGTATTTAGTAGAGGAATAAAAAGATGGGAGACAGAGTAAAAGGTGAGATAGGATATAGATTAATAGAATAGAAAAGGTATTGCCATACGAGTGGAATGTCTATGTATGGAACAATAATAATATATACGGAGTAAAGACGATTTCTCTGAAACTCTCCTCGACCGTACAAAATCACGTCGCCTTTATATCTTACATTTACATCTCGCAATAACTAAGCGGCAATAAACGTTAATCGTTAAAGGCCATTTGGAAACGCTGCGTTTCTTGAAACACATAATTTAATAGATTTACCTACATGCTTCTCTTATTCTACGATATTCGAAGGCACAATTCTCAGATTCTTTTCGTATGCGCGATATATGTTTTTTGGACCGAGGGATCCTTGTGTGAAACGATGTTCATTATGGAACTGTCAGGGTATCTTTTAATGTATACCTTATGGACAACCAAACGTACGATGCTGAAAGTGAATCAGTGTGCATCGATCCAAAGATGTTATATCATTTTTCGTATATATATATATATATGTATAGATGTGCTGAAAATTACATATTAAATAGAATATTACATATTACATTCTATAGTCGTCGTCGTCGTCGTCGTCGATTACACGTGTAGCGTGAATGATTCTCCAGTTGCGTAAGTCTATATACAAATATTATTGTAGTAGCAAGGTTTCGTTCCTTAATAATTGTCCATCGGGTCTTCACACTCTGGCAAGTCGAAGGCACCATTATTCATTGAGCTGGTATATGATAAAAATTGATCGATATAAAAAATATAGTGGCTACTTTAATCGCATAATCTCCTATCGTATTTCCTAAATCTTCGCTTCACATTTCATTAGAGAGGCACAATTCTAATTGAGTACGTAGCGGTGTCTCTGATTCAAAAAATATCTCTCTCTCTCCTTCATAGACACATATACATTTATTCATCTATATTTATATGTGTATAAATATATACCTGTACTAGTATATGTTTTCTCTGTCGCTCTGTAAAAAACGAATACCTTTCTTCTAACCGACCTTACGAGAGAATTTTTCGATTCGCCGCGGAGATTCATACCGTCCGGGTGACAATGGCGATGCCAGTGTCTGCTCGAACCGACGAAGCCCGGTCATTATAATACCGGCGAGAATCACCCTCGAACTCGACGAGCTAATCACAGTTCACGTACGTTTTACGACTTAGGACTTACTCGCTCGAGAAAGAGAGCATCGCTGGTTTCATATGTATATCGCTTCGGATCCCTTGTTACTTTGGTGCGTGCCGCTGGCACCATACGCGTTTGGGGACGCCATACACTCGGACCAATCGCTATTCGAATGTGGTGAGCTAGAAGACCAGTGACCTGGACTATCGGGCGACGGGGTTGGGAAACTTTCAGGTGCCTGCATCAGATGTTGCGGCGTTACATCTGGACCGGAATGATGAGAAGGTGGCGTCAAGTACTGATAGTACTGTTGCGTCTGCTGTTGTTGCTGCTGCTGTTGTTGCTGTTGCGTGTTTTGTTGTTGTTGCTGCTGCTGTTGAATTTGCTGCTGTGTCTGTTGCATTTGTTGTTGCTGTTGCTGCTGCTGTTGTTGGCTCGAGGAGTATGGCAAATTTTCGAAATCAAATCCCACTGGCGGCATACCGCCGTGTTTTTGATGCGTTGCCTGTCTCATGGCAGCAATGTGGGTCGGTGAAGTGGGGAGCGACGGCCGACTCTTCGCTGGCGATGGCGAGCCCATGTAGCTCGCTTGCGGCGAGAGGGTCATGTTCGACTGCACCGAATGTGGTGGAGATTGATTACTGTATGGCGGGGATAACGTATTCACCATACCCTGCGTTTGCCTCTGATGAGGCGCTAAGAGTTGGTCGTGAAAATTAGGCAACCCGTAGTTGGTCGTGAAGGTGTCGAGACCTAGCTGCTGCAGGCCTTGCATTGATTGGCCCTTTATGCAGTCCTCGTAAGGTGGTGGTTGCTTCGCGGTGGCCGTGTGACCCACGAGTGGCAATGCATTGCTGTATAGGCTCGCACTGTCGTATGGACTCGGTAGGTTCCCCTCTGCTCCCTCCGCTCCCTGAGGGATCTCTTGGTTTGGGGGCTGAGCACCACGTTTTGCTGGAGGTTTCTTTACGGATGGTTTTCGCCTTACGACTACTACTCCACCCTCTGAATCTGGACTGTTTGGGTTTCCTGCACCACCGGCTTTCGACCGTTTCTTCGACTTCGCTTGCTTCGGCGCCGAGCCGATTACAGTAGGGTGTGTGATTAGTTGTGGATGGTTTGGGGAACCCATAAGTGGTCCATTCGGTATGACAGTCACCATTTGTGGCGATCTGGGCACATGTTCGTCTAGCAATCTCACAATGTCATGATGTAGCCTTTCGCTGGCAACATCCCGAGGTAATCGATCCATATGATCGGTGATCTCCCTATTGGCAAAGGTATCCAATAAAGCTTTGCACGCTTCGAAACTGCCTTCCCTGGCTGCAAGGAACAAGGGGGTTTCATCTTTATCATCTTGCGCATCTCTATTTGCGCCATGAACAAGTAGTATATTGACAGCATCAACATTGTTCACTGCTGCGGCCCAGTGCAGTGCTGTTTTGCCACTGTTATCTGCTGCATTTATGTCAGCATCTGCATTAATGAGATCTTCTACCATTCCTTCTGTAGCTAAGCGAGCAGCCAGGATCAATGGCGTGGTACCATCGTGCATACGAGCATTTAAATTCGTGGCTCTGTTGCGTAGAAGTATTTGGAACACTCCCATTGCATCAGCAGCAACAGCCGAGTGTAAGGGAGTCCTGCCAGTATTGTCTTGAGAATTGGCGTCCGCGCCTGCATCAAGAAGTCTCTTTGCCGCATCGGCTCTTGCGTACCGAGCTGCAAGATGTAGGGAAGTTTCACCACTTTTATCGGTTGTCGCATTTAAATCTGCACCTTGGGCAACTAGGTCTGCAATCACAGCCGCAGTACCATCACTCTCATCCTCTTCTTCTCCAGTATCTAATCCACCTCCTCTTACTGCGGCCACCATAAGTGGTGTCATACCACATGGTCCCCTAGCATCCACATCTTGACCATGCTCAAGACTTGGTGGTGTTAAAACTCCAGCATCAGGTCGACGTATCTCAGCAGCATCGAGATGTTGCTGTGTCCACATCCGTGGTTCAGTTTCCTCGTAGTCTGTGATGGCAGTATGATCACTGGCATATCCAGGTTCGATTGCTCTCATACGTTTCGATGGTGGTAGATCAGATTCGTCGTCAGACCATTGTTGCGCTCGACCGTTCCCTACGTCAAGATCCATACAATTCACAGATGGTTGTTTATTCAAGTTTCTCATTTCTTGACCATCCGGGCCACGTCTGCGTGATCTACGGCGCTGACTACTTCCACTGCTAGTACGAAGGAATCCTTCTGGGAACCATGTGACACCCACTGCACGTTTTCTTTGTGCTGTAACCAAAACACCGACGAGCATACCTCCAAGTACTACGATGACAACTCCGATAAAAACATATTTGTAGTTCGTCGGTGCATCCGGATACTCTGGGCCCTGAGGTCCCACAACACCTCGAACTTGTTCGATAGGGAAATTACGTGAAAGAGAATGTTTCGAGGCAGTAGCAGCAAGATATTCCGCAGCTTCGTTTGCAGATGGGAAGCAAACAGCTCCTTGTGTCACAGTACATTTTCTATTGTCGATTTCCAAGTAGGCAATAACACCACTCTGAGTATTAGTGTAAATCGTTGTTGGTCGTCCAAAGAAATTCGTTTGTAAGCTTGGTTCTCTTTCTCTTTTCCACGGATAAATCATATCATTTCCAAGTTCGTCTTGTTTTACACGTAATGTTGTTCGAAGCTCGTGACCAATATCTCTTAAGAATGCCACGACATTAGATCGGAAAGTTTGCATATCCATCCGAACGACCACGGAAATGACACCTTCTGCCAATGATGGAGGTTCTCTGTCACAATCCAAGCCATCCCAGTTACACTCTTCATTATTACAACCATAATCGCAATGTCCATTGGCATAATGCTTACGACAGTAGGCATCGTAGATGGGGCTGTAAAGAAAAAAATAAATATTTAATAAATTAATAAGAACTGTGAAATACTGTGCCTAATAGGTAAAAAGTTTGTAATCAATACTTACTTGCACGGAGCAAGTTTCCTTTCACAATCCCTTCCGTCGAACAGACATTGTGCGTTATTGCAGACCTCGTCGCAAACTCCATTCATAAAGACGTCCCAACAGTTTATAGGTGCAGTACAATTGCGCCATGGATTAATTCCTAATGAACAGTCGTTTCCGTCGAAATTGCAAGCATACTTGTTACACTCTTCGTCGCAATGATGATTGCCAGACTTTTCTTCGCAGCGATTCTCAATGCACTTCTTTCTTTCACGTTCGAGATCTAGATCGTAAGCGTTCATAGTTTTTGGAACATTCGAATTTGGTCTTCCAAATACACCTCCTCTATAGTTGGGGTCGTATATTTCACAGTTCTTGCCGGTCCATTTCGGTGGACAGTAACAGGCGTAATCTCCGACAAGATTTTCACAAATGGCTTCAGACTGTTGGCACGGGTTACTTGTACATTCATCGGTAGCATCTATTTCGCAATGGGTGCCAGTTGTTCCTGGTGGACAGTAACATCTATAACCAGTATCTGCCTCCGTCACTCTGCATGTTCCGCCATTCAAGCATGGTTTCGCATCACAATAAGAACCGGCGAATTCACAATTATTTCCATAATAGTCACTTGGGCAGAGGCAAGTATGTCCAGCTTGTTTTGCGGTACAAACTCCACCGTTCTGACATGGTGAACTATCACAGAAGTTCACTTTGACTTCGCAATGACGTCCCATATAACCAGGTTTGCAATTGCAGTGATAGTTGTTTACTAATTGAACGCAATCCTGCGTTCCAGGTGATGCGCAAGGATTCGACAAGCACTCATTGATATCGCCTTCACATCGTGGACCGACAAATCCAGGTGGACACTTACATTCAAACCCACCAACTTTATCCGTGCACGTTCCATTGTTATGACACGCGCCGACAACGCAATCATCGACATTAAGTTCACATATAAAACCTAAAGTTCCCGGTGGACATGAACAGCTGAAGTTACTAATCAGATCGTGGCAAGTTCCTCCATTCTGACATGGATTTGGTCTACAATCATCCACGTTCAATTCACAATTTTGGCCTTGGAATCCTTTCGTGCACTGGCACTGATAAGAGCCGACTAAGTCCTTGCACGTTGCACCATTTTGACAGGGAGCAGAATCGCACTCGTCGATTTCCTCCTGACAGTAGGATCCGGTATATCCTTCAATGCAATGGCATCGATGACTATTGCCAATATCTTCGCACGTGCCGTTGTTACAAAGATTCTTCTCTTGCACACGTTTTCTGATCGCTGCGTCTTTACACGAGACCATTTCCACGTCGCAAACTTTGCCGGTCCATCCTGGCGAGCAATTACAGTGGTACTTGTTCTTGCGTTGAACGCAAGTAGCTTGATTTTCGCAGGGGTTGTCGGCACACCAATCAACGTACTGATCGCATCTCGTTCCGGTGTAACCATAAGGACAGTGACAGGTGTAATACTGAACATGGTCATGACAGGTGGCAGCGTTAAGGCAAGGAGAACTGTCACATTCGTTAATACGGTACTGACAGTTCGAACCAGTATAACCGGGTTTGCAAACGCAAGTGTAATTGTTGATACCGTCGATACATTTGCCGCCATTCATACAGCTGCTGTCCGTGCAATCTTCATCATTGGTCTGACAATTAATACCAGAGAATCCGAGCTGACACTGACAAGTATACGAGTTCACGTATTCTTTGCAGATAGCTCCATTTTGGCAAGGTTGTGATAAACATTCGTCTACGTCGATCTCGCAATGTTTTCCGTTAAAGCCATCAACGCATAAACATGTATAATCGCCGATGCCATCCAAACAAGTACCGCCATTCTGGCATGGGACTGTAACACATAAGATTATATTTGTTATTTACACTTATACTACTTTCATTTGACCAATATAATAAGATTTGATTTATCTCATAACCCTGACGAGTAAAATTATCAGACAAGTACTTACATGAGGCACAATCGTCGGTATTAATAATGCAGTCTCTTCCTTCGTAACCCTTCGCGCAAACACAATGATAAGAGCCGTTGGTGTTCCTGCAAGTAGCGCCGTTTCTGCATGGAGATGTCATCACACATTCGTCGACATCTTCGTCGCAAAGTCTGCCGGTGTAGCCCACAGTGCAAGTACAGGCAAAGTCAAGGAAATTCGATGACGGGGAACATTTTGCACCATGAAGACATCTGAAACATTACAAATGCCGGCGTTATTATATGAATAAACTGAAATATGCAAAGATCGTGTTTTTCTATATCTATCGTTAAGGGAACTCACTTATTAGGTGAGCATGGGTCAAGCTTGTCCTCGCAGTTTCTTCCTGTATGCGGCAACTCGCAGACGCACTTATAATCGTTGACAAGATCGATACAAGAACCACCGTTCTGGCAAGGATTATTAGCGCAATCATCGATGTTGGTCTCGCAATTGGTACCGGCATATCCTGGAAGGCACTTGCAACTGTAATCATTGAGATGATCGTTGCAAGTGCCGCCGTGTTGACAAGGATTGGAGCCGCATTCGTCGATGTCGGCTTCGCATCTCTTGCCACCGTATCCAGGTAAGCAGTGACAGATGAACTGATTGACACCATCTTCGCAAGTACCACCGTTCACGCAAGGATTACTTGCACACTCGTCGATATCGCTTAGGCATCTTGCATCGTAATAACCACGTGGACATTCGCACCGGAAACCGTTTATAAGGTCAATGCAATGTCCACCGTTCGCGCAAGGATTACTGGCACACTCGTTTATGTCGGTCTCACAGTGCTGTCCTGTGAAGCCAGGTTCGCACTCGCAGGAATACCTAGAAAAAGAAACATCGTATCCACTGAGGATGGAAGGAATGGTAACGTTAGAGACCAGACAAAGATTTTGCCAGATTAGGTGGTTTGTCAAACAAGTGTTTTCACTATAATCTCGTGTACAATATTGATATTGCACGACAACGTTTAAGTATTATTGACGGGCTCTTTACAGGAGACAAATTTTGCCAGATTTTCTTAGTGGAATTAAAATGTAAGGTTTCACTCAGTGTACTTCATCCCTTACAATCTAAAATGTCTTATTCTCAAGTACTAAAATACTAGACTAAGAATACATTACTAACTTCCAATACTGAATCAAAAGTATAACCAGTTCTCCACTGTTCCACTTATTTCTTGCAGCAGCTGTATTTCATTATTGTAATTCTACTTAATACTATATTTCATTAAATCCAACACAACTCACCTGTTGATACCATCGATGCATCTCGCTCCGTTTCGGCATGGATTACTGTAACACTCGTTGACATTGACTTCGCAGTTCACACCGGAAGTTCCGGGTCTACAGATACACTGGTATCCGTTAATACGATCCTCGCATCTTCCACCAAACTGGCAAGGATTACTTTCGCATTCGTCGATCTGGGTCTGACACAGTTTCCCGGTAAATCCGGGGAAGCAATTGCAGCTGAAACTGTTCTCCCCGTCGATGCAAGTACCGCTATGACAAGGATTCGATTGGCAGTCGTTGATGTTCGTTTCGCAAGATGCTCCCGTGAAACCTGGTGGACAGTCACAAGTGTACTTGGCTATGGAATCCTGACAAATCCCACCGTTCTTGCATGGCGACGAGGCACAATCATCTATGTTGATTTGGCAGTGAGAACCAGCGAATCCATTGGCGCAGGTACATTTGAAGGAATTTATCATATCGGTACAGACGCCATTGTTCAGGCATGGCTTTGCAGCGCACTCGTCTATGTCGATCTCGCATTGGGTGCCAGTGAAACCTGCAAAATAAATGAAATATTAATAATAATAATGTTAATGACAATAATAGTTGGCAAATTTATATAAATTATTAGATGAATATCTGTCAAGGTGTCGAGCTTAAAAGTATAAAAAATGGAGTATTAATATTAAAAAGAAAACATTCCTACATTAATGAATGTACCAATCGTGTACCGATTATGTAAGGATATTAATTTATCCCTGAAAAAGAATATTAAAGAATTTAGTTTTTCTTCATTACTTTGTTTCTATTTCTACTTATATTATACTGAATCTATTTTCTCCTTTATATTATTTTGTTCGTATTTTATATACAGGTGGTATGTAATATTAAATTAAACTAATAAATGTATAAAATCCCCGTCAAAAGTCACCATGCGCCTTCTTTCCAGAATCCCAGACACACACTTCGATATCAACTAAGACTTATTATATAATCTAATCGGGAATCTTCGTATTCATAAGCGTTTTGCGACTCGAGAAATGGCGATAGAAAATTTCAAGGATTCGCACGGGCGAATAAAGTCGTCAATAGGGTGACTACCGTAATTAGGTTTAATTAGACACATACCAAGTGAAGTAGGGGAAGCAAGGAGTAGAGAGGTACTGCTAATTGTAACTTTGATCGATCGACTCCTTGCACTTTTTTCCCCTGTGTTCTTATTCGCCGGCAAACTCGGTAGTGATCCGTGGCGGGCCAATAATCGCACCAATTATCAAGAGTAATTAGAGGCAGCAGATGGCTATCGTTTCGAGGAAGCATCCGCTCGGAAAGGACCAGTCCATGGGTCAACGACGAGGAAAAAAAAGGGATCGCTCGCCGGATATCGAGGTTTCGGTATTTCAGGTAAGCGGCATTTTATTGCCGGCAATGCGGATGTAAGCCGTCTTTTCTGGGTACTGATTGGGTGGTCTCGAAATATATTTCGGCATTTTGCGCGGGTTTAACTTGCAAGCATTCTTAGCACGCATGAAACTTCATCGCTAAACTGGACTGACTTTTAACAACAGAAATATACTGGAATACTTGATTTAACACTAGATATTCTCAAACTTTAATCTTTGATATTTCTACGTATTCCGATATATTTGCACACGAGCTAATTTAATATAGTAATTAATACAGAATATAATTGAGGACATCAAAGAATGTGTCATTTTGTTCTTATCATTACTCCATACACCAAGAGTAAGACGAAAGGAAAATGTTACAAGTAAAAGAGGAAAGAAAAATGGAAGCAGGTACGAACACGACATATTCCCTCGACGGGTGGTCTAATTAAATTTATATTCAAGGATAATCCTAACGAACCGAGGCGACCATTATGAAGCAAGTACATATAATACTCTGGGGGGTCTCGATAGTGATAGAATTATTAGTGCCAAAGAACGTCATGTAAGTCTGCATCATTAAAATAATAAATATATTTCATAATTATCAATATTGCCTTGTCAATTTCAACACGCTACTCGATAAAACAAACCATTATACCAGCTGGTACATAGCTACACAGAGGAGTATATACTTAATTGCTCTTAAAAATGCTCTCTTAATACACATCCTTAAATGTACGATTGAAAAAGTCCTCTTAATTGGAGGAAAAATTAATTAACATGTGCATAAACCATGATCAAAAGGAGCATAGTATTAAATCACGGGTCATTCTGCATTCCTTGTCCATGTATGGCAGACTTCCCAGTAGGAGAAAGTATCGGTCGACCTCACCGATCTTCCGCGCAACGATCGAATTTATCGTTAGTACGGTATCGATAAACGACTTAATAATCGACGGTCCTTCCCGTGCAAAGAATGCGGGTGCAACTTAACTCGCAGTCAGAAAGATCGTGATATATCGTTCCTCGACTCATCGACCGGATGACCGCTGAATTTTTGCCATATTTATATTCTGCTAATATTTCTATCTTCATCCGTCGCGCGCATCATCGTGCTGCTAATTCACTTGTGAATGCACGTACGGCGGATCTTCGTGGTTTCCTTTCGAATAATCTTATGGGTTCCATGAACGATGATTCACCCTTTTGTAATCAAGCTTTTCTAGAAATCTTTCTTCTTCAGCTATTGAAATAAAAATTAAATCGAATGTACAGCGAAAGAGTGAATTTGATTTGCGAAAAGGTGAATATGATTCGCAAAAGGGTTAACTTGGAGTATAAAACCTATCGTTCTAAAACCTGGTCTATTTAAATCTATATCCAAGGATAAACCTAATGGACAGAGGTGTGTTACTTTAGAAATAGGGAATTATGGGGATTTTCCCAAATTGGATTACGAGTACCTTGAATAAAAGGAGTGAGAAAATACTGAATGGATGGAGAGATTGACAAGGTGATATTAGTGAAATGGCGTAGCAAATATCCATAGGAAGATGTATTCTCCCTTTCGAGGGATAATTTTAGCTCCTGAACTATCCCATGCCAATTTGAGTGCATTTAGATGGGAGTCCTTAAAAATGGGCGTTTCCTACTACAAAATCCGCAGCTGTTCCTCAAAGCAGATTCCAGATGCCAGACACCGAAAACCAAAACCTGGAAAGGGTTCCCGTTGGAATTTTTCAAACTAATAATCAGTGGATTCGATTGCCGGTTATCCTCAAACTGATTGCACCTCTTTAAACTAAAAAATAGGTTTTAACCATTTTTCTGAACACTATAAATTACATAGATCAAGGATCAACGAGCATAGAATTTGCAACTTGTAAAACTTATAGTTTACCCGACACAGCTCGATTAAACAATCAAATTGGAAGACATTGATTTGTGAAACCTAGAACTACCAAAGCAGTCAAAATAACTGGTCTGCCATTTTTAATATAATTACTCGATTATACAACAGCGCATTGTTTGAGATTCTATATTCCTTTATTTTATGTACACAACGCAGATAATTAAATGCATTAGTTAACTTACATTCGCCAACCATGTTTTATATGCAAACAAATGAATAAGTATAATATAACCAAGTCATCGCCGAAAAATTCTTCCGGAAAGTATTTAATAATTCAACTGCCGCATACTTTTGCGGTCGCGTTTGTATGCAAATATATCAACCAAGTTTTTGACAGTGATAACACATCTGAAGGAGTGGGCCGCATCATCGGAGAAAAATGATACTTGTACGTGACTGAAAAGATTCAACCATGACTCATCCGAGTGAAATTTCAATTATGATACTCATGTACTTATATTTTTGCCATATAACTGTTTATAAATTCTCGTGGTAAAAAAAATAGCATTAAAATTCATTTGATTCGGTGTCGCGGTGCGAAGTATGAGAAAATTCTTGGAACCGGCTGTAGCTGGTGGGAGAGAGAAATTGAAACTCGTGGAGTCGAATTGCATGAAAATTGACCTTAGCACCGAGGTAAATCAGTCCACATAGCGCAACAGTGCTCCCGGTAATTTATTTCTGGGGACTGGAGGGACCTTGCGTAGGAGAAACGAACCGGGATCACGTGTGCCTGAATGATCATCAAGATGATGATGATTCGCATTACTCCGTGCTGCGAACCATCCACGTTGATAGACTTCGTTCTATTTCCAGCGATCCCTTCGATTCTAGAATCGTTTCCGTGCTACGAAAACGAATCAGAGAAGGAATCGCAGCTACCGCGAGAATATAACGGTGTCAGAATAGTAAAACAATGTAGGAAGGCATCACGCAAAGTATGAGATTCTATGTGGAAATTAAAGAGACACATTCCATCTGTTTTCGATGATGAAATTGATGAGAATATTTCTGGTCGTGTTGTTATACCATTGAAACTTAACTTAGAAGGTAATCGGTTTATTACGATGTGTTTACATTTATCAATGTCCTAATTATGACCCCAATACTTGACACGAGGATACAAAATCCACGATGATTCTCGGTTACAAAATATTACTGGATAAATAAGGAGTATCCATTTCTGAAGTACAATATATAAATACTGACAAATCTACACCATTCAAAGCTAGAATAATAGAACGAAATTCCGGAACAGGTCGCAGCGAAAATTTTCAAGTGCACCACTCGTGACAGTCGCATTCAATTAACTGGCACTTTTCCATTTCGCCACGGTTGCAATCAAACGCATATAAATTGAATTTCGCTGGCAACCTGCTTCGTTACCGGAGAGGCGAGGGGCCATAAAAAGAGGGAGATATGCTCGCGAAGGGAAATGGGAAGAGAGGCGAGAATCCGATCTATAGTGGCCGTGCAACATGTCGGCTATGCCAACTCCCACGTTTGGCCAGCCGTGTTCGGATAATTGTAATCTATTGCCTCGCCGGTGTTCTCGAAGGAACCTACGCGCATTGATAAACTATGCGAAACCTAACCACATCGCACGCCTCAAATGTACCACTCCCGCCCCCTTCATTCCTCTTTAGTCCCCCGCCGCCCCTCTGCGCAGCATCACACTATGCCTCTCACTTCTTTCTCTTTTATATGGACCCCGTATACACTTTCCCATCGCATCTCTACGCGCCCATAGATTCGAACTTAACGAGCACGTGTTTGTCTGTGCGGATATATGTCCGAGTATATGTGGATCGGGAATACTATCATTTCTATACAGGGTGTATTTTAGAATCGCAGTTAATCTGTTTTGTTATCAAGCTACCATGTTTGTACAGATCGGAGAATTAAGTTGGATACCATGAAGTTGTAATAAAGATTGTTAATTACCAGGTTCCTAATATTAATATGTTGAACAGCATAGCGGTTACCGGTGACGCCTGTCGATATTACTAAAACTCGAATCAAATGTACAATATCACTAATATTCATAAAATTCTCAGTATTTATGACGTTACGATATAAAGTAACTAAAGTATCGTAGAGCGCTTAAACAGTTTTATTTTGAATTATTATATAGACATTACGGATGCGTATCGCGAGGTATCGTATAACACGGTTTTCGGAGTGGCGTTACACGTGTTAACGATGGTTGTGCTGGTTTATGAAGATTTTATGTGGTATCTCGAACTATTGGAATAAGAATTTGTGAATAATTCTTTCTTAATTGCATAGACTTTTCTCGTTCAGTGACATCATGATTTATAGAGTACAACTGAATGATCAGGACAAAGCCGATGCTGTAAAGAGACTTCGGACACACCCAGTATATAGGAAGGATACCCGGAGATAACTGATTTAAATTAGAAAACAGATATCTCGTTACTAAGCGCCGATCTGTATTAGACACCAGTATTCTATTGAAAGTACCGTTTCGTGTAGGATATACGTAGACACGATAGGCGGAGTAACAATGTAGATTAGAAATGCTCATGATGCACCTATTAGGCTGTACATGCATTAAGTACTGGTTTAAGTCCAACTAACTCACGTGGAAATAATAAATTATTACTGCAGCTTGGACTTAAGTGCTCGTACCACCGTATTCTTTCTCTATAAATGCGAAGTCAATGAACACCGTAAATTACAACACAATGGACGATCTGCAAAGTTAAGTGCTCTTAAACGAATGTTTTAATGGAGAGGAATACAAAAAAAAATAATTCTGAAAATAACATGTCTTTGGTTGTGCTGTATTTTTATCTGCAATAAAGTTGCACCAACTTTCGTCGGTCTTAAAAGCTTTTCTTCGAGGAATACTTTGCGAGAGTGAAAAAAAGTCAATCGGAGGGGGAGAAGTGGGTTCGTAACTTCAATGGTTCGAGGGGAGGCTTTTTTACTTCAATTTTTATGGCAAGGTTGCTTCGAAAGGTACCTCGTATTAATTTGTTGCGCGTGCCAACTACAAAGCAGAATCGCACTCAATAATTCCTTTTCGAAGGGGAATTCAAAATAAAAATATAAAATGTATTCTTTATGAACGAATTCACAGTGGCGTCGCTAGTAAATTTTTGTCACCTGTGTGCGAGCATTATTTTTGTCAAATATGTTTTTATACATTTCCTGTAATTATAATACGAAAATATCATCTCACGAAAAGCAGACATTAAGAGAACGTGAGATTGGTATTCACCGTTTCCCGGAGTGAAGAATAGCAGTTATCACATCGCTACATGGTGATCTATCGTGTTATTAGTAATAATGATGTAGTAATAAATATAAATTCAAGTTGAACGACAGGAAGAATAATACGTATTCTTTGATCAGCGGTGGTGCAAATTACGTTTTCACGTTGACACGAAAGAGTTAATTAACGAGAAGTATTCATTCGAGATTCCAGGTAATAACAGTAACGATAAGAAGGCAGAAACTGCGAGAATTATCAGAATCGCGTTGATCGTAGGTCGAAGGTCGGTCCTCGCGAACGACAAGGGGAAGGTGAAGGTGAGACTCGGAGCACCTGTGCGCAGATGATTTTTGCGATTAAGGGTCGCAAGTTGAGGTGGTTTGCTACCTGAGTAAGCATGATTCCCCATCTCCTTTCATTCTGTTCGATGATTCGACATTACCGTCCTCGTTACTCCTTCTCTCGCCCTCCTGATGACGATAATGCGCGACGACGTAATGACGAGTCGCAGGCCAAGAAGTCGAATTGCTGGCGGCTTGTGGTACCCGGGTTGCAGGCTATGTTATTTACCGAATCGAATGAAAAAGAGGGAGCCATCAGGGCCCCTCATCAAGGAAATGAGAGGACACCGCAAGATCGAAGTCCTCGCTCTACCTCCCGGCTCTCTTTTCTCCTGGGTTTCTCGCCGTTGTCGTTGCTCGTTCGCCGGTTTTCGTCGTAGTCCTTTTCGTCCCCTCGATCCACCGCTACTTCAAAGAGATACGGGGGACGTGGGTTCGTTAGTGAAAAAAACTTGGAGATTGGACGGCGCATTACGCCAAATAAATTCTCGACGTATACAAATTGCCGGTGGATAATTATGGTCCTTAAGTGACGTCTTAACAAGTTCGATGGTTAGCCTTTCGACGACCTTATCGTTTCTCTTGCTAAAGTGATACAGGACCGCTTTAAAAATGATGTTCACGAACGCTGTCGGTAACCGAATAACGATTTAATACTCTTCGTAACGTATATCTCCTTTAATGGCTCCGGGTGCGTTTACTTTGGTTCATTTATCGGTTATCAAATTGGCACGAATGGCCTTTCAGTAATATAGACGTATTACTCTTGCGCTCGAAATTCTCGAGTACTATTACCCACGCCCTCGCCCTTAAAAAAAAAGCTTACTGATAACTTGCACGTTCAAGGAGTTAACTGTAAATCTTCTTTCACGAACCGTCAAGTGTATCTCGTTCGTTCCAGTAAAGACACTGACAGAAGTTATATGGGATTCCTAGTTGTTAATATAACTTGCCCCATAGATAACGGTTACGTGCAGTCTTAATTACACAGGAATCCCTCGATGGAAAGAGTAATGATGAATTCGAAGACTTTGTGGTACTTTGTATCCATCGGACGATCCGATGAATTTCACTGAAAAATGAACAATAAAAATCCGACGCTTCCTACATTCCTAGATGACGGAAAAATCTTCGTCCAACCGCCTTTGACTTCTTACTGAACCCCACCCTATCGTTTACACATATATTTATCTTTCTAACTGTAGATCTCCAGTGGAAAGGGCGAGGCGAGATGATGATTCGCCTCGCCGGAAGGAATAGAAAAAATCCGGAAACTCGACGCGCTCGTAAACTCGAATGCGTTCCTACGATGCGGGGAACACTGGAATCTCCTAGTGAATTCCAACTACGCTCGAACTAACATCCGAGCAATTTTACCCGCATCTCTATTGCGCTTATACTAATCGCTGATATTGCTGCTTAAAGTATTCCTTAGTATTCCCTCTAATCGCCGGTCTTTCTACTAAATTCTTCGCCGCGACTATCGAAACAAACCCTGTATCGTGATGCTCCCTATAAACTCACAAATTCGAATGATATTTAATTCATACCAAAATTCCATACCAAATTATAACAAGGTAAATGTAGGATATATTGTATGATATACGAGTGCGAATGAAGAAGAGTATTACGAGGGACATAAAAGTCGACACTGAAGATTTAGTATAAAGTAACAACTGAAAATCACGACAATTAACCCTGTTCCCCTTGATGATGATACTTTGGTAGAAACTTCAGCTTCCTGAAAGGCTGAATAAGGCCAGGGACTGGTCTCCGACGACGTAAAATAAAGCCAGAAGTTACTTCGCAAGGATCTCCACGATATTCCCAAGGTAGTACTTCGCAGACGAGTTCCTCGGGTTCAGTTTTTTTGCGGTAACTCGATTAATCGCTCGTAATTGGCTTGGCCCGTTGCACGAACTCATACGATAACGATAGGGGACAAGGAACCCGTGTACATATCATTCTTAATCATAGAAGTGGACAGATTTCACTGATTGGAAGTATTATATCGGGGTGGATGTACCATCGAAATCACCCACCGTAGATATTTGTTGTTCGAAGTATCGTAATGCGATCGGGTTATGCAAATCCAAGAATTATTCATCTTTGACAAGATGGAAGGCAAGAAAGCTAATTGCTCGCCGCGTCCAGTTCACCCTGAAAGATTTCTCTTTGGATTGTCAGCACGTCTCACGGCTGACGTTCCTCCTTCGCGTGGTTTCGTTTCAAAAACAATTCGCCAAACACTCCTGAACTTCCTACGCGCCATGAATTCCTTTGAATATCGAACGAGACGCTCTTCGTAAGACTGTCAACGACTAGTCACTCGGTGCATGCCGTAAATTAATGCAAGAAACTCAACTTGTTTTCTGATATCAAGGGAGTCACTTTGATTTGCGACATCGGCGAGAGATATTTCAAGAAATTATATCGATCAATTATGTAATGCACTATCAAACCTGTTTAGATTGCATCCATTAACTCACGAAGCTGCTAATTAAGAAGATAATATTTAATATATGTATAATTTCACCCGATAATCTTTCTCGGACAATTCCGGTTTATTGTAACATTGCACGATTTGCATCGTGAAATAGTTGCAGATGGATAAAAAAGCAACATTCAATTTGTCATTGAATTCGATTACCGAAGATGAACATCCTGCAAAGCTGGAAATCTATTTTTATTACGAAACATTGATTCGTAATATCGGTTGAGTGGAGGATGGTCGAAGCTCAATCAGGAGATCGAAAAAGGTTCGCGCTTCTTAAGATTACGATACATACTAAGATCCGATGGATATAATCGGTTCAGGATACACAGAAGCGGAATGCCGCGAGGGCAACCAGGACTCGGAATTGTTTGCACGGCATAGCGTAATCCGATTGGATTATGCAAATCGGGTTTGATTTTTCACGGACGAACTAATTACCACGGCATGCGGGCAAACCGCGAGCACCTCGAGTATCCTGTAACAGGATCCTCCGCTGGAGCACAACTTCGGGTTCAATCGCCCCGATCCTGGGCTTCGTTTTACGATTACTGCCACTCGTCTTCCTTCACGCTTGAAATAACCATGAATCGAATTCATGGAAGTACCATCTTCAAGGTTATGACAGCGACGAGCATTACATTTGAAACCTTACGTTCTACCGTCAAATGTATACTTTGCAAAAGAAAATCTGCCCGCAAGAATTGCCGGCGTTATTCAATAAAATCTAAGTTCTTTTTTGTATACATCTTTAAACTATCTATGTATATTTCTTTAATTATCAAAGCGAATCGTAGTAACACTAGAACTACCGAACATATACTCAGTTATGCTTACACATTTATTTATATATAAATTAAGCCTGGAGGATTGAAGTTAATTAATGGATTCAATTATTTTCGTTATGTATATCAAGTAAAAGTATATCCAATCTCAAACAATGCAACTTTATATATTCGAATTATGTAACTAAAGATGTCGGACAAGTCATTTTGACCCCTTTGGTAGTTCCAGTGTTAATTATATTTGATGTACTAATGAAGTTAATAAACGATTCAAATAATATGTGGAATTATGTCGTCGGTCAAGTGTCATAATAAAGAATACATCGGTATGATGCACTCGTTCGAGAAGAATGTAAGATTTGAGTTTCCCGATTTCGCGATTCAAGTTCCGACGAATGGGGAAGCGGCACCGTCCTTCGTTCATTTTATGCATCTTCCTTCTTTGGAGTCAGCGTGCAGGTGAGCAGAAAATCCGGTGTTAAGTGCCACGTGGACAGCCGGCAACAGAGGATTTATGGTATGTCGTCGAGAGATAAGACAACCTGGAAAAAAAATCGTTCTCCGGAGTCGTGGACCACGTAGAATGCGGAGTGCCGAGTTTGTGGTTCGGGAATTTCACGCTGGTTCTACCATTCGAAGAATGTCGCGAATTTTAAGCAGTTCGTATTTTAGTAAACACGATAATCTGACTCAGAATCATGAATGCCTAGTGGTTCCTTAAATGTTTCAAACATATTTCAGATGCTTTATAAAAGAACGACTTGAATAAATAATTCTCATCAAGTAGAAGTCTAATATAATTCCGACCACTTCCTAGTGTATTTCCATACTCCTCATGTAAATTATGAAAATGATATAAAAATGGTGAAATTGTTAATTAAATCTGATCGCAGAAACTGCGATCTCACCGTCATAACTTTGAATGAGTAAAATACTCGAGCGCGTTTCTTTGCCACCGAATCAAGAGATTCCACGGCTAACGATGAAATATAGTACACGATCCAGGACGATCCAAGCTGATCCTGGGGGTAACGATCGGAAGCGAATCGCTTCCCGAGAATCGCGTGCGTGCGTGCGTAATATTCATTAAAATCAGCCATCACCCCTGGTGAAGCCGATGAACCGGCTGGCTACCAACACCAGGGTGAAAGAAATCAGAAGACCAGTCGTCTACCTTTTTTAACATGAACCAAGAGAAAAAGTACGACGAGAAGATTGAGAAGTAATCACATCAGGAGACAGCCTCAATGAAGACGGACAAACACAAAAACCTGAAGCTAATGTTTATTAAATCGGCAAAAAACTGGGCACAAGAAATTCAATAAAATTCAAGGAGATAAAGAAAGAGGAGATTCTCAGACGAATATCATGACTCTAGGAAAAGGGTTGAGAAAAGTGCTCCATATACTGCACGATAAAAATTACTGATAAAGCAACAGATAAAAAGAGAAGACAGTGTGATTGTAAGAGGATAAAGATACGGTTGAATTAAGTAGCCATAAAACGGGATAAAGAACGAGGAGAAAGGAAAGAACAGAGACGTTCGTAGACGCCAACGCGAATGGGAATATAAGATGGCGGTTTGCGAGCAGCCCAGGAGATAGCATATCAGGATCTTCGAGGGGAACTGTACAGCACTATGGCGAAAAATGCTCCACCGGTGGTGCTGTGACCTGGGTGTGGCGTGCTGCACGGCGGACGTGTGGAGATCTCCCATATGTGTAACCATTTCAACGGTGTGCTCGCTCCGTGTCCGGGACTGTGGAACCAAGCGAAAGCATAGCGCCCTGGTACGGAAGGTACGGGTTATGGGTATCCATGAGAAATACGAATAGGCATTATGCAATCCCCGTGTAAACCCCACTTTCTTTTTTACGAATGGATTTTTCGTCTATGTGGGAATGAGCTCGTTCTTTAAATTGCAGATCTCCAATGTTGCGATATGGAATGATATGCTTCCTATCTAAAGTCACCGTGTGTCTTCTTTCCAGAATTCTACAGTATATATGTATGCAATAATTTATAAATAGTAGTGGACCCAATTTTATAAACTAAACAGAACTGGGTATTAATAAGAAGAATAGGAAAGTATTACTTAAGTTATGACTCAATAAGATGATTGGTCCAACTACAATAGTGTATGATAAAAGGTATATTTTTTGGATCATTAATATTACGAGGAAGACTAAGATTGTGTTCACATGGCGGTAAAAATTTGTTTCGAAGATGTAGGCAAGAACTTTAAAAAGGATAGACCGCATTGGAGACCTATTAAGAGAATCGTGATCGATGATCTAATCGAAACAATAAAAATAATCAAACTCGCGGGCTTAATATCAGAGATTCATTCGGAGCAGAAACTAATCGAAAGGATGATCGATGATCACGAGATAAATTGAATGTATAGCTCATTTAAACATAATAAAGACGTACATCCACCTACTGAACTAATTTTCGTATTCGACTTATTCCTTCCTGTTCAGCCACATTTCGTAACACCCCGAAGGTATTGAAAGATTCTTAACGATCCTCATTAATTTATTACGGCTGTCAAAAACGTAGTCCTACGATTCCGTATAACGTAACTTGCTTACCATACCAAATTACTGAATAAATTTTCTTAACGCCGAATTAGTATTCAAAAGTTACTCCACTCATTACATGATAATTATAGTTCTTTAAATTAGCATTTAAAAGGCTGATAATGATTTCGCTCTACAGTGAATAAATAACATTTCTTAATTAACGAATTTCAAAAAGTCTTCAGATAATCAAAGTCGCGAGTTATCGGCGATTACCGTGCACATCTCAACAAGAAATTGTTAAGAAAAATTGTACACCGTACAATACGTTTCGCATTGATGAGCATTTCTGCTTCTCCCAGTTCCCCGAATGCATAGATAAGATCCACGATTTCCCGTAGGAATCGTCGATCCCGAGGACAGGTAGACTATCCCTGGCGCGTTTAGCGGCCTCGTAGACGGTTTCACGGCTGATTTACCGCCTCGACTTCTTGGTAATTGTTTGGGGCGTGGCGGGCCGTGTGTTACCGGCATTACGGCAATCTCCCACGCGTTAGTGCCTGGTGACTTATCGATATATATATCTCTTGAATTCGACGTAGTCGTCCAGGATCTTGACACACAGATTTAATTTCAATAAACCGATAGTCACGCTCGCCTCTGAATCACCAAGGAATGGGAACTTTTGCGCCGGCAGCGATCTTGATTAGGGTACTTATGGTCCATTGTACGAAATCATACTGATCTAACCAATATACGCGATAACGGCGTACAACGTTAGAATATAAATGTAATACGTATGATCAGCATAACCGCAAGTTTCTATGAACATAGCGCACCATCGTTTTAATAAGAGTTAACACTGGATCTTAAACTGTATCGCTGGCTAACAGCAAAATGTTAATATAATCGCTAATAAAGATAGTTTCCTTATAAGTATACGTATACGTATGTACGTATTGAAACGCTCGTTTTAACAGGGTCCGTAGCGATAATTGTCGATCGTAAATATTCCTTTTGCAAGAACTCCTAGGAAGAATAAACTTTACCACGGCTACGGTGAGGTGCTCTAACATTTCGACGTTGAGCCTGGCGCGTCAGGTTCACACATATAAATGCGAAAAGTATTAGGTAAAGAGGGCATATCCCAGTTACGTGCCACGGAAAATGCAATTGCGTGTTGCATCTACGGACTATATATGGCGGAGCCTTTCGAATGATCTCCATCGCCACGTGAAACATTTTAGAGAGGCTCGGTGATGCCAATGCCATGTATTCGCCATTCAGTAACGTTAGACGAGTACCTCGGTCAGATGATGGAATGATAGAGGGAGAGGGGGGATTCTAGAAAGGGGCTTCCGCAGGATCTTTACGTTATCGTCGATTAGAATACTCCTTATTCTCACATAATTAAGAGAGATAGGGGTGTGTCTTTCTCACAAGGATTTATGGTATCATGCTGATTGTGAAATTTATGAGTAGCCGGCCTTTGATGATTTTCTATCTTTATCATCTCACGTAGAGAGGTAATATTTCAACACACGAGACCACTTGATATGTTATTTTCTATTATTAATTATTTATTATACGAGTAATTGTATTCTATTCGTTATTAAAACTAGTACTTTTTGTGGTGATCGTAATCATTTCTTGCTAAGAATTAATTCATACAATTATGATATTATGTTATAAGAGTGTGCGTTGCAAGTTTATTATTGTAGCTCGCGTAAAAAACGGAAATTAATTAGTTCTAACGGAAGTCCACTTGTTACACCCGTCATATTTCTTTCCCAATTACGACCGATATCCGACCACCAGGTATAAACTAGAATCCTACGGTCTCGACGTACGAAGAAAGTAATACCTTCTACGTCTTACATTAGACCTTCTCCGGTGTCTGAGGAAACGAATGGTCTTTTCACTTCTACCAGTGAACTCTACAAAATAAGGGTGTACTATTCCCACATTACCACGTACATCCATCTTAATCCAGAAGGTATACATCACGAGGAACGGCAAGTACCAAATCTTTGACCTAACGGTAAATTGCACACACAGAGGCGTGATATTATAAGACTGTCCAAAAGCAATGAATTCCTCGTAACTAATTGAAATATATAGAGAGTGTACTTCGATACGAGGGAATAAGAGAGAAAGATGAAAAATGGGGAGACACCGATGTCTCGCAATGATTCGTGCAGTTGGAGTCACACTTTTCCCTTCTATGCACGCTTACAGCTCGAAACTCTGTTTCGGAGCAAGTGGAGCAAGCGTGGATGCAAATGCGACTGGCTGCGATCTACCGGTGCCGAGATACCTGAGAACTCTGGAGTAGTCGTTTCTCGCCAGAGAATGCGTCTCTTCTCTTCGTTCCACAATCGCCATGGTAAAAGAGAGCGCGAAGTTGGGTGTGGTCGAAGATATCGGGCTTAGTACACAGTGCAAACTACATCAACGCGGTTCTCCTGCACTTCGTAACCTCTATACGAAGCCCGGGGGCCTGAGGCGCGGTGTGCCACACTTATAAACCTTCTTTTACTCCGTTCTTCCTTACTCCTAAGCTAACGGTTCACCCGTACATCTTTTCTTCTCGAGACTAGAACGGCCACCTGGAATCTCGATTGGCCGTGTGTGGCCATCCGTGAACTACGTCTCCACCGGTCGGCTCTTGATCTACGATTGATTCCACCGACACTACTCGTCGACTCTCAATCCTTATCAATGGTCTCCAGTTTCATCGATGTAAAAATACCTTCCTCAAGAAACGCGAAGTTAATGTTAGAAATCGAACAGGCAAGAGGAAGTATCGAGTAACATGTTAGGATTTAATGAAAGTTAAAACTGAATGAATTAACCCCCGCTACCTTAGTCTAGGTAGATGTTACCTAGATATCGGTGTATTGATAATCAAAGTGGCCTATCAGCAATTTATTCTGCATTTTTATTACATGATAGCACCGATAGATTCGATCTTGCATAACTAACAAGTATAAGAGATTCGAGAGAGTGGGTAGTGTAGTTATAAATAGAGAGCAACAGTATTTCGAGTGGGTTGATAGGGTTACAAAATAATAACAATTACGGTGCACGCGTATCCAGGGTATTTTAGGTCATAAATCTACCACCTCAAACCTATATGTAATATCCGGCAGCGACTCTAGTATAAAGTGAACACCTGCGAATTTCAATCGGTTCCGGTGTTACTTAATACGGTAATGGCAAATATAATTTATGGGGCATTATTAGGAAGGTGATTTTGTTATTCATAAGTGGTTAGATAGTGAAGCAATTGAGAATGCCGGGTGATTCATAACGAAAAGAAATGCTTTGACTGACCGAAGATAGGAGTTTAAGGAGACCCCACATTAAACCGGACCTGTCGGCACCGTCAGCACCGTCAGCAACGAATCATCAACCTCTCGATCCTTTTGATTCTTTTAACACGGCGGATGTCAGAAGAAGCCATACCAATCATCTAGCCTCTTAGGGGCTTCTTCTACCACAATATTCACCAGCGTTTCTCAAACCTACATTTATATCCAACAGACTGAAACTAGCTCAAAGTTCCACAGACATTCTAATATTCTCGAACAAATTCATGCGAAATAATATCAATAAGAAACCTCTATTCAGTAACAAATATCATTGTCATCTTTGACAGGAAATGTATCGACGGTAATAAGAGTACAAAAGTCACGGTTGCAAACATAGTGGTTACTGAGAAATACTGGCCTCTAATGTAGATGGCAAGACGAAGAGAATCGTGAATCGGCAGACGGTCGGAGCATCTTAGGCAGAAGCAGAACTAAAGCAGAAGAAAAGGGGAGTGCGAGAAGAAGAAGAGAAGTGGTGGAACGAAAAAGGAAGATTCGGACGATGACGAATGGAAAGTGAAGGAGAGCATGGCACAGTCTAATCCAATTAGATCGGAATCCTGAGTTTAATCAACATAACGTGCCACGCTGACACGTTCTAGACTGTTCGAGACGTTCTTGAACCGAACCCATTTCTACTATAATTGGTTGCCCCCGCGCGATCCTATCGGCAGATCAAACACGAATCATCCCTCTCACGACGACTCCTTTGCAGTTGTCCCGTTATCCTGCTCTTTATGTCCCAGGAACAATTCCCGATCGGATCGAGAACCGTCCACCCGGGACCGCTTCGACGACGTATCATTATAAATCGTCATTGTCATGGCTCTCCATTGTGTCCTTCTTACGACAGGCACTGATTGTCTATACTCGCATTATCCATTTTTAGTCACCACGGTGGACCACTCATAAAATAACCCATGTACAAATTAATCTTACGATAACGACATGTTTCAACTATATTCATTTGTACAGAATTCGATATATAATCTTCAGACACTACTTTATATGGTTCTTGAGGGAATAAATTCATGAATTAATGTGGTTACCGATAACAGAATGTCTATCGAAATTATTTAATACCCGTATCAGTTTCAATTTCGATAGCAATGCACGAGGTTAGCAATTAGAGCGTTAAGCCGAAGGAACAACGAGTTTAAAGAAAAAGAAGAGAAAAGTAGACCAGATAGAACCAGGTTGAAGGACTCCTCTACCTTTCTACGGTTTTACGTAATTGTAGAATGACGAGAATTAGTTTAGGTAATTTTCTTTAGAAATCGAAATCGTGAATGTAGACTGATGTAATTAGCCTGATTTACTTTTTTGCGTATTACTCCGGTAATTGAAATGAGAGGAAAAACTAGAGTAACGGGATGAATGTCTTCGTAATCGCCGAGGTAATAGAAATAATTACAGCAGCACCAATGGAAATCATGATCGTAAAATCAATCGAGAACATCTTTTCGATTGTCACTACTTATATTTCGGATACTAATCTTTTCAGGAAAATCTATTAATGTGCATAAAAACAAGAGAATGTCTTAGATATTTCGAAAATATTAGTACATAGAAAGTAAGTCAAAAAAATGCTACATATGCATTCATCTTCCTGATCTATTTTTCTGGTATTTAATATGAAGTCATTTTGAAAGATTAATTATCATATTAAGCAATATATAATACTACACGCACAAAATTTACAATGACTCGGAAACATTGATGGAAGCTACGCACGTACAAGATTTCCTAGATGAATTTGTCAGTTCAATCAGACCAATGATGTTATACATTCCTGGGTGAGAAAAAAGCGTGTCCTGATGTAACCATGAATGCGAGTAAATCAACTTTAACCACCTTTGCCCTCCATTTGCTTTGTAACTTTATAATCAAGACGTGGACCGAATCGACGTGTCAGTCAATTATTCACGCCGCAGGACTTCTAGCCTTGCATTTAAATAACCGTGTCTACCTAAAGTCTAGCTTAAGAAGACATTCCGTGTATCGACCTGTTTTTTCTATTAGAAACTGATTACTCGCCCCGTGTGCCAGTAACAACTATATATCCAACAATAGATGAGTACTACACGCTTTAAAACAGAGACTTTTTTTATACCGTACCCAAAGGAAATTTATCGTCAGAAACAAGTTTCATTCCCAGCTTGATCCAGGTGAATACGAACCGATCTATATGCTACTTTAAACAGTACTATCTATTATTCACCTCTGTGCCGAACCGTTATGCCGTCGTTCTACGTACGCGTTTCGCGGATTATCCTTGATTAAATCGATTCGCTTAACTACCTGGCTAACCCTCGTTTTGCCCGTTTACTTAGTCGTCAGATTGACAGAATGGGAATGACGTTTCTATCGGATGCTGCAAGATCGCGGGGCGTGTAACCATAGGTCAAGACGATGTTAACGATGTGTCTGACCAGGTTTACCCGAAGAACGTCTCTCCATCTGACAGATCAACGATTCGTTTGCGCGGTCTTGATTTAGCGGTGAGAAATGTACGAAGTTGGTAGGCGAAATGAAAATACAGCTTCGTAACTGGATCATTAAGATTAACCTTAAAAAGTGGCATTAGACAAATATTGTGTACCTGACCTTGACAGAATATTCACTGAACCAAACCGTGAGCCTTGATGTATGTATACTGGGGACTTACCTGTAACAAAAAGAAAATATATTGTCAGTGATCTGCTCAAAGTTTAAGTGGAATTATAAATACTGATCGATGTGAAAGAAGTGAATGGATTGAATGCTGCGATCGAGGAAAAGGGGGAAAGAATGACAGTAAATTTGTGAGGAACTCGAAGGGCAAGCATTTCAAGATGCTGGTTTGCCGGTAGGCTGCTAATCGTCGATTAGAAATACCACACTATGGAGAAGAGGAAGAATGCCTGAGTAAAGGGAAACCGGAGGAGAAAGAAAGATGGAAGAGCCGATAAAGATGTTTATTGGCGTGGTTGTTCGCGACGAATCGATGTAACGCGTGGCACATAAATTTCTGCAACTTACGCCGAGGAAACGATCGCGTGGAATCCGCCATTACGTATCGATAAACTCCGCAGAAACAAAGCTGAATCATTTTTAATGAGGAATCGGAAGCGGTTATCAGCCAGTAAAGACGTCTCCAAATGTTTATGAGCTTCGATAATTCTACTGAAATAGAATCGGTATCTTTGAATTTCAATCTTTAGTGGGGAGAATTTATGATGCATTGTCGTACATAAAGGATAAATTAAAGAAGCATGTGGAAACGGACCGAAAGTATAACTGTAGAAGAGAACCTCCTGTGCCACCTGTACAATTAGTCCTTCTCGCCCTTTAAGGCCAACCATGAGAAGGCTTGAAAAAAGGAGGAAAACCGTCGGAGAAAGAGGAGTGAGGTCCGGTTCACTCTTCGTTCGGGATTGTAATTTATATCTCGTTGTGTCGGCAGAACGATAATTACCATTCAAAACCCGCCCCTGGCACGGTGTTTCTCTTCCTCCACGTGGAAGACCGGATCTACCAATTCTTCATCTCAGCCCCAACAGAATGGTACATTCTCGCGAATTGTAAAAGCACGTGATACCTTCGGAAAGGTTCGCATTTTTGGGACCATTGAATTAGCTAAATTCCTTTTTTTTCTTCTGACATTTACAAGCGGCAATAGTTTTTATGTTACGGGTTCATCTATTTGTTTCTTTTTCACTGATTTTACAACGATTTAAAAGGACTTTATTAAACATCGAAATATCTTGCCTGACCGGGAACTACAGAAGTAATATATGGACGGTTAAAAGTTCCTAATGAGGCAAGTTCCTTAATTATGAGTCAAAGACAGGGTCATTTTATTTTGCGAAATAACGAAGTTAACTCTGTGAGAGCATATTATGGTTATTCCGATCTTATCGGCGATTATCCTCCTTTGCAATTTATTCAGCATATTTTACCGTATCCGAGCCGAGCTAATAAATTGTTACCTTAACGTCGTACGAGTTCCGATAAAGGCTAATAATATTATGCGTATGGGGTTATCTTGGTTGCGCGGTGATTGAATTCAGGTGCAGCCTTTCCAGCATAACGCAGAAGTAATGTAATCCTGCAATGTGTTTCGTTCAGGTATGTGGAGTACTAATGCCGTTTTATGTCCCTCTATCAGACGTTATGACCAGAGAATAGCGGTACCGGTGTAGGTTCAGGTAGCAACCGTAAGGAGCAACAAACCAACATCCACCAAGTCGAAGATCACCGAATCTTCCACACTTCATTGATTCCGCGGCACGAAAATACTCAAGCTAATAAACCTGTTCCCAGAAAACCATGAAATGTTAATTAGTTCCGACATTCTGTCGGAAAATACTCCAACTACGAGACACTGCGAAGGAAGATATTCATTTACCATGCCATACTTGAATATCAAGGGCAGTAACTATACCGAATCTAATTGATTCGACCTGGATAATGTTCTCGTTCCGTGAATATGCAACATTTACTAGATTAACATTGTCAAGTCTTATAGTATCCAATCTAGACAAAAATGTCCACGTTCACCTACTCATTCGTATTTAATTCATTATTAAGAAATTGATAAACTTAACATCGAGTGTCCTGCTCTATCATATCGTGAAGAGTACACCGCAGAGATAATTGCACTTAATCACTCCACATTTTTGGAAAATGTTTCCCAGTTAGTCTAAGGGGTCCTGGTAGTTTTGATCAGGTATTTTAGAAGAAAAACTATTATATATTTTCTAATTAAAATATTTGTAATACTTGATAATGGCAATGGACGTAAAACACACATCGCTGAATATTTGTACGATGATTAGGCGTGAAGTAAGTCACGTTGCTGTGCGTTAAGCGGTTAATACGGTACAAAGTAAAGATCGTCAGTGTCTAAACAGAGTCTAAACAGAAGAAATAATACGGGAACAGTCCCCAAGGGATTCAAAGCTGTGACCGCTCTAGTATGTAGGGTAGCAATGCCATTTTATCTGGTTTGTACAGAGTCAGGAGGGGGCTGTAGATAGCGGTACCAGAAATCCAGTACGAGGCAGCAACAGAAACAGCAACAGCATCAGCACCAGGCACATAGGAGAGGCCGAAGGTCGTATCGGACATGAACACGCCCGAGTACGACCTACCTTGGTTGAATCGACTTTCATGCAACACGTATCTCTTATCCTTTCCTATCTCCTGGTCTCCCACCTCATGTTAGCTTCATCGGTTTCATCCTTCTGGTAACATCGATGGTGGATCTCATCGTTTCCTGGGCCGCGCCGCGCCGCGCAACAACGGTAATTAAGTTAACTGTCTTGAAATCCGATTCGAGACACGGACTGATCCGTTCGAAGGGACGTGAGGATATTGCCGGTGAGATTCTAAAGAGGGTGTGTTGTACCCGATCACGGAACAGCAATTAGATAACGGACTGTGGAAATAACGAGACTGGTATGTGCCAGTAGAAAATATCAATTTGAATTTAATTTAGGAATGGTCGTGTTGCGTGTAAAGTAATGGCGTATCGATCAACGATACAACACCGAATAGTTTTCCTACCGAAACTCAGTGACATGTTAATTAGCAATTTAGAATGAGAAATTGTCTATTGAAATTTGTATGTATTTCCAATTAACTTAATTCAAAGGAGATGTGTCAGAAGCGAAGTCTAGATTATCTCGAAGTTCATTATTAAGCATCGTGTAAATATACACAACAAGTTGCGGAAAGCGGTGTGTAGAGTAGGATAGAAATAGAAACGAGTCTCGATATGAATAAATTATCCATCGATTGCTGAGGTCTTGTTTCGCTCGTTTAAAATCTATTTGTTCGAAGTCATACATCATATATTCCAATGATCCTTTTCATAAGTACATGCTAGAATTCTATTAAATTCAATCTTCAAACAAGTAATACAAAATAAAATATTGCTTTAATATTATTGGTCTACCCACGCTTTTGCAATGATTCCTTCGGAGAACCGAAAAGTCATTAGATGTTTTGGAAGTTATCAATCGGGGTTCGAGCCATGAAAAAAGCATAGGATTGGGAGTTTAAAAGAGAGACACATAAGAGTGGCTTGACCAAACATAAATTATGGATAACGAGCTGTCCCGGAGGACCGATATCCATCCATTAAGAGCGTTAACCTACAGTCAGCATAATGGTGTTCCATTCTATAGCAGATAATTACAGGCGTGAGACCACCTCCATCAGTTCACTCTACCTCTTCCTCGCATCTTAACGTCGTTCAACCACGAAATATCATTGGAAATTATTACTCTCTTGTATAATTGCAAGCCACCACGTATCACGCTGCTGAAGGTGTCATTTATATTTCGCGCAGCCATTCGCTTTCCTGTTACACTTGGATTGAATTAATCAGTCGGTTGATTTCATTAATGCGTATGGTTCTCTACACATTGAAATGGAACTTCTCCCCTATAATTCCTTACATCGGAAGTACACTTTACGAAGGTAGAAAGCAGAGAGATGAGAGGAACACTGATCCTCTCTTTAGAGGTATTATAACTCTGTCGGTCTTCTGGTATATCGTTTTCCATTAAAGTTATCGAAGGCTGCGTTCGAAGTAAAGGTCCTTTATTGCCAGCATCCAACCAATCAGGCAGTTAGGTCTCTTCAGGCAGATTGAAGCAAACCTGTGGGGTCTTTCGTGGTGTACGTTTTACGATCTTACGTCCACCCACGTTGCTGTTCACCGAATTATAGTTAAAGTGAATCCAGGTGTTGACATTTGAAATTCTATTCCTCCTGTAGGGTTTTTTGTTGGTCTCTGACTATCATGTACACCGTCACCAATGGCAATGATACCAACTTCCGTAGGCTAGCGATTAGCAGTAGTGAGTAATCCTACCGACAGGCTCAGGTGAGGGAAGAGTCACGTAAAACCTTAGGTGACCTGACCCGACCTCAGGGAAGGTGGTGCTACTTCGCCAAAACCAATCAAGAGCTGTTTGGAATGCCGCTTTACTCTCGAGGTCTTCGACTTCCATTTGCGGAATGAACTCAAAGACCCTTACACACTTCTCTACATCGTGTTTCTACCTTTATCTTCTTCTGTGCACCACCTCCTCTTCCTTTCTCACCTTCTCACTATCCTTTCCACCACTGGTTGCTCTACCAGCTTCTTCTCACTCAGTATGCAGGCCTGTTCACACTCTATTTTCTCCCGCGTCAGGCAATTTAGCCTTAATTGAGATTCTACCAAAGCGCGTCCTTGATGAGTTCATCTAGATCCCTCGGATCTACGTGCTACTCCTATTCCACGACTGAATAATATCCCTATCTACAATCCTATATGACAGCTCGTTCATGATTGAACAAAAAAGGAATGAGAAAGCTTCGGAGTCACTCTCGCTTTAGTAACGTTCGAAATGAATTTTTCATCTGAGATCATCTTGAATTATGTCTCGTTCACAGATCACCTTTGAAGAGCACTGTCGTGAACGGAGGCGAGCGATTAAATAATCGGCTCATTAAGGCAGCGGCTCATTTACCAATCGTCTAAGATATATACCCGCGGAAACTGATCGACTTCCACCAGTCTGCCAGAAGATAACAGGAACGAACAGAAGCTACGAGGCGTATCGCATATCTCGTCGAGTCAATTAGTCAGATCGCGAGGCGCAAGATAAATCGACCGTGGTTTTCTCGCTCCGAATTTATAGCTTCATCGCGGAATGTGTGTACCTCGAATCCTTGGATTTTTGTACCTTTCCCGATTCTTCCTTTAGAAAGTATGTGAGATAAAATGTTGGATAATATTATAAATATATATGTTACGTACATGCACTAGAAATGATCTCTACTTAAGAATCCGCGTATAAAGTCGCGGCCCAAGGAGTGCATTCATCTGCGTAACTGGCATATCGATCATTAGTCGACGACCGTTAATTAATCGATCGTCGGATAATGGCGGTCGCAATATACAGCATTATAGCAAACGACCACGCCTTGGACCGTCGTTTGCGATACGAGGACAACGGCGGGTCTTCTATACGTGGACGATGGGCCGGTTACCTTGGATCATTATGGCACAAGCCGTGATAATGATCGACTGATTGCACCAAGCAGAATTGACCCATGGTGCTCCAGGACATTCGAGGACCGCTATACATGATGGATAAAACGGTGAACTCTCCTGACACTGAGAATTGTTACAAATCACTGTGATTTCGTTGCCAATCGATACATCGCCGTTGGCAAAATGAAATTGGCAAATCGTTAAGATGATCAACTCCTTCGCAGTACTCGGATCTTCGGTTCGGTGGACACGTTACTTTTTACATTTGTATAATCATAAAAATGTTTAAATAAATTCATATCTATATATGGGCGAAGGGAATATCATTGATTTTACTTCCACGTGAAAATCCGAATTCTTTTCATATTTCAAACATATCCTTAAAATACACAGGTATATCGAGCGCACTTTGCTTCGGCACAACTTACGGCGAATTTGTGTCGAGTTTCACACTACAATTTTGTAATCTAAGTTACCGAGCAAGGGTTAAACGGACCGACAATAAGAAGAATCGAACAAGTTACTAGCTTCCTTCTTTACGGTGGTTGCAAGAGTGGGTCATCGTAAAGCATTTACTTTATGGAATAACCTGGGTGTGCCGTACCCCCTTCGGCAAACACGGCTACGAAGATGGCTACTCCGAAAGTCCTTTTCTTCTCTCCCTACTAGCGCACACCGCGACGACCCCCGGAGGGTATGATTTATGATGAGTCTGGCTAATTACCATGAGGCCGGCCCGGATGTACAAGGAGATATCACAGATATTGATTCAATTATCGAGATTAATGGCCGCGAGATTGTGACGACGGTGGAGCCCAGTGATTTATCACGGGGGCAACGTAAAGAATGAAACTACCACCACCACCACCACCACCACCATCGCCAAGATCACCATTACCACTAGCATAAGCATCGCTATCGGCATCGCGATCATCGTCAGTAACCACGAAGAGTATCAGGGACCAACGGCACTGGGCCCCAAGAGATTCCTGGACCTGGCTAAACGTGTCAACGGGCGAGGGCCTGATTTACTTTCGTTCCCTAAGTCGTGACTAATCTCTACGATCGAGTAACCGTGAGACTCACGATGCCGCGGTACTGCCAACATTCAGACCGATGGATAATACAGATCAAAGAATTCCAGGTACACGGATGGACCTTTGAATTAAAAGAATTTTGGCTGACTTTAGGAATTATGCATTTCGGGAGGTCCAATCAGGGTACTTAGTATCGTGACAGATATGGCTCATTTGAATTTTTATGTTGTCATGGTGAGTACATAATTCTGATAGAGGTATCGTGGTAATGAATAAAACAGCTTTACTATATTAACAAGTATTTACGATGACAACCTCTAAGTACTTCCGGAAGATGGTAAATATACGCTTTCAACGTGCTCTTCTCGTAAATAATACGTACAGCCAGAAGAATCAATTAATTATTCACCATTTTCTTCTTACGAGGGAAATATGCAGTGTGCGGATAAAAAGAACTATTTAACCGAAGAGAATCTCGTTTGGGGAGGAATGAATTCTGAAAAGAGTGGTCTTCGGAGATGCTGATGAGGCTGAGAAGTAAGGCAGAAACTTCACGTAAAGAGTAATTAGTTTCACGGTAATGAGGACCGGGTTTTTTCTGACGATCCAAACGTGGCACTTCTTCCCATTAATATAAGTATACACTGGATCAACTTCGTTAGTCAAGTTTTAAATGTTTTCTTCCCTTCGTCCGCGTTATGTCGTTTAAAGCACGAAACTCGTTTAAGTCGTGGGAATAGCATGCCATCGATATTCAAATCATCGACCAACCATGATTTTCTGTAACATCTTCTCGAATTCGTCCATCATCAATTTTGAAACAGCAACGTGCCAACCCGAGTAATAAATTGGTAGTAAAGTGTAATAATTTATATTCTTGCTGCATAGTTAATCAATTACAACTTGGTTCAGTTGAACTCTCTACTATACTGAAGAATGATTATTATATTATTGTCTGTTACGTTTGTATTGTATTAACGGTACAAGCAACAAAATCAAAAGCAAGGAAAATCACGGAAAGATTTATGCGGCAATTTCAAATTTAATTCGTAATCGTTACCGTTCTTGCAACGTGTAATAATCCCCGATTTTAACCGAGTACGAAAGAGCTCCATTGTCTTTGCAATATTATCATGACACCCTCGGGGCGCACGATCCACAATAGCTGAACTACGAAACGAGTACCTTCAACTTTCAATACCTTTGAACGCCTGTTTACCTCAACTACCTGGAATATTATCGTTTACCAATGCAATTTCAGTTCTTTCACATTCCCTCGACATGGTACAGTTTAACGAACTGTACATCTGAAAATCATTCAGACAACTTCATATATACATTCAAATATGAAATAGTATTAGGGGTACCGGAAAGTAATCAATTCCAGAGCGTACAAATATTTCGCATTGAAATTAGAGAATGTGATTTTTTCAAAAGGGGAATTATATCTAAAAAATAAATAAGTTAAAGTTAAAGTTTCATAATGAATGTGAAAAATAATTGATTATTTTTCGGTACATTGATGTCGAATAAAAAATATGTTAAGGCACGATCAGAATAATCGCTTGTACCACAGCCAAGGTAATCTGATCGAGGTTTTATCGGGCACAAAGGCGGCTTAAGGACAGTATATGAAATGTTAGCAAACGGGTCTTTCGATGTCCCAGCAACATAAAGGTGCATCAATAGCAGAATGCATCTTTTGTTGGTGTTTTTGTACTCCTTTTTTTTCTCGACCCACACGTTGATCAATCCGCAGAGTCACGGGTTGGCTGCATTAGCATACGCAGAACCAGAGTATACGGTATAAGGAATTATTATTTGTAAGAGACTTTCCGTGCTCGTGAGATTTCCGACAGTTGACCGTTTTCTTTTATTCGTTTGCCTCTCGTTTTTTTCCCTTTTTTTATATCGAAGGCTTGCTGACCCGTATCGTCCATTTGCCTGCACCTGAGAGGAGAGTATTGGCCGATCATCTGACAGCTGGTCGATGAAAATTCAATTCAACCGGGTGTACATTAGCATCACAATGCGGGTCGCAAAAAATGCATCCAATGCATCCCAATTTTGTATCAACCTCGTAGCAACTCAGTATAATGTTTGCTGGTCTACGGGTGTTTATTGAATTAGTTCATTAATACGCACTTCATCATACTTCGTGCGGCCGGCATTCGTAATTAATGTATCAGGGAAATTACAGAATAAAAAATCGTATAAATAAATCGTTCTTGATACCAAATGAAACGGGGAATTAATGTACTTGGCCGATCAGTATATGTTCATTAATTTTCTGTTGCGTGTACTAGGGTTTAGATTAATCGTTCCGTGGCTAACAAGCATTGAATATCTTTCAAGCATTTCACCCGTAAGCGCAAAGATCATAGGGCGTGCTGGTACGATAATTTCGTAGCAGGACACTTACGGTACATCTCGCAATTACCACCGTTACTCCTACTCGTTCTTTTTTTACTTGATCCTCTCGCTCGCCCTCTTTCACTCTCCGTTCTTCTATATTAAGAGGATTCAAAGGGAGCGATCACGATAGGAGGAACCCTTCGGATTCTTCTCTGGCAGGAAAAAAAGGGCGGGTGCCTTTGCGACAAACGTTCAATAATTTTAACGAGCCACCATAGCAGACAGTACTGTTCCTCTCTTCCCGATTGCCCGTGATTCGCCTTGCCGACTTCCTAACTTTAATTGGTACCCGAATATTTGCATGCCGCCTCGTCCTTTCCCGTCCGACTCTTGTCCTCGCTTCTCTCTTATTTCTTTTTCTTGTCCCTCTTCTTTCACTTCGATGATGGGAACAACTTGCCCTACCACGTGGAAAGGGGGACGATAACGTTCCAGGCATTTCGATACGTGCAATAATTTGTAAACTGCCATTCCTTTATGTACGAATACCATGAACCATTCCTTTAATTACTTTCATTGACTGATATCGTATCAGATATATTTCGGTATCTTCTACCGATGCAAGACATTTTGTACTTCGAACTTCGTTAGGTCGTTCACTCTTGCATTCAAATTGTATCCTGTACTTTCTAACGTTAACTTTTCAACGGAGAAAATTATAATGGCACGAAGTAAGGATGGATCGCGTTTACCAGGAAAATCCAATCCTCCCCGCGAGCGGGGTATCAATTTCGAATACATTCGATTCGTCTGAGTTCGTCCGACCGGTTCCCTCGTAACTGGAGGGCCCCGGCGGTTAGTTTTCTCGGGGTCACGAGGGAGTAAATAAATTCAGCGAATAATTCTGTTGGGTAGTGGTTCGTTGGTGACCGGTATGGGCGTGTTTAGCATCAGGGCTATCCAAGCGATTCTGCAGTAGCCTCAGGACATCACGAGCAGAAAACTACGCTCTTTCCTTTACATCTCCTTACCCCTCAACTCCTCTCTTATTCTTCGCCATCCTCCTCCTCATCATCTTCTTCTTCTTCTTCATCTTTTCTCTTTCACGTCGCTTTAGACAGCTTCGTTCTTCGTACTTTACTCGGTTTCAGCTACACACGAAGGTTTCAAACGGCGTACATGCGAATAACGTGTTCGACGGATGAAACATTTTTCAGAGATGCGAATAATAATTATACGTATTACATCAGTCACGTGTAGTTTGGATAACAATTCTTGCTTTTGATCCAGTTTTGATGAAGTTTTAATAATACATTATGATTATTAATAATTATTAAGTGACGTCTGTTTTTAGGTTCGATAATATTTCTTTAATCCGATGATTAAATCTTAGGAAGACATATATCTAATTAACGTCGTCAGGGATATAGAATATTCGTTATCAGTGATTGGACGTTCAACCTCGGATGGTGAATTCGTGCTTTAAGGCTATCGATCTCGAAATCGAAATTGATATCAGGGCAACCGTGAAAAGATCTCGGGAGCCGTCAAATCCCCATAAACGACCTGGCGGTGGTCGAGTCGCTTCTCTATTGCTGCTAAACCGGAATTCACCATAAGATAGTATCTTGCGAATCCGTGCGAATTCCGTGATATCGGCCAAGCTTTACCGCGGAAGAAAGGTAAATGATACGAGAAAGAAGAGTTTTGCACTGATTGCCTTTACGTATGCGCGCGTAAACTGTTCGAGGGTCAAAAGGAGCGATGAAATGAATACGTTTCTAATTATAGTTACTTTACAAAATTGGACATCGGAATAAAATCGACAACAATTATGGACATCCGAAAGAGACTCGGTGAATGGTTTAAAAGGATTCTTCTTGTCGCTTCCTTTAATTGCATAGACAATGATCAAGGACAAACAAGCCTAATACGATTGCGATCTGTACAGCTGCGTACAATAGGGCCGCGAAGAAAATGCCGGCGCGGAAGTGAAGCTGGATGAAGCGGGAGATAAAAGTTTAACGCCGCTACGTGCCGACAAAAGCACCCTTTTTCTCCCTTTTTCCCCTTTCCGCGGCACCTTTTTTTTCGCGTGGGTCACGTACCTTTCTTACCACGGTGCATTATTGCGCCACGTCTCAAGGAACCGGTGCATAGGTGACTGCTCGATTATATACCGGTTTCTCCCTCAACCTCCCGGTGGAAGAGAAGGATAACCATCTCTGACTCTTCCTTTTCTGCGTATCGCCCTTCACTATCTTTTCCTGGCATTACTCTTATTTATTCCATAAATTCAATCTCTTTTCAACAAACGTTATCTGTCTTCATTTCGTTTACTCGAAAATTAGAGAGTTTTAATACCTTAGTACCTTTAAATATACTATGTTACATTATCACATTCGCATCGGATGACGCAAATGTGAGCCTTTGGAATTCTTTACCAAAACCCGGATAAATGTGATTCTTTAGATACGGTACGTTTTGAAACAAAATTCCGCTGAAAATACCCCGACGCGAATGTGTTAACTATAATTATAGAAATATTACATTATTAAAAATCGCACGAACTTTTTGGCCAACCTAATAGATATGGCAGCGAAAGTGTGATACTCGCGTAAGAATCGTTTTGGAACACGATATCTTTACGACGATCCTAGCGTCTTCCGCGAAAATCATCTAACGAGCACGCCGGTATGCCGAGGGTGTGAAATGCGAGTAAGGAGGAGTCGAAACGGGAGAATATAGCGCCGAGAAGGTGGCGGGAAATGAACTCGGATATCTGGTATAATGCGATTACGACATTTACGAATGATTCGGGAACGAGAGTTCGGTAGGTAGATTAAGCCCACCGGAGTTGAAACGCGATATCGTGGCAGGTCATTGGTCCTCGACGATTCTCCCTCATCTCGCGGCTAGATACCACTTCTTTCAGCAATGTCAGATCAAAGGTGTATGTGTACTTAACCCTTTGCGGTCCATAAATTTTCATAGTATACTTCGGCACGTCCGCAATTAAATCGAAAAAATTGGGGAAAGATAAAAATGTTTGCTCTTTTGTAATAAAAATAAAAAGCAAACTTAATAAAAGTATAGTATTAGAAATCTTGGAGCAAATGACACACATTGAAACCGAAAAGTCCAGATAAACAATAATTCATTTCCTAGGAACGTTTGGTTCACCCTGTATTATAATTTCAGGAAGGTCATCGAGTTTAATCTAGTCATTCAATAAATATATTATTAATATTTTTGAAAAGCTACCGAATTAATTTCTGCACCTAACACAATTCAGGTTATTATTTGATACAATTACTTATTGTTATCAAATTCTTTCTTCGGCTGAAATAGCAAGGCTTTCGACGAAAACACGTAGCAGGGAATACGTTAATGAAGACATTTTCAGTGACTTGTCAAAAGAAAGGAGTGAAGGTAACGCGACAGGCCGAGAATGGTATCGAATACATTCACCAGGTATCTTCCAGGGTCCTCCTGGTTGCATCTCCCAACAATGCCCGTGATCCATTCACTGTGCAGGAGATCCTATCGATGTGGCATAGCTTTTCTGCGCGGTACGCCCGGTTACCTTGCTGGCTCATTAAAAGTCCGCACTTGTGACTTCAGAAAAGGGTTAAGAGTATGCATGGCTCCTTGCTCGGCCCACCTTCGTTATCTATCGTGTTTTGCCCGTGTCAGAACGAACTTACGGCGTGTTGTCGACGTGTGTCGTTTCCTCTGGATCTTGCGAACCAGCGCGGAGTTACAGACGCGATATGAAACGGTGACAAGAAACACGACGTGCTATTTTCGCATATAATTTACACTGATAAACACCATCTTCCTCCTCTTACAACTCCCGCGAATTTAAACATTGTCCCTGGTAACTTCTTTATAGTACATGGGATTCATCATTTCATGGAAACACCGTAATAATTAGTTTGATTTTCAATGAACTTTATCGCGCATGGCTTTGAGAATATGAAACAGTGATAATTATGAAGACGATAATTAAATGTTTTTAATTGACTGTTGGTTTCTAGAAAAATGGCAGGCGTGAAAGTTCGATTTACCATTGGTTATATACAATGTACGTTACATATTATATACTCTGTAGTTTAAATATGTTAATATTATTTACAAAATAATAACTGTTCTCTACGTAATTCTTAGTTTTATTGTAACTTTGTAATAAAGCTTTAAACAGCCTATGTTTATACAACACTTTTTTCTTATTCAGACCCATAGAATATACTGACAAAGTTTGGCTGTTAAAATCTGGAGCACCCTGTATAGCTTTCCAGGAGCCTACTATACATTAGATTCTGATTGTTTTTTATGAGATGTATATAATTATTGATAACGGTCCTTCGCGACGATGTATTAGTTGCAATTTGCGGTATCCGCTTTTGCAATTGGATTGCGATCGAGATCCTACTCGATATATCGTAATTTAATATGTAACTATGGTCTAGCCGCTGAACGGGACCAGGATAAATTTAGATCATATCGGAAACGAGTTCGAATATAGCTAGCAATTGCATGATCTTTGATACGAGTAACGAGTTGTTAAGTACGAAGATCATTTCGCGATCAGTTTCCAACGTGGAATACACAGCAATTGTATACTCTTGTTGCCGATCCGACGTAAAAGGATATTAGCGGTATTCCAAAAAGCGAAGTAAAGCTTTTTATCGGCAGCTGTATTTATGGAATCCTATTAACTCCGAGAGCGAAAAACTGTCAGAGCAGATAATCAGCGTATCGATAAAAGAAAATATAAGTAGGAAAAATGCAATCTCAGGTATACGCGTGCATCAAACTGTGAGAGAGTGGATTGTCGGGTGCATCGTGGTGTTTGCTCAAGTTTTCGTATCGGAGGCGCGTCGGGATTGTAATTGGAAAAAAAAGATCGCGCGTCGAACCACGATTTCACATCTTTATCTTCGGCCGTCGATCATTCTCGATCGAGGAAGCGAGATCAGTCGATAGATGAATCGATGCCGCATCTCTCCTGATTGCGCCTCTCTTCATATCGCGAACAATTTATGAAACCATCGCAAAGGTACCTTGACTACTGAATTCCTCCGTTAGTTTTAATCGAACCACTCCAATCTTCGACATACCCACGTTAATAATACAAATCCAAGATAAATATGTATTTCAAAACTCGTATGACATTCTTTGTTGATTATAACTTAAGAAACTGCAAGATCCACAGAAGTAACAAGAATAGAGAATAAAGGATAATACGATCCAAGAATGATTCAGTTCCGGTAACCAAGGATATAATTAACTGTCATTTTAGATCAATGCAACATGTCCTTGTAATTTCATGCAATTCTTGGAAACAGGTGCAAAGGTCCTCGTGGTATTAATACGCCAAGGTTATCGGTCTCTCACCCCATAATTAGTTCTTTGACATTGATCCAACATTTTGTTGAATACTGAATAATAACATGTAGCACGGTGATTTTAATAAAGCCACAAAGGATTCTTTTTCGTAAGGGGAATCACTGTTAGTTTATGCTCCGACATCCGCAGAGAAAAACTATTCGACAAAGGCTTCCTCGTGTCGAGTATGCGAGAAATAATGGGCCAACCAACCTCCCTTTATCCGTTTCCATGAAGTTCTATCTATATCGCTATACCGAGAAGAGATAGAGTAGGAATGTCAGTAGGTATACTTGATCTCTCTCATAGTCATGGACTCTCGAAACCACTCAGAGTGGACTCTCGTTATATCTTTCCTCAGTGACAAGAAGAAACGCAAAGTAACAACGAATAATAGAAACGTAAATATTTCAGTGTAATAATGTATTGGGTTGTTTCATAAGTTCACGCGGTCTTGTATTCAAAGATTTAATTCGAATTAATCTGCAAAGTATTATCCGCATTGATTGAACAATTAAATAAAAGAATAAAACGAAACCTATCGAATGAAGTATAACACAAAGCCGATAGGTAATTCTTTACGAGATGCATATTATTTTGTCCACTTAGCGCACAATTATTTTAAACGCATAGGAAAGTGTTTTAATCGAACGTATATGATTCATTCTTTTCACCGTTATGTTTTATCATTAGTATCCCTCGACATATGTATATCGAAACAAACTTTTGTTATCGATATTTACCAAGGAATATCTAAGGAAAAATGTCCGTCGATAAGGTTTTTTTACGGTACTGTAAACTTTACACATATCAACAAGGAAAAAACGTTGCGGAACATAGAGAAGTTTGTTCAATGTTTTGGAAACAAACTCGGTATCTGAAAGAATCTGACAAAACACGAAATAAGTGATGAACTTATGGAAGAAAACTACGTGTAAAGTAAGTATGCGATATCAAATATGTAAGCAGGATTAAGAAGACCTTTGTACAAGGAGTTTGAAATTAATTTGAAGTTAATATTAATAAAATCCTTGGTGAAGCGGAAGCGGTCAGTTCGTGGAAAGGCTATATTCCTTACTCCTGAGCAAAAGGATACTCGATCGAGAGGTCGGAGCACGGGGCAGAGGGATTATCGCCCACGAAATCTGCATAGGCAAAAGTCGTGAACCATTAAAGTCGTCGACTTAAAGGCGATTTTATGGTGGCCATAAACCATTACGATCTGAGTAGCGTTCGTATTACGCAAGGATTAGGATCAAGATAAGATATCCTGGGCAGCAGGTGCCCTCTAACACCATGAAAAACATAACTCTACTTTTTACACCGTCACTGCGCGATCGCGAAAAATCCTTGCAATCTGTGATTTCATTGAAATTTTGAAAGCCATCCTCGAAGACTCACTTAGAAGAAGTCATCAAATCGAATATTAAACCAGTGTAATAAAACTCATGCAAATTCGTAGGACTCGCACAGAGTTTCACAATAATATGTGAAAAGACTACCAGTTTATTTGTATGAAATTCGTGTACGACGTCGATGCTTTGAAATATTAATTTACTGTTTATTATTTGCGGAGATTCTTTCTACGGCTTTGATCGCTATAACGTATCCAATGGAGCAACCAGGAGTATCTATTTTTTGTCCCGTTCACCGGGAGTTTACGATTGCAGTGGACCGTAAACTCGAATCAATAAGCTACTCGGAATAAATAATAATCTCGACCCGTATACGTCCCCGGCGAGCACACGCGCTCGAAAGTCCAGCCGGGACATTAAGGTCGAATAGATAATCCCGATTTCATGGCCGGTTTCGAGTATCTCGATCGTAAAACCTTCCGCTAATGGGAGTACGTTGGAGGGTTCGCGAGGGAGCATTGACTGCCAGTATTGCTTTGAATTATTACAAACTCGATATAAACGTCTCGAGGAATCAGCGATGATGATTCTAAGGGTAAGTCAGCTAGCATTTGGGTAACCACCTGCGGAGAATATCTCCAATGAATCTCCATTTATTTTGTTTGTATTTTAAAAATACCACGAATTCATCCTACGCTACCAGACCATATGTGATCTTTTTGTATATAATACGATGAAGTATGCAAATTACTTAGTCGATGCGGCAAAGGGAACTTTGTATTTCGATCCGTGGTGATATAGATGTTCAAGGAATACCGGGATTACTAGCTCGTATCGGAGATCAATAAAAATTCCATTACCACGAAGGCAAATTTATTTCAATCACGAGGTTGAAACAGGTTTTCGTAGGACGCTGGCGGAAATAATGGCCGCGGCAAAGTGAATCGTTCGCCGCTAAGTACGATAAAACCGAGACAGTATAATTTAATAAGAAATAAGAGGGGAATGTGACTCGAACGAGCGTCATAAGGCGACGGCGATTATTTTGATCGTGAATGGTCAGTCATCGAGAAAAGTGTTGAGCCGCAGAAACACCGGCCGTGGTATCGGGGGATCAATAGAACACGGCAAAAAGGAGGTGCAAAGAAGTGTCGGAGGGAAACGATGAAGATCAAGCGCGAAGAGGAAGTCGGGAGGTGAGAACGATCCGGCAAAGGAAATCGAATAACGTTATGCCTCGATCTACCTACGATCCGATCCGATCCGATCTGGACCAATATTCGCCGTGAATCTCCAGTGATTTATATTTCCAGGAAATAGAATTATGCGAGTTAGTGAAGGCGATGCGGTCATTGCAAGTCGATGTATGCAGCTGCTTCCGGTTTTGCGAAATCGCCGCGGGTGGTATGACTCACTAAGGCAAGCAATATTATCGAGCATCTAGTGTTCTTATGTTGTCATACGTAGAAGAAAAACCGGATAAGCGGATATATTATAACAACCCGTGTGGTACAGTTATCTTTACGTCTTTATGTCTTTACTACCATTTTGGAATATTGCACGCTAATAAATATATATTTGACCAAAAAATATGCTTTTCAAAAGTCTTTATAATCCCAAGCATTAGAAGTTTTCTAGAAACGAAGCAAGTATCTTGAAACTTGATAATTTATCAAAAGCTGAAACTTTGATATAAAGAACTCTTTGAATCTAAGTGATAAAAAAAATGTAAATATCCAAAGATCACTTGAAAATTTACCAAAATTACCTGAAATGACTATCATAACGATAACAGCAGCAACAATTATATCGAGTCAATTTCCTGACAAGTAGCTCTAAGCGCGATAAAACACACCCGACGCGAAATAATGGCACCTCTAATTACAAGGATGCGCGCGAACCACTTTATATCAAGCCATAATTGCCTGCCGTGCAATCCAACGAATTCCAAATGAAACCTTAACGGATTACAAACTTACGGACTTCGGTTTCCTGCGTGGAACTTAACGCTCGAATGATTCCTCCAAAGCAGGAATTCGAGTCGAGTAAAGTGAAGGGAGAACTTGGACTTACCTGAAACACAAAAAACATAATTGTCCATTAGTATGAGCCGAGATACTTCGATCTACATGTGCATGAACGGAAGTCAAGAAAGGAGAAAATATCCTTTCTTGATTTCTATTTTAGCCTTTCTCATTTTAATCTTATTTCACATATCAGATTGGAATTATTACAGCTAGACGATTATTATTTATCATATAATATTAGAAGCAGAGTTTCTCAACTTATGGATTGCGCAATGAGAGATGTTACTTTGAATGATTTATAATATAATCATTTGAGTCGCGGTACCATTTCAAACAAATATGTTGGGTCACGCAACAAAAAAGCTGAAACACTAGTTTCGAGGACATTCTAGTGAACATTGTATTTCTCATTGTCTTTTATAAACAATTTTTAAAGAAGTTCAAGAAATGTTACTTCTACGTTTCATAACGAGATATGCAATATACAATACAAGTAAGCGAACATTTAGTTTCCTCGTTCATCCAAGTGTATTCTAAGGAAGATCCTTAGCATTACTACCGAAATTAATGCCAGCGCAAGGATCTCGTAAAAACAGAGGTTTTAATCGCAATGGAGCACCGTGAGATAACACTGACCCACCTTAAAGACCAGGGAAACGATCTTAAGAAATCCAGAATGCTGGCTTAATTGGGCTCTTTTAATTGACGCATCTCATTCAGGTTCCTTCGGAGGAACGTTGTCACCAATATACTTGGGATATCTTAAAATGTGCATTGTTAATGTACACATGTAACATGTTTCTTATATAAATCCTTTAAGGATGAGTGTTGCAGTGAATATACGGAATAAAAATAAAAATGAATTGGAATTTGTTTCAAGTACATGCAAAGATTAATGAACTCGGTTCTTCGTTCATCGACAGGTATCTCATAAAAAAAGCCGAGCAATTTCTTTGCACAGGAACGATCGTCCCCGAGGAGAAGCGAAACGAATGATGGGCGGTGTTGCATCGAAAGGTAAGTCGCTGCGACTGCTTGCAATTTTCAACGCTCGATTTTGTAGCCGTCGGTTAATATAGCTCTAATCTTACGGAGAGTGAAGGTCATTAATGTTCCAGAAAACTTCCAATAATGATACACGGTTCTCAAAGACAAAAATAGTATCCAACGACTGCAGCACTGTTAGACATACAAGGAAAAACATTCCTCTTTGTAAATATAAAAGAAACACTCAGGAAACATACGAAACGTATTCCTGAAAGTTTTACATACTGGCGCTCCTATAAGAATATCCAATCAGCGGAGATTTTTTTTCAGGGAAGACGGTACTCCGAGATGCAAGTGGAGAGGAAGCTCATGCATTATTACCGGACTATATTAGCAAATCGTACGAAGCGTGCTGGCTGATTTCGGGGACCGAGAAGTCCCTCGCGGGCGGCGCCCTTTTTTGGTCGGTCTACCCACCGCGGTTCCAAGTGAGCTCCCCTTACATACGAGAGAAGGAATCGCATTTAAACGACTCGAAGCGACATTCCCGATCGCGCTGGAATCGCTTATGCTTGTCCTTAATAAGATGCTCGCAGAGGGAAAAGAAGAGAAGAGAGTTCGATGCCTGGGTAGGTAGGTGGTTTTAGCAGCGAAGAGTGCACTTAGCCGGTTGAGTAAGCGGACTCTCGGACCGCGATCTCCCACACGGACGATCTCACCGACATGGAAAATATATGCGTGAACCGAACGTATGAGAGGCGAAATGAAAGCAATCGCATATACGTGGCGCACATCCACGATCGGGTTTTCGAAGGAGGAAACGGGAAGAACCACCGCGGTGGCATTTGCATTTTAAATACACCCGACATTGCTACGTTGGACGACGAAATATCCTCGTTTCTCCCTCTTTATCTGACCCTCCTTCTTCACCCTTCTTTAACTCGGCTCCTCCTTATTTCTTTGCTCCCCGACCGAGCGAATTGGCGGTTGTCCTTCGTGTCTCCTTACAGGCAACGATTAGCGTCCTTTTTCCTGATACCAGCACGACCAGAGCTAACGAGGAGATGCTTTTTCGGAGCATCGTTTGGTTAATTTCATGGCTGACGCTCGATGGACATGAAAGGGATGCGTTAAATGCTCGGCCTGAGTCGAATTAAACTTCTCCCGAATGTTTCACTGTCATCGTCCACCGGGTACAGCTTTACTTGTCGCTTTTGTCACTGTGAAATGTGCCCCCGTTCTACGGGAAATTAAAAAGTCACCGAAGAAGATGGCAGCTGTAATTATCGTAATAATACGACGTTGCGATCGTCCAGAGTTGTAAGCGATTTTTATGTCCTCGAATAATGTACGCAATCCTGTGTCTCTGCAAATTCTCGAGTATTTAATGTACGAATTTCATTAATAAAGATATCATGCCCATGAATATTCAGAGTTGATCTTCGGAGTTAACCATTCCTACACTTCAAACATTCCGCGATAAAAGCATTTTTTTTTCATGTACAAGTGTATTAATCATAAAAACCGGTCTTCATTTATCGATTACGATGGAATATGTTTTATCGGCTACGTTAAAATCTAGCCATATCCCGCTTTGTCATTCCACAATAATCTTGAATGGAGCCATCTAGTCTTCCTGGATGTTTTCTTAAGGCATCAAGTATTTCCATAATAGAACCGCAGGCCGCAAACTATCACTTCGACGTTTAATAACTCTCATTAAATAAACCACGAGTTATTCTTTGGAACGATAATTCATTCGAAATGGCTCGGCATTAAGTAATAGCCAAATCAAATTTTCTATGGATGCTCCAAACGAACGATCAAACGAGGAATCATAAATATCATTTAACTATGCGAATTATATCATGATAACGGCTTGCAGAGTTTTATTGAGAAACCAAGTCTCCCGAGTTTAAATCATCACAATTAAATGCACTGTCCAGACGTGCATTGCATTTTATCATGGAGACTCTAGCAATGGGTCATCGTACTTATTTGTGATCCAGCAGTAGCCTTCCCTATTTAAATCGATACTGGATCATGGAATTCTCGATGAAACATATCGAAGATGTACGAGTACACGCGGTATTACTGTCGTGATTTAACTGTTCTGGTGGTACGAGGGTCGTATGGGAGTCTTGGGATGGAAAGCTCTCAGAGATTCATGGATTCTCCGTGGAAGAAGGTTCTTGAAAAGGGTTTCGTCGGTATTATGCGAATCTCATGGAGGCTACAAACGATGCACGTGCGTGTATACGATCAAGATTCATCGAGATCTACATGATCGAATCCTGTCGATCTCGGTCGGCTCCAGCAAAGCAACACTGCTTCGGCGTAGACACGTTCACGACTACTGCATACAGTATGCTACCGCGGTACGACGGTAACGGAAACAGATTGCCAGTACCAAGGGATTATGGTAAATCGGTTGGAGCACCTTAGTAACGAGTATTTGTACAACGATCATATCCTGCAGACAGACTTCTTGTTAAACAACGTACTTTGTAACCACCTCTCGTATAACTTCATTTTCTATTCTTCCCCTCCGATCGACTCTATTATGTTCCACTCGTTAGTACTCGATGACTTTCATATTTAGATTTATTCCGCGACTTTCATTCGAGCTAATCTGAATACCAAATTGTTATGCAATTGGAAAATCATAATAGTAAAAATGTTGAATGAAAGAGATCGAGTTTACAGACATACATATTAATCATGAAAGACCGGGCCACAAAAGAATGATTAATTTCGATTTGTTTTAGAGTAAACGCGCTTTATGACGAGGGCGAACGTGAAATTATAAAGTGTCGATTTTTATTGCCAACTCGGGAAGAACTACGTTTATTTCTATCTTTCCCTCCTATAATTAAGAGGCACATTAATCACTGTAATTGCATGCCAGCACTACCGTGACTGCCCGCCGGCTTAATGGTAATGAATAATAAATACTACGATATCATCGATGCCGAAGTCGTACGCCGGTGTGTGTACGGCCACATTTAAACTCGTACCTGATTGTAACTGCAATTTGCTCGCGATTAATCCCTCGTAAATTAACGAAACTTTATCAGCCCGTCGTTGTCATACCCGTATAAATGCATAAATTATTTTTCACCAATCAAATATTCGACCGAGAATTTTACGAGATTGAAATTCAATATGTATGATATACCGTGCTGATTAATTAATCTCGTGTCATTTTTGATGGCACGAATTAAGAAAGTGAAAAAAACACGTTCGAGTAAAAGATACAAGTATCAACGTTCATCTACCCGTTTGATTTATCGGTCTGATTTCCCGCCTACGGATTATATTATTGTACTTCGATAAAGAGGTAAATCAATAAAACAGATCTCCCTGAACACGGACATCTTCTCACAATCGAACGGAAGCTTTGAGGGGAGGAAGATCCGCGTCTGCGGGAGATTTACAACGTTACACGATCCGCAAACCAGCTCTTGTTACGTGGAACCTTATTCCCTGATCACGTTGGATTTATTGAAAAAGGGGTAGAGAGCGGTCACTCGACAAATCGAAATGAAGTCAACGGTGAAATTGATCGGTGGTTCTCGTTATTAAATCGACCTTGCCAGCCACAATACCATATTCAACGATACAGGTACTTTTGTAAATGGAAACCGAGCGATTTACCTTTTAATTAAAGTTACCAAGAAAATAAAGTCATGCCTTTAATGTAAGGTGGAATGACGTTACGAAGAACGGAGGGAAAGAGATAAGGTTGGTGAAGGTGTATAGGAGAGGAGGTCTCGAAGTTAGGCTGGCAATTAGCTCCCGCCAATAAAGCGGCGGCTTGTTTCGACGCTCGAATTAATTTCCTCAGCGCGATAACGACAGCGCCACCGCCTGTTCGGTTCTGATCGATCGAACAGGAGGTCGACTGGGGGGTGGGCACTTCGATCGTTTTTGTCCTCTTCCTTCGAGAATTTAATGAGGAATCACGAAAAAAGAACACAAGCCTTCGGAGATGTAATCATGTTCTCCTTCCCTTTCAAAAGGTTTCATTCCGACATGAGAAATCAAAGCATTTTTATTGTACATTGCGACTGTAAACGCCTCGAATATTAGTCTCCTTTTACGATATCCTGTCGCATGGTCCAGTTTGTGTGTACGTGCAAATGAAATTAAGATTTCACGTCGGTAGTTATCTCGCGCAGCATGTCAGTGTCAACGAATTGCAAGGGATAAGAGGATTGAATTATAATCGTATATTCGTACAAAAGAAAATGAATAACAGAAAGGGGTCAGGGAGATCAGGAAAGCGTGGTGGACGTTTTATCGATGTCGAGACCCGAACTTCTCCAGACTTAAATCGAACACCAGGAACGACGTTACCTTACGAAGTGCTTTCAAGATCGAATTCCTCGGTAAGTCTCTCTCTCTCTCGGATAGTGCAACAGGGTCCCAAAAAAAGGGTGATGTCGAAAGGAAATAAAATGCAAAAATCGAAAGAGTCGAAGAAAAAGAGTTGGTGGAATAAGAAAAAGAGGAGCGAGGAAGCCGATGGCAAGAGCGCCTTATCTCCATCTGGTCGGTAGCTAAACGGAGCCCTGCGGTATATAGATTCGTGTTTATACCCGCTTGTCTATTCGTCAAATGGTCTCTTTTACTGAGCTTCGTTCGTCATCCGACTATCATCTTTCAGGATCTTGAATCGTCTCCTTTCTTTTGCAGGAGCGTCACACGCCCGGGATAAGAGTAACGGTATACCGATAGCGGTAGACTGGTCGGACAACTAGCCGACGATATATTACCTTTCTTGAAGACCAACTATCGATGAGCATTGTGACAGATCTAGAGGATATTCTATTCATTCTCGATTCCCTCCTGTTCCGCCAGAGTATGTCTACATAATTGACCAATTACGAACTTACAAGACCATCCAACATTCTTATATTTCACCGTAATCAAACTTCAGTGGAACATCCAACTAATACCGCGACTACTTGAATCAATAACTGATGACTCCTTGTAGAAAACACTGAAAGTGCTTCTTGAAATGAAGAAAAACTTCACTTTTGTCACTTACAGTGTTACAGTGTTTTCTACAAGGAGTCTTCAATTCATATTTTATTACTACGAATCGGTGTCTTCCATGTCGCGACGAGAAATTCCAATGGAACATATGGTGGTTTAAAGAATGTCGACGAGTAGGTGGTTCCGTATCAAGAAAAGCGATTTGCTTCACAATAGAAGCTAGCTCGTGGTTCACGTATAAGTGAAACGAAACGCGAAGAGCAGAAGAGTCCTCTTCGCTCCTTCTTCTACTTTATAACTTCTTTGACTTGGTCCTTTTCGCCGTTCAGCGGCAGTGCACACTCGTGTGCAACGATGGGCGTAGAACTTGAAGACAGTTCGAGATAAATAACGCCCCGGGACAGGACAATGTGTCCGGTGTCGTTGTACCTTAGTCTTCTATCGTGCGAATCCGGCTTAAGGGCGTCGCCTTTGGTACATACGTTAACCTTTTCCCCGTAAAAAGATCACCAGGGTGACAAGGTATCATTGCATAATTCTCAAGCATTCTAATCAAAATATAATGCGCGCCGATTTAGTATTCAAACGTAAACTCAAAGACAACTGTCTAAAAATGTGATCACAAATACAGTAATAGATCATTCATTCGACGCGAATAATCGAAAGCGTAAAAGTTACTGGAAAATCATCAACCGTGCATATAAATATGGCAAGATATAGAAATGTATTACAAGTAAGATCCGACATTTTCAAACCACCTAATTTTGCGAAGTCAACCCCTTTCGCAGTAACTAACCCCGAAACGAAGAGGAAAAAGTCTTCGAAAGCACTTTCAATTCGTTTCGCATTTGGCTCGAGCATGAGTTTACGGCTATGCGTTTTGACGAGGCATGAAGAAGGTCACCGAGGCGAGCAAGCTTGAAAGCGAACGTAAAGGAAATCAGCCGCCCCCGCATAAAATCATGGCACGGAGGAGACACGTTTCAACTATTGTATTAGTATTGGATTTCGCGGTCGATACACGTACAGGCATACCGATCCTGTTGTACCCTTAAATTGGCTATCTTCACGGCAAGAGACTACGGGGATGGCGAAAGAAAGAAACCGAACCGGTCCATAGAAACCGGGTTGCCCTTTGTCAGAGTCCAAAGAACGTAATTTCATTGGCAGGGCCTTGCGTCACAATACCAATCCCAGGTGACAATGACGACTTTTCACGGGAAAAATTGCAAGGATGCGAAGTCGAATAAAAGTCAATGCATTCAATTGATTTGCTTCTTGTGTCGCATCACAATACTAAGAAAATACTTTCTCCGAGGTGCCTCATAAATCAATGAAGACTACAGTTCAATAAGAGACTAATATTATTTGTAATGCCTTACAAATGTGCTTGGAATTATTTTATAATTAATTAAATCCACCACGTTATTTCAATCCACGATCTCCATATTTTTATACTTCTAGTTATGTAGTAGAGTTAAGATAGTATCTCAAACAACCGCAGGGTCCGAATTTGTTGTATTTCCCTAACAAGATCGTCCAGTTTGTATCTCTCTTGTGTTACGGCTTCCACCGTGGCACCACTTCGAAGGGGGAAGATAAAGAGAACGAAAACGAGAAGGTAGAAACAAGAGGAGGGAAATACAGAAGAGACACGTTCGTTGCCCAGAAGGCGTGGTGTGCTCATTTTGTTTTTGATGGCCATATATCACCGACTAAAACGTGACACTCACCTACGCGACTACACGCACACTGCTAAAAAACAAGTTCGTCCAAGGATATACTGTGCCCCATAACGTCGTCGAGGCTCCCGACAATTTCAGGAGTGACTGATCTTAAGAAGAAGAAGAGACGCTTTGGAGAAAGGCAGGCGCCTTGCTGAGCGACAACGTAGCTTGTTAGCAATGAGTACTTAAGGTGGTCTTCCTCGTTCTTCATTTTTTTTCTCTACTCTTCGCGAAGACATCGCGAGATCCTTTGTTTCTGCACTACTATGTTTTCTGACATCTCTGTGGGCATATGTCGTTTAGCAGTTGCTGATAGATCCGCTTCCTTTTCTGACGAATGGGAGTAACTTCAACGCGACCAATGGTAGACAAAGTACGGTGAAATCGCGAGGACGCATGAAGAGTTGTTTCAAATATATTATACAACGGGAAAAAGCAATTCATTCTTCTTATATGCCCGGAGAATGTTATATATTATTTATTATACAATACTTTTAAATGTTACGTGTTAATTATTAATGTTCTGATTTTTGTAATCTACACCATCATGATCGATCAGTGAATTAATATCTCACGTGTTGATTCTTTTAACCCGATGTCCAGGAAGAGCTGATTTGAATTTCGAAGATGTTCATCAGATAAGAAAATCCTAAAATATTTACACGCTCGAGGAACCTTTAAAACTTCTCATGTATACGCGTCGCGTGGGATTCATATTTCCATTCGTCAAGTAGAAAGGAAAAGCTTGGACGTGCGGTGAATATTTTTTCTGGAAGTGACTTTTTCCCATTGGTCTACTTGGGTGTAATCAGTGGACAGCGATCTGAACCAATTTAGATGCCGCCTTTCTAGAACTCCTCGTCTAGGTTCTCCTTCGTGGCGGATGGGAAGATAGAAATGGATAAAGTAAAGTTGGAAGGAGGGGAAGAGAGAGAGAGAGAGAGAGAGAGAGAGAGAGAGAGAGAGAGAGAATTGCGAACGTAGATGAAGGGGATAAGACCCGCTAGAAGACTTAGCAGGCATATTGGGTAAGTGAAGATAGAATCTTGGTGGCCCGTCGACGCTTTACGTACCCGCGTGTATCTATGGAAGTTTTCTGGGGAAACGTCAGATAACAGATCCTCTCTTCACCTCACGTGACTCTAGTTCGCCGGTCAACGATCTTTTCACATATCGGTTATAACTATTCCATTGCCGATCGTTCACACTATTATTGCAATTACATATTAACCTTTATAGTACCTTACAAGTTTTCCAGGTACCGTCAAAGAATACTTTGAAAGATGTGATTTTTGAGGTATCTATTAATCTTTGCATGTCAGTGCATATGATTAAATTATATTAAAAATGGAAACCCGATATATCGACTTTAAGGTACTACAATAAAAGGGTTAATACGACACAGAACTTTCTCCGTGGTTATCCTTTTGAATAAAAAAAGATGATGCATTTACGAAAGAAGCACGATATACAAAAGAAAATAAATTCGTGAAATCGGTGCAAAGACCACTCGAAGCACGAACAATAAATGATCGCGTCTGCTGACTCCGGAGGGTGCCATCATTCTTGACAGTCACCTCAGTCATTCGGCGCTTCGACAAGGCATCATCTTCGTCGGTTGAATCGGTTCCCGCGGGCCGATGAAGAAACAAAAGCTTAATTTATAATGAGAAAGAAAGGAACAGAGTCTGATCCATGGGGTACAATCATGCAGGCATTTCAGTGAAAAGGGGATATGTCAATTGAAGAGAGCCTTCACCGTCGACGTGTATCGATACAGGATACGATTATATTCAATTTCTCATTAGTCCAGCTCATTGCACCTAAACAATAACATCAAGTTTCATATCGATGTTAAAAACGTATCATCGCTCAAGATGCTTTTTCTGAGAAAAAGTACGATTGAAATAACATGGAAGAGCAGAGTAATACTTGCTAGTTGTAATCTTCGTTGCAATTGTCCAGCACAGTAACGATGTTGATTCTTCATAGAGAAGATTTACTACGCACAATATCTAAACTCTTATAGGAGCAGCTCGTAAGTATGCGCAGCGGTTGGTTCTCGAGCAGGAAGAAAGAAGAAGAAAAAAAAGGAAAGCAGAAAGGGAGACCGCGAAGAGAGAGCGGTCGAATAAGGGTTGGAAGATAACAGAATATGGCAGACATTGTACGAGCCGGACAATGCAAGGCTGCTGGATTATGCTAGGAGCAATCTACATCTTCAATAATGTATCATACCGCTCGTGTGTCCGATGGGCCCTGAAAGTCGTGGAACCACTTCTTCGATGCATAAGTATCCCCTCGTATGTGTGTGCATTTGCGCGTGCACCCCTTCTATCTGAATGTACACGTCACAGACAAAGAGCTCATACTTCGTGTTGTATGCCAGCAGCTGTATCAAGCCGCGGATATATTGAGATATCTCCCCCTTTAGCTCTCGAAACGACAAATCTTCCGAGTGGTGTGTATTACCAAGCAGATCCGAGAGAAATAAAAGTAGATTCGAAACGAACGAGGTGAATGGAGAAGAAAAATAAAGATCTTCAGAGCCAAAATGTAATAAGAGTTTCAAGGATTGTATTAAAAGGCTATTAAATTCCAATAATGTCTTAAGATACGATCAAAATAGAAAACAATTTTAAATTAATTCTAGTCATTATTACACCTCAAACATTTAATGATTTTGCATCCATTGTTTAATTAAATGTAATGCTATCTAATATAGTGAATAATGAAATGGAATACGATATAGATTTTTAAAACTCCTTACAAAGTCGAGGAAACAATTATTATATCAGATGTTATATCGACAATTTTTAAGGAAGAAGTCCGTAGAGAATAAGGAAGATTCGCGAATTCCTGTTCCGTGTGAACACCTGGAAATATGGCAGAAGAGATCGCGTTCTAGATATCATTGTGTTTGATTGTGTCGGTTTTGTGGATGCTACCTTTATGTCATCTCCATTCTTACAAGCCACAGGTGGTTGCCGCGTAAACAACTCGTATCTCAGGAATCGTGAATTTTTTGTGATAAAACATTTTGCCCGTTGAAATTATTACGCGTCATCCAGTAATTCGTATGCAACGGATTTCTTAAAACAGATTATGAACTTTAACTGCACAAAGCTGTGATATAACATGTTACTGTAGTTAAACCAGGAAGAATAAATCTAGTAAATCTTTAGATAGAAACCGCAATAGAGTTATAATTGGTATCGTACGCCAATGAAAAGTTCTTGCCACACCTTTCTTCATTACATATTAACGTCTATAACATATATCTCCTGCGGATATTAATATTTACTTCGATCATATATTAACTAATCGTGAGAATCACTGTTTATAATAAAGTCATGAGTTTAAGTCTATGAAATATTGTTATTGAAATTATTGTTTTAGATCTAGGATATAAACTGAGTCATGTAGTGTATGTATACCGTCAAGGCTCGATTCTGAATGTTGAAAGACAATTGAAGGAGATGTAAAAAGTATGCCTTTCAAGAACCCATTCTTAAGTAGTCTTTCATCGAATTGACCAATGCTCATCGGTTTGGTTCGCCGGCATAAAAAGGCGATCGTCTCTCATTACTTCGGTGCAGCTCCTTGCACATTGGTAGCTGCCAGCAATTACAAAGCCCTTACGTAGCTCGTACGAACTCCGATTGCAGCGTGATACTCTCCTCGTGCAAAATCTTGAATGCCCGAGTATCCTCTTTCCTCGAACCTCTTAGCGCTATTTAGCGGATCCTTTTACGGGACAGCAGAGCCCGACAAGAAAGGAAGGCACGGCGTACGAGGCCCCCGAAGAAGGGTCGAAACAAGAGGATGAAAAAGAAAAGCTTAGAGGATCGACGGAGGTTGAAGAAGGAAGGTGAACGAGGAAAAGAAGAGGAGAAGAAAAGAAAGAAAACGGTGGCGGAGGTGGAGTACCAAAATGGCGGTTCGAGTAAGCCGAGAGACAAGATAAGCTTTTGTGCTCGTACGGGGGCCCTGGGCAACGGATCTCGTCGTCTCGGTCTCATATTTCGCGAATCCTGCTATCATATTTTATTCCGTGGCCCAACCTGGGGGCCCCTTTCGTACCTTCTTGTACCCCTTCAGGGTCCGCTTCGTCTCCTATGCGCTTCTCATTTTTTGTTGTTTCACTATTTGGTCCCTTCGTTCCTTTCCTTTTGCCTCTTTCCTTCGATCCCCCTCGATTGTTCGTTCCACTACTCGAGATGCATTCGATTCGACCGACTGCTCAAATATATGGGTTTCGCTTACACTTAACTCCCTGACCAACATATATTATCATTATACCGTTACGGTTTTGTTTTATACTCCAGTAATAAAGATACTATTTTTCGAGCATCACCCTCGATGAATTCATTCCGGGAAAGTGAACAAATAAATCACGTATTTGGTTATTCTACTTTATACCGCGACGAGTGTTCAGGAAACGATAAATGGATCAAAATAAAAGAAATGAGATTTCGGGAGGCGAACTCGGGTGGTTTTAATCTCGCACATCTTCCTTTCGGGCATACTTTTTTATGTTGCTCGGAACGGAGCTTGTCCATCTCGCTACTCTAAGACACTCGCCCGGCTAAAAGAAGATCCGACAGAAGAGGATCCGGTAATATGAGAAGAGATTAAATTCGGGAATGAGCGGACGCGAATTAATCGGTTGTGCCTCGGCCGAATTACAATACATAAATGAAATTTCTGCAAAGTAATTGCTCCGCCGAAAAGAATACCACCAGCCAGCCCAGTTCCTTCATCATGGTACATATTATTTCTGATGATCGTGTCCATTTAAATTCATTAAATTATTTTATGCAAACTTACATGCCGTTGGTTATATCCCGAATATCAATTAGCCTGCTGTATTAAAATACCCAACGGTTTAATGAGAAGGTGGACTTGCTGTGGAATGTGGACTTTTACTTTAATCGAAAAATAATGATACACGACAATCGAATAAATCAGACAGGAATCAAAGATTATTTCCTTCCGTTTCAGACATATCAATTTTAACTCGACTTCGGAATAAGCTTCGCTAAGAAATAAGAAATGATCGATTATTTCAAGCACGTCGAGAAGCCGCACGTGGAATCTCGGGGTATGAGACGTGTTTTCTTAATTGGACGATATCTTTCGTCGCTATTCTCCCGATTTATCGTCAACGGAGTTTCGTTAAGGAACGCGCACTCCATGGTTTACCAACAACGGCATCGAAACAGCACCGCTGCAAAGGTCGCGCGAATTGTAAATCGATGCTATAAATCCTGTACCCGGGGAGACGATGGAGGGGAATGAAAAGACACAAAGATATATAGATAGACGACGAAAGAACATTCGAATAAACGTAATCGATGACCGGAATTTTTGAGCCCCGACTTTCGGCTTTTAAATCTTAGCACTCCATTTCTACATATAATTCATGCTTAGAAGAGAAATATTAACTGTGCCTGTAAATTATAAAATTGTTATATCCGTGCAGGAATAAACTATTATTTAAACCCCAATTCTAATTAAAAAAATGTTTTAAATATAATATTATTTATCTTATCCCGATAATAACTCTAGTCATTATTGACAAAATCGACGGATTCTAGGAAAGGTTTTCATGATATCTCAACGATATCGAGCGTACCGGTGATTCGCCGTCGATTATATCGATTATCGATCCGCAAAATCTGAAGAGGATTGTATACCAGGCCCTTAAAGGGTTGGAAGATGGAATGGCGTACACGGTGTCAAACAATTAAGGCTGAGTTACGCGTAGTGCAGACGCGTAGTAGTGCTGTTAAAAAAGTAAACAAGTTACTGGCCTGCGTTCTTCCGCGGCTGCTATATCAGATAATGCAAACCGTCGCCTTGTCATCTCTGAAGAATTTACAGACGACATGCTTGGACCACGAGTTACAGATCCTCGGAAATCTTCAGAAATCCTCAGAAATCCTTAGAAATCCTCGACTATCGTCTACCTTGGATCTCGACTTCTACTCTTTCCAAGTGTCCTTTACTCGCAATAACATTTTCCACGAATGTCACATAATCTCGGTGCTTTTAAGTTTACGCATTTCTGATTAAAATTGATATATTCGAATAATTTAACTAAAAATGGCTGACAGGTCATTTTGACTCTTTGATAGTTCTAGTGTTAAGTATGTATATTCAATAATAATATTCGAATTAATTATTTACTCCGTGGTGTTCAATGTATAAGCGTACGTTCCGTTAAATTAAACTAATAAATAAATATTAGAATTTCTTATAATCCTGCTTTTATTGCAATACTTTTAATAAGAAGTAATAAGCACAAATGATATGCGTTTTAACGAGTACGTTTTCGAGAGTATATTTCCGAAAGTTTAATAATATTTTCCGGCAAATTTCCGCCGTGAATAGCCGAGTGAATAGAGGCTCGAAATCATCACGGAAAGTGTCAGTTCTGTGTACATAAGTGGAGCAGTTCCACGAATTGCTTTTGTGAAAGTAACCGAGATGCACTCGGATGCGGTTCTTCGCTTACGGTCACGCGAGCCACCACGAATTATCTCTTCCCTTGTGTTACATTTCTGGATGAACGAGCCAATACTTATCAAAGCCGAGTGAGAGAGAAACCGTTCGCGAAAGAAGGAAGATAATCGCCAGGATATAATATGGAGAATTTACTTACCAGGCATGCAGACACATCGGAACGTCCCGGGATCGTCGAGGCAGGAACCATCGTTCTGGCATGGATGGGACTCGCATTCGTTCACGTTCGTCTCGCATCTTGGTCCAGTAAATCCTTGGGTGCAATTGCAGGCAAAGGAACCGGGAGTATTTACACAGATGCCGTCGTGTTCGCAGGGAGAACCTGAAATGTGAAAAAAATATGTTCTTGGAAAATGATCGAGTATAATATAGCGTAAGATGAACATTTTCATTAAATGACGTCTTCAATTACGTATTATATCAATATACCAGAAACTTTAAATTGTAGTATTCATGTTATTATAATAAAGAATAAGACGAATAAGTTTTGATGAAACGTTGGAATATGATATTTTAGGCTTTAATTGCAGTAGCAGTTAATTACGATCTTAAGACAAAATTACAGCATATGTTTCTTAAAAATGGTACGCTTCGACATACAGTTTTTTTACCTTCTTCTGTCAATTTTACATTAATGGATGATTAATGTTAAATGATCAAATTAAATTACCCGATTAAATTAAATTAACCAAATTAATTAAATTAAATTTTAATGTGTAACTTGGAAAGTGTTTTCTTCTACTTTCCATGGATTTACACCAACAACTTATTATCGCAAAGTAAACTTCTCCGAGGAGAACCGATAATTAAAATTCTCGTGAACCATTGAACATGGTGTGCATAATAATTAATAGCCAGGGGCAGAGCGTAAATCCGCGAATGCAGGTGCATCTAGAGGAGGACACGCGATAAATGCACGATAGTGCTCCTTAATTGGCGAAGTCAGCGCACTTTTTAGAAGACTACCATTAGGGAAAGAAGAGGGGAAGAGATTCAGGATGGTACTGGCGACAACCATAAGAAGGAAGCTGCCGGGTAGATTCCATGGGTACCAACGGTCCTCTTAACCAAGAATCCATTTCGCGGGTACTGCCTCTCTTTTGCCCGGAGTCATGTAATTCGCGTTAATTGCAATAAGATAATTACCGCTGTCAGCTGTCTACTGGCTATCTCACAGTTCGCCTTTCGTGAAACGACCGCTTCATTAAGTCCGACTACTATGAAATGTCAGATATAATTCCTCTCTCGTATACAATTCTTATCACAACAAATCGAATTCTTCTAATATTTACAAACTGTCGAGTGCTGGAAAGAAGGCTCTCTGACGTAGCTGTAACTTGGAACTTTCATGTTCCGCTGATTATATATATAAGAAGATTATTATATATGTTATATATCATATATTAAGTACAATATATAATATGTGTTATGTATTATATATATATATTGCACAGAAACTATCGAGCGCCTTTTCTTCAGAACCTTACAGTAGATATTTCTCGAAAAAAGTACTATCGTATGCATTGTATTCTGATGATCAAAATATTGTTCAGTGTATCACATCGATATTACAATTAACACGTTGAACGTCCCGCAAAAATCGTGTTATACTATTCCTCGCGATACGCGTCCGTAACGTCTATATAAGGTCTAAAAATAAAGCTGTATAAACACTTTACGATACATTGAAAAATGATACATTAAAAATATTAAGAATTTTACGATTATTAGCGATATATTTAATTCGAGTTTTAGTAATATTGGCATCGGTGATCACCGGTGACCATGGCGGTCAACGTGTTAAAGATAACGTCGAGTTGCTGCTTTAGTTTCTGTAGAACCATCAGGATGAAAGGATAGTCTAAGAAAGTAGCAGGAGTTCGAACTGGCAGTGAATCGTTACACTGTTCCCAGGACAACGCTTACAATTACCAGCAATATTTATGAACTTTTCCAGGAGAGAAGACAAGAGGCCGACCGTAGCCGTTTATAAAGTAGCGTTGCTTCTGCTCTTGGCACGCTCGCATACCAGCCTCATGTAATTCGCCGACAGTTTTTCCGACCCCCGGGTAATTGCTGTCGCCGTGCGCGACGTTTGACCAAAAGAGAAAGAGAGTCTCTCCTTGTGAGAGAGGATAAACCGAGAGAGGATAGAGAGAAGGAAGAAGGGTAGGTGGTACGTGTGTTACGAAACAACCACCGGCAAGCAAGAAACGCATAGCTCCGTCGTGTTGGCAATCGAGCACAGACAACGAGTAGATGACGAATCGGTCATCTGGACCAAGTTCTCGACCGCCCTTCAAGGACTAAAACTGTGATTAAAACACTAAACATCTAGAAAAATGATTAATATTAGAGTATTGATAGTAATTAACAAACTTTCGTCTGAAGGTAGATATCAAACTGGAATTCTCTCGTTTTATGGGGACGTATGTATTCCATGTTTGTACGCATTTTATTGCAGAATATCAGCGTTTGAATTAATAGCGAAAGGGTTAATATAAGTATTATCAGTATGTATGGAAACATTCATTGCTTTGAATTTTAATAACAGCATAAGCGAATACAGGAGTTTACTCGTAATCGGTGAACTACGTGTTAAAACCAAACACTAACAATCAGAAAAAACCCTATTCGTCAAAGAATGCGAGGAAGTAAAAGAGTTGCCTCAAAGTCAATAAAAGTGATAATAATTACGACAGATTATATGAATTCCAAATGATAATATTAATTACCAAGTTCATTATTATTCTTAATACGTAATTGGTTGGAGTTTGATGAAATAATATTGATGAATATATCGGGAAGATAGCGGTAGATATGACAGCGGGAGGCATATCTGGGCCCTTAAGAACCGGCTATGATAATTAAATCCATAAAAACCGTGAATATGAGGCAAAATTCGACCACCGGGGGGAATCTTAATACAGAAATTTCAATGTACCGTTATGCCGAGGTATTTCGTGTTTTATCCCATAATGTCGGCGAGTATAGTGCACCAGTGCCGGAAAATAATATCGAGGATAATCGATCGATCGTAATACTTTAGAGGTGCAGTTTGAGAGTTTCGTTCTGCCGATGGCACGATTCCGTTCTACGGTTCTCCTTCCTTCGCTTCTTGCACACCAAGATGCTCTTAAGGAACTTAATCTACCAGAAAATATGCAATCTAGATAATAACAGAGCTCAGGCTCGAGCGAGAGATCATTATGGTTGTTATTAAACTTAAAATAACAATTTAGCGTTTAATTAGATTCGTTCGTGCACTGGCTACGAGGGGGGGCTTCTGAGAAAACACCGGGATTCTGCACCGTGCCAAAAACGATTCTTATTTTTAACAACTTCCTGTAAAATCTCATTAAAATCATCGTGTTGTCGTATCGCGAGCTGTGTAATCCACTATTCAACTTAAACGCGCGTCTTCCGTTTTGTTTTGTTTTGATTGCGCTTGATAAGAAATGATTACACGGCAACTCTTCTAGACACGCTCATATCGATGCTTGGTGTTTACCAAAGAGTCCAAAATTAGACTTACATTAGATTATTCAACGAGCAAATATTCTCAGATATAATACAAGAATATTATAAAAATTATATTACTATTATACATAAACCATAAGTAATTTCGGTTTACATCAGTTATATAAAGAAGTCACTGTGCAAAGATGACCTACATAGAATCTAATAAACTAATAAATCCACTCATTAAATACTCATCTTATAGATATGATTTATGTATAGATCGAATTGCGTAGTTTAAATTTATAATACTGAAAGGACACTCCCGAACACGGCGACAGAAAGATACCTTTGGAAGGCGATTTTGTGAGGATGCAGCCAGGATTTCCAAGGCGGTGCAGGTATATTAGAGAACGAGACAGGTATATGAACTGGCTCCGGTCGTATCGACTTACCATTGTCAGGCGAACGTTGCCAAAATTCGGTGTAACAATGGGTCTTTGTTTAGCGAGCAGGTAGCCAACGAAACCTCAGCACTTTTATCGGGATTCGTTCGACTCGAAGTCACCACGCAACTAACTCCGCGAAGTTGTTACAAAGATCAAATTCATTAACGAACATTTTCATACAAGTGTGCTACAGAGATTTCTGAATTTTTGCTATAATTAAAACGTCAATATTCACGAAATAAAATATTTGAATGTAGCAAGTCATTCAAATATTCTACTTGTTCTGTGTAGTAAAATTGTGTTTGTTAAATTATTGTATTCGAAGAAGAAAATGAGGAAACTGTAGTTAGTGATTTTTACTTATATAACGATGATATGATCGCAATTATATATTCCAGAATCTTAGGAACATGATTTAATTACGTATTGATGAAATTATTTGATGAATTATTACGTAACTTGAATATACTATGGCTTTTAAAGTTTTGGAAGACTTTGAAAGTTCTGTTCATAGGATACCAGAGGAACCGAAGATCAGGAGACCGTCTCGTTTGCGGTGGTCCTGCGCTGCAAATGGACGGACGTTTTCAGGAATTCAACGTAAATATTTATAAGCCCAAGAGAAAGAAGGAAAGCTAAAGATGGCGAAGCGAAAGGAAGGTTCTTCTTCGCGAACTGTCTGTCTCAACGAGACGAATTATAAGAAAAAATCTCAGCGCCGGTCGAAATAAGACGACCTTATCTCCAGGGACGAACGTCCCTCCCGAGATGTCCCGAGAAATAAATACAAATAAATACTTGAATTTAGCCGATTCCCCTAGAATCCTCTTCTATCGTCACAACAAATTATAGACAAAATATGAGATCGAAGAAAATGATTTTTGTGAAATATATCCAAGCAGAAACAGTGTACCATCATTTCTTTACTTATTCGTTTTAAGTTCAAACGCTTAACCCATTGGGAGTTCTTCCAAAAAACGACATCACGCGGCTTCTTTACTAAACTTATGCGTATACAGATTTGACAATTATGGGGCAATTGTAATTTAATTCGTAACCTTCGAGGTAATTGTAAATTCCAATGACGAATGAACTCATCTTATAATAAAAAATTTACCCTGAAACCTAAGTTAGGTGTAACACGTATTAAAATAATACGGATGTAAAATACTCCATTATTTGATAATAGTATAATAAACACATCAGATGTATGCGGATTCTAAGAATTTAAAATAAGCTGAGATGATTTGATGCTAATATGAATCCAGCTACCGAAGTCTACTCACTGAATAATTTAACCGGTCGACTATTAGCATCATCCATAATCTGAGAACAGAAGCGGTGTGTATTGGGGCAGTTTTCCATTCGCGAGGCTACGGGTCATAAATGTTCAGGCACCACTTAAATTATTATTCCAAGTCCGGGGATCGAGTACGGTTATCGAAGAGAAGTGGACCAATCAGTGAGCGTGCATTCATAAAAAACTGAGAACGCGAAAGTGGCATGCCCACTGGGGCTCAAAACGTTCATCTAAAAAGTCTAACGTGACATCGATCGCCCAATAATTATGCCCTGTGGCTATTAATAAACTAATCTCGGAGGATCTTATGCCGGCCAATCGGAAGCCTCTGGACCTGTCCTCCCTTATCAGTCTTCGGAATCCGAATGCCAGGGGCAATCGTTCGGAAAGAAGATGAGAAAACCTCGATGTACCGGTGAATTTAATGAGTCGTAAGATCAAATTGCCAGTACGAAAAGGAAAAGAGAGAAAGAGAATAAATGAGACTGTGAGGGTGCGAGTCCAAGTTAATAACTGGGTGTATTAAAAGCAAACGAGAAAGAGATAAGAAATGAGAGGAGCTTCTGGAAAATCGTCAGTCCTCTAAGAGGCCGTAATCACCGTCTCGAGGCTACATTTCATCTGTATTTACATGAAACCACCTAATAAAACCATCATCGTACAATCATATACTAAGTAAACCGATGATCACAGTAGCGCGAAAACTGTAACACTATCTAAACGTACAATTTAAGGTTATCGTTGATCCCGTCCCTCTCGCCATTCCTTTGAGCCCTGTCTTACGACGATCTTAAAGGAAACGATAAATCCAAAATAATGATGATCCTTAACCGCGAGGAATCAAACGATAAAATACTTTAGTGCCCGAAGATTCGAAACGTAGTATTTATGCCCAAGGGTTGGGTCACCCTTTATCACTGTCAACGAAAAGTGGTAGCAAACTACGAAGGATGGTAGTGTAATACACTGATAATCTCTTCCCCGTTTCACCCTTTCCGAGGTGGATAATGGCACGCCCTCGAACCTCAAAAGTCTCGAGGGCCTCCGGGAGAACAGTACGAAGGAAGGACCAGGGTTCCCGCGGGGTAAGAGGCATTCTTTGAGTAATGTCTTCCTAATTACAATCCTCGTGCTCGAAGTATGACACACGGTACTGTCTGCCAGCAAAAGGAACGGGTTCTCGAATGCAGGTTGTTCATGTAAAAAAACCCCGTGATCCTTCATTCATTATTCCTTGCGCCAACAGAAAAAAATTTAACGGCCGAAATCTATTGCGTGGGAGTACTCTGAGTCCTACACGTGCTTGGTGTATAAAGATTGCGTGTAATCAAATTCTCTTTACCGAGAACATATAATAAAAACTGTATACGTCTTCAGAAAACGGAGAATGAATTATCGCAAGGGCAAAGCAGATATTTATTCATTCTTAGATTCATAATTTGCGATCTTAAGTAGTTAATGAAATATGGGAAATAAATGATATCGGCTAACGAAAACCACATGAATTCTCGCGGTGGGCAATGAGCGAGATAATGTATTTGATTGTTAACGATTATTCCCGAAACCCTATTAATTTCAAGACACTTGATTAACGCTGCGAAGTACATGCGCAGGTTACTGTTGTGAGAAGGAAGTCGCTGAGGAGTAATACGGACCTTCATCTCGTGAAGGTAGGAGAGAGTTGCATCGAAGAGCATGCATACCATACAAAAGAAGTACTTCTGATTATTAATGAAGTGTCTTTGTCTGGAACGAAACGTATTAACCGGTATGTTCACCTACGGCAGGCAGACTGTATTTATAATCAACCACCATGAATGAAAGGGATTTACTTAGAACCATTTTCAGGTGCTTCTTCTCTTCTTCGTACCCTCATATTCTAAACGAGTTCACATACCAAGCCAATGGAGATCTTGCTCGTTCAAAGGACCCTCCACTATCGAGTTAATGGGACTTCTTACACATTTTCCCTTCTAGTTCTTATCCACGATTAATCTACCTTGTTCCTATACACTTAGGACACTTCCTGAATAATATACTTCAAATGTGTAGTACTTCTTAAGAAACGTGGATGAAGATGAGACTTTTTGAATGCACTATTAACAATTTCTTACTAGCTTGGCTGTTCAAACGTGAAGTGAGTCACGAGTCGTAAGGCTGGGGTTGTTTAATATTTATTTGTACGTCGGTGAAGATATAGTGGATTGACAGGAAGGTTAGTACCGTAATATCATAAATCGAGTGGTGGCTGATAATACGTGGAGATAAACTATGTAAGGGTATATATGAAGAAAATCGTCAAGATGTGTGGGCCCCATGCTGAGCTCGATTCTCTGCCGGACTATTAATTAACCCGCGACTACTGCCTGTCCACCGGTTAATTACAAACCCATTAGCGGTGTGTACCGCGTACTTACGCAAAACGAACGCTTAATTTCTACCGTATCGTGCCCGTGTCGCGCTGTTTGGTCAATAATGATGTATTCATAATCTATTGACGATTTTGACTTTCGCTAGGTTTCTGGAATTCTATGAAAACCGAGTGCAAATAGAAGAACGAATGGGGATAATTGAAATTAATTGTTAAACATAGAATGAAGATAGGAATGGCCGATTGATTGGCATTATTGTCTATACAGCCTCTAAGTACGTAGCTAGAGAGGAATACGAATCCTTCAGTGACCATCAATTATCCCCGGGGGAATTATTAATAATCGTCTTCGGGTTGCCAGTGGAACCTCGTCGATACGTCATGCGTAACCTTCCAATCATAAGCCGCATAACACAACATGTCCTTTTTTACGAAAAAGAAGCAAGTCAGGGGATGGGAAAGAGATGAAGAACTACGAATGACAAGTTCGCCCGGAGATACGAGATGAGAAAAAAGGCAGATCGAAGTAGTCGCCAGGATGCTTATTAAGGATCCACGGGGACCCTGCAGGTGTTCGCACGTGATGCTTCGAACGAGATCACGAATAAACCGTCGAATTTCTTCGCAGGGAAACGATCATCCTCTCTATCTTTGTCTTGCATCAAGAATAATGAAATAGTTCTGAGATATCACCGATGTACATCATCCAAGAAATATCAAAAACTCTATGAAACTAAACTGCTGTGATAATTAAAATAGAAGAGTACAAACCATTCATCATGTATTTTGATTTACTCAAGTATTCCTATTTTAAGACTTGGACAAAGAACGGCGTAAATTAATCGATCGCAAACGATTGATCTCTATCCTCCGATCTACACACAGTGTGGGATTTCAATTTGCTCGATCGGTGGGAGTTCCGCACATGATTGCACACATTAATCCAATGATTATCGTTTACTGGCAATCTTAAGTCCTGACCTTATCTTTACGTACTCTTACATGGGCCATTTAAAGAACTTCACGAAATACTGAGACATATTAATGCGGCGAACTTTCGACTATTAATTCACGAGAATGTACCAATGTTCTGGTTCCTTGATCGTATAATAATGATAAGAATAAGATATAAAAAAGTCGGAATGATTTGATAACATATGATGGTACGTTATAATTCGGAGGTTTATTAACGATCGAGTTTGATGGCCCTAACGAGGGACGAATATTTGGACGATCGATCTTAAGAATTGCTCGCGTGTCCTCGATTGACTCGTCATTACCATACTCTGCCCACGCTGATGGAACGATATTAACACGTACGAATCACACAAAGTCCCCATACACTGACCCACCTACGAACACATAGCGCTTAGATAAAAGTACTAACAGGCACATTGACCTTTCGCAACGAGACCGTCATTTAATCTCATCAGTATTCGATTTAAAATTCCGTGAGCATAATCACGGAACATTTTCGGTCGAGAACAAAACCGAATGACATCGCTGCAAGGATGAATAATCTTGTTCCATCGTTAACACTAGAACTACGGGGGCCATCAAAATGACGGGTGCACGGAATTTAATAAAAACGTATAAATTTGTAAGTTTCCATTTGCCAAGATTTTTTACGGCACACGTTGCATAATTAAATCAATTTTATTTGTTCCATTCATCGTTATTTTTAAGGATGTATACGGGAATGTATAAATATAGCTGGATATTTTGTCCGCAGTTCTAGTGTTGAGGATTCTTTGATCATCGTGAAGTTTGTTTATCAGTTGCACTCGTAATATGGGAATGTTTTCATAGAAAAGGTATATTAACGATAATAGTTAGCGGAGATTTATTACTTCAATTACGTAAATTCTCTGGTAAATACCACGCGCATTGGCTGACATTAATTTATTGTTTCCTGAATTCTTTTACCTTAGAAGGAACTAGTCTTGCCGTGTGATAATATCTATTAGATGATATCTCCAGAAATTTTCCTGTGCAGCCAGGCGTGGTTTCGCCGTGCCATTTTCGAGTTTTAAAGTCGACCGGGACCATTAATAAAGAATGTCACCGGTGTAAACATTACTTTCGAGCAGTCGCGGATTACCAACAGAATCGATTTGAGATACGTAAATACCGCGAAAGATGATAATCTGATACTAATCTTATTATAAATAATCCCGTTTATTTTGAAGACGTCATTTATGTCAAAAACATATCACAGTTTTACTGGCAATTATATAAATACCTAATCTTCTCACCACATCTATGAATTTACATAGTTTAGTCATTGAATGTAGTGGACAAATCACTTTGTAATTCAAATCGAATAAAAATGTTAACGACACTATGACTTATTAATGAACGTACCAAGTAACTACTGATTCCACTTTAAAAGGTCCGACGCATAAATTTCGGCACAAAAGTTATTTAAGAAAGAATTCAACAAGGTGTGCTTTAAATTCTTATATATAACACCTTTATCAAAAGACCTATTCATTTTAATATGAAAATTATCTTAAAAATCCCGGAACAAGGTTTGCAGGTATTCTTTGCATGTCAAAATTCTATTCGCATAAAATGAAATATAAAAGTAATTCATGTTAAGTACTCACCTTGCTCGCACTCGTCGATGTCCTCCGAGCAATCCACACCCTTGTAACCAGTGGCGCAGGAACAAGTAAAGGATCCATTGATAGGACTAGTATCGCAGATCGCACCTTCGTGACAAGGATTCGAGGTACACGCGTCATCGAGATGACAAAGTAGACCTGGAAAGAACAGAAAACCGTATGTGTCAATTGTCCATTTAAAGAGTGATTAAAACGAGCAACTAGGACGATGAGTGTTAGCGCCATTTTGAAGGGACTTCTAATACAGTGGAGTGGACATTCTAGGACAAAAGTGTTGGACACGAAGACCAAACACGCTGGCAACCACCAAAGATGGACATCATTAAGATCGGTATTACTTGTTCGATGCAACTTAGTTCAGAATAGTTCTACGCGCGGAACTTGGAGGGAGGAGGGTGGAAGGGGTGGAACAGTGACAAATCCCAGCAGCGTTCGTCCACGTTCCACGTGCATTCGTATTCAGTAAATTACTGGAAATACCACGGGGACTATACGATAAGTCGGCCTAATTACTCGCTCATGCGAGTCGTGCGCAGAAATCCAAGAATTCTTATCGTAGTTGTATCGAGTTAATGCTGATGAGAATGAACCTCCACGGTGGATCGATTTATGCTAATAACACTGTGTTGCGGAAATTGTTATAATCGCGGGGAATACTGGAATTTTAATTCGAGCCCGGGTGGGCTTTGGTATAAAGGAACGTATCCATTCAGAAGGATCTTGGATTTAATAGCTAAGCACTGGAAAAATGTCGCGTTTACAACTTTCTATAATTATTCGGATAAATGGGATTCTGATTCTTTCAATTGAAATATTGGACGTGATTCTTGGGAAGGAAGTACGGTTATTCCAGGATATACTTATGTGATCCAGAATAAATGCGGCAGGAGTACACCCGCGACTAACTGTAACTACGTTCATATGTAGAAGGAAAGAAAAGCCGTAAGGCTTCCACGCAGGACATAAGAGCCCCATCATTATGCGCGCATATATTGCAAATCCGTTAAACTTTGTACATCGTTAAACCGCTCTCCAGTAATACGCTCGTAAATTGTCATATACATCGTACGGGTCTTGTACTTTCTCTCTCTCTCTCTTTCTCTCAAAGGATTTATCGAAATGTTCAAGAAATCGTAGAACTGAAAATGTTTTACAGCTTACGTCAAGGTACATCTTAACAGAAATATAATTAATTACTTCAGAGTGCTATCTGCAGGATATACGAGAGAAAACTACTATACTTCATATCTACGATACTTTACAACTCCCGTACAATGTATTTTTATGGGGAATACATGAATATTGTAGAAACCGATGTAAGAAAAATGTGGTTAGTTAAACATTTGCAGCGTTGGTTCTGATTCAATTATTTGATTTGAAACTCCAGGAGCATGCTAGTATCAGAGAAAAAGTTGCTTCTCGAGGAACGCTGCAGCAAGAATTGCAACAATGCTGAGACAGGAGAAGGATGCCTGTATTTGGCGATCGGCGTCGAGACGATCGATCTGAAAACCGTCTTCTTCGGACTCCGGGTAGGCAAGTAAGGACTGAAACTCGTTTTCAGTCCTCAAGGTCGTTACTCGGTAAGGCTAGCTTCAGCCTCCGGAATCTCGAGATTCCGAAGGACCCCTCGCGCCTTCGCCAAGAAGGTGCATCATACTCTTGCACGTGCAGATGCACCTGCCGATACTTTCGCGGTGCATAATACTGCCACGATTTCTACCTCAGCATTGTTGTCAATTATATGCGACTGTCTAAATACAATGATATCTACCATCTCGCACGAATATTTTACAAAAAGTATACAAAACGCATGTTGACATATAATAATAATAATAATATCAATTAAGAATCATAGCATCTACATGTACCTCCTTGCATTTATTAAACCTCTGAGAATATGGATGAGGAGGATACTTTATCAATCGATACTATCAACGTATATGTACTCGAAACTTAATTATACATACCACTAAAAATTAATTGATTCCATGTCAGAAATAATAACTAATTTCCAGGGATAAGCAAAGGATATCCCCTCATGGTTTAGACGATCGATTCTCCTCCGTATATCCCGTGGCATTTCGAAGCAATTATATATACCGGTTACCCGGAGCACTTACCGGTCTTTCCATAGGTGCACTGACAGTAGAAGCTGCCAACGCGGTCGATGCAGGTAGCGCCGTTAAAACATGCTGCACCTGCACAATCATCGATGTTGACGCTGCAATCCGGCCCGGTCCAACCGTTCACGCATATGCAGGAGTAACTGCCAGGCGAATTGGTGCACGTAGCGCCATTATGACACAAAGATGGACGAACCAAACATTCGTCCACATCCAATTCGCATTGCGTGCCCGTATAAGCCGGTGGACAGAGGCAAGAGTACTCATTTACTCTGTCCATGCAAGTCGCGCCATTCTGACAGAGATTTCCTGGACAGTCGTCGATGTTCTCCTCGCACTGATCACCTCGGAACCCTGAAACATCCAAGAATTCAAAGGATCTTAGAAAAACCATTCGATACTTGCTCCCGCAAACGAGTATTAAAGGCAATACATGATTGGAAGGATGCGATAGGATATTTTCTGCTCTTTTATTGCACCGGATTATGTTCGGGATGATAGGAGAATAACGACAGCTAATTTCCGCATCAGATGCTTTTTATTATATGTGGTAATCGTTCATATTTGAAGAGATCGTAAAAGTCAAGAGTAATTAAAAGCGAATGCTCGTTTTATTGTTCGGTGAGTTTACGGCTTGACGTAAGGATTAATAAGTGAAGTAGGAAGAAGCTGGTTGTCATGCATGAGATAAAGCGATATACTCTGATAATCGTGAAATTGATCCTTGAGTATATTAGCTGTTTTCCAACGAGTAAGACGCGGAAAGAAATGGTAGACAAATAGTGGCATGACAATAAACAGGAAACCCCAGTGTGATGTGAAAATAAAGAATGTATATAAAGAACGTTACGATTAATGTTAGACTTATGTCCTTTTATCGTTTCTTCCGTGCAATAAATATCATTTTATGAAAAGACCGAAACAATTCAACTTCTTAGATCCTTTCTCTTACACCCCGATAATATTCCCGAGCCTCCGAGTGGAAGTAATATTTATAAGATACATCGAATCAGATCTGGCTTATGTAACCATTTAAAATCGCCTCCACTTCTCTCGGTACATTTCTAATACGATTACTCTCGGAAGAAAACGCCACGAGGAAATCCGGGTATGTTTTGCTTTCCGTGCAAGAACTGTATGTATCTCTTACTCGCGAACATATACTTTTCTTCGGTTCTTATCTGCCGGTATCAGTTTGTTGGCCAGTGATGCATACCTGGTCATGGACCACAGTTACCATCTAATGGCTCGCATAATTTATACTCGATAGAATGTCTAACTATACTTCCTAGACACACACACGAACCATTTTATACAATACATAGATGACGATGACATGAGGTAGTACTTGGTCCGGTAAAAATATCAAGTTATACGTATGTATAACCCTAGGCATGACGTTATTATACCAAGACAACGTGCCACATAAAGAGGGGTGTAACATTAATATTAAAGCGATGCAAAAGTAAATCGGCCCTTTAGCATGCGCCATTATCCGTGCAGGAAGTTAGACCCTGCGATCGTAACCTGTTCATCGAAATAATTTTACGATTGAATATTAACTAACTTCCAATTAATACTTCGATTGTATTACGATAAAGGGTATGGTATCATTATTAAGATGTAGAGGAAGGTAGACGTGTAATAACAGTATAATGTATCAAGCTTGTGGAATTTGTTTGGGAATAAAATATTCGGCGCACGAGACTTGTGTTTTTAATAAAAATGAATAAATATGTAAGGCTCGTTAATATTCGCGGAGGCTACTGTATGGAAATTTTAGCTGGAAATCGATTTCACGACAGATGGCCGTGTTCTCAGGGTTTCAAACCGGAATTTTGGTGGAGATTGAGAGCTGAAATTTCAAGGGGGTTTCCCTTCTTTGGTTACAGGATTACATAGAACGTCGCTTCGTGCCTTTACACGGTCCGTCCGGCATGCAACTTTCGTGTCGTGTAATCCAGGTTGTCGTATATTCCCACAATTAATAAGTGCGCTATATATAGATTAATATCTGCATATATTAGTATTGTTCTTAATTGATTTCTCCAGTGATTATCGTATGAAATTTCACAAGAGTTTAAACAAAAAACTGGTGCTCATCGGGGATGATGAACTACAATAAGGACAATGCACGAGTACACTAACATTATCACGAACCCCGGTGGAAGTAATTAAACTAATATCGATAATAATAGTGTGAACAAAAGTACTTCTTTCTTATGTCGCTGTCAAATCATGCGTACACATATACTATAAATGAACGAATAAAAACTTAAAGTGAAAAAGCATGGAATATAAATTCAAAGCCACAAGTATGCTGTAAATACAGATTTGGCACCTTTCGTGAGGTTGCAAGTACTTAAGAAGGATCCACCGATACCTTCGCTAATGACGAGGGCTTATTTCCATAAGGTACGGACTGTTCCCTTCCCAGAATCCTACGAAGCCCTTCGAGGCAAAGTTCTATCGTGTTCCAGGGAGAACATAATGGAATCGGCCAGGTTGTAACTAGTAGGAGATAGGTAGATACGCCGTGATGATCCGCAGAGGTGAAAAAAAGAGCAAAGAGCGGGGAGATTATCCGCGGGAGGAGAACGCGTGGGTGCGTTAGAAGAGGATGGAGCAGTAGGCCTACTACTTATAAATCAACCTGGATAGACCCCCATAATTGCAATTGTCCGTGGAGCCTCACCCCAGATCTGAACGATCAAAGACTATCGTGTGCGTTCGGCTATATGTATATGCGAATCTGTGTGAGTTTATAAAACGTGTTAGTGTCGACTGGTCCCTATTCAGCCAAGGATACGTATCCGTTACTTCGTTACGGATGCAAACCCGTAACGAGCAGCCCGAAGAGCACTGGCACGAATTTTTTACGTTTCGTTTTTCGGACCTTCTGCGTTTTCATTATACATTATATCGCGTCGACACGAATATCAACGACTTCTCTTTTGTGAGAGTGGCTTAATGATGGAATATCGTGCCTATGCGACTAGGTATACCTAATTAGAGACACGTTCAGCAATTTTATCCTAATGGATATCTCGGGACAAAAAACTCTGGTTAATATATATCATGATTTTGGATCTTGCGATAGAACGATCCCTGGGGAAATGCTCAAGGATATCGTTTCGTAATTTTCGAAGGATACGTGGTGCTGGGTCATAAGATCGGATACTTCGACTGGAATTTCGAGAATCCTGGGAAGCACCGGCAATTAGCCGGCCCGAGCCACTTGGAATGATTTCATTCACCTTCGGCACGGTTAGGGGGAACTTTCGAAAGAAGCAAAAAAATGAAATCAGCCAACGGGTTGTTTGTCGCAGCCATGATATTCTCCGGACTAGCCACGTACCTGTCCAAATATTTCGGCGTATTGAAGGGCTTTACCTTTTTTCTCCTGGTCTACGACCTGCGACCAGGAAAAGGAAAAGGGCACCACATTCTCGGAGTTTCGCGTTTCTCCGCAATCGAGGCGTTCTCACGTTGTAAAAAAGGAACGAAACCCTTTGACCCTATCCGCGTGCATCGCCGTGGCTTCTTTACCACGAGGATTCAATTTTATTTCCTTCATGAAACTAGCAACTATTTCTCCTATCCCTCGAATAACAAAGCCGTAGTATCGGCTATTAATCAAGGAATCAAACGTCGGTAAGATTTTTGAAAAAATACAATCAAAATTGTAAATCCTAGCAGCAAAGTATAGTTATATCTTGGCAGAGTAGAAAATGGACTTTAGAGAGGGTGAATATTCGTATGTCGAATATTTCATACATTAACCCCCCTTCTCTATGTTTCTGCTCTTTTGACGGTGCAAAGCAGTTCGAAGCACTCTCAGTGACTTTGTCTCTTGTTCTCTTCCTAACATTATATACCCATCTTCCTTTTGCCCTTTCTCTCAACATTTTTTCACCATCCATCTTCTCTCTTCTTCCTCGCAGCCTCTTTCCTCTGTTTCTCTTCGCGAAGCCTATCATACTCGCGCACTCCCACAATCCTCTCCACTCTCTTATTCACTCTTTCACCGGCTCACCTTCTTTCTGCCGCTCGACTTCTCCCCTATCTTCGATTCCTTCTTTCTCCCGCGGCTTTCTCATTCGATCCGTTCCTCTCTGTCTCTGATATTTTCTCTTTTTCTTTCTACACCTCGGTTTCTCTCGCTCGCTCATTGAGCAAAGCAGCTTACACACAGAGGTAACACAGAGAAAACCCAGAGGAACACACAACACAGTGTTTCTCAGTCGGGCAGAGGTGTGGCAACGTCGCGAGAGCGGGTGTGCGTCGGCCGCAAGGCCCCGAAGTGGGGACTGTGGGAAAATTCTCATGCCGCCGACTACGCGGTACCAGTGGCTCTCAACTGTCCAAGAATACCTTTAAATCCTCATACGAACGTCACAACGCGACTTCCTGCTTTCACGCTCCACGAACGTTTCACCGTGTTCGTCAAAACGCTATCATTAGGGGCGTTACGTGAAAATCCTCTAACGATGAAATTCCAGATGATAAAACATCCACGATCAACCTCGTAAAATGCTATCATGTAATAGACATTCTAATACTTACGATCTGATATTAACTACATTGCAGAATCGTGGTCGTACGGTTAATGAAAGAATCGTGATGTTAATACGCAACTTTCTCTTGGTGAATTACACTTATGAACCACATCTTCCGCGTAATTCTTTGATAATGATACTTGGTACTAAAAAATTACATTTCTTCGAAGTGCCATTGAAGATAAGTATAAGAGTATGTGGTGGCGAATGATTACCGGAAGGTTTCCATGTTAGACATTTCGGAAATCTAGATAAACCGGTAAGTTGAGAAGCACTGGAAGTATTGGGCCTGACGAAGCAAAGGAGGAAGGTTAACAGCGGCCCGTGCCTCCCCACCCCAAAACCATAGCTGGCACCGGGTGGCCACGAGCACGCCACGGGGGTGCCCATGGAAAAATTATTTGTCCGATGCCATAAGTGCACTGTTGGTAGAACATTATAATTATTCGGGCCACGTGGTAAACCTGGATCTATCGAGTGTCAGATTTGAAGCAAAAACAATTCAAACTACTAGTACAATCGGTTTACATTACTATAAATTCATGCTGGTATCTCCTAATTTGGAAAAGCACTTATGCCGTTCCCTGGAATTCTTGATTGCAAAACGTCATTGCCGATATAACATATTTCAATATATTTCGAAGGGTTGTAATCGCATGTCCTAGAAGTCGTTAAATTGGACAAGAAAATGTTTCATGTTTGCCGGACTGTTACTTTTACGTAACTGGAAGAAGAAGGTAGGAGATTTATGCGTTCTGGAAAAGGAGTGAACTCGACGAAACAATTGTAATACAGTTTACACGTTATTAGTGGGCACCGAGTAATTTACAAGTACACATCGATCACCATTCAGCTTGAAACCTAGACAAGCGGTCCACATCTACCGCGTTTCATGCCCTTTTAAGGAGTAATTATTGCAATACGATTTGCTCCTCGTTAGACGTCTAATGAACCAATACAAAGCCTTAAACTGCTTTGCACGCTTGTTAGAATTCTCAAGGAGTCGAGAAGAGGAGAATGATTAGAGAGCTCATAAAAACTTGCTTGCCATAGCAATATCCAATATACCTACTACGGACTATTTTTGTTAAGTACAGAAGAAAAAATCAGGTCGACTATAAACAGAAGTAATTGCTTCGGATGATACAAAGGAACAAACTGTTTTAAAGCTGAATTTCGGAGATTTTCTTATACCTTCGGATCAGGAACCCCATTGGGATGTGATGACGAAATTCTATAAAATCCAATGACTACCAGAGGAGTATGAGATAAATTTAAATGGCTCTACGTCCTTATAGTTTCTCCTGTAGGACGATCGTATCTCGCGATACATCCCGCACACGTGTGCGGGGCATAATGTGTTGAACGAATGGAAAGGAGGGCCGGATGGACGTTTCGAATACGGGATTGGGAGTGGTCGAGAGCACTTTGGTTGAAGGCAACGAAAAACCGAGCAAAAGGACAGAGAAACAAACAACATTCATAAAGGACAGAGAAATATGAGAGAAAGAAACGAAGAGAAAAATATAGGGGGGCCAAAGAAAGAATAAAAACGAAAACAAAGCGTTATCTTTCAAGGTACTTTTCCCGAGTACACGCAACAACCTGGATAACAATAATACATCCTACAAGCTTCCAGATCTGGTTGGCCCTTAATAGTCGATTTTTTTTTGTTCAATTTCACTTCTTTACATCTTTTTCTTTGCCCACCTTTCCCTCCCCAGCACCTTCGTTCATTTTCTCTGGCCTTAAAAGGTACACGTACTGGAGAGAGGACCCACCGATAAGCGTAATTTGAATGGGTAATGGCTTCACCAAGAGGAGGGTCCCCGGTTTAATGACGGGTCCAACGTGAAGAGAGAAGATCCGGGCGCCGAGATGGTGCGCGCCCTGGGCCTTAATGCACTCTTCTCGGAGAGCACAATCGCGATCAGGGGACGTTTTGGGCACGAAACCGCGACGATACCGAGCGGTCCCAACCCTCTTAAAACTGGATCCACTTTGATACGCAAATTTTTCAAAGTACCATTAGCATATGTAAAAACTACGATCATAAATCATGCACCCTTTTTATCCCAAAGTTAACACCACGTGTATTTTGGCAGAAAAATGTTGCCCGAAGGAAAAGCTCATCCTGCTTTAAGAGTTTCGTACTTGGAATATGTTTTAAGGGCTTGGCGAAAATTCATTAATAATGTATGCAGGAAACGACCCAAAGTGTCTGACTCGAAGGTACCCTTAGAAATGCGCATTGCTTGAGTAGGCAATATTTTTTGAATTATCTTCCGGGATTTTGGAGAAAATCAGAAAGTCTCGGAGAAGCTTTATACCAGCACAGCTGGGTATCATGACAGATCGAAGAAGTGGCAAGAATGACGAAGAACTCTTAAGGCGTGGCCCTTCCATAACCCAGAGTGAATCTTCTATAAATACTCTTAAGGCTCGTAGCCCTTGCTCTTGAAATTCTCAATGGATTCATTAACGTTTCATTTGTGTTATGAAATTCAAGTCCAAACAGAAATGTTTATTTTCTCCTCGTATATTTTGGTAACCTGCCAGAGATGAACCAACCGATTGTGCGTGAAACCCGGAATAAAATCTAAAAGTAGTTCTGATTAACGTTACACACACGAAATTTAAGAAAGAAAAATAATTGAATTAAAAGAGCGATGTTCTATGGAGCATCTCGAAGCAACAGGTTGGTAAAAGAATCAACAAGTGGTTGCGTCTATCGCAATTGCTCGAGAACATGTCTCCTTAAAGAAATCGAAAATCATAATCAATTGTTGTCACAAAAAACAAATAGTGCATGTCAAATATCATCTATTACAATTAAAGAAGACAGATATTAATCGCAGAACGATAGAGATATCAGTAGGAAAGTAACGCGTGCAACAGGTGGTTGACATTCAACAGGTGGTTGTAGGTACATATTAGAAGAACCGCGTATTCTATGAATACGTAGAGTTTCTTCTAAATCGGGCAACCAAATCATTGTTCGAATAACTCAAAAATGTTCAAAATATGCTTCTTGCAAATTGGGAAGTAATTAATGAACAGTATTTGAGAACCCTCATACCAGGCAACGGTGTTCAAATATTTGTGACAAGTGTGAAATAAAATGTTCTTTGCAGGACGAAAGTTTTCTATTTCGAAACTATTCGAGGATCGCGAGCACAAGTAGCAACCTCCGAAGCAACAGGTATAAGATAATCAACAGGTTGTTTCGCATGCCAATCGTCACGTTGCTCCTAGCGTTCCACTTCCTCCTATACACAATGGAGAAGACCGAGCGAGCAAGAAGAGCAAGAAGAGCAAGAAGAACAAGAAAGAGTGAGAAGACAAGAAAGCGGAGCCCGAGGGCCAGAGAAAGGGTCTCAGCGATAGGCAGTTATACCAAAATCCTCCCTATCTCTTTCCTCGTAAAGAACCGAGAAAGAGGGTGTAGTAGACGTATATTTGTGCGTGTTCAACGATACGCACACACGCGTGCATGTTACGAGTATACAGGTACCGCCACTCGCGAACAATGGGACCGTCATGCGGCTACCATTCTTTAGGGACAATCAGTGGGGGCCCGTTTCTCGAAGGGCTTTCCCCACCCCACGGACATCGTCCACGAAACCCCATGCCGCTTAAAAGGACAATCGCCTCCATATTTATGATTTGGGCTGTTCTTTCTGTCTCACTCTTACCTACTCATTTCCCTATCCCTTTCCCTCTCGTTTCGACGTAGGACTGCTTTTAAGGGACCACTACGCAGGAGAAGTTGAAGATATCGAAAATCCTAGAGGTGGCTTATACCATCCTGTTTACTCGGTCCCCATTCCAGAGAATAGGCAGTAATGCCCAGTCATCGAATTTTTCAGGGGATTTCCCGGGCGGTCATAAATTTTGGTACTTCATAATATGCTATAATGCACAGTTACGTTTTATAGACAGCCGCACTGGAGATATCACTGAAATTAATTACGAACACGGGACTCTTTATGGGATCGAGAATTTCGGGCCGACAGCACGGGTTGGTTAGATTAAGCAGCGCGATTAAATGGATTTGAATCATGCTTTGACTTCTGGTCCCGGGTAGTATGTTAGGTGTAGGAATCTGGACATCCTTTGAATAGTAAAAATTCCTATCAGACCTAAGCCCCTATTACGTATCTTCCGTGTGCTATTCACAATATGGACTCAATTGAAAGTTTTTTATTCATTAACGATGCGTGGAAAGAATTCTCTGATTTATGGAGGCTGGAATAGGGGGAAAAGTATGTGGGATGCGAGTCAAAATAAGGAAGAAAAAGTAAAGATTGACTAGTGAGAATAGAAAAGGAAAGAGAAGTAAGACGAGAGCGTAGTATCACGGATTCTTTATCTTGGCAGTGAGAACGCTGCAACGAAGTTGAAGAGCACTTCGCATATACACGAATATAAGTGGAAGGTATTGTGTATAGAACAGAGCCTCCACCATACACGCACCTTCTCTTTTTCCACCTTCCATTCTGCTTCTTCTTCGTTTAACCATCAACTCCCTCCTTCGAGAAGTTTATGGAGACCGAAGGAGGAAGAGCGAGAGGAAAGAAACGAGAGACGGAACAGAGGGTCGCGAGAAGGAGAGCGAGAACTACGTAGAAATAATGCATTAGAGAAAGAAGAAAGGAGAGGATAGGAGAAGGGAGAGACACGGTGAATAAGTGGGCGTAGGTGCGCCCTTCGTGATTTACATATGCGTATTCTATACCTTATTTACTGCGTCGATCATCCTCCACTTTATCTCCTCGCGTGTGGGTCGTACCGTGCACCAAGAAAAGGAGAAAGAAGAAAACTAAGAAAAGGAGAAGGAAGGTACGTTCATCTATTAGCCTGGAGCTGCCGTGGCTGCTCGGTACCGTAAATATTGCACGTAGGTAGATAACCTTGACCCCTTAATTGCACGGGGTAATTCGACAAGTTCTCGGTGTGAAAAAAAAATCCGAATTGATTGATGTCGCGGTGACTCAAATTGAAAATTCTGGATACCGCTGATGCCGTGATTAATATAAAAACTGATCAAGGTGTATTAATCTACGAAGCTCTCTCACGCACGAGAATCCCGGAGAGAAAGATGCCGAAACATTGGGTGGACAGGTAAAAAATGATTGCGATATAATTGACGTCTGTCAGACTATCCGAGGGACCTAGGACTCCTCCTCCTCTCCTCTTCTATGATAATTTCTTACTTTATACATTTAATTGTCGTCACTGTCCACTTTGGAAGGTCATCGATTTGTCACGAAAGACAAACATGCTAACGCAAATTACAATGTTTCAACTTTTCTCACGTTGGACGTATTCATCATTCTACCAATGACAGATGAGTTAAAATATTTTTTGATTTTAATAATCGGCTACCGGAACGTGATATCTTAATTAATACAGTGATGGACACTAGTAATCATTAATCGTTAGCAAAAAGTGTTTTCGTACACCTTCGAAAGCATTATGAGAATGGAATCAATTAAAAGTCGAAGGTCTTCATAAATCGCAATTATTACAGTAAAATATTTTTTTGCAGTCTGCCTCTCAGACGTATAGAATGATATCCTGTCGACACGTCTATTTCCTATTCACGAGCCAAAGGAATTGCAGAGATTCTGCTGGCGAGATAAACCGAGAAACGAGAAGAAAGTGTATAGAAAAGATAGTTCTCTCTTTCGAGAGGCGCGAGTAAATCATGGGAAGAGTATTCGTGAGAGCTACGCGAGGGACTTACTAGCTGAAGAAAGAGGGGCGAACGAAAGAATATACGGCTCTCGTGGATGATCGGAGATGAAGAAGGAACGAGAGATAGAGAAGATGAAGAGAGAAACGAAGTAAGCGGGATGTGAGTCAAGAAGAAACGTAGGGTTTCGGTTCGACATATCAGCCCGAGGTGGTCACGAGTCTTGGACACGAGGTAGAGGGCCACTAGTGGGTGGGACCTCCACTTCGTGCCTTTATCTTCTCCTTCTCCACCTTTGGTTCTCGCTTCGTGCTCAGCGACAGCTTCGTCGCGATCGAGCAGATTTGATCATCGTGCTTGCATTTCGCCCGATTACACAGCACGAAAGTGACAGTCCCTTCGAGACTAAGAGGAAGGGCCACGAAATGTGGGAGTTACAAAAAAAGATATTCAAAATCTATGGATGGAGAGCTACACGAGTAACAGTTATTAATAATCCATACGGACCTTAATTCTGCCATTGTTTCTTCTTCCTGTATCTTCGAAATTCAAACATTTCCACGGTGATTAAACTCCACAATGCCAATATTCTCGTCGAAACTAATGCGAAGCAATAAGAAGGGAATTACGCTGTACCTCTAACAAAAAATGTGATCCTCATCGGAGATATTCGATTAAATGTTATGCAAAGTACAGTCCTTCCTTAAGGCTATTTCTTTCCCTTTCCTTGTTCGCGGGGAATCCGGGATAAGTATCTTTTAAAACAAGGGAATACTCGTGGTACGTGCCGGAGCACCAAGATTTCGAAGATTCGAGGGAGAAGATAGGAGAAGGCCATTCATATCACAGAAACGATCGACGTTTATAGATGGCTATTGATCCCGATCTGTTTCTTGCCCGATTTGCATGTTACTTGAACTCTCCAGGAACGAGCAAGAAACGGAGTAAAGCAGGGGAGCAATTACAAGCATTTCTCGATTGCAGATAACGAACCCTATAAATTTGTCGGTAAACAGTGAAAAACATATGGCAAATTTACCAACGAGACATTAAATTCTCGTAACGAGATAAATGTATCAAACACGTAGATAATATTTTTTCTTGTAAAGAAATCCCTAGTCACAAGTATAGTTAATGATTCGATGGAATGCGTGGATGGAAGGTTGCGGAAAGTGGAGGAGGAACGAGTGGATGTTCTTTAGCAACGCGTGGCGCCTATTTGCTCTTATTGTCCCGTCTCATTCTTTTTCTCTTTCTGCTCGACAGCAACAAAACCCCGTGACTTGCACAACTTGCTCGGGGACTGAACAAAAACTACTTTGTTCTAAGGTAAACCGACCTCAGGTCGTATGTACATTTCTTGGAGGGTACGGAGGGTACGGAGGGTACGGAGGAACCTCGATGTGGAAGGTTCAGGGGACGAGGTGCAGAGCACCGCGTCTCCATGGCGGTACATGAAAAAGCGCATCGAATCGACCGGAAATTGTCCGATTCCCTCTCCCTTATCGCACCGGGCCTCTTTTCAGCCTTTGCTTGTCCTCACCGATATGAATGTTTGAGGATATATTTGCACAACGAAACGTGTTTCATCAAAATCGTACATAGAGCAAATATTTGTAGGTTCAGGCAACAAGAACTGAGTATTTCTATCAACTTTGAAAAGATTTCGAAAGCATTAAATAAACCACTCGTATTTTCTACGAGTGTACCGACGATAGTGAAATTACTATAAGAATACGTTGAATGTCTTGACAATATGTACCCAGGTAGAGAATTGTCCTTTACTGTAATATGACTATCCAGGTCGATAGATATTTCAAAAATATCATCAGATAGCGATGCATGTTACCGAAACGGTGTCGCATTCGATGCGAGAGATATATCGATTTAAACGAACCGCTCGAAAACAACCGGTCTATTTCCCCTCGATTTGAATTTCAACAATGCCTCCTATATGCGGAACGCAACAACCGAGTTCCAGTTTCCAGTCGGGACGCACGTATACGGAGAATTTACTGTAGGGAGGTTGGCCGAGGACACTCGTGTATCCGATAACCCAATATCCGAGTGGGCTGTTGCTGTCTCCCGGTTTCCTCTCGAGAGATGCAGAGACTTCGACCGGTATAAATTTGCATAGAACCGGCGCACCCCTTCCAGTGCATATGTGTAATACTCGCACCAATACACCATTGCATATTGCAAACAGTACCCAAGACACGAGAGATATAGTAAACCAGCAAACTCGACGAAGAGACTTGTGTTCTTCTTTTTCATGGTAGCATTTCGTATGAATAAGCACGTGGTACCAGTGCGAGCACCCTTAATAAGGAGCGCCGAAGACATCGAGGCAAGCGTACGCTTATCTCGTCGGACATACAAAAATTAGTTTATTTAAATCTCTCGGCACATTTTTCAACGTTCGATCTAAGCGAATGTTTTAATCGGCTGGAAATAAGTGTAACGAAGTATAACATTTTGGGAAATGATCGATTTCTCACGTCACGCTTGTGTCTTCGGGGAAGACATTTATGGAAGTTTAAAAGGCAGTGGGAGAACAGACTATTAATGGTGAAAGGCTTACCCAAAAGTATATGGCCCGGTGTAATGGGGGTGTATGGTGGTTCCACCCACAAAGGAACTTAATGGTGCCGGCCGCAGGCATTTACGAGTGACTTACGCGTTCGCGCATGATAAATAAATCTATGCAACGCATTATGCGCCGTGGTTCCCGCTGTCATGCATTCGTGATTAATGTCGTCTTGTGTACGGGACTAAAGGCGAACATACAAGGTGTGCTGCAAGATCGAACGCGAATACGACGACCTTCCGCAAATGTATTTATAAACCCACTGCGATTAAATATAGGACCGATAAGAGTTATGTCTGTATAATCTAGTTTTATAAATATTTTCGACAATGTGCATGTAAGCAGTATTTCATGCGGGTTTAAAATGACCTTAGAGACACACTTTATATATGAAAGTGTACAGAAATCACACGTGCAAAATAGATACACGAGAGATGCATTTAAAGTTTCCAAAGAAGCACGGGGATTCCGTTTCTTACGGCGAAGTCGAATCCTCGACATTCCTTGCAATGGTACACGGTGATAAATAAAATAAATTACAAAGTTGCGGTTATAAATAAATCTGTTTGTTGTATTCTATGTTATAATGAAATTCATTGGATGATTACATTAATTTGCAAATAATCTAACGATAAGTTGCATAAGAAATCCTAATTTTGCAGGTATGAAAGTCTGTATTAATGGAAGGTAATTACGCAATAATTAATATAAATAATTACTACATATTTAAGAGAGAGAGTTCAAAGCTACGAATTACAATAAATGCAGTAGATTCGAATGGAGTGCATTTGGAATAAGATTAAATGCTCGTCTTTCTATAGATTATCTTCGGGAATATGCTAATGAGGCTGCCAAGAAATCTCAGATATTATGTATATACGAGTCACAGGGTATTAAAGAGAACGACTAGATATTAGACCGACTGGATAATGATCCGTGTATAAATATACCGACCGCCTCTAGCCACTGTGTGGGCTTACGTATCTTTTTTTATGACTGGCCCTTCGTCCATAATTCGGTAGCAGAAGAAAATAATAAAGACGGACCGGCTAGAAATTTCCATAATTCCGACCGTGCCGGCGCTCTGGAAAACACGAGTAAAAAGCGAAGTCGAATATCAGCCCTTCTATTCCCTTCTATTCCCTTCTCTTTTTTACGTCCTTATCCTTTCTCCTCTCTAAAATATCTCGCGGCATTTCAAGGCTCTAACAGTTTTTACAGAAGAGCATCGTTATATGAAAGATTTTAAAATCAAATGCAACAAATAGTTTGACGCACAGTAATTAATGTCTTCAACTTAGGAAAGAATAAGATCGCGTACTTATAGCAGTACTTATAAGAAGGGACGAATTAAAGGACAAATTCGGTACCAAAGCAATTCCCTTATGTTCCGCGAACTTGTAAATACAATCGAGGATCGCAAATCGGGAAAGAGAAGACACGTATAAGGAAGAGCATATGTGCTCTGTAACCCACGAATGGTCTCTCACTACTCTTTCTTTCTTGGTGTCTCTCTCCCTTTTCCTTCCTCGAAAGACCGCGAAAAAAGGTACGGTAATTAAGGAAGATAGGAATCGCCTCTTAAATCGCTCTTAACCGGCGTACCAGTAAGCGAACGGAATCCACCTTCGCCGTGAGTAACCTCACTGGGTAACTACCTCTCCTCTTACTGTTTTGCATTCGCCAAGGTAGAAGAGATATCTGCATCTCGGAAGTGGTTAACCCCCGGTCTTCGACGCGGGAAATTCATCAGATTGTCGCAAACTCCCCACGCTCTTCTCTTTATTTATTATAATCGAGCTTATGGATCGGATGCATATACGGTAACACGTACTTTTTGTTCAGCAGTCAGCAGATGCTCCGCCCGACTCTTATCCCGGTATCTAATGTTGCGTGGGTTAGAAAGCACCGTTACTGCAACTGAGAAATTCCATCTGTCCTGGAGATACGCTTGGAAATTCGAGGCTTTCTCGGCTCCTAGACCTCCCTACCATCCCTCTTCGTTTAACCCACCGCCATCTTTTGCTTCCATAACCATTCATTCGTTCAGTCTCTCATTCCACGATGAACCTCGATTAAAATTAATAAGTGTATTCTCTTGTGTGCATTTGTATGCCGACCGACCGTGTCTGGGTGTTAACGAGGCTATTCTACTTCCACCTTTATAGACGCTTCTCTTTTCCCGCGATCTTAACGGTTGTTACGAGAGTTGGCACGTATTGCGCGTTAAGATCGATTTCATGGTAGCGCGTACAATGAAAGAACTTCGGAGAAAGGGATAAGCATTATATTGCATATGGCTAAGGGTACTTCGAATTATAAAAGCGCATACTCGCGACCGTGCAAAAGTATTTAACGAACTGATAACAACCCAGAAGACTTCTACCCCTTTGAAATACATCGGGCGATCCGAGGAACGTTACGAATGTTATCGATATGAGAAACATCTGGCACAGTAAGGTTTCTACTCCGGTATCTTCGATGATAGCCTTCTTATCTCTTTTTCTCCATATGTTCCTTATGCGCAGAGATCCGCGGTGGAGCCATCAGTAACAGATGGTATCTGAAGGTACAGGAGTATCCGGCGAGAAGCGGCTTTGCGAAAGGATCAGGTACGACGCGACGGAGGACAACGACGAAGACGACGACTGCAACGACAACGTAGCCGGCAGGAGATACGCCAAGAGATTTCGTTGCGGATAAAATTGGCTCTGAACCGAGTATTCGAGGTGGTGGAAAGTAGTTTGGTGGTGGTAGACACCTAAGCGAGGTGACGCGTCAATTACGGGGGACAGGATACCTTGGTGTGGGTTAAGGCTAACGCGAAACCCTTCTGCACGGTACGTATTTCACGCGGTCCCATAGGGAGGCCCTTAACGAGATTCAAACCGCGGTGTATAATATCGGCGGACCTCGAGTTGGGAGCATACTTTTTGCTTGTTTTTTCACCAGCCTTTCGTAGAGAAGAAAAGGGGGAGAGAGAGGGTACGGAAGGAGGAAAGAAACGAGCGGGCTTGCGCAGCCGAAGCTGGAATATCCCCCTATCTTGGGTTTCAGGGTCAGAATCGTGTTCCAATTAGATGCCATGGCAAGACTCAGTGCATTTTTCACCTCGGTTGGTCCTGCCACCACCAGCTTCTTGTCCAGTACCTCCACCCCTACCCCTGCTTTCTTGTATCTTCTACTTTTAATAAAAATCTGCCCTTATAAATAGAACTCTTGAAATACGGTACATAAATTATATTTCTGATCTAACAAAGCTTGAAATCCAAATTCCTATATTTATCCGTCGAAAATATGGTTCCATAAAATCAGTTCTGGCTTCTACAATTAGTAAGGTCGAACTTTCGGTACACTCATTTCCTCGTATAAAACAACCCCTGGTGCATCATTAATTAGATGCACTGTGCCTAGATTTGATGGACTTTTTATGTTTTATAGTCTTCTCCGCAGACATTTTTTAACGAAACGCATTAAACACTACACAATGTGACCGTAAATGTAGGAATTCTCAGAGAAATCATGATTGTCTCGGCCTATTTTTTTTCTCTCCAATTATTGCGAGTAATTTTCACCACTGACAATCTACCAATTAGCGTTGGGATCGAATCCTTTCTCATAGTAGAGAAGAGCGTTCACCAATTATGCGAAACTACTCCCATAATTCTGCAATCAATTCACCGTTGGGGATCTCTCGAAGATTCAATTCACACGACAAATTACTATTACTAATTACGTCTACCGAACGCGAGACAGAACGGGTTAACAAAAAACTATTTTTCATGTATTTCAAAATCAAGTTATTATCTCCCGACACGATATGAATAAATTCAGATAGGTGGTCGAGAACAGTCAAACAATACAATGGAAGTTAATAAGTAGAAAAAATTATCCAACGTAAAATCTCTTTCTTTCTACAATTTGAAGATTATCCTCCCTCCATTATTTCCCATTCACCACGGTCATCTTTACGTCGACCGTGACCACGAGGTGATTAAACGCGAAGACTGTCCTTGAGGACAGGAAATTGCTCGTTCGCGCGAGATCTAATCCAGTACTCGTGAGATCTGATCGATGACGATTAACATTCCCGTTAAAAAGCCACGCTACCTATCGATCGGAGCCGGTTAATCAACTCGCGACAAATGACGATAATTCCTGACTAGTTCATCATAATTGATCCAAGGAAGATTGATTTTATCCCAAAAAGAAAGTTCAATGTCATTGTAAACATCTTCATACGCAGGCGTGATATTTATGAACAGGAAGTACCACTGACGTAGTGCATTCAGTTGTGTATTGCGTAAGGAATGATGGCAAGTATGCGATTTAAACGCGATAAAGTGTCACGATGCATCAACCCGTGATTATCATCTATTCCGACATCAGCCCTGTAATTGGATACATTAAGGCGGTGTAATTATGTTTATGTCCGAAGAAGGGATATGTGCAATAAATAATGATATTCCAGGAAAAACTTTATTCCCGGTATTTCTTCGATCAATGAACTGTCGCAGGAAAAATCTGAATTCTTTGAAAGCAGTTATAATTTAGCAGGAATATCGAAGAAATTGATGTAATTGGGATGGATATTGGAATCGAAGGTAGTAAGATGAATTCATAACGAGCTAACCGAGACACGTGGAAAAGCCATATATTGCCGCAATTAAAGAGTGTTACGATTCCTCTCGACAGTGCGGCGGAGACACACGCGCGAATGAATCACGCGTTTCCGCCAGGACGATTTGTTAAGCCGTCGTAGAAGCCGATCTTCTCCACGCGAAGAATCCACTGATTAACCGGCACATCTGTGTAATGTGTGATCGCTGCTGTTCGGTTCGGTCGCGGTTTGCGATTTTATAGATTCTCCAGAAATTCCAACTCTCAAAGGCTCGCCGATAGTACTTTTGATAAGGATTAACACGGCCAAGATTTCCGTATCATAAGGATACTTGAGACATTTATGGATGCTAGTCAAATGTGAACATATTTGTGTCCAATTACGGTGCATTTAAAAAGTCATTGCACTCGGTAATAATCTGAAAAGGAATGTCTTTGTACAAATGAGAGAAATGAGAACTTTTTCCAATCAGATTTTCGAAGGTGTCTTTGGACGTAGCACGAGGTAAGATATATGTAATGATGTATTTTGGTATTTCTTTGGTCGCTCGTAATTGAGTCGTTATAAATCGATATGTAGAGCTCATAAATCTTTTTCTCGTGCGACTCTTATATGGGGAAAAGAAAGAGGAGACCGAGGACAGTCACGTTTGGAGGGCGATATCGAATTGTTGGATCGTTTGAGATGCGCTCGTGCACATGTTCTTCTCTAATCTTTGCGACTTGCGACTCGCGGACTTCCTACTCTTTCCCCCCCCTGATACCCTCCACGGTGCTTGGAATTCCTTCTTTTCCTTTTTTTCCTTCTCCTTTTCCTGCTTATACTCTTACCGTCCAGCTAACGACCACTATCTCGTGCATCACGAAATAATGAAATTACGCGAAAAGGGGACGAACAACTACAAGGAATGGCGCTCCAACTTTTTGCAGATACACGGATACTAACTGCAGAGTATGCATAGAGAAAGAGATCCGATGCGCTGCAACTTGATACACGAATCATTAATGTTTTCTATTAGTTCACTTTTGATTCTGTTAACCGGATAATCGGAGATAACGTATTAACTCGTCGTTCGAATGTACACATATCTCGAAGGTTGTGAATTATAATAAATTACAATTATCTCTCTCGTAGTTCTCGAATTTCGGAAGAACTCCCCGGTTAACAGGTTAAGTGATCTTTCAAAAATAAGATTTTTGTATTAACAGATGCTTGAAGATTATAATGACCGGCACTTCCGCGTTGCAAATATGTCAAGTACTGGTAACAATATTTGTTTTAATTCATGATACTGCAATATTTATGTAACAATCTTGATTGTGCTTTTATGTTTAGAATGGGCTGCTGGTCCTGTTCCGAGGGGGGAACTGTTGACGCGTCGAGTATTACCGCATACCGCGATCATGAGACCGATAATCGTAGGGAGAGGTAAGAACGGAACGAAACGAAACGACGTTCCTCGAAAGTAGCCTCGAGATTCTCTTTCAAGCATAATTTCTGTAAACATGGAGAGAAGAGAGATCGCCCACGGTGCGATACGGAACTTAATGGTGCACCGACTGTTTCAGTGAACCACGAATATGGCCTGCTGGATATCGAGCTACGCGAAGAGAGTAAACCATACTACTCTTTGTAGGCTTTATGATCTTTTTACGATTAATACTCGCAAGAGATGGCATGCACCAAGGGAAATGAAGCGTCATAAAGCTTCCCCAGAATCTTTCCGCGAAATAAAAGGGCACTTGAATGTCCGTTAATTAGGGTCGATACTTGCAGATAACATTTCTTACGATACACTTTGCAACCCGTACATACACAAGTATAATAAAGAGCAGTATACTCCGTATAAGTAGATGGAAAGTATACGTCTGCATTGATACTTTTGTATAAGATTAACAATATACAATTTCTTCTACGATATACGTAAATGCATTCTACGATCTCGAGACCCTTTCAAGCTTTCATTATTTTATCCGACGTAATAGATCTTTTCCTTAACGAGTACGATTAATGCGCTAGCAGAAGCTGTATTTAAGTCTACCGACTCGTTGAAACGATTTCACGGAGACATGCTTTTACGAACATCGGTATAAACGTGATAGAATGTACACGGCAGCCATGTCAATTGTCGTCTTACGTGTGTGAGTACACAGAGTGCTACGTATTGTAGACGAGGTGTATCGAGGGCGTACGTTCGAGAGGGTGAAGGAGAAGGCAATGACGGAAGGGAGCATCGGAGAACTAAAACGAGAAAAGGGGAAGGTTTTATCGTTGCAATCAACGTGCGAAAGGCAAGCCAAGGTTCTGCTCCTGCCACTGCGCTATGCCATGCAACTTCGACAAGTTTATGGTCGCAGGTGCACCGATCTACCTCCTTTGCCTGTTCTCCAAGAACCCCCTCTTCCATTCCCATTCCTACCTCCTCCTCCTCCCTGCTTCCTTTCGTTTTACTTCGGAAGATGCATTCCCCATGGATTCTACCTTACTCTTTTCCCTAAGGTCATTCGTGTAGTTACGTGATTTCTTTAAACGCTTAATAAATAATAATTTCGTTAATCATTTTATGGAATAGAAAATACACTGTGTACACGAGGTACACTGAATCGTGGTCATTCTTTAAAATACTTTATACAGAAACGATTTCTACGTGGGATCTTGGAAGATGGGAATCACGTTTATACCGGAAACTACAAGAAAACTATAATTGTTTCTGGGAAGGGGTAGGAAGAATTACCCCTACGGCATTTCCCGTGGTATTTCGAAGGTGAAGCACGCATGCGGGACCATCGAGGGTGAAGAGGCACGCGAGGCGGGGCATAAAATAACCCTGTGGCCACGTTTATGGGAACACGGAGGCGCCGATGTCAAGGGTCAAGCGACTTCTACCGGGATGACCTCCAGGAAACAACGCTCTCTACCCGTGTACACAACACACCGAGTGCATTAAACCCTTACGCGTTTGTCCTCCACACATCAAGGAATACGTAACATGCAAGTATTCTACAGACTCATAGATATTCCTTGATACACACGAGGAAGTATAACCGGACACCGTGTTCTACTTAGTATGAGTTTTGTGGCTCTTACGTGAGGATTAGCTTGGTGAGAATTCAAGTGCGACCGGGGAATTACGTCGAGTCTACATCTTCCCTTTTTTAATGTAATCGCGGTAGGTGCGTGTCACCATAAAACTGGAAGATAAACCTCATCACTGCCTCACCTGGTCTACGAGGGGAGAGATAGAAGAAAAGTGTCACTTCCCGAGATACCGAACCCGCATTTGCCGGATACTATACACGATACATTTTATGATCCTAGTCAATTTATCAGAGATTACATAAAACTGTATTATCGATGCCAGTAAATCAAGGTACTACGATATTCTTGGTTGTTTGAAAGAAGCGAGTGGTGTTAATTAAGGCTACCGTTTATATGATATATTGAGAGTACTTCGCGGAGCAGGTAACAGATAATTGTATTGGCTACATACGCCGGATTACGTATCACATCAGAAATAATTAAAAACGCTTGAGTACGTCAGGAAAACTGGTTCTTCATCGTGAATAGTGTCAACGACCGACTGGTTATATTATCTTTTCTTCGTGCGGAGACACCGAGCTATTACTTGTTTTTATAAATATAAGCCAGTATATAAAAAGAAGGGGGTAATTTGCATTTCCCCTTCATACTCGGAGGTATACATATTTTTATTACCATCTCAATCGAAGTTTTCATATAGTTGTTCTCGTAAAAGACATATGGAAATCCAATCTCATACAAATTATTACTGAGGGGATCAATCGCGTGCTTGCTTACTACAAACGTGTACCTATGAAAGTACATTTAATAATAATAAAAATAAAATCGCCTAAGCAAGTAAGAAAGAGTGAGTAGGGTTGAAGAGCCAAGGAGAACCTGATATGGTAATGGTAAAATATGAAGAGTACAAGAGAGTTGCCGAGTTCGTAGATGGTATCGAAAGCGAGGAATAAGAACCGATGGAAAAAGAGCAGACGAAGAAAAAGGAGGGAGCTGAAGAAGAAGACGAAGAAGAAGAGGAACAAGAAGAAGGAGAATAAGATACTGGCACACCGCACTGTGGCTTTACGAGCAAGTCAATGACTCTCCATGGTCTTTGTGGGCCCAGTAGAACGACTTCCACTACACCGCAAAAGTGAACGCAGTCTCCTTCTACGGGGTGTGGTCCCCTTTCTATGGAGATCATCTCCCCGTCGCACCCCTATTCTACCGATCAAACCCATTGTTTCGAGAAGGAAATCCTGCGCATCTGTTTTATCTGACGAATATTTCATCACTGACAGTGAGTCGGTCTCTAATCCCGTATCACGACTGATCTAGATACAACTATTGTTGTCATTACGCGCTTAAAAAAAAATGTTTCAATAAAGATCACAATGAAAAATGTTACATGGCGAATGACGAATCTACAACCCGATTAACATTAATTTCATTCTGTTTCAATATAAGCTGTTCTTGTCAACATATTCAATCAAACGAGGGTATCAGTTTCGGAGATATTTCAATATACATGCAAATACATCGTATTTAAAGTTGATTGTCATCGAAGTTTCGCGGATGATTGAAATTAATCCGGACTTGAGTCGAAAACTATAGATTGACGGCATGTGGAGATCCAGTGGTACATGCACGGTTCCCAACAGTGTGCTACCAACGCAGTTTTACGGTGTCCGGTTCGGTTTACATCGCGTGGGTGTGGATTTATCATTCCTCTCGAGAACCAGACAAAAGGTACCATGATGCGGCCACTCGTTTCCTCAAGTAAACAGGAGGAGCCCCGTGAAGTTTCCGAGAGACTTCATAGTGGTCCCACTACTAAAGTCCCGCAACACTTGATACACCATTGACGATTCACCTTCCCCGACATAATGGAGCCGCTTATGCTTTATGAGAAGCCTGCAGCTCTGCATTATGCATTACTCGCTCCGATTTTCGGGGAATTCCCTGGAGAGCCGTTCCGCGCCTTGTAATAGCGCGACCCCAATACCAACTCCCCGAGACGCTTTGTAAAAGGGTTCACAGTTACATCTGTGCGATTCGTACAAATCGTGGGAAAACGATAAAGCTGATCACAGATGAGCAACTGTAACCGCAAATGCATTCACTGAATTCGCATTGAGTTTACAGTGTCTATAACGAAATGATTTTAACCGTGGATGCCTTGCAGACATCTCAATTAGAATAGGAATGTCTATGCTCTATTTAATGAAATGTTTCATTGAACAGGGAAATCATCTTTGACTTTAAAGATCTGAATAGTTAGATTAGACAAGAAACTTCAACTCGGAAGGCATGGCATACCCAGCTCTGTAACTCGCACTCATTTATCGTGCCCACGCCGGCTTTTATGAGAACGAAATGCCACCAGTATACCGATATCTTCAACCACAAGCAGCTACGGACAACAACGACCGGTATCCGTCACTGTCCCGAGACACTGCGAGTCAACTGAGACTCAGGATACTCGTCCCTCGGAAGCACTTCTTCCTTTTTCTTAAAACTATTCGACGGGTTACATTATTTTCGGTAGAATAAAAAAGGTCTAACGAACGACCTTCGCTTATGAGGACATAAATTCTTTCTAAAGAGAATACAATCACGTTTGGGATTCGAGCATTTTAAAGAATTATACTGATTTTAGATGTAATATTCCGAGTGAGATTTAAAGTACGACGATATAACGTTGCATAGCATTATGTTAGAATATTCGTAATGTAATGTGCTGGATGAAAATACTACCAATGTTCATCGACCACGTGGAATTTCATCATTATTACACCTGCATCGAGTGTCATTAATATTAACCCCACGATTTCAGCGAAAGGACTATTCAAGAGTGAATGTCGCTTTGTTCTCGGTAGAAAAGTGGATTACGACACCGTTGTATCATTCGGTACGTCTGTTCTTCGTCTTCCCACCTATTTGCGGGGCATCTACGTGTTTAGCCACCTACCGAGTCAGGTTGGAGAACGGGAAGAATGTAGGAACACCGAGTAAAGTGTTGGGAATGGAGGTAGAATAGATTTAGACGAGCCTTGACAATGTGCGAGAATAGAGCCACGCGGATATACACCGCGAGGACACTTGTTAAACGTCCCGGTACGCGCTTCCTTTGTACCCTCCTATTTCAAGCTATTAATTACTCCGTGTGAATGAGATAACGTTCGTTTTAGGCAAGGCGAGCCAACGTGTCGGCAAGATGAGAAGAATGATTTCGAATCGGGCTACAAAGCGTAAGGACCGCTGAAAAATACTCTCGCCTTGAATAGAGGCCCCGCGGAAGAATTAGAAATTTAATTAAGTGTTAAGTTCCTTTAAGCGATGAAGAACGACGTAACAAGCAAAGTCGATAAATCTTCGTGTTCTTTGTGACTTTATGTCGATTCCATTTACACGTACTATTCGTGTTGGAAAATACGCCATATTTTAATACTTAAAAGTGTCTACGTTTCTTGTTACTACACGTAATTCACATCGTATGTGAAAATGACGGAGAGAAGAATTATTAAATAACATATCTACAGGAAGTGAGCGGCATGAATATGCAAGATAGATCTGAAGGGATTAATAAACGGTCATAAAAAATGATAAGGTAAGTAACGCGAATGAAAGAAACGTCAAAGGGAAGTACGAACTACTTTGTTCGCACGACATTGATCTACTTCTTTTTCCTCGAACCCTTTATGCGACATATCGTTGCGACGTGTAAAACCAGCTCGTGTAATAGCCAAAGAGAGGAGACAGAATGTTGAAGTAGAAGCGTGTAACATATGTCCCTCCTAACTTCTGTAACTTCGTCCACATCTTTCCTGGCCCCTGTTCTCCGTACTACGCACTCTCTATGCTCGCGCACTCGTATAAATCAACCGGAGAGACCGCGCGCGTTTAACCGTCCCGGTTCGCTCTTCCTCGATGTATTCTGCCACTTGGAAGCGAAGCAACGCGCACGGTACCGACGTGCCAGATACCAGTATCTTATGTTATAAAGCATGTGTGCGTGTTACGGCGATTATACGGTAGAAAACGCGTGTGTCCGTACACGATGAGCTTCGATCTTCCGACATGATCGCAGTAAAATCAATCTCTGTGGATCGATTCTAATACGCTGCTAAGAGAATCATCGGGATTTTAATTGAAACGGTTACCCCGTTTCATGCAGGAGACGCGAAGGGAAGGAAAGAGAACAAGTTTAGTGAATTAAGCAAATGTGTTCTGCATAATGTTAGGCTACGAGTGCAGTCTTTGTATTAACGTATACGGAATTCGAGACATAAACGTATTGATGTTAAATATTATCCCAAGCGAGAGAAGGATTTAATTTAAATACGACGAGCAAAGTAATAACAGGAAATGCAAGTGCCGATGAAGATATGATGTCATGTTTCCATGTCATTATATAGAGATAAGAAGGAAGCGTGTAAAAAAAGGAGCAATTGAAACCAGTCTATAAAGAGGTAGAGAAGAATCTCTCTCTGGCTAATCTAATATCTCCTTCACCCTTATGGGATCGATTAATCTATGGGCGTGTAGTTAATCGTTTAACGGGCGCTCGATAGAGCAGTTTCTAATTAGCGGAATGGAATGGAGGAGGCGTGATCGGATCGTCGACGAGGGAAATCTCCCGGTAACCGAGGTCGTACTCGGTAAAGGGACGATGGTTGTACCATGGTAAGTTGGAAACGATGGGAGGAGGTGAAGTAAGAGAGACGAACGATGAAGAAGCCAAGGTGGCTCGTGCTCGGGATGAAAGAGAAGAGAAACGTGGTGGATGAGAGAGGGATGCTGCAAATTGAACCATTACGACTACCTAAGCGACCAAATCGACTCGAAGTCCTGCCGGTTGGCAAGGATAGTTACAACCTCCACCCAGCTACGCCTAGCAGAGTTCTCCTTTCGCGGAATGTAAGTCTTCGGCAAAAACACTGGCTGGAGAGTCGACGAGCGGAGGAAGTGCCAGGTAGTGAACGTAAAACCAACGATAAGATCGAATGATTATACGAGGAAGAAGATACTGATCAGAAATGAGGAACGTCTTCGGCGAAGCTAACATATTAAATCATTTACTATCATTCACTATTGGTATAGATCAAATAAGAAAGTATAAATAATGAATGCGTACGATGCCTATTATGATCACTGTACCAAAAACTAATATAATTTAGAAAAGTAAACACCACATGTAGTTAGGACATTGGAGTACAGCATTACCAAAGGATAATGTCCTAAACGGGAGGGTAGCTTATAAAGCAACGCTAATTGGCGCTGTAGAAAAACTAAGTTCCCGATAATGATAGGAGATAGCGGATAGATAAACTTCGGTGGACAACTCAAGAAAAGTCAACGATTCCCCGCAGCACGAAGAGATTCCAGAATACTTATGGCCTCGTCCTGAAGGCAGCACCTCTATAAGGAATGACCTGAACAAGCTCTCGACCACCGGTTTTCCCGGCGTAGACCATTACGAGCACGTGATCGAGACACGCCTTCTACGAGTTTCGATTTTCACCATTTATTAGAGTGTTATGAAGGAAAAGAATGCACCGAGGAATCAAGAAATAAGGAGAAGTTTTCGAAGGGCACATATGAAGCTAGTCGTTTCCGAGGCACAGCCAATAATCGCAGGTGGTTGAGAGTCGTGCTCTCGTTAAGTGAAAATAATCACCCCAGGATGGAAATAAAATTCAATGAAACATTAGCAGCATTCCTGTCTCTTCGACTATGACTTTTCACTTCTACTCCATCAATAAACGTTCTCGCAGATACACGCAATATAAAATGCTAATTTACGTTAATGCAATGTCGTAACACCTCGAATCTATAATTCTTTACGTGTACGTATTGAAATACATCAAGTATCTATAGATTATATGGCAAATATTAATCGTTGGAAATAAGACAAAGTTAAGGCTATGATTTGAAAATTATTGTTCATACCGCGTAAAAGTATTCCACCATGTCATTTGCGCTCTCTATTGAAAGAGTCGGTGAATGAGGAAATAGGGGGTCACATTAAGAACGCCCCCCCATTTTCCACGGGAAAATCGTCGATAATACCGGAGTAAAGGAGGTGGGATCCCCTTTAACGGGAAAAGACGTACGAATCGAGGCGAAACAGCGTAAAGACAGAGGGGGAGCCAAGGAAGGAACGAAGAAACGAAGAAGGTGGGGTCGCCATGGTTGTGGTCTGCCTGGGAAAGAAAGGACCACGCATTGTGATCCAAGGAGCGAGGAGGCCACGCTAGGCTGACCCTAGGCTTTACTTTAACCATCCACCGTGTACGGACGTACGTAAATGCCCACTACCCCCTTCCGCCCCTAACTTCTACCTGTTGCACCGAGTAATCATTGCCCCGCAACTACTCTTTCCTCTCACTCTCTTACCCTCCTTATTCCTTCACCATTCTTGGGACAAGGTTACGTAACACCCGATGCCGACGATTTCTTGTCACGATAAACAGAGTGGAACGCAGAATACTTCGTCGAAAAGGTCCTCGTATCGCGAATCCCGAGGGAGCACACGCACCAATCGCATTAGAGAAACCAACTAAGCTTTGTTCTCCGAATTATTCACCGGGTTTTGTGCGAAGATTGGTTCAAGGAGAGATATTAACATTCGCTCTTTTAAATCGTGAGAACCATTTTCCGGAGGGTAGAATTAAGGACAATCTTCAAGATAAATACATGGCGAGTAGAATTAATTTAATCACGGTTTCCTTCCTTTTGAATTAATGAATGACAAATTATTCTTGCTTTAACGTATCGGACTACTACGTACTTGAATATGAGTAATTATGGTGCCGAGCATTACGTGTCAGGTGTAAACATAATTAAACCGTGATCTTAGTTGATGGTTGAGGCTCTTCGTAAAGATGGAATACTTTTGCAATTTGTGAAGATTACGGTTTTACGACCGTTTCATGCTTAACAAGACAATCAAGTTTGTGGAGAAGATTAGGGCCAGGCAAAAGATGGCGGAATATACGAAATGATTGTACACGTAGATACGAAAAGTGTCGCCTTTCATAGGATTGGGTACGTTCCATGGCAAGATTCGAGGACGAGATATAAGAAAGAAATAAAAAGAATTTTGCAAGCGACTCACCTTCCGGGCAGTTGCACTCGTAGTTCAATTCGTCGATCTGTCGACACGTGCCTCCATTTTGACAAGGCGACGGGTCACATGGAATGTATTCGTTCTCGCAATTCTGGCCTGTGTATCCACTCGAGCACATGCATCTGAAAAAAGAACGGGACAAAATGATTAGAATCATATGTTTTGAAATGTATACGCAACTATTTACATTCCATAAAATATACTCCTTTAGCAAATGTTATTTGAGATATTTTTCAGTCTGCATCCAAAACATAACAATATTGAAACTGAAGATCTGAGACGAGGAAAATATTGAACGAGTATTTATGCATGTTTAAAAATATGGATGTTTTATTAAGTTGAAATATCTATAAAAACAGATTTGGAAAATATCAATTAATGTAAATTTGCAGAATATTAATATTAATACTCATAGAAGTAATATTAATAGAATATTAATATCCTTCCAGTGATGCGGTTGTAGACAATTTGCTTCAATGGATGCGATATGTTTTTATACTTAGCATATGAAATAATAAATGAGGGGAATATAATTTGAAATTAGAACTCTTTATATCACCGATCACATAAATCCTCGACAAATCAGTTTTCGTTGAGTTTATGTAAACGATCGATGCGGGATGCACATACTATAAAGCAGTTCTCAACTTTCTGTGTAATATATGAAATCGGTAGCATATATCAGTAAAACAATGGAAAGAAAGATGAAACATTTCAATCGTTTTCTCACAGATATCGAGTGCATTGACTGCCGAAGTAATAAGAGAACACTAATCTGTATTAATGTTTGCAATAATCGATACTTATAATACTGGTTTCTGGTATCTCACCAGTTCCATATAATTATCATTTAAAATATTGACCGAGGATTTTTTTACTCGCGTTTTATCATTTAAGCTCGTAGCAAGAAATCTATTCTCACGGCTATAAGCATTTCCTTTGAATAAATTAACGAGTAATTAAGCAAGAGAAACTATGTGATGCGTAAACTCTATAGTTATGAATTGGAAATAGGAAGTTATACGTATTTCATGATTTGTATTCATAAGAATTGGATAATAAATTGAAAAAAATGCGTGTTAATGATGCGTGTGATTTATAGATAAATATGAAACACACCTCGAGCTTACAGCCAGTAGAAGCACCAAAAATAGTCGCGTGAGATACATTTTCACTCGAAATCAATTCTCTCGAGTCCCAAGAAGACGCACTCCTCATATTTCAACGAGAACCCGCCGAATATTTATTCCATTTTTCGAGAATCACCACAGCTGGACTCGATTGCCCTTCTCTTTGAAACACGAGAGAAATAAACACAATCACGTGCACCTCACACTAATTCAAAACACGATAATGCGTATATAATCCACACGGATATAATTGCACTAATTTTCTATCACACTGTAAGTTCTTTGCTACTCCATTACTGATAAACTAATCAATCGAAGTCGACGAATAGTTTCTTAAATATTTATATCACAAGAGAGTCTTGAGCCTCTGACCTTTCCGGTGACCGCGGAAACTGCTATTTATCACCGACGCAATTTCACTGTACAAACTCGACGCTTTTTCCTCTCGAAGGCGTACGACGCGTGTGACATTCCCATTCTTCAGGTTCAAAGATATTTCCGGTTTCGTATGATCCCCGATAGAGAATTACTTCGTAATATTCGACGGAAGAATAAAATGGAGTCCAAGAGTTAGGTAAAAACCGAACACGAACCGTCGGTGTGTATCGTCCTCTTCATTTCATAGAATAATTTGAAAGAGCAGATAGTTCTGGTGTTGTAATCTTTAGAATTTCAATGAGCCTCGAACCACTGACTCTCAAAATAAACTATGGTAGTGATATAACAAAATAAACTATACTTTCAACACTAAGGGTGATAACAACTAAACAGTAAATCTGTTCCCGGTACAGACACTTTCGGAGCGCGGCGATGTCGACGAAGGAGCGTGCATATGTGCATATGTCCCCAGCTGGTTTTTCTTCCGTAGCAAGAGAGTAACGTATCCGTTCTCTTCTCACGCTCCTTCGCGCCGCTTTTCCTTGCAGCAACACGTTTCTCTTCGACACGAGAGTTATAGTTGGATATAATCCGTGCAGATATCGTCCCACGTCGATTTGCCTCGCGTGACAATGCTTCGGGCAGAGCTTGTTTTAAACTCCCTTAAATTCATTCAAATTGCCTCTATCCTGTGTTACGTCGGATCACCGGCGAACTGTCCATGACGGTCGGCAGAAGGGATGCCAAACGTTGCCAAATCTCGACTCTTTCAGCATCGGACTTCTATCAACGTGCTGATTTTTCGATGTATCCTTTGCTCGTAGAAATCTTGTCACACTTTTTTCTCACGTAGCCAAATGTCCCACGCATAAGTTCCAGTTGCTACAATACTTAATAATCCCAAGATATGGAACAGAAGCTAAGATCCGTTGAGGAAGTTTAATCACGTTGTAAGAGACTACAAATTTTGGTCAATTTAACGCAGGGTACGCCATCGAAAAAGTTTACCAGGCCCACGCGTAAATCAGATTTATCCACGGTTTAAACAGTCACTGTGTACAGCACTGTATCACACTGTAAAATGTACAATGTCTTATCGCCACCTGTTTTTCGCGCGTATTTTAATAATAGGTCGTACGTAATAAGGGTAAAACTGACAGAGACACGCGGAACGTGCACAATCCTGGGACGGCTAACGACAGACTAACCTTACCTTCTCCTGCGTGCCGCTCAGGCGGCGCCACCATCATCCGCGACCCTCTCCGTCACACACGATGCCCCTCTATTCCCCAACATCGTGACTTGTTTCTCTTTCTCTTTCGATCTTTTTACCTAGCTACCGGCCCTCTTTCTTTCTCACGTTTATATTGGTAAAGTTCCCTCGGCTAATTCCGTCACCCTTCGTTACTCTTCGTCTATGTTCCCAGTTATCCTATTTCCGTGGAAGAAAGATACATAGGGCCCTCTCTTTTTAGTTACCACCTAAGATCCCTGAGTCCCAAGGAACGAGGGCCGCCACTATGATCTCTACCCTTACATTTCCAAATGCCATACACCACTTTTGTCAATTCGATGATTGTATAATATTCATTGTCCATATATGTATATATCTCCTTTAATATCACCAGCGGAACTAATGCAGGCAATTTCCATATAACTTTTTCGATGTTAATAATACTGACTTTAGTTTATGAAAGGTGTTCACTGGAACAAAGTAGATTTGCACTGATGCGCAGCACGTCTCATTAATCCGCGCATTTGCATATTTTTCTATCTTTAACGTAAATACACCCGAAGCAGAAGCGTGTCGGGCGCACGAAAATGCCGATTAAAGGGTATTGATTCGGCTGCTTAGGAGCATCGAACAACAAGGGAGATGGGCAATTTTAAAATTTAATTTTCACTTGTTTACTCGTGTTGTGTGAACCTCACACGGAAAGGCCTGCGGGCACCGGCAGAACCTTACCCTAGGTTTCCAAGTGCGAGGGGGATCATCCGGATTTCCCCTTCTCCACGGGATACTTCGGCCAACCTAGAGAGGCAACAACCCTCGAATATCTGGCCCAACCCACGTCACAGATCTCCCTCGTCTAATCCATTATTCCGCACGACTGATTGCCTATGATTTTCGATACATTCGATTTTCGAGAGTCTTCGATCGCACGTAGATTATCCCGATTTTGAACGAGCCCCAATAGTTCACCAAGAATGTGAAACTCGTTCCACTTGCATTATGGAAAATAAGATCACTGGACTGAACAATGCACGTGCATGCTCAAATAGAATGTATCGTAGTTGAACGCTGACGCTCGTTTCTATGGAACATTTGAATTGAATCTATGTGGCGAAACACTTGCAACGTGGTTATCACTGTAACTCGTATTTTGTCATAAAGGAACTATAGTACCATTCTTTCATAAAAAAGATATAATTTTAATATTATGCCGTGTATCTAGGCATCGAATATCCCAGCATTGTTTTCAGGGATGTCGGATGACTCTCCAGGTATCGAAAAGACACGTATAGCATATAAACCACGAACTTTTAAAGCCATTTTATTCCTGACCACTCGAGCACAGCAGAGGGTTAGGCATGCTGATGTTTATGTGTCTCCACTTTATGATTCATGTTGGATGCTTCGTCAGGAGGCATGGTAAGAGGAAGTTTCAGCATGGCTCTCAACAGTCAGAGGAAGAAAATATGTCAGAAATGATCCAGGAACCAGTTCGGACTTGATTTTCGTTTACCAGACACGCACTGCACCCATCTACGAACATGTGCCTCCCTGTGGCTTTCGGAGAAGCCGAAGGAAAAGGACATTGTTCGAGCAGCTGATTTCACCCTAATGCTCCTCTTATCGATTTCTTCTTCGATATAAAAGTAGACATTTTTTGTGGTCCTTGCCCTTCTATGTCAACCAACTTGTATGCAAAACATACCTGATATAATAAATATATTTTACCTAACAGTCTGCGATAGATAAAGTGTTAAATAAATGTTACAAGATATTCACCTGGCATTTGACTATGTAAACCAATAAATTTCATTCCTAAACACATGAAATCCAAATGCGAATATATTAATGTACCTAAATGCGCTTAGACACGTGCACGCGCGGATTATCTGGATTCGATTAATTGGAATTTGAAATTGCAAGCGAATCTCAAGACGGAATAATCGATTTATAGTGTCCAATGAATTTCGGCGAAAAGAATGCGCTGGTGGTACTCTTGTAAAATGAAGTCATTCCGATTCGACAGAATCCATAAGCTTCTTCGTAAAACCGTCTGTAAGAAAACAGCAATTCGCGCACACGACAAATGCAAAAAGCGGTGCACTGGTACATAACTAATGGGACGAGATGAAATGAAACGGCACGATCGGCGAGAGAAGAATCGTGTGTAGTTTGTCACGATAATCGATCGATCGGCGTCGTTATCATCGGAAGATTCTCGCTTCAGCATTGTATGGGTTTATTTGTCTCTGACGAAAAAGAGCGCCAGACAAAACGACTGACACACCAGCTTGATCCTGTATGGATCTAATATCGTTTCCCCCTTCTTGAGGAAAGTTTTTCTACCCAGAGGACAGAACCAGAAATCACCATTTGCCGCACGGCATAATTTTGCCATTCGTTTGGACGTCCAGTTATTTCGTCCTTTGGCGGGTCGACGTCGAATGGAATAAAAGACATTTCGATGCTGTAGCAAAGGAATGATCTTTTTCTACGTAGACCAAGCGAAAAAAGTCAACGTATAAAATATCGATAAAAAAGTAGGATGAATGCTAATCATTTTTCGAAATAGCATTAACAAGAATAATAAGAAGTCAGTTGTTCGTTGGTTTTAAACACCTTCTCGAGTTTATGGAAAACGAGATGTTTATAAAAAGAACACGAGGGAGTAATCGAATACCTGGCTCTGAAAATCGGCTGGTTACTTTGGAGGCCGATGCAGCCCGTTTTGTCATTAGTCGTTCCGAAAATTGATACACGCCGTTATGAGCTGACTTGGCCCGATTTAATTGACGTCAAATTGAACCACGGTAGGGAGATTGGGTTTGCAACCGATCAAGGTGTATCCCGACGATCGACAGGGATAGGAACATGCTCCGATGCTCATTTCTGATCATCTTCACGAGGCTATCAAGAATCGCGAAGAGAACATTCTCGTACGGAATATTAAATACACTCTTGGCAGTAATCGCCACCCTGTCATTAACCATTGATACGCATTACTCGATCATTTTTACAACCCGTACACCCGGGTATTACATGAAAGAATTTAACGTGCCAGAAAAAGATCATGTTTTCAAACGTAATGCAATATATCGTCGGTATAAAATTGTACAAGAATTCTTTTGTTACGTAAACTTCATTAACTCTATTCGTGTAGTTTATTTGATACAATAGGCTGCTCTACTGGTAGGGTTGCCATTATATATTATCTCGTAGAAGGAAGTGAATTCAGATTGGCAGTGTTATATAAAACATTTATGAACGCCGATGGAGATTGCGGGAAAATGATTTGTACACCGCAATGTATGAGCTATGTGTCACAAGGATATTCTTGTTCCCGCGTACACTCATGTTTAATTCACATTGGATTATACTATTGTTATAAAATTAGATTTTATCGTCTCATTAGCTACACTGAGAGATACATTATAATTGTAGGATATAACGATGCTCCGATACCCGTAATTATTTATTACACCTAACGATGACGATGTAAAGTAACCAATGTATCGTAGAGCGCTTAAACAGTTTTGTTTTTCGATGTTATGTACAAATTACGAACGCGTATCGCGAGGTATGGTTTAACACGGGTTTAGGGTCTGGCATTCATCGCGATGAATTTAAAGTAGAAATTATCCAAATATAGGAATCGGTAATTGAAGTACAGATTATTTTAGCAGGCGACGTAGGTTTTTGACTGGACTTCCATGACAGAATCCTTAATTTAGCCGGTTAAATGAACACTCGAGCAACTGTTACTAGAGTGGCGAGTATTGTGTGTCCGGGAGTATGACGTAAACGGATGCACTGTGCGTAAAGTAAGGAGTATAACGCCGGATTAACGCGGCTAATGGAACACCAGCACAGGGCGCTTTCCCACCGTCGTAATTGCCTGAATTGGATGGACTCGATAATCGTTACGTCAGATCGTCGACGACGATCAACTTCCTCGTTTGTCGTTTTACTCTTCGCGAAATTCAGTTCTCATACGAATAAGGAAGAAAGTTTGTCACGCTTTAAAACGACTGATTATTGTGGACGCACGATTAATCACATATGTGTGGATCATAATAATCGAGACATTTCAGAATTCCTAGCAGCGACATTTACGGAGGTTTCTGTTTAATTACGGTGAATTTTAATTATGCAGATTTTCCTTATTGTCTAAAGTGAACGTAGAAATACTAGCCGAAGAAGAGATTCACGTAATAGACTGTAATGATTTATGTAAGTACACTCTTGTCTTACGAATCCATATACTCCGAGAGGAGTGGTTGAAGGAGTATAGAAAAGAATATGTAAAAACAGAAAACTCGTCATTATAATAACATCCATTCGAGAACGCTCCCTTTCACTGGCCGCTCCGCTTCGCGCGTAACTGCATATTAATGTTGCACCTTGGGGCGATCATTGCAAAGGTAGTAAAACACTGATCAACCGTGCTTATAGATCAACGATACTTGCATCAATTACATCGGGAAACGGTCATGTCGCATCAACTATTTCTTTCATTCCGATAACTAATTAAGTAAGTCAACGATACTACATCTAATTAAAACGGCTAGAGTTCAGTGTAGAAAATGAAGACATTAAAAGATCAAGGAAGACAGGAATAATATGAATTGAATAAAACCACAGCACTTAACGATTCAAATCATAACCTTATAGGTAAGATGACATTTTTTTTTCTCCCGATTTCAGCGGTCGTGTTTTTGTACATCTTGTGTGATGGATCGCTGATCCACGGTGAAACGAAAAAGTCGATAGACCTTGCCAACGGTTCGATAGATTCAGCTATTATCTTCGTATTCCGCCTACGACATTCCGTGGGATTATAAATAGTCGCGGCGCGTCCGGCGTGTTTTAATAATAATTAAAGAGTCGGTGGGCAAAGATTATAGCAAGCACCGATAAACTCGTTTACGGAGACAGTGTCGACAGCTATTACTCGAGGTTATATTGAGTTTAAGGACGACCTGTGGTGAATATCCGCTAAACCCATGGAACATTTACGAGGTTTCCTTCGGCGTCCATGAAAATCTGGAGCATTGAATGGGCGGCACCGGTCAATTAATATCGTCTTTTCATCGGAAAGAGTATCGGAATTTAACCTTGACTCGTGTGATCTTGGAAAGCGAACGATTCTATGTTATTATCTGATCAAATTAATTCCATGTAATAATACCGGGAGTATTTTTATTGATTTCTTTTTCTGTTACACGAACAAGTCATTATAATAAATACCTCATTGAAGTGCTAATCAAAATTCAACTTATGTAACTCAACATTTACATTCTACTTCGACGATGCTAAATGCTCAATTAATTACTTCCCACGCTCGGATCATTAACGGGTTTGTCACCTTTCGGTCTTCTCTTATTCTACTGAAATACTGCAGATTCCTATAGTTTAATGTGTTCGCGTTATCTCGATCGGTCATCGACAAGATCTACGAGATTCTTTTAGCTTGTCGCCCGTATCCACGCGCAACTGACCTACGAGAGGGAACTCGAATATGCAGCTGCAAAATCTACCTTCGCGAAGGAGTGTCACGTGCGTGTGAATCACGGCGTATAATCCATTTCAACGTCATCCTCCTGACAGATCCTGCAATCGTTGCTACCTTCGAAGTAGTTAAGCACCGCACAAAGTCGCGTGACAATCCTTAATCTTAATCCCGACAACATCTTCCAGCGCAACCGGGCATTCCAAAGAACTCGTGGTATCACGAGTCGGTTGTCGATCCGGTTGATCGCGTTATTTAAACTATCGGTGATTATAAACACAAATAATTTTGCACGAATTAATCCGACACGCTAGAATATTGATATCACTCAAGATACAAGTGACAGTAACATCTAGTTAAACAGGTTTCATCGGCAATTTAAACAAAACTACAAAGATTATGCATCGTATCAATGAAACTTCGAATATGTTTTCACATCAACAAATGATTTTGTTCATTCTAGATATTTATATGCGTTACGTGCGTGGCTTATTCAACCAAAGCTTCACCAGAATTCTGAAACGTTGAAGATTCCAGATCGTATCATGATTTGTCAGGAAAAGGAAGAATCATAATAATAATCTTCCAGCGTGTTCACTTTTATGTAGACAGAACTCGTACCCAGAGATCCTTAATGGTTCTGGAGCATGTCCGTGTCGCTAGACACAGTTATTATCCGGCGAAATTCGACAAATCCAGTGCTCGCCATGCTTGGCACGTAGTTATCGGTCAGTCGGTGTTGTAGGAACGGGTTCTTCGAATTGCTCGGGATCTTTATTTCCCCCTTCCCCTCCGAGGACTCCATCCTTTCACGGAGGAAACGGAGTAGGCTTCACGAGCATTCGTCGACCCACCTGACCTCGTCTAGTATTCCTTTATTACGTGGAAACGGCATTAAAGTAAAGCGATCAGATGCACAGACCGTTTCTTTGTGTAACTTATGTGAAACACCTTTAACCCTTTTGTTACGGCAGCCCGATCCACCGAAGTGACGCCCTTGAACGGGGCACCGCGCCGAAAAGTGTGCACGTTGCGTCGATAGTCTTCGGTGTTCGCCGGTGACGCCGGATATATCCGGCACCCGTACATACAGGTCGTCCTATGGATGCCGAATATATACGGCACCCGTACACACAGGTCGTCGAATGGATGCCGGATATATACGGCACCCGTAACGAAAGGGTTAACTCGCATCAGCTATGAATATAATAATATTCTGAGAGACATGTGACATTCGGGTAAGAGATCATTGCTAGAATCCGACACGAGAATCCACCGTACAACCCGGCGGAATCAAGGTTGTGAGAACTCCGGTATTCCTTCGCGGATTGTTTTCTTGTTCTTTAACTTCAAGATTACACGCAACACATCTTAATCACTGTTTATATGCGTACTTAATTGAATCTGGTTTTACTACCTCACTGAACATGGAAACGAATATCGGAATGTAACACGTGTCGGACAACACGCTCGCGTGAGAATGCGTAAGAAATACATTTTTTGTTGCAAATGATTTTCGTAGGGAATTTTGTAAATGTTCGAGGGTGCAAGTTAGAGACTGAGAATGATTGGAATTCTTGGTATGACATTGAAACCTAATCAGTATTTTCGGGAAGGTGAGGAAGAACAGGTGCACACGAATTCCGGAATTCTACTTTATAAACCAGGTGTGAGTTTCAACTAGAAGCCCGAAAGAATTTGACCCCTTCAGGGTCAATCGCTGGAAGGTCCAAAATTGCTGCGGAGGCCACACTTTATCAAGATCTGCCGTGGATCCATCCGAGGGTTAAGGAACACCGGCAAACTCTTCCTTTTGCCTCGCCTCCGCTCAATTAAATTCTACTTCAGGGAGATTATTTCATAAATCACATCCTGTCGTGAACACGCGCACTGATACACGTCCGCGTCTCGTTCTCTTTGCTATATTCGTATCGGATTATCACCGTAATCCAACAGTTTCGAAGTAACACGAATATATGTATATAATAATAATATCACATATAATACTCAAAGAAAATAGTAGAAGAATAAGAAAATAGAAACTGGATGATATGTAAATTCAGATTACATCTATATCTAATTCTTCCCAAACAAACTAGATTAATCCAACAAACGTGAAAATGTGGATAAATGTCTACAGAATAGAATTGTTTAAATCGAGAATAATTACGGAAAATATATTTTCCACGCAAGACCAAAATTCAACTTAACCCTCTACAGAGAAAGAAAATGAGACCGTGTAAAGCAGGCTTTAAACCGTGTTAGAAGAAAGAAGAACGGAAGAGTAGTAGACGGAGATGGAGAAGAGAATTACACTTTACAGATTGGAGCTACGACGAAGCTCACCCACGCACTCCGCAATATGCGCCTCGTGTAATCGTTATAGATCTTCTTATTGGATACTCAATAAGTGCTCCTCGTAGCACGAGGTTAAACGAGGATGAAAGTACATGAAAATCAGCATTAAAAATTCAATGAACTCTTATACATCGTATGTTTAAAATACACAAAAACAAGACCAACGGAACATCGTTATTTACCTTGATGCGGAAGGAGCTACCTGTGTCTCGCCTTTCACAGATTATTTTACGTCGAACAACATCCCGATGAATCGAGGAGACTCATGTGCCAGATTAATTGGTTTGCGATCATGAAGTAATGTCGGTGAATTATCTGTCCTCGGCAGCATTAGGGCTGTATGGTGCACGGGGCCGATTCAAGCTAACTATTTAATAACATAGAAGCCCGTACCAACATCACCTGGCGGTCAGGTATGCCACATCAAAGTCTTTATTAGACCCGATTGAACATTATTGCTGTTCGAGCCCCGTTCAAGAGAAAGGGAGAAGATCAAGAAAGACTATCGTTTTACCTGGACCGGTTACATTCGAAGGTATCGAGAAGAGGTACCACCGCTACTGACGAACGCGAATGGGATGAGATTACTACGCACACGTTTTTTCACACATTGTACTTACTTTTACATGATTACAAAAACGTACACTAATTAATTCGCAGAGAATGTCACGAAAATTATGTGTATCCTGTATGAATATTTGAAGCTTTTCTTTTCTTAAATATACTGTATAGTGGAGATGTGTTTGTTTTTTAATTCTCCTTTTCATATAGTTTGCATTAGTTTAACAGAAGCTTTGTACTTTGTTGCAAATCAATTTTTTCACACGATCTTTTTTGCACGATACGCATCGGCAGTGTAAAAAGAGACTTAGGTGTACTTATTTTAAATGAATTCAAATAGAAAGGTATTACGGAGATTATAGCGGAAGGTAGCATAATAGTGCTAAATGGGATTATTAGATAGTGTCTCGATTAAATCCTATTTATCAGTTGACTGCACTTGGTTCCTATATCATATCATCATACAAACGATAGAAAAACAAAGATACCGCGGAAGCAAAGATGGATATTGCCTAGTTAAGAAAACTTTTCCGTAGCATCTGAGGGAGGAAAAAAGCTGAAAGTGTGGAGGTCTATAAGTGTACACAAATACTAGCCACCGGCGTCGAACCGATATAATTCAATATAATGTAGGGCCCAGCGACATTATCTGCTCTCGTGCAGTCAGCTGGACTCGGGCCCCGATTAATCTCGACTCGATCTCAACAAAGCGCGGATTTATGTTCTCCTCGCCGCCCGGCTTTAAGTTCCCCGCTGAAACCAGTTTTTGGCGAGCTCGTTTCTTTTCCGCAATACCCGGGTGTCCACGGCTTGTTTTTTTCTTCCAGAAACCCCCGTGGTCATCCTCGGGGTAACCCTTTTCTTTTTTAACCCCGACTCTACTACCTTTTCCACCAGGACTCGTAATACCACGTGCCCTTAGTTGTTGACCCTCGATGCCCCCGCGATCTTCGACCACTTTGATCGTCGCTTCTTATACAGACTCATTCGATCGCAATCTGCTCAGAGAATGCTACATCGATCCTTTTAAAAGCTTTACTCGGAGAGCACTTTGAGCAACATTACGAATTCGAAATTCATTTTGGTGAGAATTTAGTTTTGATAAACGGTCGTCACGACGCGGGTGCGTTTGATCGAATGATTCCGCAGTATGCTTCTAAAGGTACGGTTTAAAGCGGGTGGAACTAAGATTTTTCAAAAGGCAAAACGTCGAATTGCAAAGAAAATCCGTAATGGGCCGTGGGATCGACTCGATGAATCCTCGTTGTTCCACGTCGTTATGTGCTCTACGTTCCGGCGTCCGTGTTCAATCGGTAATTGCGGCAAAGAAGAACGACACTACTAGCTCTCGGGAACTCATCACCGTGCTCTCTCGTCTAAGACGATATTTCGAGAGGTCGAAGCAACGAACCTGACTACTAGATTTTTCCTTTTTCCTTTTTCCCATCGCCGTTCGACTTCCTTGTCGTCCTACGCAAATGTCGTCCCATTTACCCGTAGAATTCATTAGCCATTAGCCATAGTCATTTGAACAAGATTTCTGACGTCAGTGTCAAAGTGAAACAGTTCTTATTGATTGCAAAAAATTCTATAGAGTTTTGCGAATAAAATGATATGTATTACATTTGCAATATTAATTTGCAAATAGGTTTAAAAATTAGTTAAATTAAGCGAGACACGCTCCGCGCGCTCATTTTTCGAGACTGTTTTCAAATTTCCAAAAAAGTTGTGCATCTGGCGAGGATTCCAAAAATATGCAAAACGGATTTCGGTGTCGTAAATAAAAGCCAAAATATATAAACGGCTTTTCTTTTGTTGAAGTATATATACATTTTTTTAGACCCCTCTGTATTTATTGACTTCGTTAGTTTTGCATGTCATGCATAATTAATCGATCATTATCGTTGAAACGAACTGCACGGTGAACGTTTTGTCATTGAAAATATGCGGAAGAAGTATCAGAAAACAGTTTTAAAGATATCGGTCCGTTGAAATTGAGTTACAGGGAAGTCTTAACGAAGGAAACGAGAATGGTACTTAAAGGACGTATATGTAAAATATAGTGAGGTGCCGTTAACGAAGTCGTTCGACTTACTTGTAAGATCCGTGAATGTTCTTGCAGGAGCCATGTCTGCAAGGCTTCCTTTCGCACTCGTCGATGTCGTCCGCGCAATTCGGGCCCGTAAACCCAGGGGCACACGTGCACTTGTAACTGTCTTCGAGCGATCGACACTCGGCTCCATTTCGACAAGGCGAGGAGGCACAGTGGTCCTGTCGTTCACAGTGTTCGCCTGAAAACAAGAAAAACCTCCCTCAATCCACGTGTGCTTCGACGTACAACACCCGACACGATATCGGTCCCAGATATCCGACAAATTGTCATCAAGTCATCGCTATAAATTCTCATCCGGAAGTCCACTTCCATGGAGAAACCTTGAATAACATTTATTAATCTTGGACTTTGAAAAGTTACATTAACTAGGAGTTTGTAAATGATGAAAGATGCGATCGAGATTATCGAGAGTGCCGGATCATTTTGATAACATTCTCCGATGGGATCACGGTAAAGACACGATTAAATTGGTTTGGTATTCCACTTTTATTAGACTTGTAGAGATATCGTTTACGATTGCGCCGGCGTTGATGGCAGATCTACTTAAAGTTTTGAATATACTTTTCCCTGGGTTACCGATTAGTGGAACTAATTACCACAGTTGCTACATGTTCCCCAGAATCTAAGCGATCTTGGCTTCTCAATCGAACGTGATGCTTCTCATTACATAAATCTTACAATATTATGCAAAGTCATTAATGTCATGTTTTACTTATTGATCCGATATTCATTTAAAGTTTGATATTTGATAATATTCTACATCACGCTGAATATATGTCTATTTTTTCTATTATATATAGAACAAGAAAGAAAAAGGGGTAATAGATATATAGTATACTTATAACAGGCGTAATTAATTCGATGGAATATAGTGGATATAATTACAAATTTTGTTATATACTTTAATCTGGTACTGCAAAAAAATCCGTTGTAAACAAGAAAATTGAAACATAATTTGAGAACCACTGATGCAAAGGTACCGCCACAGCAAAATACCGCCTCTTCTTCGCCAATTATCCGGCAGGCACACACTTCTCTCTATCTCCCACCATTCCCTTCTTTTCCAACCTATTCCTCTTCCTTTCTCCACTCGTCCGTAATTCTTCCTGTTTCTGAATTTATTTGTCAACGTAACACGCGCCTTTACCGATAAATTAACGGGGATGAAATGTTTATAGAAAAATGTCGTTTGCGATTTATTAAAGCTGCACATCATTCTCGATCATATATCGATCTCTTTGAAGCCGATGACATAGTACAATGATTTATGCTAGTGATAAAATCGATGTTTCGATCGGCATACTTTTGTTCTCCACTTCCGTCACGTAGTTCGTCTTCTTTTTAATACGTTCAATAACTTGAAATCACGCATTCATATCTAATTGTAAGCTCCATTCTGTTCACACCGCGGTACACCGCTAATGAGCAACACAATGAGAATGCCTTGATTACGACACGCGTTTTATCATTCCGACTATCTCGTAACCTTGCTATTCAGTCTACGTTGATCGATATGAATTATTCTTCCGATGACTAACATACTATTTACTCACGGTCACATTAGGATCCTTTTATATAATTGCTACTTTGTTCTTGTGGAAAACTCATTTCCCAAGACAGCCACACGGAAGTATGTTAATTGTATTTAATCGTGTCAAAGATATCGAAACCAGTTTTATTGAAGTACGAAAAGTGTACCGGAAAAGTGACTTTCGAATATTCAAATAAATTGCATAAGGACATTTATTCTAGAATTCAGGAAAGAAGGCATACGGTGAATAGGCGCCGAAAGAGGATCCTAAATACAGTAGGACGTCGATTATCCGAACGTCAATCATTCAAACCGTCAATTATACGAACCACTGCTACACCAAATAAATTATTATGTAGCTTTGAGCCCAAAAGATTTTACAAATGAAACTATGTATATAATAAATACGTATTGTTGCTTCAAAACATTGTAGTTATAATTTACAAACAGTTTCCAAAATCAATTCTTTTGTCATGTAACACATTTCAAAATATAGCAGTAATACTTTTGCAATCCATAACTAATTTTGGACTGAAAATTTTAGAATTATGGGACAATCAATTATAAAGGGTACATTCCGCTAAATTAAATTAGTAACCTCATCTATGTATATAATATACATATAACACATGTAATCAATGGGACATCGAAATACCACGTGACACTTCACGCGTGGCTTCTTTCCAGAACTGAATAGTATGTAACTTTTCTTACCCGTGTAACCTGTAGCGCAGGTGCAGACATATTCGTGCAGAGATTTTAAATTGCAGGTGGCACCATTGTGGCAAGGCGAGGAGTCACACGCGTTTTCGATGGGTATTTCGCATAGACTCGCTGTAAATCCCACGGGACACGAACACGCGAATGATGGTGTACCACCCCCGATGCTTTCCCGTACCCTGCAGGAACCACCATTTTGGCAACGTGGTCCGGTATGGCAGGGATTTAAATGCTGGCAGTATTCTCCTACATATTTGGATGTGCAACTGAAACAGAACAAATTGAATAATTACAAGATTGTACAAATAAGTTTCTTGGAATTTTACGCATTATATAATATATTCATTTATGGGTGGATCGATTCGATTTAAAACAAGATATCGAAGAAAAGCTAGACCCTCGGCTTGTTTCATTGATTTGTTATAAAATTCATTAACTACATTTTTTCGAAAACCCTTTTTTTGTATTTAGTATTGTAACTTTTCCTTATAAGTACAAGAACCTTTGTAAGTCGCTTACATGAGAATGTTAGTCACTGAATTTTATCTCTATAACAACGATACAATATTAATAACTATTCTTTATGACGTTCTTTTTTTCTCGTGTTTAATATTTGCAATGGAGGTAGCACGATACATCAGTTTGGTAGAAGAAATGTCAGCGTATCGGGTTTCCTGCGAAACTGAAAAAGCCCGTCCAGAAAGTAATCGATTTGACATGGAATTCAAGAGTATATATTTATATACCGCGCGCGGAGGAAAGAAAATATTTCACTCCCAGTGTCACATTCTCTTTCGCATTCCTTTTTCCGATTAAAGGAGAAATTTGAGGCTCGGTAATTCATATAGGCGGAAGAAACAGGGAGGAAAGAAACCTCAATACGCGTCATCTTCATTCCAGATGGCCGGCTTTATGGGGAACTTTAATGCGTTCTCGTGAAAGAGACCGATCGCTATGTTGCGGTCAAGGTTTCCACGAAAGGTCCAGAAACCCGAAGAACTTGAATCCTTTTGCGGCCTCTTTCCACGTGTTATTAGATTCACGAACTATGTATCTAATTTTGATGCTACACGTCATGCCAACCTTTATGGAATTCTCTATCATGAGAATTGTGCCGAAGATTTCATTCTAAATATCTCTGTTCGCCATAATCCAGCAAGTTCGTTTCAAGGAACTGCTCGTGTTGCGAATATACACAGCAGGCTCTCTAATTAATCCCTTGCTTCGTTATTTCGCTCAATCGTCTACTTCCGTTGGTATCGAGTTAAATGCTCACCGTGGAATCCCATAAGATCTTGTAACGTCTCGGGGGTAATTTACAGAAAAACGTAAGACGCACGAGGATGGTTTCAAAGACGAGGTCAATAGCTGCGATCATCCAAAAACGGAGAGCAAGGATTACGACGTTTCTGGAGGCTCGTCATAAAGAAAAGCTACCTCCTAACGGATCCTAATGATCGTCTCGCCGAGGACTCGTATTGTTGTTCTTGATCGATCTTTCTCTATTTTAAGAGAGAGAGCACCGATGTGCCGAGGAAAAAAATCAGGGTCGATTGCCTTTAAGGGTAACCTGATGCTACCTTCGATTCCATCACCGTAAAGATTCTTCTTATATCACGCTCCCCTATGGCGATACCACTAGTTCGATCTACTCGAGCTTTCGAATGTACACTCCACATTTTCTTATGACATGCGACAAATTGGAGTGATTCGTTAAGTGGAACGACAGGCATACCTTGACTTTAGAACGTGACGGTGTTACGGCGGCTTGCCACTATAATAAGATATTGCGTGAGTAGTACATAATTGACTTAAAAAAATTGATTAAGAAGAATGGAAATAATATTCAGTAAAAGACACACGTACTCGTACATCGATCTAACTGAACACCGCTTAAGGTCTGCCACTTAAGGATATGAATAAACCAAGAATAATATCAAGTCAATCAACTTGCATATTGAAAACCTTCCATTAAACAATAGCCTTTTAACATGCTCGGATATCCAATTTCCGGATTAAACGTATGTAGTTTAAAGAGTATAAAGCTGAAGTCAGTACGATAAGATCGTGGTGGGCTAGTAAGATAGAACGGAGTGTAGCAGCATCCATATATCGAGCTAGTCAAGTTCTACGTAAGGATCGTTTACTTCCACTTTAGTGTAAGAATAAAAATCGAGGTAACCAACGATGGTGGTCGCGCGAGCCGCCAGTAAAAGACAGGAACGTATCGGTGTGCATTGTCCAGTGCACAGCTGGTTAGTTCACGCAGCTTCCCTCCTGAGTTCTCGCGAGTGCACACCGTATAGGAGTGCTTAGAAAGCTGCAGCCGGTATCTCTATAAACGGAAGCGACGATTCTACGGCCATTACTTGCCTGGCAGCCAGTTTCTTCTCGGCTACTGGTCAGGGACGAGGAGAGCACGTTGAGCACCATCCTCTGGATTTATTGACTTCTATCCATGAATATTACCTTTGGTGCACGGCAGGGACGTAACGAGCGCACCGTGATGCCAACTCTTATACTCCGCATAACAACCTTGTATGTCTGTACTTCTTAGTACACGTGCTATTCCATCGAGGCATGTGCAATTTCGCAAAATGCGCGTGTCAATCAATATGCAACCGAGTTAAACCGTGTCATACTTCAAATATGTTCTGTTATCTTCGTCCACTTCGACATTATATTAAGTTCGAATATTTATATTTCGCCGCTACCCAGATGCCAGCCGAGGTTTAAACTAATCGTATTACTGTATACTTGAGTAGTAATTCGAATATAATAGTATGGGGATATAGATTATGTAATAATCGTATGGGATCCTTTGGGATCGTTATTCTATGCGTTGCTCCGAAATATAGCAATGTCGGCAGAATTTTTCAGTCAAGAGTTCAAGAACTATTTCTCTCGGATTCCTCCGTTAGGGTTCTTTATATGGTCAGACGCGGATCTGTCTATAAGGATCGATTCTAAAGCGCAGCGCAAGAAAATCTCTGAAGGAGAAACAGAAGGACGACCTGTATTTGTCGGGAACACCATAGGATCGCCTAGTTGGAACCTCGATCGGTCTGTAAACATTCGCTCGGAATGTCATGAACGGATGGACCTGTGTCTTTGTGGACGATTGGTAGACCGAGGTTGAATTATGTTCAAGATTAGTTAGCTATTAATTCTCGAAGAGATTCAGGAGCGTGTCTTTATTGTGTCATTTAAATAGAACGTTAATCGACAAACACTGAAACATGTCAAATCTTAACCCATTCAGCCTAAACTATGTAAAATGCTACAGTTCGTCCAGACGAAGTACAAAATAAATGAAGGCTGAATGGTACGATATACGATCAAATTGCTTACTGTCCTTATTATCCCGACATTAAAAACGATACAAACGTACAATTGCATTATCACGAAACGTAAGATATCACCGGAAAATGTGGCCACACAAAAGATGGCATGCACCAATGCAAGAAGAGCTGATTGCACGAATGGAAGTTCTAAGATTTCAATCATCGTTTATTATTGTCAGTTATACGTAGTTCTATCTCTGAGGGTTCAAAGCTTGATAAATCGATCGGCACGCAAGAGATCGAGATCCAGAATCAATGATACCGCGAAAGAGCAGAGACAGAGCACCCTCATCGCTGGATGTATTTGCAGATCCAACGAGGTGCATTCGCTGCCGTTGCAGTTGCCGTTGCCGCTCCGTTCATTCGCTGCGTATCAATTCGCATTTCAATGCAAATTGCCTGCAACTAATTCCGCTACGAGATAGCGAAGCGCCGGAAGCCTTTCGGCTCTCCTTCTCGCGTTGAGATTCGCGCGAGAGCTCATCTCCACTCATCTCCCTTGGTCATTTAACCTTTTTTTCTCGGAATTAGATTCGATGCACCTCCGTATAACGCGATGCAACATTACACCGAGGCCTGCATAGGAACTCCATCGTTCTTAGAAAGTAAAATTATACTTCGAGGAGGAACAATGAATGTTTGCGAATACAATGATCATGTTATCTTACGAATGTTTCTTATAGACGATTACAAAAACTGGTCCTATATATATGAATGATTGTGTTATTTTTATATAAGACGAGTCTTTTAATTTTTGTAATTAAGTATCACCACAGAAAAATTGTTCTAATTCAATTCATTGATGAAACTCTTTTGAGCGGAGGGGTTTATCAAAACTTGCTACGTCCATTTTAATTTATGCTTTGTGGAGATGAGGAAAATGTTTCGTTTTAGAAGCAGTTTAGCATGGCGCCAGTTAATTGTGACGAATATCATTTAAAACCCTTTTAAGCATCTTAAATAACGCTTGGTGTTTTAACAACGCCAATTGAGCACGATGAGAAATTTAATCAAATTCGGGATGCGAGGGGTGTAAATAATTAATAGCGATAGTTGGTCACGCGTGTATACATCGCGATAATACATTCAGAAAAAAGAAGTCCGGGAATCAATTATCACGTCGTTTTGACTCCCCTATTGTGTGAGTTTTATGGAAAGCAGCAGCTGGTGGGATGACGCCAGTAGCACAGCTAACTAATAAGCCAAACAAATCTTTAAAATTCTTAGATCACCAAAAATATGTGAAGGGTCTAACGGGTTATGATATCCGCTGACTATGTTCTAATTGAGCGGCTAAACACCAGCCATAGGAAATCTTCTGTGTCAATATAAACTTATTAATTCGTATATTATAAAGCCGTAGAAACACGTTAACAGCTTAAGCCGACCAAACCAACGAACCGGAACGAGATTCATAATTGTCGGATTTTTTCAAACTTCATTCTGCAAAATAAAACGATCGAGTTGATAATGAATTCTACATTCGAGTACGTGGGAATGTGAAGCTTATGCTGGATCCATGACAATTTCCGTACTCTCTTCCTAGTTCTCGGTCGAGTTCTGGTCTCGTTCACACGATAAATTAATTGGAAGATTATTTAAAAATATCAACTTCCTTATTGTACTTAATTCGAAATATTAGTTTTTGTCAAGCACGATAGAGTTGAGAATACGTCTTCGAAAGTGGGATGAAGTTAATAATTAGGTACTTTTAGGAAATAATGCGGAACCTTTGGTGAGGCATAAACAGCAAAGAGCGGGCCGACAAAAAAAGATCGATAGCCGTGATTTCGTGGAAATTATCGCCTCGTATCGTACGGAAATTAACGGATCACTCGCCGAAATTGCCTCGTAAATCCAAGAACCATCCACCCCACCATCACTACTGTCTCTTACCTCTTAGCAGGACATGACGAATGGCCGCGCGATTTCGCGGCGTACTATCTAAACGAGCATCTGAAATTACGCTTTGCGAAGCGCGTAAAGAACGAGCCTTACCGATCTTCGACGTTTAATTGGCCAGGAAGCAACGTCCACCGGGGATCCCTTTCCGAAAGGTCAAATACGAAAACCAAGTTCAGAAACCCAACGTACGATCACTCTGAACATCGTTTGCATTTCAGTAGTTTTGAAAATAATTTCAAGCAACACTTTATTTCTTTTATGCTTCCATGTCTGTGCCATACAATCAATTACTTTTTCAGAGGAAATAAAGGAACGAAAACGATCGAGGAAGAAATATGATGGGCAACAAACGACGATAACGATGCATCTCCCATCAAGCATCGCTGACCATCGAATTTGGGAGCAGAAGCATCGAATTCAAGGGCGAGGGTATTCGGCCGCGACGAATGCTTCGACTTCTTTCGGCACGAGTTCGAATTACTTCGCCGAACGAAAAAGTTGAATTACAACAAGAAATCGAAAAGCTGGAGAGGAACGCGAGGATCGCGGAGGGGAGGAAGATTGGCAGTAAAGATGGAGGTGAAAGAAGAAGGAAGGATCCAAAAGCAGCTGTTGCTGATATCTTTTGGGCAACCAACACGCTCCGGTGGCCACTTTAATGAGTCGGCCAGTCCTAATATCCACGCTTTTTGCAATTGCAACAGTACCTTTAGTTTTTCATTCAATATCAACGTGTGCAATGACACTTCGCGGTACGTGTCGTGTACCATGGAAATTGACCTTAATATTTTCCACAACCATTTCTATTCGAAATGAAAATTATGCGCAACTATGAAACCAATAATTTCTAACACGATTTTCCAGTATGTTGATTTGAATAAATGAATATTAAACCTGAATTTGATTGTGCTTCATTATTCATTCATCTGATATTGCATTATTATTACAGTATCTTGTAAGTGACTTACTGATAGTGTCTCTGCAAAGTTTGGTAAAATGATACTCATTTCTTGATACTGAAAGATGGATCATTCGTATCTAGGAGATACACGATGAGATCCGAAGAAAGGAAACGAAGCCTTTACGTAAGCGATCGTGAAATATAGTGATCGAGGGCTTTCGGCCTATATTTTCTTGTCCGAGGATCAATAGATTATCTTCTGCCACTCCTTCATTCCTGGATCGCAAATGCGTTGAATATTACGCAGACATATTTCCATCGTCCTTCTACTTACGCATCGTTGCTTTTCATTCGTGTACAGAGTTGTCCCGGATAAAACCAGGTAACGTTGGTTTCATAAAAGTTTCTCGAACCCGATCTACGCGACAGGGATTTACGCGCTAACGACTGATATCATTTAAATATCGCGATAAGCCCAGGAAAGTGTCTCGCATTCTTAGGAATGTCATGATTAGTTACAATTTTAATTCAGATCTAAATCTATTTATCCGGTTTCACAGCTGGATTCTTCGACTTACTCAGCTGGTAATTACAAGTCTATGTGGTTACGAGTATTTATGAGATCCTATCTGCGAATAGATATAGATTATGTCGTTAGAATTCTGTATAAGTGTTAAAATGAAAGTACGCCAATACGCTAAAATTAAGTATTCCCGGAGTGCAAATGACGTCTGGATGTTATAGTCCGCCGACTAATTAATAACCGCTACGTCATTACTTAACACGTTCTTGAATGAAATACGAAAGATAAATACGTATCAAGTTCGAATTCCATAAAGAATCATAATCAGCACTCAGAAATCGAGATTCGCCTCTCAGTTTCGAAAAGGAAATAACAAGTCGAACGGACAAAAAACATCCTCTTAAAAGATTACGAAGAACGAGTGTCACGATGAATGGGTGGATTCTAGCAGTTGCCACTTTTTCGAGGAAGACTTCTGAGCCAGCGCTATCAAGAAAGCTCATCTTGAAATTGGACCTCGAGAGTGATAGAAAGAGATGGACAGGTTACGAACATCAGCATCGGGACTACCAAGATCACCAAGATCACCACCACCACCCACCCTCGATGGACGGTGGACCGCCCAGCCACCCGTGCTGGGTCCATTAGTGTCTCGGCTTGTAATTTGCCGCGCCGAATGTTAATGGACTCTCCTCGAGAGACCACTTTCGTCCCTCGAAAAACTCGTCTCTTTCTCTCTTCCTCTCTCAGCCTAAGCATCATCGTACCGTCAATTCACCTTCGCTTCCAACCCGAGAAGAAAATAGTTCTATTCGTCCCCGAAAAACATACGAATCTACTCGGCAATGGAAGCGGTGGTGGCACCCTTGGGGCCCTCTAGAACCGTGTAATTAGCGGTGGACACTGATCGTAGCGACGCTCGTGAGGACCGCTAATTAAGAAACGGCACCGTAATACTCTCTTCGAATTAGCATCCATTAAGAGCGGAGAACGTCGCCGACAGAAAACGGTGTCTACCACGGTAAGGTGTAGGAAGCGGGGGAAGACTCTGCCACGGAAGAGAACCACCGGGACATAGTTGAACGAGAGGAGAGAAAGGGGCGAGGGTCACCGGAAGATCGTTGAATAATTAAGGGTCAACGAACGCGATCAATTAAGGGAAGAGATAAGAATCCGAAGGAGTCGGAAGATTGCGCGATTCGATCGTATAAGGGCTCCTTGAGCAACGGAGAGAGATTAGGTAGTGTAATCCGAGGTTCATTCGTGATTAAGCAATCCCCGTTGCATGTTAATTGATACATCAAGATAATAATGATCCGTAAGAATCTACTTAATACGAGATAGAGAACATTCCATAAGTGCATTCATTAAATTAACGAAAAAAACATTTCTTGTAGTTTACGTAAAATTAATGAAAATCCTAGACGTTTCATAACATGATGTACCCTTTCCATAATACTAGACGTTTCAACTTGTAGGATATCAAATGTCTCGTTTACTCTATCAGTTTTTTTGGAGAAGATTTCGTAATTTTTACGAACAGTACGTACGTTAAATGTTTGGAGTATAATAGATAATTGAGAACAATCGAGAAAGGAATATTGGATGATGCTAGGAGGACCAATATCTATATGGTATTCAAGGAAGGACAATCGAGAGCCTCTCGTATGGTATGCGAGGAAGAGAGTGAAGAGAGTGAAGAGAGTGAAGAGGTTCTACGAAAGGGGAGGTGGGAAGAACGAGTAAAGCTTCCCACGTGGATAATATAACTACGGGTTCAGGGGCTGCTCTCTTCAGCGAGGGAGGCTGTGGTCCACGAGTACACCAAGCTAGAGGAAAACCCTTGTTTACTGGGATATCGGATTACCTGGAAGGCCAGTGAACCCTCATTAGCTTCTAATTAGAACTCACCACCTGGCCGAATTCATCCTTTCCATTACACCTTAAGATCTGATTTGCTGTTTTACGAAAAAAAATCAATTTCCCTTGAATTATGGCTATCCTACGGGGTAATTAGCGGATCGATGTAATGCAATGTAAGTTAAACACATAAATTTTACCATTACAGACGGTGATCGTTTTTCGAAGGATATATCGAAAAGGGTATAATTAACGCGACGTAAATTTTAATGATATATGGTAGCAATAATTGGGTTCGACTTCGAAATATACTTAGAAATTATTATCTCTGGCTTTTTTGTATCCTTTCTCGTAGCGTTCGTATAATTAAATGCATACAGCTCTAAGTTCATAATGAGCGTGTTTCATTTCAAGCTCTATAATCGTGGTTACAGGTAGATTATGAATATGAAGTTAACGATATGAAAAATTGATACCGTGATCCTGGCACAAGTAAGAAAGATACTAGTAAAAACGTGAACAATACGTCGTGTTACATTAATATCGTCGCATGGGATGACAGGCGAGGGTTACCGCGATATTTTTGCAAAGAGACGACAAACGGATCAAATGGAATCCAAAGAGAGGGAAAGAAGGAAGGAAGAAAAGAGGAAAAGAAGAAACGAAAGGTATTCCCATGAGCACGGAACGACGTGTTTTGCGGCTTATGAAACGTAACACTTCGCTCGCTGGGCCCATGTGGTCGAGAATCGTAAACGCGAGCTCACCGACGATTGCGACAACGATCGTCCTTTTCAAAGAAAGGAGTCGACCTACGGCCAGGCTATCGAGTTTTTTAACACGCGACTTGCGGTGACGTCGCGGATGACCGCAGTCGCAGCGGCTCTCTCGTGTCTCCAGCGAATGCAGCTGCAGGAAGGTGCCATACGCGCGCGTGTATGTCCGTAAAACTGGAAAACTGACGCACGCTGCGTCGCGTGGAACGTATTAACCTACTTACACTCACAAATGGAATATTCCACTTCATAAAAATACATGGGTCCACGTAACATCTCTTTTTTTTCTACGTCGCGAATGGAGGACTATAAAATCCAATATAATAAGTAGCACTTTCCCGTCCATTCACAATTAACTTCAATGATAAGCAGTGTATCATTCCAGTTATTAAACTAATAAATTATTTCATTTATATATATAACCCATGCTTTGCATTACGATGTGTTGGATAATATAAGAAAAAATGTATATTACATCAGACGAGTTCTCACGGTCCACATAAAGTGCTTGGTAGCCCTTTAAACGGCACTCTACGTAATATACTGTAAAATATTTGTTTGAATAACAAACTTTGGATATTCCATGGAGGTTGAATACGTCGAAGGAAGATGCTGAGGGCAGATGCTTTAAAGTGTGTAGTACGAGAAGTGGAAGTTTTTGTCGGGCGTCCTTGTCAACGACGAAGAGGATTGGTGCCATATGTATCGCAAGCTTGCATGCTTTTAACAGGGACTAAGTGTGAGAAGGTATTTAATAACGGAGGAAAGAGAGCAGAGAAAGGTGGATGAGTTCTCACGGGGTTCCACGGTTTATTTTCGTACTCACTCCTACTTAAGGGGTTGCTCATTGATAAGCTAATGGGCTCATGATTCCTCGTTAAATTTAATGTCCTGAGAACGTATTACGACTGCTAATAGATGTATCGTCACACGCGGAAAGAATTTAGGAGAGAATTTTTCAAAGGAATCAAGTTTTACGTCCGGAGAATATGTCAGAGTACTTCCCTGCTGGCCAACACGTGGTTCTGGGTTTTCACTTGAATAACTTGACGTTACGCTATCTAAAGATATATGGACGTCCTTATACAATTTATCTCCACGGGTTCTGGAGCATAGACATTTTCATATTTGGGGTGAAACCGTGGTAAATTATAAGAACGAGACATGGATGCGGGAAAGGGATAGGAATTCGATCGATTCGTGATTTAACGGAGGGCCAAGCGGGGATAATTATCGAAAAATCGTGAGGGGATGTGGGTCGATCGACGAAAATGTAGTTGAAGTTGGTTGGAGAGGCCAATTAGGCCAACGATGGACCGACCGGTCGGTTGCTTGCCGTTGAAACCATGCCACGTCTGTTGACCACGTGTGGGCATTCATCCACAAGAAATGCCGACACTAAGGTGATCCTGAAGGATCACGGATACGTTTCTTTTTCCGGCAAACCGATATAAGGTCAATGATTTCAAACAGTCTGGTCAATCACGTATCTTATATCGTTAACTTAGACGACTAACAAATACAGAAGTTGGCCAACATAATGGAAACATTATTTATAAGTGGTGCATAGTGTAGTTCAACCCCTGTGTATCCCGTCATTGCAAAATGAAATTGGTGTGTAAATACGCACCCTGATGTGTACTCCATACAAGAACTTACAAGAAGATGCAGTCGAAAACGACAAACGATTGTACATCGCACGTTTGTAAGTAGTCCTTGAGGAACTTTGGTGTGAATGATTTCGTGGAAGTTCGGCACGAGCTATTAAACTTCTACCGCGAAGAGAAAACTATATGCGGACATCAATAGTTTGATATACCGATGAAGTATCCGTCATTTCACTCGCCTCGTTAACGTTGACTTTCATGCGAAATTTCAAATATTACGGGGGATTGAACGGATGGTGGATTACGATCCGGAGGCGAAAGTGTTTGGTGCACAGATGGTTCTTTCCTTTCTGTATCGAAAGGGTTCGCCGGTTAAAAAGCAACCGTGGAAGAAAAAACGACGTAGAAAAGGCGGAACAAGAACTGAAGGAAGAAAGAATAAGAGAAAGAAGGTTCTCCTCGCTAACAGGACACAAGCCGTATCGTTGACAGTTTACGGCAGTGGCGTTTGCATAGCGCCATGTGTCTGTCGGCTTCTTCCCTTTTTTTTACTTCATCGTCTCTTCTCCTTCTCCCGGCTGAAAAGGGGAGAGAAAAAAGGGTTCTCTCGCCTCCTTTTTGTCGGAGCGTGGCAATGACATTTCCGTCTACTTGGATCCACCAGACTCACGACAAACAGGTCGTCAAAGTGTTTTTCTTCGATCTTTTATTTTTACTCGACCACCATTCATACGATACCAGTACGACCCTCCAGCTTTTTCTAGGATCTTTTTCCAGAATGCGACTACTCTAATTTATGACGCTATTAAAAGGACATAGAAGATAAAAAATAGTCAAATCTTGGGTGCAAAAGTGGAGCTCCCCGAAAATACTTGCATACGTTTTATGTTACGTTTCTCGAAGAGAAATTTATTGAATCTTTTTCAAAAGGAACCATCTGGGTGTTGAACGTTAGAAATGTACCCCTAGCTAGATACACTCTCTGTTACGATACTTAACAGATACAGCAGATATTCCGTTAGTTAATTTTCCGGTGTGAGTACGGATTTCATTCGAAAATGGCGCACGAACATCCGTTATGAGAGGCTTGATTACGCTTTAACGGAAAATAGCTTGCAGCGCGAAACCGCAGCGAAGAGAGATTACGCGGTGTGGCCACTTATTCGCGTTTACGCCGATGCAAAACCCACTGAGGTCGACCGCCGAGAGATATTCGAGGGTTCGTGTCTCGCCGATGTGGATCAAGGTGGGAACTCCTTTTCCATCTACGTTCCCAGAAGTCTTTTCTACAATCTACGTGGGCAGATACGCTTGCTTGAACCGAACTATCGAGAGATGCATCTCTCGGATGCAACGGCGTGTAATTCAGGAAACTGATTTTCGCATAATTATGCCGTTAAACGCGAAGTAATTAAATAAGATACCGTGAAATTGCGGTAAGTTTTTTTCGAGAACGAAACAAATCGATGAATTATGTCATTTGCGGTTTGCATCGTTAATGTCTTCCTTGGTGCGGCAAAATGAATGTTAGCCGAAGTACAGAAATACATTTCGCGCGAAGTCTAACGTGTTCGGGCGTAATGGAATATCGGCCCTTGGCGTGGGAGAGTACTACAGTTCGGTAATCGTTTCGTACATTAAAAGTGTTTTTAATGTCGCGAATAGCTTAGCAGGAATACCAGGGATTCCACGAGTGCGAACAAGTATGCGAGCCGAGTAAAAGTTACGCCACTGTGAACATGTAACTGTACAATCTTAGTCATTCTTGCACATTTTGCATATTCAACTAGCGATATAATAAATATTCGCGGCTTCTCCGATCGACGCGAGAAAAGTAGGTATGCATGAATATTAATTCCACCGTCAGTGGTACCGCCGACAACATTAGAAATCTTCGATTTTTATCGACATTTTTACACCGTGACAGAACGTAGAATATCTCCGTTCATCTTCAATATTCAAATTATTAATCATTTCTTTGCATCAATATCTGAATTGCAAACGTTCTAACGATTTATTCTGGAATATACTTTCGAATATAGTTATAATAATGACAGTACGCGTGACAAATGACATATCTTTATTACATCCGAAGAAAGGTAGTGATTTAAAGCGACGTTAAATGCGATGTATCTATTGCTTGAGTACGGTCCTCGCCGATTTTTCTCATTCGTGGCTACTTCTTTTTCGAAGTGGCAGCTCGTCAGCCGGTTTCCTCGTCTGTCATTAAAACTCTTTACGAATCGTCGATTGGTCTCTTCGATATACAGACATCCGTATTGAAACGTACTAATATAATATGCAAATAAGTATAGTAATACCGGGCAAACTACTAGTCGACCCCGACATGTGACCTCGGTAGTAGCGATGCACATCGGTGCATACTCCCGATACTTATTCGCTAACTGGCCCTGAGCAAGTGAGTAAGTAAGTGCCTAACTACGAAAGTAAGATCGGTGGGAATCGAACTCTGGTTGGCTGACCTCACGAGTGCGATGTCAACGAGCTTAACTCTTTGCTCTACCGAGCTTCGTGGTACTTGCTCCTTTCCTTCTCTAACAAACGTTCGGTATAATAAGAGACAATTCTTTTTCTTTGCAAAAACCAACTGGTACTTGGTTATTGGATCGTTAAGTTCGAACGAATATTTGACTGTGGGTTGAGACAATTAAGTGATCGAATGGAAAAGGGTGAGTGCAGATGGCAGAGGAAATTCTAAGAAAATAAAAACAACAGGAGGATCATAAGAGAGCATTACAAAAATGATTGGAAGGGAAACACAGTATGATGGAAAATTGATAAGGAAAGAGCAAAGAACTCGCGGGCGGGACCAAATAAATATGAAATATAAAATAGAGGAAATTCTAATAAAATAAGAACAGCAGAGAAATCGGAAGAGAACTTTACGAAAAGAATTGTAAGAGAGAAAAAGAATGACCGAGAATTGGTGAGAACGAACAATGGACTTGCGGGGAACCAAATAAATAAAGGATCGTGGATTCTATTAGCGAGCGTCTTGAATCTACTGAAAGAATACGATGACGAGGCTGCGGAACACGGAGTTAAAGGATAGAGGCAGAAGAAAAGAAAGTTGAAAAAAGAGGATGGCATCCCTCAGAACTGTTTGTTAATCTTCTTTTCGTTTCAGCCCACCGTTCGGTAGACGTGGATCGTGCTTTGTCTCTGCGGTTTTCAGTTAGCGAGGCCGTATCTCGCCGAAAGATATCTCCTGCTCCGCGGTACTCTAGGAACCTCCTCAACGAGAGAAGTAATTACCGAGGGTGGCACTTATCGAGAAGATCCATGTTGCAAATTCAAATTTAACTTAAACTTCCTCTTAAATTGTACACATTAAATTAATTGGTACGTTGCCTCCAGGTACACAATTTCATATTATGAAGTTCATCGTACTAAAAAATAATAATAATAGAATTCCAAGTGTTCGTTTTAGACATGTTTAGTGTAAGTGTGTTCTGTGGACATAACAAAATGTGCCGCGCAAGGAAGCTTGCACCGCTATTATTAGAAATGACACGATTGTATGAGCGCGAAAGCATAAAGAGCATGATGCACGTATGCACTTTTACATGGCACGGTGCATGCCCCTGGACGTCAGAGATGCAACCGTGAACGGACGCGACAATTTGTGTCAATGCGCTTTTGACACGATCATTCTCTTGTAAGTAGATTCGCAACAACCATGCTACTCAATTCCTCTTTTTATGGTAGCGTTAATAATATCAGTAATAATCGTCGATTAAAATTATCGGAACCCAACAAATTAATCAGAAAATAGTTTATTCAAGTTACATAAAATAATGTCAATGAAAACAAGATTTCGGAAGGCATCCCGGTATAGTATTAACCCCTTGGCATACTTGTAAAGGCTTTAGAATTTATAAATTCGCGTATCGTTTCTCATTCGTGGCAGAGAAAAGTAAAGATACACCTTGAGACTGGTAATTGCTCGAGCTAATGACACTCTGACACATTCCGCGCACAGTGTGCGCAACAGGAATGCCGCGCAAAAGCCAAGTTTGATTATACTTGCGGATTAAATTCGAAGTTACCGTGGAGAGGCAAATGAGCACCTAACTGCCAATGGAAAGCAGCTTAAAGTGCCGTCTTTTTACACGGAACCATGAGCACGAGGCTCGTTACTCATTCCAACCGCTATCAGATTGCGAGGCTTCGATAATCACGGTGATTTCTGTTCGAATGCACCTCGCTTGGAGAAACAATATGAGTGGAAAGTGGGTGAAACGTGCGATACCACCAGTTAAATCCTAGGCGCGGAATCAACCGTCGACTGACCCTGAAGATTACCTGATATTTCTTTCCTCCACTACTATTTCTACTCGATGTACTTTGATTTAAAGTGGGTCTTCAAATTACACATTTCTTTCATGATTATTCGCTTCACGTTCTCTGCATTAACACTTATGCTCCATGGGTTACAAACGCCGGAAAATTCCTATCTCAGAATAAGAAGTACGTAAAATGGAGAATGTACCGCGAAACACGTACATTGCGTACCTAACCACTTATAGATTAATGCAAACGTATAAAGACAGAACGCTGTTCATCTCTTCATTTCTATGATGCCGAACGAGCATAACTTGAACAGAAAGGAAATACCGAGGATGCAATTTTTATGAAATTAGAATAAGGTTGCATGCCTTAATAAACTGAAGAAAGCCTAACTGCCTGTATTGTTACTTGGTTATACCAATAATGAAAACTGATACCATCTATATTGAAAATAGGTATATGTATAAGCATTATCTCTTGCACGAACGGTTTATCAGAGTGCGACGACACAATCGAATGTCCCTTCATACACCATGTACGTGTAGGATTTACATGGTTATTCATACGCATAACGATCTTGCGTGACGGTAAATCAAATATGCGTTTGCACATGGCATCGCAAGTACAGGGATAAACATACCGTGCAATATCGAGTACTATATCGCATGCTTGGTTATCCTAGGTCACGTGAAACCTGCATCCTACATGTTCTCAATCTTAAATATTGCACGTGTGCGCAGTTGGGATTTTTCTGTTTATTCTACATCCAACATCTGTATTATACTTTACTTTAATTGAGACAACAGCAGTATTTTCTTACTCCGGTCATTTCATATATGATTACTCTGTACTTGGCTATTAAAAGAATGTATAAAAAGCAAATACCTTTAGGACGACTAATAGTCGGGGGCAACAAAATGCGTCGTAGTAACGAATGTTCAACAGAACAAACAAAATAATCTGGCAGAAGTTCCGCGGCTTGTAAAAACCTGTAGTGGACGTGCTGTCACGAGCAGCAGGCAGCCGCAATTTAGTTAATATCATTAGACCGAGAAAAATGCTCGATAGGATTGCAGATCCAGGCTCCAGTAGAACGAAGTGTACGCTCTGGCTGTAATGGCAGAAGTGGATTCTACTTTCATGGAATCCAGGCTGGTATGCGGCAGAACCGTACTTAATGGTTCGAACGGTTCTTCCGTGAGCACTGCGTTGCTGCGTAAGTAAAGTACACGCATCGTCCACGGAAACCACTCTCCGTAAAACAATCCTCCGCAACAGGGTTTCCCGCTCTAACGTGCACGAAAATTAATGGGGCCTACGTTGCCCGCTTGCTAGGTACACGTGGAACTGTCCGAGCGTGAATAAACTCGAGTCCTCTCAAAACGCTATGATTTATAAGCACGCCTCTCGATGCAGTGATGCATCATGCCAATATTCAAACACATATTACCACTTGCGTTTTCATGCTTCGACGAGCGAGAAAAATCATCGCCATAGATGAACACCCACGATTTCTGATATGCTAAACTTGTCACGGTACACCGCGGAATTGTGTGCGCAGAACAAACATACCGCCGACGGTATACCTCGAGAGTTAAGATAAGTGTTCAGGAAACACTGACGAATAATAAATATTCTAATACAATATATTCATCACGTTGAAAAATGGGCACTTAAGTGTGTAAAACTAACGAGGCAACGATTGATCGCGAGAAATTTGAATAAGGAAAAGTGTGTGGATAAGCAAGAATACGCGAGTCCTACGTTATACAAGGTGATTGCGTGTGAGCAGAAAAGAAAGACGAATGGACGCGGACGTGTAGGTATTAGAGACGCGAAAGGAAGAGAAGCGAGAAGTGGGATACACGAAGAAGGGAAGTCGGAGATGCAAAGGCGCGCTAAATCGTCGGCAGATACTTTTCTTCTTCCTCCTGGTCGTCCACGTAGTCCACGTAGTCCACGTAGTCGTTGTTCCACCCTTACTAACGATCTCGTACGTGGCCACGTATAAAACCTATCCCTTACCGACGCACTCTCTCACTTTTGGCCGTGTACAAGCCGCCAGCTTCATGATGATTACGACTACGATTGCGATGTAAATCGCTGTGCCACGTTCAATCACGTACACGCGGGTGTAAGTCTAGCTAACGTGTTCGCTCTTTCCTCTCTATATCTACGTGCAGCGCACCTTGTTGATGCCGATCGAATGTGAGCATTTAAGATCGATGCCGCGGTGATTAAGATGAATTTTAATTCGACTAACATGGAAGATATAAGGAAGTTCTTTGTAACGTTTAAAGGGAAATATCTCTTTCGTCAAAAGTAAATGTGAACGAATATAAATGTAATATTGTGCATCTTCAAAACTGTACTTTTTAGTGCAATACTATCCGCCAAGATTCATTGGAACAAGGTTAAAATTGTACTACGAAGCGGGCAATTGTAAACCTGATATAGAAAGTACAGATACTGCAAGCTCTATGTACAATTACACCCGGCATACATATAAGGCATTAAAAGAAGTCAAAGTTGTAGGATCAGAAGTAACGAATCCTAGGTTTTTGTGAAGGCTATAAAAGTTCAATCGATCCTCAGGATTCTTATGGAATCCTAAGGACATAACAAGACGTAATTTTGCCTCGTTATTTTATCCAGTTTTTCGTACAATACGTCTCGAAGTTAGTTGAAAGAAGCTGGTCTGACGTTCTGCCGTCAATGCTGCAAAGTGCAGGAGAGCACTGAGTGCGACCGGCACGTCGGTATACGGTTCTTGCACCATGGTTTCCAGGTACCTTCCTGAGTCAGCCTACATAAGGCTACTTACTAGCTTCGTCTCAGGAGAATTCCACTTTTTGCCCAAGTTCTCCCTCGTCGACGTACCGAACCAGGAGTTGCACGCTACTGGTTCTCGGACCATGCCGTCCGTAGGATGTTCCAGTTTATCGTTTCCTGTCGTTTTACGGCATCCTATAGTTTCGCTATTTCTCCCTTTTTCCCATTTCGACCTTCGTCTGACCATTTCATGACCAGATAATCACGATACTTTTGACCTACCCGTGAAAAATCATTCAACTTCTCGGCATTCTATGATCCTGAATCACCGTCCTCTTCATATAACTTCCAAGATGTTCAAGCAATTTCATGTTCGCGTATCAAATCATTACGTTTTATACTTAAACTTGGAAGATTATGTACTGATATGTAATATTCATACAGGAAGGTAAGTATATGGATGAAAAAGCTGGGTGTTATGTACTGATGGGTGCAGCTTCAATCAGACACTTATTGAATCATTTTCCAACCTACTTCCTTCGAAAGAGGAAGATCAGTAGCGGGCAAAAGTCAACTTTCATCGAATTATCTTATTGCAATGTGGCCGCTGGCAAGGTATACGGTGAACGTCGTGTTAGTAATTTCGTAATTAAGTCGGTATTCCAGGGGCATGATCGCAGGTTCGTTAATGATCAGTCGAATCGCAGATTTCCTTTTTGGTACACCTTTTTAGTGCCTTTTGATCGCTTTCACGAATCAAATTTAGTTAAGAGAAAGCATTCTCCAAACCGGATTCGTCGAAAAAAGATGAAGTATGTGTGAAGAATTAAGCAAGACACATTAATAAATAACTTGTCAATAATAAATAAATAACTTGTCAATGAACAGACATTCTTTTAAAAAATGGCACTTAATTATGTCTCAACCCAATAATTTCAAGACAGAAAATATCCTGCGAAAAAATCTCGAAACAAGAATAAAATGCAAAAGTGAATACTAAATAAAGGGAAAATATAAATTGGTCCAGGATTGACCATGACCCTGAATGGTACATAAAGCTTGTCGTAACGTTTATGGTGACGCTGAAACTTCAATAGGGGCATTGCAAGTGAACGTGCCGACTATCTCCAAACACGGATCAAAAGCGGATTGAAGTCTAGACGAATGTTGAGACGGAAATGGTACGAACGACGATGCACACAGGACAGTATCTTTTATGGTGTTCCAACGAGGCTTCGATTCACAAAGCCCGAAGGACTCAAAGGACTTTCGCGTATAAAAACTGCTTTATATATCGTGCAACATCATACCGTTATTTTCTGTACCACGCTGAATAATTACATGTAAATATACAATCACGTATGATAAAAACTCTTTATAGTATACGTACCAATGACTACGGTGATGATTAGGTAATATAATGAGACAGCATTCAGTATTTCAACCTACTCGCGGTAATGTTCAACGCCGTTGACTCAATAGAGAAAAAGAGGATTAATTATCAGGAGTACCTCGAACAGTTATGAACAAGTAAGTTTCTCGGGAAATCGCAGTGTCTCAAAGAAGACCAGACGGCAAGACGCTGCTAACAGTCGAAGCTGTAGAAAAACACTCTTAGGAGAGTCGAAGCACGCGTGGGAAAGTCAGTGGTGGGAGACGGCACAGGTTGGAGTATAAACAATGCCAACGAAAATACGTTTGCTGATATCGTGCTACTCAAGTCAATCGCCTTCTTAAGCTACCATAATAAATACCACGCGGAAACCGGGTTATTATGACTGTATTAATAGACTGGCGCAAAAGAATGTAAACGTTTGTGGGAACTCTCTTCACTAATATGGAAGCTATGTTCAATTTTTGTCTCGTATTCCCGGTGAAAGAAATTGATGAACGAACGAGTAATGTTGGTCCTGTGCTTTGCATATTTCCTCCGTTTGCATACCTGTATTTTAATGAAAAGGATCCTACGGTCCACCCACAGGACGAATCGGGATGCAAGAAAAAATGTAACCGACGAAGCCTACCACCGTGCGTCTACTCCCTGTGTAACTCTAATTAATAGTCAGTTAAATGCCGAGCTACCGTTCAGCCGCCGATGTACGCCCATTTAATTAATTATGTACCGACCAGCCGGTGTTACGATCGTGCTTTTTGCAGACGGCAATCCCGTCAGGAAGGCGTCGCGACCGGAGCAATCGGCGACAAAGAAGAGAGAGACAATAGCTCGTTACGGATTCGTTGACCATCCACCGAACGACGGATTGCTCGTGCCATTGGTACCGACTCTCTTCAAAACCAGTTGGCAAGACGAACGTAAATAGACCGTACGGAGATTTGAATGCGAAATCAAGAGAGAAGAACATGCCAAAGATCTCGAACGGATTAACACAAAGTGTTTGCCACCTTCGTTCGATGCTTTCGCTTGAATTACAGTTTAAATACTTCGGAAACGTAATCCTTTAATCCATGTAGAAATATAATAAATGTCTCTAGTATACACAGATTAGTATTTAATAAGTACTTCGTCGGAAGAATGAAGGAAAGAAAGAACGAAGGTACACGTCCGACAAGAATGCATGCTAAAATGCAAACAGAATCCGTAGACTTTAATTTTTTTTAATATCTCGCCGACAGCAGTAACGGGTTGGTTTGCCGTGTTCATGCACAAATTATGCAAAATCGCGTTCGCAGCTGCATCGTGAATGCGCATTGCTAACGCATACAATTGCAAGCATTGCCTCTCTTAAGTTCAAGTTTCGCATTGACGCGGCGAATTTAACACGAGCAAGCCGGATGTCGATGGCAAGAGCCCTTAATAAGCGGAAATTTCGACGACCTTGACGCCCACACTATAATAGCGAATAAAAGATCGATGAATACGAAGTAAATTGCATTGTTACGCGCGTTACGAATTCAATTGCAATTATCCCTCTCATATTTCTCAAATTTCAATACCCACAATTTTCAATGACAAACAGTCAAACCTATATATACGTCTAAATTATAAATATATCGCAAGGATGTACTTTAGCACGAAATTGAAAGTAGTCATGTGATGTCTTTTGAAAGAACTCCCCAGTTAAGACGTTGAGCACCGCCCGAAATCCGTGTTATACGAGAGCTCGTGATACGCCTCCGTAACGTCTAAGAATAAAACGGTTCAAGCGCTCTACGATACGTTAGTTACTTTACATCTTTATTGGAACTTTAAAAATATTGAAAATTTCACGAATATTAGCGATATACTTGATTCGATTTTTAGTAATATTGTTATTGATGGTGACCGGTGACCACAATGGCGTGTTCAACGTATTAGCAGGTTAAACAGAACGATTCTCCAGCTTAAAGAACGTTATCTCCCAGAAAGGAGCTTATACCTCTGACCTTAAGTATTGAATCGATCCACCCCGGGCTAATCCCCGTAGACTCGCGCCATTCACTTACCTGCAACAGAGTAAAGAAACGTGTGGTTATTACAAGAGGATATATACGATACTATGCCTAGAGGATCGAAACCCGATGATGGATACGTTATTTTCCGTGGACATAACGAATTATATCCTTACGGTCATTGTAACGTAATTACGAGACTTTATTATACGTACGGTACCGTGTAATGATCGAGCTGTCAAACTCAATGGTCAGGGGCAATGAATAATAATTATAATAATACAGGATGATTTTTATGTGGAAGTATAAATACATTAACATGCACAATGGTAATTTACGGAGAATGTCCACTCGTTTGATGGTAAGATCATTTGCCGAAGTGAAGGAAGCGAATGAAAGAGGACATTAAGAGTCGGTAGCCAAGCTGGATCCCCATTACAACGTTTGCTCACGTTTTTCAGGCGTGTATCGGTGAAAAGAATTCTTTCTTCGTTTGCCCACCCTTTTCTCGTACGGGCTTCTCAAATATATCAATGATAACCAACAGAGTATAACCGAAACACCTCAAATATGGACACTGCACTTGAATGTTGACGAAGACATACTTCGGTGAATGTACTTCAACCGCGTATCGAGATCTCGGGACTTTGAACGCGTTACAGGTTTCACTTTCAAACTGTCGATGCCGCGTGTCGTTCTTCATAAAAAAGAAATATTATCTTCGGCTGATTAAACGTATCAGAAGTAGCATCTCTTGTTTCCCGAGTTTCGAGTTAAAAAGATAATGAAGCGGAATAAATTAGCAAAGCAAATGCAACGATAATTCATGCGAATATATGTAAGAGGCAAATCAAGAAAAAGGACTAGTCCGAACAGGTGACAACGAAAGTGTGATAGCCCTACACATCGTGTATGTCCCTCTAGAACACGGGGTGTGCCGACAAACCATCTTCATGCATTAATGCATGGAACGCAAGTCGGATACCAACTATCCTTTTCCATCCCTTACCTTCGTTTTCTACCTTAGAGTACGAGTAAAACCTATTACGGATTTCAGTGTCGGGGATTCTGTAAATCGATCAAATCTGACGACAAATACTTGCCTGATTGCATATCTGTCGACAAGATAGCTAAACAAAACGCACGCTATTCAATGAAAATTCCTGATGCATACATGTAGTATGATCACCTTGCACGAATCATCAATGTAAAATTTCATGGAGGATATAATATCAATTCATAATACTATGGTAATTATAAGCAATTAATGATAGTATCTATCATCAAGAACTTAATGAAGGCGGATTTTATAAAGCATTTCGCGAAGAAGTAGAGGAAGATGAGGAAGATGAGGAAGATGAGGAAGAACACGTGACCGCGACTTTCCAGAAGCTACCGAAGAGGTATGAGGATGGCTAAGAGGTCATCAGCATCGTAACACCATCGTGTTTCTGACCTCGTTGACTGCGCACGCTAGATGACTTGGTAAACAGGAGAATCTCGTGGCAACATAAGCTTGCGAACTTTCATGTTAGATTGAATCTTTTTACGTGATCTCACACTACGATTCGATCATGGCGACCACACCATCTTCGTCAAAAGCAGAAATCAAAATGGTCCAACAAATATTTCAATTCCAGAAGATTAACACCGGTGCCCGCCAATGTCAATATTACTAAAACTCGAATCAACTATGTCGCTAATATTCATCAAATTTTCCATATTTTTAACGTTACGATAATGATGTCAAGTTACCAAGATATCGTAGAGCATTTAAACAGCTTTGTTTTTAAATGTTATATACATATTTTCAGAAGTAATTAAGGGAGTATTAAGAGAGATTAAGGAGTAACGAAGTATGAGGATAATTAAATAAGCTTCAATAAATGATGCTTTATGCAACGGCGAGAGAAATTGTTTAAAAGCATGACAGTGGCGGATTTGCTACCAGTGTTATACATTGCGAGCCAATTTGTATCGAAATAATAATGATCGGGAAATTGTATGAATGGTAAGTGATAATCAAAGTGACAATACAAAAACAAATCTGAAAGTTGACTCGGGTTAATCAAGGGAACTTTTTCGACACATCAAAGTAAACCACGAGTCATTCCGGTTGGCTTCGGTCCAGTCCGTTATCTCGATTCTCTTACTTGCCGACTTTAGAGTGACTTTCCTCACTTTACCTGGCTGCCCTTTATTTTTTCCTGTTAGTATAATTGCATATAATAATACCTTTATTCACAGACGCGAACGTAATAACACTTTAATGGAGCCACGTCGGTTTTTACATCGGGTATCTTGTTCCCCGAAGAAACTTTAACGATCTCAAGATTTCTCACGTGTACCGCCATTTAAGGAATACCATTAAATGGCTTGCTTTATGTCGTTTAATTATTTTTGTTCGAAGGTGAAAATTAAGTGACCGAGTCGCTTTAATGATGGAATTTCACCGATACTGAGTTTCGTCTTACAATTTCATTCCCTTCTATTGAATTATTCGTGTATCCACTAGAGTAGTGAATACAAGTTGATTTATTCAATAGATTACTCGAGTAAATTAAGAGAACGTGCTATGAGAAACTACGGAAACAGTTGTACGCGCGTTAACCTGGTCAAGCTATTTTTGTTCCTTGTTCAAAGGAATAGAACACCGGTTAATTGGCTGGAAGCATTGGCTCTCGTTGAATCGATCGCATTTTCACGTCGGAAGATTGACATTCGATTAGAACCGTGTACTTGCATGTGTAAATTCTGATAGATCCGAACAAACTGATCTTCGGTCACCGTGAACCGTACTCGGGGAAACTGCACGAAGCCATTTAATTAGCTGATTTAAATGAATCGTATCATTTGCGGTATTAAATTTGCTTAAATTCAATTTCATTCAAATAGAAAACCTCGCCGAGTGTCCCAGATCGGTGAAACGTTCTTCCGATATATCGTTAGTCAAATCGATTTATAAAGAGCTCCAGTTACAGTCACAGATTAAACTGTATACTTCGTCGTACATATTCTCACCTGAACAACGTCGATTCGCGCATATAGTTAATGTCCGGCTAAGTTTCTCAAACTTTCACCGGCTCGCCCAGCAGTTTGACTATCGATAAGAACACGCAGCTAAGAAAATCGTGACTCCGTGTACAGATATCAAAGGCTTCACTATGGTTTTGCGAGGCAGCCATGCGCGAAGTGACATCGAACAAACCGTATTCAGGGGTTTCTCTTTAAGATTACGTGTACGAATAACACACGCCAACCTCCACGTGAATGTATCAGCGAAAGGAAGTAAGACCAGAGAAAAGCCGTAAATTAATAACAATTTCATGAACTATATGTTTCTTGCAACAGTGCTTGCAAATGAAATTGGTACTTCGAATTTAAGCTAACGGGGATCATGACTTAAATCATGTTTTATAAAACGACAAAGATGCAGATTTAAGTAAACTCTTTTATGGACTAAGAATTATTACATAAAAGTAGCACGTGTAGTATTTGGATAACGATGAATTGTTTCGTAAAGTGTTTTAATAATTGTGATGTATCCAGTGGTGATTAGGTTTAGGATGGTTAGATTAGACATAATGAGCTCGAGGAACGACGATAAATGAAAGTACCTCTCCTATAATCATGTTTCCTTCCACCTGTGAACCCGCGTAGCTGGGTAAATCATCAGCGTAAAGGAATCACGATTATGTTGGTGGGTGGATCGGATAATCTATCGTCCAAGAATCAGAAGTGAAAACTATCAGTGGAATATCAAATTCTCTGTTTCCAATCACTTCTAATCTACGATGATACATTGGTAAGATGATTTCGCGGGATAAGGTGAGGGGGGCTTCTATGGAATAACGAAATGGTCGCATATCTTCCTGTAATAAAATTAAATTGATCTCTGCTTGTACCATTAACAATATACTCCAGCTTACAAGAAGGAGTTCAAAGGTTCGAGTGCAGATACTCGCGGATAGATACTCTAATCGGCCCTAGGACTAATGGTGCACGCGACGCTAGTTTTTCAAGCGACTTCGTGCGAAGGCCATTACGAAAGCGTGAGAAGGGTGAGTCGGTGAAGGTAGCCCTCCTACTAAGGGCTCGCGCTAATTACGTCATTATGCGGGACAGGGTGGATAGCTCTAACGAACCTGCTGCCATGGAACGTGCTTGTCCTATGAATAGTGATGAGTATATAACCAACCACCAATCACCTTGGTATTACGGTAGTACGATGTTTTCTGATGTCTCCTTTTGCATAATAATTAAAAATTCCAGGTAACATACTCCCTAAAACGCTTCTTCTACCCGTATCTCCCTATTCCTGGAATTAAGTTCTGGGTATTCTTTACTTGCGTTAGGAAGCTTTGGTCGACTCCAGAAAGTGAATACGCGGTTAACATTTTAATTATAATGCATCTAAGTTGTATTATATAATTCATTATCTACGTTAACTTTTAATCAACTAGTTTGTGTATCAAAGCAGAGTTGGAAGCAGACTATAAAATGTAAGGTGCGAGAGGAATTGTTTAAATGCATGACAGTAGTGATTTTGGAAAGTTGTATGAATAGTAACCGATAATCAATGGGATAATACAAAAACAAATCTGAGAGTTGACTCGGGGTTAATCAAGAATTTTGTGGAGACAGCAAAGTAAAAAATGGCGAACAGCACTCCCGGACGTAAGGATAACCGCAGGGTTTCTTCGATTCGAAGGGCCACCGATCTCAGGTCGTATCTGTATCACTGTTACAAGTTACGATACGCGCAAAGGTATTATTACCATAATCGACAGCGGCACGGCATATGGGAGATAGAAGTGGAGGGATCAAAGGAATGAAGAGTTTCGAGAGACTGCAGAGGCCTAATCGCGATAATGGCCCGGAATCGCCTCGTGACCGCAGAAACGGAAAACACTTCGATTTAAGAACGGCGAATCGAATGCCTCGCGATCAAATGATCGATCACCTACACTTCTGCATGGTACCACGAATCGTTACTATACTCGATCGCTATTAGATCTTACGAGATCTCGATGCGATTCAAATAGAAAAAGAAAATCGGTAATAGGTGATAATTTTAAGGAATCACAAAACTACTATCGTTGAGATCCACATTACATATTGCAAAGTCGCTCGGAAATATCATTAGAATATTGGGTGCGCCATGATTGGATCGCGATAAAGGTTGAAGAAAATATGGTTGGTGGAAAAATGAATAACTATGGTGAGGAAGACTGATGTTGCGCTGCCATGGATGTATTTGTTCATCGTGTAATAACAATATCAGTAACTTCGTTAGATTATACATTTTTTATATTATTTCTTTCCATTAATTTCATTGGTCGATTGTTTCATTGACTTTATTTTAAATCACTTGCAATTTCATTAAATCCTAACACACGCATCTTCGCTGATTAATATTAAATCACCTGGAATTTCCGCGCGTGAATCAGCTGACTGAGATTACCGCGGTTCAAGTCAGAAAGTAATAAGCAAACGGCGGAGGAACAAAAACGTGTATGAGATTCTAAGCACTGTATAGAGCACGGAGACGTGAACCATCAACAGTATGGAAAGGTATGATGGAAGAAGAAGAAGAAGAAGAAAAGTAGGAGGAAGAAGAGTCTCTCCGGTTCTTTAATAACACGGCGGGACCGCAGGTTCCTCTTCAGGTATGCGAGACAGCGCCTCAGGCAAGCGTAGATAGAGTCCCGAAAACCTCTTTTCTCCTCTACAATAAACACTATATAGTGACAGATCTTGATGCACGCTGAACGCATTCTAGATGCATTCTACGACATATGATTCTTCAATATCCTCAAATCTAATGAAATATTTTATATAAATTAAACAAAATAACTCTTAACTGAGACAGATAAGAAACTTGAAACTGGAACAATTAATATATCTATTTTTGGAGTACATAATTAAGCAAAGAATTTAAAAAATCTTAATATAAAAAACAAAGTCAGATGTGAGGAACATCCGTTCTCTCCTCTGCAATAAATACTTGATGCACACGGAATGCATTTCAGATGCATTCTTCGACATATGATTCTTTAATATCCTCAAATATAATTAAGTACTTTATATGAATTTAAAAAACAACTCTTAATTGAGACTCTAAGTTGAGTATATAATTAAGCAAGGAACTTAAAAAATTCTGATAAAAAGCAATATAAGATAAAATGAATATAATGTTGTGAATGTTAAATTTTATATACTTTATGGTATACTAATATATAAAGCGATACCGTTGTGCGCGTGTAAAATAAAATTTCTCGCGACTCATGATGGAGGACGGAGAAATATAATAACGAGACTATTTATTAACATAGATAATAAATTATAGGATGGTCTCTCGATAAGAGGAGGAAAGAGGAGAGAAGCACCGAGTTAGTCACGAAGTATGAATGAAGCATCCATCACAATTTAAGACTTCACTAGAGAGTCATAACTTTGATAGTCGTGCAAATGCGCGATAATTTAATGAATGAGTTCTATCGGCCAATGAAAAATGGCTAGGATAATTACGTCAACGGAACTTATGGTCATTATGTGCTGGAAAGTCAACGATAGATACCCGACAGGTACTCGTCGTTCGTTAAAACAATACTTTAAGATAAATTTATGAAAATAACACTTTAGAGCAGTGCGATTTATAACACGCTTCTGAAAGGTACGCGAAATCAAATGGAAGGACAGTTTAATGAATGCAATCGTACACTCGCATGATTGCACGAGAGTATTTGATCGCAGATACGGATTATCTGCTTCGATTTGCTAAGCTATTAGTGTCATCCAGTTTTATTTGCTGGTATACCGATATGGACCAGTTTTATTTCCGATCTCAGACCGGCCGTTCTTCGTCCACGGAAAATTAATTTGTTATCGCATGTTCGGTACAGGCCGATACCAATGTCCTCGAGTAAGAAAATGATAAACTTCGAATAATTACCATATGAATACCAAGTAAGAGTTTAGTACATACCTGTTATCAATGATTTACAATGTCCCTATCGAAACAATGTTTTATAAACTACACCATGGAAACATGTATATTAATTACGGATATATTAAATAAGATATAAACGTACAGCGTCACAAATCAAGATAAATGATATTTTTCGAAGATCTAACGAAGGTATACGAAGGAGGAGAAAGATGGTAGGAAGGATGGGTAGAGCATACGTATCGTAGCTATGTGGTTGTAGGAAATCTGGTCCCAACCAGGGGCGGAATAATAAATGGACTGCGTGGATCCATCCTACAATGGTTCTCTCGACTCGAAGAAAGTAATGTTCGAACCGGCTCGGTCGGGCATACTAATCGTTTTATGAACAACGGAGAAGGAAGAAGAAGATGGGGAAGGAGACAAGGCAAAGGGTTGGAAATGTCGATGAGACATACCAGGTGGTCAGAAAAGAAATTTTACACGGATTTTCCATTTGTCCGGTATCCTTTTAAATGTGAAGTTATACTGTTGAACGTGATACATAATACATCGTTAAAGAATTGAAACTTCGAATTATTACTGCTGCGTTTTTGATGGATACTGTCTTAAGGTATCACCCGTTATATGAAGGAATTCGTATCGGTTTTGGGAGAAGCCACTTAACGAGCCGGGCAATCGACATATTTCGAAAATGTTGGGTTTGCTCGACTAGGTCGAACATGGCACGCGATAGGTTCTGCCCAATATTCATTATAGGCCTTATCGAGTAATGCGATATTCACGCACGAAGGTGGATGCTTTCTGGTTTCCAAACACTCCGATATGATCTCTTAAATTCTTCAGCTATTCTGGAAGTAGTATTAGCATTTTGTCCGCTAGCCTAGCTAATAAAGTAATTACATCTCTTAATTTGAATTAATTTATAAAGACATAAAGTAGACAAAACAAAGAGGATGCAAGGTGACGACAGTAGATGCGATCAAAGAAAGAAAATCAGGAGTATTGTTTGATTTTAAGAGGCATCCAAAGACAATACTCGCGGCTGGATGCGAGAGAAGAACGTGAAGGCAGAGAAGGGAACGGAGAAAGGGTGCTCCGAGTAGACAAAAGCAACAGGATGCAGAGTGAGGGCCCGTAGGTAGGATCGAAGAAAGAAGATCACGAAGATCGGCACCGTCTCTAATCAGGGGAGGTGAGGAGGAAGGACGCTTAATATGCAGGGCATAGCTTCAGGCGTCAGTGGCGTATAATCAGCGTTCGTTCACTCTTAAACACCACCGTGGCACACGGTGCTCTTGTGCCATGTGCGAGGGAATACCACTGTGCACACGTTGAGATCGGGTTGGTGGTTGAGTCGGCGTTCGATCGACGTTACCATACATAGAAACCGGTGGTGATTCCTTCGTACGATGGTCCCCGCTTAAGCATTCTTCCAGCCAACGAGGACTATAATCCGGTATAAGCTTCGAGCCTACCGGATCTACACGTGCAGTCAAGGTGGAGAGCACCTTTCTTCTGCCAGTAGTGTCAGGATATTACCGACAGAGAAAAGGAGTTGAAGATCGAGAGTGAACGAGAGGAAGGAGCTGCGGGAGGCTGCAATTACATCGCAGGTGGCTGGAGCTCGATCACGAGGACTTTCGGACTACCTAACTGGAGCATCAAGAGCCGGAACACGTGGTGATTAGCGAGTCCAAAAAGAGAAATAGTAAGAACACCCTTTTCGATAGATCTTCGTACTTACATTGTCGAGGAGAAGAAAATCGGTATCCTTTATCGACGGCTGATAATTATGACCCATAAAGTGGGCCTTATTCGCGGAAATATTACCAAGTAATGAGCCGTAACTTATAGAAAATCATCGATAACCATAAAGCCGGATTTAAATTTCTTACAAACAGCTTGTGAGACGTAAACTCAAGCGTAAATGTGAAACGAGTCACTCGAATGCATTATGGATCTAGGATTGAAGTATATAATATTTCAGGATGCAATATGTATGATAATTATTGGGAGGTGGTGAAAACGACGTCGACGTTCTGCTTGATTACCCCCGTCAGTAATGTACTTAATTTTTTGCCCCCTTTCAACAGTTTCATGGGACAGTACACACTTGTTGATCTCAATCCTAGTACAAGCTGTGATCACGTCAAGGATATAGAAATACCGATAAAATGCGTAACATTATATGTGTCACAAGCTAGAAGTTCTCAAACATGTGCCACGCTTATTACATATCTTCATAAATATTCACAGCAATAACCAACCGATTTTTTAGAACCACGAGTGATACATAAGAAAACCTTCGCATTAAACCGTTAGTGAAAGTCCCAGGATACCGATATCATTGTGTCTAGCCCTAACAACTCTATCATATTTCCCTAAATATCATTTTATTCCACTTTCACTCGTCACGTGTTAAAAAAGAACTTTGGAATAATATTGCAAAAATTGATACAAAATGATACAATTAAAATACAATTAAAATCATACGAAGCCATTTAAATGATTCGTGAACTTTTCTTGACATGCATATTTCCTTATTATACATGTTGAACAAACTATTCTGCAAGTTAACGATATGCACACGTAAAATATCTAGTTTCAGGGAAATTCCTATGTGCATTAGCATTCTTGAACGAGTTATATGTATATACGTATATCGCGAATAAAATTCGCAAGCTACGCCAAAGAGGAGAGGCACTAGTTATTTTTCTCGTTCTACTTGGTTGCATACGCGTTGATCGTAATTAAGAGCCAATCTTTCTCTCCCTCCTGGGTCCCGCGACTGTGTGCTAACCATGCGTGCAATTTCTGTGAGCTCGAAAACCGCACGGATCAGCGTGTAAATGCGAAGGAAAGAAAGGATGTAGGTACATACTAACCGCGTGTACGAAAGCATGTAACGGACGTTTCGAGATGTAGGGCGTGCAGATTTATAAAACGCGAGCCAGGAGTGGTGCTACTAGACTCACGAACGACGAAGAAAGAGTCATGACACTTCTTATTCAGAATACCACGATCGAGGAAGAAGCCAAGAATACTTCGATGAAGGTACAAAGTAGATGGTACCGCAGAAATTTATCTTGGCAATGCAACGCTTTCTTGTTAACCCAGTAACCATATATGTACCGAAAGAAAGCACTTCTATCGGCATTTACTGTTAGACACTGCAACGTATAAAGTACAGTTTAGAACTTAAATGATGTCGTACTGAATCTCTCGCACACGAATTCTTTCGTATTCCATGCGTTACACTTTCTTGGTGTAATGCCGTTGCTTATAGATAACATTCTACTTATATGAACAATGTTCGAAACCTTTGTGAGACAAATTCATAAAAAATCACACGATATGATTAGGGTGTGTAAGTAAAATGGTTATCATGGTTTTCCCTTGACATGCGAAGATAAAAGAAAGGAGAGAATCAAACTCGCCCGCTCGGATCATTTAGGTGTATCTTCCTAATTGGTGCTAAATAATCATTTTTTCCCGCATGAAGTCTGCCAATCCCGATGTCCGTGCATTTCCTCGAACAAACCCATTACTGTACGACAATATTCGCGCTGGCAATCAGCACGTCGGTGCGAGAGTACAACGGACCCGTTTGCAGCCGCTTCATTATGCTCCACGTCGACGACGCCGTCGTCGTCTTCTCTTCCCGTTCACCGAACACTAACAAGGAGACTTCTACCGAGACAGTAACATGTACGGGACATGTTGCAAGCACTACTGTACCTGACACCACCACCGAGTTACTGCCGAGTAAATAACCATCAATAGTAAACGAAGCTTCTTTCTATCTTCCATTTCAACATTTGCATATGTGATCGCTAGAAGTAACAAAGATTTCCTGAGAAATCTCTGAGGCGATTTGTCTCTTAAGAAGACCATAATGAAAAGAAATAATGCGCAATGATAAAAGGAGGAAATTTAACAATTTCTTTAGTACAAATGATATCAGTGCCATGAAATAAAATTGATGAGGCAGTGAACCCATTTCTCTGAACATGAAGAAGTAAATCCGGAGAACTTGTAGGGCTATCGGTTTACTGTTTCTCTGGCCCTGTTACTAACCAACGGAAATAGTTGCAGAGCACTGTAAGCATGCCTTCTCACGAGAACGAGTGAAACCGTCCTGTAGGTATGTATTCGCAAATAACACGTTGCGAAGGGTTCTGGAGGTTCTGCAAACATCTTGCACACCGCTCTCTTATCCAGCACGGTTTTACATTTTTTTTTAAATTTACGTTCTTAAAGACTCCGAATCCTTCCCCTTCATGGGCGAAGAGCTTCACATTTTCTACTCTAAAAATGTTCCCTATTTTGTTGGCAGTATTGAATGTACTATCGGAGAAGTATAGTGAGTACCTATACCGTAATACTTAAACAGCGACAATACTTCGTACTATGTACTTCGTGCTAGATAAACATCTTCACAGCGTTATTTAAGTGCTGGCTTTTTCCAGGAAAAACATGTATCAAATGTATATGTTGAAGTATGGAGTTGAAGCAGGAAGATGAAGCACCAAGCTCGTTTGACCGGAACCGATAGTCATTTGGTAACGAGGGACAATCAAGAGCCATTGGTTAAAGATAATTAGATGGGTATATTGACGCATGAAGGATGCTAACGAAATAAAACGAAGTCGAATAGTGTAGCGAGGGGAACAGGAGGCCGAAACAAGTGGTAGAAATGAATATTGTTTGCGGGTGAGGCATACGGAGAAAGAACGTGGCGGAGAGAAAGAACGGCAGACGTCCGCACTTGAATCTATGCGGATGTCTGGAGGAAGAGAGAAAAAGCAAAAGCGTGTGACAGAGTGAGGTAACAGACATGAGAGAAGGAGCAACATGTTGAAAGTGAGACAAAGAGGGTTCGACACGAAAGTCCCGGTAGAAGAGAGAGAATTGAAAGCGCAAGAGAGCGATTACCCCCAAAGGGAGTCGAGGGGTCCCTGAGGGGTCCGAGAGGGGTCCACGAGGGGCAGGATACTCGGCGCATGCGCGGCGGGCGTGGGAACGCGCGTTCACGCTCAGACAGTCTCCCCTCTTTCTCTTACGGCCCATTCGCCCGGCCCTTCCCCGATCATTCCCTCTTTCTTTCGCGACTGTACTCCAGGTCCACGTTCCTCCACCGCCCACTATTTCTCTCCCTCTTACTTCTATGTTTCTTGCTCTTCTTCCCTCTCGACACGTCTACTGGACGAGGATCTCCGACCACGTCCGAGCAACCACGATCCAAGGCCCCGCGGGCATGAAGTTAGTCTTCCAGGGGTGCTCAATATCTGGGTGATCCCGTAATGCAAATAAATCGGATATTGCCTAACTGATATCACATGATTATCTATCTTTCCATCATATCTATGACCCTCATGAATTAATTACTTCCACTGTAACCACCATTTCTGATGCGCCCCAATGAATTTGGTTGAGGTACAAATTGTATGATGCCCCATATTTTATTGCGAAAATAATATTCGCCTACTTGCCTAACATCATCTAGTACACCATTTAAGATTGTCATAAAGCTATTGGTATTTGATAAACGATTAACATTCTTAGTAAATTATTGAAGCACCGCGATGCACGCGAACAAATCGTACGCGTGCATGCTTTCTTTGTCGCTTAAGACTCAGGAGTGTGCGTGACTCGTGCGTACACAGGCTTCCAAGTGAGTTGCTTCTCTATGGATACAAGATAACAGACAACGGACCTCTCACCACGGGGTGCTCACGAAAAAAGAACAGGTATTTTGACAGCCTGTCGCAATCCTCATCATCCTCCGCCAATTCCTCTCTACAAAGCTCTATTAAATTACAGAACAATGATTCATAAATTTTGAACTTTCTAATTACACTTCATAACTCCCAGCGAAAATTGATTGTACCTTAAGGTGAAAGGACGATACCTTAACTGTCAGATGAAATAAGATTAGCCTCTAATTATTACGAAAAATTCATTTTAAGTTAAAATAGCAAGGAATGCGTTATACGAAGATTACTTTTTATTAGACGACACCGAATTGATACTCAATCAATCTGTAAGGCCTGAAGAGCTCTCCATACGTGTAGAAATTTTAATGCCAGTGTATAGTTTTTCCTATTTATTTACCAAGAATCATTGAACCCCGACCCTTTCAGTAGACATTTGGAACTTAAACTCTACGTTCAAGGAAACCGTTAGGCCGTAAACGGTAAAAACGTCCACGACCGACCAATGCCACCCCACGACTCGAAGGGGATGCGTGCAGCATATCGTCATCCATCATCATACATATGTCGTTCTATTCGACGAACCCTTCTTCGACCAGCTGAGTCCGCAAGGGTGAAGAAAACTGTTTCTAAATCTAACGGTTGAAACTCTCTAGAACTGGAAACTCCATGACGAATATCTGTTATTGTGGATAGAAACTGATCGCTCAATTGGAGAAAGAAATTTCCAATTGTGATGGTAGACAATCGTCGATTTTCAGGTAAAAATAATACGGGTCAAATAATAAAACTGACAGCTCTTTGCGCAAAAACAGGATTTCCCCCCGCGCGTGGGTCGGATGACCGAGATAAACGGGAGAAAATATCGAAATGGAAAAACAATATTATTTTTGTGTATAACCGTGAACCCTTCCGTTGGGAGATGTTCAGTTTAGATGTAAAATCTATGGGGGTCACGTGCTGGCACACGCGACCTGTCCACGAATGATACATACGAGTGCACGCGTAAACGCATTCGTAAACGCATTCACGTAAACATGCGACTGTGCAAGTGCATACTCTTCATGAAAGTAGTCCTACGTATACTCCCGCAGGGAGAAACGTGTGTAAGTGTACCTTCGCAGCACGCATGAATACGTTAATGTACATATGTGACGTATCGGTTTGAAGGGGTAGTTCCTACCCCATTGTACCGAGTCCTTCATCCGTTAGCGGCAGCTTTAATTCACCATATTGTCAAGTGGCACTGGCCAAATTTGTTATTGTATTGGATTATGGTCATTATATGGGAAGGCACTGAATGTGAGTAAGGGATGGGCAGAGATTTGACGTATCCTGTGGGAGAATATATATTCGGAATTGTTGAAAATTATTGATAGAACCGTATCATTTTCCCCGGAACAAAGAAGGGGTATGTATGATGATGTTGTAGTAAATACTTGGAACAAATATTTGACAAGTATATGTGTTGTAACAGCATGTTTAAGGATACGAATTTTTATATACCCGCTGATACTTGTTAATTAAGAGTGGCTCGTAATCAAGTTTTGTCCCAAATTTGTGTATGCATTGGACGATATAGTACCCGAAAAACAGCAACGTGGATTTGGGTTTTAAATGACATTAACGCTGGTTTTACTTTCTCTTATTTTCGCGAAGCTATACACGTGGGGTCATTAAGCAAAAGCAAATGAGTCGGGTATAAATTCAGGCTTCCATGAAATTCGCGACAATTAAATAATTAACGCATCTGTCCTTCTTGCACGGGGGAAATAACGAAAGGCATTCTCTTCCAAAAGCGGATGAACAGAAACGAAGATGCAGCATGATACATAATAAAATAAGGAAAAATACTGAAATTTCTTCTTACCAATGATTATTTGGCACATTAAGATAAGCGTAAGATTATGTCACTGATTGGAGAAAACATGTTTACTTTCGTTACAACATTATATAGTATGTCCTGATATTAATCCGCGAATGTTAATTAAATAAAGACTGACAGGAAATTAATGAGCATCTGCCGAGACAACTTCCATGGGTAATGCTGATGGCGTATGAAACCAAGATAAGAGGATAATCAAAGGGAAGATGAAATAAGAGTAGAAAATATAATCAGGGATGCAGAGCCGGAAAGGTGGCTACAGATTAGACCCCGAGGTCACGAGCGCTATCTGAAAGCTGCAATTAAACCTAATACCTTCAAGACTACTACTGCAGATACATTTTCATGTATATACCTGCATAGCTAGTATTGCAAGATTATAAAATTGTCATTAAGCTACTCGAGTTAAAGCAGTAGTCTTAATGTATTTCATAATCCCATTATTTATGTACTGCCGAGGTATACCTTGATTTACATCATAAGAACTTAAATCGGAAACACATTAACGCAAGGATAAGGCACACGATAATCAAGTTATGAAAAGACAACGGAGGCGTCGAGCTGACTGATACAAAAGTGAAACCTAGGAGGGCTTGAAACAAAGGTAATTTAGATGCGTCGCCGGGTCACGACTGACGACTATTACAGCTATTACCGGATCTCTGCCCATCTCGTTCCATTCCATTCCGTACCATCCCACGCTATTCTATTGATATTACATCCCATCGATACGTCTCGGACCATCAATCTACGCTATCAAATCTCGCGGACTATTGTAATCTCAGGCATACCGATCGTTCAGGCTATGATCGACTTGGAAAATGTCGTACTCTCTAGGAACATTTTATATGCAACGAGGAGAAAATAATATCGGGAAATCATATACGAAGCTCATTACTCCGTATTTCGAGTGAACGACCAATGGAGAAAAGCAGCAAGATAATTTTCCAATTATCCATGACGAGCACGAGCCCTTGGGCGCTCACGTATCGATGCCGATTACAAGGATCCCAACACACGAGTGCATTGAGCGTGGACCGGACGAAGAATGCGAGAGAATGGGAGAGAGAAGGAGAAAGAAGCAGAGAGAAAAGAGAGATGAAAAAGAGCTAACCAAACGACAGAACGAAGGGAAACAGAGAGAGACAGAGAAACGCATACACGCGAGCATGCACAAGTAAACACATGCGTGTGCCGATAAGCGGCTATATAGATCGAACAGGAAAAACGTATCATTATTATAATTTAATGATGCAAAATAGAGAAAGGAGAAAAACAACATTGAATTCGAAGTTTTAGCCCGAAGAAATTTGTGCTCACGAAGAAGCGCGGCGTGGTTTTCTTTCCCCCCCTCTCTGTTACCTCGGAATCTCCCTCCTTTTTCCTCATATTTTCCTTGGTTTCTCATCCTTTCCGCGTGGGAGGCGGCGAAACGTCCGGTTCTCTCGCGTTCTCCGTTCCCCACTTACCCTTTCAATCTACCTTCTTTCATTCTCCGCTTTCTCATTTCTTCTTCTCTCGTAAGAACGCTCGCCGATCGGCAAACTCTGGCGTATAACAACACGAGACCAACCGAACCGGTCGTTTCGCGGTGCAATTATGCGACACGCACAACTAACGACATGGAGGACCGACAGAAACGGTAGCGTGTAATTATAATAATGGTAATAATGGAATATGTGCACTCACTTGCAATGTGACTCGCCGCGCAACGATGATATGCAGATTCCTCCGTTCTTGCAGGGACTTGGTGAGCACGATACGAAACCTGTAACACATTAAGAGCATGATTAGCGAAAAGGTGGATTAACGTCTCCTTTTCTAATTCTTACTAATTAATATTACAATGTTATAAAAACAGATCAGGTAAATCCGGTTTTTCTAGACACGATGTAGCCGTACATGTAGCAAAGTTGAATTACAAACATTGTAGCAAAGAGGGCTGAGATTACCGGTTTACCTTCAGGACGCTTCGGACCGAATTAACAAGCACAGCTGCAGTAAACGGACAAAAATTGTTTTCTGCACCGTGGATGGAGAACGGGTAGCAACGGCCACGATCGACTTTGTTGAAAATGTAGAATCTCTGTACGCAGATAGCTAGAAAGGAGATGGGCCCTAGCGCTTCTTTATCTAACTGGCAATTAAAGTTCAGTTCGAGAACGCAGAACAGAGGATACCGTGAATCGAAAGGGAACCTTTGACACGCCGAGCAAAGTGAGGATTCGTGTATCCCCCCTCGAAGAATACGGAGAGATAAGGACGGCGCGAGGGAGGGGGAGGGGAGGAAGAGAAGACACCTTTAAGGGAGTGCAAATATCGAAGGTTCTTACCACTTTGGGTGCAAGTGCAACCGAAGTAGAGAAACGGATCGACGAAACCACCCGCGCACATCCTGCTTAACCAACGCTGGAACTTCTGTTCGAATAATTTCACACGAGTCGAACGCACGTGCAACTGATGGGATCGCGAATTAAATATAAAACTTTCGAAGCTAATGTAAAAATACCAACCAAGTGCATTTAATTATATCTCAAAATGAATTCACTCCTGCTATACTTAAGTAACCGTAACTGAGGAAACATGTTGTGTACTTATAATAAGAGACATTCATTACGGTCATCGAGCACTCGAAAGTAGATTAAATCGTAAACTGGAAAATGTTTACTTCGCTGTAAACATGCTGTTTTAATTATCTTGATCGATATATTTTCCAGTGGCATTATACAGGAATGTAATGTATTATATTATTCAAGAAAAATCGGAGTATTCGAAGCGAGGTTTTTACTACTTGATATGTATGCTTCTCAATTAAATTAGATAGTCTGTATTGATTGTCTTTTCTTAGAGAAACAAAGTATTACTTGACACTGCTTATTCGCTACCGCGGTATAACTTCTATAAATCTCGAACTTTACATTTTGCTCCGCGTTTCGCATTCGTTTCCGTTGAAAATGTTTTGGTCGATCGGTAAATAATGTTCGCGTTAAATCACACACCCGGAAAGCCTGTGTTTAAAGCTCGATTAACGCCCTCGGTGCACCATAAAGTACATTGAGTAACTAACGCGTACACGTCGGTGTGGCATAATAACGATGGAAATAAGTGAACAGTGAACGGGGAGAGTGAGAGAGAAAGGGACAATGTCGGTGTATGCGAATAAAGGGTGTAAGGTAGAGTAAGGTGTACTTATGTTTTAGCGGAATATAGTACCTCTTAGTTCTATGAGGTGTTATCTCTACAAGCTTCAATCACATCACACTGATACATGATCCTTTACTTCCTTAAGGCTTAATTCTTGTAAAGACTATGTTCGGCTACCAAGATAATCGTGAAATTTGACATGAAAGTAAGGTAATCCCTAAAAGGAGACTTGGGAAAGAGTGTGATATTGAAGGAAACCATTAAGATAATATTGAGTAACAGGTATTAATAATTGACTATAGTATCTAATGAGTTGTGACCGACACGGATAATTAATCTAGCCAAGCGCGAAAAAGGATATCAATAGAATACAACTTGTGACATAACAATCAGAATTCTTGATGTCACAACGTGGGCGCAGAAAGCCGCACTAACGATCGAAAATGTCAACACACTGACATAGATTTCTTGACTTATTCGCATTTAGACGGGACACGATGTATCATGATACATCTGACAATGGAGCACGCTTGTAATCCACAAACAATAGATACGAATGGAAAAAATGAGGGAAAAGTACACTTTCAGATTTTCGCAAAGTACACGCGCTACGGAAAAAGTATAGTTTCACGGCAATAGTTTCTAATCGTTATATATGCTCCATTAACGAAGAAATCTTACGATAGAGAATAAGGAGCACATATCGAGATAGCCATTAAATCAGAAGTTAATTGGAGAAATTTAAAAATAACGGGGGACTCTGTAATCTATTTCCACGTATCGAAAGCGGGGATGGTCATTGGCCCATTAAGGGTCGGCGAGACGATTCAATTTACTTTGAAAAGGGCGAGGAGGTGATTCCCGTTACCAACACAATGAAGTTAGCTATGGTTGTCGTCGCGACGACACAAAGCAACAGCCGGGGCATCGGAACGTCCACGACAAGACGAATGAGATCAGTTAAACCAAACTGCCTTCGTGACAAATCCTCCGCTTCCTCTGTCGCTTCGCGACTCCGTTTTACTGTCGTTGACGCACTTGCGTGCACGAGTACTACGTCCACACCCGCCTCTGCAATTTCTGCATGGGATCTTGAATTTCAGCCCGAATCCCCACAGCTTCCGTTCAACGGAAGAGGCGATTAGTATCAAAACACTTTTAATCTGGCCAATTAAAGGAGGCCCTTAAAATGTCCACTTAACGCTGACTTAAAATTCCCACTTATCCAAACATGTATACTATCTGAGCTATTTTAACCCGTTAACCGGAGAATTCTTCCCAAAAACGACATCAAGCGGATACATTTGATTTAGTAATCAAATAAATCCATGCGATATATTTATAATTATGACGCATATATGGGTTTCACTTTTCACTAGTGAAATTGCGACATATAAAAATTCGAAATAAACGTGGATTCGAATGACGAGTTAACTCGTTATCCCCGGTTAACAGGTTAATTAAAGAACGCCTAGAATATTATGAATTCTGTATTATACATATGAAAGTGAAAATGTCGTTCTTAAAATGTTCCAACTATTCTGGTATTTCCTTCTCCCGCGTGAAACGAAGAGCCGCGGAGCTAGCACTCGCACAATAATCTGCATTATCCCGGGGGAGGGAAAAGTGACTTTAATTGTTTCAATTCCAGAGTAAATTGGCAGAGCAGTAGAAAGCCACTGTTAAATTACGCCTTCCTTCCTGCTCATCCGCGAAATTAATTCGCGCCCGCGCAACGTGCAAATTGTCGCGAAACCTAACGTGGTGCAAGCTGTCTTATATCATTCCAACATTGCACGACATCATGGTATTCCATAATCTAGCTCTGTTACTTTTACTTTCTACTAAGCGAAATTAATATCACCTTCCACATAGACTGCACGATCTTCAATGGGAATACACTGCTCGCATAAATACAACATCCAACTACTGCTATGGCACATCGTGTGGATATACAATACATTGATAATTCATTAACAAGTACATTATCTCCTTATGATCTCAACGAGGGTAGATGATTGCGTGGCTGCAGAATACAATAAAGTTACGAGTCCGCGCCATAATGCGATAATGAACATACGGCGAATAAGAGATTAAAATCAACCGCGGCATACACGGGTGCGTGCCATCACACGTGTCGTTGGAGTTCCATATGGTTACGTTTCTGTAAGGCGATACAAGTATAAATCGCGGTACAAGGAAAGATGGTTTATTTCACGTCTAAGTAGTTGTCGATTCGAACGAAACGTGCGAAAACGTTCACTCACGTACATTCGATATTGCCGGTATATAAGAATACATGATGTGCGTAAATGCTATGCAGAAACACGTTGGTAGAGTCTGGCGCAGATGAATGACTCAACCGCGGCTAGAAAGAGCTCCGGCGCTTATATTATCAGGCTTTCCGTTTGTAAGTATGTATACATTATTTCTGGATATAGCTGGATCGATAGAATAAGCAGTTTAATACTTCTCCGTCGTGGAACAACATTGCGATAAATAACTGGTATGCGTTATTAGTAGAGAATTGATGAGGACGCGTTTTTCTTTTCGAGATTGGATTCTGCATGCGACCGATATGACATTTCGATTCGAGGTAGGTTAAGAGTGAAACTGATACCGCTCAATGGAATTATATTCGTACAACTTTTTATTCCATTAATAAACCTGGTATACCGTTTTATGGGAAGTCAATCATGTTTTTATAGTATCAGAATATCAGCTGTTTGTTTCCATGTTTAGTCAGTTATTTTGGTGTTAAAGGAATGCGTTGAAGAATAATGAAACAGCTTAAGTAACATTAGTCGATGGAATGAAGCTAATTGATATTCAGAATGTAAACTCGCATTTATCGTAGTTCGCGGAAGGACGGTGTCAACGTTACGGAAATCTACGCCATCGTTCTCGGTTTCTCTCCGAGTACAAGAAGAGTCTGATCTCCGTGTACAAACGAGAGATGAACTTCGACAAAGAGGGATGTACTCTGAATCAGCGTGGGCGATGTATTCTCGCTGCGGCAAGTATTACGGTGGTTTACGGAGCAGACTAGAATCATCCACGTGGAAAATCAAAAGCTGTACCAGAACGTACTTCGGAACCTACTCTGAATATACCACTCAGTTAACGAATGAGTTTACGAAGAATAGTCGAAAGAATAGGCAATAGAAATTCTTTGACGTTACTCAAGAATCCATTTCGTTAACCTCTTTTGTTCATTCATGGAGCGTCGAAGAAAAGTACCGAGTACTCTTTGATCTCGTAAATCCATGCGCCGTCTGTATGCAGAATCGCGATCCATTGTGCTATATCTATAGAGCGCGATGCGTTAATGGAGATGGGTAGTGCGAGTCACGACCTCGCGGATTACGTAATCGGTTGCGGTGTCTGCATATCGGCATCTGGATAGTGACCCGATACCACCGCGATTTATACTATCCTTCCTCTACCAGTACCGCGCCAATATGAACGACCCTTTCTCCTTTTCGCCAATGAATTCCCAAGGTGTCGTGTCGAGTTATTCACCCCCGACCACTTTTACTATTCCTGACCCAACGTTTCAGAAGGTCATTGACCTATTATTAAAATATCTTTTATCGATATTTACTTACAGCTTTAATATAAGAGCTATGCAGGCAATGCTCGAAATAGATTAAGGGACCATTTTCCTGCAATACACTACCGTCTCGAAAACGGTATAAAATGTAAATCAATATATGTATGTAATAAATACGTATTGTTACTTAAAAACCGTTTAGTTATTATTTACAAAAAATTCCCAAAATTAATTACTCTCTGTAATATAGCGCATTTCAAAATACAGGAGTAATAGGGTTGCATTAAATAAACAATTTTAGGCTTAATTGCAGTTATAAACTGTGTACGTTCATGCATGTTTAATTATCAGAATGATTTAATTCACGAATTTAATTTACCTTGGTCCCAATTAATTCGATTAATCGACGTTCTACTGTAATTATGATCTAATACTTTAGCACTCTAACTTACTGAGGATAAACTGTATTTATATTTCAGAATGATCAAACTGAGTGTAACTGAATATAAGTAACGTAAAGATCGTCTTTTGTCGTACAAGCTGTAAATTCCACGCAGTATCGCCGCCAGCAAGCATTCGCGGAACAGACACGCGACACGATGAAAAAATAATCCTCGTGGCATTCGTAGACTTGGATTAACCTATCTCTCGTATTCTTTAAATGCAGATTCTCTTAAAGCAGAAGAACGCTTGAACTTTTACTTTAATGATGATCCTTCGTACAGTTGATTCAGTTTGCTATAGGTCGAGCTGATCAATGAAACTGACAAGAAAATTCTTCAAGGTTATCCAGATATACTCGTTCAGTGATCGGTGAATCAGTGTCTTTATTCCCCGTTAAATATCAATGTATACGGAAGGATAAAGATATTTATATAAAACCTGATGCAGACCTAGTCTAATGTTTGAATGGTATTCAAAAGATATTTGTCGTTGGATGGAAAATTTGCAAAGTGCATCATTTTATCTCTTCTATGGATTTAACGTGTTCCTTATAGCATTTATCGTGTGCCGTAATATATAAATAAGAAAAGTGACCAAATAATTTTGTATCTAATAATACTAGACAATTTCAATTCGATTAATTTATTTAATTATTCTATGTAAAACTGCTGACAGTTGCATGCAGGATAAACATTTAATTTGTAATAAAAGAATCATGTATCCATGCACAAATGATATTTACTCTTCTTTATACATCTTGCATACGTTTAATCCAAGCATACAGGTGTTCCATCACTTCACCACTGATAAATGAACGCGTAAGCTGCGCAAAATATGAAACACGATAAACGATAGAACTTTCGAGTTGACTGCCAACCCTGATATCGTCCGTAACAAATCAGAGCACCGAGATGCAAGTACAGTCTTACGAAGTAATTGTACGCCATGTCCGGCGATACTTCAGCATTAGAACCGCTAAGGTACATTACTGATAATGCCGGCATTATATTACGGTCAAAATATTGCCAACCCTTAGATTATCATACATCCTTATTAATGAACATAAGAACTTACAAGTTCCTAGTAGCTGCATCCAATATTAATTCACGGTGAACTTATCTCGAAACATCTCCTACTTTGATAATCATTATCGTGATCTTTCTGCATTCTTATGTGATCGTTATTATAAATCATAGGTACTATTATTATTTTATGACTAATCACGATGAAATTACTTGGTTCAGTGAAACGTTGCAAGTATGGGAAGATTGGTTCTTCCGTTCTTTGTAAATTGTAACACGTAATGTCTTATTTGTCGTTTTCTTGGGGTATCAGATGCTAAACTGTGATTCGGAAACTGCGATTCCAACGAATGTAACCTAATACTTTAAACGAAATTGTTCCCGTTACGATGTAAATGAGTTCCGACACGGTATTGCAATTACGTTTACTTAGCCTTATGTGCATAAAGGTGTACGAAAGATTACGTGCTCTGTTCACAATTTTATTCCGTGAATACTGGAAATGGCAGAGTTTCGATGTGCTACACTGTTCTTAGAAAGAGGCTTCGTTAGAGGAACGCGATAAATAGTCAAAAATTGCGCGATAAATAGCGACAATTAATAAATTTGTTTTAACATTTGATTTACTCATATTATGTACATCATTTCTGTTATTGGAAATCAGTTTACAACGACGGTCAAGAATTTTGATTTCAAGATCAGATAGAAAATATAGATTTGCTTGTACGGGAAGAATTTGTTCAACTATAAGCTAATACTTGGAAGAATGAACGTTCCGACAAGCACTAATCAGTGGAAATGATTCGAGCTGTTAGAACGAATTTGTTTCCCGCCCTATTCCCTTTCATAATAATAACTAATTCATCGTGCATTGATAAAGGTAAGGAATCCTTTTTTTAACAATTGCCCGTACACCCATGGCCCTTTCTTTGTTGTTTCCGACTATTATTTCGGAATCACGTCTACGCAACTTTGAAATCGTTCGACGTCATTCCTGCCGAGGCGATTCGAGGCGGTTGGCTCGCATTAGCGGGCCCATTAATCACAATTACGTGAATTCAGGTCCTGGCACGATCTGCGTGCACGCTTGCCCTATGCGTGTACGGGTAAACCGGTGCGTAAGTATACGTGGAAGGTTCGCGGAGGTGGACGTGCTGCAGAAACGCACGAGTCACTGCGGTAAAAATACCACCCACTGAGTCGATGCCCCGGCAACAAACCCCTCTTGTCGTCGTATTCGCAGCGGGTAGATAATCCCCCGACCACCGAGGAATTTCGATGGGACAGGAAGACTCCAAGAAGTCAACCATCTCACCCGTTCACGAAATTCTACCCAACCAACGAAATAATTCTCATGGATATTCCCGTTCTACCGCACAATGTTTCTTCCGTGCTGTTCACATTCCGCGAACACTGTCTGCTCTGTCCAGTTACGTTCTTTCCCTAACTTAACTAAATAACCCACGTATTTTGCATTTTCTACGAATTAGAAACTTCTAATTCTAAGAATCTGACTGATCTATTTGTGGCATTAGATAATGGAATTAGAGCATCCACTGCTATATAAGAATTGGTTGCCAATGGTGTAATTATACATTGATTATTATTCTTCAATGATACATATGTAATGTAGTCTGTCAATTACTGTCGGTTATTTGTTATTTCAAGGGTACAACATCAAAGTGGTCACCGCTTATAGAGCAGAATAAATCTCCCTACGTTAATATTCAATTTCAGTTGTAATTGATAGATGCAAGAATATATTAATGTCTCCAGTGAAAATATTGTTATTTTATGCGGAGTTGATGGTATAAAATAGCGGATCTCACGAGGAGCTGCGAGGTGAATGAAAGCCGTGAATGAGGAGTTAAGTTCAACATTCACCGGCGTATGATATATGTTGCAGGATACACACGTACACTATCACAATCTCAATAATTAAAGGGTGACGTGAACTGCTAGTTTGTTGGATACTTCATACTCATACATTTCGTATATACATCTTATTGATTTAAGTAATCCATCATAATATCGTGTGTACATAATAGTATCTACAAGAATTTCAAGTTTGAGACTTAAGGCAGGAGACACTTTAAACAAGCGAAAGAAGAATTAGCCTACATAATAGAGTTGGCAGTAATTCGCTGCAAAACGAGCGACACGGGCTGCTTTCGAAACCGTTAATGGCCAGATAGTTCCAGTCAAGCGGAGGAAGAAAAAGTTGTTCCTGCGTTTCGTGGATCCGTATGTCAGTGATTTTCTCTCCTTTTAGCGGGGAACGCGATACGTGCGTGTACGCGATGCAATAATCCAAGACGGGTTAGAAACTATGGTTTCTTCGGCCAAATATGGCGCAAACGAGCACGACTTCTTATGCAATAAGGGAGGCCGACACTGTCGGACGATTGCCAAGTAATTTCCTTGCAGATGTACGCGTACCAGGTTCATACATACCACTAAGCACAGATACCACTTTCACGAATTGCCATTATATTCTTACGGATGGAAATATCCCTTCGCATACCTAACATTTTGAACATCATCAACAACCTTCCCAAATTATTTGATACTGTTTCAACTCCTACATTTTAGAATCTTGAGATCAAGTTGATTTTATGATATATATTGGCATCATTATCCACTTCGTTCCATGAACATATGTGGTGGTAATTATAAAGTGGCTTAAGTCACTTTTTCGGAAGGAACGATTACAAGCTTTTTATTATCAACGCCTTGCAATATCCTTATCACAGGATCAATAGAAATTGTACATATTAAGCGCAATTGTTAGACCACTTTATAATTTAAGGTGAATTTTCATTGACCGCTAAACGCACAGGATTTGTATGTGGAAGAACTTTGACGGTTTCCATGGATAAACGAGCTCACAAAGAAGACAGTCTGAGTTAGCTTCAAGTGCACCGCGATCATACAAGTTTCTACGTGCAAGACTCGACTTGGTAACCTGCAGCCACGTAAGGGATATAATGCGAAACATCCCATTGTGTACTCGCGTGCAGCATATATGTACAAAGCAGCCTTTTTCTTCATTATACGATGCGAAGAGTGCCGCGGTAGTCCCTGGTGTTTACTTTGACAAGCGTAGTCGTAAAATTCGTGAAAGATTACGCTTTTTTCCCTTCCGCGCTTACTCTGCCTCTCTTTACTCCGCTGTTTATCTTGTATCTCCGTATTCGACAGGGCTCCCTTATACTCTCGCTTATTCGTGGAAACGATCAAGAAAATGTACTCCGCAAGTAGTAAACGTAAGTGAAACTGACCTTGGAAAATAACAGCTATTTCTACCGTCGCCTACGTATCGTTAAGAATATTAATATGCAAGGGTCATTATGTAAATTTGGCTTATGGAAATAATTAGAGAAATTATTATCTCCCTGAATATTATCATTAATATATTACAAATAGGAATTAGGTATGAAGTAATATACTGATTTATCCCACCATGATTATGATTAAGTACATACAATTTATCGTGAACAAGACAGGTTTTGTTGTCATTTTTTTCTTCTTCGCGTACGGCATCTTGGTATATTTCACGATCTTTCGAAAGGTGTGTTTACTTTTCCTTTGAATCCTATTTAAGCTATGATTTATAGTGTTTACTAAGTTTAATAACACCCTAATCCTCGTACATCTGGCTGTTCTATGGGACAGTTTATTCTTTAACATTTTCGTGTGGGCCCAGTGAATCCAGTGGATTATTTAATAAGAGTACGGCTACCTTTTCGATATGGCTACTCGGTGGACCTTGAATCGTTGGTTAAATTATCGTGAAATTCCCCTGGCAGCCGGCGTGATTGCGATTTATGAACCGGCCTCGAGATATTTTTTTATCAATTCGTTAGCTCTTTCACCTTCAACCGGATCTTGGCTATATACACCCTCCTCTGACAGTATAATTAACGTATTCGCAACACGTGTTTTCAACTGGTGCGAGCAACTGGACTTTCAACAATTAGTCTGATTATGACCGAACAATAAATTCAATATATTATATTATATTCTTCTCAGTTCCGTCTCGAAATTGAAATGCACTTTAAGTACAGTTAACGGTAATAATTTACCATGAATTTATAGATGGAAGCTAATGAACAGTAAAGGAATTTGTATTCTACGTTTATAGGCCAGCATTTCTTTAGTATTTTGAAACTGCATTCCGTCGGATTATTCGTGAATTTCAGGTTTCTAGTATAATATTCGCAAGTCCGACCAATCCTTCGTCATCTTATACTCGAGATATTTTCGATGGCGGGTGGATCGAGCTAGCCACTCGTCAACGTAAAAACGTTATACGGCAGAACTCTTTTAATCCTTTTTGCCGCGAGCAGCCATAAAATTAGCATAACTCCAATATATTATCCCTTGTCCGTCCAAGAGCCACAAAGTCACGTGCTTATACGACCCGTGCGCATAACGCGATCCTTTATGATCGTCGGTGCAGATCGAAAGCGTGGCATCGTTCAAAATAAACTTATCGCGCTCGTATAATTGCAAGTATACACTGACACGATAATGACCACGTGTCGTTTATATCCACCATGTAAACATGTACGCCATAATGAAATACAAGATATTGAAGGTTTGAATATATTTTTCTTAGATTTTTCAGATTTCTCAATAATTTTTTGGAAGGATAAAGGATGTTACAAAAGAAACTACTGACTGCCACAGGGACTGTCGCTCAAAGATTGCGGCTCAGCAAAGAATGTTGGCTGCAGCCTGCATCGGAATATCCTGCCGATATTGGATACCTGCTTCGACACTCGATACCTAACTGGCCCGGACGGCTGCTTCTCGTATAGGGCCCAAAAACCACCAGATCTTTTTTCCTATTTTTCTTAGAGTACTGTCGACCGCTTGTCCTATCTCATCATCTTCGAAAAGCTGCAGTACTTGACATCACGTAAAGCATCCAAGAGAAAATAAACTAATAGTGTCACTAAAGAGTGAGGATACGAAGAGCCATGTTATAGATCGAATGTTCGAGCATTATTTTGCAGTCTTTTAGTAAGTTAAAAATGTAAACACGTGTTCAAACCGTATCAAGTTGAGAACGAAGTGTACGCGAATAAGTTTCACTGGCTATGGACAAGAAATTCGCTGATCCTCGTCAAAGGAGGATGCTATTACCTTTGGCACGTAGCACCCGCCATAATTGCGTACCTTCCAAACGATTCCAGCGTACCTCAAAACTGATTCACCACACGCACAGACACGCGTGTTTTACCAATACTTTCAAAAATGTCCGGCGAATGTCGCTCGTACGTTTTACGACATGACCGGCCCCACCGGCAAGTACTTTCTGACGCTCGTCTGTTTACCGTCTGATGAGCCAGAAGTAAACACTTGTTACGCTTGTTCATGTGCGATTTTAGTGTTCCCGCTGTTCACCGGTCGTAAAAAATTTAAGGTAATGTTACACCAATTACTTTCGCAAGTTTATACCTTGACAAAAATCATGAGACAACAAAGAATAAAGTGCGCGACGTTATTGCACCGCAATGCCCCGACACAAATTGAAATTGCTTCGTGAGGTGGCGAAAGTCGTTTTCTTCAAAGAAATTGTATCGATTCTTTTCAAAGTACCGTTACGTTTATTGGTAAATAAGTGTCATATTTCTATCGTGCAAACATCTGCATTATATACAATATTAATACTTGGAAGGGAGTGATATATTTTCGAAGGAAGATTTGATGGTATTCATAAATTTTGGGTAATCGAATTAACACTATTCTTATGGTAGACAGTGTAAGAAAGAAACCAGTTGACCCTCGATAATGGTGAATGCCGTGAAACTTTGTAAAGGGTTCACTGGAGGCACAGGTATGCAGGACCAAGTCACGAGGTCATATATCTGGCTTTTGTTTTAACTCCCCTCGAAGGAAGCCACGGGGTCCTTTCGGTCCCGTTTCGGCAGCCGAAGGACCTCGAACGAAGGAGCGCAACACATATACAAAGCCCAACGGAGGAGCGAAGTCGCCATTGTTTTTGGGAATCGAGAGAACCCGGCCAGTAAGAAAGAGAAGACATGGAACCCTATTGTATTATAATGGGCATTACGGACATTCGCCTAAGTGGCTCGTACCCCGTTCTTATTGCGCAATTTATGGCTGTTCGTTAACCAGCCATATTGTTTTTAAGGGGCTTGATAAAGGAGTTCGTATTCGTGTCCAACCAAAAAGTACATCTTTCGATTTAACGGTCTACCTATACAAGCGTTAGATATAATTCCATGATTTCAAAACTAACAAAAACCTACTGATTGATATTTACTCATATCGACGGTTATTACAACACCAATTAGTAAATATAATAAAAAAACTCGGCATCCGTAGAGGAAGTACTTTAAATTCATAAAGATGCCGTAGTGTTTCCGTAGGTGATTATTAGTCGGAATCTCAGTTCATCGGTCAAAGAAGGAAAGAAATTCTTGAAGGACGTTCAAGACAGGAACGCAGCTGTTCCTCTTCGATACTATCGATTCCTTAGCATGTAACGACGCCGTACGTATCCGCAACTTTGTAAGGCCCCGCAAGGGGCCTCCGTAGCGGGCGGCAGGCCGAATGGAACATCTGCCAGTCCTCTTCGGGACCCTTCTCCAAACACCACCACCTTGCACCACATTACAGGAGGGGCCTCTATACGTACTAACTGTGTCGATGACATCGGCTAAAAACCTGATAATTCTACCTTCTTTACCAACGGCATTCCCCTACCACTTTCCCTGCCCTTCCAAGTATAACTAGATAAGCATCTTCCACTAATAACGTCTTATTTCTGCCTTTCAATGAAACCTTTCCAACTTGAACGTTATATAATTAAAGTGATTATGTTTTCTATGTGAAAAAAATATAACGGGAATGATCAATCGTTAGACCAGGTAAAACACATGTAGTGTTCAACCATCGTATACTTAATTCAATCCTGTCACGCCGGCAGAAAGTATCGTACGTGCCGGCATTCAAATCACCGAGGGAAAAGAGGTCATTTCTATACGTATAAAACCGCGACAAGAAACTAAGCAAAAAATGATTGGAAACGGTTATTTTCCATTACACTACTATTGGAAATTCACGAAATATTAGTATACTTAATAATTCATATTTTCAGATAACTTGTGGTACGAGTACTGCAAGTTTTACGGCGGGGATATTAAAGTAGAATGAGAGCGCGTAGTTAATGATCCTTTCGAAAACTCTTGGCCCACAAAGGGTAAACAACGAGTAATGGCAATTATTCAAATTCTATCTAGTCGTGCTGGTTTTATGTACTGAGGCAATGCCGCCACATTGCGTTTGGTAAAATTGAAAATTATGGACTGGGTAATTTTCTGTCGAGGCAGAAGATTAATGGCATGAAACTAGGTATGCAAATACCGTTCGACACAGTAAAAAAAGTCAGAGATATTAATAACATCTCGAAATCAGAATCTTATAAACTCGTATTATAAACACAATCGTTTACGTGTACGTTTTAGATTACTAACAATAAGAATTACTTAACTGCACATGACTTGTATATTAATATTTACCAATAAAATTTACAAATGATACTGAACTGGTTTGTATGTATTATAAGTGGAGTGTGATAAATAAAGAGCTTCAGCCGCATGCTGATTTACAAATCATTGCATAGCACGCGGTTAGCCGTGTAATGAACACTCGGTAACCTATAGATTGCAGTACAAGAATACTATACTCGATTGCAAATCGGTGGGGCGTTAAAAAGTATCTTCGAGGATCTTTAGAATGAAAGTACAGTTATACGAGGCTCGAATACACAGGTTCCCTGCCTCGCCAGGTGCATGCGTCGTTCACGATTACAGAGAAAGAAGCCAATTTTAAAGCCATTTGAGAAAATAATAACCGCTAACTATATGACGTACGCAACGAATGAAACTCAAAAAATATTAGACAAAAAAGTTACGGTGTTTTAAGATTTATCACGTTGTCTGATCCTTAATCATATTTTTATACACACCGGGTCACGCTTACCGTCAACAATCACATTTTTCAAAGATAAATATAACTGAGTTTTAAGAATGTATTAAAAGATGTTTAAATATTTACACGTGTTTGTTACCCTATTATTCAAGAAGGAAACTGATTTGACGTTGTTTGAGCTAACCTTATTGTTTCAAAAGATACATCCGTGTCTGAAAGCATACGCAAATTGTCCGGTTAGGGATAACGTCCAAAAATTGGCATTCCAAGCGTGCTAGATACAAGCGAAACGATTTCGTGCGGTACATAAAAAGTGACCCGGCCTTTGAAAGAGTTGTTAGTCTCGGACTGGATGTACTTGGCCGGGTGTCGTTCAGTGATTTGAAATACTCGTCACGTAGTGAAGTGACATGAACCGTAGAGAGGATGACACGGCTCTGACCATTTCGTTCGTAACGATCTACCCGTCGCGCTATTATGCAAGCGTAACTTCAACTTCGGCTGTGCTTCAAGATTACGTGTACAACGATAGTGTGCACTCACTGTCGAAGTAGCGCAAGTGAACGTTTTCTTTAGCTTATACCACGAGTCACATGCTCACAAAGATAAGTGATCTAATTCAGCATAAATTTCGTTAACCAACCTATCGTGGGATCCCGGATACAAATAAGAGTTAATGAATTATCAAACTGATTGGTGCACTTAAGATCCGTAAAGGATAATTCGATATGATTATAAAAAAAGGCGTATTCGCAGGGTACACGGTGTTGCTTCTACATTGTTTTTAATATTTACCTCATTTTGAATTATCATTGTATCGATTGATATTCAATATTATTAAATGGGGGTTTATAAGTATGTTTAAGGCAAATCGATTATATTTTGTGGATTTTTTATGTACTAGAATTTTATACTGCGCAGAAGTCCTGCCAAGAAGGAAGGTAATGTATCTCAAGCAGGATATGACCGGAGGCATGCCCCGTAATACAATGGATACACCCCTCGACTGAAATTCGTTTGCCCTCTCGGTGAGAAGATCTTGGTAAAGGGGAAGCTGGGTTATCCGGTTTCATCTTCGCAAACCTTATCTCCTCAAGATCGTGCTACTGTCCTCGTATGGAGGGCCCCCCCTTTCGTTCTGGGCATCCTCCATCCTCTTCTTCTCCGCCATTTACCACAATTCATGTCCTCCCACACTCGAATCAGGTTCACGAATTTTTCGAGGTATTTCGATTTCGTGAGTAACTTATACATCGCATTTTACTTCATCCTCTTCTTGTACTTTAAAAGAATCTCGACAAAATGTTGCTGCGTCGTATTCTATATTTACTTTCCGTCAAATTTATCGTGATAAAAGTCGTTTCGCGCGTATCGTGAATAACGAAGATATGGGCTTTTCGAAGAAATATTTTAACAACTGTTTATTTTTTTGCGACGCGAACGTAGTCTTTCCGGGTCTGCTTCAAACCGCTCCTATATCCGGGGAAAATTCTTGAGAACTCGTTGGAGCAAATACAAAAGATTGAACATGCGAGTACATTCGTAACATCGCTATTGTCAAATATCCTCGCCGCTTATCTCGGTCGTGTTCCTTTGCGTCAACGAAGACATTGAGCGTCGACAATATGGAGAAAAGCATACGAAGAAAGACAAACGGAAAGCCTCACTCGTGCACATATGTTTAAAGTGTGTTAGAGAAGGTTGGAAAGGAACTGCAATATGGACCTAGAGTGCATCAGTGACACCGGAAACTAGGGGAACTTGCCTGCGTAACAGCCCCTATGCTGCCCTACCTATTAAATACCAACGCTCGCCAATGGTGCTCAACCTCCACCTTTATTTTCTCGAGCAACCATATCTTTCAAGTTTTCATTCAATAAATAAATAATAACCGCAATTTAATGTAACTTTTATATACCGACTAAACACAATGTCCCGTATAATTAAGAATAAGGAAGACATGTAAAACTAATTACTAGTTTCCGAATTCAATCACCCCGTCGAGTTTAAACTCTTACAGATACATTCTAGTATGTTTAAGTTATCATAGTTGTTTGAATTTATAAAAGTTAATGGACCGAACTAATTTGTATTTCTAATGTAATTAAGTTACCAATTTTCTTATTGATTATTTTCCGTTCCATCTACTAGTATACTTATGCGATGTAAAAGTATTCGATGATTGTTAACCTTGCTCAATTTTCGAAACAGGATTGCTTATTTCTTTAGCCTAGATGAAAAAGTTCGAAAATTGCAAATCATCGTCATTTTGCATTATTGACCGTGACTGTGGACTAGGCTCCAAGGAGGAATGAATATCTCGAACTACGAAGGGCCTTTCTAAGTTGGTATAAGGTACCTCCGGAGCCATTATACTTAGTATCCCCTTGGTGTTCTCGGTTCACGATAATAAAGTCGATGCCGGGTTCGAGTCGGCACACGTTATGAATAAGTACGCATAACCTACCGGCATATGTGCAGGAACGTATCTATATTCATGCTCTTTGCCGTGGGCTACAGTCTAACAATACGTAAAAAAATATCGTACATAAGAGGCAACCCTTCGGTCTACGCGGCGCATAACATTCTTGAAGAGGTGGCTATTATGCAAAAGAACCGGGCTCGTAAGTTAATTAGTTTATTCCTATGGCGAATACTTAGGGAAGCGAGGCGATAATACTCGTGAAAAGAAGCCAGCCCGAAGAACCGGAAAACTCTAATTATATCGTATTAAATGCTGAACTGAACTGACCCCCGTAAAAGGTTGGTAATTAGATTCCCTCGACTCTTCCACTTTCCTCGGATATTGACTGATGATTAGGCGCAATGACTTATTTGAAATTCGATGGAAAAACTGATCATGATTAATCGAAAGTCGGACGCAAAATGATCGTACAAGTAAAGGAGATAGAAGTAATCGATGGTAAATATTTCATGGCACAACTTCAGACGCAACCTGCGCAAGGGGAAGTGGCAAGAAGAAGTATCGTGACTTTGGTTCAAGCAAAACTCTCGAACGGATAATTATTATCGTAGGGAGGTGCTCGAAGATAGAAAGAAAAAGAGAGGGGAAGGGAACGAATGGAGAGGGAAGGAAAAGGGAAGAAGGCCGATGAAGGAAAAAGAAAAAGAAGGATGTAGCGGAGGAGAAAGGTGTTGGATACGAAGAGACGTAGATCCGAGGTAGAGGGACGGTTCAAGGATCAGTAAGTATACGTGTATGTGGTTAGTGATTGTGAGCGCCCTCGAATCTCCCTTTCTCTCTTTAACCATTTCGCTCCTTTTCCCTCCTTTTCTCTCCCCTGCCTCGTTGACCCCAAATACCAACGCACGATTAAAGTACTCGTTCGACGATTCTCTCGTGACTGGCGAATTGTGACGGAGGAAAAAGATCAAGCAACTCCGACTATCAAAGGTTGTCCGATAAGTTTCCCTTTAACTCACCGATCGAGTGCAATCTTGCAGGAAGGACGTAGCAAACAAAAAATACACGACAGTCAATTAAATCGCGCAAATTGAACCGGGGATACTTTCAATTAAAATACTGTCTACTTCGTAAAGCAATATGATATATGGTATTAGAAAACGGTATATCAATTTCATATCGTGAATCATGAGGAGCTCGTAATCGAGGTGCCTTATCAAAGATTCTAGCTTCCTTATTCGTTGTATATACTTTGGATTCGAATAAGCGCCGTGCTAAAATGTAAATACAAATGGATATGGATTCGCATGCAGTGTTTGTATGGAGTTTTCTACGCAAACCTGATAAAGAGTTGGAGTATTGAGATACCGTTGCATGTAACTTGGTATTTAAGTGATTGCATTTATGTTACAAGTATAAACGCCTGTTTGAACAGTGTATTCCACCATGCTCGATCCTGATTGGTGTTTATGAGCTCGTGAACATCTATTGCAATGTATACAGCCGATAGTGAATTTTTTATCATTATTTTTTTTATATTTTACCATTTCGTACGGTAACTAAATGCCTTTGACGACAATTACACGTTAATGTTCGAGTGGGCACGGGGCTTTCAAAGACTATCTTTTCTTGCGTGGAATACCGAAGCACGGACGTTATCCGTCAGAAAGAGTCACAGTGAAAACATCGTTGACTACCTTCGTATCTCGCACCTGCCGCTGCCAGAACGGCAAGGTATTCTCCGGCGATGGCAGTCAACTTGGTTTTTGTACAGCATCGTCTGGTACACCGATATAGGTGCACCAGTAGTCGGTGGACAGGCAGCTCTTGCCGCAATAATTCGTCGATGACCATATTAGTCCATCGGAACGAATGGAAATAATGAGAGTGGGACAAATTATCAAAATAATGAGAACAAGAAATCAAGAAAAATCTTGCTCTTGTCTTCGAACTGTGCGATTAATGACGGCTAAATACTGATTTCTCCTTTATTCTATCAGGCAGCACGTCGCAACTCTCGCTTGGACACAGTTTACGATGGTTGTCGTAACTTATAAATTAACGGACGCGACAAAAAAAAACGCAGGAGGCGATGAAATTGACAATGCGGATAATTACGGACAGCACATATTTTTCTCCTTATTATATTGTCCGTACCGATCTTCGATAATGATTGGAAACTTTCGCAACGTGCCGTTGCCTCGCGTGCAACTTTTCTCTCCTGTTGTGTACTCAATGTCCATTACGCTTGTAACAGGTTGCAGAAAGGAGTTGATTTCAAATAAAAGAAGTTTCGATAAACATTCAATGTCAGCTTGCCAACATGAGCACGATATGACATACCACGAGAGTATTAAAATAAATATCGTTGAAATGTATATCAATTAAAAGCTTTTAATAATGACATAAATATAACTACGTCCCAAATTTCCGAAATATGAAAACCAGCCAAGCCCGCATGCTACATCCGGCAGTAAAAAAACGCAGCGTTCGAACTTCTTATGGGAATTTCAAGTCTTCGTGCACGGAATCTGACTTCCGCTCCGAGAATTATGTAGCAGCTCGACTTTTTAATACATCCGCAAGAAACGCTAATGTGAAAGGTAGTAAATAACCCGCAAATTGCAACAAATCTTACAGACGAGTCGGAGAATATATATATTTATTTCTTATAAAAGTAAAACCGCATTACCGGAGGGAATTTTTTCGATTTGTCAAATAAATAGGATCAGGTAATAGAGGGATAGTGGTATGCAGTTGCATTTGCAGAGCCGGTAGATGTACTATCCACCCTGAAAACAGAGTGCCACCCTTTTTCCATCGCGTTCCGTCACGCACGGGGACCTATCGGAGACGCACCTGGCAATCGATAAAGGTACAAAGGTCCCCGGTCGACCCAAAACGGACAAACGGCCACCAAGGAGGGTGAAACTCCTAGTACCGTTCTTGTTCTGTTACTGCTTCAGGTAGTAAGATCCTCGTCCCCAACTTCCTCTTACACTTTTCCTGCCTTCCCTGCGCTCACCATTTCATACTTCGTACATTCAACATTTCTTACTGCGTTGATTTGTACCTGTCATTTTTGAATACCACGATGCAAAGAAAGAGTTTGGAAACTTACAATTAAAGTACGTGCTAATAGCACGTAATTATGACGAGGATAAGATGGATGAATTAATTCGGTGATAATCGAGGAGAAAGGTAGCAAGAAGATGGTAAAATCGGAAGCTGAAAAGTGGGCAAGCAGTGAGCCGAAAGAGAACGGGAGATCGGCAGGGGACAATGAGTCATTTAATATCTGCTCGTTGAATGCTTGTCCAATCAGAACCCGAGGACCAACAAACACTCTGACATGGCTGATATCATCAAGACCCGCATCCCTCTTCCCTCTGACAGTTTTAATATTCCACAGATTTCGAACTCTATTGAAACTTGATCTGATATCTTACGTTCATTTATTTATTATTTACTATACTTATATGTTACTGTTTAATTAATATATTATGTAACTGCATTAAAATAAAGAGCTTATGTGTTCCAAAGAAAATCTGCTTCAGGGTACATTCACCGCTGGGAATTAATTAAACAACGATGAATCTGGAATAGTACGTATAAGGACAAAAGATAAAAGTTCGTTTAGCAAAGTTGAATGTGAAAATAAGGAAAATGGTGGACGCCTTTAAATCAGCCAGAGGCAACGCCATTCCAAAAAATGAACCAATCTGGTTCGGCGATAGAATTAAATTACAACTTGCTAATTGGTAAGAAATGCCTTTCCGTACGATCGAAATGGTTCTAATTGGCAAACACAGGGAAGCCTGAATTCCGTGGGCATGAACTTTGCGAAAATCAGCCCCGGGGATCCTTCTAGGAAGTTTCGGCAACCAATCGTCGCTCGCTAATCTCACGAAACCGTTTCGCGCGCGAACGTTAATTTTCAACGCGTTTACCAAAATGGAGTGTTAATATGGGAAAAAATATTAAGTGCATTCAACCACCTTATAACTAACAAACAAAGTACATACATTGGAAAGAACGTTAAATTAGTATATTTTAATTTAATAACTAATGGAACGTATATTCGATACTGGAAAAAGTTATATAATCTAACAGAATATAATCGAAGAAACATCGAACTTTTGAGAAAATCCATTGACACTTTCGAATGGTACACGTTAATTTAACACCGTAACGTCTCCATTCAGCATGTAATGATTACATAATAAACTCGTAGGAGAATGCGTGAAGTTTACACGGTTCGACGCGCGGATGAGCACGGTTGCAATCGGCGTAACATACTTGCACTCGTACAATTACACGTACGATCATTGATAGGAGGGCTTCGACATTAAGATAAACTGTAATAACATCAGGATACAATAAATGAATTGAATGATAGGAGTAATAAAATAGGATGCACGAAAGGGGGGAAAATATACGATTCCGTTGTGACCACTTGATGGTTTCACCAAGCTTAACGGAAATGCACGACTGACCGTGATGATTGACGAGCCTCGCGCACAATCATTATGGCGGAAACAAAACGAAACGATCGAAAAACGTTTGCGGGACTTTGGTCGCCGTTACGTTAAGGAACATTAGAGAAGTAATGCTGAATATATGCGCATGCAAATTAGATTTACAAAGATGGAGTCTGGATAATGTTACATCACGTTTTAAGGAGGGTTCCAAAATGAAAGTATTGTGCTCAAGGTTTCTACGAGATTAGATATCAGACTATATTTCTAACATCATCGATTTACATTTTATATTATCATCTTGGAACATAGGAGTTATAAACTTCGTATCTAAACCATAGTTTATAGATCGACTATCATAATCTTTTGCCAAGGAAAGAGAAATACGGATGGAGTACTTTATCTATAGTCGTGATTGAACACTGAATGTAAATTGGAAAAAAGATCTGAACGAATTACTTAAAGTGATACAAGGGACTTAAATCCTGCGAGTCCTTACAGGACTCGTGGCGTTTGGTGGCAAGGCGTGGGAGTCCGTCGACCAGCTGCTAGTAGATGTTGGTTCAAGGACCATTACACAATGGGACTGTATATATGAATGTGGCAGGGATACGAGAAAGTCACGTTTTCGACGAGCGTCCGGATGATATGAACGATGAAAACAGAAAAGAATCCCCTTTCCGGAAATTGGAATAACAAAAAAGGTTCCCTTTATTTTAGCAAATAGATGGAAACTTTTGGAACACACTGTATTATGATCGAAGAGCTTATTATTGATAGCTTCTTATTGGTATCACTTTAACGAGACATGCCACCGATTTACATTTAATATTAATATAACTCTATAGACGGAGAAATTTTTCTCGTTTCGGGGATGCGGGACGTGTTAAGGAATGAAGAGTGGCTGATGTCGGGCAACTATCGCTTCCTCGGTCTCGTAATATGGAGGCGCCCAATTAAAGTCAAGCCGACCAATCAACATGAAAGCGCGGAACAAGGCGCGAAGCATGCGTTATCGTTTGTAAAGATCGCGAGCGACCAGTTTGTGGGAGCGAAGGTGGTTGATAACTCGGTATAACGCCGTCTGCTAACTCGACGGACGCCCGCGTGTTCACACATTGCAACACGATTACACCGAATGCACGTGCACATGATTATAGATGTATTTCTATACACACACCAGTTCGAAGATCGGTGTGCACCCATGAAGAAGTTCAACCGAGGTTCGCACCGTACGATGGGACTCGGTAGAAACGGTGTTTCTCACTTACAAATTGCGAAAGAGTCCTATACCGGTATGCGGATTCCTTCTCGTTATGTATAAGAAGTTAAGGAAAGAGTGACGGTGAAACCGGGGCTTGGGAAGCAGCTGATGTAACTTCCGGAAAATTGCTCGGCAAAGTTACAACAATACGGAAACCCGGAAGAGTCGTGTTACTGGTTTGTCTTCTAAAATGTGAGATACCTTTAAATTCAACCTACATTAACCTGTTCGCGTTTATGCCACATATGACTGTTGATTTCTCGAATGTGCATAGTACAGAGGACTATATGATAATAATTACTTCGCGTAATATATTTATTTCTATAATAGCCATACACAATGCATAGAAACAGATGAATTTTTATACTGATCGAAGTTGGATATGCTGTTTTGTGTGAAAGCAGAATAGCGGGTATATGTATCTATCTAATGATAAGTGTTTTCATGTGCAGTTTCAATGAAATATTTTTAAAAATAAATTTCAGGCAGAGGAATTGATACTGTTAGACGAATAACAATTCCAAGTGCAGAATTATTTTAGAGAAATACTAATAAAGTAAAATGATATGAGAATATGTGCTGTTTGAAGAATGTCCATTTAATGAAATGTTATACGGGCAACGTTTCCCTGTGTGGTATTATTTTGCAGAATTACGAACAAAAGAGTAAAATGATAGGAGAATATGCGCTGATTAAGAAATGTCCATTTAATGGAATGTTAGCCGTGTAAGTGTGGCTTTCGATTGTTCCGTCGCGCGAGCATGTAATACGAACCAACAAGCCGTGTCTACGAGAAGGGGCTCTCTCGCTTTCAGACATAAGCTTCGCTGACCGCGTGAAAAGTTAATCGAGGCACCGTTCCACTACGTTAATTAAAAAATATTCCATTTGGTTACGTGCTCCTGAATCGGAGCAAAATCGAGTAATTAAAATGTGGACAAAAAATAATCATCGATCCGTACATTCGATTAACACATTCAATATCAATCGTTAACGAAACGAAAGATGCGGATAGATTAGTATGTGACTTCGAAGTTACATGCCGTTATAGAGGTTAAACTTATGTAATAAAATGTAATTCATATCTTTACTTCACATATGTACTTCAACGTACATTCTCATCCCAAAACTACCGAAATCTATATTTATCCGAAAATAGGAAAATTCTGTAAGTTCACAAACCGAGGTTCCCATGATCCGGTGTTCGCCGAGAGAGAAGTTATTAGTCAGTCAGCGATTAGCCTCGTGTAAAGCATTCGCCTTACCGTGGCACTTATTGCCATTTATCAGGTAAAAGAGTGACTATGTACATGCTCTTACGCCCGGGGAGAAAGAGGGAGGAAGAGAAAGAGAGAAAGAATCGAATGATTAATAGATACGATCGCATTGACCTAAGGCAGAACGAGGCTCACATATCCACAGCGTTAGCCCTCTTGGGAAAAAGAGCTTTATCGACGGAGGAAGAACAGGAATCCTTGTCTGTGCTCGTGTCGCAGGAAGTAATCGGTTTAAACCGATTTGAATTCGGGCTGCGTTAAACCGTTTCCACGTGTTCTGCGAGAAAACATCTCCCCCGGTGGTCTTCTCACCAAGAAAACCTCGCCATTCATTCCATATTAACTTTTCAACTTTTTTCGGCAGTCAAATATTTACTCGTTTCGCTCTTTTAATAAGAGATGTTCTAAATAGATTCCGAATTAAAACATGAACAAAACAATGCAAGAAACATACTTGCTAGGATGCGAACGAAATCAGAAGGATGTTGCTATCCCGCAACATGGAATTCGCATGCGGTGCACGAAGATTTAGAGTCGGAAGTTAATCGAGAAAAATCACGTGGATTCTTCCGTCCATGCAATGTTTAAGTACAGGAAAATCTAATCGACGTTGCAAGGGGCGCGGGATTCTTTTTCCATGTCGAAGAATTCCCTTTCTTTAAGAACGAGTCGAACTTCTTGGAATCTGCATACTACCTCGGTGGATAGATCTTTTCGTGCTTTATAAGGGTTCGCGGCTGTCCTGCCGCTGACTGACGGCACAATCCTCGATCCTTACACGATACTGAGTAGCTCCAGGGATCTTTCGACGACGGAGAGGACGTAACTGGCAGAGAGGAACGGACGGATGGATGTACGGTAGCCAGGGTCCTTAATTATGCGGTTTTACGTTTGTACACCAATAGGAGGAAAAAGGAAACTACCTGGTGGCTAAGACGAATGCAAATGCATCCTACTCGTAGGTAGGGATATGCGACCAACAGCCAAGAGATCTTGCCCTTTTAGTTAGCAGATGCCGCGAGATACCAACTATTTCTTCCTCTCCCTTCAACATCGTGCTTACATTGACGAAGAAAACGGAAAGATCGAAGAGAGGATTGGGGACTATGCGACCCCTACCGAATATGAATTTTTTAGAAAAATCTTGGTTTATCAAAGAAGGCGGTAAAAGGGCAGAGTATATGAATCATTCGAGTTTCTAGACTCGGCTTCGTTACATTTCTTTGGCCGAGGTAATCGTCAAACCGTAACCTTTCTTGGAGAAGGTGTTACCTTTAAGTGAACGGCAATAGAGACGATCGACGGAATAGAGTTTAGTACTGTCGTGCACGCGTTTCTCAAGTTGCGCGACGTATTCACCGCATTGCACGTGTGCACTGTACACGGGAGGCTCGTGTGCCTCCTGAATCGATGAAAGGGAACGAGGAACCGGTTGCGGCTCGATCGCACATCGGATTCTAAGTCTCGACGGTTTCGCCTCTGTCTGTGCCGATACACCTTAGAAATACTGATTTTCTACCCACGCAATGCAAATCCACTAACACATATTCCAAAATAGACGGCAAAAATTAACTTCTACCATCAAATGCAACCCTATGCGATAGCTCGATAGAAACATAAAATAAATACCGATATTTACTGAGCCAATAATACGTCTACATCCGAAGAAATTATAACTAATCACTAAGTTGGAAACGTGTAAGAAATATAACGTTATTTATAATAAAAGAAATTAGCCACGATTCATTATTACCACAATATTAGCACGTAATTTCAATTTCAGAAGAAAATAAGAGTTTAGAAAACGACAGGGATTAATCTGAAGTGGCTTTTAAAGGGTGCTGAAAGTAATGACGCAATTAGTCCAATTTCAAGTTTGTAGAATATGACATTTGTATCGAAACACACTGGAAGACGCAACGTATGTGGTTTTGTGTGAAAGCACGTGAAGCCTGGCCGAATCGTTTTCTAAGGAGAGAGAGAAGAGAAAGCCTGAGAACGTAAGAGCGGCGAGCGTTTGGAGAACAGCCGCCATGCCGCATCCAGAGTATCTCAACGTAAAGTAAGAGACTTAAAACAAAGACAGCGCTCTCGAGAGCGTTTACCAAGACGCAAGGATCGAAGAATATTCTAGTACGCATACACTAAAATGCTCGTCTTTTTATAAAATCTACTCGAATTTGGAGCAAACAATTATACTGAGTTTTTCGTATGAAAGATGCTGCCTAGTTATCTTCTCTAACCGCCATAATACAGAAAAGATTATATGTATTATGTCTTCAAAGGGCCGAAATCTTAAAAGAGAATTTTGTGCATTTTCGCTTTTTTGTAGAATTTTCCGAATCACCCATACTTTTTACACAGGAACAAATATTGTCGTATAATTAAATGGCCTATTCTACGTGGAATACGCATTTACATTGTTTACTACCCTGAAATTTTTCCATACCATTCAAAGTACTAATTAAAAGATGCACGTAGCAATGTTTCAGAAACAATTTATCACGTTTGCGCACATTTATGGAGAAAGAAACATGTTGTTTTCGAACTAATTTCAACATATAAATACATGAATTCGTGTACCTAATGATCTTAATAATTGTGTAATAATAATGTCTTACAATCGCGCAATAATGTATCTATTTGTTTGCATCTATTGCCTCAGTTTTAGTAACTTTCTTCTACTACGCTGCTTTATACCAATTGCACGTTCCTTCCTCCTAAATACTCGTTGGTCGTTGTCAGCATTACGTCACACTCGCCGGAGATTTATGTGACGTTGAAAAGTGAAAATGAAAATTCACACAGCTAATCGTGAATGTTTGAACTTAAGTAAGAAATCTTGTACTTCACGTTTCAGGATACAAACATATTATTTAAAAGAATTCAAATTTCTCTAAACATTTTAACATTGTCCAGAATATCTGCCGTGGAATACAGGAATATATAATTTCAGTATCGAAGATCCAGAATTTTATAGATATATTTGTATTGCGAATTGTAACGCTATTATGTTCTTCCGGTTTTCGGTGATATTATATCACTGCTTTATCACAAACAGACCCACGATGCATTCAGAGATAAACAGAATCTTTGTATACATATATCTAAGGCAAGTTTGCTCAGAAAAAACGTCGAATTCATGGTACGAAGAAGAATGGGGACGCGAAATGTCGGTTCGGATGTTTACGTGCGCACGAGGGAAGGAAGGCTGGTTTCCTGGAAAGCGGGGTTGGGCACCTGTCCCTCAGGGACTACCAACTTCGACTCCTATGCGTGTCAACGATATCGGGAGTGAGAACCACTGACACAGTGGCATTACCACGTGTATTTACAGGACACATTGGAAGAATGTCAGAAACACAATGAAGATACGACGCTAAATATCAACATCATTCGATCACACCGAGGTCGAGATATCTCAACTTTCCATTCAAAATTTTTAGTGTCTTGATATTCTATGTAATTATACCACCGTACTTTCACCTAACTGTATACAAAAAGTCATCCTTAACGTAGATATGAATAGAAAAATCGAGATTATTCGCAAACATCGGCGGAAAAACGAGGGCTAAAGCGTAGTCAAAAACATCAACGGTCAATATTTTCGAGATAGGTAGTAATCGAAGACGGCTACGGTAATGTCCGACAAAATCTCAGAACAACAACCGAACTAACGAAATTATTTGGAACGGTACTACGCACCGAGTTTATACGTCGAATACATTTATTCGGAGAAAGATTTGAAAAATTATTGAGACATAAAAATGAAGTAAATGCGTCAACGCGCCGGCGCTCGGCGTCCTTTCGTGACCTGTTGCCTAGCAGCGACATGTGGCGGACAGCGGCTTCGAATAAGCTTCCAACGTAAAGCGAACGGCCACGGAAAATATGTAGAAATCTGGTAGTTACCGGATACGGCGGGTATTGAAATCAGCAGGAACAGAGGCAGAAAGAGGCAGGCCATCGATGCGTAATCCAATTTTCGGCGTGGCAACAACATGATGCCGTGAATTTTATCCACACACATCGGGTAGACACACACTCATCGGGGCTCGGGCGCACACACTAGAGAGAACCAACACTTCGGTGCACTTCAGTATAAGATCCGCGTAACGTCACTTTACCGCGCACATTGTCCGGGAAATATGTCGCCTCCGATACGTTCAATAACAGTGCATACACGTTCACGCGAGACAGTACGAGAAAAAAGCATACGGCAACCGTACACGAACACGACCGCGTCCGAAACACTTCTGGCATCCCTATTGTTCGCTTAACGCGCTGAAAGTAGTTCCCGGCTGCGCGCGCACCTGCCTCCGATCGGTGTATTACTACGCCGCCCTAGGATGGCCGCCTCTTTCAACCAACCAGAATCCAGTTACAGCGGAACTTAACCGTATAACGTATTTCTATATTCTTCGAATGACATCGTGAAATATTTAAATTTCATATCACTCATTCTTATGACGATTTACATTAAGTATACTTCAATTCTGTTAATAATGTAGCATACAATAATTCATATATTATATACATAATGATTACCTTAATGAATCACGAATAGAAGATTAATTGGTACATTAAACCAGCATTTTTATACGGTCATATATTGCACATCGTACAACCGTTATAAATAATGTATCAGGTATAATATAAATTAATTGCTGACTTCTTACAATGGGAAAAGGAAACAAATGAATACAAGTTGCACGCATGGATTTTATTATATGCGCGCCGAAACGTTAACGATTCGTGCGGGAATATAGATAATTGATGTGCCACATTATCCACAGATCCTTAACGACTGATCCCATTACATACACCGTGATAGATACCTTTAATTAATTCCTCATATTCTTCTTTCCCCCGTATCTCACTAACCGCGTGTGAAAGAGTAACACGGCAATGGTGATCTAATTGTCTCGCTAATAATGGTGTTAATTAAAGCGCCCAGAAGTAACACGGCGGTAATTATTAGGTATACTCTGTAACGCTTTTAACTGGTAATGTCTTTTACTGCGTTTTGCAAATCTCTTTGGAAAATATCATTTACTTTTCGATAATGTTTAACGTCAATAAAGATGACGGTTTCCGACAAGAGTACGAAGTAAACTCGCGCCGCCATTTACTGATTGCAGTTATAAAGTGTTAAGACGCCGATGTACATGAACTTCGACGAATACTGGTGGGGCATGTCTGATCATTAATTAACCCTCGGAGTGGTTGATTGCGTGTAACGCGAAATTCATGGCGAGTACAGCCACAACCACAGCCACATCCAGGCGAGGCTTGTGCCTTAACGAATACAAATGCGGAATTATAATTCGGTGCCCTCTCCTTAAGTCCATTCGGATGCGAAGCTTTACGGATTGCCCACTCCTTTGTGTCTCGTACGTGCGCGATACGCGCTTGAACCCGCGAACACGCGCTGACCATTAGTTCTTATTAATGGAACCATTAACCTTATCATCGAACTGCAAACATCTGCGTGCTAAACATTGTCACATAGTACTCTCTTGCGACAACATATAAAGCCGTGGAACACCACGCTGATATTTCATTTCTAAGATTTGTGGCTCAATGATCATTTTCAGTTTCTGCATTCCGAAATTGCATTTAATGCAAGGATAGATTATAAAACAGATACATTTTAATATTTCTTTAACCCATTTATGAAAAACATGTTTTAATAAAATAAATATTTCTTTACGCATGAGCAGAAAAATCATGCTTTCACGAACATGGTAGACAAGGCAACCAGACTATTAGTTATATCGATAAAAGCCACGTGGTGTATGGTATATTTCACTGTAATCATGTCTTATCCGTTAGCTTCACCTACTGTGGAAAATAGATTAAATGATTTGAATAAAAAAATCGCAGAGACTAAGAAAAAGATTCAGCTTTCAGGTAAACTCACAACTTCTGTATTTTTTACAACGATCACTTATTCTAAACCGTACATTAATATCAAGGTAACAGCACAGTACGATAAGCACTTTTTGTATCCAGCACAGTGTTAAATAATTAATCATAGTTTATAGGATTAATATTTGCGTTATTAAAGAAATCATATAACTAATTTATCTAATAAGCTATAACAGAAGAAGACATAAAGTGAGTGTAAACAGTATTCGTACTGCAGCCAATTTTAACAAAATCCTCGTACAACTTTGTTTCCGTATGAAATTGTGAATAATTCCATAAAACATGTGGATAAATAATATTTTTTTAATGAAAATTCATTAGAAAGATCTCTAACAAGAATATGTACATACCACTTGTTCGTTAAAATGTTTTAAATAAACAAAGTTCGTTTAAATTGAAACAAAAATGAAAACAAAATATATCTTTATTAAGATGGGGATAAAGTGTTGTTCCTGGCAGGTTGATTATTTTCTATTTTCATTTCAAAAACCACACAAAGTCAGTAAAGGCCTGGGTTAGGTCTGGGATAACGGGTGTTCTTAAATCGACTAGTCACTTTTGTAGAAAATCGTGACGTCGATTTAGGTAATCGTTTTTCGGCGTATGCATGGATGAGACGATAGACGCTGTTATATAGCTCCATCATTTACGTTCTCGACCAAAGTCACGATACACGTTTGTCGTACACTTTGGCCATTATTATGATGTTTTACCTTATTTTCTAGCTTAATTGTCGTCCTATGATTTATCTATGCAGATACAGCAATAGAAAGTACATTAACATTAGAACTACCAAAGAGACCAAAATGACACGTTTTCCATTTTTAGTTAAATTATTCGAATATACCACGGTGCATTGTTTGAGATTTGATATACTTTTATTCGATATACATAACGCAAATAATTGAATCCATTAATTAACTTCAATCCTTCAGCCATAATTTATATATAAATAAGTGTATAAACATAACTGAGATAGGTTCGGTAGTTCTATTGGCTCTAAAATATATGAAATAATCGTACATAATGAGATATAATCAAGTGAATTATACCTTTTGGAAAATTGTATTTATAGCATAAATATATATGCAATTGTGAAATAATATGTAAATTAAATTATTGAATGACACAGAATTGTATCTCGTATTCGCAGAGGGACAGAGAAAAGCGAATTTTGAAGAATACGATGCGAAGAAACACGAGAATATCCAAAAAATGTCGAATCTCAAACAGAAAGTTAAAGAATTATACATAGAATATGCGAAAACGAAGAATGTAATGTATACACATACAGAACCTGTTCGTGCTATAAGTGCATTGAGAAATCGGTTCTTGCGAAAAGAAATTAAATTTTATATATTTCAGAATGACGAAAGAGTAGAGCCCAAGTCTCACGCGAGACGAGAATCTTTGTCTTGTGGGAAAAAACGCACTTTAGAAGAAACAATCGTTAAACTAGAAGAGGACAATGTACGCTTTAGAAAAAAGCATGATTTAATTAAATACGAGCACGAGAAGGTAAGAAGGAAGTAATATGTCTTGCAAATGAGACGGCGCGCGTATAAGGAGCATTTAAACGCAAACATTTTCTTAGCAACGACAAAAGTATCACTTATCACTGCAAGAGTATAAACAGCTGAAAACTGGCAAGAAGCAGAAAATATTAAAAAGGAAATTGGAGGATCCATTACTAAATGTAGGTTCTAATATCATTTATGTTATACGTATCTGTATGATACGAAATATTAGATTATTAATATGTTAAGTATGATTTACATTTACGCAGAAAATTACCAAACTGGAAGTACGATTGGAACATGTCAGAATGTTGCAAATAAAAGCCAATATTATGCGCATGAGATATCGAACAATGCGCGCCGAATTAAAAGAAAAATCTGTTTTCTATGCATCCTCGTTAAAGGACTTAGAGAATGATATAAAGGAACAGGAGAACGAATTGAAACGTTTACAGGTAAGATCGGGACTCTTAGAATTGATAATACAGCCATCCCCCTTATAAAACGACAGTGACAGTGGTGTTTTAATTTCTGTTATTATTAAGTGCATTAATGAATTTTATAAAGTATACATATTTTGCATAAACAGTATCCACATACAACTGATGCTCTCCTTACGTATAGGGAGTAAAGAAAGAGGCCATTGAATTAAGAGATAGTACACAAGAAACCCTGATAAGGGAGGAGGTCGAAGCAACGAATTCTACCAAAGATCGCAATGCAGTTCTTCAAGAATATAGGTTTACAAGACACCCTTTGCTAACCAGACTTTGATTCTATACTGAGCCATTTTAAAGAAACAAGGGTTGTTGTGTTCTATGTGTTGCATGATAAATAGGGAACGGGTACAAGAACGAAAGATGGAACTCGAACGATTAGAAAGGATGATATTCCATTCGCGTCCACGAGATGATTTCGACACACGTGGGAAAAGCCGTGTACAAGCGACGGAGGACATTACCAAGGACGAGGTGACACGATTGGAAGCAGCGTTCGCCAAGCTTCGCAGTGCTACAGGGGTGTCCAGGTCCGAGGACGTTCTGAACCGGTTTCTGGGTCAACTGGCGACTAAGGATAATCTGCAGAAAATGCGGGCAGCCACTGAAGAAGAAAAAATGGTACTCGAGAAGAAAAGGCAAGAACTCCTCGATGAAATGGAAACGAGAAAGTTTTCTGAAACCAAGAATGCGGAACAGTGAGTATCAGTATCGCCATTACCAGAGAAATGTTTTAATACGGATGTTACTCGAATCGAGAAAATGATTACAGAAATGCGGAAGACGTGGAAAAGCTGAATGAAAGTATTGAATATGAACGTACACGCGAAGAAAAAACGGAGGAAGAGATTCAAAGAATACGTGCCCTGATACAAGATATAAATCTAGTATTATATCGATTATGCGAGAAATTACGGGTGAGTAGTAGAGTCGGTTGAATCTATGTTTAATAATCTTTGAAATCAAAAACGCCCTCAGAAAACTTTATTCGCGTTTAATATCGTACTGTGGTAATATAATTATATATTAAAGTGTAGAATATTGGCGGAGGTTAATTATATGAAATTGACTCGATGTTAAGGTGAAAGCTTTCAATTAACACGCGTCGTTTTGATGCATTCAAAGACATCACGGTTAATTAACACTTTCCAAGGCAACCCCCTCCAAAATCGAATACCATTCACGTGACATACATCGTGTAAAAGATGCTCAATGGAAATACCATGTAAATCCTTAATTAAATTAGTAAAACCGCGTTTAATGGCGTTTGCCATAGCAGGGGTACCCCGTTTTCTGTGTTCGAACTGACTGTATTATCTCGGGAGATTTAACACCCCCGACGTACACCGCGTCATTTATCATCAACCAATGAATTTCTTTGGACAAACTCTGCCTCTAATTCTCACCTCAAAAGAATCGCTGTCTTGTGCATTAACACCTTCTAACTTGATCGAAAGTAAACACTTCGGTAGCGCATCGACCGCGTGAAAATTAACTATTGGTTCTATCGATCCTTGGAATCGGTACTTGTTAACTCGACTTCAAATCTTCTGCCATGTTTCTCAACTACGTGGGAGATAGACGGTGAAAATATTTATTCTCTTCCAAGGAGACCTGACGAGATTTAAGTGCTTCGACGTAACTCTAGAAATATTTCATTTTCAGTTCTACCGTTTTTTTACAGTATAATAATGATGTAGAAATTCGATATCAATTTTGTAGCAAGTGACGGACGCCGTTCCCGAAAGTCCGAGTGAGATACGAGATCCTTTGGAACTCATTGATTTGATAAACGAAAAAGTAGCGAATACGTTGGAAGCTTCCGAGGGCGCGGAAAAGTATTTTGAATCTTTGGATGAAAGTTTGATTGAAAAGGTTGGAAACTATAATATTAATGCAAAATACAATTTGCAAGTTTGGCGGTGTACCCTTTTTATTTGATGTTTCTGGCTACGTATATAATTTATGCATAGTACTCGTTAATGGTGTTGCCACATATTACATTCCGTGAACGAACTGGTATAATTGGAAGTCTCTTTTACGTAGTTCGAGACAGTGTCTATAACGACAGCATCAGTGGAAGGTAAAATAATGCGCGCAAATGGAAAACCACTTTTTTCACAATTTCCATTAACGCCAACACCCGTGGCGGTACCATCCGAAGACGAAGAAGATGTACCAACTAGGAATACTCTCAAAAAACAAGCTCAACAGTTACTTGACGTTAAAAGTCGTCGAAAAGGATTTACATTAAGAAGATGAAATTAGTATATAATTTTGTTACTAATATTATATGATGTTAATATAACGTATAATATACATTATAAGTTGAAAATGAAAAATCAGATGTGATCATTTTTTATTGTAGCATAAAAAAGTAATCATTATGATAATGTCACGACATCTATGCGCGATACTAAAAAAGAAGATCTGTATGATAAATCATTCTTCAGGGTACTGAAGCCATCTCGGAAATCTAATAAGCATCGAGAATTCACTAGAACCCATATGATGTATCATAGAAATGTAGATGCATTTTCTTTAAAACACCACCATAAACGAGATATAAAAATGTCAAGCACTAAATAGGCTTTCGTGATTCCAGTCGAAAATTATCGATGTGGTGTGACTCTCTCACCGACGAGATATACGTGGACGAAACACGCAATGCAATCTGTAATTCCAGAGTTACCGAGTCCTACAACCCGGTAACGATTTTGTATCACTAGTGACGTTACCAACCAAACACATAAAATAATTGTTTTTTATGTTTTATTCCTAAAAATACAAGAATAGAACATGGAATTATTAATTCCAAAACTCTTACCTCTGTTAGCATACATATTACCGGACATTTAGCAGATATACATATATATATATGGATGTTTTACATCACACGGATCGGGGTCTGCGACCCAACGACCAGTTAGAGGGTCTGCTAGCGGTAACCTGCACCCGGGGAAACCTGGTAATCGGTAATATTTGTAGGGATTTGGAATTAGAATTATTCTACAATTACAACCGAGCTAATAGCTGCTTTATATGTTACTTTAATTAGAAATTAGATACCTCGGTTAATGAACAAATTAGGAACATCGAGTCGGATGTCGCTTTACTATCTTTCAGCGATGAACTATACTTTATAAATTTTATTTATTGTACAACATTAATGATCAACATCTATTGATGTATTCATATAGCAATTTGTTCTTGTACGTTTAATAAAGATTAATTGTACTGTAATACTGTAGTACTGTATGGTAATACCCAAGCTCTTTCAGCTCCTTTTTAATGAAATCCACTGCCGCATATTTTCATTAAATAATTCAATAAAATAATATTCATTAGCCCTTATACTTGTGTGAAATAAATGGCATTGCCTACTTGTTTGGGTACGTTATAATTATGGAGAATATAACGGCTAATGAATATTATTTTATTGAATTACTTAATAAGAATATGCAGAAGTGTATTTAAATAATAACAAAATTAATAAAATCTCATGCGGAACTGAAGGAGTTTGAGTATTACAATTACAGTACAGTATTACAATACAAAACTAAGTTTTCGGGAGTTTTTTCGTCGCAAAACTCAGTTTTCATGAGTTTTTCCAGAGTTTAATCGGTGAAAAACTGAGTTTTTCAAGAGTTTTATCGATGAAAAACTCAGTTTTCTTAGTTTTTTCAATAGTTTTTCGTCGAAAAACTGAGTTTTCATGAGTTTTTCAAGAGTTTCATTGGTGAAAAACTCAGTTTTCTTAGTTTTTTCAATAGTTTTTTCGCCGAAAAACTTAATTTTCATGAGTTTTATCCGTGAAAAACTCTGTTTTCTTAGTTTTTTCAATAGTTTTTCGACGAAAAACTGAGTTTTCACGAGATTTTCAAGAGTTTTTTCGCCGAAAAACTGAGTTTTCAGGAGTTTTTTCCGCCGAAAAACTGAGTTTTTCAAGAGATTTATCGGTGAAAAACTCAGTTTTCATTAGTTTTTCAAGAATTTTTTCGCCGAAAAACTGAGTTTTTCAAGAGTTTCATCTGTGAAAAACTCAGTTTTCTTAGTTTTTTCAATAGTTTTTCGTCGAAAAACTGAGTTTTCATTAGTTTTTTCGTTAAAAAACTGAGTTTTCGCGAGATTTTCAAGAGTTTTTTCGCCGAAAAACTGAGTTTTCATGAGATTTTCAAGAGTTTTTCGCCGAATAACTGAGTTTTTCAAGAGTTTTTCGTCGAAAAACTGAGTTTTCATGAGTTTTTCAAAAGATTTATCGGTGAAAAACTCAGTTTTCATTAGTTTTTCAAGAGTTTTTTCGCCGAAAAACTGAGTTTTTCAAGAGTTTCATCTGTGAAAAACTCAGTTTTCTTAGTTTTTTCAATAGTTTTTCGTCGAAAAACTGAGTTTTCATTAGTTTTTTCGTCGAAAAACTGAGTTTTCAGGAGATTTTCAAGAGTTTTTTCGCCGAATAACTGAGTTTTCATGAGTTTTTCAAGAGATTTATCGGTGAAAAACTCAGTTTTCATTAGTTTTTCAAGAATTTTTTCGCCGAAAAACTGAGTTTTTCAAGAGTTTCATCTGTGAAAAACTCAGTTTTCTTAGTTTTTTCAATAGTTTTTCGTCGAAAAACTGAGTTTTCATTAGTTTTTTCGTTGAAAAACTGAGTTTTCACGAGATTTTCAAGAGTTTTTTCGCCGAATAACTGAGTTTTCATGAGTTTTTCAAGAGTTTCATTGGTGAAAAACTCAGTTTTCCTAGTTTTTTCAATAGTTTTTTCGCCGAAAAACTTAATTTTCATGAGTTTTTCAAGAGTTTTATCGGTGGAAAACTCTGTTTTCTTAGTTTTTTCAATAGTTTTTCGACGAAAAACTGAGTTTTCACGAGATTTTCAAGAGTTTTTTCGCCGAAAAACTGAGTTTTCAGGAGTTTTTTCCGCCGAAAAACTGAGTTTTTCAAGAGATTTATCGGTGAAAAACTCAGTTTTCATTAGTTTTTCAAGAATTTTTTCGCCGAAAAACTGAGTTTTTCAAGAGTTTCATCTGTGAAAAACTCAGTTTTCTTAGTTTTTTCAATAGTTTTTCGTCGAAAAACTGAGTTTTCATTAGTTTTTTCGTTAAAAAACTGAGTTTTCGCGAGATTTTCAAGAGTTTTTTCGCCGAAAAACTGAGTTTTCATGAGATTTTCAAGAGTTTTTCGCCGAATAACTGAGTTTTTCAAGAGTTTTTCGTCGAAAAACTGAGTTTTCATGAGTTTTTCAAAAGATTTATCGGTGAAAAACTCAGTTTTCATTAGTTTTTCAAGAGTTTTTTCGCCGAAAAACTGAGTTTTTCAAGAGTTTCATCTGTGAAAAACTCAGTTTTCTTAGTTTTTTCAATAGTTTTTCGTCGAAAAACTGAGTTTTCATTAGTTTTTTCGTCGAAAAACTGAGTTTTCAGGAGATTTTCAAGAGTTTTTTCGCCGAATAACTGAGTTTTCATGAGTTTTTCAAGAGATTTATCGGTGAAAAACTCAGTTTTCATTAGTTTTTCAAGAATTTTTTCGCCGAAAAACTGAGTTTTTCAAGAGTTTCATCTGTGAAAAACTCAGTTTTCTTAGTTTTTTCAATAGTTTTTCGTCGAAAAACTGAGTTTTCATTAGTTTTTTCGTTGAAAAACTGAGTTTTCACGAGATTTTCAAGAGTTTTTTCGCCGAATAACTGAGTTTTCATGAGTTTTTCAAGAGTTTCATTGGTGAAAAACTCAGTTTTCCTAGTTTTTTCAATAGTTTTTTCGCCGAAAAACTTAATTTTCATGAGTTTTTCAAGAGTTTTATCGGTGGAAAACTCTGTTTTCTTAGTTTTTTCAATAGTTTTTCGACGAAAAACTGAGTTTTCACGTGATTTTCAAGAGTTTTTCCGCCGAAAAACTGAGTTTTCATGAGTTTTTCAAGAGTTTCATCGATGAAGAACTCAGTTTTCTTAGTTTTTCAAGAGTTTTATCGTTCAAAAACTGAGTTTACATTAGTTTTTCAAGAGTTTTATCATCGGAAAATTCAATTTCCTTGGTTTGTAAAGAGTTTTGTCGTTGAAAAATAGAGTTTTCTTACAATATGTATTTAATAAAATCCACTGCCGCATATTTTTATTAAATAATTCAATAAAATAATATTCATTAGCCCGTATACTTGTGTGAAATAAATGGCATTGCCTACTTGTTTAGGTACGTTTTAATTATGGAGAATATAAGGGCTAATGAATATTATTTTCTTGAATTACTTAATAAGAATATGCAGTAGTGTATTTCAATAATAACAAAATTAATAAAATCTCATGCGGAACTGAAGGTGTTTGAGTATTACAATACAATTCGCGTCCGGGATACCCCACAGTGAAGCTCAAGAAACGGCAGAAACGATTTCTTGGTAACAGAATCACAGGAGTATGGAGTAGGTATGCGAGAGGTAAGCGTGGAGGAATGGGGCGCGATGTAACAGCCTATTGGTTCCTTCCGCCAATCAGAGCGGAGGTAACGCGACAGCCCACTGGTTCTCTCGACCAGTCAAAGGGAACGCGACGTCCGTTCTCTCGTCCAATCAAAGGGAACTGACGTCACGTTTTCTCGACCAATCAAAGGGAACGTGACGTCACCATCCGTCGACGAATCAAAGAGCACGATACCTGACAATTTCACGGGCGCGGCTGGCAACAGCACTTCAGTAGAGACTTATCACGTATTTTCATTAGAATCTCGACTGCATCAATAAAAATCGTTTCGTATATGCGCTGAAAAAATAGCTAAGGGTTCATTGTAATTTATTAGTACATATTCGCTGTATTTACTTACCCAGAAACTTGAATTATAGCGATGTAATTGTCGCGATATCGGTGAAGAAAAGGCTAATAACTTTAATAATTTAATTGAATTCAGTTAAATAAAGTCGATTCGCGATTCCAAGGTACGAGACACTACGATTGGCGGAAATAATCCGTCCATGCACATTGTTATTAAAAATCTGAAGGTAGTTGCACGTACATTTTTCTTTATTTTGTACTTAATAATTAAATACGTCACTACTTTATCAACATCATTAATCAAACGGTGGAACTAAACTCGCTACACCCCTCCTGTAGTTTCCCCTCTCATAGGATGAAATTCATGGGAAGAAAAAGTGCCCAGCATCTAGCGGTCAAACGGTGGAACTAAACTCGCTACACCCCTCCTGTAGTTTCCCCTCTCAAAGGATGAAATTCATGGGAAGAAAAAGTGCCCAGCATCTAGCGGTCAAATGGTGGAACTAAACTCGCTACTCCCCTCCTGGAGGTACCCCACTCCGGGGAAGAAATTCATGGGAAGAAAAAGTGCCTAGCATGTAGCGGTCAAATGGTGGAACTAAACTCGCTACTCCCCTTCAGTGACAGACCTCCGATAATGTCGAAATTCATGGGCAGAAAAAAGCCCTCCACCTAGCGGTGAAATGAGGAACTAAATATTCCTATTTCTCCGTGGAATAACGGATTTAGTTCCACGCGGTCACCGCTAGATGGAGGGACCTTTTTCTGCCCATGAATTTCGACATTATCGGAGGTCTGTCACTGAAGGGGAGTAGCGAGTTTAGTTCCACCATTTGACCGCTAGATGGTAGGCACTTTTTCTTCCCATGAATTTCATCCTCGGAGAGTGGTACCAACAGGAGGGGAGTAGCGAGTTTAGTTCCACCATTTGACCGCTAAATGGACGGCATTTTTTCTGCCCATGAATTTCACATTTATATAGGGTGCCGCAGAAATAAAAACGCAAAATGTTTTCTTTAAATATCTCGTTTATTAGAGCAGGTAGAAAGAAAATTTTTAATAAAAAATTGTTTATATTTTTACGGAAAAGTTTTGTTGTTACTATTTCCGGAAATTAATTAATTAAAATTAATGTTTAAATATTGCTTATAAACCGCGACTTCCACGACTTGTTGGCTTTTATTTACGACACCAACATCCGTTTTGCATATTTTAGGAGTGTTTTCCATAGAAAAATGTCTGCTCTATCGCATAAAGTAATTATAATCCTCGTCGGAGGCCCAATTTTTATAGAAATTTGAGAAAAGTCTCGAAAAGTGAGAATACGGAGAGTGTCCCGCCAGATTTAACTAATATTTAAACATATTTACAAATTAATATTGCGAAAGTAATTCATATCATTTTATTCGCAAAAGTCCACAGAATTTTTTGCAACAAAGAGAAATCGTCTAAGTTTTATAGTTACGTCACAATTTTTATGCAAATTTGAAAAAAGTATCGAACACTCAGAATGCGGACCGTGTCTCGTCAACTTTAAATAGTGTTTAAACGTATTTGCAAATTTATTTTGCAAATCTAATTCATATCGTTTTATTCGCAAAGGTCCACAGAACTTTTTGCAATGAAGAGGAATCGTCTAACTTTTATAGTTACGTCACAATTTTTATGCAAATTTGAAAAAAGTATCGAACACTCAGAGTGCGGACCGTGTCTCGTCAACTTTAAATAGTGTTTAAACGTATTTGCAAATTTATTTTGCAAATCTAATTCATATCGTTTTATTCGCAAAGGTCCACAGAATTTTTTGCAATGAAGAGAAATCGTCTAACTTTTATAGTTACGTCACAATGTTTATGCAAATTTGAAAAGAGTATCGAACAATGAGAGTGCGGACCGTGTCTCGTCAACTTTAAATAGTGTTTAAACGTATTTGCAAATTTATTTTGCAAATCTAATTCATATCGTTTTATTCGCAAAGGTCCACAGAATTTTTTGCAATGAAGAGAAATCGTCTAACTTTTATAGTTACGTCACAATGTTTATGCAAATTTGAAAAGAGTATCGAACAATGAGAGTGCGGACCGTGTCTCGTCAACTTTAAATAGTGTTTAAACGTATTTGCAAATTTATTTTGCAAATCTAATTCATATCGTTTTATTCGCAAAGGTCCACAGAATTTTTTGCAATGAAGAGAAATCGTCTAACTTTTATAGTTACGTCACAATTTTTATGCAAATTTGAAAAGAGTATCGAACAATGAGAGTGCGGACCGTGTCTCGTCAACTTTAAATAGTGTTTAAACGTATTTGCAAATTTATTTTGCAAATCTAATTCATATCGTTTTATTCGCAAAGGTCCACAGAATTTTTTGCAATGAAGAGAAATCGTCTAACTTTTATAGTTACGTCACAATTTTTATGCAAATTTGAAAAGAGTATCGAACAATGAGAGTGCGGACCGTGTCTCGTCAACTTTAAATAGTGTTTAAACGTATTTGCAAATTTATTTTGCAAATCTAATTCATATCGTTTTATTCGCAAAGGTCCACAGAATTTTTTGCAATGAAGAGAAATCGTCCAACTTTTATAGTTACGTCACAATTTTTATGCAAATTTGAAAAAAGTATCGAACACTCAGAATGCGGACCGTGTCTCGTCAACTTTAAATAGTGTTTAAACGTATTTGCAAATTTATTTTGCAAATCTAATTCATATCGTTTTATTCGCAAAGGTCCACAGAATTTTTTGCAATGAAGAGAAATCGTCTAACTTTTATAGTTACGTCACAATTTTTATGCATATTTGAAAAGAGTATCGAACAATGAGAGTGCGGACCGTGTCTCGCCAAATGTTTCAAGAAAGCCCCTTTTCGTTAAAATTGTCTTCATCAAAAACTGAGGGTGATGGAGAGAAACGATTTGCGGATTGGATATATGGATCCCATATTCGTTGTTTCAACCCCCAAAAAAGTGAAAATTTGCTGGGCAGTGTTATTCTTATGTTTGCATTATCTGATAGTTGCTACAAATTTTCTTTTGAATACCGAGAAATATGTATCTTCACAGATATAGGAGTTTTTAAAAGATAATTCCGTGTTTTATTTTTGCATTTTGGGTACTAAAAATATTTAAAAAAACGCTTTTTTATGTGTTAGATGGGTAACGTCACCAGTGACACGAAAATGCATATCGGGCTCTAGAGCCCGAACTCTGGAATAGTAGAACACATTGTATATTAGGTCTATTTTATACTCGCCATGTGTAGCCGCATGGGCAGCATGTGTTTTTTCTGTATGTACACATGAGATAAATTTGGTTGAATTTTGCAATGAAGAAAATGGGCCTGAAAAGGAAAAAAGATGATCAAAAAGACGATTATGAATATGACCCAGCTCCCAAGCACTTGCAAGTAGCCCACATAAAAAATCAAGAGAAACGTCTTATTGTTATATTGGAAAAAGCTCAACTGGAATCTGTAAAGGTATCGTTTTATAATTCGTTTCGTATTTCGACTGTATTTCATATTGTTTTTCGACATTCTTGATTTTATTTTATGTTGGTGCTTCAATTAATCGTAACCAATAACGTCTCATAATTTAAGTTGCGACATATTTGATATATAGTGTATTTTGTAAATGAATTTTCATTGTAATTAACATCGTTTAACATATTCAGACATTACTAAAAATTGTCATTGAAATACAAATACAAAAAATAAACCATCTGGAAATATAGTCCTTTGAATCCCATCATATGTTAAGCTAACATTAAAATTATTTTGATATTAATGTCCTCCATGATATGTATATTTTTAGTTCTTATATTATTCTACCTAGGTTGGAAATAGTTTTGAATTATTAAATTGTGATGACCATGCAAGTATCTTAAAGAAAAATAACCGTGACCCTGGAACATGTAGACCAGACATAACACATCAGTGTTTGTTGATGTTAATGGATAGCCCTTTAAATAGGGCTGGTCTTTTACAAGTTTATATTCATACAGAAAAAAATGTATTGATTGAAGTAAACCCACAAACCAGAATACCAAGGACATTTAAAAGATTTGCTGGACTTATGGGTAATGACAATAAAGAAATAATGCAGAATTATCAGATATCTTTCTTTACATATTTAATTGTTAACATTTAAGCTAATAAATATAATTATTTGCTTAATTACAGTACAACTACTACATAAATATAGTGTTCGTGCATCAGATGGACCTATGAAACTATTGAAAGTTATTAAAAATCCAGTAACAAACCATTTACCAGTAGGTTGCAGAAAAATTGCAATGTCCTTTAGTGCTAATAAAGTCCAAAATCCACGTGAATTGGTTCCTGCTGAGGAACCAATTGCTATTGTGGTAGGGGCAATGGCACATGGACAAGTAAGTAAATTTTGGAATTAATGCAATATGATGTGTTATATTATTTTATGTAATATAGTTCTTCCAACAATTATGCAAATGAATGTTCCTATATTATTACATTATAGGTAAATCCAGATTACATTGAAGATACTTTTTCAATCAGTAATTATCCACTTTCTGGAGCAGTAGCCTGTAGTAAATTGTGCACAGCATTTGAAGAAGTCTGGAGTATTGTTTAACAACAAATAAAAGTCTGTGCAATGTTTTAATTGTATATAATCTGGCAAAAGCTATGTTAAACTCTTTTTATATTAAACCTAGCCACTTAGGAGTATCATAAAATATAAGAATAAAGAGATGTTTAGTCTGTAATTTGTTTCCCTGACTCTCATGTAAGTTAGTTTATTTATATAAATAAATCAAAGGAAATGCGCAGGCATTTTTCTACGGGTGTATTTAAGTACGCATAACGGAGTAAGAGAAAACATTGCGCAATTGTCAATCTGAATTCTAAACATGATGACTCATCAATATTGGTTTTCAAGCGATTGGTTCGCGTCAGAGACGCTACCACATTACACCAATCGCTGCGAAGAACGCGATGGCGGCCGGAAGAACGGTAAACGACTTACGCGTTGTACACTACGGATCCTTTTTTGACTATCGTATTGAATTACGTCATCAAAGCAGAAATGGCTGTTAATATCAAGTATGCGGATACGCTCTTTTACAATCACATGAATTACCATATCGAGCATCATCTTACGTTATCTCCAACGTTCTAAAAACTATGAATTTCGTGATCATACCTCAGATACTTAGTGAACGTTATCATAAACGTGAAGTAAGTTTTCGAAAAGTGACTCCTCGCTCGTCGTGTAGACGCCATTTTGTGTTTAAGTGGCATGACAGTTTACATCAGCGTATATGAAGGCAGATTTTTCCGTATAATAGTTCGTTGGGTCAAAAGGATACTGATTTTAAAGTGTGACTCATTTTATGGGAATGGCTCTACGTGATTTTAGTGAAATATTATTAAATTATTACATTGACTACCGTAGTGTCTGTGTCACGAGTTTACAGTATCATCAATGCGTCAGAAATACGTTGTGGCATTCATAGATTGCGATATATGCTTAGTACAGCATATGTCTGCAAATGACTTCATATATTTTTTCAAGATCATTTTTTAATAGAATGGAGTTATTAGCTGTTGGTGTTTTCCTAAGCATTTTATATATAAGATAGCAAAGGTCAATCGTTCGTCTTCGCCATTTTGGATAGGTAACGGAACTTGCTACAATGATGACGACGGTACACGTCACGATAGAATAGTAGTTAAGCCACGCGGAAAGTCAGCCACGTGCTAACTGCTCCTTAAATTATTACGTTATTTATGATGCCACATTACCCAGTTAGAAATTACTAAAGGAAACGAAACGTAATTATAGATTTTGTGTCTACATCCCATAATGCATTGCGGCCAGTCTAAGAATCGTGGAATTGGACCACAGCTTGCGCGGTTATTATTAAATTTTAATCTTACACTTTAAGGAAGAAAAATAATATGTTTCAATATTAAAAAAAATTATTTAGTCTGTTTATGGTACATTGAGTATTAATGAATGTTGGGTGAAATTATTACATCGGGATATCTAAAAATGCATTATGGGTGGACATGGAACGATGGAAATTAACCGTTAGTTTTTGGATTGGTTAATAAAGTGTAATCTCATTCGACAAATAAAAATTGTAATTATTTTACTTATAATATCCCACTCCTTTCTTGTCGTTATTGTATAAGATAAAGATAAAGAATGGACTATAGCTCTGCTCAATTGAATTTTGTCTACGTGATGTTATTTTTGGATATCAAACATTATCGATAAATTTATAGAACGTGCATTGGATTTAACACGTGTAACATTCCCATTCGCTATGTCCTTAAAGAGAAAATCTCCGTTATATTCTATTAAATGAAGTACAATGATTGTGCATATAAGGACTTTAATTGACATTATAGTAAAAAATACACTTTAAATTGATGTTAATAAGTAAATAAAAAGGCATAGTTATGCAACTTCAAAATTGGCGGGCTCATATTGGACGATTTCGGTGAAATTCCGAGTGGTGGAGTAGAGAGGAGAATGGACATAGGTCGTGGTTGGGGAACGGTGGAACAGGACCATTCGGTACGTCGCGGAAGAATGCGTAGCCATTGTTGGTGCTGCGATCGTTAGTTTCTAGATCCGAGATCGTCATGGGTACGGAAAGCCATCCGACTGTGCGAGACTCCAGGAAAATGTCGGCGGAGCTCTGCACGGTGCACTGATACGATATTGGTGCAAGAAATCGTGGTTCGTATTCGTAAGTCGAACTAGTTGGTCGGGCCGCGTCCGCGTTCGTCGCGTATGCGAACCGAGCGCTCGCGCTCGTACGAGTGAGAGTGAGTGAGTGATACGGTGGGGCACACTCGGCGGCGGCCATAACACCGACCAACCAAACTAGCGAGCAGGGAGAAAGCGTAGTTCGAGTGTCCGAGGCGTAGTGGTAGTGTTTTTCGATTGAACTCCTGTGGAAAGTGGACTTCCATTGATCAGGTAAGTGATTACGAGTAATTCAAGATAGTCCGTAATGGATTGATGATAAGTTTAGCGCGTGGTGTGTACCGTGGTGCATAAGTGGCGGATGTAGCGGCGGGCCCTTGGGAGCTTTCTTTCCCGAGCGGCCATACCGCCATGTTGAAACCTACGCCAAATCGAGTGACTGAAAAGGCGGCCTGGTTATTTCGCGCGCGCCAGAAATGCCCGGTTTAAGAAAAATTGCGAATTCGGTGGCAGTCGTGCGCTCGGCTGGATTCTTACACGGCGGCTTGCTCGTGTTTGTTGTGCGTCGGCTGGGTGCATCGGCTGGGCGCGGGTCTACTACCCTTCCCCTCGCCATCCTCTCCTACTTGTCCTCCTCCTCTTTCCACTCCCGCATCTAACGCTTTTATTTCTCTTGCATCTGTCGTGGATCTCACCTTTCTCCTTTCCTACTTTAACGGGTCTTAACCACCGAGCACCTGTTCGACCCGCAATCTCTTATCTTTGCCCTTGATACTCGGCCCTCTACCAACGCGGACGTCTTCGCGGCATGGATTGTTCTGGCAATGCTCGTCTTCACCACGGTAGAAGCTCTTGCTTCTCATAGACAATATCTTTTGGTCATTCGCGGCGTCGTTTTTTTCCTATGTATTGTCAATTTTCTATTTTAATAGCCAGCTCACTTTCTATACCAGTGAACCAGTTATTTGTGCTACTTTTGCCAAACTTTCCATTTTGGCTTGTATTGGCCTCTGATCAACACAGGGTACACATGTCATCTCTTGTACCCCCAACTCCAGATATATCACTTTGCATTAAAAGTGTTGTATGCTTTAAATGCATTGTTCCCAATTGATTGATCCATCCTGTTCTTAAAAGTTTTCATATTGGCACATATTATTTGTATCTTCTTGCAGATTCATAGCTTCATTGTACACAAAACTCTTTGTTCATTTGCCATTTAACTTTATACTTTAAAACTCTTGCTTGATAACAATTTATAATACCCCTTATAGTAAAGGAGTAGTATTGGAAGGTTGTAGGTCACCACACAAGTGTATATATGTTTTTAATAGAATGTTCCTAGTATTGTAACTTTATGTCTTTTGGGTGCATAGATCTTTTTACAGAAAGCCTATATATATATGAATATAAGACTTAGGAATATCTCCATTTTTAGAATTCTCAATAAATCGTACATTATTGTTTATAAGTTAAACTAATTTTCTGAATGCAGTACTGAAAAAAGAACTGTAAAAACAACATACTTGCTATTCTTATAACATAGTTAATGTGAAAGATAAATACAATTTTGTTATCAAATCAGTATTGAGATCATAACTTTAAACTACTTTTAAATTCCTATACCAATCAGTTTTGTTGATACATGCAATTCTCCTTGTATTATTATAAAATTATTAAAGTCATTTTCTACACTAAAAACTGCAGAAATAGTTTCTAATATTAAAAAGCCCTAAGGAGCAATTTGAAATTAATCTCAATCAACAGCAGTTAATTTTAACTTTGCAAAAGTATGTAAAAAAAAGTAGAAGAAAGTACTTTTTTTGGTCCAGCATGTATCTTATAGATTCAGTTCTGCATGATATGGTAAATAATGTACGCAAATATGTATGTAATTTGAGAACAAATTAATGTTTGACTTGCTCTAAAGCAATACAAGAATTTTGGGGTTGTTACAATACGGGGTCCTGTTGTTATGTTATCCAGATGTTGCTAATGTCGCGAGTCTTGGCTGGAGGTACGGAGTCTCACAGCAGTGTACAGGGCTGACATTCAAAGTACTACCATTCGGTAGGCTTGAGTAGTGTTATGCCTCCTCGGCACCAATCTCCCTGGTTGCAGCGCAATCATCTCGGCAAGCAATTAGTGAGCCACCATGCTCAATTCAGAATATATCCTTGCCATCTCAATTGTTGATGAAGCCTCATAGCGTCAAGCATCAACGTAAGGCAGTTACCTGCTGCATAGCATTTATGTACATAGCATATATGTCGGAAAGGTAGGTGAAGCTCATTATCGTGGACTCAATGAGCCTTATATTACAAAGTATTTCTAATCATTTCATGAAATGCATAAATCAAGTTTGATCACATCAATTGGATTTTGATGTCTTTTGTCTGACAGCAGCTGCAATTTCATGAGATGCACATAAAGGGAGATTCTCTTAAGAAAAATTACAGTGTATCATGCTTTATTGTTTGATATAATGTTCTTAAAATGAGAGGTCGTATGTAAGCCAAAAACGAATGTTGTTATCTAAAAAGTTCGTGACGATAAATATATTCTGCTGCCCAAATGTATAATAGAAAAGCTTATACTAAGCGGTATTATATAGTCTCAAGTAGCTATTACGTTTAGTATTCTGATTGCGTTGTTTTTTTCTGTTTCAGAATCGAAGCCAAGATGCAGCAGGTGGACACAATCTCGCAAAATAATTCGGTAAGAAACTCATTATTTGTCAATTTACATTGCAATAGTGTCAAATGCAGCTTGCTTTGTAATTTACTAACGCTATATATAAAAGCTGCACAGGATTCTCTAATGTTATTTCCTGATATCCGACCCCTGTGTAGTAACGACATACTGTATATTATACAGCATACAGAGATATATACCATTACATGAAAAATACACTATATACATATTCATAATTGACAATTGTTAACACGTTGGACGCGGAGCCGACTTTGCTGTACTTTCCGTTCAGGCGGCGGAAAGCACTCAGCGTATGCTTGAGAATATAGATGTCGGTCCCTAGGGACTGACGCCGCGCTTAACGTGTTAATATTATGAAATAATAATAGATAATTACGATAGTTTTATATATGAAACTTTGTAGATTACTCTGCTAATGCTGAATAATATGATTTATGTTTAATATTCATTTTTGTATTACTTACACTATTCTAAGGTAAATAATTGCAAAACGTTACCTTCGTGTATGTCCTTATTTCCTGTATTACACTGAGCACCATTTTTTTATGTAATTAAACCGAGCGGTGTTTGACTGAATGGTATGTATGAATTGCAGTTAGATGTGGAGGAGCGAGAAAGGCTGTGTAATATACCGAAGGTGAGACTTCTTGTTGACTATGGTTTCAATTAGTATACATATTGTCAAAATATAAATCCGCAGTTTAAGCGTGTCATACAGAGCAATCTGTATCTTTGCTTCAATTAGGGTTTCAGAACAATAAATATCTGGCAGTAGCATTGCAAGCAGAAAATTTATCATCAATTTGGTTAAAAACAATAGCAAATAATAAATATACATCAGAGAATAATCAAAATTTTGAAAAACGAAGTCATGTTCGTCTTATCTGTGAAGCAAAATACATCATTGCTCACACTATACAATATGTATTTACCGAAAGTTTGTTTATTTATAAAAACTGAGAGTTGTAAGCCATTTCGTGTGAAAAACTATATCTTCGTTTTTAGATTATGTTCCTGGTTAGAAGCGACTTCGCACATTGTCCGACATATTTTAATAGAGACTAGGCAAGATGCGCGAAATGTCTTAGAATTTTCATAATCTTTCAGTTAAATATGTTCTTGATTTATAATCGTATCATATTTCTTATTAGAATATAATGAGAAAATTATAAATTGCTTGCCTGTGGTTATGGAATTTACATATTTAGCAGCCTAATTCGCTCGCTGCATGAATGGGATTTCTAATTCTAAATGCATGGAATTAATGAAAGTGTGCTTCTATCTGCCTGTGCATAGATATATTTAACTTGAAATATCACTATCTCCTTTTGTCGAATAGTTTGTACTGATTTGTACTAGAATTTAACAACATGACTTCACTAATCGCGTTTTATATCTATAGTTCCGTAATGTTTTTAGTTGATTGCTGTTAAACTTTAATTTAACGAGTACTAATTGTATGCCTTCAAGTTCATAATATGTTATAATATAATGTACGAGTCTAACACGCATGCTCTAAGCTTATATTATTATATTATTTATGATTTTCGATAGTTGTGTATATCTCGGCATATGTAATTCGTATAGGCGCAATATCCTTGCGTCACAAAGTTTATTCTTCCTGGTAGTTTACTTTGATACGGTATTTGTAGTCATAGAATTGATAAAACTAACCGATAAAGCAACTCTTCACCATTCGTACGGTTCGTAAACATTGCAAATGAATAATACAGACGAGTGCATCTGGTAAGACATCGACTACACCAGCAAATCCTGCAAAGGAACCACCGCCACGAGATGAACCACCCGTGGAACCGGTGAACGGTGTAGTCCAACCACCTGTAGTGCCACCTCCAAATCGCCCAGGACGTGTTACCAATCAGCTTCAGTTTCTGCAAAAAGGCGTGCTTAAACCAGTATGGAAACATCAGTTTGCGTGGCCCTTTCAGCAACCTGTCGACGCGAAAAAGCTCAATTTGCCAGTATGTTGATATTTTGGTTTATACATAAGCAAAACAATCAAATATCTATATATCTGGTAGAAGACATCTCGGAAAAATATTCTGATATGTAATTCACCAAAGAAAATCTTAAGAATTTTTGACACACGCAAAAAGCTTGTGTGTTTACACGTATCATTTTTGTTAAAAAATCAACAGGATTACCACAAAATTATCAAACAACCAATGGACCTTGGCACAATCAAAAAGCGATTAGAAAATACTTATTATTGGAGTGGAAAAGAATGTATCCAAGATTTCAATACAATGTTTACAAATTGCTATATATACAACAAACCTGGAGAAGATGTTGTGGTAATGGCACAAGCTCTCGAAAAATTGTTTCTTACAAAGGTAATCAAAATTCGCAGTATACTTTGATAGTGTATACGTACGGATTTCGCTCTTGGAACAACCTAAAGGAATATTATTGAAACGAACGTTAGGTTGCACAAATGCCAAAGGAGGAGGTGGAACTCGATCCTCCTGTTCCAAAGGGACCCAAAGGCAAAAAAACTGGTAGACTTGGTGGACCAGTGGGTGGAGTAGCAGGAGCAGCGGGAGGTGCAGGTCGGGGACGACCTTCATCGGTTGCGGCGGCGGTCACTTCGAGTGTACCAAATAGTTTGACACCTTCAGCTACTTCGGCTGGAACAACGGGTGTGATACCAATGCCTCCCCTTGGTACTCAAGCACCCGTATCTGTACCTGGGAGCACGAATACGACTACTATTGCTCCTCCATCCACCATGGGTGTTACACCTATGACTCATAACTCTCTGCCTCAACAAGTGGTCCCTCCAACTAGTGGTTATCATGCACAGCCCGCGATGGACCCACAAGCAGCTTCAGCTGTACCCCCTCCTCCACAAGTTCCCACTGCACCAACAGTAATGCCACCGTCACAACCTGCAAAACTCAAAAAGGGAGTGAAGAGAAAGGCTGATACTACAACACCTACTGCGAATTCATTTGAACCATTGTATGCACCATTGGATTCGAAAAATGCCAAAATACCTACGAGACGAGAGTCTGGAAGACAAATTAAAAAGGTATATTTTATTTTTTATTCTCTTCATGATTCAACCCAGGGAGTTTTTTTCGGTATTAAATCTTGTGTGTCTTCATTCAATCTTCATATTGAATACATAACGCGTATCTTACCCATTGCTTATCGTCCACATTTCGGAAAACGTAACATGTTTGATTGGTCAAATGGTGATCAGTAAAATCAACATGAAACAAATTATTCGTACTAATTAAACACATCTAATAAGAATTCATCCGTGTGTATAATTGAATGTATATGAATTTTGAATGATGTTTAAAATTACCTTAAGTATTACATTTTAGTCACTACTTTATGTTTAAGCGTTCATATCCCTTACACACCATATTCATATCATTCCATTAATGCATTAACAAAGAGTTCATAACATGGCTGTTTCAGCCAACGAGGCAAGCGGAAGACGGCTTAGTGCCATTCCATCAGGCCAACATGCCTCTGATTGGGGCAATGGCCCAACAGGTACATTTATTTCTACTCCTTCATGCTCCTTCCTTTCATTTGTGTTGTCTTGTCATTGCAATTTACCAAAGTTTAATAGCTTGAAATATATTCCGAGCTTCTTCTTAATGAAATCGAGTACTTTTCATATGTACAAATGTCTCGATCTTTTGTTTCGCGCGCTGATGTACGAGTCCTCTAACAAGCGGTTAATATAATCTGAACAATAGTATGCTTTTAATAAAGGCTAGATGTCCTTTTTTGAAACAAGTACAATTTGCCTTACAGTCTAGTATTAATTTTTTTTACGAAGAATACACAATTATTTACAGCCTCAACACACTAGTGGGAAATCTAAAGAAAAGCTCTCAGAAGCTCTAAAATCCTGCAATGAGATCTTAAAGGAATTGTTCTCAAAGAAACATTCGGTAATTGCTGTACATTTTATATAAATGAAGCGTATTATATTCAGCACCGTTATTACAACATTTTTTCCGGTAACATGTAGGGTTACGCATGGCCCTTCTATAAACCCGTTGACGCAGAACTCTTAGGTCTTCATGACTACCATGATATTATTAAGAAACCAATGGATCTTGGTACCGTGAAGGTAATTTTTCGCATTGAAAAATCTGCTGCTAATATGCGGCTGTAGACCGTTCATGCACGTGATACATGGCTTTTTTTCTTATAGACGAAAATGGATAGCCGTGAATACAAAACGGCACAAGAGTTTGCTAGTGATGTACGGCTCATATTTACTAACTGTTATAAATATAACCCTCCTGACCATGATGTTGTTGCCATGGCCAGGAAACTCCAAGATGTGTTTGAAATGAGGTCGGTTTATATTCAAATCATTTATTATAATTGTGGTATTCATATCTGTACTTATGATACAACTGATTGCACCCACAATCAGGTATGCAAAAATTCCGGATGAACCAATGGGTGGTTTAGTGGGTATGAAGGGTAGCAGTAGTAGTGCCAGTAGCTCAGGGTCTGAAAGTTCTTCCGAAAGTGAGGATTCGGACGAAGAACGTACCCAAAAATTGGTTGCTTTACAGCAAGAGGTGCGTTGAATAAACAAGCGTAATGCTGACGTTTATGTAGTATTAGTGAGTGAATAATAATATTCGATTATTTAATTCGATTTGTAGCTGAAAGCTATGCAGGAACAAATGAGAAAGTTGGTTGAACAGAGTGGTAAAAAGAAGAGTAAAAAGAAGAAACCTGAGAAGCCAAAATCAAAGCCAATGAGCAATAAGAGTAGTAGTCTTGTTGCCAGTCACACTGGTGCCATGAAAGAACTAATGAAACCAAGTGGTGGAATCCCCAGTGTCTCTGATAGTGTTGGTGCTAGTATAGCTAGTGTTGCGATGGGGGGAGGTGATTTAAAAATGCCTGGTGGTATGGGTGGTGATCTTCATCACCCAGCTATAGCAGTAGGACCTAATAAAGCAAATGCAGCAGGAGGTATGAGCCATCATTTGTCGACGGCGCCAAATGCTAAGCCAAAGGGGAAAGGAAGGGGACCTGGAAAAACGACGGTAGCAAATACTGCGAACAAGAGGCCCAAAGCGAATAGCAGATCTGCTGGAACCAAGAAGAAAAATGCCAGCAGTCAGCCACCCCCGATAGCATTTGATTCGGAGGACGAAGATAATGCTAAACCAATGTCTTATGACGAGAAGAGGCAATTGAGTTTGGACATTAATAAACTACCTGGTGAGTTTCGTTTTAAAAGCAAGAAATGGCTGTGATTGATCAGAAATGCTACATTTACTAATGTGCGAGCTGAATTGCACTATAAATGTGTGGAACTCATTTATGTTATAGGTGATAAGTTAGGACGAGTTGTGCACATAATACAATCCCGGGAACCTTCGTTGAGGGACTCAAATCCTGATGAGATTGAAATTGACTTTGAAACGTTAAAACCATCCACGCTGAGGGAATTGGAGAGCTATGTTGCTTCATGCCTCAGAAAAAAACCACGTAAGCCTCACTGTGAATTCCATTCTAGCGTCAGGAAAGGACCGACTATGTAGTTGTTTATTTCGCATCGCACACTATTTACTCATCAAAGTTGATGTTTCTATTAACCGATACGTTACATGAACTGATTAAATCGGTTCATGTTCGAAGTATTGTTTGAAAACATACAAAGCATAGCGCGTAAGACATACGTGACTTGTTTACTAACAATCGAAGTATGTAATAGATGGTCCTATACTGACGGTCGTGAGTGGAATTACTTACAGTTTATATTATTAAACATATTATATATTAGTTGTAATGTTTTATGGTTTTATTTATTGTATCCAATTGATTATTGAAAAATGTACTACAACATTCGCGTGTGTATGATACAATAATATGCAACGCGCGTTTGTCGCATATGCGCAATCGAATGTTGCTTTCATATTTAATCTTTGCGGAAATATATTGATAAGAATGTTACAAAAACGGGAAATTATAAGTATATCGTTTAGCAAATTAACTAAATTAAATACTTTACAATTTGATATAATGTTTTATATATAATGAGTATGTATTGCTTGGAAAAAAACATTGTCATCTTCGATTTTCTCAATGAATTTTAGAATGTAATTGTGCTTCGTTGCAATTATTGTTTATTATAGTATATATTTAACAGTGCTCTGTTTCATATAATTGATGTTCTGACATTACTTGTTCACAGACAAGAAAGTCAGCGGTAAATCGAAGGACGAGCAAATAGCAGAGAAAAAACAGGAGCTTGAGAAGAGGTTACAAGACGTCACAGGGCAGTTGGGCAATGTCAAAAAAACTGCTAAGAAAGGTAGGTATTTTAATGAGTTCATATTTGGAGAAACGGAGAAGAAAATAAAAATATTATTGCAAGGTAATGAGAAATTGTGTAATTTTTTCTTACAGAGGACAGTAGCAAATCTGTCGACGTAGTTGGAACTGGCGGAGCTAGTGGACCGTCGCGATTGTCAGCATCAAGCAGTAGCAGCAGTGATAGTGACTCCAGCAGTAGTTCACTTTCTTCGAGCTCCAGTGATTCGAGCGACAGTGAAGCAGGTTAGATATGAACCTCATGTAACTGTTGCTACTATTAGACCCTTACTTGGGAACAATGAACTACTTATAAATAAGTAGTTGACATGAAAATATGAACTAATTCTTCTGTGAGATTTAAAATTATGGGGTTATTTGCGACTGTTATCTTTCTTTCTGAGAAGTTACATTTTTAGTATGAGTTCTTTTTGAAATTCATTACTTACAAGAGGAGGCTGGTAGCTAGTAGTTACAGACTTTTTATGTTTTCTCAATATATGGTATTCAGTTGGATGTACACTGTGTGTAATTGTAAATGAACTTAAGTATCGTTAGGAAATTTGATGACGGATATTACAGTGAACTTCTTATATTTACTAAACACACTATATGATATCAGGAACAATGCGATAGTAAATAAGGCAACACTTCTCTTCTTACATTACGAGTTCGCAGGCTTCCAATTATACATATTTTTTGTATTTCTTTTACATCCTTTGGATTATTGCTGTGGCATAAATATTAGTTACTAAGAGATTTCATGAAAAATTCGTTTAACGTAAAATATATTTTTAAAGTATTATAGTGTATATTAAATCTTCTATTACTTATTTATTTGTATATCTAAGAGTCTATTTTATGCATGTTTAATATATTCCCAGTTTTGTATCGAGATCTATTTGAATATGAAATACGGATCATTCATCAATAATAATGTACCATAAAAATCAAAATATAAAGAGATGTGTGCGTACACTTATTAAACCAATGTATAAAAGTGACATATAAATAATAGCGCTGTTTAACTCAGAGATTCCATGATATGTACAGGTGATCTACGATATTGATCAACAAACTTTGTCGACCATGTTAGTGTTGATCATTAGAATTTGCACACAGTGTAAATCCGACAGAATACTATATACTGATACAAACTAGAAAAGCCGATAATTATAATCTACCATCTTCGTCAAGTTAGTAATGTCTGCAAAGCACAGATTTCTATTCACGTTTATGCCCTAAAATGTTACAAAGACAATACATTTATAAAGATTTGACAAGTATTCAATATAACCGATTTCTTAATTTTTAACTAGCTTCACGAGATACAAGAAAATAACGTTTAAGGTAGTCGTATTTCTATATTTCTAATAACATATATAAATTTGTTTGAACGATTGTTTTCTTGGAAAGTTTCAGTGGTATTATACATCTGAAAAGGTATAGACGAGTCCGTTCAGTAATAAACTAAAACTCATAGACGTGAATTTTGTAGCTACTTTAAACCAAGTTGTTCACCATTTCATGTGGCAATTTATTGTATAAGGATACGATTCCATCGGTTTCAGTATTCTGGTTTTCTTCTCACTATATCGAATGAATGTAATTGTTTTTGCATGCAATTATTTCTTCATTCATATTCTCTCGATTGCTGACGATTTATTTATTTCGTACATTTTTTATTTGTATACACAATTGACATCACTGTCTGGATATCCTGTAATTATCTCTTATTCAAACTTTTACGCAGAGGAGTACATAGCAAGGGTTATTAACTGCACAGCACATTAAATATTCTTTTTCGATATGTTAAATATCGATGTCCTATATCGCATATTACGTTTGAGATTACTCTGCACATGCTGCACTTCAAAGAAAATGATAGCTAGGGAACATAAATATGTGGTAGCATCCACTGGTTTTCTATATTGTGTGAATTTTCTTTTTGAATCCATCCCCACATTTTTAAGTATTAGAAACAAACATGACATTTTATGCCTCATGATCTGGTGATAACTGAAGTTTCAAAAAAATATGAACTCTGTGCCTAACCAATTTTGTATTGGCAATTGAAACAATCGAAAATACCGGTGCATCCACCATTCAAAATGCAACAGATGCAATGGTGAAGTTATAAAGTAGATATAAACGTATCATTCAAATGGGGTTTTGACTGCACAAATGCATCGCAAATATCTTCTTAAGCTGCTAAATCTTGCTTATTAATTATTGTATTTATTAGGACGGCGTTATTCGTGTAGCTTAAGTGCTGCGTTATATTAATGCAAGTACGAATATGGTGTCAAGTTTCATTACGAACACTCATATGTTAACGATGGAAACATATGGTGATACGTCTGCGTAAACCTAGATACAGTTTTTCGAAAGAATGAAATTCTAAAAAGATCTATCGAATTTGGAGAGTGAAACTTGACACAATTAAAGAATTTTGATTTACTTTACAAGACAATATGCAATGGTAAGAACAAAGGTGAGCTAGTGGAGTGCAGACTGTGTTTAGAGGATACCATATGCCATGCCAGCTTGTTTCACGAATTATATATTATAGATTAAAACTGATTACTTATTTTCTCTTGCCCTGTCGGTGTTGACAATACGTTCTGTTGCTCGAAAGTCAAATATAGTTTGCTATACAAGGCTACTGAAGTTTTCACTGCAGTCACGCGATTCGTTACACACATAACGAGAGGATTCTCGTAGATGATCAATAACAGAGTTTATTCGAAATTGACGAGGCTATTACGGTCAACACCTGAACAAATTGCACCAAAAGTGTAATCTAGTGTAACAGGGACTGTGGTGTCAAACGTTGGTGCCTTGGATCTTACATTGTAGCTTTTCCTGGCAGTTACATTGCCCTAAGTAACCCAAGCAACATCATGCAATATATTAACTCTTGCAAACTTAATATTTATTTACATTAATCGATAAGCAGAGCATTACTTGTATCACTGTGTTTTTTGGATCATTAAGTTTGTTTCCTCACATTTGATTCATTCATGTCGTATCATTTTGTCAAAGAATAGTACAGTGATATTATAAACAAGCGTCATTGTTACACGAAGTGGATATACACCATTTATCAGCTGGGTGACGTGAGAACTGTGTTTAGGCTTCTGAACACTTATATCCGTTTTCACAGACTAGACTGTGTGGACTTAAAATACTCGATATTTGAGAGGAACAGATTAGGGAATAATATAGTGATACACACGGGAAACAAATGCAGACAATGTGTATTGGTGGCTGGATTTGCAAATCAGCGCATTCTAAGGCTAATACAATTCCAAGCTTTCGCGTTCAATTTTCAATGCCAAATAAAACACACTCGTATTATTACTGTCTCCGCTAAACAATTCCAGATGATTGTGCTTCTTCAGAAGCTGATACCTAGTATTACCTCATATTACCCTCGCCATTTTTTTATTGAGTTTTATTTGAATAAAAACTAAAGAAAGTCACGGTGCTTCCTTTAAAGAGTCAATTATTACGATTTATCGCCCCCCTAAGCATTTATCACGATATGGTATTACACCATATTAAATTGCTTATGCGAGATGGTGAGATTGAATCGAGACATCTTCCTCTGAGTGCATGCATTCGAATAAAGATATCTACCAAATAGAAATGATTTACGCGGAGATAAGTGACATGTAAACAGTTGACAAATGTCCATAGATTTTTGTTGGTAAGATTAGTGACTTTGAGCATACAAGGTTTATGTTAACATATCAGTGAAAGAGAAAGGCAAGGGGAGTGTAGATATGACATGGACGGAAAAAGGGACGAGGGATTGTCTAACTAGTAGCAAAGAGAGAAAAGAGGTGGGAACAGTGGGGAAATAACAGGAACGAAACGGAAGCAGGTTGAGAGAAGATGGTCTACCTTATAAAGAAGGCACCCTAGCCTCCAAACACATTGTTTGCACTCCGCTAAGCTTTGCTAATCGTCGTTTCATTATTCTATTTACCACTAGTTCTTCATCGGTAACCATTGTCAGTTTTTTCATTATTGAACTTGTCCGAAAAACGAAACTTGACGCATTATTTCCGTTATACTAGAATCAGTATCATAACGTCAATGATAATTATTATTTACGCAGAGTGGTGTGGTTTTACACACCTTCCTATGATATAAATTTAATGATTATTATACGTGTTAAGCATAAATTTCATTTTGAATCGTAGTACGATGTGGAAATATGTGTAGCAAATACCACCAATTCAAAGTATTCAGGTTGTAACAGTGTCAGAAATAATATGATTTTTTAACCCGTCCTACTAAAACATTTTTAGAAAGTCTTTTATACGAGTTTAAACGAGGTTAATTTTAGTGATATTTTGTTTTTATATTTCTATGTGTAAATGTCTGCTCCATGATAGCGTTTTTTGTTGAAATATCATGTAAATTTAGTTCTTATATGTAGCAAAGTATATACATAAGAAATTATGGACGTAACCGATATAAGATTTCTTAAGGTGCTTCAAGTGGCACCTTATAATTCAAAATGTTGCATAACATTGAATAAACATTGAAAAAAGAGTGATCGAATTTGCACTCGAGTACAATTAAATAGTATCATTAATCGTACACCCAGCAGCGTACTTACTGTTCCGGCAAAAAATTAAACGTAGGGAAATTATTAATTATGAACTTTATCAAAACACACCACGATTGGTCATACAAGTGTTCGTCGATTTCTAAGGAAATAGTAATATGAAAAATCTAAGTATTAAAATAGATACAGAAAGGGAGAGAGACAGGGAGAGTGAGTGAGAGAGGGAGAGGGAAAGAGAGAGAGAGAGCGCGCGAGAGAGAGAATATCAATCAGAATAATTCTATCACTTTGTGTTTCCCGAGATAATTGAAAGTGAATAGAAAATGAAACCGAATAATTAGTTAGAATATGTGAGATCAAATTGACGGCGTGTGCTGAAATTAGATAGAAACTATACATCTACTAAGATACAATCACCATTAGCTTGTAACGCGAGGTATAGGGCATTTTATAATAATATTAATATTGCCTTCCAAAATTTTTGTAGCATTTACTCCATATGCAAGCACGCGTCTAAATTTTTTCGCATTCTTATCCAGACTGGAACGACACTCTTCCTTCTAGATCGTTTTACGCAAAAGCAGATTCAACGGACGTGAATATTTTATTATGAGCTTCGAGGCACTCTTTATTATTCAAGGAAAACAAAACCTCTAATTATCTTCTCTCCAGAATTCCATGTGCGTTCCATCTGTTTTCTGCGTATTACGAATTGATAGCAACAGTAATACAAGCATACCCGTTTTGTACATAGTGAAAACTAATATATCATAAAATATTGATAATAGCTATAAGTTACACGTACGGAAGAAGACGACACACAGGAAACTTTTTTAAGTGCATACACAAAGGGAAATGAGTGAAGTAAAGGAAAAAAAACAATTCTTAGAGGTGGTTCAGAGTCGGGGTTGGCTCATTTGGTGGTCCAGTTAACTATATTATATAAATTAAGATATGCTGGAACTCCTACTCGTTGTTTTTTTAGCTTCGCATTACTTCGCTCAGAAACTGTTTCGTCTTGTATTTCGAAGTTCAACCAATTTTAATCTTTATTATTCATCGATCCATTGATATATGCATACATACATACATATATATATATATTCATATCATGGATTTCGAATGTTGAATAGTTGAATTTTCTTTTGAGCGTGAAGTGTAATAGAATGGACCTACGAATATTGGAAGTTAGAATTGCTATTTGTAATTGATATCATAATTCGCGATCCAGAAACATCGAGCAGGAGTCTCTTGCCACCGATCTCAGTGTTGTGCTAACTGCGACTTGGATTTACGTTAAAAAAATACTATTTGTATGAGTGTGTCACTTTTGTATCATTCATGTTTAAGTTGATCCCATATTGTACCATTTACGTGACTTTTATTTACATTAATCCTATTATTATATTATATTAATTATATTATATTACATTACACTGTACGGAAAACTAAAAATGGCAGTCTGATGGTCTTTTGTAGTCAGCATTTTGTAATCATCATCTTCGCCACCGTCACGATTATTATTGTAATAATCATTATTGCTACTACCCTTAAACGGAGAGAATAGGCGCGTGTTATCGCATACATATATGTGATTCTATATGTGTGCGTGACAATTTCGCAAGCGCGTGAGCGTGTATGTGTGTGCGCGCGTGATGTGTATGTATGTATTTATGAGGTGTATACATATATACATATATATAAGTATAAACAAAAAATATCTATATATCTATATATGTATATATGCACACGCAATTATTCATAAATGAATTGAATACAACTAACTTTATGTAGAATGAGAGAAAGAAAAATTGTTCTGCGCATTAAAATTTTTTAATATAAAAAAACATTAAGATGAAAGTCCACAAAAAAACATACAATTGAGATATTTAAATTAACATTGTTGTACACAGTGATACAATTATAATATAAGCATATGAATAAAATCTATTAGAAAATATATGCTCGAAGTTGTTTGATTTTGTTTCTAATGTACTCGAACTTTTATTTCGCATTTTTTACTTGGCGATCACAACACTCATGGCTGGTATCCTCTGCACACTGCATATCACTAGTTCTTCATCGAATTGTCGTTTGTAACGACAGAATGTTTAAATGCACGTATTCACTGTTAGATGCACATTACATTGAATTACAGGAAATTCTTCCACTCGTCCACCAAGAAAGAAAACAAAGAAGAATGCCCCTACTTCAGGACCTCCCACGACAAATACTGTTGCTCCGGTAAGATAACAACCCTGCGATCAGCCAACAGTGATACCCGTCTACATATTACATTAGAAATGACACCAGTGTATTTCTTAAACAGTTATTGTAATTCTAACAGAGTTACATACATTTGTATTCGATATAAAGGTGTTTCGAAAGGTTGCGCATAAGTCTAAGGATAGCTGTAAACCTTTTAATCATAGCTTATAACGATTAATCTGGACTCATTGATATATCTTAAAGTGGAAGACAGTAAACTGTTTTTTCAATTTATTAAGTTGTTTACTAATATATATTAAAATTTGCTATTATGTCGATGTTCCACGAAAGTTAATACTTTGGCTTTTAAGATAAAATTAAATTAAAATTTTAGAAACGTAGAAATGACGCGTACGTTATATGCAATTGAATGCTGTAAGAGTAATACAGTAAAATAGAGAGTCATATCGTATGCATGACTCCCCGATTTTTCATAGAAGTATTGCATTTAAGAAAGTACGGAATATATTCTCCACTTACAGAGATATTAAATAAGAGTGTACTCCTTAGGGACCTGCGTTAAATCACACTGGAGGTCTTTTAATGAACAGCCAACCACCAGCAAATTCTACGGGACCAATAACAAAACCGGCTGCGACTCAACCTAGCCATATCCCTCCTGAGCAAGGTATTGAATCAGCCACACCACATAGATTATCTACAGGTTTTAACTAATATGATAATAAATCCAATGTTCTTGGAACTATTTCTAAACCTGGAAGATGTATTAAAAACATAGCTTATATTAGAAATCAACTTCAAACAGTTGTATATATATAGAAACACACTCTTCTGTTATTACTAACTTTAAGTCCTCTTCTAAAATGTAATTCATTTTTATAATTCGTACACACTTTTATCCCCGAAATTGTCTCGTTCAACACTACAGAATATTAATATCTTAATTGTTTTGCTTGGGCATATCGTGAACTTATGTATGGTAACAGTCGAATCGTACTTGTGATTACATACGCTTTAACAGTTGTGAATTAATATAGTTAAAAGAAATAAGAGTTTCCTGATGCAGACTTGTTGCTAATTACTCGTTTGTATAACTTTATGTTAATGACTCTGTTAGGTGGCAATAGTCAGCAGCCTGTGGCGGTAGCTGCTGTTACAGCTGGACAAGGAATGACTGTAGTGAGCCATGCATCTATGCCAGCACAACCATCGCGGCCTACGGCTATGGCTACGGCTGCCCCTGTAAAAAAGCCTACTCCACCACCACCGACTACTTCAAATCCACCAACCCCATCAGTGTCTGTACCAACTCCACCACCAAGTGTTACACCCACAAACACAAATTCTATGGTACCTTCACCGGTTGTGCCTCAACAACCACAGCCACCCACATCCGTTAGTTCCTTTCCAAATGCAAACACGCCTGTACCCACAGATGGGACAACTTTAACTCAACAGTCAGACCTTTTGCAACCATATAATACTCTAGGTATATATTTATTGTCTCAGAAAAATACATGAACCGTTAACGAAAATCTACTGAACAAAGTTAAAAGGATAAGATTGAAGACTTTGGAGTACATGGGCATGTTTTCTTCACAGCATCCGTGCCTACTACGCAGACATCGTTGGATCAAGCACTTTCAGTAAAGAAAGAACCGCACATAGGAATGATCCAAGTACCTCATACAACAGCTAATAACACTAATATGAACTTGCTGTCGGATGTCAAAAATCCCGTTAATATGATGCCATCGAGTATGGCATCCAATTTAAATTTGGGAAATATAAATATGGCCAACCTGAACATGAATTTGCAACAAGGACTAGCAACGCATATGTCTATGCACAGTCAACTGGAAAACATGATCAACACTACATCTCCACTGACCAATATACAAAATTCGCATAACACTACAATGTCACAGCATCCTAACGGGTTTTCAAACATAAAGCGGGAAAACTCGCCACCGAATATGCTGAATAATAATGGTATTCCCGGATTAAACATGGGAATGAACATGGGAGGAATAAGTTCAATTTTCGATCCGCTTCCAATTGTATCTATGCCGATGCAAATATCTCAAATGCCCATCAAGAAAGAAGAGAAGCAATTACCTATTTCCCAGCCCCAATTGCCGCAAAAGCCCATGGATGGTAAGTTACACCAATTATTTCCCCAAAGCATGCAACAGGATTATTATCTGTAATATTAAACATTTCGTTAATTGCTATGCGCGTATTATAATTTGTTTTACCGCTTGTATACGTGTTATCGCTTAAATTTTTGTTGCTTAACATTCACGCATCATAAGCGGTTATTTATCGCACTATATATTAAGAAATGTTGCATTACAAATATTTATTGCAGAAGTTTGACTGCAGACCAGTTCTGAACAATGTAAAAATATAAATTGTAGTCTCTGTAATAGCGCAATATTTGTAATAATACAATGTAATGTGTTCACGAGTGGCAATTTATCATTTTGCACTTTTTATTTTATTTACTTTTAATGCTCGGTCATCTGTATCAAACTACATTGGCTATCGTTTATTTTTAAAGCTTTCTAACCGTGCTTTATTTCCAATTTTCTAGTATGTACGTATGTTCCTGTCCGCTATATTAACTGCTTACTAATCAAACATATAATGCCGTTGCTCTAGCCGGAGCTCTATTTGCAGAAATGAGTGCACTTGGGATGCAGCCAATGGGGAACCATTCAAGTTCACAGATGATGCCGGAAAAGAAGATGACACCGCCGGACTCCAAAAATCCTGCAGCAAATTTTGCATCAGCCTTTAAAAACAAGGTACAAGAGCCATTATTTAGGTATGATGCGTTTAAACTAAACTGCAATTTAAACGGAAAGGATAGTACCGTTATCTGAATATTTCTCTTACCAAAATAAAAGAACTCCAAATAATCGAAAGTTCTGACCTTCATCAAGATTTGAACAGTTTCTAAACTGATTTGCTTCAGCAATTAAGCAATTATCAGGTACCTACCGACTATAAATGTTAAAATTAAACGTAGAGAAGCACAAAGTTATCAGAATGTTTAGTTTTACTACTCAAATTATATGTGTCCGTTGATAGAGATCGGAAAGGAACCGAATCTTAGGATTTCATTTGTGCACAAACAGTTCTTAAAATATTATTAAAATATTATTAAAATATGCCGGGGGCCTCATTAGAATAAAATGTGATATTTTTTTAATATGACAGACATAATTTCGTTTTTCTGCATGCATGATATTGTTAGGATTTATACATGGAACGCGCATTGGGCGGAATCTGCCGCATAGGTGGTGGTTACGCATTACTTTTAATAAATATAATTTATAACTTTTAGAGAATGTTATAAGCAAACGATTTGCTGACATTTGCTACATTTTTAAAGCGAACGTTTCTAGGTAATGTTTAAGTTTCATCGAAACTCGCACTTCCAAATTTTCGATATTCTTGTGTATTGTTTTCTCTACATTAGACTTGATATTAATTTGTTTGTCCTTGTTTTAAATTCACACAGACCGTAGAACAAAACGTGAAGAATGCCTCTTCCTGGTCATCCTTGGCTCAAGCTTCGAGTCCTCAGTCTGCAGCCGGAAGCAGTATGAAGAGTGCCGCACGAGACTCGTTCCAGGCGTTCAAAAAGCAGGCCAAGGAGAAACAAGACAGAGTTAGTTAAATACTTATCTTATGTAATTTACAGCAGAATAAGTGTATTATGATCTTGGTGTATGCTGTTACAATTCATAAAAGCGCGTCGCTTTTATACCGGCACTGTACTCAAGGTCATGGATCTTGTTATTTTGTTATTACAGCAAAGAGCTTTGTTAGAGCAACAAGAAATGCGTAGACAACAAAAAGAACAAGCAGAACGGGAACGTTTGCGGCAAGAGAACGAAAGAAGAAGAGAACGCGAAGAAGAAGACGCATTGGACAAAGTGAGGAAGACCGTTGGAGATCCACAAGGAAATGTGATGACTGCGACGACGAGGGCGGAGGAAGTGAAGGCCATTGTCGATACCGATAGCAGTAGTCCAAGCCATTCATCCGGTCAAGATAAGGCTGCAGCCGAAAGAGAACGTCAAAGGTTACGAGAGCAAGAACGTCGACGTCGTGAAGCGGTGAGTCAACCCCTCATTTTTTTCAAATGAATCGCCTTCCATTTTCGGGTTCCCTAAGGCAGAAAGGTTTAATATGAACAGAATCGAGTTTAATTGAGATCGGATAACATTTTGAGGTACTGTTTTAAATATCGGTTAAATGTAATGAAGCTTGAATTAATCATAAATTAATATGGTAATAGGAATATTATGACTTGGTCCGAATAGAGCTACTAGAAGTAGAATTTGTTTTCCATCGATTGCAGTTTCTCGAAGGCGAATGCGCCTAGCACGGTTGTATTTATTCGTTTCAGATGGCTGGGCAAATTGACATGAACATGCAAAGTGATTTGATGGCTGCTTTTGAGGAATCTTTATAATGTTACAATTTGCTGCTCATTATAAAACCATTGAAACCGGGCAGGACTTGGATGATTGTTTGGCGCTGGACGGTACCAGAAAAACGTATTAATATATACGTCAGTCAATAACAATGCTAAATAATAATGACGATAATAAGATAGAAGTAAACCAAGAGACAAGTTGGTGTACTAGAATAAAACGGTGGTGCAGTTGGGACATTCCAACAGGAAACCCTTATTACATTGCCCGTGAAATCGGGCAGCAGAGAGACAGTTTATCAAATGACGCATAACTAATTGTGTGTAACCGACGGACACCTAAGTGTGACCATGTAATTAGATAAATACTTACACTACACTGAGAATTCTACACTGACTATTGTGTTACATTTTTCCGGTTTTCATAAGTTTGTACTTTATGTAAATTTGGAAACAAAACAAAAATATTACGCAGAAGATAAGTGAGAATGAGAGGTGGAGAGATAGTTGCGTGCGATTACCGAGTGCGTGATAAGCGTGAAAGTGAGTGTGGGGGAGAACAAATGTTGTGTACATTTAGTTAAGTTTTATATTTTTCCACATTCAGTCATTAATCGTTGGTAGGATTACATAGACAGTGTTTCTGCCAATAATACATATAATTATTAGCTATTACTAATGATTTCATTGCAGATTTCTTTCACGATTATAAATACATACTATTTGTAATCACGGAATAGGTAGGCTTGTTAAGTCAATAATATAGAGAAATATACCTAATGCGAACACACACATTTGGTGAATTTAATCGCGAACATCACGATAGCCCGCATGACTTGGTGGTTTTAGCTACGTCGATCTTCATCGACTTAGGAGTCAGGGGGGGCTGTTCGGTTGATTCAAATGATATTCGTAAACACACCTTAGAACAAAGTCGTCAATTATTACGAGTAACGGTAAGGTGATTGTAGAATCAAGTAGTTTCGATCCTACCAACCATTATATCAGATGTATGTACCTAATTCCTGGTATGCTTTAGGTTCGTGGAAAAAAATAGCGTGACGTGGTATATCGGCCCATACATGGCACGTTTACTAGAAAAAAAGATTTATATTTATTCAATCGGTAGAATGAACTATCAAATGGGGAAAAAATCGTTAAGAAGACATCATTGAAATTTCGAGAAAACAGTAATAATTTCAAGGTATCATACACGTTCGACGTACTACTTGTAAAATTGCTGAAATTTAGTAAGAATCAAACCTCGCGGGATGTTCCTGGATCGCGATCGATAATTGTACGCGAATTTACGTGTACCTTGAATGAAAAAAAATCAATCGGCAAAAAAAGTACAAAAATTGATATTGAATACCGAATCAAATGAGTTTTGAATTCATCGCGTACTACTATTATAATGGGATTCATTTTTAAATAACTATTTGAATTGGTTAGGAGATATAATGATGATAGTAGCTGTAATGGTACACAGACATTACCGATAATGAGTTATTTTGCGAGCTCTATTATTATTAATATTATTATTATTATTATTAAATTATTTCCTTAAATGCAATTTTATTTTTTTAAGAGCCTCTTCAAACCTTCAGTTGTTTTATCTTAGCGTTGTATCGAGCGAAGTTGACCAGGATCGAGTGATACGCTAGATAGGCGCGAATCATCTTGGGGCTTTAAGCCTGGCGCGATCATGTCCCTGCCTCGTTTAAAAGAATCCACGATTCACAATTACATGTTCCTTTCTACGTGGTACTAGATCAGATACTTCCGACCTAACGGTTGTTGCAAGTTTTAAATAATATTTCGAAATATACATCAGACCTAGTACATACTACATACACGATGTTCATAGATCGTCTGGACGAACATGTCTAACGTTAGGGGATCGATGTTTCGCCGTGTTAGAAAAATATAGCGCATGCGGTATTAACGAAAGATTATCAATACGTAGCGTTCAATTTTATTTATTATGCGTTTCTCTCAGTACGATCTATTGTAACGTATCGTATTATTCTGCTTTCGGGGGGCGTTCGAATTCGATCTTTCCTGATCGTTACCGATCCGAGTTGATCTTACGGTCGATCGAGAAAGTCGAGCGTACAAGTTTCGGAAGGAAGTTAATCGAAAGCTTTCGTATACATTGAAATAAACGCCTCGTGCCGCTCAGAGTGCGGCAAAACTCGCCGAATAATCACCATGTGTAAAGTTATTATTACAGTCTTGTACAGAGGAATTAATATTACTCTCGCGCTTAGATACGATTCCGTCGCATCGCATTTGTTCAATATGACCATTCAGGTTTCCCAAAACGTTTTCCTCTGCGCGACACCGAGTATACGTGTGAGAAAAACACGTCAGGATAATAAGGGGGTGGGAGGAAGTTTCGAAACGCGTGTAATAATACCGAAGCAAATCGGAATTTATAAAAAGTTACAATGTCCACGTTGTTTAGAATAATGTATTCTGTGTGTGCGTGTGCGTGAGTCGCAAAAGTTACGATTTCCAAGTGCAAATGTCTAAATTACTTGGCAATCTGGCGAGCAAGCATAATATTGTTACGAAGAAGAAGAAGAAGAAGAAGAAGAAACAAAAAGAAGAAAAATCAGGAGAAATACGTTGCGAATATGGTTTGGCATATTTTTCGTCAATGCGTCTCACTCGCGCAAGTTTTCCGTGCCTTTTTGTTGATGGGAGGCAGAATTACGATTAATGAGTATATGGAAACAAATGTGGCTAGTGTATGCAAAAGGAAAGGCATCTACAAGCATTCGCGCCGTTATTCGAAATCCTGTTTTCGCTGTTAAGTGCATCGGAGATGAACGAAGAGTGGCCGAACTTAAAAATAAGAAAATCGAGCAAGATTCGTGATATCGTTAGACTATCCTTATCCCCTTTTGTTTGACGCACCGAGGATGTAACCATTGCACCTCGTAAAAGTTCGCTTATCAAAATTCAATAATTACTATCTCGTATGTCGCTCTCGACCTTTAAGCGTTCTATTTGCGCGCTGCGATATATCAATGTTCGCGCCTTAACATGTACAATGATTTAGTCAACGGTATGTTATTGTTGTTGTATGCACTTAATGTGGTAGGACAGTTACGTGCGAGAATCGTCATTATTAATGTTACGTAAAAGTCGGAAACGATCTTGTGTTTTATGTTTTCCGTGTACTTCAGGGAAAGTGCTGTTTGTGTATAAAGTATAAAGTTTGATACGAGCCACCGAGAAGAGACTCCACAGACATTCGGAACACTTAAGACCACTTGTAAAGAAAATATATCCTCTCATTTGGTAATCGTTTTATCGATACTTGACAATGGTGATTCTTCGATTAAACAAAGCTTATCGAGAACCAACCATTTTTTATATCTAGCCGCTATGTGGTGTTAGGGAAATATTCGAAGGAAGAATTATTTTAACGAATAATGAATTTAAGTGGACTATGGATATTCAAGTCACTGCATTAGCGAAATTTCATAATCATCAATTAATAAGCAACACAATGAACAATCTTTGATAAGGAACGGATACCCCCGATTACTTGCAAAATAAGTCAAGGAGACGTTTAGTTTTCAGGGGGTAGATTTAATCGCACTATTAATTAGCGATGTCCGACGACTTTTCGTTATTTTCTACATGCCGGGCATCGCTTTTAATTAAATCACGATTGAATTCGCGATATACGTAAAAAAAAACGCAATACTAAATAAGGTAGCGGAGAAGTGCTTCTAATGATTTTTGCTTTATATTACTTATTGCGTGTATGCAAACTGACCAATTTTGCAATATTTATCAAATGTCGGAGAGAGTTTTGTTAATTATAAAAAAAAATGATTTAGTAATATGCTGTGCAGAGACGCAAATACTAAAAGAAGAAGAAAAGTTTAAAAAAAGATGAAAGAAAGAAGTGACTTGGATATGGTGAGGGTAAAAGTGAGGGAAATTGGGAATGAAAAGTGAGTATGCAAGAAAGAGAAAGAATGAATGCATTAGATATTATGATTGTATAATACGTGGTTTGTAATTGTACATACGAGGAAGAATCATTGGCAGCAATTAAAGCAGAATACAGAATATCTATGTATAAAAAGTAATAAGTACTAATACACACACCTCTATATATGTGATAAGGTTGTAATATTTAAGGGAGGCCGATAGACAGATTGTATAACCTACTAGATCTCAGCGTAAGTTTAGGAGTTAAAGACATATATAATTCATAAGTAACACCAAAATCACTCCGCTGTATCAAAAAGTAATTTTTTATATAAGTTCCCACGAGCGCACATCATCTCCAATGGCACATGAGTTTTAGCAGACTTACTACGACTAACGATAGCGAAACATTAAGCTGGTTGTACATAAATAATGATGAATAAATGGCTAAAATAAACAAATCTTTGATGTTGTTAAGTAAGAGAGAATCTTTGTTTTCTGAACAATTGTTCTTACGTGTATTGTTTGCTTTCCCATTGCACCATCGTACTACGAAATTAAATTTAACCATTTTTCTCGAAGTCACTAGATTTGCGATTTCTTATAAAGCACATCAAAATCGTATGTTTAGTTTAATTGTATTTCATACTTGTTCGTGTGATATATACGTGAACCGAGTTGCTCGCGTTTTCATATTACGTTGCACGGAATTTTCAACTTCGATTACCCAGTGTTGGTGTCTTAATAATTAATTAATCGTTCGTTACAGTGTTTCTAAGGAAAATATGCGTGGACATTAAGTCCACGTAATTCTCCAGTTACTTAACAATATCAAGCGCAACTATGTTGTCTGTACTATGATTAACCACGAAAAATGAAAAAATGTTTATTACGTATCCAGATTAAGCTTACGAAGAGTATGTGAATACAAGAGTTACGGCGGTTTATTAATCATACGTGCATACAGAATTACCTTCCTTAGTTTATAATTTTGCGTGTTATATAAGATATATAAATATAAATAAACAAATATATATATATATAAATATATAAATAAAGAGAGGGAATGAGTAAGAAGGAGATGGCGAAATCGAATGGCGGAAGAGATATCTATATTATATAGAAAGTCATCCACAGCAGAGGAGTACTAACTGAAAAAAAAAACATTATTGTCTCATAATTAGCGTTTTCTCTTACGTTGCGAAACTATTAGAAGAAAAATACAAAACATCATTGTGCATACTATTAATACAGATTAAAATACTGCATATTACACGTTATTATAATCTTTGCGAATATGCTAATTATTCTAAGGTTTAATTATTAATAACTGATTGAAAGTAACTGCGGTGGTACTTCTTGACATCCTCACCTTCTCCTACAGAAATATTTACCGTGTGACATTCAAGGAAGATAGTTTATGAGTTCTTTTTATGCATATCTTCCATTTTATTCCAGGTATTGACTTATAATATACAATATTTAAGTATTGTATACTAATACTTATATGTATGTACAATGGCGGCCAGCTACTTAAGACCGATATATATTTTAGTAGATAAAAGTCCACATCTTTCATAGTTTGAGGGTTTCGTAGATGACATTCATACATAATGTACTTCGACGTATATTGTATCAGAATATTGCAAAAATTTTTATTTTAAAGCTACAAATTACAAACCTTTATAATATTTTTTGAAATCACATCGAGGAAACATCTGTCAACTACTTACGGCAGAGTAAAATGAATTATATTGTTTTACGTATACTTAAATTTTGTAATAAAAAATAGGTAATTCTTATAGATTTTTATGTGCTAAAAACGAATCCGCCAACCGTTTTTCTCTACCACTCTCAGTTTTTGAAAAAATCCATTTCGTAAAATAAGTGGTCTTTTTTGTCTGAACAATTAAACTTTGCGAGACACGCTCCGCACTCTCATTGTTCGATACTCTTTTCAAATTTGCATAAAAATTGTGACGTAACTATAAAAGTTAGACGATTTCTCTTTATTGCCAAAAATTCTGTGGACTTTTGCGAATAAAATGATATGAATTAGATTTGCAAAATAAATTTGCAAATACGTTTAAAGACTATTTAAAGTTGACGAGACACGGTCCGCACTCTGAGTGTTCGATACTCTTTTCAAATTTGCATAAAAATTGTGACGTAACTATAAAACTTAGACGATTTCTCTTTGTTGCAAAAAATTCTGTGGACTTTTGCGAATAAAATGATATGAATTAGATTTGCAAAATAAATTTGCAAATACGTTTAAACACTATTTAAAGTTGACGAGACACGGTCCGCACTCTCATTGTTCGATACTCTTTTCAAATTTGCATAAAAATTGTGACGTAACTATAAAAGTTAGACGATTTCTCTTCATTGCAAAAAATTCTGTGGACCTTTGCGAATAAAATGATATGAATTAGATTTGCAAAATAAATTTGCAAATACGTTTAAACACTATTTAAAGTTGACGAGACACGGTCCGCACTCTCATTGTTCGATACTCTTTTCAAATTTGCATAAAAATTGTGACGTAACTATAAAAGTTAGACGAGTTCTCTTCGTTGCATAAAATTCTGTGGACTTTTGCGAATAAAATGATATGAATTAGATTTGCAAAATAAATTTGCAAATACGTTTAAACACTATTTAAAGTTGACGAGACACGGTCCGCACTCTCATTTATCGATACTCTTTTCAAATTTGCATAAACATTGTGACGTAACTATAAAAGTTAGACGATTTCTCTTCATTGCCAAAAATTCTGTGGACTTTTGCGAATAAAATGATATGAATTAGATTTGCAAAATAAATTTGCAAATACGTTTAAACACTATTTAAAGTTGACGAGACACGGTCCGCACTCTGAGTGTTCGATACTCTTTTCAAATTTGCATAAAAATTGTGTCGTAACTATAAAAGTTAGACGATTTCTCTTTGTTGCAAAAAATTCTGTGGACTTTTGCCAATAAAATGATATGAATTAGATTTGCAAAATATATTTGCAAATACGTTTAAACACTATTTAAAGTTGACGAGACACGGTCCGCACTCTCATTTATCGATACTCTTTTCAAATTTGCATACAAATTGTGACGTAACTATAAAAGTTAGACGATTTCGCTTTGTTGCATAAAATTCTGTGGACTTTTGCGAATAAAATGATATGAATTAGATTTGCAAAATATATTTGCAAATACGTTTAAACACTATTTAAAGTTGACGAGACACGGTCCGCACTCTCATTGTTCGATACTCTTTTCAGATTTGCATAAAAATTGTGACGTAACTATAAAAGTTAGACGATTTCTCTTTGTTGCAAAAAATTCTGTGGACTTTTGCGAATAAAATGATATGAATTAGATTTGCAAAATAAATTTGCAAATACGTTTAAACACTATTTAAAGTTGACGAGACACGGTCCGCACTCTCATTGTTCGATACTCTTTTCAAATTTGCATAAACATTGTGACGTAACTATAAAAGTTAGACGATTTCTCTTCATTGCCAAAAATTCTGTGGACTTTTGCGAATAAAATGATATGAATTAGATTTGCAAAATAAATTTGCAAATACGTTTAAACACTATTTAAAGTTGACGAGACACGGTCCGCACTCTCATTGTTCGATACTCTTTTCAAATTTGCATAAACATTGTGACGTAACTATAAAAGTTAGACGATTTCTCTTCATTGCCAAAAATTCTGTGGACTTTTGCGAATAAAATGATATGAATTAGATTTGCAAAATAAATTTGCAAATACGTTTAAACACTATTTAAAGTTGACGAGACACGGTCCGCACTCTCATTGTTCGATACTCTTTTCAAATTTGCATAAAAATTGTGACGTATCTATAAAAGTTAGACGAGTTCTCTTCGTTGCATAAAATTCTGTGGACTTTTGCGAATAAAATGATATGAATTAGATTTGCAAAATAAATTTGCAAATACGTTTAAACACTATTTAAAGTTGACGAGACACGGTCCGCACTCTCATTTATCGATACTCTTTTCAAATTTGCATAAACATTGTGACGTAACTATAAAAGTTAGACGATTTCTCTTCATTGCCAAAAATTCTGTGGACTTTTGCGAATAAAATTATATGAATTAGATTTGCAAAATAAATTTGCAAATACGTTTAAACACTATTTAAAGTTGACGAGACACGGTCCGCACTCTGAGTGTTCGATACTCTTTTCAAATTTGCATAAAAATTGTGTCGTAACTATAAAAGTTAGACGATTTCTCTTTGTTGCAAAAAATTCTGTGGACTTTTGCCAATAAAATGATATGAATTAGATTTGCAAAATATATTTGCAAATACGTTTAAACACTATTTAAAGTTGACGAGACACGGTCCGCACTCTCATTTATCGATACTCTTTTCAAATTTGCATACAAATTGTGACGTAACTATAAAAGTTAGACGATTTCGCTTTGTTGCATAAAATTCTGTGGACTTTTGCGAATAAAATGATATGAATTAGATTTGCAAAATATATTTGCAAATACGTTTAAACACTATTTAAAGTTGACGAGACACGGTCCGCACTCTCATTGTTCGATACTCTTTTCAGATTTGCATAAAAATTGTGACGTAACTATAAAAGTTAGACGATTTCTCTTTGTTGCAAAAACTTCTGTGGACTTTTGCGAATAAAATGATATGAATTAGATTTGCAAAATAAATTTGCAAATACGTTTAAACACTATTTAAAGTTGACGAGACACGGTCCGCACTCTCATTGTTCGATACTCTTTTCAAATTTGCATAAACATTGTGACGTAACTATAAAAGTTAGACGATTTCTCTTCATTGCCAAAAATTCTGTGGACTTTTGCGAATAAAATGATATGAATTAGATTTGCAAAATAAATTTGCAAATACGTTTAAACACTATTTAAAGTTGACGAGACACGGTCCGCACTCTCATTGTTCGATACTCTTTTCAAATTTGCATAAAAATTGTGACGTAACTATAAAAGTTAGACGATTTCTCTTCGTTGCAAAAAATTCTGTGGACTTTTGCGAATAAAATGATATGAATTAGATTTGCAAAATAAATTTGCAAATACGTTTAAACACTATTTAAAGTTGACGAGACACGGTCCGCACTCTGAGTGTTCGATACTCTTTTCAAATTTGCAGAAAAATTGTGACGTAACTATAAAACTTAGACGATTTCTCTTTGTTGCAAAAAATTCTGTGGACTTTTGCGAATAAAATGATATGTATTACTTTCGCAATATTAATTTGTAAATATGTTTAAATATTAGTTAAATCTGGCGAGACACTCTCCGTATTCTCACTTTTCGAGACTTTTCTCAAATTTCTATAAAAATTGGGCCTCCGACGAGGATTATAATTACTTTATGCGATAGAGCAGACATTTTTCTATGGAAAACACTCCTAAAATATGCAAAACGGATGTTGGTGTCGTAAATAAAAGCCAACAAGTCGTGGAAGTCGCGGTTCATAAGCAATGTTTAAACATATTAATTTTAATTAATTAATTCACGCAAATAGTAACAACAAAACTTTTCCGTAAAAATATAAACAATTTTTTCTTAAAAATTTTCTTTCTACCTGCCCTAATAAACGAGATATTTAAAGAAAACGATTTGCGTTTTTATTTCTGCGCCACCCTATATAAATGTGAAATTCATGGGCAGAAAAAATGCCGTCCATTTAGCGGTGAAATGATGGAACCAAACTCGCTTCTACCCTCCTGATGGTAACCCTCCCAAAGGATGAAATTCATGGGAAGAAAAAATGTCGTCCATCTAGCGGTGAATATGTGGAACTAAACCCGCTACCCCCTTGAATGATAGACCGTTGATAATGTCGAAATTCATGGGCAGAAAACGGTCCCTCCATCTAGCGGTGAACACGTAGAACTAAATCCGTTATTCCACGGAGAAAGAGGAATATTTAGTTCCTCATTTCACCTCTAGATGGAGGGACTTTTTTCTGCCCATGAATTTCGACATTATATTGGATTAATCACAGGAGGGGAATAGCGGGTTTAGTTTCATCTGTTCACCGCTAGATGTACGGCATTTTTTCTGCCCACGAATTTTGTCATTATTTTGGAGTAATCACTGGAGGGGAGTAGCGAGTTCAGTTTCACTTTTTCACCGCTAGATGGAGGGACTGTTTTCTGCCCTTGAATTTCGACATTATAAAGGGTCTATCACTCAAGGGGGTAGCGGGTTTAGTTCCACATATTCACCGCTAGATGGACGACATTTTTTCTTCCCATGAATTTCATCCTATGGGTGGGTTACCATCAGGAGGGGACAAGCGGGTTTAGTTCCACATATTCACCGCTAGATGGACGGCATTTTTTCTACCCATGAATTTCACATTTATATAGGGTGCCGCAGAAATAAAAACGCAAATTGTTTTCTTTAAATATCTCTTTTATTAGAGCAGGTAGAAAGAAAATTTTTAATCAAAAATTGTTTATATTTTTACGGAAAAGTTTTGTTGTTACTATTTCCGGAAATTAATTAATTAAAATTAATGTTTAAATATTGCTTATAAACCGCGACTTCCACGACTTGTTGGCTTTTATTTACGACACCAAAATCCGTTTTGCATATTTTGGGAGTGTTTTCCATAGAAAAATGTCTGCTCTATCGCATAAAGTAATTATAATCCTCGTCGGAAGCCCAATTTTTATAGAAATTTGAGAAAAGTCTCGAAAAGTGAGAATACGGAGAGTGTCCCGCCAGATTTAACTAATATTTAAACATATTTGCAAATTAATATTACGAAAGTAATTCATATCATTTTATTCGCAAAAGTCCACAGAATTCGTTGCAATAAATGTAGACTGTCTAACTTTCGTATTTGCGTCAGAATCTTTATGTAAACTTGAAAAGAGTTTCGAAGAATGAGCACGCGGAGCGTGTCTCGCCAAATTTAACTAATATTTAAACATATTTGCAAATTAATATTGCGAAAGTAATTCATAGCATTTTATTCGCAAGGGTCCACAGAATTCGTTGCAATAAATGTAGACTGTCTAACTTTTATATTTTCGTCAGAATCTTTATGTAAACTTGAAAAGACTTTCGAAGAATGAGCACGCGGTGCGTGTCTCGCCAAATTTAACTAATATTTAAACATATTTGCAAATTAATATTACGAAAGTAATTCATATCATTTTATTCGCAAAAGTCCACAGAATTCGTTGCAATAAATGTAGACTGTCTAACTTTTATATTTTCGTCAGAATCTTTATGGAAACTTGGAAAGAGTTTCGAAGAATGAGCACGCGGAGCGTGTCTCGCCAAATTTAATTAATGTTTAAACATATTTGCAAGTTCATTTTGCGAAAGTAATTCATACCATTTTGTTCGTAAGAGTCCACAGAATTCGTTGCAATCAATGAAGACTGCCTAACTTTTATATTTTCGTCAGAATCTTTATGCAAACTTGGAAAGAGTCTGGAAGAACGGGCACGCGGAGCGTGTCTCACTAAATTTAACCAATGTGTAAACATATTTACAAATTCATGTTGGGAAAGTAATTTATATCATTTTATTTGCAAAGATCCACACAATTTTTTGCAATTCATAGAAACTGTCTAACTTGCATATTTACGCCGCAAATAGTGTTCGAATTACAAGAAAACATCAAAATCTATAAGAATCGTTTATTCGTTGTTACGAATATGAAAAAGCAGAATTTGTTTTATTCACGCATTGTACTGTTTTTTGAAGCGGTGAAACTCCTTCAATCTGTGCGCTTGTGTACGGATAAAACCACCGGCGTCCTCAGGTTCGAAATCACCCTGTACGTCCATGGAAACGAGAGTTGCATTGTACAGCGGAGTTTCGCTGTGCCTTCCCAAGATTGATACTATGGTATGAAAAACAGATTTTAAGTACCACAGTTTACAGATCCACCGTTCTGTTATCAGAATTTCGAATTACGAAACTTACCACTTCCTTTAAACAATTGTAGTCGTACAGTCCCGGTTACGAATTTTTGCGAATACTCGATACTGTTCCTCACGAAATCGCATTCCGGCGAGAACCAGTATCCTATAAAAACCCATGAATGTGATTACGTATTTATAAAAACTAGTTCACTAGTTCAGTTAGAATTTCTTTACTCAACAGTTTCAGTTTTCTACTTCCTTTCTTACCGTTGTAAACGTAGTCCGACATCTTGTCAGTTAAGTAAGATTTAACGCGTAGGACTTCGCGATCTAGCATAAATACTTCCAAGTCTTGATGAGCATCATGAAGAATTTTAGCTCCAGGTGATTCATAGATTCCTCGCGACTAAAGTTCGGAGACAATAACAATGCAAAATGAATTGTTTCTTATAATATGTTAATTAATATACCTTCAATCCGATATAACGGTTCTCGACAATATCTATCCTTCCAATAGCATGTGAACCACCAAGTTTGTTCAGGTATTCGATTATCGCCAGAGGAGTGTTAAGTACTTGTTGAGTTTTTAAATCCTTTACAAACGACGGATGTCCTTCCTTGAAATTGACTTCGATTTCACTAGCTTCCACCGGGGAAGTTGATGGATCGTTAGTCATTTTATACAACGATTTCGGTGCTGACGTAGACGGATCTTCCAAAATCCCCGACTCGTAGCTGAAATAACGTTACAATTATTTTTAATTATTGTACTACTTGATTTGCGAATACTGATCCTTTTAAAATATTTTATAGTTCACCTTATATGTAAAAGATTAGCGTCCGTACTCCATGGTTCTTTAGGTGTCGCGGAAACAGGAATTCCATGTTTTTTAGCATATTCGAGCAATGCAGGTCTTCCTGGGAAGCGTGTATAAAATTCTTTTTCCCTCCAAGGTGCAAGGATCTTTAACAAACATTTGTTTCTTCTAAATCTTGAAATTGACTACCTTTCTTTTCTTAATTCAAAAAATAATATACCTTAATCTCGGGGCAGAGACTGTAGCAACTTAATTCGAATCGAACTTGGTCGTTGCCCTTTCCAGTTGCGCCGTGTGCTATCACCGAAGCGCATTCCGCTTTTGCTACCCTTATCAAACCCTCGCTTATACAAGGGCGAGCAATGGAGGTACCAAGAAGGTATCTACCCTCGTAAAGTAAGCCACACGCAACGGCAGGCCAAACGTACGAAGATACGAAAACTTCTTTTAAATCTTCAATGATGACCTAAAGTATCAACAACACTTATTACATAAGTTTCGAAATAACAAGCTTCGAACACTCAAAAGTGAAATGCAAGATAGAATTTATTACTATCACTTATTCTACATTATTGCTATTGAAACAGCGTTATTATAATTCATAATACCATTAACATCCTTGAAATACTAGAAATATATCAATTATATAAGGAGCAGTCGCAATGTAAGAAACACGTTGGTTACTTAAATGTGAATACCTTGGAAGCACCGATTTTTAATGCCTTCTCTCTGACGGCATCGAAATCTTCATCTTGCCCGATGTTTGCCTAAGTAATTTATTCAGGTATAATCCGTGAATAATCGAATCTTATTATAACAATGATATTCTTACCACGTATGCAATAACTTCGAATCCCTTTTCCTTCAACCACAATAATATGCATGATGTATCTAAACCACCACTATATGCAAGAATGACCTTCTGCTTATTTTCCGACATTTCTCGGTGTAAATTTAGTGCAATGAAACTCAAAGAACAGTACGGAGTCACTTATTACACGAAGTACCATAAGCATTTGATCGTATTAACAAAATTTTCATTTGACCCGAGATGAATGATAACCTTCGGCAAAGTAGATCAATCTTGCATGTGACGTAATGGGATAGCTTTCCTCTTGGAATGTTGTAACAAGGTATGGTATCAAATAAAAAATAAAGCCGTTAACTGGAGCGGATTGTAGGCCTTTATAAGCGGAACACTCTGTTTGAACTACAAACTACATACATATAATATTTATATATATTATATATTTATCAATGCCATAAACTTTATATTAATCTCGCCGCTATATAATTGCAATTGTTTTATAAACGCACATCGATAATTATTACGATCAATTAACAGACTAATGTTCGCCGATGAAAGGTGATCTACGGTATTCGTAGGGTGATTGCAGCTTAATTCGAAAGTAGAAGTCTCAACAAGTAAGCACTTATCGATACTGGTGAGATTACAGTTCTAGCTGAACAGGTAGAGTCTTCGGAAGCTGGACATTATTTAAACTGATGTAAATGCACCGCTTCGGGATAAGTCTTTATAGTAGTGTTTGTACTGACCATACATAAATTTACACATATATGGACTTTAAACAGAAGTATCGCTAACAAGTCAAAAATATAACAAACGTCTCATAAATACTATAGAATCTATCTGTCATTTTTATTATACAGTGAATATAATTGAATGATAAACTGCAGAATAATAATACTACGTAATAAATATTAGCACTGCTCCTAACAGATACTTTTAATCGCGGTAAATAAAGCGAATCTGTAACATGTTTCAGTGAATGTTTTAAGCGTTACTGACTCTGTTAATGAAATGTGCAAGAGAACATTATGCTAGAATTCGATATAACAATTAATACTTTTTTCAGAGCGGGAGATAACGAGATACCAATAACGAATAATTTACACAGTATCACGATTCCCGTCTACAATACATCAATATTTTCAATCAATCATCATCTTATTACCACCAACTGGTGGTTCGACATAGACGAATATATCTCTATAACTGCGCTAAATCGCTCGCGAGCCTAAATTACCATTATACATTTTTCCATACGACCTACATCAGTATTGCCAACACGCTTATGTGCTTTTCGTATAATTTTTTATTCGCGCAGGCACTTAACATCAGATGACTACTCGTTCTAAAATCACCTCTTTTCTTTTAACAATATATTGCCTGATCTTTGTGATATGACAATTGCATATTTTTAAGTCAGTCGTAAAACGGCATTTCTGCCTAAAGAATTGACTGCGTGTTCCCTACATTATACTTTAAATTCCGTAATCGAGATCATCCGCGTACTTTCACAGCTGGTACTACTGATGAAGCCGAATCTAATGGCAGATTAGGAATGCGGGAATGTGAACATACATTGTTTATGTGTTACCTTATACGTGAAGTTTGCTAAGGTCATTCATGAACGATTTCGGGGTAATTATGTGCGATGAACCTGAAACAAATTTTTGATATTTGACACGATTACGCTAAATTCAAATGATTTTTATTCTGGACTTCTTGAAAGATACTTACCAATAATTACTTCCCAATTTTTCAGAGCATTCGTAACTTCATATGCGCACCGTATTTCCGAAAAGCATACACCACCGACTATGAACACTATCAAGCGCGGTACGTTTTTAATCGTTTGTTGTCCTTTGTCTTTATGCCAATGTCCATAACGTGCACTAAAAACATGCATCCCGTTAGCATAAGTATTTATATTTTCACCAATCATTTGAAAATGCATCGAATTTTCTTACCTAGTTGGAGCATGATATCCTGAGCTAGCTGCGCGTCCCGCTAAAAATGGAAAGTGCTTCGAATCGAGTTTGTCTTCGATTGAATCTTCCATAATGTCTTTAATAATTGGTGTCCAGCGACTCATTTGATAGGTTTGTTCTGTAATTCTTTCTTTGCGTTGTACAGTGTACAATTTCTTGCGATTACCACCCTGTGAATGGCAAGAGGGGACAGTTAATTTTGTAGACGTTGAACAGAACAGTCGGGAAAATTTCATTGAAAGTATTTCACGCATGTAATATATGATTACTAAACTCACATCTACTACAACGTTGATACCAAGATTAGCCATATTCACTATAGTTTGCTTATCATCAACCGACACTTGGGCATGATGAACTAAACGGTTGAGGTTTTCATCTGTGATACCATTTTTACTGATAACGTATAACGAAATAATTCGCAGCTTGTCTAGGTGATTCACGGTTTGGTCGAGTAAGATTGGCGTAATATTCCTCATATGATCTTTTATACGTTCGCCTTCCGCATCTGTTCCCATGGCTAAGTCCTAAGACAATAGTATACAGGAAATTTAGTACATCAATCTCGTTAATGATATTGCAGTTAAAAAGATTTGCTGAATCATTTACTTGTTCTACTTTGCAGAGCTTGTCTACGTTTCCCTGATAGCTTTTCATACAATCTTCAGCTAATTGTAAATGTGTTGCATATTTACTCAATTCCTTTTGATATTGGGGCATCTTTTTAATCATCTGTGAAAGATCTCTCATGCTCTGTTTATCTCCTTGCGGCATACGTTTTGATTCCGTAAATTTCTTGAGATTTTTCGTAACATTCCTAACAACAAATAGTTTCATTAGCACGACTTAACGCGAAAGAGCCATTAACAAAGATAAGATTATAAATTATTTACTGTGAAACTACAGCAATATGTTGATGTCTAAGCTCTACCCACAAATCATCGTTTTCATCCAACAAAACTTCCTTTTCCACTCCAGCGGAAGCTTCAAACCTACCCGAAATCGTACAGAATTAATAACATTAAAAAATTGTATATGTATTTTACATATGTATTAATCACAGTATATAAACCGGGTTTACCTATACACATCGTTATCAATATCCAATAAGTCATACGCCATAGCTTGCAACGTTAATTCGTGTAATAACGGGGAAACACAATCAAAGCCTCTATCTAAAATAAGTAATTGCGAACGTGCTTTTTCCGGTCCTTCTCCCATCGTCGGTTCATCCGCTTTATATGCATCTAATTTTTGCTGGACCATTTGCGCCAGTTCTACGTTCCGGTCAAAGTCACTGTCCATTTAATTACATAATATTATAATATTACTAGCACATTTAGCGACTGCAAAATTTAGCAGCATTCGACGGTTCAAAATAACTGGTGATATTCTGTTAATAATAACAAATTACTGAGTACCTTCGATATCTAACAGACGGATATTCTCCAAGAGTAGCGCAAAGAGTCGCAATCTGCTCGGCGATTCGTTCCATATTCGCTGTTCTTAAGTTGAAGAACGAAGGGTTGTAAAAGCAAGCGAATGTTTCGCGCGAATCCAGCGAAAAGACCTGCGAATGGTACACTTTACTTTGGGTTCTTTACAACAGGAACACTATCTACTTCATTTAAATTCTAAAGCGTCTTAGTTAGTAGCAAATATAAATATAGATGGATTTGAGTACAAGACTAAAAATGAACGCAAATCGCAATGAACAAAAAGTACATGCATAAAGAAATAAGAGACTCGACATGAAAGGAAAAATAGGAACACACATATAGGATGGCATTCGAAGTCTTTCGCCTATTCTCTACTCCGTATAACATAAAAAAGAACTGAGGCACGTGAAAAAAGAGTTCGATAAATCTTAGAATGATAAAAAGTAAGCTTTGCAATTTGTAACTAGCACTAGCGTCTACGTTCGTTTTTTCGTTTGTTCGTCACCTGCGACTCGTAAGGCAAGAAAGCGATGTTGATCTCTTTGAGGGTTTTGATCTTTTTAGCGGCGAGAGACTTGCAGAGTTCATTGAACAGCTCCTCCGGGCACACTGGTCGCGTGCAAGCATGAATGCATTCCGTTCGTTAGTACGTGCTCATATGTGAACAATATACAGAATGGGCGGGGGGGTGGTGAAAAAGAGGGAAGAAATCCAATGGTCGTGTTGAAATTATCGCGATCGTTAATCAAGAAACCGAAGAGGCTTGTGAGGCTGGAGATGCTAGAGGGTGGAAATAGATCGGTGTGTACTGGGCATTGATGTGTCCATATGTATGTGCCCGCCACCACGAAGAACGCAACAGTGTTAGACAATGTTTCTCCTCAGAATTTTCTTTCCTTTACCTGTTCTTCGTACGGTATGAAAGCGATGTTGATCTCTTTTAGTGTCTTTATGCGTTTAGCTACCAGTGAGTGACACAAGTCTTTGAATAACTCGTCAGGGCATGCTGTAAAGAGATATACTCAGAATTTCCCGTGATCTATCAAGACTACAAATGTTAGGCCTCTCGACTTCGTACGTCCATTTCTTTCCTGAAAGTCCTATCCTTTGTCGAAATTGCAATTTAAAGAACAATTCGATAGTTTCGCGTGTACGCGCAGAACTTGCAGGAATTGATATTGATTTGAGTAGCATAAAACCGATGTTATGTTAACGTTCCTCAAGTTTTCCAATATTATCCGCGGTTTTTCGGGAAGGGCAATAATGTCGCGTTCATTGCGGAGAAGGGGAAAAGTTTGTTTTACGAGTCAGCGTGTGAAAAGGTACCTTCTGTAAAATAAACGTGTGCAACTTTATAAGTAGTTCTAGTGGGATTGCTGAAGTCCTCGATCAGCTTCTGCACGGAAGAATTGCAAGGCGTGATCAGATAGATCGCCTCCATAGTGGGTAGCGGCTCTCGTTTTTTATTGATATCTTCGACCAGGGTAATACCCTGGGCACTGATATCGTGCATCTTACAGCATGCCGATACCATCCTCATGGCCAGTTGGTCAACGACTAAAATACGCCATTGTACACCACCGGCCCCAGCCTTCTTCTGCTTGATCACTTCGTTCATAATCTCTGCAAAAATATATGGAGATACATTAAGATACTGATAATGAATGATTATGAAAATATAATCTTCCGTCTGTACTTAATTATTGTTTTACGTTCGAATCCTCTGCTAACATGACTCTCGAATAAGTACGTGAGAGAAACGCTCGGTAATTTCTAAGTGAGAAAGTTCGTTTATTAACGCTTTGCTCTATAATCTGGAGCAATATCTACTTTTTTTATCTCATTGCCCCCTCAAAACATAGTATTAACAAACGCAAGATATCACCCGTATCATTAAGTCATAAGGGAGATCATTACTGTCAGGAATCGTAGATGATCGTTATTTAATCGGTACACGTTTTAGGAGTTGCATGTGCATTGTTTAGGATTGAAAGTTGAACGAGAATATTCGGTATAACGGTAGGTTCTGGTCTCGATATAGCATAACATATCAGAGTGATAATGCATATTGATTAATGATTTATCATTAATTTAATTATTGTAGTTAGGGGCGCAAGCTTAAGTAAGAAATCTTTTGCCGCTTTTCAACGTGTATTGATCGGCTTATGGGCCAATGACGTCACGGAAGGCAGGACTGTACGTAGAGAAACTGATACCTTGTTCATATTATTTATCGAATAAATAGTTCTTAACCATTATATATTATTTAATTCAAAAATGCCTCTGATAATCATCGATTACTTAAACCGCTGTTTCACGGTATTCCAATATTGTTTGCTCAGAATTCTATTCTCCATTTATAATTAAAGACCAGATTTTAAAGAAATGATCGGTTAATATAAACATTTATGCTATTCTTATTCTTAATTTAAACAAAAATGATTACATCGTGCAAACCAAAAGTTTGTGTCACAATGCACCCGCAATTAATTCGTCATGATGTGCAAAAGACTAAACGCAAACGCAAGTGTGTGGATATAAATGAAAAGTTTTCTGCAAATGATTCTAGAGACGTGTTTTAAATTCGTGAGAATGTGCTAAAAATATGCAGCCATATACACCACGTGACACATCAAAATAAAGTTCTAAACTTAAATCCTTATCTGCAACCCTTTACACTACTCTGTACGTTATAATGATTTAATTTGCATTGGTGAAGTTTCGTCATGATGAATCAGAGGAACGAAAACGATAAAAAAGAATGTAGACGTCGCATTAACATGTATCACTGATAAGTGTAGATACTATAAGTGTAATAAATATCATTAAATACAGAAGAAACATGAGGAAACGACGATGTTCGTCAAATGTGTGCCCAATTTGTAGGCAATCATAACTCTCAGAAAAAAATAACAATATTTGTCATAGTCTTTTACTGTGGCCTTATCGAAATTTCGATAGAACGCAATGCCTGAATATCTAATATGTTGGAATAAAATTGCATACAAAATAAAGTGCAATGTTTGAAGCCAACACGCTAGTCCAATATAGTTTTGACATTTCGATCTAGCTGCGCTTCGTAAACGATGAAATCATCACTGCACATACGCCCCATTACAGGTTACGGTTTCTAACGGTATTCCAAAGAAACGTCTACGGTGTATTTGAACTCCAGATTAACGTACTTGTAGTCTCACGCGCCAATATTCAAAAGAACGAGCTATTCCGCGAGTAATTCTATTTTTTTCGGTACTCACTTTGACCGACTTGTCCTTTGAGCGCCATTTTGCCAGTACTGAACTGTCGGACTGTCTACCAGGTGGCGAGGGAAACGGTGGAAAGATAATTCTAGAGTTATCTTATTCTTGGTCATCTTGTCCCCCCCCCCTTGCTTGAAGAGACACCGCGCAAATGTCTAATGTAAGTGTTTAATAAAATATTTCAATTACAGGCTTTTGCATGTATTTGTAATGCGTACGCTGACTAAATTGTTTAATAATGCATTGTTATTGCAACACGCATAGTGACGAGAAGAACGTTCCTCTTATTTTTTAGAACTTGCAACGGACCTTGATCACGTAACCTGGTACGCATGCGATATACATTTGGCCGTTATTGTAGGTAAGATGTTCAAATTGCGTTAATATATTTATAAAAATGTGTTTATTTGCGTCTATTGAAATATTTCAATCTTTCCCTAATGTTCCCTGGAATAAATATGTGTCTATGATAGTAAACAATTGGGGAGTGATTTAGTAACATCTAACGAAATTATTGCACGTCAGTCTTTAAAAACAAAAACTATCAAATGATACGAGTTCTCGATAAAAGTTCAAATCGACAGAATTCTGAATAAATTCAAATCATTTAATTTAAGTGATTCATTGCAGGAAAATTCTTGATCTTGTCGAACTGTTAATTTCCAAACGGTATCTGTAAAGCATAAAATGGCGGCATCTCGAACGACTTTCGATCTATTTAAACATATACTTTACTTCAACAATATTTCTTTCTCTTGCTCAATTATCGTACCAAAATTTGGTTGTCACTCCAAAACATATGACGAAAATTATATTTTACCGTGTAAATCGTGAGGATAATAAATTGTTCTTCTCGAAAGCTCATAAAATAGTTTGTTAAAGCGAGTGTCCGATTATGCGCAGAGAACATGCGAGATGTGCGCACCACCTGACAGCAAGAGAGAGAGAGAGAGATATCCAAGCAACATGAGAGCGAGAGAGAAAGGAATTGGAGTGAACGAGACTGCGAGGGGGTTCGTTCAGTCAGTTCGGATTTGTCGTCGGTGTGTGCGGGTCGTGTTGACGGTCGTTGCGCTTAACGACAGAAAGTGTGTACGATCGCGTTCGAAATATATGATTTATCGTGTTTATTCTTTTTTCATGAGTTCTCTTACGAGTTTACGCGTATTTTCATAACGTGTTCAAGTAGATTTCGTAGCTTCTTAGGCTTAGAAAGATGTCGTTTTGACGTACGGAAGAATGTGTGCCGCGGATATTGTTTAGTAGTGATAAGAAAATCGCGACGGCCGTGTTCTACCCGGTTTCTTATGTGACCAGTGCATTTGGATTGTATCCTGGGTACTCAGTATTCAGCCTTTGGGTGCAGTAATTACGATGAAGCTGGAATATCCTTGCCGCGTTGAGGGTTGGCTGAACGTCTGTGGTGAGTTAGAAATCTTTCATCTTTTACTAGGGATAAGCTTTCTCCCTGCGTGTGATGTATCACGTTTTCGCGGAGAGAGAGGAAAAAAAGGGGGAATAGGCGAGAGGGAAATTTGACAAGGGGTCGCACGAGGGAGGTTAGGTACACTGTGTGTACAAAAGTGTCTCGTACATTGAACCTTCCAGATACACGTGCGCCGTGCACTACGGGAACATTATTTCTCTGATTCTATTTGATATTTGAACTGGTTTCACACACTTGATTGCATAACGATAAATAGACACAAGTGCAGAGTGCTATCATTAGACATCCACTCTAGTGAATGCTTAGATTCTGCATAATATCCCCGAAGATATATTACGTACCCTATATTAAACGTCAGTAAGTTTATCTCTCGATAAACAACGTTGACACACGATTCCCTTTTCCACTGGCGAAGAATGTTTCCTTTATATCATGCCTGACTCTTCTTGTAAATTCTTTACACACAGAGCGTTTGAATTTTCAGTACTTACGGCCTCTATTCTGATACTAACATTTAATGTCTGCCCTACTGCGGTACGTCATTAATTTTGGAGATGTCTGTAGTGCAAATACAGATAATATCTAGCTGGTTACATAATATTTCTACGCCCACTTCTCGAGTTACGGGGTGAAAAGGAGAATGTAGTAAAACTCGAGCTATTACAAGTGTTTCTTTCAGTCGGAAACTTGAGTACACTTTTATGATAAATTTCAACGAGCCGGCTAAAGTTTTCGTTTTCACCGAATAGCCAGGAAAAATGAAATTCAAGAATGGATTACAAATTCATTTATTTCTGCTTTCCCATAAACTTCAATGTACATTTAGTGACGTTAGACTTCAGCTTTATAATTTTTTCCGTAGACCTTACAAACAGTAAAATAGAAAACATTCGATCTTAAATGATCTACGAAATCGTTGGATACACGAAGAGTCTTGGTTTCCGGAGAAAGAAAAACTTTTCTCGTGCGCTTCAATGAAACGGATAATTGATATGCGAGGGCGTAATGAATATGTATTCCTGAAAGTGCAATAAATCGTGAACCACGGTAGACTATAGTGGTTCGATCGACTAGCCATAGCAACAGGAGTGTCTTTGAACTATCGTTAATAAAAAAAATCGGTCGCCTTGCTCATTATATTACCATCGGATTCCGACCTCGTTTTTCGCTATACGAAAGGTAGACTCTTGGAAGATCGACATATTATTGCGTTGAACGTTATTGCACGACTGGTTGCATCGATTACCGATGATTGTTTCAATGGTCCTCAATGGTCCTCAATGGTCGTCCGCGTACATTGAATTCTTTAATTTCTGCATTCTTGCACCATTCCCTTTCGCCCGTATGTCTGCATCGGCAGATCTTCAAACTATCGAGAGGCTTCTGACGATCGATTGGAAGGGCATTTTTTTTCTATTCCCGACGTGGCTGCCATTTGCATGGAAATGAAAACATTCCTATTTGATCGGCGATCTCCATTGCAGAACCCTTTTGTCTTTGGTCGCTTGGCGAATGGACGTTCCTTGTACCATGAATTTGTACACATCCGTTATTCGCGGTGCATTTGCGTGCCCCCTCGTTTTCGATCCTCCGTGTCCTCAAATCGTTTTGTACTCCGGCTTCCATTCCTTCTCTTAGCTCCACATTATTAGATACATATTACAAAAATTACACGCGTGACAGTATACTAATATTTACCTGTAATATAAATACATATTTCCCTACTAGAAATTATAGTACACCGTTAATACAGCGTATTTATTATGGTCTATTTCACACTCTAGTAATAATACGCTGGTACTTATTCCTAAGCGAAAGTGTCGCAGGTGTATCTTGGAGTACCTTTGACATTTCTTGTTTTCCCATTCTATTTGAGTTTACTTACTAATAGTGTCTGCTGAACACAGCAGTCTCCAAATACTTTAGTCATATTTCATATTTCTCATCTCCGTGCTTCCTAGCAAAGAATAGATAACACTTTCCTAGCATGGCGTAGGCGAACTTCACATAAAGCACAACTTATCTAAACCACAAAGATTCTCTTCCTGAGAATACCGTGCTGGTGTATTGTTTCCTGTTATACTCTTTTAATGAAAGTTGTAGAATTTCTTGGGAGATAATGAAAAAATGTATTTCTTAAGGCAAACTGGCTGAAATGTGTTTTAATATGTGTTGTAATACAATTATTGTTCTACGGATTCAGAACAAAAGTATTAAAGAGATGAAGTTCTAGGTAGCGTGTTGTTCACCACTAGGGAGGGCTCACGATGCACTTAAGGAACTACATTTGGCTTAATCTCACTCGTAATGTGCACAAAATACGGGTGTTCCCAGTTACGTTTCACTCGGTTTCTTACACGAAGGTTCCACAGCGTATTCTCATTTAAAGGAGTATAAATAATTGATTTATTACATGATTTATAACAATTCCATGTGGTTCGTTTCTCCGATATGTCCGAAGTTCATGCATACACTCGTTGCGTTTACATCTGCATCGACACACGGTTAGGTTTATCGGAACTATTACCACTCGTTCATTGTGTAATTGCATTGGTGTTTCTAGTAAACGATATCGTCATGGATCCAGCTGTAAGTGCGATCGTAAAGCTTGAACCCGAGTTCACGGCGTTCCAACTACCGCGATACCAGCTTCTTTCTTTTTTCTTTCCATCACTCCGTCTTCCTCCGTTCGCTATTAGATTATTGCGAATTTTGAATAATTTCTAATCGTCGAAACTTATCGCGTGAGATCCATCGTGCGGATACTCCAAAGACAATTTACGGCGAAGTGAAAGTTTTGCTTTTTTTTCGTGAAAGTCTCCTTCTCGCGTAGCTCGTGTTTCTCTCTGAAACCTGTCGATAGCGCGAGTCAAGATAAAAAGAGTAGATTCAACGAGAGGAATAGGTCGGTCGAATGTTTTCATTGAGAAACGGCGAAAGGAGTTGCACACGTGGATGGTGTCGGTAGAACGACAGGTTCGAATGTTGCCTATCCGTCGTGTGTGAAAGGTGTGTAACTCGCGCGATATGATTTGCATTCTGCAGCGGGAGAATAAATAATCTAACGGTAACCGCGCGATTAGATATGGATGGAAAAAATCCCGATTCTGATCACTTACGCGTCGGCCTTTACATCTCATTACATACTCGATTGCATCGGAGTGCCAGTTTCATAAAGGAGAGTTTCGCCGATATTCGTAAAAGTAGCTCCACCACGGATATCTGCACGTCACGCTAATATCGTCGGATAATGAAAAGTCTCAGCGCTGACATAAATACCGCATTGCATTATTTACCGATGATTGCATTATATCACGGGCTATCCTGTTCATTGTTGAATAGAGGCACGAGCACGTATTATTCCCTTTGCAGCGTGTGCTCTTTATCTTGCTTTTTCGAACGTCTCTTTCGCAGATCGATATTAATAATATCGTATAATCGTAGATTTCTCTCGGGTATACTCTAACCGGCAGTTTTACGCTCGCGATATTGTGGGCTAATTTAGGTGAACGTTGTTTTACGATAAGACTAGTACAAATTGCAGTAAGGAGCAAACACACAGGTGTACTGGCGAGCAGGGATCATACCATCGAAACTACTTCCTCTTTCGATCTCTTAAACTCGTTTTATGCCGGCTTAATTGGCGGAATACGGCTTGTCTGATTAAACTATATCGATTAGAAATTTCTAAACTCAGATTAATAGGGTGGAAGTTGTCACGGTTACTTCGGCGTAATCAATTTTCTCGATACGTAATGCTTTGAGGATTTTTATTGGTTATGTAAGATTGGTGATTAAGGTACTTAAGAAGCACACGATAAATCTTAATTTGCATGAGCGTGTGTTTCGCAACAGAGGTAAACGTAGAGTGTATATATGAATTTATTATAGTACTTATGTAGTTATTTATTTTGTGTACGAATTAATTCGGCGCCTTTAACTTCGTGCATTTCTAATTAGTGTTTCAAATTCGAACAGTGCCGTAAACTTTTGTTGATTTAAAGTGCTATCCGTTAATAATGCGAAATAATATTATCTCGAAGTAACGGTAAATAAATGTAACAATTTGAAGACATTAGAAAAGATCCGAAATAGGATCGAGAGTTTTATTCACTTAGCTGCCAAGTTTTTATCATGATGGCGATTATTATTGTGGCTTTTTTACAAATAAATCTTTCTTAGTTTCTTAATACTTTTCACGAATTTAATCACAATTTTAAAATTACTCAAAACCTGAGGTAACAATTCTGCTTCAAAATATATTGATTATGAAAAGTTAAATAGACATTAACAGTCTATGAAGATCTATAAGATCTATAAGAATAATAAGTAAATTTTTAATTTTACGAAAATTCCAACCGAATTAATTTATACACCTAATATGTTATTAACGATAATAGTTATCTTTCTCGTACATCAAATATTGCTTTCGCTTATCGCGCCCATAGAAAATTTATATAAAATAGTAGATGAAATGCACAAAGAATCAAGTTATTATAATCGTCATCCCAAAAGAGGTGTAATATATTTTCATAATGGTTGCGGATATACGAGTTACGTTTAACGGTGTTATTTTTACGTGACCCCGATTCCATAAATGTATTCCATCGATGGTTTGCCGTATATTGGCTGATCGTGTTCTAAGAGGGAAAATCTTGGAAAGCTGTTAAGTCTCACGACACGTCGGCCTGCACTTTCGTGGCGGGGTAGTACTTAAACAATAAATATTGACAGAGGTTTGCCGGCGCCAAGTCTTAGGACTGGCAAGCTTTATTCGTGTGTCATATGTCACTTGATTGATGTGACTATACGAGAATACCTTGGGGGCATCTTATTTCAGTGTCTTCCTTACATATAAAGGCGCCGCGAATCAAGTTTTAATTATTTCTCGGAAACTTTTTTGTTTCAACAATGTGGTGTTAACCGTAGATTATTACAAAACTTCGATTGTCGAGTTTTTGGAAGCATCCTTTATTAGTAATTTTCATAGAACTTCACACATTCCAAATCTCTTCCGTAAACATGTTGGATCATCGTAATCGAATAATAAACCGGAGTTGACTGATTAATGTTTATCACTAGTAAACATTGTAATTAATGCCTGTTTCTTGGCACGAATAGGCATGATTTACTATGCAAATATCTCAATTTATCCGTTCAGTGATTCTCCACATGGATCAACCGTTAAATCTAATGCACTTAAGTCGAATTGCGATAAATATTTGTAGACGTAACTCCTAGCGGTATGCCGTTCGATTCTAAAGATAACCGGGTTGCCTTCTAGTTTGGAAGACAATCAGTTACTGTTAACTTCTGATCACGTTTATTTTATCGAGGTTAGAAAAAGTAAACATTTCAATGCAAGGAAGCGCAATCGTGGTTACGTAAATCCTCGAAGATACAAAAATGTACAATTTTGTTTAGTTGGTTCGAAATACGAGGTATTAAATATAAATCCCCTTATTCGTTCCTCAACATTTCTGATTATTTCGTTAGTTTATTGGTCATAATTCCAATGTCAGTCTTTGGTTATACTCATCACAGAAGATAGGGATGAAGTCAACATGGGAGTTGTATGACTTTGGGAATTTCTGCTCTTATCTCGAAGTCCTTTCTTCGTTATTTCCTCAGCGCGCGTTCCGACATATCTAGGAAGGTAGAAACGGAAGTCACGTCCCGGCAGAGTACAATGAACTCTGCTGGTACCACCTTCTGATTACGTTAGAAACGACAGTAAAATTCTTCCTATCATTACATAGTCTCTACAAATAATATTAATTCACGTGAAATATAATAAAGAGTGTGCGATGTAAAATGTTTAACCTGTTAATCGGAAATGACGGCTTTCGTTTTTTGAAAGAACTCCCAGTTTAACAGATTAATTATACCTCGTGCATATTATAGTATACTGTTATATATTGATTATACAAGTTGTTCAGGAAATATTATAAGTATTCTTATCACGAAACCCTTGAATTATACGAATTCAATCCACTCGTGACTCAAGCTCTTCAAGTATTCAGCTCGTATCGTGACACGAAAGTTTTTGTGTTAACATCGTGATGTAGGTTTCGATGTAGTTTTATAGAAGGCAAACAAATCTTTCTTACGACTTAAAGTTCACGTGGTGGATAGTTTCCAGAGTAAGAATGGCCATTGAAAAGTTCTGGTTATCTCTCGGTTTTTGTAGTGGAATGAGCCAAGGTCATGGATTAATTATTCGTCTTGCGGATTTAACGACGGGGGATGGGATTCACTCAGCTTTAAAGTACCGCTGTTGACGATGGCTCCGTGAAAATCCTTGGCAAACGAGGATTTACAATTATTACGATGAGACGTTCCCCTCATTTCCGAATGCTTCTTCCTTGTCTGCATTTCGTGAAATGCATATATCCATCCATGTAGTATGCGAACCTCGCGGTTGGCTTATCGTTTATCTTATTAAAATTATTTTGCATGCTTACGTGATGTTTTCAACTTCTTCGGTGATTCACATGTGTCCTTGTTAACCTCGGTTTTGTAAATCTCCTCTCACGGTTACATCGTGTCACTCGTAAAAATGTGTTGTATATGTTATGATGCACTGACCAATAAACCCACGATGAAACATTTACCATTACGTACTCTGAGTAATTGTTTATTTTCATATGTCTGGGTATCAAGAGATTGCGAAATGGGGAAATAATCAAATTTTAGTTTTGTAGTATCTCCTATAATTGGAAGAGAAAATAGATCGTTGTGTTAGTATAATTTATAACACAGTTCGTATCAGATTTTATTTATTTAAATATTGTCTCCTCGTGTCAGTCCCGTATTCAAATTTGAACATAACAAAAGAAAGTAGTCTGGTTTGTGACATAACTTATTAACGTTTCCGTTAGTCACGTACAATATTCCGATTACAAGGAAGTGCACGTTGCAATCTGGCCAAACATAACTCGAAGATTTATGCGGATATCTTATGCAAATCGTTGGGTTTTGGTGTTCCCCGGCAGGAAGATCCACGAGCCAAAGAATATTTACCAGACTGGTTATACTCGTGCATAAATATTATCATTCATGGGGTGGTATGAACGGTCGAAGTGTGGGGTAAAACATGAATCACTCTTGGCCAAAATAGAGTGGAATGTGTTAGCTAATCTTTCTTGCTATTTGACACGCGTTTCAAACGAGTTAAAGTACCATTTGAAATAAGAACGAATACGTTGAACGGTTAACTCACCACCTGGAGTATCAGGATCTCGTTAACCTCTGCACTCCTAGTCTTCTTCCTTAAGCACGATTATAACTAGCTCCGCTTTAAACTATCCTTTTATTTTCTTCGATCTACCTGTCGATATATTACTCATATACACCGTGCCAGCACCTTGCTCTATCATAATAGCCATCTCCCAATACCTTAAAGAACCGCCAGATATTGCAGGTGGATACGAGAAATCGTGATGAAAGGATTCGCAATGATGCACTAGAAAAATGCTCCGCGTGTAAGATATTATGCTCGCGAAGACGACACCGTAATCGGTCACGTTTCCTCCATTTTTGCCAGGTTCAAAAGTTGGGAAACGATGAAGACGGTATACTTGTACGTGAATAAGATCAAATCATGCTTTAACCCCTTAAGTTACGCTTTTTTGTCAAAAAGGCAAAAGTAATTATGAGACCATACATTTCTACGAATCGGACTGATCCTTACTATACATCCGCTACAGTCTTTTGACTAGTGTTAAATTTTTAATACACTTCTTTCGACCTAAAATCGTCCTAGAATATGTTTATACATGATATACCATCTATTTAGGCCATTTAGAATTGATTTTGGCGTCTTTGATTTTTTCACGATTTTTGAAGGTACACCCTTTCTACTTTTTCGATATTGGGATAAATCTATAAGAAAAAAATTGATACAAATGTTTCTTACCCTTTAATACGTTTTATTCAGTTGTCCGGATAGAATCCTGATTGTAGTAGCAATTAGGAGTCACCTTGTATATACCTTCAAAGTCCCCCGATCATGCCATGAAAGAAATGGAGGAGTTCTAAGAGGGCTTGAATGGTACGTAAGTGAATCGCATTGTGAGGATTTAGTATCGGATTTCGCGTTCGGATTCACTTCACTATGTGTGAAGATATGTATGATTATTGGATTGTTTTTGATGCGTTGATGGTGGTATTCTTCGCACCGTTTTAATTACTGATGATCTTTCCATAAATAGACACGTAGATAGTGTACAAGGGAAGATACACGTGAAAAGTCTTGGCTGTGATTGAAGGAGGGGGTAATTAAATAATTGGTCATATTCCATGCATTTTACGATGTCAAAAGTTAGATAAAGGTTTGATACACGGCGCTATGGAGATGTACTCGCGATATCTTGGGCGTGTTCGATCGTTTTTCGGAAATCTTGCAAGGCGATATTCTCCCGCGGCGACGGAGCCAACAGAGGTGCACATGTAGGACGTAATGGCGATAATTATCCGAGTTTATTACCTAATGAAGCCAAAGGATAGGCTTTGCTAATAGCTACTTTGCATCTTGATACACGAGAAGATGAGAAGGGAGACGTTAAACTTAATTAACGAGCCGGGATACGTGTACAGGTACGTGAAACGCGACGACAAGAAATTAATTGAATATACCGCGTTTGATGCGAACTAAGCGAAATTGCTTGAACATCATTCCACGATCATCCATCTGGGTACAGAAAAAAAATTAGTTAATACGAGCCACCAGGTGTTTGGACCGTCCTGGTGTAATATTTCGGTTACATGTTGTTAAATGATACTTTGCACATGTTCGGTTCACTTTCATTGGATGGAGTACAATGAACGTCAGGAGTTTGATAAAGTTATGGCGAAGGGATCGGTGTTCCTTTGTCGTGGCACACGATTGACATTTATGTACAAACTAAACGTGATTAAATTATGATATGGCGTAAAGAAATACTAACTAACGGCATTATATTCGATTATTATGTTGGTATTTTTTAAATAGTATTACATAAGTATATATAAAAATATCGACGATTATCGTATCAATAAATTTTGTATTGTCATAACAAAGAGCTAGTGTACACAAAAGACCAAAAACTCTGCACATACCTTAAAAATCACAACTCTTTGGAGCACAGTGGGATAAAAAGTGTCCCACCTTTTTAGTAGTTATATATATGCACTGTGGGATGTTTTTCATATTTCGTTTGATATCATAATTCTACGTTTGTAAATAGAACAAACCTACTTTGTCATATTGTTTATCAGTTTCTGTGCAATTAGTCTTTTTTATTTTAAAATCCGGTGCCTCAAAAGTTAACATAGGTTTCTGTTACTTCACTACTAGACCACGTACTCCTTGCATCTTGAATGGTACTTTAATTTGTTCGAAACCGTTTTATGAACTACCCAAATGTAGTTGAGAAACTCTACCATATACAGGTATTATGGCAGGCAATAAAGTTGTACTTTCGCGAGTACGCGTGTGCCTTTCACTTGTAAGCTCCTAACTCTCTTTGCCATATTTCCATTTTATTTCCTTTTGCCGTTATCTGATAACCCTACGCGACACCGTATACCCATGGTATCAATTCAGATCGTTACACTTTCTCCTCCTGTTATATTAAACGACGTAATTAAGGTTCAAAATAATTGAGTACTGGTGAGTCACTGCGAACCCGTACGAAGGTAATTCCGTGAGTCATGCCAAAGTGAAATTAGAGTAGAAGCGTAAGTACATGAGCATCTTGGCACATTTGCATAGCAATCTGAAAGGTTCGAAGAGGAGTACATGTTCTATGAATACAATGGAATCTCTTTATCGTTGAAACGCCGTGTAGTGTAGTACATTCTTGATTTATTCGAGTCAGTATGACAAAAATGATCATGATTTATTACGCTGATAAATCTCCGGCTTAAATGAGATCTCACGAGTGAGTCACCATTGTAACGGCATACTTCACTTACAAATATTACTTGCGTCTATTAAATAATTATAATCAATATATTAAATCCATCTTATTTTAATATCATTTAATTTGTAGTATCATATAACATTCTGTATACAACAGGTGGCAACCAGTTAGTATTACATTCGCCGTCACTTGTTCAAATATAAACTGGTTTTTTTCGATTTCGTCCACGTGGAAGAACGTGTCCTAGATCACTTCGTGTACAAATGTCAATTATTGTCTATGCATGCTCTGTCGAATGTCAATACAGCTGAGTGCAAACGCGTTTCTATGGCACACTGCACACGTGTTCCGAGTGCATGTTGCAGGTGAACCTATTTTTGTACGCGCACACGAATGCATGCTATAAAAATATTTGAAATGCTTCTGCCTCTAGTGATCGATGAAAAACGAGTGCACTAATATAATTCTCAATATGTGCAGATATTAAATTTTGCAATTTGTTATACAGTAGGACGTTGATTATCTGAACATTAATTATTCGAATCGTCAATTACCCAAACCGCAATTGCATCGAAAAAATAATTACTTATGTACCTTTCAGTTCAACAGAGGTAAAACTTCAAATTCGAATAATCTAATATATGCATGTTTATTTATCCGAATTATTTAATCAATCGAATCATCTTGGTCCCGGTTAGTTTGGTTAATCGACTGTTTACCGTATTTTATAAATCTATTCTCAATCTAGCTGCAAGGGAAAATTCCATAACGTCGAAAGTTATTACACAATTATTTTGCTATTCTCGTGCGACTATATTTTATTTGTAATGACTGTAATTATATTTACGACTTGACAATGTGTTGATTTATAGAGGTCCAGTCCTTTATGACTTTGTGTACCTTTACACGGTAGGTGTCAGAAGGAAAGTTTCGAGTTAGACCACTATTTATGGTTACGAGTATCGGATATATAGCCACTTAGTTTTTTCTCCAGTTTTTGCGGTTACGTAGAATTTACTTGCATATCAATAGTTCGATTAATAGTAAATGTCAGTTGCACATGTTTAGAAATCATTTGCAATGTGCGACCTTTATCTGCGTGCTATTTGAGCAAAGTTTGCATTGAAATCAGTTTGACTACACAGATATATTTGTCAGTAAATATCGTTCCCTATATGTTCATTTAGATGATTGGCTAGTTCATTGACAAGCAGGTGTATCATAGTGCATCCTAAAAATATATCTTCCGTATACACATGATTCTGTTGCTTTGAGACTTCGTTCGAAAATGAGCTATCCAATTTAGCTCGCCTTTGATCATCGATACTATTATACCTTCATCTCTTCTCATTAATCGCGATGTTGCACGAGTTAGTCGAGGAAACTGATCGTCGTTTATTTGTTGCTCGACTAGATACTGCGTATGATAATAGAAATGATTGAAAACTTATTTAGGGTATTGGAACCACTAGTTAGTTATATCGTGAGAAAAAAAATTCAGAGACAAACGATTCCGCAAGTTCTATATCAAAATTAAGCAGAACCGGCGTGAAATTCTATCGAATTTATTGTTACAAAAATTAAATTCATTTGGTTAAATTTTATTCCGTATGGATATAAATCCAAGCAATAATAAAATAGTACAGATTCTAAATGTAATTTTCGGTGTCTAAATATTAGAAGAATATTTCGCAATATTCGTTTCCATCGAGAAAAATTCAAATATCCTCGCAATCTCAATATTCTTTGCCACTTTCGAATCGTGTCAGCGAAGTGCATTGTTCCTTTCTATATGTGTTTTCCATTTATTCCTAGAATAATCAGTTTGGTTTGATGGGTTGGAATCACGTGTATTAGCTTGAACTCGAAGCTATACAATTTCTGGTTGGATTCGAATGTCGGGATTTGACATTTCACAGCAGCGTCGCTTTAACCAGTTGTCGAGCTCGTAACGAGAGGGCTAAAGGTACGCGAAATTATTTAATCTTTCTCTGACCGCGGGGTGCTTCGCGACTCTGGAAAAAAAGCCATCAAACAGTCGACGCGCGACGTAATTGAAACTACGTCGGGGATGCGTGTACGCCGCTAGAATGGCAATCGTTAATTTGCGAGCAAACGGCAACGAATTTAATACCCACACGTCCCTGATACTATCCATTGCATATGCTTAATCATACGTTTGTATTCGTCGAGTGCGTTAACAGTTCCATTTGAAGTGGGACCATTAAAGACTATTAAACTTTCAACATTGGGTTAATACACGCAGATAATATGTACAGGAATCCATGGTATAATTACAGTCATAATATGTGCACAAAATACACATTATAAAACGGAATTGACGAATTATGAGGAACCATAAAAAGTATTTTAATCTCACTGTAATAATGGTATTGATAGGTTTATTGCCTTGGAAGGTTGATAAAAACATACAAAAATGTTGTTGAATATTCAACAGTTTAAAAATAGTAAAATCTGAAAGTAACGATAGAAATAAATGTTTTATTGTAAAACTAATATAGATATTATTATTAGCACATTTCTAATGTATGTAGCTTGCAAATACGAGATGAAAATTAAATTGAACAGAATGTAGCACCATTTACTGAAACTTTCATATAAAATATTGATTAATCTTTATTCTCTCGTAATATTAAATATGCAGTATCTAACGGAGTAATAATAAAAAGATACTCTCGCGTCGCATACGTGTATGCAAGTGCATTTATATCGGGTCATGTTGGTCTCACAGTCTCGCGAAGACTTCCATTGGAATGTAATGAAAAAATAATGCAAGTCCCGGCATAATATACGGCATGATAATTACACGTACACCGGTTCTTTGCCGGTCGTGTAACAATATCGTAGCAGAAGTTAGTCCGGGTTCACGAGTAAAGTTGTTAAGAATTGTATACCGACTGCGTTGACGTTTCCTCCTCATTCTGTCTTCGACTCCGAAGAGCTTCCGCCCCATGGCCATTTTACTGTCGTACTGCCGTCTCTTCTTACTTCCATTGTACTTTCTGCAGTCTTTGTTTGCACGCTTAATGCTGATTAGGTTCATCGTTCTTCTACCTTGTATTGAATGCGTTCCCTCCACTTACGGGATGTTTGCCTTATGTCTCCTTCACCCCACCATTTGTTACTACTTCCCCTTTCTTGCTTACTTAATGGCACGTGTAATTGTATTCCTTTGTTACCTCTTGTTTGCTTTAACTCATTACTTTGTCTGGTCTGCTTCTTTTTATTCCTGATTTCAGTGTCATTTATCGATTTCAGGAAGAGCCGAATGACTTCCGAGTGCGTCTTTTGAACACCGTGCCGAATCGTATCGTTTAAGATTCTTTTTTACCAATTCTGATATTCGTTCCCTTATAATACAATACGGTTACCATTTTCCAATATTTCTGCTTGGAATAGTTGGCATTAATGTTAGTGCCGTAATACTCCCGTTCTATCTACCCCGGCTTCCTTCGGCGATAAATCGCATTTGGTTCTATCGCCATGGACAATTTATCGCACTGTTAATCTCATATTGCCATTATGGGTCTAACACACGTGTAGCAAGGCCGTAACTGGTGTAACACATATTAAGTGCCTTCTCGAACACATTTACGTGTTTAGATGCAAGGATTCACTATTTTCCTCTTCTAAGTCATCGGTGTTCTTCACAAGATCAATCGTACATCTCGGAAACATCGATTTCTTTAAGGCACTCGTAGAGTAGTCTTGCAAGATCGACTGATTGACGTGACCATTAAATGTGATGAAGCAAACGCTGCTTTTGAATTATAGGTGGTGATTTGAAATATATTTGTGCTATATGCAATAAGCACTCAATGATTGTTATTGATTAGGGAAGGAAGCTTATTGAACTCTTCAGGTTGTCTAGATATTGTAAGATATTTTTATTACGACATCAGAGAGAAGGGCTCAAGATCGTGGACGTAAAAGATACTGATTATTTCTATTAAATAATACCTTTACTTTTAGTTTTATACATCAAGTACAATAATATTTTTTGTGTATTTTACTTGTTATATTCACTTCAAACAAATATTCATTTGAAACAAATGAAAATAATTATTGGTAATATTAAAGTTAATGAAATTTTTTAATTCTTCTGGATGGAATTATGAATTATTTGATAGCGCGACGTAAGAGAATGTGAAGGCTTATATCGTTACATATTTCTCTATCAAAACGTTCAATATTTACGAGGTTCAGACTTCTATTCTACTTTGGCAGTATACCTTTTGACACAAGCTACTTCTTCTTAAGTTTTATCCCTTCGCAGTGAACCATAAAGTGGTCTTGATGGTTCCTTGCCAGCATAGTATTATCTTATCGAATTATCTATCTCCTTTTCCACGCTTCCCTTCTTTAGCGCTGTAAATTATTTTATACTTACTCGTAGTTCGAAAGCTTCACCGTTCCTGGCAATAAATTCGCCTCTGTTCCTTGTGTGGGAGTAACTTCGAACTTCCAGGTTGTATCTCTAAAGCAATTTGCGAGAATAATTGAATCTTACTAGTAGGGAAATATAGAGATGTTGAAGCAGTGTCGAAAGTGCGGCGTTAATATCCACAATTATTAGTACTTCCTTTTTCAACGAAACACAAAAGACATAGGAATACCGCGATAGATCAAAGCCTACCGTAAGTGTACGAAACTTAAACAATTAGTTTCTTGTTAATCCACATTATATTCCCGTTTCCTCCACATGCTGGTATGCTTCGAGATTCAGCTAAACCCGCATTGTAATTAGCGGGTTGTGCATTTGAATTGAAATTATGCGTTCTCCCGACGGGTTGAATTCTGGGTATTTGAATATGACTTTCGTTCGTAATAATTTACTACGTATCGATTGCTGAATAGGGATTGCACGAATTTGTTAATAAACATGGTACTCTACATGATTAATTTAAACGTCCGTCGAAGCTCGAGTAATTATAATCTGAGCTGATCTTAGGGTTCAGCCGTTTTGAACCCTTTAGTAGTGCATTGACCTAATCATCCGTAAGGCTTCGTATTATCCTGCTGGATCTTGGATAATGGCAAGAGGAAAGTAATTAGTGGTGAATTCTATCCTTTTTGTAATTTATTTGCGCAATATGAAAGATATACATATTTCCTTATAAAAGAATTACGGGGTGCTTTATACTTCCTAGTACGCTGACAAAAAGACCTATTGTTTGCTAATTTAATCATCTAGTCTCTTCTAGTAATTAGGAAGTCAAGCGCGAGCAGGTTGTTTTAAATGAGTCATTAACTTCATCGACTCTATTCGCGATAATATCGTTTGATAAAACGCGATAACACGTGGGATAAATAGCACAGATTCGTCGACAACGGAACCGCATTTTTTGGTGATATTAATACCATTGATAAATGTATTCATTTGCCGTCTAATGATTCCGATTCGATTTCGTTATCAGATGTTTTGTCACGACAGTGTATTAATTTTTTGACTGCCGTATATAACCCAGACTTGTGTGATATATGCGATTCCGTTTCCCGGCAAAAATATTTCTCATTAATTGTTCGAATCAGCTAACAAGCTGAATTCATTCTTCTAAAGGTTTTTCTGGCGGTTAACCTTGCGAATGACGAAGTTCTATGACCCTATGTGAACCGCCTTTATAAATTCCTTCTTACTTACAAAACAATATTTTCTTTCTAACGAGATATTATCTGAATTGTTACGGTAGTCCTGTCTAACCGTTGATTCTTAATTATTTTCTTTCACCCATTGTGTTAGAAATAACAGTTTCTTTACATTTTGCTTATGTCATCCGAAAAAATATGAATTACATGATCTTGTAAGTTGCCCTTGTTTAATGTTCTCAGGATGTATATCTTCTTATAATATTGTGCAAATTTATTCTTTTATTTCTATAGATTTAGCAATGTTTACTCGAGTTTAACGTTGACGAATTTTTGCCATTCATGACCTTTAAATAATACAGTTGCATTCATTTTTCACATTCGCTTTAAATATAGCCGTGACGAAGGGCTCTTTCAACATCCTTTCATCTTGTTTCCTAGCGAATTCTTTTAACAAGTTTCGGACGTGAATCGACATGGATGGTAGTCAAAGAACGAAAGTTCGAGTAGCTTGAATGGTCGACCAGAATAAATATCTGGTGCGCGTACCAATTGGGCTGACGCACTTAGTCTTCCACGCATTTCCTTTCGGATGTATCCATATATATTTTTGGAGTCGGGGTTGCACCACTTATTCCTCAAATTAGACACTTAGTTTTTTTTAATCCTTCCTGTCGGCTTCGGTGCCGAAACTATTTCTCATTATTCTATTTATTGTTACGAATTTTTTACACTCGCATGTTGTATCTTAGTTTTTCATTTCTAAGAATTATTATAATCCCCAGAAGCACGCATATCTCCACAAGAATATATCAGATGCCTCCGTGACCGCAGACATTTCGTTCGCTACATGTTGTTATCATGTGGGTGCGTCCACATGACCAACAGTGTCACCGCGATGTCTTTGGTCTCGTAAATAAACGTACATCTTATTTTCTACCATTGCACAGTTGTCATATACAATCAGTGGGGGATCGAAATTCCACATGCCATGAATGCTTCCTTTCCAAAATCCAACAGTGAACGCTACCTAAATATATTACCCGACGATTTTGGGTCGAAACAAGTAGATTAAGTATTTCATCCAAGCGGAAAATAGGTCGATCGAAATTGGCAAGAAGTTTTTTTTATTTTAACATTATTTTTTATGTTATTTCTTATAACCGTGAAAACTGTTCTCGAAGTGGTTTCCCTGGTCATTTCATCGATAAAGTGCAAATTTGCTCGCAATATTGGGTCTAGACCTTATCATGGCCGTCGTGTGATAAGCGTTGGTGACATCGTAATTTAAGAAGTCGGGCAACCGAGGAATTGATGGTGGATCTTGAAAGTTTCTCAACTTGCAAGGTATACACTTTCTACGAGCTTTTATCTTGAATTGATTCGATGGGGGAATAATTTGGGGAATCTAATGGAAATATACCGCGTTGCCAATATTGTAAAGCTAATTCTTTGTCAGTGATGATTAACAAACTTGTATAAACGAATAGCTGATTAAGTCAGATTACAAAATATATATATATATATATATATATATATATATATATATATATATGTTATTATAAATATTTGTTATACTTCTATTTATTTAGTTAAAAACATCAGCAATCTTCATTTGTTTTTTTATGAATTAATACGTTCTCTCGGAGTACTTTATCCTAGAATTGGCAACGGAAATTTGACTCGCGGAAAGAAATCTTGCAAAGATATTTGCAAGATATCTTTCCGGAATTTCTAATACGTGGAATTTTTTCTTTAAATATATTATCGTTAAATTATTTATTGAAAGCAATATCATTACGTGGAGTATATTTACATACGTATGTGGTATTTGTAATTCTACCACAGAATTAATTCGCTTAGGTGGTAAGCTCCAGCGGCGAGGAATTAATTTATTTGTTGTAAAACTAGTCGATGAGATTCTAACGAGATCTCCGATAATTGGCTTGGCAAATATTCCGTAATTAAAATTCTGCAAATACCGAGGAAATCGATTGTTTCGCAATTCGTAGAATTATTAGATTGTTCGTAGAATTATCTTCATTTCATCAGGAACTAAAAAAAATTGAATTCGTTCTACTTTATGGATGTCTTCCGAATTTAATTTCAAGATTCTATGAGACTCGCAGTCGTTTTGGGAACATTGATCTCAGACGATGGAGAATGGGTCGTTCTTTCACAAATTGTAGATTTCATAGAAAAGTATTTAGTATGAGTTGTCTACAGAACTGATCTTAGATATTTTAATATATGAAACAATTCAAAAGGGTTTGAATTGACAATCTTTGGCTTGCACATCCGTTATTCCGGTTTTAAGGATGAAAAGGATTCGGAAAGTAGACTCGGAGAAGGAAGACTAATATTCCGCGAAGATCAGCAATTCCTGGAAAGGAATGGCATTTGCGTAACTCAAATAATTTCCGCGGTTTGAAGAAAATCTTGAAATCTTAAAGATCCTGAACTGAGAATTTAATTACCAGAGAACTTCGTCCTCGTTCGTTAAATAAAAGGAAGGTTTTACGTTAAAGTGAATTGCCCGGCATTCATTACCCGCCATTCATCGCTCGACTAAATTATTTCGATTTATTACAATGCTTGTTTTCACGGCAATTTTCTATGATGTATTACGTTGGCCGGAAAGTTCATTAATGAACTTGTACATTTATGAAATACTTAGTACTTTATAATAGCGAACGTAATATGCCCAGGATGATTATGAATATCTTCTTAATGTTCGAAGCAGTTTTAAGACACGATATAACTGAGACATGATGTAGGAGTGGAAAGGATTAGAGATGGAGATGTAATCTTCATTATCTCCGGTATCAGCAAAATACAAAATTCATGGTTCCGGTCTGCACTACTACAGGGTAGCACCGTAGATAGGACGTCGACGTGGAAGGCTGATTAGAGACTAATGAAACTTCGAATATCTTGGGAAGTCTATTCAATTCGTGCCAGTCCCTTCCGTTGGGAGTTATACGATAATTATGCTGTTGATAAAGCAACTCCCACCTTCGTCGGTAGACGTCTTTCCCTGTGTTGCACTTCCAGGTACAATATTTCATCTTTCTCAGAGTTCCATGGATGTGTGGATGGTTATTAACGTTCGTCAGTTACCTTCTGCCGACGCCTCCACTCTCTACATAATGATGTGCACGCGTGTGCTCGAGACTTTTCCCCCTACAGGTTGTATCAAAGATTCTCTGTGACGAGATAAACTCCCGTAATAAAAAGATAATTCTTCCTATAAATTGAATCTTATAAACTCTACGACACATCGTACTGAAAGAAAATATCCACGAATGATGTCAGGGTGAACAGCATAGTAAATGAAAATTAGTTCCTTAAATCACATGAAATAATGAAATTAATTTAAGTCGAGTCACTGTTTTGGCGACTTGGTGAGGAATAATTAATTTGCAAATACAATGATTTTGCGCGAATTAGGATCATAGTGGGTTATGTGTTGAAAGTTGAGTAGTATTATTCTATTCATTAAATATTATGATATTGTCGCAGAAAGTTCTATAACGTTTTTATTTTTGTGGTTTAAATAAAGACAATGAGATATATGATGTATTTTGTATTTTATTGGAAATACAAGATGATAAATTGTGTAACATCCTGTAGCGATCATGAACTGTTACGGAGTAGACAGATTACTTTAATCGAAAAATTGTAAGGTTCTCATAACCGGGAACACGATAATCGATCGGCACTTCCTCGGTGGGTAGATTTACGGCATTCTTTAAGGTTTTCATGACAATGTAATAATGGAATAAATATTGTTTATTTACACACGTTCGAAATACTTATAATATCGGCAAATTTTTTTTATTTTCTACAAAAATATTTCCTTTTATCAAACGATAACATGCCGATATCGTTGCAATAATTTAACACTAATTGTCATCACTGAGTGGTGCAGTGTTCTTAGTACTCAATGTTCGTTATAATTATACGATTAAAAATGGCTTAATGGATCTTCATCTTTACAATTTGTGGTGTGCATACTTGAGTGATTATTCTGGAAGACAAGGACATGCCAGTGCGGAAATCGATGTTTTGTAAACTTGGTCCCAAGTGGGTAATTTAACCCAAAAGCACACGTACTCGTGGAATATAAATGGCTGCTTTAAGGGCCGAATGCACCGGTTTTAAGTAAAGTTTGCTCAAAGCGTACAATCGATTGAACTTCAGCCATTCCTTTCAAAGGTCAGGATCCTTAATCCCTTTATTTCAAACGGATCTCAAATAAATTCGTCTATCACTCACGAATCTATTATTCCTTTGATCGTCGTGCCTATTTGATAGTTAACTTTTCGAAGTTGCGATATTATATTATATTATAAACTACCCACCGGATAGTGAAAGGATACGAAGACAGAAAGCACTCGTAAATTTACGCGATAATTGTGTTAATGTACTAGATACCACGCGTCAACGTTCAACCTGTAATCGAATTGGTATGGGACGATTGGGTATTCGTCACATACTGTTCACGCTGACATTTAATCGATCGCTAACCCGATAACGCTTGTACATGAATAAATTTCGAACTTGATATTCCAATCGATTAGTCATAACGAGACCAATGTTGCAGATGTAGGTGGTTATTGTCAATATACTCCTTGTTTTATATAATGCTTTGGTTGATCTTTACGTGACTAATATAGAATTTATGGAATTACATCATAATCCATTTAGTTCTGTTTTTGGTGATACCACAGTCATATAATGTATATTAATTATTTCATGGACACGTTTAATTCATATTTATAATGAATCTACTGGAAAGGTGATATATTTGTTAGTACGAAGATACCATTAGCTTTATTTACAATATAACATAAAACAATTAACGCATGTTTTCTGGAGTAGGTGTATTTTCTAAGAGGGAGTAATGACTTGATCAATTTCTCACTCATTAGTCTGACCAGTCGCTTACAATTGTTTCTTTTTTCTCATGTCGGTATTCTCCGAACCCTGTCCAACTCTCTTTTGTGTATTACGGCACTCTTGGCTTCCTCCCTTTTTCATTCACGAAAGTGTTCGTCTCTTCGTACTCCTCTCTTTCTCTCTACCGTTCTCCATTGTTCACGGTGTGGACGGTCCATTAAGGACCTAGACGGCAATTCGCAATTAAATGCTTCTCTGAACGGATGCGTGGAGGACCGGTCTCCCTCCTCTCTTATCTCGAGGAGAGCCACTTTTGGATTCGCATAGTCTCGGTACACCAGCTGTTGCGTCGGTTTTAAATACGAATCGGAGATTCGGGAGATCGATTCCAGACGATTTTCACGTACCAAAAATTGGGAACTCTATTCATGAATTTTGGACGACACTGCGTTTTGTCATCGCAAAACAGGCACATATAAAATGTGCGTGTTATTTGTACGGGCTTCCACACTCATAACGTATCCATTTAATACAATATGGTTTTATATGTCTATATATATATATTGTTGCATTAAAATATTTTGATACAGATTGTTTGGTATACTATAAACATTCATATCGAGTGGAGTGAAATACGGATGAAAATAATTCCGAGGCAATTTGTTCGGGGGGGATAAAGGCAATGGCGTATTCATTGAATTTTCGTGTGAAAGCCGATGGTGCATGCGCGACATTTCAGATACATTTTCCTCGGAACATGAAGAGAAGTAGGCAGGTAACTTTTTCCCGAGACCTCATAGGTTTACTCTTCGCGTCCTTCTCGCGGATCCATCTGTCTGGGGTCGCGTGTGATGCTCGCCAGAATGGAATTTCATTTGACGAGCTCGTAGATGGGGATACACACGTCAAAGAGATACCATCGTTGTTTCCATCCGGCCGTGGAAAATGTTGCATGCCAGATGCGCATGTTGCTACATCTATGCAACTACATTTTTACCGAAATATGTCCCACCCCGAACCCCCGCGCCCTCCTCTCGGATTTGTCTGGTCCCTCGATATTGCCGTCGTGGATTTTTGGATCGAATGAACGTCCGAAAAAACCGCAGCACGCCAAATTATCCTGCCGTTTTTCGCGGCTGCGAATTAAAAACGAGGGTCAAATTTATTGTGCCAACGATATCATTTCAACGGCGCCTAACTTTACGCGCATTTTGTGCGCCGAAGATTTCATCTTCATATTTATGTATCTTTTTATATCGGCGCATGATGGAACGGTATTCAGTTCCTTTCATAACTTCAGAGTTGTTTCTTCTCTTTTCTATGAGCAACATATACAAGGAAGTAATACTTCCCTAATAAATACTGCAGTTCTCTTTAATTATAAACGAAGATCATAAATAAGAAATTATACCGATATATCGTGTCGTTCTCACACTTAAGATTTTATTTCATAGTACCTGTCTTGGGCACTGAATCTCGCGTGATTCGATACTTTGATGTCATTGAAAATAAAGCAAAGTTGTTTGAGCGCATTGCAGGTGGCATGCGAGAATCACGTTAGCGTATCGGGGTGTTATCTCCGCGTCAGGGAAAACGATGAAATGCCCTTTTTCGGGGAAATTCGAGCGGTACTCGACCACTTTTAACGGTTTGTAAGCTTACGCAGGAACGTGGCCGACGATGCGTGTCCCGTATGCGTGATGTGTGTCACGCACGGCGGACACCACTTCCGGCACTTTGTCCATACAGTTGCACCTCTTTGCTGGCTCGTCATTCCGCCCAGTTAAAGTATAATCAACGGGAATTACTTTATCTGCATACACGTACGCCATAAGAAAATCTGCTATATTAAACCTGTCCAATTATGAATTGCAAAAAGAACAATTTCGTACTTCAACGCGTTCCCTTTTGACCTACAATTTCTCACATGGATGGCACGTACAATTGATTTCTTCCGTTCCGGTTTTTACAAATAATTATTTCGCCCTTCACATGCGCATATTTCATAAAATTGTATTTGACTCTAGTTCAATTTTAGCCATTAATTAATATGCTATCTAGACAGTGGTATATGTGGGCAATATTAAAACTGGATATGTGGCAACTCAATTATGTCTTTTTATAAAACCAGACTAGTTCATACCACCATTTGTATATTACATTATCATAAATTGAGCAATTAATATTTACCTTCTAGTTATCGTGGTTTAAATATAGGCTGTAATGTGGAGATACATGCAGCTTGCGCGAATGGCGAATATATAATTTCCGCTCAAGTGAATTTGGCTTCGTCTCGGTAGAATGCACGCACCTGCCGTTTGAAAATCTGTATCGCAAAATGCACGGGGACCGGCGTGAACGCGTCACATCTTCGTTCGGCCAGAAGGAAATTTCAATGTTATATAGGATTTCCGAGTGAAATTTAATATTGATTCCCATCCGTGTTGAAAGTTCATTCGTGCCGGGCACTTGGAGCTTCGTTTAATTACGCAAAACCCCTCGGAGTGTTTATCGGTAATGCTTTCAGGAAGACGGCGTACACGTTGGATGTTAATAATGTAAATGGAGGGAAGGTGAATGTCGAGGGAGTAGTCTTCCGTTTTCGTGAGCTAGTCAATGACAAAGGATACCTTTGACAAACCTCTGTTAAGAGGCTCCAAGGCTAACACCTTATTTTCACCCCGAAAACTTCACGATGCTTGTAAAATATTAAAATGTATTTAACATATTTAATACTCTAGCAAACCTATTTCTATTAAGAAAATTATCAGTTGTTTTTTTTCATGCACAATGTTTACGTGATTAAGATAAAATTATACCAAGGACACTTTATTGAGCATGATATCCTGCACCGATAATTAAACAGGGGTGAATACAAAGAGGAATTTAATTTTACCCTCTCGTTCTCCTTTAGTAAGAAATTACTGGCCCTGACCTGATTACGCCTGGAAAGTATCGATACTGTTATATTATAGATTCGTATACTACTTTCTACGAAGCACGTGACACACGATGCTCGTAAAAACGTGACTGTCACGTTGCCACGATAATATCATTTACTCATTGTCAGTATCAGAATCTTGTCTCAATCTTGTAACCGAGGATGACTAGTTAAAACTTTATTGGAAAATGTTTCTTCAGCGCGCAAGACAAGAAAACTTGTCACGTAACTCTAAAGATTACACGCACAGCTAATACTCGATACATCATTTGTTTTACTACAGACGTGACGAGTTAACTCGTTTTCTCCATTTTTTCCTCCCCGGTAAAAAGATTAAAAGAGTTCTATGCATTCGGAAATAAAGTTGATTACCCCTATTCTCTTTGAGAATTAGAGTTGCATGTAATTCTTTAAGGTTGAATATCGTAGGGCCATTTAGCGTTACCATTATATTATTACAATTTCACAATATTTCCTCAAATGGTCGCTTGATAGAGCATGGACAAATGTCCGGTGAACAAACTACAAGCTATTACAATGCAGCTAATTCGAGCACGCAGCGAGGACCACTTGTTTATCGTTTGACACCCAGAACGTGCGTGCTGGTGTGTGATAGAAATTCAATGGTGGCTGTATCAGGGTGTAGGACACGCTGGCCGTGTAAAAAGAGTGGAAACGCCGAGCCGGTGTTTCGATATTTGCATTTATACATCTACGTATTTGCACATGTTTATTTAGCTACACACGAGTGCCATTTACTGATCATTTTATCATTAACTCTTCTCTAACGAGTACAAATTAATTCGTTCCGTGGATAAGATTACCGAAAAATTATATTTTTATATTACTTTGGCATCACTAAAGTTTGTTGTGAAACTTAGATAGTATACAAGCATGTACGTAGTGAGGTCTACAATTCCGGCCCAAGAGTAGAGGTAATAGAATTATTATCAAACAAGAATTATTATTTCTCTATTCAAGCACCCTTTATTTTAATACAGTTTTTAGAACATTGAATTTCCATCAGTAGAACTGGTTCTTTAGAAAGATATTATTAGGTATTATTCTAAACAGAGCCTCGTTTTCTCGCACTTCCAAGAAACCTATTAATATTACCTATTCGAATTCTTTGGATTTTATTACTCCTACTTCGCGATGTATTTTTGGCAGATTCCGTACTGTAGAAAGAATTTGTATATCTCATCTCAGTTCAGCAAGATAAAGATTTGCATTCCGAAGTACTAAGCCAGTATTGAATAATTTAATAACCGCGATGTTATATCTGGCGTACAAAATCGTTATCAGTTTAGCGAGAGTTTCCTGGATATACGGCATGCCCTTATAACCCTGATATCAGTCGAGTCACGCCGGAATTTTGGGGGATGATAGTGGATGATTATAAATGGTGTCTACATCATGCAATGATAACGTCCAGAAGATTCGCGACTACCAACCCCGCAATAAAGATCGAGATTGCAAACATGGATTTATTATCGATCGTGCCAGATGCCACGCGAGATATGATCTCCTAAATCCTGCTAACAGATCCGCGGACGTCTATCTTGGACTCCAACAGACAGGATAATAAAAGGGCACCCTACCATAGAAACTATCTTTATAGGACAATAAACTCTAGTAACGGATATGTTCCAGTTCAAAATAAAAATCAGAGGTATATTATCTCCCAACCTTGATGATATTACGTGAAAGTTCATTTAGTATTTTGCCCTCGGGAATTTTTCTGATAGCAAGACTGGCATGATCAGTTTATGCAATAATACATAATACAAACCACTTACATCACGTAAATCAGTTTGAGTGACGTTTCAAACCTCTCTTGGAGGATGTTAAAAATAATACCCCACTTCAATGGTGTATGATACAGTATTTTTTATAATGAAAGATATCCTAGGATATGTATTACGTATTATTGTTAACGGCGGTGGAAAATTCTTGCAACTACAAACATGAAGGATAACAAGACAAAAGAAATTATATGCGTGGCATGCATAACATATTCATGTTATCGTAAAAAATGTGGAAAGCAGTAAAAATTGCACAAAGAGAATTTCGTGGCGCTGAAAAAAAGAAAGTAAGAATTTCGAGGTTACCGCATACCGGAGTTCAGAGCGGAGGCTGATTGTGAGCAGACCGCGGAGTGTCTGGCCTCTTCAGGGGCATTTCCCTAACAGATGTGTGCGTATATGCGTAATGGAGCTTACGAGTTACGTTACAAAGCTTTTTCATGTACTACATTCACCGTTATTCTCTGCTTGCGAAGGCGGGGGTGGAATGCGAGGTGCGCCGTTGAGATAAAAGCATGGCTAGAGCCCTCCTATAATTGTGTATCAGAAACACACGTGTTGGTACAACCATGTATCTTGGATATATAGCTATCTCGAGTTTACTTAAAACGAAATCTATAGAAAAATTGATATTTAATAATAATAATAATAATAATAATAATAATTGATATAATAAATCATTATTGATATTATTCTGATCAAATTATGCAGTAGGTTCAAAGTTGCGCAATCCGCATTTCTGGTATTACAAATCTTTACGATTAATTATTACCAAAAAATCATCGTTATAATATTAACGAAAATAAGGTGCAGGGAAGCAACTCTGGTAGATATTAATAAAAAAAATGTGTTATGAAAGGATTTTGAAATAAAACTTTATACGACGCTGATATATTACTGTGAGAATATTTAGAACCGGCATGAGTTTAACCCTTATCACTTATCTTCCCTTATCCGCGGTACTTTCAAAAGTAATATAATTTCGATAATAATATTTAGTAGATTAAATAGTATTTCATAGTTATAATTGATTAATGCGTAGCATGTCTTAAAACCATTAATTGGAATTGTAGAATACTGAAATGTCCAATAAGTACACTTGGAGTAGAAACGTTTGATTTCTACGGTGCCTGGGCAGGCATAATTAGAGTGATAACCTATTAATTTTCTTATGCTTTAAAAAATCTTATGAGGTAGATCGCTTCACCTAGCTACACGAAAAAGTAGTTCGTGCAGCCGTGGGACGACCTTTACCCCTTCAAAAATACGTTCGCTTAATAGTTAGCATAGCTAAGCGTTACCAAAGCTCTATATTTTCCTTACTCATTAGTTTAAGGCACGATTTCGCACCGCTCACGTCGGTCACTTAAGCTCTCTAATTGCACTTTTTACTAGCGAGCAATGTCTGGTAAAATTGCCATCTATTGGTACCAGGGGTGTACTATAGTTTGCATGGCGGTATATTCAATTCATTTAATGCATTTCTTAATTCAAATTAAAATTGGATATTTCATAACATTACAAGTCTTAGCTTCTGCGTCTATACTTAATATAATTCTAAATTTGATTATAAAGAAATTATTCTACTTGAATCTTCCAACAGTTTCAGGAGTATTTAATATATTGCTATGTACATGTTTCACAAATTCTATCATTCGATTATAAAGATTTAAGAATATAAACCTATTGGGTGCATTCTGCGCTCTCGCAAAGACAACTTCGAAGGCAGCAGTCATACCTATAAAGACGCCTGTGCTGCTAAACGAACTCTAATGGTTTCATTATGCCGTAATGAACGTCTCATAATGATATTAGGTTCATTATTCGCGACGCTTATTAAAATTGCACGGCTGGCCAGGTATCTCTTTCTGTTCTCTCCACTCTGTAACTTTTCCTCAGCTTTTACCTGTTCGGATTATTTTCAATAACGAATTTCGTTTACGCCTTTATCGAATCATAACGGAAAGATTTTATGAAAAATGCATCTTAAAATATACCATAAATAAGTATCTGCTTAACGTAATAGTAAATGTCAGTTTATTATGTCGAAGTTACAGTAAACAGATATTAAACGAAAGATTCACACGTTGTATTTTGACAATATGAGAAGCGTGTGTACTCCACGGTTCTGTGTATTTGGCAACCCTTATCTTGGCGGCTTCACCTTCGTCACAAAGAAAGGATTTCTATCTCGGCGGAGTCATAATTACCTTCCGGGTGATTCTGACAGTCTGGTGAAGTCCGACGGCATAGACTTACTCTTAGTTTTTTTCAAGAGTTTTGTCGTTAAAGAACTGAGTTTTCTTAGTTTTTTTCAAGAGTTTTGTCGTTGAAAAACTGGATTTTCTTAGTTTTTTCACGAGTTTTATCATTGAACAACTGAGTTTTCTTAGTTTTTCAAGAGTTTATCATCGAAAAAGAGCCACCGAATATAATCCTCGAGAAAACGTGTCTTTCTGCGTACGAAGCGGTTGATTTCCAATTTCTCTCCCCTTTTACTGCTTATCCCTAATTATCTACCTCTTCCCTTGGAGAACGTGAGCTCCCACGCACCCTGCTTTTGCCAAATAATCCCCCGTACGACTTTGCGGGTGCAGATATTCCATGTGACATGTGTGACATTGTTCTGGATGTGTTGAGTCTTCGACGACCCTTTCATCCTTTTGATACAATAGTCATCCATTCCTATAGTTTTTTGCTGTGTATATGATATTCCTAACTTGTTTCCTCTGTTGTTTTCCTGGTATGTTTTATTTTTATTATAATCCAGCCGCTTAGAATAGAAGTTTCCTCATTTTCTTAGCAACAATTACAATAGCAATCTCTCAAGTCAGGATAAGTATACCATGAAAATTACATAGTTTTCTAGGTAATAAAGAAATATACAATTTTTTAATTTCCTCAAAATTAAAAGATTACTCGAACATAACATTTACGGAGATTAAAAGAGATCACATAGAAGAGTATCAAGATGTGGAAAAGGATACTTGGAAATGAACGATTCCGTACTCTTCATACCTCGTATTTTTCAAACAAAACAGAGCATGCATACTTGAATAAATATATGTCGACATATATAGAGATTTATGGGAGAGATAATTGTAATTCAATTCGCAACCTTCGAGATGAGCGTAGAGTCGAATCACGAGTTAACTCGTCATCCCCGGTTAACAGATTAAAGAAGAAACTGGCAACATTCTAATTAGTCATTTTTACCTCTATAACAATGGTACGTTCTGTTTCGTTAAGCAGTTGGATTGCTCTTGACCGTATTGATAGCATCATTCATATTACGTTATAATGATTAAAGTGATTGTGAGAGTAATAATAATTGTCCAAGTAGGAGGAATAATATACAATAGGATTATCCCTGTGCAGAGTAGCAAACTGTATTTCAGGCATTGATCTGTACTTATGAGAGCTAATATTGAACATGAACTGCGAAAACAAGTTATGAAGGAGATTTCGTTGTGTCTCCGAGTAGAGCTTGAATTCATTTAATGCACAGATGCCGGGAAGGCAGGATGCCACCCCAAATAACGAGAGGTACAATTTGTCGTCGTGTGCAATATTAAAACGCCCCCTCTGTAGCGCCCTTACCCATTACCACTTCGCTCGTGATTAAAACAAAGAAGTCGCTTCCTAGTTGCATCCCTTCGTTACCAGCTCATTCTATAATACATTCTGGAAGGTTTACCTCTAAATAGAATTTGCAATTACACCTCTCCTCCTACTTGTCCGTATTGATTACTGCATTGAGTTACAAATCTTAAAAGAGTTATCAATCGAATACAACCGTGCCCACGATATATGATTTTTGGACACGTGAATAAGATATGAATAATGATTCCATTTATATATTAAAAGGAATTCATTGTTTTCACGAAAATAATACGTGGGATTACTTTAACACTAGAACTACCAAACTTACATTCGGTTATACTTATACAGTTATTTATACTGTATATAAATTATGGCTGGAGGATGAAAGTTAATTAATTGATTTAATTATATGTGCTACATAGATGAAATAAAGATATATAAAACCTCAAACAATACGTCATTGTATATTAAAATAATTGCATTAAAAATTGCTGTTCTAGTGTTGGGTGTTTTCGTATCTGGAGGATGCTTAGTGAGTGTACCTAATATATGTTATTTATTACGTTATAATTGTGTAGGAAGCGTATATGAACCATTCAAAAATAAAATGTAATAAGATTTATCAGAGTAGTCCGTGGCACCAGGAATATGATGGTTGTTATCGCACCCTTTTGCTGATGGAAAAAGGGACTATTTAGTAGACATATCCTCGTAACGCACGGACGCGTACGTTGCCGGTATATACGTGCGTTTTGTATGGGGATACAGAGGGACAAGGGTTGAAAACGAAACGAAACGAAACGAACCTCGGTGTAACTCTCAAGGGGATTGATTCGGAATGGTCCAGAACCCGTAGAGGGGTCCGTATCGATTCCTAGCACCCACCAAACGCATCTACACGGAATGCAGGAGAGCCTTCACCCTCGATTCCTCACCCTTCCTTCATCTTCCGTTAGCCATTGACTCTCGAATGGATTTTCCATCAGTTTTTGAAAAGCTTTCGCCGCGGATAACAACGAAGAAGTATACTGTTCGGAAGAAGCGGTCTTCCTATCATACTTTATAAGACATTTCTTTTCTGAGGAATATTACTGAATACTTTAAACAGCGCGTATCTTCTGTCAACATTTTCCCGGCGGCTTATATCGTTGTCAGTGCTGGATGTCGGATATAGAAGTAGCAAATAAGGTGTTATACTTCATCCAATAGATTAGTTCGATTTTGGCAGACATTTCTTATCATATTTTGATAATATGCCAAGAATCTCTCACGATATATAATATGTAAGATCTGATCAAAATATTCATCTTGGTTATCAGGGAACATTAAGCCGTAGTAATCATGTGGTACGTAGGACGTAGGGTGCTTTCCATTAACCAAACTACCTTACATAATCTCCCATTAGCCATCGGCGATGTGCGTGTGTAATCTCGGTTTGCGAATTCAGACTTCCTAGCTCTCTCGTTCAATGGAAATTGCTTCAATGTGCTTCATTTTATCGACGATTTCACGATGTTCATTCAGTTACATAATGACCTCGACATCAGTTCCATAAACTACGCAACCGATTACTCCACTTTGCATTCCGGGCGTCAATAAATTTCGCACGATGAACATGCTCCGTTTCATCGATAGCCATATAATTAAGGAGGACTATGCGGATAATAGAATTTTCAATGATTAAGTTTCATGAATTGTTAAACGGCCAAGTTGGTAACCGGGCATTCAGGCGATCGAATACATAAAATGTGATCATAAACACGGTGTAAATGTCTAAGTAGATTCCCTGGACTATTGTGAAGGTTTAGGTTCGATTTTAGTTTTAGTCTGCGCTAAAATTTGGGGGATTTTCTTCTTCGCTTCTTAGTCTTCGAGGCTTGATGTTAATCTTTCGAAAGATCTTGACAACGAGCTACTTTACCCGAAGAACTTCTTAGCTTACCGCAGGTATAATTTCGTCCCTTCTACTCATCCCAGGAAACCAAAGGATATCTTGGGTTGGATTAAGAGGGTACGAGAGTGGAAACTGCACGGTAGTTTATATCGGATTTACATTTTGCAGAAATAATGGCCGATGAAGTTTCTTAAGGTACAGGGGTGCAAGAGATAAGATTGAAGTTTCCGCGATAATTATGATCGAACTATTTCGTGACATATTGCGAAATATGCAAAAGGAGTAATTAATATTCAAAGTTATATTCACGAAATTCCTAATCGAATATTAATCTTTATTTTCCTACAAGGTGTAAGAATGATATACCATACTTCTTATGTTAACATAAAATAAATCCCACATAAAAGTTTTATAAGATGCGAATATTGTATGTCCGTAATTAAAGAATGGTATTAATTATTTCAATTTCGTATTCTATTACCTCCGATAAACTTGGATTTATACTTTGAAAGGTAATATTCTCGTGCTTTGAAAATGCATCGAAAATGCATAAATTTTAAGCAGGTGCTTTGTTTAAGTATTAAACACTTTCAAATTTAGATCTTGCTTTGTGCCTTCGCTGTATAATAATCCGTATTGGTCGTAAGTGTGACGTTAATGGTGGTAATTGCGTCGGGTATATTCGATAATCCTACCCGCATATCAGCGATTTCTATCTCCTGCATTTCGCTTTACCACTTCCGATAAACACGCATGGTGGGTCTTCCCTTTCGATTTCTAATCCACCGACGTACCGATTGGAACGATCAGCGTATATCGATACGACTGCTTCAGGCGATCGTTGGAGTCGCATTATAGGCGAAAATCGACCTTGAATAATCGAGGATCAGGCGACGTGCAATTCCTCTAACAATCAAGGGAATTGTGCTTGGAATAAGAGACGATTGTCTTCCCTTTCCACCATCAGTTAGAACCAATGTTCATTTTGGGAGAGAATTTTGCAAAGCGATGATAATGATCGATTACTTATTATTGTTATATTGACTCATAAGTAATTTCCATTTTCATTTTCCACTTGGATATACAAATTGTTGCCGTACAATTTAATCTAGAACATTATCACCCTTATTAATTTTAACTTGTTTCAATTTACTGGGTTTATTTTATTAAGAAAGCTGCCGTGCAACTTTTGAATGGCGATGTTTAATTTATACATATTATTCAATATTCCGTAGTATTTACTCCAGTATGTTACCACCTCTTTCGAGGACTTCAAAACGATTTAAAAAAAGTAAACCAATTAGTTTTTATGTTGAAGTCATTCACAAGTTACCTACCACATGGTAGGAAGTTGTAAATAATAATGGTGAATATATTCTAGCTAAAAAGTACCACAAAAATGTTTATAACCAAATCAAATGAAATAAGATACGGAAATTATTTATAAATCAACCCAATACATATAACGAGTTTTTGAATAATGTATACCATCGTTCGTGAATTAACTTGTGTTTGAAGATTTTACTTAAAGCGTTTATGTTGGAGACAGGTATTTTACCGAGTAATGTAGATAACGACTGTCTATTCGTCAGACTGCCTACGTACTTGCCTTACCTTAACTTGTTTTAACTCACGTAGGATGCGTTAATGAACTTGGAAAGATCGTCGCGGAGGAAAGTGTTGGTATAACCTTGTTGTGTACGTCCGTGCGTTTTAAGTCCCGTGAATTGAAAGTGAGTGAATCACTTCGCGCAATTACTATCTTCTGAATAACCTTTACGATGGCAATTTTCATAGGGACTCTCTATCTAACATCAGAACTACCGAATATATTCTCAGTTATGCTTACACATTTATTTATATGTAAATTATTGCTGGAAGATTTAAGTTAATTAATTGAATCAATTATTTGCGTTATATATATGCAATAACAGTCCATGGAATCATAAACCATGTGCCGTGGTATATTCGTATAATTTAACTAAAAATGGCAGACAAATCATTTTGACCCCGTTGGTAGTTCTTGTGTTAAAGAATACACGTAATCCTCTTCCTTAGCGAATGCCATGCCATTAATATGATATCTTGTTCGTCACGTAGGTGTGCGTGCGTGAAACAATTTTAATTATACGAAATGAGCGGTGTGCGAGATAATTTAAGTAATCACCGAATTTAATGGTATATCTTGACTCAATTATGAAATACCAGAAGGTTTCACACCTTTCTCCTTTATATAAAGAGAAGAAAAATTCTGTTCTATATTTAACCCTTTCGTTACGGCAGCCCGATCCACCGAAGTGACGCCCCTGAACGGGGCACCGCGCCGAAAAGTGTACACATTGCGTCGATAGTCTTCGGTGTTCGCCGGTGACGCCGGATATATCCGGCACCCGTAACGAAAGGGTTAATTAAAATACGGGATCTCCTCCGAGCGGTGGGTTCCACTCGCGAACAAAGTTGAATGAATGTCCCGAAATAACGTTAATAACTAAGGAGTCCGTGAATATTTTTTGATGCAACAAAGTGCATTCGAAAGAACGGACTTTTCTCTATAAGATCATTGACGGACAAGAAAATGCCACGATTCGTTCTTCCGTAATTAATTAAAATACGGGGCCTCCTCCGAGCGGTGGGTTCCACTCGCGAACAAAGTTGAATGAATGTCCCGAAATAACGTTAATAACTAAGGAGTCCGTGAATATTTTTTGATGCAACAAAGTGCATTCGAAAGAGCGGACTTTTCTCTATCAGATCATTGACGGACAAAAAAATGCCACGATTCGTTCTTCCGCAATTAATTAAAATACGGGGCCTCCTCCGAGCGGTGGGTGAGACTCGCGAACAATGTTGAAAGGAGGTTCCTAAATAATTGTCTATAACTAAGGAGTCCGTCAAGATATTTTGATGCAACAGAGTGCATTCGAAAGAGCGGACTTTTCTCTATAAGATAAGCGATCTTTTGTCAATAAAATAACGGGCGGACAAAAATATCGCACAATTCGTTCTTCCGCAGTTAAAAGGGTATGGGAAATGTTGGATCCGCGTGGTTGAACATGCTTGTTAATTGATTCGATACAAGTGGTAATTCAATTTGCATGTATTCTTCGGGATATTTGATAATACAATGCTTGTATATGTGTATAGAAGTGCTGCATTCGTTTCAGCCTCATAATAAAGTTCTTTCTTCCTTGAAACAGTTGATCGATCCTCCGGCTTTTCAGGGGGATATTAAAATGCACGAAACCCGGAAGAAGGGTAGGGAAATAAATTGGTGGAGAGGAATAGCTTAGCTGGTAGAGATATTAAAAAGACCGTGAAAAAATCGTAACTTTATTTACCAAGACCACTGGCTGAAATTGTTTCTCGAACTTAACCAGGCGCGGTCATTATCGCCCGCTTTACCTTCGAAACAAAAGCTTTGGGAGCCTGTCGAGATGGAAACGGAAAGAAAGGCCCAGGTAGATAGATAGACTCGAGGGCCATAGACGGAGAGACAAAAATCGAGAAAAAAAGCCCGAGATTTCTCTGCTCTGAGACGTTTTCTTCTTGAACCCACGGCGAGTCACGGAGGGATTTTCCAATATTTTTCAAGCGTACTCAAGAAATGATTCCGGGATAAAGGTCACGTCTACTTTTTTGCAGATCTGGTCAAACATTGCGATAAATGACATTTAGAGATATTACTTTATATTGTACATTCTTGACCTGAATTTCTTACATGCGTTTATAAACATTAATGAAACACAAATTGTAAAGATTTACTCTTCCTGTATATTTTAAATTGCACAAGAATAACGAGTTATAATTCATCATGAAGATATATTATGTATTTAAAAATTTCTTTAGTCTATTGCGAAGGTATTAATGGTAGTTGAAACTCACCCGTGTCTCTTAGCATCGCAGGACTCCGCATTTCTTTACTAATTATCAATTACGCGATTGCTGTAACTGTGGTAATTAAATTACATCACCGTTCATAAAGTAATGAAAACTTTTATTGTAGTTACCACTCGCAAAAAACTGGGAATATTATCTTCTTAATTATAAAACGCAACTCTTGAATTAACTGCTTGTATTTTAAGAATAGTGCCCATATACATATGTATGTTCCTGAAAAGTGCTTCTATTTTACACGATTTCAGTTAACAGCTTTCCGCAATTTAAATCATTTGATCTTCTTTTCACTTATTTTTTTGCTTTGCACTACTACTTTTTATATCTTTTATGCGGAAGACATATCCATGGCCGTAAAACTGAGAAACGAGGTTCTACAGAAGACTTATTTTGAGACGCGACGCAGGTCGAAGAAGCACCTTTGAAGTTCTACCGAAGTTCTTTTTACGATAACGCGTTCTAAGATCGTTCCGCGTATATGTGTGTGTGATCTATGCTCGCATTAACAGTGCCTTGCTGTCGTTTACTTCCATCAGTATCCGTTGAAATTCTAATCTGAACTCTAACAGGCCATACCAGAGAACCACGAAGCGATTTTCGGGAATATATCGCGCGCTATAAGACGAAAAAATATAAAGAACCGAGATTGATCTTTCAACGTACCAGCCATTTTAACATGTAATCCTACAAAATTCATACTTTTATCAGAAATCATGTTTTTCCGTACACTGCTTTTAAAACGAAAATTATGGTTATTTTCCGAAAGCTTTACGTACTTCGATCATACATTATATATCTTACGAGTAGAAGGGTAAAGTAAAGGGTGAGGCAAAATATTTGGAGCTAAGGTGCTTATATATTTTATGTGGTCACTTTGGCCAGCCAAGGCGACATTCCCGACAAATTTGTCAGTTTTAGGAAGGCTGGTCCCTGACCAATTGCAGGTAGAACCCGTCGGATATTTTTTAAGTCTGTAAGGGGATGTCATCCTATGGATTATCTTTGCTTTCATGGGGGTCCGCTGTAAGGCGGTCTGCCTTTCTCATCCCGACTTGATAGCGCTGGTGGTAACTAACAAGGTGGTCTCTTGAGAGAGTAGTAGTCGGACCCTATTATTCCGAGTAAACGCTTCGGTTTGCGGATATGTAATAATATTTTTTCCAAAAAGATACCGTGGCTAGAAAGGGACGCAGCAACAGTCTTTAAAGCAAGCGACATGGATTTTTCATTCGCCATTATGCTACGTTATATTACTATTTCCCACACTATCATTTGATTCCTATGATCATAGGAATGTATTTAATTGAAATTTGAAAGCTATTGGTTTTCTATTCTACCTCGTGGTGGGTCTGCAATTAATTTTATCATTACATTCCACATAAAATAACCTTCCTCATTTTACCGGAAATTCCCGATTCTCTCTGGAGCACCGCCTCGCTCTCATTCCGGAAGGTTGGGGAGGAGATTGCGGTAGAACTCTGTTCGAGCCAAATTAGATTAATCTAATCCATATGTAAAGCACATACTCGCCTACCGTCCATTCAACTCTTTAGTTCTTTGAACCTCTTAACCAAGAATCCATTAAGTGTTCCGTTCGTGCACGCGTTAGATAATTGGGAACACCAAAGGAAAAGCTTCTAGCAGTTCTCTTCCTCTTTCTTCTCCTACTACTTCTTCCCTTATACTCATGTACGATAACATATTTCTTTTCAAATTTGTACTCCGCATACTACACAAAAATAAAACCTGCTAACCTTTAATCGAACCTTTAATTCGAACTTTATAGTAAAATACTTCGTTAAGTGTTCCAGAACGATTTGATCGGAAATGTCTCAATTAAAATGAAGCCTTTTAAGAGCATTAAAAAATACGTAGGAGAACTTGACATTCACAGTGACAAATGAGTAAAATCACGTTGAATTAATTATGCTTTGTTGTCGTCTGAAAGTTCAATTTCCTCGTAGTTAACTGAATAAACAGGGTAAATTATTGTTTTCCACGGATATGTTGCGGTGGCGAGGCAGTAAGGCGCACTCACGCATGGCGCCTGGCGTGGTTTTAACGCACGGGGCATCCTTTTGCATACGAAGTAGTAGGTGTTACTCATCCTTTCGAATAATTGAGACTCATTCACATGCATGCCAGTTATGTGCACGAGTCTGTAACCGTGGTAAGGGAGCCTCTTACTTTGTTAGAATACGTACCTCTGTACACCGAGACTGTCTGGCGCGCGTACATCTCCCACAGGTGCCTAACAGTCATCAGTTTTTCCATTTAATGATGCACCGTCCCACTCGACATTACCCGTCGACTACCAACTATTATTCCTATTCCATTGCCATTTTTTTCAACCGCCATTTCGTGGTATTCGATAACAGAAAGCTGTCTTCCTCTGTGAACACGTGACACTACGCTCGATGATTTATCAGTTGCATATTAATTGATAATCACCTTTTATTCGATTGTATTTGATGGCTCGGTTTATATCGCTGTTCTTACTTGGAACAAGTAGATAAAATAAATAAAAATATCGATGACTGTTATGTGAATATATATAGGTAAACCCCGTACAACGCTGTCCACAAATTGTGGCATTCTTCGTATGAAGCGGTACTTATACAACGCGATTTCTATATGACGCGTTAACACGAAATAAAAGCCTCGCATAACGCGACATTTTTCTTGGACCTAACTCGCGCTTTGTATGAGGGTTACCTGTATTTGATTAGAGGCAATGTGATAATGCAGTGATGATATGTAGGAGGCAGAATATTCACTTATTATCAGGTTTCATAATTTTCATGTTTAATTGGTTTTTCGTATATCGTTTTAATTAACAAGCTTACGGTTCAGCATAATTATTTTCGCTTTGAATTCATCTCCCTATTTCGTGCATCGATGTTCAGTTGTGCGAATATCCTTGATACACACGGCTAGAGAATTCTCGAGCGATAGGGTACTAGAAAGGGACTGAAAAATATCGATGAATGTGTTCTGGCAACTCTTCAAACGATGCATTTCCGAAAATCAATTTCGCGGTGAGTCCCTGGCGAATTCGGTTGTCGCGGATAGAGCTTGCTCGTTCCGCCAATAAAAAGCACATTGGCTCGATCGAAATTTCTCTCGTTACTTGTCGAATAACCTAATACAAATTTACCAAATTGCTTTTTTTATACGAGTATTTAAAAACATATTTCACGGCACTTTCAACATCGTTCATACGAAAATGTGTTGCAAACGTTACAAAATACATCGGTTATCAAATCAGCGATATATAAATATACCGAGTAGATAAATATATTGAATCTGCTTGTAGAAACAGCTAATTACGATTAATAGACTTGCTAATTTCTGTTCCAATCTTTCTTATATCTCCAGTTACTTTTCACGATTTGTCGGTAGTTTTAAAAAGTGTATAAAATATGGGGTAATAATTCTGTTAAAAAATTAATGAAAACATAAAAATAGAAATTAATAAATCTGTTGATCGTAATTATCTGCTTCCATAAATAGATCCAAGTGCAGTCTGTTCGGATAGTTGTTGTGCTCTTGTAAAAGGTGTTTAACCGATAATCTTGGACAGGCTAAGCAAAGTATTTCAAGAATAATAATCTTAATCATGTCAGTAACAATACTGATATTAAAGTTTAATATCCTTGTCTAGACGATTAAAAAAAAGATTTCATATTATTTCTCTTTCATGTAATGTCTAATAACAATAAGGTCACTATCGCACATTGACTTTCGGAACGCACTCTGTAATAAATTCTATCGTTAAAACAAAAAATCTGAATGAATATAGTCAAAGTATGAGTAATAATAGCTGCAAAATATTTCATAGTATAATCGTTCCGTTTGATCTGAAAGGTAATTGTGATTAAGTAATTAATTGTTTGTCGTCTCCCGAGACCTAAGCTGTGGCCCAAGGCCAGCTTGTTTGAACACACGATTAAATACTTTCTCCACGGTTGGCGTAAATCCGTCCAATCCTTTCGGCGTTATAAGTCGAAGAGGAAATTTGCAGCAATAAGGAAAATAGTAGTAAGTGCAACACGCCAGACTCGACAGACAGTCTTTATCTACTTACAATGGTATTGCGCAAAATTGCTTTGGCGACTAGACAAAAATGTCTACTGTTTTATTGCGCATGGCGTAAAAGCATGCTATTAAAAGTGTTTTATAACATATTTTAAGACCACTCACTTCCTTTTACTATTTCTTCGGAATAATAATTTTATATGGCGCTCGTCTAATTATCTTTAACCTGTTAACCGGGGATGATGAGTAACTCGTCTACACTTACTTCGAAGTTTACGAATTAAATTACAATTATGGCTATTATAATTCTCAAATTTGTATATGTTTAAATTTCAGTAATGAACAGTCAACCCCTATATATACGTTGTAAATATAAATAGATTGCATGGATTTATTTTATTACTAAATCGAAAATAGCCACGTAATGTCGTTTCTGGAAAAACTCCCAGGTGAACAGGTTAAATGATTGCTCGTAGAGAAGTACCCTTTATAATTATTATATTTATTTAAAAGCATATACACTATAATTTAGAGCTGATTAATGTGGAATATTATCAAGAAATTCGTAACGATAGAATCACTAAACCGGTATGAAAACTGCTAGCGTCACGTTTGCCATGAACGTCTGTTGTGACACGAACAGAACTGGCAATTTCTATCAACCTATTATTAAACTAACCAGTTTGGTCTTCGATTATTTTCAGTCCGCCTCATTGTTCTTTAGATCCTGTAGGTCGTTAGTGCGTGTGAAATGACGTTAAGCCGAATGAAGAACAGATATAAGCAGTGATTTTTTCAACAGCTTTATGTCTCTAAATGGTTTAGCAATTACTTCGCGGCCCATTCTCCATTCAATAAGTCCTTTCAGTCGCATGTCATTAGCTTACATTATACTATTATAATTTCCTTATAGCATATTGCGATATCGTTTGTTAAAATTATAGTTTCCTTATATTATATTCTAATTTCCTAAGATTATAGTATGAACACCCCATATTATATTAGAAAAGGAAGTGATGAATGAATATAGAATTGACTTCTTTCCAACTGGATTCACATAATAAGTACAGCAAAAATAGCAAAAGGTCTTCAACAATAATGAAAATTATTACTATGATTGATCTGTTTTTATTCTTTTTAAATCAAATTTTGATCGTAGCTAAAAGTCGGAAGGAATACATTTCTACCCTAATATTATAATCTCTTAAAATAAAATATGTATTCTCTTCTTCTACCATTCACATAGAAAATTCGGTTTATTCGTCCGTTTAGAATCAAATGGAAAAGTTCATTAATTTCTCGAGCATTTCTCAATTAGCTCGAACTCCTGATTTCTATGAAATCGCGATGACGCGAAGCTAATTAGAGCTCTGACCGTGTGAAACGATCGAGTGAGTTCTGGTAGGAGTTACCAACGAAAAATCGCTGGCGCCGTCGAGTGTCCTTTTACATTAAGCAACGATGCACGAATGCGGTTTCTATATTTCGTCTCCAAGCTTGTTTATTGCAGCGGTATGCGCGGGCCCGAGTGTCAAACAAATGGACGTTACCCGTGGAGGTTTAACGAAGGGCTCGTGTAATTAGTACCACGGTACTCGGATATCCAAGCACTTTTGAAAGCCGTGCTTACCGTCCTGTACCGTGACATTTTTATCTCTTGACCTCAAATTGCGAAATACTTCTACAAAATTCACCTTCTTTTTTCCCCTCTTATTAAAAACCTTCAAAGCGATCCACCTAAATTACATTCAACGCGAAATTCTTCTCCGAAATGATATACAGTGATATCCACTTACTCGATCATTTCTTACATGCCATTCGTTTATTTAACAACAAGGATAATTTAACGAGCTCATTTTCATACATTAAGTCGAGAATTACAAGGAAATAGTTTTCTGTAGTGGTTGCTAAACTGACCAGAAATATCCGTGGGAACATCGCGCGTATACTTTACACTTTATTCTACTTGTCTCTTTTCATTCTATTTCTACACGCGAGTGCTATTATCTCTGTTACTCTCATTTTTATGCTACCCGTTCTTTCATTTCTGTTCCACGAATGTAATAATGGACATTACGTAACCATGGACATTCTGCTGGTTAAATCCGAATTAGACGCGATTCATGCTACGTGAATAATGAGATAACTCCGATGATAGCTCGTGTCGTAAACGTCCGTTAAATATACCCGTTCAACGATTTTGCAAGTGTCTTTTTTTTATTTCATTATCTCCGTTATAAAAATCAGTATTTTCGGCAGAAACGGGTTATAATTTAAGCCTTGAATAACGATGAACTTCTGCCTCCTTGATTATTTACAATTATATTACATTACATACAACTATACTCATGGTTCCCTCTCAAATCTGACCTTATTTGTAAGTCCAATAAACATCATATACACGATCATAAAACTCCCGGCGAAAGATTGAAGTCTGATTTTCTTCATAAATTTTGATTTCACTTCTGTTATATCTTAATTCCGCACCCTTTCTCGTTGCAGCATTTTTATTCATTATTCTCCCGCGTAAAAGAAAGAATTTCATTTATTAATGTAGACAGTAAATCGATGGATATTTCGTAAGAAACGTTTAGTTATTTGATATCTGGTATTAATGGCCCGTGTGCCACGATTCTTATCATTGTTTCCAAACATGGTGCGATGCGTTGTCGATAAATCAATTTTACTTGTTTCCGCCGAAGTGTCACGAAGCGTATATCACGTCCTTCAAGAAATACCGGAATCCGAGTTTACTTTCACGTATCACATAAATGCATTCTTAAGACAGGTATGCTGCACCTTCGTATTAACACCTGTTTACTTTCTAACGGTACGAAGCCCGAGGGTGAACTCGTGATTTCGATGTCGCGATCCACGAGTGAGTCACTTGATTTCGCAGCCTCGGTCCCTCGTCACGATTTATGACTCATCCTGCGTTTTGTCAGAGGTGAAGGAGAAGATGTAAATGTTTACCGCGAATCGCAATCATCAGGAATAGAAAGCTTCGAGATTCTTATCGGAGCGGTGATTATTGCTGCATATCGTTCGTGACCTAAAAGTCCCACAAAATAGAATTTTGTTACGACGCCTATTGTGTTCCTTCTTGTCAAAGGTTACTTATGAATTCTGGATACAAAGTTCACAAAATTATTGAACTTTTAACGCTTTAATCCGTTCACCGGAGAGTTCTTCAAAAAATTGACACCGCGCAGCTGTTTCCGATTTAGTAATAAAATAAATCTTATTTCATACGGTATATTTATAATTGCAACGTACATACGGGTTTGACTGTGCATTAATGAAATTTATTCGTATCGAAATGTGAGAATTAAGAGAGGGATAATTGTAATTTAATTCATAAGCTTCGAGGGTTGTTCTCGAATATTATGCATTGAGTAACTTATTATTTGTAATTGTAATAAAAACAGGAAATTTCCTTCTGTACCAGCATTGGTAAGAAAGAGAATTTTGCCCGATTGAGTTGTTCGATTAAAGGAGAAAGGGAGAAACCCTGTTGTGGGGTATATATCTTCTACTGCATCTTCATCAGAGTTGAAATCACACACTATTGACCTCCCGCGACTTCTGCCTCTTTGTGCGAGAATATCACTATCCGTAACACTGTCAGCGTTCACTTTACGCGACATATCATAATCAGAATGCTTGTCAGTATATATTTTGTTGATACAATTGTCACTATCTACTTATACTGTTACAGTCTATTATCAAATGATTATTATCCCGTATAGAGGAACCGTGATACTAAAGATTGCTTTAATGTTAGGAGCATCCCGCCTCAGCCATGAAAAGATATGGAACTATTTCAGCGGTCGTTAAAGTGTTGATACTGTTACAGTGTTATATTTTGCACAATGTTCATCAAAATAAAATAACTCATAAAAGTGCATTGAGTTAAATCATTTTTACTGATTTACTTATTTGGTTCTTAAGAAGATACCTTGACGAAAGTAGGTTCTTATGGCTTTTAACGGCGAATGCGTTTCACGCCAGCGGGAGAAATAAAACCGGAAAAGTTTCGAAGTTAAACGGGAAATAGAAGAAATAGAAGAACAAGTGGGAAAAGTAGGTGGCAGGTATTTCAGATAGTGGAAGGAATCCATGACACGTAAAAGTATGGAGCTGTCACGATTAGATTGTGCCAGGGGCATAATTTGGCATCTCTATTTCCAAGTAAGCCTCTTGGCGGCATACCTATTATCATACGGCTCAGCTTCAAACTTGAAGGAAAATATGCTGGATAATTCGGCCGTAAAGATTGGTTCCCCCCGCGTTTACCCGCTGCTCTTCCATGGAAGTCCCTTTCTTTGGCTCGTCGGCGCGTTAACCACTCGAGTAGAAAGTGATTTATCTCGAACTGCGAGAGGGATAGCTGGGACGAATTAAAATAATGCGATTCAAGTTTGAAAAAGTTTGTTCTCGAAGGAGTACACGAGCGCCAAGTGAAACCGTAGACAGGATTAATTCGATCAACTTAAACTCGATTAAACTCCGGGACAGAAACAATTTATTGGTCGGAATATTAGATTTATTTCTACTATTACAATTACGTGAGCATCATATTTTTAGCGACGGAGATGGAGATCGTATTAAAACAATGAAAGGATTGTGTAACTTAAGGCGTGGATAGACATTAGGGAAATAATACGATTGATCTTGATAAGACGTTAAATGCTATAGTTTCGTCAGGTGTTTGAGACCACCCACGTGTATAGAAAGGTGGGATCGTACATTCACGTTCGTAACGGGTTATTTCGATGAATATCCCTAACACGGATCAAAATCGGTAATGTGCTTATCGTGCTATTTTATTCTACACCTTGTGTAACAGTTGATATGAAATCACGATGTTCCGGTATAAACCTGAACAAATCGAGACAGATCTTATTTTATGATGTACAGCTGAATATTTTGATCTCCAGGTAGTGAGTACCGTTCGTGTGACAGATCTTTAACACGTTGAGCGCCGTGCCGAAATCCGTGTTATACGATACCTCACGATACGTTTTTCTAACGTTCATATAACGTCTAAAAATAAAAAAGCGCTCTACGATACATTGGTTGCTTTACATAGTTATCGGAACATAGTTAAAAATATTGAAAATATTACAAATATTAGGGATATATTTGATTCGAGTTTTAGTAATACTGGCATTCGGGGCTACCGGTGACCTCCACGGTGTTCAACGTGTTAAGAAGAACTAGGAAGGTTACCAAAAAGCTTTTAAAAAATAGATTTTACATTAAGTTACAAATAGACTCCATAATAGATTGTGGTTTGTTGAACACCGGATTCAAACGTCAGATATCTGACTCCTTTGCAATTTCCCTGAATAATTCACAAACTAATTACTCTTTCCCCGAATAAGATATATTCTCACAAATTAGTTGAATCGATCCCCAGTCCAAACTACGAGGGCGCAGGGGGAAAGATAACATAGTGCATTCATTAAATCAGTTGGTTAACAGAATCCTGGACTGTTGCCAGTTCAGCTTTATGGAGGTAGAATATCAAGCCATAAATTGTGAAATATCAATTTGATTTTTTTTATTAATCCTGATCTTTGAATACTCGCGAATGTCAGCGATCGACGGGTATATATGCGGTGCACAAAGCGATACATAATAACACGTGGAAAGAATAAATCCATGTTATTCATCCTCGGCCCTGTAGTACATCCATCATTCTCTCTTGGCCTATCCGCCGTAAATAGCGCAGAAATCTCCCAGAGTTGGCAACCGACGTTGCTGCATTTGTTTTTCCGTTGGTTTGTGGGTTCTATATTTTTATTTGCTCCGGCGATTACTTGTTCGACGTACGTGATGCAGGTGCACGTAGACCTAAATCCGTAAGGCGTCCATTCTTGAATAGAACATATAGAGATGTGTGTACCATTGTCGTAGACGGTGCTATTGAGACAAATAGAAAATCAATTCAACGGACGCTTGCGTCCTGAGGCTGAACCGGCTAATTTACCTTCTTTAACCCGGTAATTCACCGTGAGATACTTAGAAGAAATTACGGAAAACGAGATACGGAAATCGAATTGATTTTCCCGCGGCGTCTAGACGCTTCTCTGCGGACTTATAATTTAATCGGTCGAAGGGTACATCGAAGCGTTGCTACATAAAATGTTTCGACCTCGTTCTTCAGTCTCAATCTTTTAATGCACCATAAATCGAATGAGAATTCGAAGTAGACTAATGAAAATCATCATGGAACTTTTAAACTCAAATTTCTCCGCGATGTAAGTGGAAAGAATATTTCATTGGACGAGGTATTTCCAACAGCAAACCTGCCGTTTTGAAACGAATCAATTCGGGAAACTGGGGCGAGGTAAATTTTTCATGAATACTGCAAACCGGACGGAATTAAGTGTAGAGATTTATACATGTAAATGTTAAGTGCCTGCGGTCTAACTTGTTTTATTCATATTATTAATAATTGCAACCTGCGATATGAAAGAGCGAAGTGGTGATTATAGATAAGTTTCACCGTCAAATATGCTACGGATAATATAGTGTATTCATGTTCGTTTTTAATACGATAACCACATCGTGCGAATAGAAAAAGTCTGGTCGTGATAAAGGCTTTAGAATCGGGTGGTTCTAATTAATCCAATTAATCCGATGCAATATTCCTCGCTGGTAATTACCGCCTAATTACCATTCTCCATACGTTCTTGCCATTTGTGGCTGGCGTCATACATTCTACATAAATGCCACGTCTGAATATCAGAGAAGCAATATTGTCATCGTTATACTAATGGGGTACATCAATAGTTACTCTACTGCAACAAGTACCATTATTTCTGAATATAAAGTAACGACACTTATTCAAACTAAAACAATATGGATCCAATTAAATCACACTCATATTATAATAATGGTAGACAATTTACATAGTTTAATCTCGTTGAATATATCTCTTTTGTAAATGACTTAATCCCGATTTTCTTCTGTTTCAGGTAAGTCCAATACCGGTCTGCTCGCCCATCTATTCCAATTACCTTTATCTCGATTAGTGGACGATTGCAACCAGAGTGATAATTAATTAACCACGTCAACGTGTTTTGGGATGCAATTTCCCAGTGGATCAGGACATATTAACACGTACGTAATCCGACACACGTGAACATGCATATTGCCAGTACTCGTGTTCGTGCAATCGTGCTGGGAGACGTACCGCAAGTATCACTGGTATGCCCTTGCATCATCTCAGGGTAGAAATGTTCCAACGTAATTTGTGTTTCCTACTGGATTATCATTAATTGCACTTAACATTTCATTTACTAATGAACTCTTACCGACTCGTAATATAACTTTCGATCTTGCTCGAGGGATTACCGAAGTAAGCATTCGATCGTGTGAATTCATTGACGAGCTAGAAGTTCGGTAAATTAATTTCAAAGTTCGCTTAGGCGCCGAAGATAAATGTAATTGAAATGAACCAGATAATATATTCGGGTTATGAATTATATTTTATGAATATAGACTACTAATATTTGATAGATGGAGTTTCTATGACAGGATATAGATACATTGATAATAGTCACTGAATTCACAGTCGTGACTAGGCATTTATAGGTTGTTCATATCGATGCATATCGAAATAAACAAGTTGTTAGGTTACTCTCGTTGCGTCATATCGGAGTAGTAAAGTACTGATTCGTCGATTATGTGACAGAAATATCCGGCAGAATACGCAATGCGTTCTCACGTCTACCGGTACTTAAGGATAACAGACATTTCGAAATATGATAGAAAAGTGCGAAATAGCACGTGGGTGCAAGAATGTTCGTGACCGGTCTAACGTATCTATGCACCTACACCTAGTCGGAGGTCGATCGGTACTTCCACCTACGTCTTCGAGTAGATCTTGTTCCGTACGATCCGATATCCCATGGGAACACGTTAAGAATTTATTCTCCCCGGTCCCTACGATCGTAGATTCTGGATCGATAAGATCGTATACACGGTGTCTACACAACAAGCGGCACGGTTGACCGTCCGATTGTTTACGGAAATCTGTATCGTTTTACCGTGAGAATTACCCAGGTATTACCCTCAAAGAACACTGCAGGAAATATATTCGCCGAATAGAAGTACGGTTTTGTGTGCAAATCCAATCTGCCGGCATTTATCCCTTCTCAATTGAAATTCCTTATCACGATCGCGCTCGAATATTCTGCTCGATTGTTCCTTGAATCGGGGATCGCTGCAAATTGTTCGCAAACCGTACTCGAGTGCATCGATGCATGGAACATATCGTATTTCGTACTTTCACGATACGATGATAAGAATAATAATAACAGTAATAATGAATCCAATATATTCATGGAAACATATTCCGTGGCCGTTGTTTGATACAATACTGAAATTGATTTCCACGATTTTGTTTATCTTTCTATAACACATGGCACAAATTAATTAGTTCATTGAATTTAAAAGACAGGCCTGCCAATACATTATGTTTCGACAAGCACGTTAATTAAACGATAATTACTCGCAATGTTTTGTATTAATTAAACAGTTATATTCGAGCCATTTATTTAAATTTATGCCTACCAAATATGCCGTATTTCGTTTCACCATTTCCACTGTATGTTTCACAAGTATGCTTGCCTAATGGACCATCAAGGATGCTAAGATGATCTAAATGTGCAACTTTTATCAAGAGTGGCGGTATGAATGTGCACATACATAGAAATGCGGTTTTATTGTCTTTCTCCCCGACGTTTTCAGTTGCACTCGTCAGTTCCCTCTTTCTGCAACCTGAAAGAAGGTAGGTGCGAAGGGATAATGGTGCAACGTTACCTTTTCAAATTCGAAGATGCGGAACGGTGGTTCCCACCCTCCCCTTTCAACGCGTCACACTGGTCTCGTTTGTGTCTTTCGTTTTTGTGTTATCGAGTACATTGTGCCAGCTTCCTATCAATGATCCACTTTCATTATTCCGAGGCACGAACTCGTGAATGTGATGTTTGTAAGGTGAAAGGAGACAAATAAAAAAGGGAAAGAGAAAGGATTGAATATATTAATAATCGACGGTTCTGTCGGAGTGCCGATGTTTTTCTTTATGGGGTGGGACATAGAAAGAACTCTAATAGTATTGACGCGATTTTCGTAGGAACCTTTTCGACGATGAAGCTATTTCTGATTCAATTACGTGATATCACTTAAAGTAACAAGTTCGTCCAGTTACCATAATACGCCGTGATATCACATTAGATAATTGGTTCTTTAATATTCTAATTAATTTCGTATATCCCGCTTCACTTCGTTTCTCTTATTTTAGCGTGCCTCGTGAATTAATGAAATGATTTCGAATGTGGGTCAAGATATAAATAATTATGTCGATCAGTGAGCAATGCTTTTGAACGTCGACCAGGGACAGTTTCGAATTAGATTGTCTTTAGGAACGCCTTCGTACGGAACAATTACGAATTAATAAGGGTGATCGTAGGAAAATAAGCTCTGATTTTGCGCGCTCATTAATACAAATATACTCGTAAAGTATATGTGAAATAGAGTATGACGCTATGCTTGTCCGAGATTTGTCAATAACGTTTTCGGTAACGAACGTTTCACTCGAGAGCCATTGAGAACGCGAATAAAAATGAAAGCAATCTCGTAATCAGTGCTCCAACGGTTTCGCTAATGAAAACCCGCGTCCTTAATTTCATGGTTTTGTCTGGACAGGTAGGAAGCGAGAGGACGATTCTCGTTTCACTTAAAAAAGGTTCGCGAGGAGGGCGTAGTGGATGTAGTAGCGAAAAGTGAGATATAATTAAATAGAATCTAACCGAGTGCCACCGATGTCGGGGAAAAATTAATTGTACCACCGCAAGGAAAGGCGCCGAGATTTCCACCCTTAATTGCGAGCCCGATAACTCCTGGATTGTACCGAGAAAATACCCCATGAAATTAAACTTTCACATTTTTCCTTCAGAATTATCTTCCGATAGTTTCATCTTCGATCTCGATTGCCTTTGAAAAAACCCTTCGATATGAATACTTTATGGTCGTTCGATTCATCATTATTTTCATACTCCTTCATTAACCCTTAAAAGCTATCATCAAAAGGAATCACGTTAATGTAAGTAAACGTACGTTTATAGCAAACGTGGGAGAACTTATCTTTTGATTTACGATAGCGTCGTCGCTACTGATAGTCTGAATGAATACCTAAAAATTAGTGCTACTATTTGCTACGTTGTTCAAAATTATTCAAACAAAATTCGAATGGAGTGAATTTTCACCCATAATAGTTATTAAGACTTAACTCTCCATTCGTAATGAGGGAAGATTGAACACTAGAACTACTAAGGCAGTCAAAACGACTGGTCCACAATTTTCAATAAAACTGTTCGAACAAATAACAGCACATTGCTTCACATATTATATACCTATATTTTATCTACATAACACGTAGAATTGAATCCATTAATTAACAATCCAATCATAATTTATATATAAATAAATGTATAACTATAATCAAGTAAGTACACGTTCGGTAGTCTTAGTGTTAAATCCGACAAGTTTCATAACTCCGTATGTGGAATTCCCTATGGAGTTTTTAGTTCTTTTAGTGTCCCTCTAATTGTTCGTAGCGCAAGAAGTTGGGCTATTGCAAAACAGGGGTTCAGATTTGTGATTTAAATGGGTACGTGAGAGGTTACACTCGAAGGAACCCAGCTCAGAGTGATCTGTCTAAGTGCATATTACGAGTGGGCGTGGAGTGTTTCTATATACCGTGTATTTCAGCATCAGATTTCCTACTGGCACGCTTAAGTATATACTTTTGTATACGTACAGGTACAAAACCGTGAACCCTAGCTGCACACGCATGTTCCTGACTTTGCGTTTCCCACGGTATCCATTACTGATTTATTTACTCGCGTAAGAATCGCATGTGTACGTTTAAGTTGCGCTCACATAAGGACATTACACATGGAATAATGGAAAATGATTCAGAAAAAATGATTGATTATTTTGACACTGGTCTTTGCAACATCTATACTTGAATTAGCTTATATATTAGGGATATCGGAAAGTAATCAATTGTTTTAGAATACTTAACCTGATTATCCTTTATAAAACAATTACGCGCGGTGTAATCACGAAATTTCAGAGATGTTAAGGAGGTCAATTCAGGAGTGGAGAATTTCTTCGCATTGAAAGATGGGAATTTTATTAATTATGAAGGCGAATTATGGCATTGGATAATTGTAGGTCAAGGATCATAGATAAAGGTGGCGATTATCTAATAGAATTATTGAATAGAGTTTAATATGAACAAATAAATCGTGTTCATGAAATATGCTAAAAATGATTGATTACTGTCCGGTACTCCTAGTATATCTAAAAGTAGTATTTTCATTGATGTTACATTATTTAATAATAATCAGTATATTTGATTATGCAGAGTGACACTTTAAAGTCTGATAATTATATTCGTTGGTCTATTATGACATGTAACTCTTTAAATATCAGTAGACTATAATAGTGAATCTGACAGTAAGTTAAGCATCGTAACTCGCCATATGGTGCCCCCACAGCGACGCCGGTCGTCACGTTGTAGACGAACTTAATTAATTTAATAATCCACCGTGTAGTTACAGTGTATAATTTATGACTGCTGTGTTGCAACGAATTTATGATTCTACATCTATATTTCCAACAGTTTTAAAATCCAGACAAATGTACTTGCCATGGCGCACAAGTCGAGTAGATTGTACCACGTCCCTTTAAAAAAAGTCGATGTTACGAATCGCTTTACACAACTTGTGTTTAACATAGAAATGGAAAGGTAACGGTAAACTAGAACTTTCACCTTCCCTCTCGATCGTTCCGATCACACGGAAGAAAAGCGTTGGAAAAAAGAGTAGGTAAAGCTATAAAAAAGCAGAATTAAAACGATTCCAGGAAGGCAATACCTGCGTGTAGTGTGCAGGAATGCGATTCGATCGGATTTCGATATCTTTCGATACCCGATATACGAACTCCTCAGCAGGCGATACGTGATTACGCAATCGGCACGTACGGCAACAAGCCACACGTGTATCTGTTACAACGCGTCGAGTTAATTAAATGAATTTCAATGATCTCACTGACCCCAGTTGCATCCCTATCATATGAATTGATACGATCGTAGGATCGCCACGATCGAGAAGTCACACGCGAGCCTCTTCTTCCGTTGATTGCATTTCCTCGCGGCAATGGCCGATCTATGATCGCGGCTTACCATGAGCCGTGAATCATTGTCATTAGGAATGATCCATGATGTTGCAAACGCCAGTCACGAACCGTGCTCTTAAGTGGATTCGTTCGTTATTATGTACTAGTTAATGATCGATCTTCCGCCACGGTTACCTTCATTTCACGTAACTACTCGAACGCATCGGTGAACTTTTTATCCCTTTGCTTTCCTCCTATATACCTCACTCATTCGTTCGCGTATTGGTATACTCGGTGTTCATATAATAGATTGGATCTTCGCCAATTATTTTAATTTTTCCATTCATACGTTTTATGATGTATGCTAGTAACTCGGTGGATTGCTCTTTTGCATTTTTACGAGGCACCTCACAAAGAACATTATTCCTAGGAGAATGTGGATCCAGAGAATGCGAGGTTTATTTTTACGCGTAAACTTGGCGCCTGGAATCCTCGGCTGGGAGAAAAATAAGGAGATTGAGATAAAAGAAACGACCGGTTGATCGATTTCACCACGTATAGAGCCTGCTCGATTCACGGAGACGTAGACTTTATTCGAGAGTCAGGCGTTAATTGGTACAGCTAGACAGAGAATGCCAAATAAGTTCTCGAGAGAAATGTGCATTTCGAATTTCAACGAGAAAGTGGCGCCTAAAAAAACTATTTTAATATTATCCACAAAAAGCATTGCAATCATGCTTTCATGCTTTTCATGCTTTTCATATCAGAATAATAGAAAACCTACCACAAATATGATAGGACTTTTATTTTTACCAAGAACATGCTCATTATAGTCCTCTTTAATTCCATGCTACAAATACAGTTGCATATTATTCACTAAAAAATGAGCCTGTTCTATGTAGATATTACATTACACATTAGATATTACTTTGGTTCGAAGAATTTAATTCTTGCACCTGCGAAGGGTGACAATTTGGAGATACAAATCGATAGGGGAGACACGACCGACAAACGATAGAGATAAGATAATAGCTGTAGACGAAATAGCTTTGAACGAACCAGCTAATCGCGAATATCGAACACGATTGACTGTTGGACTATGTTTAAACGGGTATGCATTGTTGCGCCCGATTTCGCCGGTCTCACCTTTCTCCGTGATAGCAGTTCGGGCTGCGAACGATTATCGATAGACATAATTTGATTGTGTAATGGCCGAATAAAACGAGGCGAGCGACGATGATTAAACCATCGCCGCTGGCGCATACGTTTTCGCCAGCGTAATTGTGAAACGTGCCGCCAGCCAGCACGTTTCCCGGCAAAAATGGGAAAACTCTGTCGAGCAAATTAACGAAAATATCCTATCGTTCAATTTGCTGAAAAAAGGCGTACCCACTCTTTTTATTGCCGATAATTTGCATCTACTTTTCATATCCCGCGTTCGTTACAGAATATTAGCGTATTTGCGATAGGTATTTAATTAAAACGCGACTTTTTTATCGCCCACACTTCCGGTGGCTTTCACGATCAACCACGAGTTTCTTAAATCGAGAAGAACGAACCAGGAAAGAGAGGAAACACGAATTAATGAGACGAGGTGGCATTAAAATAAGGAGCTAAAAGATATCCGCGGCGTCCATTTATCCGCGGAACATAAAGTACTCCATTTCAAGGAAAAAATCCACAAATTTCACAACGGAACTCCATCGTTCGGTTCTAATTATTATTTTATCCCGGGTCCTTTCGTTTCCATGAAATTCGCATATCACAGTTAAGTGCACTGTTATATTCGGGCCTTTGTATATATCTATATATATTTATACATAGTTCTATTAAACATACCCTATTTCATATCCTCTCTTACAACTTCATCGGTACTTTTATATTTTACATGTTATATTTATTATATATATTATAATAATTTTATATTTACTCTTCCAATCCGACTTGCAACCTATAAATGCTATTTTCAATCATTTGTAGTTCTGGTTTCTTGCTTCAATATCACACTTTCTTTCTACGAACGTCGAAGGGCAGACGGTGCTTAACACCATGAAAAAAGGAAATAGTGGGGAATGGAGGATAAAAGTAAGAAAGAAAGTATGGAAAAGGTTGGACCGCCTCTTTTTAAGCATTCACGTGATGCGTGGAACGCGGTGCCGGCATTTCATTTTTGCATATAACGATTCACGTCTCTCACCGTTGCACCCTCCAGTGTTCCACATTTTCGCATCTTTCGTCTCTTTTCTCCTTCCTTTTTTCTCGAAACTACAAAGCTGGAATAGATAAGAACGCACAGCAGGGAATTCTTTCCTCTAAGAGTCACCAATTGCACCAGGTATTGCCAGGATTGCCACCAATATATTGTTTCTATTGTTCATTATCTCTATCGCTGCAATTTATTCGACAACATTTTACTGATATTTATTTCAAAAAAAGGAAATATTTATACAACATATTTAGTGCTTTTCCCGCTGTGTATAACTAAACGTAATGTCTGCCTCTCCAGCCGGAAATGAACTTTCATTTTGCAAATTTTCGTGATCAAAGCTGGGCAGACTATTTTCTGTTTACTGGGTACACCAGTGAGGTGCATAAGCAAACAATTAAAATTTGTTGAAAACGGCAATGCAATTTATTTTATTTCCATTACATTTAGCTTTTCCAGTTATCTTTCATTATATCATCGTATCATACTCAACTTCGTGCACACATTTCAACATAATTCACGTATCACAATAACCTAGCAATTACGAGATATCCTGATTTTTCTCAACGATAAAACAGCCCCTTTTTCTCCACTTATCGGAGGCAGGCTGGACAAAATTGGCGAAGGTCTGTCGGTTTACGATTATTGATATTAAATGGTCCACAGTGAAATTTATTGGGCTGATGCGGGTTGGCAGGGATGTGGCATTGCATTGGAAACGAATAAATCTTCGTTTTATGGCGTACCGGATGTTTTCGTGGGACATTTACATCTGCAGCGGCTGCCCTTCTCTCTTTACCAAATAATTGCGAGGATCATCGTACGTTGATCATGAGCAAACCCTTATATATTTGCAATCGATGAAAACGACCATCCTGATATGGAGTCCAAAACGTTCATCAACTGATAAATCTCTCTCTCCCCTCTCTCGTCCTCTGTTAAAGCTTCATTGCTTTTTCACTAATGATTTTTCCATCGGTACCTCGCGGTACTTTGCGCGCGAGCATTTTACTCCGTATTAATAGATATTTTTAATTTTATGAGATTGAACATTCAAATCATGGTAATACGTATACGTTTTCATATTTTCCTACAACGAAGGACCTGAGAACATTCACGTTCATCGTTCGCGAAAACCCGATTATATTCCATAATTGGATAGTTACCCACTTCAGTCTGTTTCCTCATCGTTTAGAACTAATAATTATAATCGACGTTTTTAAGTCGGCCAACAACTAAGTTCACTTTCCAACGTGAAAACTGGAGTATTTCCTAACTTGAGTGTGAAATTTCCTTTCTTGTACCGCCATCATTTACACGCACTTTCCCGTGCAATTTCCTTTTCAATTGCATTGAGCAATCCACGATCTCAGATTAGAAACCATTATCTTTCCACCGTACCATTTTCCATTACTATAACAGTACATTTTGTAAAATGTGTATACACGAAGAGTTCGCGGAAAAAAACGTTAATTGAAACGCACTAATGTTATTACTTTACGCATGAAAAAAAGATTCAATCACTGTCAACGTATACCGTGGTCTGCATGCAAATGAAAAGCACCCTTTTGTAGATACGCGGTGAACGAATTGCTAGTGGCTCCCTAACGCGCTCGTGATCCTAGAGTCGATTTTTTTGTTCCACACTTGGCGAGGGAGATTTTCTCGCCCGAAGGGTAGGCGTATTAAGCGGGAGGAATAATGGGAGGGGGGGGTGCAATGTATCATTTGACGCACAGAATGTTTTGTTCCAATGAGATTTTTTGGGGTGTCCACCCCACTGTATTCAGGCATCGACAATAGATATTCCTCCGTGCAGAGTTCCTGAAAAGTGTATACGCGTATCATTATTTCTTGATAAAAAGTCCGCAGCCATTCGAAATGGAAGAAAGAAAGAATTCTGTAGTATCAAGCTTGAAATTGTTTATAGAAAATGTTGAATACGGAGTTGGTTGCTTGATGGAAGTATTAGTTGCTTTAACGAGAACTTGTTCTATTTTACATTGCGAATGTATGCCTTGGTTACTCAAATTTCCACGACTAGGGTACTTATGATCAGACTTGTTAGGGGATTGGTGGTGAGAGGGAGTTCCTAACAATTAGAGGGTAAGCAATGCATCATACGGAACCGGGAATGCGTTTTGCACCCTTCTACCGACGGTCTCACCAGCATTATAGGAGTTTTCGAGCAGCAGCCTTCGGAAGCATTGTCTGCACTTTGTTACGAAATTGTTTCGCCATTGCCCTCAAAGTATGCGTCGAAATTTATCGCCATTCCGATTATTACATAGCTCTCTAACGATCGTCCAATTATCAAAGCGATGTGCTTTTAAACATGCTTATTCTTTCTCGAAAATTGTTTTGTAATGGCAGTAGTTCCATGAGCTGCAGAAGAATTACCACTATCGACAAAATTATCATTAAGTACAAAATAAGTCATAATGATGTGTATTATGATATACACAATTTCAGTACTATCATGATTCAATTAATATCATCCTCAATTAATAAATGTCTAAAATATTATACGATAATAATAACTTTAAAAAAGGAAGAAAAATGATTTTTGTCAAGCCACTGTACTGGAAGAGACTCGATCTAAAAGACCAAGTGTTAACCACCGTTGACAAGCAATTCAGCGGATGCTTTTAAAGTGGTTAAAGTAATACGCTCTTATTCCGACGTGTATTAAATTGTTTGTGCGGTGGTCTATATCCTGGATCAGCATCGTTGTCGTATATTTTTTCTCCCCCCCTCTTGACGTTCCCGTAAAGCAACAAGAGTGGAATTGGTCGATCGATGGGAGATGATTCTGTGCAACGAGGGGTGCGGAATTTTCATGCCCGAACGAGCCAGCCCCTGTACTCCGTAGACGAGACACACAGGGTTGTCGCTCCTACCTCTCGTTCTTCACCGAGGCTCTATGTAGTTTATGTATAGCCGCCGGCTAAGGCTAAAAGGGATGTCGACTCAGAACGACGCCGACCAACGAGACCAGCTAGGCCGCCGACTTTGTTGCCTCTGCTGAACTGATGTCGCTTGTTCACCCTTGCGTCACATCCGGGAAACGTTTGCCACCCGACTAAAGAAGATCTATACTAGCGAAGTAGATTCTATACTAGCTTTCGATCCTTCTGTAATCACCGTGTTCCCAAATATTCCTCAATTTGTCCTCGCACTACTCCTTCACTTGTCTAATAACTCTTTGCGGCCTGCAACATTTTCGCTATTTCAATTCAGCCGGTCCGCGATATGTTCCCAATTTTTATTATCTATTCTTATTTCTGTTATCTAATCTCCATCCGCTTCTCTGTGAGATTGAAATTATAGAGCTATATGCAATCAAAGTGTATACGATTATAACACTATAATAGGGAAAAATTCCTATATCGAGTCTACCTCGACATTGGACTCGTTGGAACGAAATGTGATGTCGGGTTGCACTCGATATATGGATCATATGTTACGATGCATATTATTGGTCGGAAGAAATAATTCAAATGCAGACGACCGAAACTTGAGCATTTTGAAAGAGTATATGGATGTAGCTTAAGGGGTTTGTTAAATTGAATTAATCGAAGAGCTAAGCGAAATGAAACTGGCGCGAGAAGTAACTTCTGCGAATCATACATAAATCACTGTATGAAGGAGAAGTTTGTACAAAAGAGAATCCGTTAATACGGAATTATGCTAACATTGTCTTTACTGGTGTTCCTGTTTTTCCCGATGTCTGTTAATCTTAACGCCGTCTCTTCACTTGTACTATATTCGAGTAAGTCTGTCGTGGTTGAAATGAATTCATAAATTCCCTTGGAATTCTAGGCTTTTGTGTCTTCGGGAATACGGTGCTGGAACTAGATACATTTGTTACAACTCTACCTTACGTGAATTTAAAGTGCTATTTCCATGAACTTAGACAACAGGAGACTGATAATTCACTTAACAAATTTTCATTGAAATTAGCAATGAATTTGATTTATATTCTACCCCTCTAATTTCATATTTGAGCTATTGCTGGAAGATTCAACCGCTAAATTTGTTCGGAAAAATAATATTACTTGAAAATCGAGGTCATCCGCGAGGTCGGTTTATTCAGTGAAAATAGAAGGGCTGTTATGGTAAGCGATGATGAATATGCTCAACGAGCCAGGCATTTTTTTGCTCCAATAGCTTGCGTGCGTACATCGAACGTTTTATTCCATATTTTCTCTGTGCAGTATAAATAACGCACGCACGTTGTAAAAATATATTTAACCTCCTTCTTGTAATGCAAAATATCGAACGTAATTAACGTCAGCATAATAAATATTTACATCACTTGATTTTATTCGGGCTTCATTCTACTCTGGTATCCTTTAGTCGGAAAACTTGACGCTTAGAAACTGTATTTGCATAGGTTCATTTCGAAGGAGTTATTATCTGGAAGTTAGCATTAATTAATGGCGCCTGCTAAAATGGTAATAAATGGGATCTTCCAAATTTAGACGTAACTCGCCCTAGTCAGTGGAAAGAGCGAATAGAGCCAGAGGGCTTAAGGAGTTCGTAAATAAACGTCGTGTCCGTATTGCCAAGGGTGGCCAAAACTGGAATGTTTCCAGTTTTAAATGAAAACCCCGTTGCAAATTTCAGGACTTTCTCTGGGGTTTACCGATTTCGTAGGACCCCGGAGATCTTGTTAGAGCACTTGGAAATTATCAATTCCGTTGGAGATGCATTGGCACGATTCTTTCTCGAGACTTGTACAAGTTGGCAAGAAGAATTAAATTAATGGAATTTTGTATCTAGGGTATATACGTATACATGACTCAAGCGCGCTTAAAGTTAGTAGTTATTCTATTAGGTTTTCAACAAAATTAACGTTATCTATTAGGGGTACCAGTAAGTAATGAATCATTACATAATATAATTACGCGCGGTGTAACCTCGTAATTTTAGGGGGGAGGGGGGTGAATTCGGGAGAAGAGAATTTTTTGTATCGAAAGATGGGAATTCGATTTTTTCAAAAGAGGAGCTGCGACATTGAAGAATTGTTGGTCAAGGAATTTGGAATTTTTCAGAGTCTATAGCATTTTGATTACATCAGTAATCCCATCCATTTTTCTACCCCTGCTTTAATTCATCATTCGGGGAAACATACGCGATTTAATACTCCTATGACATTGAACGTCCTAAAATGTTTTCGACGAGAATTCAAAACTTCCACACATATTCCTCGCTACAAAAAAGTTATTTTCCAAACTGGTGCACCACCTCGTTTATAAACATATCTCCTACGCAGCGAAGCAGGGAACCGCTGTACAATGAACTTTTGCATATAAACATTTCACCGGTATCACCTTTGAAAATATCCCTTCGGGGTGTACATTTAAACAATATTTTATCACGCGCACCTCCATCATCCCTTCATTCCACTAGATTTTTCCTTGTTTCGGGACAAACCGTAGAAGGGTAACGTATACGTGGAGGGGAATCAGGGAATACGTTGGAAGGGAGTAAGGGTGGGTCCCTTGGTGTAACCCCCCATTATCATATGTCGGCGATATCATCAGCATCCGATAGGTTAGGCCTTGGCAAGTGTGAGCTGACATTTTAATACCTCGTCTGTGGGTAGGGGATTCTGCCACCCTTCCAGTGGAAACCTTCATGCAGGAAAACCACCCCTCACGACCTGGATTTTTCATCGTCGTTGTCCCTCGTGATTAAAAGCGTCACGAGGTCTCTGTGTGCGTGGATCTCGTGTGGGTGACGTGTGTATGTGTGTACGTGTAGGATAGTGTCGAGGCTGTATGACGGCTCTTCTATTAACTTCGATTCTCATCGAAGCGAGCATCAAACGAAGTGCTCGAACCGATGAAGCGGGGCTATTCTATAAAGCGAGGATTTTCGATCCCTTTCTTCTTCTTGTTCTTTTTAGTTTCTTCCTCCCTTCCGGTCACCAGCAAGGTCCACGTAGGTTGAAACGTGACGGAGGTTGTACAAGTTTATTTTGGTACCAGTGGATTCGCTTTGTCTTACTTGATAGAGTCCCTTTGACATTATTGAGAATATTTCTGGTTGTATGATTAATCCATTTAGCGCTAATAATAATTAATTATCTAAAGATACGAGATATTAATAGCGAACAATTCAAAATAAGTATAACTTGTCGGTATTCACATCTTGCGGTACTTTAAGTGCTCGTAAAATTCCACGTGAATTAATGAGCCCAACCCAAGGACGTCCCCCTGGAATAATAACAGTATTTCCGTTTTGAAAGAATTTTGATATAACCCCCCTTGAAATCTGTAGTCCTTCCGAAGTTTAATTCCTTTTTATTGTACACCATAAAATATCTCCCGAATATTCTCCCTCCGTATTGGAATTCTTCTATTATCGATTGAAAGTGATTTATCCGGCAAGATCCTGCAACCGCCAGCGAATCTTTCACTGTGTTCTACGGCACCCTTTTGTACCGCTTTCGATACCGGAAACGATAAAACGCAATCGCAAGGGGGGAGGTGGGGGCGAGGGTATTGGCTGTCCTTGAATATACAGCCAAGTGCCGCTTGTCGGTGATGGACAAGGTTCCTATCCGCGCGCCTTTGATTTTTTCAAAGAAGAAAGTCACACTGTGTGGGAAAAGTCAACATTTCTTACAAGGTGCTCTTTGATAGTGCGTATCTGTCGCGAGATACATGAAAATACTCCTGGATTTCTTTGTTCTCTTATCTATCTGTAGAACGGAGTTCTTTAAACATCAAAGAATAGATTGCAACTATGTGGTTCAAAAGCCGTCTGGCAAACTATACAAGAATACATAAATGCGCGTAAAGTTGTTATACTCCTCTTAACCATGACCGAAGTTTTCCAGGGGTATACGTAAATTTACAAATTCTTACGAATTTCCTATGCGGAAGGTCTTGTAACAATTTAAGTTAGCATAATATAAAGGGGAAGATAAACTAGCTTGAAACATTCAGAGTTTAATAACTTTTGTGATAAGACAGGATCAATAAAACAGGTACACTTAAATAAGCTTCCTCCGCAGGCTCACTTTTCCACCCTTCCCCGATCGGTTTCACCCCTTATATTCGCTGTCACCGAAAAATGCCTTTCCTGATACTCAATCTCACTCAACCGCTCGTCCAACATCACGCTTTGTAGGTGTATTTCGAGTCTGCGAGTAAATATTATTTTATCTTGCACAGAAAATAAGTTTAACAAAAGTTACGGAAGTAATGCTAAACATACCGACAAGTTATATATGTCTATTTCTACCGAACCGGAAAAATTACCGGTCTTCAGACCGTTTTCATAAAATAAAAATTATAGCCGCGTTACCCTTAAATCGTTATTCAATTTCTCTTTTCCCCTTGCATCAATTCTCAATTTATATATATCCTCCACATGTGGACACCCGCAACGTTCTGGTACCCAATACTTTTTTTGTTTCACTGCTTTTGGCATCGGTTTGAGATTTTTATTGATCAATTCGAAAACCGGTGATTCGTGTTGGGGGGATGTTGCGAGATTCCGCGGTAGTTCACTGAAAATCGGATGCCGTTTTCTCGCTGTTCCCAGCGCGGCAAACATGCAGAAAAATTCCATCATGCGCCAATTGTTTTTTGCAGGTCGCTGTGAATGCCGGTGAAAGTGGTCAATTTGAAAAATGTTTTTGGTAACGGAACGATCAATTGTGCGGCGTTTACGACAGAATAGAAAAAATACAAAAGATACCGTGGACGCGTTTGAATTGTTTCCGAAAACGTAATCGTGCAGCACCGATGTGGGTTTAGTTGTATTTATTTTTATTAATCATCAAACGTTTCCTGCGTTCCACGGATATCCCGCAATCGGTGTGTCGGAATCGTGATTTTGCATAGAATTCCATGCGCGTTGGATCACTCTATTGTGTAATATTTCTTTTGTAACTTATTGTTAACTGTTTGTTTTACGTTATCTTTCTTAATATATGTATCTTTTACAAGTGCATCTTTATTTAACATTAAATAAGGAGTGTTACATACTTAAGATTACATCTAAGACGTCGAAAGTACGCTTTGTACATTTCTTTTTTTAAATCTTATCATTTGGTGAGACTGTTGCGATACGATCGAGATACTCGAGATTACGATATTGGTAATCAAGGATTATCAGAGTATTCCCCTAGATGGCAAGGATCGGTAATTAATTTGTTAATAATTAAAAAAATTATAAATTGCATTCGTCCCGTCTGTGTTATACGACCCCTAGTGCCCCGACAATCGACTTTTCCTCAGTATTTTATAGCCGATAAGGCAGGAAGTAGTTTCCGCCGCGGATAAAAGCACAGGCGACATATAAGTAGACCAAGCACTGAATGGCCTTTCGCGATTCCGCTAAAAAATTACCGGCACTGTAAAAATCAACCCAACAAAAGGTGCCCCCTGCAGAAACAAGTAAAGGAATTCTGTACTGCAACCACTCAACAGCACACCCTAAAAAAAGAGGTGGCGGAAGAACTACAATAAATTGAGTGGGAATGCATGGTTACTATATTGTTACAAACAAATGCAAATGCGTTGCTTGCATCTACCTATCTAATATATATAATACTTATAAGAGTACAGCTCTGTATAAAAAAAGTATAGTTCATCGCTGACTAGATAGTCAAGCCATATTCGTAGCTTATTCGCTAAGCAAGGTGTCTAACTTCTAGTTAAAGTATACGTATAAAGCAGATACTCGGTTGCAATTTTAGAAGAATATATGTATATATCATATTTATCATTCTTCTATAGTTATTAAATAAACACGCCACTACCTTTTATCATCATCGTGCGAATAAAATAAAATTATTAAAAAGAATATAGACAAAGTGGCTAAAAATGCCGAATAAATTAACCTACGATTTAAGTTCCAACAGCGTGGGCCCGAGACGTAAACAAAGTAATAATTTAATTTTATTCCCACGATGATGATAAAAGGTAGTGGCGTGTTTATTTAATAACTATAGAATAATTAAACATATATGTATGTTAAATATCGAGCATTATATATGCTAACAGATGTAAGGGTTTTTGAACAAATAATTTCAGGTTTAATTTTTATATTTTCGGGACTAAAAGTACGAAAAAACAGCTATTTTATGTATTTGATTGGTAACGTCACCCGTGATACGGAAATCGTTACCGGGCTCTAGGACTCGGTAACTCTGGAATTGCAGATTGCATCGCGTGCTTTGTCTACTTATATCTTGTCTGCATAAAGGCTAACGCCGCCGATAAAATAATCCACCTTTTACGCGCCTTAAAAAAGTTTAAATTAGGTACATTTAGCGTATGTCACATAGGCTCTCAAAAAGAAATTTAACTAAATTACAAAGCACGAAAGTAAAGCGTGCCATTGCTAAGTGCATACGTTTTAAGCTCATAACTTCAATTTAAAATTTCATTTTAATTAATACATTTTCGAGTATTGCACCGGAGACATATTTAATGGAGACGAACTATAAACTTGTCCTGCCATGCCATCAATTTCGCAGTAACTGAACATAGTAATGTAACGAAATGATCGATTATATTCTATTTTCCATAGTTCATTTATTATGTCGAACTGATTTTCTGGAGCACCAGCCGGACATATTCGATACAAATAATTTACGGGGTTACTGCAACTATGATCCAAATATCGGTTGCACTCTGATTACATTGCAGTATATGCATGTTGTACCTGGTTACCAAACAGGTGATCGAATACGATATCCGAGGTCAGCCACTGCAAATTGTATTACATTATTCGCATCGCCGTATCGCGAAAGTTCCAATCCTGTAAAACTTTGCATTCGTAAAATTGGCAAGAAATAAGGAGGTGGCATTTAAACTTGTCACCCATTTGAATTCATACAATGCACGATTAGCAATTATTTATGAGAATTAGTGACATCTGCTCCATTTGTTTATCGTTTTTTATCATCTAGTTTATCTTCTTATTTACAAATGGAAACAAGATCATTATCGATGGGAAGCTTTTATTACGAAATATCGTGTGGTCATTTATTTAAGACGCCGTGTCTTTTAATCCATTTTTGTGTGGTTTTAAAATCGAAGATTGAACTAAATTTCTATCGGTGCAAGGATATAAAATACAGCCTTATGCCGGACGAAAATCGACGAGCAATGATTCAAGGTTTATTGAACTTGTTCGATCTATCCATGCGCACGAAATTTCCCTCATTAAATATTTATCGAATGGTGCAATTTACATGCGAACATACGGATACCACGGATGCTACTATCTCGTTCGTTGAATCAAATCACTAGAACATTGTAGTGCCCTCTCTTATTGGCTTCTTTTTCTCTTCTATTCTCTTGGATCGTGACCGATTTCACGATTATTATTATTATTATTATTATTATTACTGCCACGGGAATGCACAGGTGTACGGTCCATGAATGAAAGTCAATACACAAATGTAATCGAGGAGTTCCACTTTAGAGTTTCTTTCGCACTGAAACTTGTCCCCCCGCATTCCAGCTTCGAAAGAAACTTTACGCTGTCTGTAACTCACCCCTCTTCGTTGCTTTTTATTTCCTCCCGGTTTTATTCTCCCATCTCTCCTTTCGTCCTCCCTTCGTCCAGCCGCGGGAGGACGAAGTGGATGCTGGAGGGAATTATTGAATGCCGCGGGTGCGACGACGGATAAAGAAGTTCGAAATGGCCGCAGGACCTTCCTGCTTACCCTGGAATTATTTAAGATAGAGGAAGTGCATCGTGGAGTAAGTTTTTCCCCTTTCCACGAAACTCTCGAGCTCCTTCGTTCATGGATCGATGCAGCCGCCTACGCTTCGACGAAACATATGTCAGAAAGAGGGATTGAAAAATGTAGATATCAAAAAGGGATACAGCATCTTGTCTTCTGCAAGTTCACTCGTCTGATTGCAGTGACTGGGTATTGTTGGTTCATTAAATATTCATATCGATAAACCCGAGGTATTCGATTTATTCCTCGCACCTCTGTGAATATTCAACGAACAGCTTATGATTTTAACATATTTGCCGAATTACCAATTGAGATTATATTTAGACTTTTTCTTGAAACATTTACACCGCTTGTTTAGTCTCACTCTATTCGTAACGAGCGTAAGAATTTTCCACGGTGTGCATCGTCGCACGATGTGAATGTCACGCGTTCATTCATAAAAAGTGTAACTTTTGCTATGTAAGTAGCGCCGGAATAAGCAGACCGAGAAACATTGGGCTGCCATATGCTCGGAGCATAAACCCACTGACTCCGAGGCTTATGCTTTTCTTTTTATTCGTTTACGGAGTAACGGGTGACGGGAATAATAACGGCATACGGAGGTTTTCGAGGCCGACCGGATTAGAGTCCTTGTCCCCCCGTTATACATGTCGTGCTTACCTCAAGAATCTCAGATGGTTAACGCACGAGGTTCCTCGTACCGACCAGACTTGCACATGTGTGTATTACATCGGAGATTGGACATGTTACAGAGGCATACCTGTGCCCACGATAGACGTTGTTCCGTTGGTAATTGGGATCTGTGCTCCAATTAGAGCGATACCAGAAAACCTATACGAGAAACGAGTTCGCGTAGTCTCCATCACCTATCTTGATTTATTTCCGTTTCTTCTATTACTGTAAACGGGAATTGATTCTGGATATTGAAAACACAGCGACGTACTTGTTCGTATTTATTTTCATTTCTTCTTTACAGGTGGTATAATATTATGAGAACATAATAGAGTTTACTTAACCTAAGATAAAGAATTCACTTACAATCCCTATTCCGTGGGACCGAAATTCTTATGCGAAAGAAGATACGTTGCTATTGTCGTAAAGGCGGGAAAGTGGTTGAATCAGCGCTTACCCGCTTCGCTGCACGTGTAAATGCGGTTAATAGTGGAAACGTAACACGGTTTACATATGCTGGTACTTAAATTTGCGACTTTTTAATGTGGTCTTATCAGGGATCATGAGTTCGCGTTTCCTCGGAACTTCGTACCTTTAACAATGGTATCTACGAAGGATACTATACATTACATTTCCAGGTTGCTTTCGTTTCACTGGTGTATCGAAATGTCTTGGAAGGTTGGTGCACGGGTATTGACTTTTTCGTGTTTTCTTCCGGTGACTGTAATATCGTGATATCGTAGACGTCGCCTTCTGTTACGAAATATCGGGATTCTTTTATAAGACAAGTACACAGTGCCATCGTTCCATCCATCGTTATACATACAAGATTTTCATGAACGAATAATGTTTAACGTTTGACTTCCTTTCGAAAATATTTGCGTATAATTTCAGTGTACGCGAGTTTACATTCCTTATAAGATACTTTTTTATCGTGGTCGCTTCCTATCGACTTCAAATACTGAATACAGTGGGATCGTAGTTTGTTGGCTGACATTGACATAGCAGGAGAAACTTCCTAGGACGGTGACATTATTACTGTAACCGCAGAAACTCGTGTTCCAAGCCAGTAGCGAAATTACCATTACCCCATTCTCCATACATCAGGCACACATGTTTAGACATCCTTAAGAACCGTTTACAGCCGACGTCACGCGCGATAAATTACTCGTAGTATCGGGGCGTTTGTACGAATGTAAAATCGGTCGAACGGTTCCGCGACGTGCACGGTTTCTCTTATTCCGCCGCGGAAAAAGAGAAGGAACATTTTACAAGGAACTGCGAGCAAGGGCACAATAAATTCTCATCTTTTCCCGTGTTCGTCTTCGTGAATTCCAAGAGACGTTCAAGAAGCACCCGCGTCTTGAATGCCACGATACTATGGAAGACCGATTGGCGTCATGTTCCTCCTCCTCGTCTTCTCTTCCCTTCGCCTTCAGCTTCTCCATCTCTTCTTTCCCTTCTTTCCGCGGATCTTCACCGTTAGATTTATTCAAACGCGCGAATCCGTCGAGTGATTTCAAATGCCTACCGCGCTAGCGTGTTCTTTCTTTCATCGGCTTTCCTTCTTTTTTTCTCTCTCTCTGTACCTTTCTCCACCTTCCATTCCTGAGTCCCACCGCCCCCGTATCGTTTTCCCATCTTTCTCCCTTTATACCTTCGTTTCTGGCTTCTATATGCATCAGATGAAATACGAATGGCATAAGCGCTGGCAGAGGCTCCGGCACACGATCGAAAGGATGAATTGTGAGCCCTTGAGGAAACTCACGAAGTCGACCCTACCGCTCGTTCCTCTTCTTTCGAGATCCTCCTTCCTCCTTCGACGGATGAATAAAGGGTAGACCCGGATAGCCTCAGCCTCCTGTCAAAGTTTCCGCATTGTTCTGTCCGCTATGGCTATTTTTTTCCCCTGTCTTCGGGATACGATATTGTCGATACTGCGATCGCGTGCTGAACGTCCACCGAACATCGTGTTCAATATATGCTCGGAATAATGTGGGTCATTCGATCTGCCAGTAACCATTGCTACTGATTTTTCTCCTGGATTCCACGGTATGCCTTAATCTTTGAACTGCGCGAAATGTGTGTTTACAAAAGCTAAGTGATTTGTGGAAATACGGAACCGTTAAGTTTCTGGATTCTCGCAACAACCGAGCAAGTCAGGAATGCGTTAAAATTGGAATATCGTAAACAGTTTTATGTAATTTGTTACAGTTCTCTTTCATTATGCGTCGTACTTTCAGTAAAATATAACGTTGAAATTTATTCGACTCCAGAAATAATTATCCAGCCTCGTATAAGGTAGATATCGCATGTTTATGGAATTTATAGTATCTGATTTTTATGACGTTGCTTTTTCACAACACGGATATTGGAGTATCTTTAAGATGTTGCATTAAGGTGCATTCTGTGAAATTTAACGATGACATACTTAACGATGAGGCGCTTTATAAGGATGTCTGTAGCTGAAAGTTGTTTACGGTATACTCTCTAGATCAATTTTCTCAGGTGCTTGTTAGTGAATGAAGTATTCCGATAGGATGTTCTAGGACGTTCACATGCATCGCATGCAGTGCGTGTCCCCGTTCGCATACAAGTCTTGACCCAGTGTTTTTAGGGTTAGGCAGAGTCTAAGCAAGTGAAATTTAGATCGCTATCGCACGAGGGACATAAGATTTATTACGCTTTAGTGACTGCAATGTACTCGTCACTGTAAACTTTGTCCTCACTGCGCGACATGTCTTCTAACTCAATATCTGCCAATTCCAGTACCTAGTGCAATCATGTATAATTGAGCAGTAATGAAATAAAATACACTGATTATCTAAGCGGAAGACCGGAAGAACGCAAAAGCTATTATTATTGCTTCCAATCCCATTGATATGTGACATGTTTCCGCAATCCGTTGTAGGCAATTAAGTACTGATACATATACAGGTAATAAACAGGTAAGACTGACGTTGTAGTAAAGCATTGGTCGATACATGTAATTCTGTGTAGTTTTGACAAAATTATGCTACGTCGCAATAAATCATCATAATTCTTATTGTCACCTACGAGGTTTGTTCTTATCGCATCATTTTTATGTCGTTCATCAAACCATGGATAACGCATTTTAATATTGCTTAGGTTACTTTAAATCATAGCTCATCGATCATACTTCACTTATTTTAATATCGCGAACGTATTTGATTTCCTCTCGCAAAATATATGGTAACGTGAAAGTCTTTGGACTTTCCCGCGGTGGAGACGATAATAGTTGCAGCCGGTTGATAATCTGCAGGCTTTACACTTCAATAAATCCGCGAATCTTATCGCGTCATTATGTTTTCCGGCTTCGAGATAAACCTGAACCGTGCACCGCCCGAAGCAACCGGCTCGAACGATCTCTCGTCTCGACAATGAATCCTATACTCTCTTCTTAAGACTTAATGGCCTCTGCCGTCACATCGTCGCAGGTTCAACGATCCGGCACCGTTACTTTTCTAGTCGACGACCGTCAGGGAAGAGTAACCGTGTCGGGAAAGAGAGGATTTTTGGCTATTTTCGACTTCAAAGTCCCCACCCATTTTCGAGCGGTGGAAGAACTCGCGCACTTGTCTGGCTAATTTCAAATGCTTTATTTTCACGACCGGTCTACCGGAATCGGCTACTGTCTCTAACTGTACGGTTAGGAACACCCGATGATCAGAACGTACTATAGGGATCACTTCATTTCATACATGTACGAAAACCAACTCTATTTCTCCATATATACAATTTATATAATATATTAGGTCTGCATACATAACACGTGTAATGTCTCATTTACGTGATATAATCGAAAATAATTTATGTCGATTAATGAGTAACGTTTTTATTGCACCTCGTAACCACAATTATTGCGAACCTTGACATTCTTGTTTTCTACGACCCAGATTCATAAGTGCAATAGCAGTAGCACAGTATTTTAAGCGTAGACTGGGAACGTGTTTCTGGATACAAGAAACATATATATTTCTCCCTCTTTCTCTTTCTTAGTCCGGTAAGGAAAGTTTGTCATTAACCTCGGGGATACCTCGCGCCATTTATCACGGTGACATCTGCTGCTGTACAGAAAGAGGGAATGGACGCGTGATATCACTGAGGATTTAATGATGAACGAAGGAGTGGACTCGCGTACTGGTAATTTCAATCATTTGGTATATTAAAATCCTACTTATCGCGGCATTAACCCATGGAAAATTGCAATCTCATCTTGGTCCTTGCAGGTCGCCCGACATTTATTGTTACGCTCTTTTGGTACATTTTAATTTCCGGAAGAATGAAACCAGTTAAGAGTTCAATACTTCGGAATCGGATTATCACAAAATAAAACATAATTATAGTTGAAGACTCAATGAAAGTAAAAGCTAAAAGCCCCAGAAGAGAGTAGATTAATCTCAATATGATAATTATAGAAAAGTAAGAGTTCTAAAACATTGGTGTTCGCTGTGCGTCCAATTTGATGAGGCCCCTCTTTTCTCTTAATGATCTTCGTAAACGTTCATTCACATAATCCCATGTAGTAATATACTTGGTAATACTTGTAATCCCTTCGTGTTACATTCCAAAAACCTGCATTATTTCGCGGTTTCATATGGTTAGTTACTCAAACTTCCTGAATATATTCAGAATGTCATTGGTTTATAAATGATATTAAATATTATTTTATTATGTTGTAATTAAATTCTTGATTAGAAACGTCCCTGAGCATACGTGTGCTTTATGAAATTTGAGAATATATGAAACATCACGATGAAGTTAAAGAGGTATAAATCACAGAAGTTGAATTGGTGACAGGAAGGATTAGCAAAAACATGAAAATATCAATAGCCTCGCGACCGTCAATCGGTCGTCGCACGTAAGTCGTGCCCGGTCGGCCGTTTCCGTGAGAGATCGGTGCTCTTCGGGCGCCGAACGTTGCCGCGCGCGCTGTCAGTTCGCGAGGAGCCACCATCGTGTATCTGTCGTGTGTTTTACCGGTGCGCTCAGCGGCAAAATGTGACAGTTTCGAACGTTTTTCACGATTTTCTAAAGAACATTAAACTTACGATCGTATGATTCACGCGTAACAAATGATCAGTTGAGTTCAGGTGTAATAAAGTGTGTCGAATAACGATAAACCGGATGATCGCGATAGACTTTCTACCATTCTCCGTTCCGCATTTCGTGTTCCGCGAGTGAATTCGGCAGTTCGTGTCTCATCGAAATAACGACAGTTTCCTTCGAGTTATATGGATTCTTGCCACGAAGCTGAAACCGGCTTCATATCGTTCTCCGAACAACCGAAACGTTGATGTAAGATTTTCGAGAAACCGGTGAAACACGGCGCGATGTCACGGCGTATATTCTCCCGAGGTCGAAAGTTCGTGAGCGCAAATGTTTTCGAACGGTTATCTTGATCCTACGACCGTGAAGGAAGAAAGGAGAAAGCAATAGGTGCTCGTCGACCAAAACATTCGGTTTCGGCATCGTGGATACGTTTCTGCTACGTAACGTTCCGTCCAAGGTAAACAATCAATGAGATACCAGAAAAACGTTCTATTATGGTGGTTTGTTTTGCCACGACTCTACGAGGTATATTGGGACTTCGATATAGTTCTGTTACATGCTACGTCTAATCTGTATTTTCGATGGCACGTTGTTTAACAACGAGTTTAATGCAGTTGTGACATGCAAATATTTGTCATATAATGCCCTTCTCTATATACTATATGCACTATTATATCTAGTATTTTTACATTCGATTATCTTCAAATTGATACTCACCACTTATAACAGACTTAACGTCTCCGTTCGATAAGATTTGCTAACGCTTTCACCATGCGTTATATTATACTGAAAGAAGTATTGAAAACCGGAATGAAAGTCAAAGATAAAGTATTGAGTTGGCCAGAAAATTCGTGCACTTTGCATCAGCTTTTTTGCTGGGAAATAGAGTGATTTTTATGATCACGGGATTACGATGCTGTCTAAAAGATCGGAAAATATAAGTCAAAACGGCCAGTATTGTCGAATAAAGAAATTTGAGGAATATACAAAATTGAACATAAATCGCACGAACTTTTTGGCCAACTCAATACAATCAGATATAGAAAATAGTGTTGAAAAATCATAAATTGATTAGACAGTTACACTATGTTGAACCGTTATGCCTTAAGGATGGCATACTTTTATTGGATTCGAACGTTTCAATATCTCCCGTGTTGTAAATCGATAACATAAGTCCCATATGTATGACGTACGTTTTTATGGCATATCTATCTCACTGGCTTATGAATGCCGTAACTCTTCGAGTTAGTATATTAAAAGTGGATATAATATCCTAATCGCCGGTGTAAAAAATGATTACACGTAAGAAGTTGAATGTGGCGAATGGAAGCAAACAGGGTGAATCGAATGAAATCCATGGGACGCTATCTGCGAAGCAAATGGATTTTGCGAGATTCTGCATAATTAAATATAGCCGGCCGCGAGCTGGTAACTACACGTGTGGATCTTCATACAGCTGCTTTATTTCATTCGCCTGTTTGCCAACCGTTTTCAATTTGATATTTCCCTAGCAATATTTAAATGCGGTTCATAACCCTACAGGCTCTTCTACGTCTTTAATAAAAAAAAACGGGTTCATTTCATCCTTTCCTGCGCCTTTTCCCAGCGTGATTTCATAAATGAAATCCGTCTTTTGATTGCATACATCGTATGTGTAACTATTTTATCTAGTTAGAGACCAGTTCTGTCTTCTCTTGCCTTCTCATTTAATCAAACTTCTTCGATAGGCATTAAAATATTTTTATTGACAGCAACTCGTTTGAAAAATTTATCGAAATCAATTAGCGTCGTAATGTAATTTGTTAAGTGTATTATTACAATATTTTGATGGCGGAAATAAGAAGTGGTGTGATATTCAATTCCCAGGTGAGAAATAATTTGTTTTCATCGTTGTCTAGCTGGACTTTTACTGTTAGATGTTGACCCAGGCCACTTTTCGTAACCAGAATCTTATGTCATTTAAGATCGCACGATATTAAGTACTAAGGACGTTAAATCTAATAATTATTTGTCCCTTAAAGTACTGGAATTATAATAATTATCATGAACTGCCGGCAATCATTACTCTTCTCCTCCGGGGATTTTATTATCGTGAAACATTGATTGTCATTTATTAAATTCTCCATGGAACACGTTCATCCGTTAGAACCACCTTAGAGATGATCTACCAAAATAGTCGGAGTTATTCATTTTAAAATTCAACAATTTCCCTCGCATCGTTGCCTCGTTAAATAAGTCGAGCTCGCGGGAAAAAATCCAGCTCGTGATTGCTATGCCGCGTATCCACGTGGATCGTCATTGTGAGGAAACGAAGGTTTACGACCGCGAAAAAAAAGTTGAATTGCACATAGTGGCTTCTCAAGGTAAGACAGATCGTAATAAGCCCTTGAACCTCCGGGCGCTAGTCAGACTTTAAGATCGATGTTACAAGAAACCCAGCGCTATGACTGTTAAGGTTTTATTCAGCATCACTGTTATATTGCTGCGGTCGTTAGTAACCACTCCTCACGGTATAAGGTTCTTTTGATAAAAAAAAGGGGGAGGGGGAACTCTATTCGATTATGGGCCCTAAACATAAAAGGATCTTGCCGAAAAATGAGGAAACGTGAAATTTCTCGTTCGGTAGAAAAGCATCGGCCGGGGAGTATTAATAATTTATAAGGTGCGCTCTTTGAACGGTGATCTTGCATCGCGAATACTTGTTCCTTTCTGCGTGTGTCTACCGGCGAGAAAATAAAATGTTCTTTGTAAGAGAAAAAGGGGAAACTTCGGAATTCCACGGCTTTTGATTTGACAGTATAATCTTCCTCCTTTCGCCGGCGTTTGATCTCCGAGTTACTGAATTTCCGAGTAAAGTCCGGTAACCATAGGCACACAGACACTTCTCGGAGAAACCACGATGTCTACCTCGAAGTTCATGCGGGAAGATAAGTTTGAGCTTTGCCAACGCGTTTCTATCTCTGACGACAAATTATTCGACTGCCGTTGGTGGTCGGTGGTTCCCTTTTGTTCAACACCGACCTTCAATCTAGTCGAAAACTTTCACGGGTATGAGGGAGTGACCAATTTTAGTTAGATTAATTGTGACGATAAAAGTATGTTTTATCGGAATAATACAGTTGGATTCTTACAAATATTCTTCTATTATAATTCAAGTCGGCCAGACATTTCCGGATCTATTAAAACCTTCTACATTTTATGGGATTTAATAAGAAACGTTTCTTATATCGCGTCTCGAGTCAAGCATGAAAGAGGGATGAAATTAATTTGTACGAGTAGCGAAGATCCCCAGAAATTCTTGGCATGAAATCGCGGATTGCACGAACAGGAGCCGTCTTTGGAAAACAAATTGTTCGTCGTCGTCGGCCTCCTCTTTGACAAATCTTCTTGGTATCGTTGATTTAAGAAAGTATTCCGTTGAACTCCCCCGGAAGGCGGTTTCTCTCTCTCAGCTGATTCGATCTCCTTTCTGGTTTTTCTTTCCTCCTCTGATATTTCTTCTCGCTCGTGTACAGCATAATATCGCCGCTGTTACTTGGTTTCCCCTCCGAGGCATAGTCCGCATAACCGACTCACATATGCAGATGTAACGCGTTTCGCGGCGAGCCTTCATGTGAATTTAAATTAGCATTACGTTGCTGATGGCAATCACCGTACGATAATTAAGTGGTGTAGGTAAATCATTCAATTTTCTACTTTATTTTATATCTACACTAATACCTTTTACTTGTCGTGGATAGTTCCGCTGGAACTTACAACTTTAGTTCCAACTAATTATCTTAACATTTCTTCTAGAATTGAATTGTAACCTTCGGCTTAATCCTTTCCAATTTATTCACCATTAACGTAAGTTCTTCCTATTTTAAGAATTGATCAGGGTCGTCGGAATTTTACGTATACATGTTCATACGATGCACCTATGTGCTATTGAATTTGATTTCTGTTCCCTTGGTGATTGTAACTCTGCCATTACCGAGAGAACTGGTGGGAATATGATATTTGACTGGCGAGTCCTTCCAGTCTCGTTATCAGAGCCAGTGCACCTGGTATCCTTGTTTCAGTCACAGATTCCCAGGAGTCCTGCATTCGATGTTTACGAGAGATCGTGGTTGTCGTAAGTAGGTACTTCGGTTTCCCCTTTTCTCCCATTCTCTCTTCCGATTCCCTCACGAGTCATCCGTTGTAAGTAGCCACTGTAAACTTCTCTCGGTGGCCGGAACAAATCCTCCATAGATCCCTCTGAAAGGCTTAAGGTTGTCCTCGCACAGGTTCATTTGCTCCCAGTTGACCAACCTTTCACGAATTGTCAAAGTTCATCAATAATAGCGCGAAGTCCGAGTCAAAGGTAGACGCAACCTAAATAGTCTTCTCTTTTGCAATGCGGATTTACCTAAGTCAATTAACTTGTACGTCTTTGACGGCGCACCTGCTGATCGATGCGTGCAGTTCTTGCGGTTTGCTTCCACGGTGGTTTCACCGACGTGTTGTTGTCGACAAATTGATTTTCATGTAAATTACGATACCTTGAAATCGATTCTTCCCTCCGAATCACACGCTCGGTAAATTGCACCTTGATAAAGTATTATTCACCGGCAATTCATTATATGAATTTAAAGCGGTGCAACGCTTTCACAGTTAAACCGTGAATTATCCTTTCTTACCGCAGACCAAATTTCCGTATAACCTCTGCAAAATAGCTGTGCGTGCTGGCCGGCAATCTTTTTCCCCATAGGATCGTCCGTAATTCTTTTTAGTCGTGCCCTTAGCGAGAAAGACAGAGAAATAAAGCTGGCGAGGGTGGAAGAAAAGAGAAGACAGAAAGACTGCAACGGATTTTACTCCGCAGTCACGAAACGATTACACGTTCGCCCGCCAACTTCGAACTTCGATGCGAACGACCTCTCCGTTGGCCCTGCTTTTTACTTTTCCTTCCTTTTTCTCACTCTCTCTCTCTCTCTCTCCCCCCTTGCCCCTTGCACCCTCTTTCTCATTCTCCCTTTTCTTTTTCGATCTCTTTCTTGCTGAAATCTACAGACACAGGTACACGCAATACGCACACGTCACGTTCCTTCGGTATTCGCGAAACCAGTTCACGTGCCGTGATCTTCGGCGTGATCGTCGGAGAGCGTGATCTTGATCTTCGCGCACGTTCCTACGAACGTAGGCAGAAATCTGTCTGCACGCGTGCACATGCACTATAAATTTCGTTGATCGATACGTTATGTCGTCCAGAGAATGCAATTCTTTGAATTTATTAAGGTTACTCTCTTAGCTTATCAAAATTACGCGTTCTCTTCAACACGTTATATGTATATTTCCGTAACTTTCTTTGAATTACTTCCCTACTTGTTCGTACAACGTGTCTCACGTAGATTACATGATCATGATAGTATTTTAATAACTTTTTAATTATATCTTGATCAGCTAATTCAGCTTTTTACCAGGTTATCATAATACCTGCAATTAAGTTTTCATTTAACAACACCATTTGAATACATTTTTTCAATATAGCTAGATCACCTTGATTTACAAAATCTTATATCAAATATGTAAAGTAAATATTTGTTTATTATAATTGAAGTAGCTAAATCCTCAAGTAATCTCATTTAAGTAATCAACATTATACTTCTCCAATGACTACTTTCAAGAGGGAAATACTTCGCGATCTTCACTGGTATGTGAATATGTTTTGTACGCTGTAATTCTTTTTCAATAAAACTGGTCTTGTACTATTGCAACTCCGATCACTCGCCGTTATGTTGAAACGATTCAGGAAGTCGCTCTGTATAAGCGCCCGTAAATAATCTATTAATGCAAGAAACCGTCCCTGACTGCCTTCATAATTTATCTTGTTCAGGGTAACTACCTACGCGAGGTAATTAATGTCTCTTTCTTGCTTAACCTCCCGTTTACGAGGCACGTATGTTCCGCGTACCTGCGCCGGCCGAAAGTGAATTCTTTCATTACGAACTTGAACTTGAGTACGTTACAATGTACTCCATCCACGGAAGCCACCGGCGGAACGAGATTCAGAAGTCGAAATGTCAGGCAAAAATGTCAGAATTACTTTCGCCTAAGCTCTACTTATCACGCAGTCTCGCTTTAAGTAATTTAACTACTTTGAAGCCATTAGGAGATAAATATTGTCATTAACGGAGGCGACATCATCGAAGTAGGCCACGTTGATTGTTAGGTCTCGAAAGTTTCCAACACTTCACATTTGCGTGCGTTGGATAATTATCCACGGCAAATGTATCGACTGCTTTTTCTCATTTTCTTTCACTATTCCCTTGGTTCGTTCACTTTCTCCACAACCGATCGAAATGATTTGCATACCTCGGAAGAATTCATGGGAATTATTGAAAACAGGAAACGTTCTGCCTAATATACACCGAAGATTGATTTGCAAGCTTTTTTTTCTGCACTTTCTCCGCTCTTGGGTATTTAGAGGATCTGTTTTCTCTGGAGATACTCTCACTTTTCTTTGCAAGGTTTTTGCAAATGTATGATTATATACGGTGGTCTTTTAGAATTATTTTGACGTTTTAGGTCAAGAAGAGTTTTTATGGTGACTGTTGTTGGGTAGGTCATAATTCTCCATGACATGTCGCAGGGAGGATGGCCAGAGAACAGGCAATTAATTACAAGCTCGCTTAATTAAAGAGGGTCTTCGCGTTTCAGACACGAGAGGTCCACTTACAGAGCAGTACCACTGTGAGGACACTTAGTTTCTCGTATGTCGTGAATTTAATTTTGATCCACTACGTTGCCCTTTCCACTACTCCCCGTAAAATTTCATTGACATTCATTCCAGTATATTTTCCTTATATTGCAACAACATCACACAAATAACGGTATAATCGTAATTATACGTTACATCTAATTAGTACTGCGCCAGTGTAATTTAAAGAAAGAATTAATTTTATACACCGGCGTTGTACGCCGAGCAATTAGTCTGACACGAGACTTAATAATGAAAGTAACTAAGTGAATGTTTATGTCAATGGTGGGATATACTTATGCCATAAAAATCATTTGCGAAGTCTCCGTATACCTCGATTTACTTGCCACATTCCCACGCAACGTGAAACGTCTACAAGAGGACGAACAAATCTTTTCAGTTTCCGATGGAGAACCGGCGAAAGGTGTTCTAATGAGACGTACGAATAGTATCAATGAGAACAGTGCGCTTGTGAAGGATCTAGTGTTAAACGTTGTGAGATAAAATAAGTGTTAAAGAGTTTAGTGAATATTCATCGAAAATGGCGTTAACACCTCGGTGTCGCGGAGGTGCCGGTGAAAATCTCTCGGAGGATGTCGCGAACGAGAACGAGGTAGCAAACACCGGTAATTTCGAGCCTCTGAGCGACTCCTGTGGTGAGAGTGACATGGAAGGTCTCGATCTTTCTCTCTTCGAGCCTCAGGTCGATTCTGCTTCCTGGTGCGACTCCCGGATTCACACCGGCACTCTTCATATCCTGGTCCATTACTGCGGTAAGCTGTGATATTTTTCACTCCTTCCCTTCTACCTCATCTTCTCTGCTACCTTTCTCCTTCGGGTTAAATAGCGCGATGCTTTTATATGTACTCGGAGAACGATGATACCATTCCCTCGTATATTCTTTCCATCATTATTTTCTTCATATTGTATTAGTATTAAGAAATATCATAAGAATTGCAATTGTCATTTTTGAACACTTTTGTTGTTGATTAATACGATGATATTCTGAAATAACAATGCGCAAAAACAGGGAATGCATAGTCCTACGTTGCAGTCTTGAAGCGTATAATATTTTCATATTAAATTGAAACTGCAAATGTGTCTTGGATTCATCATTCTTTTTATATAAAACGAAAGAGTTTCTGTTTGATATCTACCTTCCGGCGTGCCCGTACGATGTACGGGCTCCACAGGGAAAGAGTTAATAAGTATTATGATAAACGATAGTCCTAGCAAGTGTTTGATGCGACGATAAATAATATTTCATTCGATCGTATTATAAAATTCTTTGGCACCTGAAGTACGTATTTACGTTATGCAAATTGGACGCATAAGGAAACGAGAAGTATTACATAAATAACACGAATCTCAATATATTACATCATTACAACCGGTATTAAATAGATCAACATCTAAGGATGCATTCCTACAGAATAATTTACAGAGCAGTATATATAAACTGAATCTGTAACATGATTGTACATCAAGTATATCGAACTTAGAATACAACGAACACCCGTAGAACGCGGATTCATAGAACGTAGAACGTATGCCTGGCGTTATAGGAGGGTCCACTGTGTTTGCATTTAGCACGTGTCTGAGAAGTGCATCGCGCAACAAAGACGATACGATATCCTGGCGCCAACGTTAAAGATCGTCGCGTTGTAAGCTCACCTGCAAGGTTGCACCGTATGCACTCACTCTGGGTGTCGAGTGTACTTGCTCCATTATTCGAGAACCATAGGGCAATTTCCATTAACATACAATGCTCATCTCTGAGTCAGAACATACTCGTAGCCGGGATTTATTCGCGCGAATTCATCTCACTTTCTCGCGCATTAAAGAACAAGGAAAGCCCCAAGAAAATCGTGTCTACATTCTCGTCCACGTGCGACGATCTAAAGTGTGGAAAGAGGTGTACCTTGAGGGAAGCGGAGAAAATCTGGTGTTGGCGCGTGACGCGATCGGTGCACGTCTTCGAGATGGTACGTTCGATAGTTACGCCTCGATGACCGGAATGAACGGAATTTTTGCGTGACGTCCATGTACGGAGGTAATATTAACCGTTTGATGGAGGAGAATGATGGGTTGAATGGTCTCACGTTAATCTCGGGAATCCGATACGCTGAACGAGTTAGCCACGTGAAGGACGAAGTATCACGGAACATAACAGTTTAAGAAAACGGAGTATACAAAAGATACTTATATTGTGCGCGAAATAGCATACTGCGATTATCTAGTGTTACTAACGAAAAAAATTTGTCAGTTCTGTATGAGATTTTTCAACAAGGTTTTGGTGAACGGAACGCATAATGCTCGTGGCTCATAACGTGTGGATCCAAGTAGCATTGTACAGCGAGAGAAACATAAATGTACAGTTCTAATGCACCTGAGAATGATGTGCAATAGAATTAGTTCTCCCTGTTCTACGTCTCATCAAAATCTCGTTGAAAAATCTTACACACAACTGATGAACTCTCCTCGTAAGTATATCGCGGGTGTTGCTGCAAGGTAATAATGTACTTGTTTCAATGGTAGAATTGTAAGTCGTAGAGAGCGGGGAGGAAATGCCCGAATGATCGATTCACGGTGGCGCCCAATTAAAACGTGATCCAGTGTACTTGGATGTAATGCCGCGAGAAATGCGGTCCGAAGATATAATCTCGTTGGTTGCAATAAATCGATGTAGGTAAATGAGTCGCGTCTTTTCCACCGCGGGTTGAGGCTCGTCCTCCTTTCTCATTCCATTACCCATTTGCGGGCCTACGAGAGAGATCCTTAGGATGCAAGCGCACGTCTTCGTGCAGCTTGGATGCATCGATGGTAATGGAGGAAGGAAAAACGAGAATAGGCCAGACACCTAAGGCTTATTTTCACGTCGGAGAGTTTAAAGTGTCTTGGGTCCTATCGGTGTTCGCTAATCGAGTCGCTTCTCCCAGTTTTCGCTTTAAAGACCTCATCTTCGTGGAACTTTGTTCTTGAAGTAATTTGAGGAAGTTTGGTTAATTAGGTTTCATAAGAGAAATATTATCCTACGAAATCATAAGACTTTACGGGAGAGTCGTTTATTTTCATTCATCATATATATTGGTTCTAAGTAACACGTTGCACATCGCGCGAAAATCCGTTTAGAAATAAGACTTGTTAAGTGTTCTACTATACATTGGTTACTTTACATCGCTATCGTAACGTTAACAATATTGAAACTTTTATGAATATTAGCGATGTATTTGATTCGAGATTTAGTAATATTGGCATCGGCGACTGCCGTGGTGTTCTACGTGTTAACAGGACGCGAATCTTTTTCTGAATTGTCACGTTCATGGAGGAGAGCGATTTTTCATGGATGAAAGTCGGGGAGGAAGGATTCTGAGGTTAGTGTCGGGCAATTCGAAGAACAAACGAGAAAGGATCGGGAGCTTTCGATTAACTGGTCGTACTCTATTAGCGAAGCTTGTGTATCGGGAGGTGCAGCAGGAGTTTGCTTGTGACACGACATAAAGCGTTTCTCGCTGTAAGCCCAGCTTCCCGTTGAACGGGTGGGATCAATGACGAACTCAGTCGCGCGAGTAATTAAAAACGTCACTGGTAGAATTATTATGCCGCTGCCGACTGATTGTGATTTGTCTTCATTAATCGAATACTATGAGAAGCCTGCTATAACTTTCACGCAAAACGTATTACTTATTATTTCATAAAGTAATTCATTTCAAACTTCACCAGTGTTTAATGTAAGCTTGAATTGTTTCTGAAAAACGTGAGGTCGGAAAGTATTAGGGGTAACGGAAAGTAATCAATCATTTATGCACGATTTATGAAACTCAATTCATTTGTTCATATTAAATATTATTCGGTTAGATATAAGATAATCAGGTTGAGTATTAGAAAACATTTGATTACTTTCAAAGCCATTTTTTTCAGTATTTCATGTAGAATCACATTTACGCTTGTACTACTACATGACACCCTGTATATATAAAAATTCATACATTCCGGATAGTCGAGGTTCACCAGCGCGAATCAATATTATCATGGAATCGTGCCTAATTCGATCTTCCTCTTAACGCTCGTATATTTAGATCTCCGAATAGTAGAACCACTCGGCCATAAACTTCCACCTTTTCGCGGTGGCAGATATCCGATAGTCCATTACTCGTGATCTAACAATACGTGAAATTAATTTCAGTGACCCAGATTTTCCAGTTGCTTTTACAATAGAATTCTATTATAGGCGAAGGTAAAGTGGCAGGGTAAAACCCGAAAGCAATATCATTCGGTCTTGATAATTCATTTTTAAAAACACACGTAATAGCGAACGTAAGCGTACCACTAATAACGCATCCATTAAGATTATGCATGTCGTTTAGACTCCCGTATTTCGCTTTAATCGCATTCTACAAAAATCTTAAGACGAAGATGTTTTTACGAGGTTACTTAAAGATTCCACGGTTTATAAAGTCGTACGAGAGCCTCATTTCGCGGCAGCGTAATCATCTATGGTAAATACATATATAATTGACTCTCACGAGTGAAATCCACATTCGATTATGGGGCTATTGTCCCCGTTTCCAGTGTCTGGTATGCACGTTAGCAGATCCGCGTGTCGCAGATCTTTCGTTGCAAATGTGTAGTGCATACAGGAACGTTTACACAACATACTCCTTCTCCATCTTAATGGAAGTGTCAGCTGCAGTTGCAGGGATCGCCTTTCTCATACTGGGAAGTCATTTTAGTTGATTTTCTTATTTATTTATCTCCTTAGAATAATCACCTGTAATTCGTCATCGCTTCATTAGAGTGAGTTGAATAGAACCCTTAGCATGTGAACTACATATTTTGTAGTTATTTATCTGGTTTAGTTTCTTATTTTTTGTTTGCAATATCACCATAGAGTTTTTAATTTCACGAAGATTTAAATCTGGCAATTATAGAGTTTTACAACTTTGCGGATTTCGGAATGTTGATGTTATGTTTGTAGAAACGTAGGAGAATTACGCTGACGAAACGAAGTCACGACGGGTATTAATTATTCGAAATGAACGCCGTTCGCCGATGGCGGGTCCATTAAAACCAGGAAATTGTTCGAGCTTAACACCCCGTAAATGCTGGGAATATTTTGACTGAATAGGAGCAGAAGTGATAGTAAACCACGTTGGTTGAAACATGTTTCTGCTATTTCAGACGCGATGCTCTCCCTTGATTGGCGAAAATAGATGTCCGATCGTTATTTCTCACATTGCGACGTGTAAACTGATTCGACTACTTATAACGTAAATATTACAATTATCGTGTAATTCAGAGTATACGGTATACAGATAAAATCTATGGGACGTCATGGATTCCGTTTCTAACATAATTGCATTTGCAAACGTGCAATTATTTTACGTTACTTTTACCGGCGAGATTGATGGAATGCAACACATAGAAGGATTATATTCTTGTGTGATATCTTTTGCTTTCAAATGTTTCCATATTATAATCCAAATCTAATGATATAATAATATAATCAAATCAAATAATATAATTAAAATATAATGCAAAGAGAGTTATTATTTTTATAATACAACCAATCAGTCGTGCATACTTCTCGAAATAAATAAATGACTCAAGTTTCGATTGATTATAGGATATTTTATTGAGAAGTCGATTCACAATTCCAAGTAAATTAGAATCCTCGTAAGGGTCGATATCGTTTCCTCTGTTTCATGCTTGAATACCTCGTGGAATTATTAAACAGCCGTCTGACCTAATTATGTCACAGCATTATTATTATTCAATGAGCTGAATTCGTTCGACGTCCTTTCGTTTACAACGCGAGTTAATAAGTGCCAGGTGGAGGTTGTAAGTGACAATTGAAATAATGGTGTCAATTTGTAATATAGAACGCGAGAAGTGGCGATATTTAATTTCCTCAAAAAACCACGAATGACCTGAACATTTCATTATTTACATTCGTCCCAGTAAAGAATGAAATTGATTTTGTTGGTATGTTATTTTTTTTGACAATTAGTTGTACTGAATACCGCCACTCATCGTGTACATCTTACGGAAGCCTATATTTATCTATCATAAAAATATATTTTAATAGCACTCTTAAGATCACATTCACCGAAGCGTATACTTTAATTGCGATAAACATATCTTTACGACAACTTGGAGCTTATCATATTACACCGATGTCTTTGGAGGACGATAATGGTTTCGATATAGTATTTTCTTTCCGCGCATCTCACAATTGCAAGGCAAAGTGAGTTGTTATCGGATAGCTTGTGGAGCAGAATGAAGGAAAGAAATTCAGATGGTCGGAAAAAGGAACCGTTTCAACAAGATAGGAGCCTTTGTGTACGAACGAAAAGAGTTTCTGTTCGAGTTGATTTTCATGGAACTGGAGGATAGATGAGATCTACTCGACTCCTTTGGTTTCTTTGATTTCAAATAATAACGAAACTCTCTTGGCATGAAATATTTGGAATGTATAAATATGTAACGATATCTAGAAAAGCAAAACATCCATAATGATGCAGTTCTGTATCGCAAAGGTTTTTAATATATCGACATAAAAAATTGACCCTAATAGAGTCAGCCGATACCAGCCAGTTGCAGCGTTGACAGTTGTGTTTTTCATGTTCTATGGTTTCCACTTCATTCCAGTGAGTGCATACTAAACCGTTACGTGCTTAATTTACGTAATCCATCGACTGCGCTTATCGGATAACTAAGCTGACATTTTTATGAATTGCGGTATCTTATTTCTCCCAGATAGCATATTATCCAGTATAGCTAAACGACGTTTTGCATCTGCGATTTGTTAGCACTCGAAACCTTCGACTTTCCCTAACTTTCCGCGATTCATTAAGTATTTCTAAAGAAGCCGAATGTCTTGCAATTCCTATATACAACTCTAGGACAAATAATTACCGTTGATAATATCAATTTAACATTCATCGACAAACATCGATGTAATTACCTTCAAACGAGGGTTGAGAAGGTTCGATTGGCAAAGAAACAATCTTAGATGGGGAAGTAGAAAGTTAACTAGATAATTGCCCGGATTAATCACTGTGATTTACAATCAATGATGGTTTCATTCCCTATTAAATTGTATAATACGGGCAACAGTGTAGCGTTTACGATATAAACGTCGATGAACTTATTCGACCAGGTAGCTACCGTTATTACTTCGATGTCGGATCGTTGGCACGTGCTCCCAAGGTAGATCGCGCTTATTAATTAACAGTGGCGGAGCAGGGCCGACCTGTAGTACGAGAAGAACGTGGGAAAGGGAGAATGGCCGGGAGTTCGAGGAAGGTGGGGTTCTTCGTTGAACGAAGAAGCAGAAGAAATCTCGTGAAAGAACAAGTCCCAGATAAGATCGCTAGTAATGAACTATCCGGGTCCTGCTCGCGTCTAATGAGGACCGTAGAAGTAATCTCGCCCTGAGGTAGAAACACGCGCGGGAGTTTGCTCTCCATGGTTTACGCCCCATACTCTTTTTATCATCCTCTCTTTCGGTAAGAGGACGTAGCCTCATCTTGGAAATGGAGAACGTGAAGGACCTCTCACCTGTCCTCTGCTACGTACCTTTAGATCTTCGCGCCTACCCTTATCACGGTGATAGTTCCGGATATCCGTTTCTTAGATTAGTTAATTCCATTAGTTCACAGAATAATACAAATAACCATTGTATTATAATAATAGATGTATCAAAGCTTTACAGCAACGAATGCTACTCGTGTTACTATCTCGTGTTACATGTAAATCATTTATGTGTCGGTGATAGAAAAATGAGGATCGAGAATTGTGATCACGTTGGATATATTTTTGGAACACTACGGTGTTCCGGTTGAAAAATGTTATGGTATCTAATCAAAATATGCTGGCTTTGCAATGATGTCCCTTCTCTCCTCTTCCGCTCTGCCAACAAGAGGACGTGGCCTCGTCTGGAGAGTTAAGAACCTCAAGGACCTCTTGCCTATTCTCGACTACATCTTTTTTTGTCTTCGCACCCTCGTCGTCGGCTCATGCAAATTTATCAGACGTGGGTACGCAAGGTTAGACGAATATCGCAACCGAGCAATGAACATAAACGCTGGATGTTTCTGTAAAATGCCTCGATTAGCGTGGTTATAAATTGTTACACAGCATATTCGCGTTAAACGGTGAAAGGGAAGTACTAATTCCGACATTGCTCGCTAAAGTTCATTGTCATCGTGATGAGAGAAAAGAAAAGTAGTCGGAGTGGAAAAAGATGGAAGGAGCTTAAGATAAGATGTGAATCTTCGGTAGCAAGATTTCTCATCGATCAGACACGTCAAACTGACATATCTACTTTGGTAATAGACGGATTGGAACAGAATGGGAGAAAAATGGAAATATATTGCTAGGATCCTTGAAATCCCGTAGGAAAACGTACGCATTCACGCGTGCAAAGGGACTGTAGTTATAAATCAAAGTGCAAACAGGTGTTTCGATTTCCGAGGGTGCCAATGAGATAGATATTTATGTTCGGAGGATGTATTTGAAAGCTTTATTATATCATATTTTCTTCATGTACAAAGTGTGCATATGAATATTTCCTAACTGTAAAACATTTATATAATCGCCTGCAAAATATATTTACGAATACTTAGTAATATTAAATTAAACTTTCTTTGAAAAGAACAATATTCATCGTTACGAAAGGGATTGTGTATCTATATGTTTATAGTCTTCGAATAATTTGATCACAGCGGTATATCGACTTATTCACACTCATTTTCAGTTTCAAAATGATTCGTAGTTAACGTCTTACTAGCATCGCGAAGTTATCATCATTTATCGATTTCAAAATTAATACAATATTCCTGTTCTACCATGCCTCGATTTATTTTCCTAGCTTTATGACTGTCATAACTGAATGGAATCTCGTTACCGGCGCACGTAAGACATCTCTTTAGTCGACGTCACTTGGAAAATTCAAAGTAAGCTCTCGTCGCGTGCTAAAGGAAAATGCAAGTTCACTTTGTTCTCCACTAAATCCCCGTCTCGTTTCTTGCTGTTTGAGTGTCTACTCCAAGATATATAAATACCGCCCTTGCCTGTCCCTTCTCTCGATCTCAGATTCCGCTCGTTTTTCCGCCCCTTCTTCTTCCTTGTACTGTTTCTTCCCCGGGTCTTCGTCGAAGTTTGGTGAAGTCGGCGCGAGCCCACGGAAGTACCATCGCAGACGTTTGAACGAGAAACTTGGCGCAGTGGTATCTTCTGCCACTGCAATTTTCAGGGAAACTTCAAAACCCTTGTGTGTCTTGACGAAGAAGAAACGCTAAGTTGCGAGCATTCGACTTGTGACGAATTGACTGAGTTATCCTAGAATCATTGTTTTTTTGAGAAGCAAATAAGCCAATGATTTAAGCAACTGCATAGATCCATGTAGTTTTTTATATATTTTTACAACGCGATTCTCATGCAACGCGTTATATAATAAAACGCAAGAATTCCCCGTTTACTTTAGTCGAGCATAGCATAACTTGTTATTTCGAATTTCCTATAATGCGATTTCATACAGCGCGTCACATTATCCGCGTTATACGAGAGTCTACAGTATACCTTACGATGTACTCTTGGCTTCTGGAAAGAAGCTATTCGTGGCATAGGTATCACGTGGATCTTCGATCTCCTATTGGTTATATATTATACACGGATTCACCCGTAGGTTATATATGACTTTATTCTTCCCCCGTCTAAAGTCAAATTATTCTTTTTGCTTCGCAAAAATCGGGGATCCTAAATCCTCCCATGTCTTCTGTCCAGAGATTTATAGCATTATGAAGCCGTCGGTACTGAGCTGATAAGAGTATGCATTGTTTTGAATGTTACCCTTCTGTAATTTGGAAGCTGGAACCTTTTATATTTTGAAGATTAAAAATTTAAGAATATATGCCGCGTGGAAATCACGCGGAATATCTTTGGCAAAGAACCATTGGTCTCAAAGACTTTACGCCGCAATCGTCATCGTAATCGTTCGAGCTCGGTCTCGACTCGTCTTCAGTAATATCAGCGAGCATTGCGCATTGTCTGGCATGTATATCTGAGCTTTCATTGCTCGAGCCTCCGCGGGTTGCATGCATATGGATGCACCGTATGCACTTTTCTATGCCCCAGCTCCATAGAATGCTCGACCGTCACGATCGCACAAAGAAAGCGTGCGGAATGAAAGGAAAAATGAAGATCGAGAATGCCTACCGGGAACGTCAAAGATATTTTTGCCGAACGCGAAAACGAAATGCATTAAAGTACCTCCGAGAATATTGTTTACAAAACATTATCCACCAGCGTCACGAATTTCAATATGAAAGATGCACTTCCCACGAAAAGTGGAAACATGTGTTCCTGGTATTTGTTCGAAGTTAGCGATGAAATTTAGTGCGATAAGGTGTAGTATACTCGAAATACAGGAAATAGAAAGTATAATGTAACATAGTAGACTTTAACATTCAAGTTACGAAGGTGGAGGAAGTAAAAAGGGAAGACATATTTATCGGCTGGTGAGACCAATAATTTACGAAGTTCCAGGTAGGACCTACGGGAATAGACTCACCATTCCCCCCGGAGGTGCTTCGACCAAATATATATTTTTCAATATTTGTTGAATGTGATATACTGAGATCTTGCACGATACTGGAATAAAGGAATCCCAGTAGGAATGGGAACTTTCTGTGGTGTCGTGCCACCAAATAGAAATCGTGATATATTTCAAAGAACCTCTGCGCAATTCAAAGATATTCTATTTCGATAGCTTCCAATTTATAATAATATGCTCCTTATTCATGCCATACAAAACTTAGCCGTCGTCATTCAACGAGTTCACTATATTCATTTTCAATAGCACATATACATTACTATTGATAACTGATCACAGTTCACTGCAATAAAATATTATGTTTAAAACATTTCCACATATACATAACTCGATAAAATTAACTAGTCTGGCGCCTGCGTGTAGACTTAAAGCTCCGCGTCGGTTTTCGCAGTTAGTAATTCAACCGAGACCCTTCGTGGCAGATAGTTTACACGCTGATGTTTTAGTACGCGAGCTTGCGGTTATAATGCGAAGTACTTGTTGTAAATTTCCACCAAACAAAACGATATTACTACGTCTCAGACAGTCGCAAATCGATATTCACTCGAGTCGTTGGTGGCAGTATTTGTTTAGTAATATTTGTCAATTGTCCATGTTACTATCGTTAGTCCAGTATGAATACACATGAAATAGTTACATTAAATATTCTTAATTCTTTCATTCTCGAACTGGCTTTCTGTACTTTGATATTTTTGTTTACATGTTACATCGATATTGACGCGAGACTTAGCTCTTGGTAGAAGCAAAACTATGGGAACCAGTAGAATCGCAGTGCGCGTGCCTTGTAATTTCATAGCTGTAATTTTCGCGCGGTTATTCTCGCGGCAGATCGGTCAGAAGAAGGGATTTAAAAACGACTGGAAACCCTCCATTGCAGTATCGATGAACACAAAGGAATTCCGTATTCTATTTCTTTGTACTTATTTGATTTCCATAAAATATCTGCATCACAAAGGAGGATGCACATTAACCTCCAACACAGTTTGTTCTCGGTGATCTTCCACCGGGTTCTTAACTTAAAGGAAATAAGAAAATATCAGTCAGAGACGAAGCGCCTTGCGCGCATCTTATGGACGGTATTCAATAGTATAACCTTTTTAATAATTCTCTTTGTTACTTCAACGCTGTTGTGTGCAATTCTTCGTGGCTGAAACTCAATTCAGACTTGCTTTGTCGTTCGATACAAAGACCTTATTCTATTAATATTTCACCAGAAACAACCCCTTTGATGTTTACTCGACTCATCTAAAATATCAATGGCGATATTAATTATTCTTTGAACCCAAAATTACGTGATATTTTAATTCGATGTAAATTGGCTTGTGTTAGAAGAAATATATTTTTCTTGGTATGCCAGGTGTACAAATTAATTCGTTTCGTAGGATTATAACAATAATAATTTTCTTTGTTACTTCAACGTGATACTGGTATGTGCAATTCTTTACGGTGGAAACTCAGTCGAAACTAGTTTTGTTGTTGGATATGGAGATCTTATTTTATTAATATTTTAGCTGAAACGACCACTTTTAAGTTTAGTTAATCCATCTAAAATATCAATAATATCTTCAACTATATTTGTACATTTATCCATATGTCCTTAAAAATGAGGATGGATAGCAAGAATAAATGAACAGATTTAATTATGTCGAATATGCAATATTTATTTTTAATACAAAAATTCACAATTTTGCAAAAGTAGGTACGGAATTCATTTATGTACCTAATATATAAAACATCATGTTAAAGCAAGTCTGCAGATACCTCGAAGAGGCACGTCGAATTCTTCGAGGTACTCGTCGCATTGCTTCTTGCGTCGCTTACTATTTGCATTGAGACACCATGTCCTCGAACGACTCGCATAGCGTGTCGTATGTTAACTACATACCATTGCTGTCTCCTTCCAGCAATGGGGATTTCGTAATTAGGTAATTAATTTAATGAACTGTCACGAGCATGCTCTCCAGATGACGACTGTCGACTCCTGTTCCGTATACGTATTCCATGCCTGTATTCCACCGATTGCTAGAGATTTACTTACATCATGTATGGTCAAACTTTAAACAATGTCATTAAGAGTCCAGACAGCAAATAGAAAATATCTCGATACTGTATGAACCTTTATTTACGACTGTGTCTGTTATCAATCTTATAATACTATAAAATATTCCGTGTATCTTAGAAACATTTTATATACAGTGGTTGTAAAAAGTATTCGTAAAGCAGCGAATTTTAACAAAAACCTCATAGATCGTTGTTCCCGCATGAAACAAATTGTGAATATTTCCATAAACAAAAAGGATCGAATAATATTTTTCTTGTGAAATTCATTGCGAAGATCTAATGCCGAATACTTCTGGTTTTAATCGAACACGTTAGAACTGTATTACAATTAGTTGCAGCCAATACAAGTTGAATCAATCCCTGCTGCAGGACAGTATTCGTTAACATTGCTATTAGATGTCAGCCTTTATATTCTTATTCTAAGTCTTCATGAAAACAGTTTTCAAAGGCGTTCACTGGAGATGTTAGAAATGTATGATGGTTTCCAAGACTCGTTCTCTACCGGTTGGTCTATGCTGACCACGAACAAATAAACATAGCGCGACTAAGGATAATCCCTCGCATGTCAGTACGATGAGTCGTAACTCGGATTCAGAGTCACGTGACATTCGGTATCGCGGAGAATGCAGGGAAGAATCATCGATTGTTATCGGTGTGGTGTTCCTGGTCGACTGGAATCACGCGTCGCGCTTCTTCCTGTTGCGCTCTTTCACCGAGATAATTGAGGCGGCTCCTATTATTCTTACTGTCGCTCTTTCATGCCGACTTTATTCTCCTAGGACTGGTTGCACAATGGCCACCTTCGGCGCCGTCTATTTGCGAGATTATTCACCTGGGACAATCTTTCCTCTTTTTTTTTCAGAGGCCGAATGCTGCGTTGGCGAACCTGCCGGCGAAGCATGCTGGGAACCTTGTTACTGCGTCCTCCTTCAGGACGAGCAGACCCTCACGGCGTACAGGAGCGAGGATATGGCTGTAAGTATATTTCTTCTCATAAAAATCCTTTCCAATTCGCTCGGATTATCCTCAGCCGAGGGGAGGAACATCCTTTATTTTTTTTATCCGGACGTGCCTAGACACCCTCGCGAAGAACCATCGTTAGAGGGAATTACATCATCGTTGTTTAGTGAATACTTGTTATTTACAGCGATACTTTCAACAAGTTTTAGTGCACATTAATGGTGGCGTAATTTGCATAATACTTTCCATGCTTTATTAAAGGTTTTAAACATATGACTTGCAGCTGGTCAGCAGCATTTTTTCCGAAAACTATGAAATTTCGTGTTACGTTCACCTTTTACATTTACCGTTATTACGTTATAAAACAAGGATCCGAGGAATTGTAAAATATACAAAAGATAGCTAGAGCCATTTAATGTGAGACGACTTAATGGATGATACGTTATTGTTATTTTTACTAACTATAACTGAAAGGCACGAAAGGTTTAAATGAAACAATTCTCCTAAAAGATATTTGTTAACTCTCATTTTATATCATAATTAATGCTTTATAAATAAAACAAACCTACTTTGTTATTCTTTTTTAAATTAAAATTCCCCTGCGATTAGAGTCTTTTTATTTTCAAAACTTATGCACGCAATCGTTAAATAATGTTCATATTATATTTATATTCGTATCCCACAAATTAGTATATTATGTTAGGATTATTTTAGAGAATTTCTATTATGCGCTAATGAATTTTCGTCGCGGATGTGTAATCAGACTAAAATCATATGTTTCAATTTACGTTTGCTTGTGCACAATACACGAGTACGGGTTAGCAAAGGGTGTCTGACTTGTTTGATCATACTACTGAAATGGCAAGGGAAAGAGGTGCGAGGCGTCTAATTCCATTAGAAAGTTTATTCTCCGCCGTCTGATGTTCAGATGTTCAAACGCTTTGAAGAGTTCTGACCAAAACTACAAATATCTATGTTGATTATCAGAAACCGCATCAAAGCATATTGGAAATTGAAGTTTGATGAATGTCCCGATTCACTTATTTAACACCGTGGAAACAGTATCTCGAATAGTATTGATTATTCAACGTCGTGGAACAACTATTTCAATTAATACTTCATTATTCGCCTAAAATATATCGTTCAGATACATTGTTGATATCGTTATTAAAGAGATAAAATTCATTAACTACTCTTATTTTAAAAACTCTTTTTTGTATTTATTGCCGTAACATTTTGTTATCCATCTACTGGGAAAGCGGTGATGTTTATATGAAACTGTTAGTTAATGAGTTTTATTTTTATAACAACGGTATGTTGTATTAAATTATAATAGTCCAGTTATTAACATATTCCGCTATTTATATACGCATATCAGTTCCTGAAAAGACTGTGTTTTACAATGTATTTAATAGTAACAATAATAATATATAACCGAATATATGAAAGATTCCAAGGGGTCCAAAAGTCTACGAAGTCACACAAAATATTAGCAGAGTTACATATTCTGACGGAATTGAACAGAATAAGAACAGTGCTTTCGCAAACAAAACTGAAACCGGTAATAACTCAAAACTGTCGTAAGTAAAGTCAGGAGTAATTTGACGATAGAAGTTATTAGTAAAATAAGCCTTAAGGAAAGTAGTTGCATGCTTGCGACTTCGATGAGAGTAGAAAGTTCCAACCAAAAGTTCGTGACGAACTTCGATTGGATTACCTAATATTTTCTACTTGACAACGAACAGAATATTTCATATAATACATATCCTTCTCATTTTCGCGAAAGAGTGAGATATAAAAAAGACGTGAGATGAAAACAAATAACAAGACTGAAATGTTACGTTGACCTAGAAGCATTTTGACTGAGGCGTTTCTTTTTTGTAGATCTTTTAGTAGTTTCGGTTAAGTCTCTATAGAAACCAAGAGGGGGAGACTTGTATCTCTGAAAGCACTCATATTTTGTCGGCTCGAATTTGTGTTAGCAAGCTTGGCTAACGTAAAGTGGTAACCATTACACGTTTAAAGCCACACGGAGATCTCGCAGAATCTGGTCCGTAGAACCTCGCCGGTACTCGTATTTCGCATGAGAAGACTCCTCGAATTTATTCGTACACCCTCTATGCATATAATAACCATCCTGGGGCGCGTCGAGTGTTTTTTCCTTCTCCGTGGAAAGAAAAATTTTCCTCATTACGACATCAATAACGGATCTGAAAACCGAGGAAGTGTCGTTCGCTACTACGACAGTAATTTTATTTCTCTATTTCGTTTAAAGAAATATTCAAATAAGAAAATAAATGTTTCCGATTAAATCGATGAAATTTTGAGTACCGAGTACTGAATAATACTTATTTTAGCCTGAGGTCGATTGGAAAATGTTCATTTTTAAGTGTATGGTGCATACTATAATAGATACATATATCTTTTTACTGCGGATGATTCAGAGGAACCGGAACTCTAAGTCCAAATTTGCCTTGTGGCTCGCTTCAGAGCAATCCTCCTGGAGTCTGAAGCCTTTGTAAATTCCACGGAGTTAAGCGATAACCCTTGAGAAACCCTCGTGATATGCGTCTCGGATTAGCTGATTTTAATCTCACAATACGTTGCAATGTATTCCGGAAAGTAAATTTGCTTGCTTGTACGAATATATCCCTTGTTCAAGAATAGGCGGATGACTTATACCGCGTATTAACATCGGTTCATCTTTCTACGGATAATTCTAGTCGCGAGCACTTTAACTCAATTTCCGAAACTATCCTTAAACTCTCGCATTATATCTGAATTGAATTTCATTCTTTATCCGAACTTTTTACACCGTTCCGTTACTTTAAACTTTATCTTCCATCAAATTACAATGAAGAAGTTAATAAACGGGCGCCGATACATTTCATGTTTAAGAAATAACTCGGACCTTAATACTGAGACTACCAATAATATATTCAGTTGTATTTGTACATTTATTTATATATCTTTAAAAATGAGGATTGTTAGGAAAAATAAATTAATAGATTTAATCATGTTCAATATGCAACACAAGCCGCAAGAAATCTCAGAAAACGGAATGTTATAAATTTGTACATTTTTATCAGATAAAACGTACCCGTCATTTTGATTGCTGTGGTAGTTTTAATGTTATATTATTGGACTTTTGAACTCGACACATATATTTTATGTTACGAAAAATATATTTCCTAGTCCATTTTTCTCATCAAATTCTAAAATATTATATTCGATCGTTTTATTAAATCTTATTCGTAAAGGAAGATATAATATATGACGTATAGTTATCTTTCTCGCTTTATCACTAACTTATAGATCTTTTATTGTTTACACACGATCAGTTCCTGATTTTTATATCTTCGAGTTCTTGATATTAATTTGAAGGGATACCAACTTCCGCGAGACAGAAGGTTTATTTATCTATCTTCCAATCATCGTTCTTCTTTTTGATTCGGTTTGGTGTGTTCTTTGACGTTTTTCCAAAGGTCTCTTCGTTTTTATCTAGTAACTCGGAGGTTCACGGTGCCTTGTTATTACTAAATCAAGAAGGGTACCAACCCTCTTCCGCTCTGTTCCTGTCCACAACATTTCCTTCTTCCGTGTAATCACATTCGAGGGACCTACGTACAAGAATCCCTTCGTTACTCGTCGTCCAACCATCCTAAAGGAACAGGGTTAACGGCCTTCCTGGGTTTTTCTTGGCTCTCTGAAATCCCTTCTCGCTTATTTCAGTTTGAATTTCTACGACGAACAGAGAAATCAATGGAAATTTTATCGTTCTTGGTTCGATCATTATTTTTGATTATTATTATTCGCTAAGCAACTTAATTTAAACGTAAAATGGAATTATCATTTTCTATATACTCGTAGCAGTTTGTGTATATTTTACAGTTTCATCTTATCGTCAGAAATATGAATTTTATAATCATTTTAATGCGTCGAATGGGTTGAAATTCGAAGCAGATATATCGTTAATATTTGTACAATTTTCAATATTTTTAATGTTACATACATATTACAAATGCCAGGTATCGTATAACACGAATTCCGCAGTTTTGTATTTCTAATAGATTGATTAATTCGCGTTTGAAATTTTCGTTTATAATTAACACTAACTTGCACAACTTTATTGGTACAAAGCGCAGTGTATTAAACTTCCTGTTATCTTACAATATGGTTTCCGTCGAAAAACGTCATAATACGGAAAGTTCATTGGTGGTTTCAGGAGATAACAGGGAAGAATCCTTTGTCCATGGTGGTGGTAGTTGGTACACGGAATAATGGTAATTGATAAGCAGGGTTCTCGTTGGTGTTGAACTTATCTGAATAGCCGCAAGGCGTTAGGCTTTCAGTACGCGGACTGCGATAGGTAGTTCGGTTATCTTAGCCCTTAACCGTGTAGTAAGAAATTTCCATTACGTATATTTTGATAATAACGAGCAGTCTTAAAGGGCCACCGTGAATATAATTTCTCTGCTGGAAAGGGAATAATAGTGTAGTCCTTCGTGCAAGGGAAGTTCGTAATGTTGCGGTTCTCAGGACTATAAGACTTCTTCGTACCTCTTGCTACTTTTACTTTCATTATTGTTTCCTACGCTTCCGAGTGCTGATAAAACCCGGTCCGCCTAACAAGAGACTTTCTTACACCGCTCCATTAGTTTACAGTTTACATAGGCTACTTCGATGTAACCCTGCCTGATTTCCTACCACTAAAAACCAGGTTTTAGTGAACTGTAACGCGAAATAGAAGAAATATCTTTGCATCGTGAAAACGCGAGTTTAGCGGACATAATTTCAACAACGTAAATACTGTTTTTAATCTGTTAACCAGGGCTGACGAGTTAACTCGTCATTTCAAATTCTTGAATGAACAAAATGAACATCTAACGAAATCATATTCAATCTCGGATCTTATTATAAAAACACATTATAAAGCAACAAGAGAGAATAAAACGTTTCTTTATAAATTTAGATGTGGAAGAATTAGACACAAATTAAATATGAATTTTGATATTGAATTAATAACAAGAGTTTCTTAAATTGCCGTCGAAACAATCATTATTCTTTGCACTTTTACCTCGGCTACGTAACTTCAAACTTAAACGAAGGGAACGATTAAATTATAAAGAGCAATTAGTAAGTGTAATTAGTAGAATTAAATGCAACGGCTTCAAATGAAATATCACGAAAGAGTAGGAGAGGGAGAGAGAGAGTAAGTTTAATGGCCTCCATCGGCATAATTTTAATAGCTGAAGTTTCACGGGGTTGAAAATCCTCGCGAAAATCCGCGTAGATAATTCTCACCACAAAGCTTTAGGATCAGGACGAGCGGGGTTAGACTCGTCGATACGCACGGTCGAATTTGATTCACCCTAGCGGTAAATTATGCACAGGGTGTCTCGAAAGAGAGTGCACCCTCTGTGCTTTCATCCCCCGGTAATGGCTCCCCCGATGCACCCAAGGACATCTTCGTTCCCTCGTATACGCCTCGACCAATCGCTATCCCTCGGCGAACCTTCCATTTCTCAGTCGGAGTGTCTTGTCGAAAATATTCAAGGGCTGAGTGCACTTCATGCTTTCTTTCCGAGGTTCATTGAATATTCGCATACTTATCAATTTCGTTAATTCATATTAATCCGCGTCCTGAAATACTAATGAATCGAAGAAATGAAAGACGTATCTTCGAAATGCTATTGGAATGGCAATTAGGTTGCTGTTTCAAAGTGCTTTTATACGTGGAAAGTACGTGAATCATTTTTAATGATGGATGTTTCTTAGATTTCTTCAATCCGAGATTAAATTATTATCCTTAATGAAAATCTTTATTCAGGCATTATGATGTATCACCGTAGCACTTATAGTCATAAATTGCCTACTTCTATTAATCTATTTCAAATCCTACATCAAATTCATCTTAATTATGAGATTATCTTTTAGATTGCTTCTTTGCAAACCAAAATTGATCAACATCCGAAAAATTCATTTTGCGAACCGAGGCGAATTCATTTATCTTGAAATCAGTAAACTGTGGAAATACCGGTATTTACGATAGCGTTTCCCGGCACAGATATAAATCATATAATTTTATGTGCACGTGTCCTTCCTGATTTTATGAATTCCCAAATTTCACATATTTATACACGTCACGTACGCATATACAAACGGCACGCGAGTCAAAACTGCAACCCTCTCCGTAGTTCGTTCCCGGGGGTTGAACGAATGGATCTCTGTATTAAATTGTTACCCTCCTCCCTCCTCTGGACTCTTCTCTTTTTCTTTTCTTCCGGTATCCTCTTCCCGTCCCACCATTCGTACGTCCCCCTGTCAAGACGTGAGAGGAATAGGGTAGGTGTGATTAAATCTACCTATCTCTTTTATCCGCTTCTCTCTTCCGTCTACTCTCTGCAGTCGACTCTCTGCCTATTTTTGTTCGTTTCCTGCAAATCGTCAGTGATTCTCGCATTTACCTCCTTTCGGTGTACATTCTCGAGCACCCTTTGACATCTTATTTAAACAGGATGTCAGTAGACTTCTCGTAGGTAGTTTGAGATCTACGAGCATCAAAGGAAATTTAATCGTGAATATTTGTAAGTAAAATTTGTGGTTTAACATCGTCACTCTTATTCTATATAATAAACAATATAATATTTCTATATCATATATAGTACATGAGAATTGATATACGGGGTGTACCACATGAAATAGGCTACTTAATTATGCAACAATATCAGTGATCTGAAGAATTCTTTAGAAAACGGAAACGGAAAAATTCTCTTTCAAGGTATTAGTTGCTTGAAGGCATTCTACCAATGCTTGAAATATTTTCTGTATTATCGCAGTCAACCTTATAACCTGGAAGTTCTTCCGAAAAACGACATCACGCGGGTACTTTTACTGTTGTAATAAAATGAATTCGTATAAAATATTTATAAGTACCGAAATTCATGCATATAAAAATTTGAGAATTATGAGAGGGATAATTGTAACTGAATTCGTATCCTTCGAGACAAATGTAGGTTCAAATTACGAGTTAACTCGTCATCCCCGGTTAATAGGTTAAAGGAGACAAGTAGATGGCCAATTTCATACGGGACACACTGTATATCGTGATATATCCTTTTGCAAAGGGAAAAGTTTAATTAACTTCATCGTGAGCTCAGAAAGACATATTGCATTAGGATAAATGATAAGCATCTGTTACCTTCCCTACAAGTATATTTTGGGAAGGGCATGTTTGTTCCTCCGGTGGATAACTAGGACCAGGGACTCTTTGTGAGATCAGTCGAATCAGCTCGTCTATCTTGCCCAACAAAGAAGCCGAAAGTGCTTGTTCATCTCCCTCCCCGTCGACTTTTATACTCTTTCTATCCTCGATTTCCCCCTTTTTCGGAAGGCGTAGACCAGCTTACGAGACCGGAGGTGTAGAACGCATTTCGTAGCACACGCAAGTGGATCTTTTTCTTGTTCCTTTTCTTCTTCTTTTCCTTTACTCCGTCGGCTTCTACGTCTTCTTCCACCTCCTAGGGATGGATGGCTCGAGAAGCTAGATAAGATCCGTCCTACGTACTATTCCTTCTGAAAGGAATCCTGGGAGGATTCGGAGGAAGGACCTTCTTGATGCTCTACCGGATAAATCGGTTCTGGCTTTTCGTACACCTTTCAACCCCTTTTGCCACTCGAATCACTCTCGAGAAGAACCTGAAGAGAGAGGCCACTCTAAGGATTTCAGAATTTCGGTTGCTCCTTGGACTGGGTAATTTATACGAAAATATTTGGGAATCTTCAAATATCAATATTATTCAGTATGAAATCCGGTATTGGATTCAGTAGGAATTTAGATATTGTAAAGATATCATTTATATAATTATGAAATATATTAAGTATCATATAATTACATGATACTAGTTGTATTCACTATCGAAGAAAGTAATGCGAACATTGGAAGGCTAATTAAATGTTAGACTGTGTTTGGTTCTGATAGTTCCTAGAGTTAAAAGTTCTCTGTATAAAAGTAGAGGTTGGGACCTGCGAATCAAGTTTGATTGAAAATCCACCCTGGTAATACCTCGGATTAAGGAAACCTAAGAAGCCTCAGAATCTCCTGGAAAGGGGAAGCTTTCGATTTTAATATCCTTTACTGTATCGCATCTAAAACGTTCACCTTTTTTAGTGACGCACTCGTCACGGAATATATTAGGTCTGCCGGAAAGTCCTCTCCGCTTAACGCACAGTTATTTTAAACGCATAGGAAAGTGTTTTACTCAAAAGTATATGATTCATTCCTTTCACCGTTATGTTTTATCATTGGCATTCTTCGACATATATCGAAACAAATGTTTAATCATAGATATTTGCCAAGGAATATCGAAGAAAAGATGCTGTCGATAAGGTTCATTCACGAAATTGTAAACTTTACGAATATCAACAATGAAAAACGCTGCGGATGCACGCAGAAGTTTGTCAAATGTATTTGGAGACCTAATATTTTTTAATATATTATAATTCAGTTGAATTATCTTCACATAGAAGATACATCGCAAACTGTATCATTTTGCACATTTTAGAGAATAATCTTGAAATATACAGTGGAGGGAAATGTAGTATAAAGGTATGCATTATTCATGAATACCCGCGACGCATGAATTTGTGTACATATAGCTAATTTCTTACGAAGTCTGAATTGCACCGAAATGAATGGAAATGAAGGAAATCATTGTTTAAATAATTCTCCCTGGATATTACTCTAATTAATGTTCTCCACTCTCCACGTTAAACATGTTACTCTCAGTAGAAATTATTCCGTTAATACTGAACTTCTATTCTGAACTCACTTCTCTTATTAGAATTTATACAAAAAATTTGTACTTTAACTGATTAAAATAATTGATTCAATATTATTATTCGAAATTTTCTACTCAATAGATTCTTACTTACATTGATTATTGTAAACTCTTTAGACTATTATTACAAAGTATGACCAAGGTTTACATTCACCGCAAGATGGCTGTGAAAATATGGTTAATAACGTGCAGCCTTTATCTCGTAATCCGCAGTGTGATATATAGATGAAATTAATATGGAAAGCATCACCCCCGTCGATATGCAGCCACCCTACAAAATCGTTTCATCAACGAAACAATCTTGTTAGGGTTTAATGTCAACCGCGTAACAGCGAGAATATACGTCGGTTAGGAAGCTTAACTGCCAAACTCGTGGGAGGTCGTGAAGTTCAGAAGGTCGTGACATTTCGCAGGGCCAGGAAGAGCGAGGGTGTTAGATTGGACTTTATACAAAGATAGTCGAAGCAAAAGGGTGCATTTATATCAAGGTACTTCGGCAACTGACGCAATGGGGTTGGAAGAAGGGTAAAAATAAACATGGTTACATTATCGAGTCGATGGAACCTCGGAAAGGTCTATTATTTTTCTTGATAAACTTTTTTTTTCTCTCTGTTAATCCCTATTGGAAACTAGTCAGATGTTGTCCGGTAGGGAAAGCACACGGTTACCCCTGCTTTTTGAAAGCGTATTGAAATATTTATGAGGGATTTCTTTTGTCTTCGTAATACTCGATGTACTCTACATTCCTGCCGCCTCCGGGCTTCCTGAAATAGTCAACCCCCAAAGCGAACCAAAGTTTCACGAAGTGGGGCCCAGTGAATTATTGAAGCTTAATTAAGACTTCGGGATGAATAACGATGAGATTAAACAACATTGGTGTACAGTGTACAAGTAAATCAAATATAATTATCTCAATATGTTAGAAACATTGTGTCACTGAACTGTAATATAAAAGAACGATCGTTAGAGATATAATATAATACGTTCTGCTGAAAACAATTATCACGAATTGCATCATTATATAAAGAATTATTATTGCAACAGGTTAACAGATATGCAGGTCGCATTCATAAAATTTGAAAAAATTGGAGCGTAATAAATTATTCAGGATAAAGTACAGCTATTTGAGTTAGTTACAGAAAAAGCCCGCTAACAAATCTTCAAGGCATTCAACAATTTTAAATGTAATTTTTACATACTTCTAATAGGCTTGTTTAAACATACGCGATTTGACATACAACCATTGCCAATAGTTTTTCTATAAAAATGTATTACGGTCCAAAATGGCCCTAGAACGTGTTTAGGCTATTATTGATATCGATCATTCTGGTTTCATAGCTCCAATATATATTATATTTAGCGGTAGATGATAAAAAAAAGATTTCATCACGATGCATTGGGTAGTCGAGTAGCACAATTAAATTGTACTCGGATGATTAAAGGTCTAGGAAATGTTTTTTATCGAGGAAAGTTTTGAAAAGACGCCTCGTTAGAAATTCACACGATGCTTTTGCTCGAAGGCTTTCTTTCATCCGGGTTTACCTCTGGAGAATCGTTTTCTGCAGACGCGTATATAAACTGAGTTCATCAAACCGTGGATAACCCGTTGAAAATTCGCGTACCACTCTTCCTCGCAAAAGAAAACGAAATTCGCCTTCTATTAAAACGATTCACGGATTGACCAACGAATAACGCGAACTCCGGAATAATGAGATCGCCGGTTATTCCGAAATTTGTTCGAACGATCAAAGTGAATTAAGTACTTTAATGTGATCCAGAAAACGAGCAAGACGAATCTAATTTGAATTTTAACCGAAGATTTTCCATTTAAAGTTTTACCGCGAAACTTTTTGACTGTCGCTCTCTATTTTAATGCTCGTTTTAATCAAAGCGAGCTACCGCATTAATCAGTTTCATCAAAACTGGAATTTATATTAGACGCAATTTCAACTATATTCATTGACTTTCATTATACCGACAAATCTTGAATGAAATGTTTCCAGATCCAACATTTTTTTCGGATGCAAAATGTTAATGCTAATAGACATTTTTATATCGAGGACTTAATAGTATTTTACATTGAAATTATTATTTAAATAATTACCCAATAAACGTATATAATTCGTATTTTGTTAGCTATGTTAATAGTGAATGAAGAATTTTCAATATTGAATTCGATATTTATAAATATTTCATAATAGCAAAAGCTTTAACTCAGTAATTAAATGTATTCATTTTAATGCTCGAATGGATCCAATGCAATTGATAATCTCAGTAGTTGAGACATTTCGAAGAAAAGTGTTTTATTGGACGTGTAGAACGGAACTCGTCTCCAAATTTTCCGAATTACATCCTGATCATAATCCGATACAATTCCGAAGTTATTGGGTTCATTTAGAAAACGGCACGACCGAGAAACTCACCAGTTGCTCCACTTCTCCGAGCAGCTCCTCAAGTGGTCCCTCGTTAGAAATTCATGCTGTTCTCTCCTTCTACTTCTCTTGGTTTCATCTTCGAAAGCTCTCTTTTCGACGAGGCTGTCTATGGTACACGCTTGCACTTCCGGTAAATACGTAAACATCCCACAAGGCAACTTTTCACTTCGCTTAGAGCCAAAGGGTTCCTTTCCTTTTCAAAGAAAATTAATCATAGTGACCCGACCTTATCTCGAAAAGATTGCCGACAATGAAAACCTTTGAAAATATGTTTTCAGTGAGTTCGACAAAAATACATAAATTTATAGTCATGAAATCTTCTATGTTTTTATGTATAACTATGATAACCTGTATAGTAATAATCTATACTGTTGTCTATAACTATAGTAGACTATATAATAATAATTCTTTGTAACGTTAATGATTAAAGCGGGACATGTGGTAGTTGAAGGGCAAGTTCCATTTTTGTGAAGCCAATTTTTCTGTTAGAGATATTTCTCATTATGGAACTGTAAGAAGTAAATGAGCCTGGAATGTAGCTAGCGTATCGCAGGAAAATGGACCCACTTTCCGCAAAGTATTCTTGTAATGAAATGCGCGATGTCGGGAGCACCCGCATATGAAACACGTTAATAAATCTTCCTCGGTGGCTTACGGTACGTGGAACGAAGTAATACCGAGATTCACTCTCGAAGAACTAAGAAATTACCTTTGATACATTGCTACTAATAGATCATAAAACTTGGTTCAACCCCCACGTTACAATAAAATATTAGATCTGCCGGAAAATTCTGTCGGTTTTCTTACTAAAGAAAAATAATCGAATTTTGTCGTTTATTAATATTTAATTAATAATGTGATTTCCATTAATCAATTAATTGATTGATTTACTTAACGGGTGGCACCCTTTGATAATGTTACAAATATAACGAAGGTAAAGATGATGACGATAACTTTTTCGGAAAAGTGGGTCTTCTTAAAAAATGTTGCCAAGAATATCGTCACCTATCACGGAACGTCTTCCAAACCATGGTAATTTTCGAGGACAATTTAAAGTCTCCGTTCTTAAATTTTCTGAACCATTTTCCGCGCTTTCCAGCAGACTTAACATATCGTTTTCCCACGTCCTATCTTTTTACGTGATTCACGTATTATTTTAATTATTATCTCGAAGGTATACTCTGGTATACAACCCGTTGAAAGATCATGTCGATTAAACAGATCCATTTATCCTGGACGTATCGAAGATGGAAAAAACTCAGTGCCGTCTTATCAATCTTTCTTTTCATGAAATTTCGTCTTTTCACGAAACTTTCTCAATTAGTCGACGTCAAGGGGGGAAGAATAAGGGTCCAGGGGGATAAAGGGATCTGTACGTGGTCTATTATCATTGGACCTGGCAGAGTTCCGGGACACGAATCGATTTCAGCGTTACGTAGAGATCGATTACCGTCAATTTCTAATGGAAAGACATCGTACGTGCGGGCACGTAATCGGATCATTCGGATCGAACCTAGACAAGTCGATCGTCTGGATCGAATTAGGTAGTTATCAGTTCCGATCTACAATGACTTGCATTCATATTCGGATACCATGGTGTACGTGTACCTATCTATATCTGAAGCTTTTTATCACTCGGAATAATAATAATTTTGATCATTGTAATTTGACCATTTCGATAAAAATAGTAGTAGCATATCCTATAAATGGAATATAAACTAAAAGGACCGAAAAAGATTAAAACACACCATTCAACAATAAACGATCATTAATAACCGCAGAAACAGAGTTTAAAAAAATGATTAATAATTTGTAACGTTCAAATCTGTCGGATTTAATTGAAACGTATTCCATGAGTGAGATTAAACAACCAAGTGGTTATTCATGTTTATCAGGAATGCTCGGTATATTTATAATCCACGTGCGCACGATAATGTGATAAATATTGCGGAACGATTTAAGTTTTTCACGGGGAACACTCGATCGGAAACCGAGTCGAAAGCCGTTGCTCGTGCTCTCCTCTTCGCGTGGTTTTCAGTTGGTACCACTGGCTTGTCAAGGCTCCTCGATTTATAATCGCAATTAAAGCTGACTCGTGGACGTATCGGAACCGCTTAAATTACGGCACCGAGCGTAACGGCAATAATAATGATCGTAATATTACGCGTTCTCCGTGAAGTATTTCGATTAATTTAGCCTAAGGCCTGGAACATTAATTATCCTCGTCAGCGGACGATTAATTATCCACGGTTTCTCTTCTACGACTATGTGTGTACGTGAATGTTTGTAACAAGCCACACGGGACCCTTCTTGCTAGTCATACGTTCGCCATAGGATGACCGCCATTTCTCTTGTAGGTATACGCGGAAAAACTTTCCTGAGAATTATTCTCTTACAACTGTCTCTAACATTTGCGCTTTTCGCACTAGTTTCCTGGATGATTGAATGGAGGGTAGAATATACCCTCTATATTATATTAAGATCGATGATGCTCCACTTTCACTCGTTTATATTAATCCCTTGGCATACAAAGATGTGTGGAATACGTTATTTATTTATTATTGTAAATATTGATGTCTCTTAGACGACAAGAATTTTATGCCGATTAAACTCGCTTTTAGTGCACCTAGAAAACAAATATTACAAAAATATAATTATATATTTTCGGTATTACGGTGTCAACGTTAGGAATAATCCTTGCATCATGTCTGTTTACTTTTTCGTAATTTGTTATTTAATTACCGTTTATTAATATTGTCTTATGATATTTAGCAATGTAATTATTCTGCTTTTTGTAAAGCTTACATAGTTGGTAAGTTGAGAGATATTGAATAATATTTTTCGAATGCATAGAGTTTCATTTTATTTGTATGTCGAAGGGTTAATAAAACCGACTAACTTAAATAATTACATTCAAGACTTTTAGATCGAAACATTGAAATGTAATCAGAGTTACTGGTGAAAACGAGTAATGATTGATCTACTTGAAGTGATAAAAAATCGGAAGTGGGATAACACAAGTAAACACCGATCCTTGCGCAATTTCACTATATTTATTGATAATCCTACATGGCTTAAGTATATAATACAAATATACATTCACATACAAAATATAAAACATGATGGTTCGTTTTATTAATATTGTGATACAGATTGACATACAATATTTAATCTGCAGCTTTCATAAGAGTATTGGGAAACAATATTTACAGTGTTTAATTAAATGTTTGAATTACTTTATTTCGTTGAACTCGCTGAATTATTACAAATTCCTGCGAATTATAGTATCTGGGTCATGTACTTGTCGTTACAAATAACATCTAACATAATCGTGGATTCAGGGAGATCGAGATCGGATATCCCTCTGGATCCGCGTTAAAAGAAACTGCTTAAAGATCAGTAACCGATTTGTATGTTTCCTTGGACGCAGCTGTTCGCCGGGACCGCCTGTATGTTCAAGTCTCACAACAAGGTTTGTTCCTTTTGTATCAGCAAGTATTCTGCCTGCCTCTAATAACTTATTGTCTCGTCACGTTTATATGTTTTCCATGTGTTTCTTTTGAGCTTTACTGCACCAATGTATGTCAGCGAATGAGAAGCTTACACACAAATACTTAGACATAGCATCACCTATAACTTTGTGGAATATGTGGCTTCGTTTGTACACCAACGTTTCGCAACACCGGCATTGCATTTAATTGATCGATTAATTGAAAACATCTGAGAAAACCAGCTGCAATGCCAACGAAACATTGATTTACAAATCAAATTCAGTCGGAAACCACGACAATGTTGTTCGCGACTGCCTAAAGTCTTGAACTTTTCTAACACTAGCACCAAACACCACCTCGAAGATTACCACGTTTCCTTTGTTTTTAACTCGGTATGCAGACAGTTCCCGTTTCCCTGTCGGCGAAAATAATCGTCATAAGACTCCCCTGCTTTGATAGCAACGAATGCGTGGAGTTGAAGGAAACGATTAATTGTATCATTGTCGGTCGAGTCACGAGCATGCAACGTTAAGAGGAGGACACGAGATAACAGGGAACAAGAGAGTCGGATCAGAATAGGAGGATTAAATTAGAAAGGATCCTGCTGCGCTCGTATTCCTTCCGTCTTCCTAGGTATTTTCAGTGATCCCTTCATCAGAGTGTTACACAATAGGTCCTGCAGCTATCGAATTCGTCACCTCGGATTCAGGAATATACGTCGACTATTCCTTAATCATTACATTCTCTCGTAATCCAATTTCGTTGACGACGATCTTACTCCTCCTTGTTCTGGACCTGAGATATTTTCCACTCGCATTCTGCTTCGTAAGCTTCTTCCCTTCCCTAGATATATTATTTGGATTTCCTTGCACGTATCGTGGATTTCTGGAAAACCACTTGAACTTGGTTTAGAATTAGGCGGGAATGCTTCACTCTGTTAAGGAAAAAGGTGGGATAAGAAGTTTTAATTTACTTATGACTCGCAGTGATGTTCGACCCAAAATCATCCTAGAATATGTTTATACATCATTTGCCATCGATTTGGGTCAGTTAGAAGCGATTTTGGCGACTTTTAATTTTTGGCAATTTTTGAAGGTATACCCCTTTACATTTTTTCGACTTGGGTTGGACCCATTTTTGACCAATACAAATTTTTTAACCGCTTCTTTTGACCAGAAATCGTCCTAGAATATGTTTATACATCATTTGCCATCGATTTGGGTCGTTTAGAATTGATTTTAGCGACTTTCAATTTTTGAAGATTTTTGAAGGTATACCCCTTTACATTTTTTCGACTTGGGTTCGACCCATTTTTGACCAATAAAAATTTTTTAACCGATTCTTTCGACTCAAAATCGTCCTAGAATATGTTTATACATCATTTACCATCGATTTGGGTCATCTAGAAGCGATTTTGGCGACTTTTAATTTTTGACAATTTTTGAAGGTATACCCCTTTACATTTTTTCGACTTGGGTTGGACCCATTTTTGACCAATACAAATTTTTTAACCGCTTCTTTCGACCAGAAATCGTCCTAGAATATGTTTATACATCATTTGCCATCGATTTGGGTCGTTTAGAATTGATTTTGGCGACTTTCAATTTTTGAAGATTTTTGAAGGTATACCCCTTTACATTTTTTCGACTTGGGTTGGACCCATTTTTGACCAATAAAAATTTTTTAACCGCTCCTTTCGACCAGAAATCGTCCTAGAATATGTTTATACATCATTTGCCATCGATTTGGGTCAGTTAGAAGCGATTTTGGCGACTTTTAATTTTTGGCAATTTTTGAAGGTATACCCCTTTACATTTTTTCGACTTGGGTTGGACCCATTTTTGACCAATACAAATTTTTTAACCGCTTCTTTCGACCAGAAATCGTCCTAGAATATGTTTATACATCATTTGCCATCGATTTGGGTCAGTTAGAAGCGATTTTGGCGACTTTTAATTTTTGGCAATTTTTGAAGGTATACCCCTTCACATTTTTTCGACTTGGGTTGGACCCATTTTTGACCAATACAAATTTTTTAACCGCTTCTTTCGACTCAAAATCGTCCTAGAATATGTTTATACATCATTTACCATCGATTTGGGTCATCTAGAAGCGATTTTGGCGACTTTTAATTTTTGACAATTTTTGAAGGTATACCCCTTTACATTTTTTCGACTTGGGTTGGACCCATTTTTGACCAATACAAATTTTTTAACCGCTTCTTTCGACCAGAAATCGTCCTAGAATATGTTTATACATCATTTGCCATCGATTTGGGTCGTTTAGAATTGATTTTGGCGACTTTCAATTTTTGAAGATTTTTGAAGGTATACCCCTTTACATTTTTTCGACTTGGGTTGGACCCATTTTTGACCAATAAAAATTTTTTAACCGCTTCTTTCGACCAGAAATCGTCCTAGAATATGTTTATACATCATTTGCCATCGATTTGGGTCAGTTAGAAGCGATTTTGGCGACTTTTAATTTTTGGCAATTTTTGAAGGTATACCCCTTTACATTTTTTCGACTTGGGTTGGACCCATTTTTGACCAATACAAATTTTTTAACCGCTTCTTTCGACCAGAAATCGTCCTAGAATATGTTTATACATCATTTGCCATCGATTTGGGTCAGTTAGAAGCGATTTTGGCGACTTTTAATTTTTGGCAATTTTTGAAGGTATACCCCTTCACATTTTTTCGACTTGGGTTGGACCCATTTTTGACCAATACAAATTTTTTAACCGCTTCTTTCGACTCAAAATCGTCCTAGAATATGTTTATACATCATTTACCATCGATTTGGGTCATCTAGAAGCGATTTTGGCGACTTTTAATTTTTGACAATTTTTGAAGGTATACCCCTTTACATTTTTTCGACTTGGGTTGGACCCATTTTTGACCAATACAAATTTTTTAACCGCTTCTTTCGACCAGAAATCGTCCTAGAATATGTTTATACATCATTTGCCATCGATTTGGGTCAGTTAGAAGCGATTTTGGCGACTTTTAATTTTTGGCAATTTTTGAAGGTATACCCCTTCACATTTTTTCGACTTGGGTTGGACCCATTTTTGACCAATAAAAATTTTTTAACCGCTTCTTTCGACTCAAAATCGTCCTAGAATATGTTTATACATCATTTACCATCGATTTGGGTCATCTAGAAGCGATTTTGGCGACTTTTAATTTTTGACAATTTTTGAAGGTATACCCCTTTACATTTTTTCGACTTGGGTTGGACCCATTTTTGACCAATACAAATTTTTTAACCGCTTCTTTCGACCAGAAATCGTCCTAGAATATGTTTATACATCATTTGCCATCGATTTGGGTCAGTTAGAAGCGATTTTGGCGACTTTTAATTTTTGGCAATTTTTGAAGGTATACCCCTTCACATTTTTTCGACTTGGGTTGGACCCATTTTTGACCAATAAAAATTTTTTAACCGCTTCTTTCGACTCAAAATCGTCCTAGAATATGTTTATACATCATTTACCATCGATTTGGGTCATCTAGAAGCGATTTTGGCGACTTTTAATTTTTGACAATTTTTGAAGGTATACCCCTTTACATTTTTTCGACTTGGGTTGGACCCATTTTTGACCAATACAAATTTTTTAACCGCTTCTTTCGACCAGAAATCGTCCTAGAATATGTTTATACATCATTTGCCATCGATTTGGGTCAGTTAGAAGCGATTTTGGCGACTTTTAATTTTTGGCAATTTTTGAAGGTATACCCCTTTACATTTTTTCGACTTGGGTTGGACCCATTTTTGACCAATAAAAATTTTTTAACCGCTTCTTTCGACCAGAAATCGTCCTAGAATATGTTTATACATCATTTGCCATCGATTTGGGTCAGTTAGAAGCGATTTTGGCGACTTTTAATTTTTGGCAATTTTTGAAGGTATACCCCTTTACATTTTTTCGACTTGGGTTGGACCCATTTTTGACCAATACAAATTTTTTAACCGCTTCTTTCGACCAGAAATCGTCCTAGAATATGTTTATACATCATTTGCCATCGATTTGGGTCAGTTAGAAGCGATTTTGGCGACTTTTAATTTTTGGCAATTTTTGAAGGTATACCCCTTCACATTTTTTCGACTTGGGTTGGACCCATTTTTGACCAATACAAATTTTTTAACCGCTTCTTTCGACCAGAAATCGTCCTAGAATATGTTTATACATCATATACCATCGATTTGGGTCATCTAGAAGCAATTTTGGCGACTTTTAATTTTTGGCAATTTTTGAAGGTATACCCCTTCACATTTTTTCGACTTGGATTCGACCCGTTTTTGACCAATACAAATTTTTTAACCACTTCTTTCGACCCAAAACGATCATAGTATCACGTGAAATTTCAATCTCTCATTGATTATATGTGTTATCTATTATAAGTATATTAATTATAATGTATGCCATCTAAGGCCAACGTGTACCTTCCTCTCTGAACTCTACAATTTCAAACACATATGATTCTTTATCGAGTCCTTATCGGTATATGAGTGTAATTTAATAGGATTCACAGGTTTTATAACAATACAGGTAAAGGTTGCACTGTAAAAATCGCGTTATGGAAGACTCGGATTACATACACGCGTTATACGAAGCTTACGTTTAAGTGTAGTTTACTTAATCAATTTATTTATTATGAATATTGAAGGTACTTTCTCTCGCCTTTCTACATAATTATTCTAATTGCTTTATTTTGTCGATCGAAGTTGAATTGCAAAATGGCGTAAAGGAACGAATTAAAGCAAAGTCTGCGTCAACTAATTGTATAAATGGAGCACCTCAAGGAAACGGGGTCAAACCTTTCCTTAAGCAATTATTCGAGAAGAATGCGAATACTAATTGGTCGGTCCGTAGGTTGTTGGTCTCCGATGTTAGCCAGCGGTACGTGTTCATGTAATTGGACACATTCGTTCGCGCCGACTTGGTAATTGCAGTTAACGCGTTAACTGCAACTGCAGTCGCAGCTCGTTCAACCGCGATCGATCTCGAGCACACCCCGTCTTCTTTAATTGGTCGAACCGAGAATGTACTTTGACCCCCGAATTTCGGTTACTTGATTCTTTCCAATTTCAAGCGTCTAACTTTCATTCCACGGAATAAATTCCACCACCGGAGGAGAATGATTTATATTCTTAAAACTTGTTCGGCTTACAAACTGCAGGCTTACGTTTGTTATGAAATCATTTCATGCTGATTTAGTTTCACACGGCGACGGTAATAAATATGCATCACGAATGAACGAAACAATTTCATAGTTGTAAGGAGACCGACTTGGCATGCAAAGTGTGTGCTCGCTGCAGTGATTCATCTTCATTCCCGCAATTTAAACCTTTTTTTTTGTTTGTCGTCGTTCTTCCGTGGATTCGTGTGATGCAATCAGGGAGATTCTAAATAAACAACGAGGGAGATGACGCCGGTGAATGCAGTAGTATTTTATCTCGTTGTCAGGACTCGCGTTAGGGGAGCCTGCGAGTCGCGAAATATGAATCAGCGTATGGCGAGAAATTCATTACGAACGACCGTCAACGAAGTAATTGGCAAATAATAGCCAACGACACATTCGGGCGCATCAAATAAACTGAAATTAATAATATCGTTTCTCACCCCTTTTCATCGTTCTCCTGTTGCGGGGGTGAAGCAGATTGGGAGAAATTAGTGATCTCTCTTCTCCCGGATTTTCTGCGACACTCCATCGCATGTACACCGTGTTCAATGAGCTCTAATTAGTGACGTCACCATGTCGTCAGGTCAATCTACAATATTTTAAGAGAAACCGGCAGACAACTTCCAGTCGCGACTGACTTCTTGCGAGCTTTAAATCGCTCCTCCGTTTTCCCGCGATTTTGCTGTATTCTCAATGGGAGCATCGACGAATCGGAAACCGGTTTGGCTTGATGACAATCGACCGTGTTGTTGATTTCATTTAATTAAACGCCGGGGTTCGATATCCTACTTCATTGAGATGGATGTGATTCGGGGTTACGTGAGTGACTCGTTGATATGTTCGTGAATTAAACCACTTGTGTTCGACATGAGTTTTTGTGTCGTTTATGTGTATTTGTTTATATTATATTGCAACAGTTTTAAGATGAATTGAAGAAATTAAGTTAACGTGTTTTAACAGTTACTTTAAGAGTTGATGCAAACTCAATATTCTGAGTGCATATATTAGTGTTTGGTATATTACTCATTTTCTAGTTTATTTAAAATTAAAATTTATTTACAAAATTATTTGTGAATATTTGAGTTTGTCCTGCAAAATTCTAGAAATATTACTGTAAAGTCACGTATAACGAAGTTGCGTTATGATATTTATAATAAATTATGACGGTTCAACGCTTATTTAAATATTCACTTTGATTAATACATAAACACAATTGATTTCATCTCGCTAAGGAGATTCTATTGGCTTATCGATTGCACTGAAACAACCCTTATTAATTCCGTATAAAGTTACAACCATTCATAGTAGACCCCTTTCTTAAGGATACAATTAGCCCCAATTAAGAAGACGCAGTTTTAATTAGATTTTAACTTCCCTATATAATTTGAAGTGCACCGCTTTTTATCTCTAATATTATACAGGGTCATGTTGCATTACTTGTGTCATTATTATTAACCTTTTGACTGCGAAAGGCGTATATGTACGCTTTCATGTCCATGAATATATACGACCAGTAAATTTTACTGATCGATAAATCGGCCGGCTGGCAGTGTAAGGGTTAATACCGTATAATAATTTACAAATTTCCTTCGTACGATTTCGTTACTAATTGCAGGTGGCCGCTAATTGGACAGGTATTATAGCGGGATGTTTTTTGGTTTCAGTTGGGGGACGCGATGTTCGTCGAATTACCACGTGTTCGTTTGGACGGCGGCGCACGTGCTTTCCGACAGCATTGGGGATACGAATCGCGACCTTTGGCACCACCCCCACCGCTAATCGAGGAGGACGAGGCGGCGATTGAACCGGAAACGGTCAGCCTACGGGAAGCCAACACCGCATCTCCAATAGGTGAGTCACAGAAAACTTAATACTAATTAACCCGTTAACCGGGAAATTCTGTTTCAATATTTCAAAAGAAAACATCGCACGAGAATTTACAATTTTTGACCAGTTTTGTCCGATAATAAGACATGGTCTTGTTCTGTTATACGTTGACCGCCGGGGTGCAAGCACCGACGCTTTACTTTCGGAACAATAAATAATAATAAAAATTTAAAAAAACCTTCATTCACAATCCAGATCATAATCAAATCATAATAATATGTACTATACATTTATTATCAAATAATAAATCTCAGTACAGAGATTACGTGTCGTATCTTGATATTATATTCGAAAGGGATAACTGCAAAATATAATAATTCGTAATCATCGAGGTAACTGCAGGTTCAAATCACGAAGTGATCCGTCATGCCCGGTTAATAGGTTAATCAACCCCGTTTATCCGAATTTGATTTTATATTTCTACAATTACATCGGGTAAAAGAAGTGTTCGCGCAAAAAAGTGCTTGTAGAATAATTTCATTCGATGAGGTATAATATTGCTGAAATGTCCTTTATTCTACAGCCAACGTAAATGATAATAATACGTTATGAAATTATTCCGGAAATACGTGGTGCGCGAATGCTTTATTTACTCGCAGTATATGACTTGTACGAAACCCGTTTTACGAAGTTCACATAGTTAACTGAAGTACACCATTCGTAATACAACTACATTCCCCCCTTCTTTAAAAGCATGGTATAACTTGAGTACAATCTTAGTGAGTATATTAATAGCACACTCCCTAACAATTAAAATCCAGCGACACAGATCAAAGGTTTTCTATTTTATTTATCGATCTGTATATTACACCTTGAAGTTTGAAATACATCAAGCGAATGTTAAAGTACAGACGAGGTAAGAGTGGACCTATCATCCAATATATTTGGATACCGGAAAGTAATTAATCATTTTATACATATTTTATGAAACTCGATTTTCATATTAAATATCATTCTATTAAATAATCGCCATCGTTATCCATGATTTAAAATAGAATGGTGATAATGCGAAGAAGTCGATCTTGTTTTATTTATTTCTCTCGTCACACGGGAGATCAAGGCGGAAAACTATTTCTGGGTTTTTTTTGGACTACGAACTTCGATAAGATTATATTATAGTTCCACGTGTATTATAGGTCCACATGTATATCGTCTGTGATTGAAGATTAAATTTATAATAATTCTTTCATAAGATGATCGACTGAAACTGAAAATGAGATTATATATATTTCTTGAATATAAAACTCTGCGCGAAAACTAATCACATTAGTGATGTAAGTCTTGATGCAATATCTCCCCGTATATGAAATTTACCGCGTGACATCACGCTCGTAGGTGTCTTCATTATTATTAACAAAATGAGTCTCATTCGCGTGGGATATAGCCTCGGTTAATGGTTTTACCTGTAATGCACGTACGGCTATGAATATTCGTGTTGCATGATGTATAACGAGGCCTCGGAAGCCCTCGTTCTGGCATCGCTTCAGCGTCGTTTAACGTCGATGCTTTATTTTATGGATGATACCGGGAAAACCAGACCACCCGGTATTAATTGTGCTTGATTTCGATCGTTGCTACTGTTGCTGCAGCTGCAATTGATCGGTGAGAGAATGAGGCGGGTTGGTCGGTTCTTAACGAGCCGACATTGTTTGAGAAGGTCAGCTTTGCGGCTCTGGAGGCGTGAAAATTGTTGGAAATTCGAAGTTGAGAATTATGAGTGGGATAATTGTTATTTATTAACACGGTTTGAGGCTCTGGAGGTGTCAAAATTGTTTGAAATACCAATTTGAGAATTTTTAGTAATATAATTTTTATTTATTAACACGATTGGAGTCTTTGAAGGCGTTGAAATGATTTAAAAGCTGAATTTGAGAATTCTAAGAGGAATAATTATAATTTATTAGCACACTTTGAGCCTCTGAAGGTGGCGAAGTTTCTGGGTGTTGAAAATTAATGGTAAAATGCTAAAATATTTGTTTATTTATTCTCGCGTAAAATATGAACGTCATTCACCTGATTTGTTTGCAGCAATAAGGGATAGTAATTCTAAATTGCTCTTATATCATTCAGGATCTTTATTAACTAATTATAATTAACTAATCGATTAACTTTGGTTTCGTGATGTATTATAACTTATATTAGTATTTCATGATTTTTTAAAGTGTTTATGATCGATAGGTAGGGATTCGATGTTGTAAATTCCTGTAATATCGGCGGAAGTGCATTACCTTCCTCGTGTACCCTGCACTGCTAGAGTCCTAGCTAACCCACTTCCGCTATTTTACCTCTTGACTTTTTTACCAGATGCCGCAGAAGATAAAAATATTCTGCTTTTGCTTCAAACTGGTGTAGTTATCTACCGTAAGAGGTAATTATAATTGCCAACATTTCGTTTTTTCAAACAAATTTTAAAATATCTGGAGGATATCTTTGGTATCGTTCCTTTCATTTTTTATAACATAAAAAGAATTAAATGCATAATGGCATGATATGCCTTTTTATACCGAGTTGGAACAATCCCTGATAACATAAATCTTTAATTTATATCAAACTTATAATTTCTGAAGTAAAAAACGGCACTTAGTTACGATTTAATTATGATCGAAATTTAAACCGAAGTTTTATCCACAGATAAACTTGTATCCTAAGACATAAATACTTATATTTATTTTGTTTACATTGTCATCGAATGTAGTATCCTTAAATTTCGTTGAACAAATATTAAATAATATAAAATCGTCATAGGATGTCCATAAGAAATTACGTACTCGAAATGTATAAATTTATGGCTCGTTTAAGGAACAAAGTTAGAGAAATTGAAGGAAAGCGAATTTTGTGTGCAAATGTTAAAACTCGTCTAATTACTGCTAATTCCCAGTTAATGCTGATAGAATAATACTGATTAATACTGTTACTAATTCAAAATCAGCAGTCCATCAAATCGCACGTTCAATATTAATTAACAATTGATAAATGTAATTCATCCTACGTGAACCCATTTCACAAAGTAACATTACGAAGACGTTGAAAGTCACACGTGAAAGGGTTCTTGCAAATGCGATCACCGTTGAACTATTGTTTGAAACACCGGATATGCCTTCACCGGAAGAACCATCCTAGTCTGCGGTACCATTCGAGCCTCGTACTGCACTGCAATACTTGAGTCTCCCTACTGTCACCAGGTTACTCTTTAGCCGCGCCCACAGTCCGCGTTGTCGAGCACGCATCAATGCACGCACTTTTCCACCCACATTAATGCATACTAAGTCTGCACGAACGAATCTTCATGATTACAACATACTCGCGTTATAGAAATTTAAATAAACCGCTTCGTATGTGTCTCACATATCGTTGTCATAGAGGTAAAATTCATTAACCATCTAACTGCAATTGTACTTCTGCATTTCAAATAAATTTGTTCGTTGAAAAGCATAAATGAGCCGTTTTCCTTAAAAAATTAAGTTAGGCCACTTTCAAAAACACTAAATAAGCAGTTTATAAAAAGTTTAATTACTTATGAGTAACTGAAAATGAGTGGCCACTATAATAGCGAAAAACAGTCAGCGGGTTAACTACATTTTTTCAAAAACTTTTTTCTATTTAGTGCTAATTTTTTGTTATCCATTTATTGGAAGAGCCGTGATTTTTACGTGAAAATGTTAATTATGTATTTTACCTCTATAACAACGATATAATAACGCGAATTAAGATATTACTTATGAAATTTAGATTTCATTCAATTTATTGATTTAATTTATGAATCTTATTCTGTTTTATTATTACTAATCACATTCTAGAACTTTGGTGACGAGAATTAAGAAATGATTTCCGTAATTTACATGTGGTTGGATTAATTAAATTTGACTCATGAAATTATGCAATTAAATTATTACAATTAATGAGTCGTCTTCTAGAAATTTGGTAAATTCAATTAACAAATTGTTTTGTGATTCACATTTGGTTTCATCTCTCAAATTTGATGCGTCAAATTATGGAAAAAAATTATCGCGGTTTCGCAGTTCAGCTAATAAATTCCCTTGTTCTGCTCATTCATTGTTACCTGGGCGTACTTTCTACTTTGTTCTTGATATGTCAGTGGAATTAAGAACGCAGTGTCTGGATTACTTTACCTCGTTTACACTTGCGACCCAATTTTCACTATTGTTTGTCCGCCGTAATTTAATGTTCTTAGCAGAGCTTGTTAATTGTGTACTGTCGTTCCACCGTAACTAAGGAAGATCGTGATCTGCAGTGTCTTTCGTGAGAAATACTGTCAGTCGCTTGGATAAATTAATACGACAGCAAGGTCTCAGATAGAACTGCATTCTATTAATTATTTATTGGTTGACAAATTTTTAATAATACAACATTAACCCTTCAAAACACAAAAGCCGAAATATTGATTACAATGTTTTCGTCAGAAATATTTTAGAAATTAGATGACATCGTCGTTAGATTCTTAGTTTAATCTAATCACCTATTTTCTAAGTAAAAAACTTCCTGCAAATCCCCTCACTTATCGTCACCGGCAAACCGCATATCCTCCGTCTACACGCAAATTCCTCAAAGCGAGACAGTTTTTCTTCGGCAGTTCTGCCGTGTTGTTCGTGCTTCAAAGTTCACATCACAATCCGTCATTTTTTAAATCAGTTGTTATTACAACATTAAACCTATTTCTAAACTTCTATAGATTGTTAGAAACTTGTTAATATCAGAGCAGGTTTAGTTATGAACATCTTCTAATTGTACTATGATAATTAACTAGAAAAGGATATATTTTGAATTCCTTTTAAGTTGACTCGATTACTAATTTAAGTAATAATTATTACTGTTTTTTCCAATAACAAAGTCACCTATTATAAATTGGATTTTGAATTAAGGTTTTGATTAAATTTCTGTTTTAAATTTTCATTATCATCTACTGTTCGAAAATATTTGTCTCAACAAAAACCCCGTGTTTCGATAATAAGACCAGGTCTTATTTCTGGAACAATAGATAATAATACAATTTTGAAAACAAAAATTAAAAAACCTCAATTTATTTGAATGAACTTAAAAAGTCAGTGCAATTACAAATATATTCTTTTGTAGCTAATTGTCATAATACAGTTGGCCTGGTAATAAGACCTGGTTTTTTATCGGAAAACCCGGCACATAAATCTAATTTCATTAAAGTAACATTACTTTGTAATTAAAAGTCATAATTATAACATATTAAACAGTCGCTTTAACAGTCGCACCTTACAGACGTTACCACGTGACCAGTTAATCCGTCTCTTTCGCGTAAAACGTTAATTTCCCCTGAAGGTTTAAAAAGCCACGGTGGTTATTCCGTTACGGTTTAAAGGTTAAGAGTAAAGTTTATTTCGATCATTTTCCGTGGATCTCTCGGTGAATCACTCCCCACCGTTGTCGATCTCGCATGAGCTGATTGGAGGTTAAAGCGTGCTGGAGTCCTCCTCGTCGAAAGAGTCCTCGGCGCCGGATGCGATAAAAGTGTTGGTCGTCCTCCTCCTGACTGTAGCGAACGATATAAGTGCGTTCACGCCGTCGAACGGACGGCCACGTTCCTCTTCGTTGCGAAACTAACGTGGATAAAATCTCCCAGTAAGTGTGCTAGGTCATTGCTTTTTACAGTCCATACGAGCTCTGTCTGTCAGTTCTCCTTGCGTGGCCGTACCACGCCGAGTTCTCTTATTCGAAACAGTTTTCTCATCCAAACCACGCCGTCAAACTTTTCTCTCCTTCGACCATGGAGATCCACGTAATTTCATTTCGACGAAACCTCAAGTTCCGCCCGAGAAACACTAACGAAGAAGTAATTCTGAATCAGTCGAAACCTAGCGATTCGCGCAGTTACATCGCCGTTATGTAAAACTTCGTAAATCGGTTTTGCTAATTTGAGACGCGCCGAAGTACAGCCGTTTATGTTCGTGGATATAGAAGTGTTTTTCCTTCGTCGAAGTATCTTCGTGATTCTTAGAACATGTTACGAAAGACCGATATCGAGAGGATTCAAGAGCATGGTTAATGATAAGTGATTCCTTATCGTACGTCGTAGTAATTGTGTAAAGTGTGCTTCGAGTTTAATGTTAAATTACGTATTTATTGGTGGACGATTTAGGAGGTTGTTAATTATAAGTTGATAATTGTCGATTATAAATAGTTGGTGGAAGAGGACGATTAACCTACTTTCTTGAATCGCCAGCTTGTGATACGTGATCCGAGGAGACCTGGTCAGTCAGGCAAATATCGGTAGCCAGGAACAAACTTCTTTGTAAAACGATTAGTGCTAGTTTACGGTAAACGTAAACCGTTCGATTGATATTAGTTGGCAAAAAGTCAACATCATGAGTCGTAAAAAAGTGTGGAACTCTATTGTGCGCCGTAAAAAGAAGAATCATTTGGATATTAGTGGCAAAGAGGAGAGCGATACCGAAAGTATTTGTAAGTTAAATGAGGATGCTTTGACTTCAGAAATGAAGATGCTTTAACTTCAGAAACGAAGAACCGACTTCCATACTAGCTCGATAATAACATTGAGAATATTACTAATTAATAATTAATATAACGAAAAGCTTTATTATAAATCATGCAAAGAATATTATAATGATAGCTTTTAATTTCTTTGCAAATAATTTCACGCAACTTCTCTCGCTTTATAAACTCTGTCTATTTACAAGTCTCTACAATTATATTCATATTGACTTCATTCTTTAACATTTTAATACATATATGATTTAATCTAAGTCACGCAAAGAATAAAATATTAATGGCTTTCAATTGTTTGTAAATAATCCCATACAATTTCTCTCGCTTTACAAACGCTGTCTATGTATATTACAATTTTCTATCACTATATTCATATTAAAATTTCTCCGTTTAATATTACAATACATGCAAGTTTTAATATGAATCACGCGAAGAATATTATATTCATAGCTTTCAATTCTTTCGCAAATAATGTTTATATCTAAAAGGACAGAAACTTTCTTTTCTATGCTGCGTCTTAAAGCAATCCTTTAGATTCATATTCATAACAATTTCTTTCTTCAACATTATAATACACTTTCAAAGCACCCTTTGTATTCTAATCCATCTCCCGTCGCATTCAAAGGAATTTTTAATAATTCGTCATCCCAGTCTCAAAGCACTTGAACCAGCCAGCGGGCCCCGGTCTTTTTGCGGAAATGAAAACCGCAACTTGTTTGTCTCGCGTCATTAAATACTCTGAATTCGCGCGCCGTCTGTCTACTCGTGCGTGTATTTACTTGCATGACTTCAGTTCGCAATTTCACATGCGTGGCGAACGGTATTTTGAAACAATATTTGTTTCTAGCGTAGATAAATATTTATGGTCACGTAGCATAACGTAATCGAGGTACGCTTGGAATCCTTCCGCCGAAAAGAATCGTTAATCGACGTTTAATTGCTTTTTACCAAAAAACTATTCCCCCCCTGGTAGGGTGAAGCGTGGAACGCTAATTTATCCGTGTCCAGAAAATTGTTTTCGTAGCAGATGCCACTGCGATATAAAATGTCACGTGTTCGATGAAAGAATTTAATTACAGTTCAGTAACGGGTCAGTTCTTCGTGAGCAGATCACAGTAATTAGTGAGAAAGCTAAAGTGGAATGTCACGAGTGTATTTTATGTACAAAAACATTGAATAAGAGTCACAAACGGGAGACAGATATCCTCGTTAACGATGAAATAACAGGACGAACGTATATCATAGCGACACATTTACGAAGTCAATCGATGACACTCTATATGACATTTGGTTTTCTAGCATATGTCGAAGCGAAGTAGGTCAAATCAGGCGTAGAAAAAATTCATGATTAGAATGATGATAAACATTCTCTGTAGCATCATTATTAGCCAAGTTCACACGAAGATATCAAATCTATGTATATGAATAACGTGAGATTTGCCGAACTTTCTTTCAGCCCGGTTTTCACTAATAATTATATGTACATCGCCGATATTGTATGATAATTTCCTTTCATATACACAGTTTTTATGGACCCTCGTATATTTTTCGCATGAATTAGATTTTTAGTTGGATTACGGGACATAGAATGTTTAACGGGATTATTGACGAGTAATATTTTCTCGTTGCTCATGAAATTTTGATTTGCACGAGTTTCTATTCAATCTACAAAGAACTGGTAGAACCATCTGCAGTTGCGTAGCCGTGTTCTTTTTTGTGCGTGCGGGGGTTGAAAGAACGGACAAATCTGATAGTGAAGGGCGAAAAAGAGAAAATGACGCTGGTGACATCTGCTAAAACATTGGTCGAGGAGCGAGGAACGACAGTCGAAAGAATGAATCAGGTTAAACTGGAACCAAAAATGACGATGAAATGAGATAAACGGAGAGAAAGAAGGATGGAGTGATTGCTGACAGCAGTGTATTTTAATTGAAACGTCCGTACATTTAATTAAAAATCACTGTCCGCTAGTATTTCGTTCTAAAGTTGGCCATCCAACTAGCGCGGGTCCTGAAGTTTATACGTCCACAGATATAACTTAATTACTTTCCGCTCGATATTGTCCCAAGGGCATACTCATGGTGAAATATGCACGATAAGGAAACATATTAAAAATATCATATGTCGTTATCACACTAGAAAACAACCGAGTACCATCATTTAGAATTCATTAACATCGATGATCAAAATATTCGGTGAATTATAAAAATATTCCGTAGACATAAAAAGTATTTGATTAATAACTGCATTTTCATGAAAGGCATGTTATACTTCCACATTTTAAAAAACAAGTAAAATTACAAGATATGTGCTGTTTATTATGAAAGTGATGTAACTCCATTTGTGGAAAAATCGAGTTATGTTTTGTTTTGGTTAGAATTCATCGTGAATCGTTTTTTAACTTATAAATCATTTTCAATCCAGATTCTAAATGAAGTTACACCACTTTTGTAATAAACGGCTCGTATAATTATTTACAAGAAGCAATATTAAATTTTGATAAACTATTTAAAGCTTTTTATTTTCTTAGGGGTTTTAATGAAAACATATAATAAGTTTTAAGAGGTGACAAATATTGTAGCCTAGAGATGAGATAGGTTTTTATGAAAGGAATTGTTAATCGTTTTATGGTGAGATCATATTCGTGAACGTACAAGCAAGGTCGAAAAGGAGAAAAATGTGAGGCAAGTCTTTGGGCTTTGGTAACATAAGTAGACAATGATGCCAACCGTAATGCGATCCCATGCTCCTGTACTTCGGTTACCAGGGGTATAATTTAACCAGGAGGATATTCCTTTGCTTAATTACAACTATGATGCAGTGCATTACTTGTCCAGAGTGCAATTAGTCTTTTACGAGACTTACATTTTTGATGGAAACAAAATGGCCTCCTTTCATCTCAATCGTGTTAACACATTGTTGACGTTGTGCTGCGGACAGCGTGCTCCATTATTATTAAAATTAATACATAAATAAAATAAACACATTTAGATTGTAACTACTGATCATTTCATTTATTTATTTAACTGTCATTTTTATGTGTATTAATGTATTATATTAATACAGTGAGGATAAAAGGGGACCATTTCGTTTAAAGAATATCAACAATTAAAAAATACCGAAACTTATGTAGTTAAACAAAGTTTTCTATGTACACTGATCTTAAAAATCAGAATTTTTGCGTCAATTATTAAAATCCCGTGAAATGATTCAAAGATAATACGTAGAAATAAAGTCCATTTTATAATCTCAGCTGTATCCTCCACGATGTTTATGGACAAGAGTTTCCGCGATGGAAATGATAAGATATGTTTATTCGGAAAATAATTGATGGGATATTATCGATGAAAAGTATGCAAGTAATAACCTCTGGTTTAGCACAAGGAGAACGAGTTCGGCTCAATAAACGATATCATTATCGTACTACGGTGGATTCGAGTTACTTTCATTCTCGGCTTCGTATCTCAAGAGGTGGATTCATAATTAGCAACTTTACGATTTATTCCGTCAGCCGGAGGATGAAAGTAATGGCCGCTTTGTTTCGTTCCTTCTTCTTCCGCCTCTGCTCTTTCTACGTATATTCTTGATTTCTCCCTTCTCTGTCTTCACCCACTGCTTCCTCAGCATCTGTCGTTCCCTCGATGCAGTCTCGACAAAGCGAAAGCCAAAGATGCCAAAGGGCGAACGGATAATCGCAAAAGAAGTAAAACGACTTGGCTGGTTTCCTTTCGAATCTTCCTCAATAACATCGTTTCCGCTAGATTATCCCCGCAGTTTCTTAAAGCGGAATATCGTACCTTGTTTTCTGATAGAGACCCTGGAATCTTCTTGGAAGCAGGAAAATAGAATAAAATACTACTCGATGCTTTGTTGAAAAACATTTATTTGTGGTCTCGTGTTCTCTTACAATTTGCAATTTCATTACTACATTGAATTAACGCCAAGCTTAAGATTAATTCGGGGATGTATCAAAATATAGAAAAACTTTAGTGGCTTTCTTAAATTCATATGTCATCAGCCAGACAACAATAAAACTTAACCAATTAACTTCCCCGGGTTTCATCGAACTCCCACGACAAGCTTAACGATTAATATTAAGGTAGTACATAATTTCGATCTAACAAGATAGTAAGAGTTACGTCGAGGCAGCCAGTACATTATTTACCAAACATTACACCGCGGAGAATTTTTAATTGACTTTAATATCATACGATAAACTGCAGAAGGAAGAGTAAATCCTCAGGCATGATTCCCATTAATATCTTCTCGATGTGAAGTACGATCGTGTTCATTCAATTCCCCGAGTACATCTGATTATCCGGCCGGCTAACAATCCCCGAGTGGCGTCTTTTCATGGAAGAGGCATTAAATTATTCGGTGGATTTCGATTTATAAATGGCATCGATTCTACAAAGGGAAAGAGTCGAGTCGAAGCATCGAGTTTCCAACGGTGGTGAGTCGTCTTATCGGACAGTGGGTTAGGTCCATCTTGCTCCTCCTACGTTGTCGCATGACTCAACCTCCTTGTACGGCCAGGAGGAGTATGTTCGCCTCGCAGGAAGTGCATCGGTGGTTACAACATTGATGCTCTTTCCTCATTATGTACCGCGCCTCTTTGTTCCCCTTTCCTTTTTTTTCCTCTCTTTTTGCTTCGTCTCTTCACATTTCAACCACGCTACCTTTAAACGACGGTGATGCCTTATTTGAAACGCACCACCGTTCAAACAATGATTATTGTATTAACTTACGAAATCTTCCCCGTTATTTATCACCGCCGTAGCTAAGTATAGTTAATTCTTATTATAAATTACTTCCTGCTTCGAGAATCGTGCCTCTGTCCAAGACGTTCCATCAATCACGTTTATTCCTGAAGTCTCGTACTCCTTAGCTTCTGGAAAATTATGTAAGCCCATGGTTGTTTTCGAACGTGGATGTATCCGATGAATAAGATATAAACAAATTCTGGTATGGAAATGAAATGTTTATGTAAACCGTACGATAGAAGATAGTGCGATTTAAGAATGCATGGTTGATAGAGAATTTAGTGAACGGTACTTTATTCTGACAAATCACGGGGGTGGATTGAATCGAAGTGAGTACAGGGAGCATTTTAGTCTGGAGATGAATGGACCATTATGACTGTGTTACATCTGGATACAAAGAGAATAAACACACGTTTATACTACATAGAAAGTAAAAGAGATAGGCTTACGGACGTGTTTCCGTATTTTGTCGTGGCTGTTATCTGCGATAATGCCAGGGACTCTCAATAAATATTCTGTATCAGCTTCAACTTCTGTAACACTTTATTCTGTCACTTTTACATGTTTATGATAGTTTTCTCAGCTCCAGTAAATTTTGCATTTCTAGCTTGCTTGCTTTGCTTTGAATTCTATCCATGTTGCTCTGCTATCATTCCTTGGTTTCAACGCTTCTTTGTCATTCTTTTAGCTTGCTGTTCTATTTTGACATTTCTTTTCTGCGGAAGTTATTGATGTGCTGTTTTGTGTGAAAACAATTCTGATGTTTATTTAGCGCCATTACTAAGAAGGGTTTCTACCCTACCAAGAGGAGGATCACTACACAGACACACTTTGGATCCTGAATTGTCATCGCTATGCGAACATGATCCTAATCATCTTCATGTGGAGAGTAAGTGCATCCCTTTTCGCAATTTGTCTGCCTTTCGTTCGTTCCCATAATGTTTTACTCCATACATTAAAATGTACATGACTGTACAGCGTAGAATATCAACAATTCAAAACACCAAAGTATATGTAGATAAACAATGTTTATCACGTACACTGATATTAAAGATAAGAATTTTTGCATCGATTATTAAAATTTAAAAATGGGGTATGTCTAAGACGTGGAATATACTGCCTTCGTATATTAATGTTTAAATTGAGAAGCATTTCATCGAAAACATAATAGAAATACCAATATTCCAAAATATTGGGTTGATTCATAAATAATTTGCGTATTTTATTTCACTCGCTTCGGTTATAAACATTTTTATGATACTTTCTAGCCCAGAATATATTCCCCATTATTATTTATAACTTCTCGATATTCTATAGGTAACTTGAAAATAACCGTTTTTTCATTAAAAAGCTTTCTTCGAATACCCGAATCTAGTCATTGTGTTGGAATCATTCATTTTTTAAATCGTTCTGAAGTCCTCGAAAAAGGTGGTAAACCATTGAAGCGAGTACTGAGTAATATGGCGGATAGATAAATTGAAAACTGGAAAATTTTCAAAAGAGTCGGTCTAAATTAAATACCGTTAAATCATACCAAAACAACCAGGTTCAGAAGTTTCACGACAAATATTTTAATTAAAAAACGCATTTATTTTCGAAGGCACAGTAATCATCGACAGGTTAACTCGCAAATTGCAACAAGTTATAAACAATAAGGGGAATATGTTCTAAATTATATTGTGCAACAGGAATTTGAATACCCAAGTAAAGTGGAACATGAAAATGGCAATTCCTTTGAATCGCCTTATTACATGAAATGTGTAATTCGGTTTAAGTATAAAACATAGATCCATGCCATAATGGTGGAATTATTACCGAGGAGATAAAAGCTGACAAGCTGACCTTTGGCAAAGACTATTAAATGTTTATAGTTCGAAAATGTCAGCGAGTAAAGAGATTTTTACGATGCAGTTGTTCGAAGCTTCATTGGATTGTCCTAATTTTATCTTCTCCTTCTCGAAGCGTTTCCGGTTCGCGCGAGAAAGAGAAAGAGGGAATGAAAGAATGAAAGAAAGAGAGAAGAGCGTGTAAAGATTCGAGCGGGTTTCAATATTCTTCTTTCGTCTCGGTCACATCGAAGCCGTTTTTCGAATGTTTACGCGAGAAGATCGCTCGTTTGGAATCCGGCCAACGATATTTTTACGCGTTTCATTGGTGGAAAGAGGCGGAAACCGGTGGTGCAACGAAAACCGCAATATAGGACGACCTATGCCCGAAGTTCTGCGAGGCGACCGGAATTCAAGTCACTCGTTTTTCGATGTAAATTCCAAAAGGAACTTTTCGATGCTACTGCATCCGTGTTCCGGATGCGTATTGCGCCATTCCTGCTCCAGAATCGTTATGTCCACGATGACCCATATTTGGGTTCAGTTTCGAATACCAACGCTGTCCAACAAAGTTACTGGACAAACTTTTAAATGTCACCGATGAAATACATCATCACTTTCGGGCATAGTGCGATAAAAAGTGTCTCCCCTTACTAATACTTATATATGCACAGTGGAATATTTTTATCTCACATTGTAAGTAATAAATAAGTGAATAATGAAAAATGCAGCATTTATTATATGTACTTGGTATTGCATTTGTGCCGAGCATCACCGAAGTAAATCTAATTCCAGCAGAATGGAATTCTACTACAAAATGTATAATAATAATGATTAATCGCGTGGATTCATTGTGCGGCTTTTGATAGTTTCCAAGATCCCGAAGATTTAGGCAAAGGAAGTAAACCGGCGGCGTGGAAATTGGAGGAGCCGTTGAATACGGCTTTCACCGTGTTACGCAAAACAGCACCAATGTGAGCTAGAACCACGCGAGAATCCAAAACAATGACGATGGAACGCGAGCACAAGCTAATTCTCGAGCTAAACTGAAGAAAAAAACATCGCTCGCATCCGTGGATTGTAAACATTCAACGTAGCCCTGAGAAAACAAATCTCGCGTATTTCCAGTTTCTAAACCATTCTCTCTTCGTGTAACCACCTACGCGCAAAGCGAACAACATTCTATCGTGAATAAATATTATTTAGTGTTTTTAAATATAATTAGCATTATAACGTGAAAGAATACATTTTCAATCACATTCTCTTTAAAACTTTGTAGAGGTTTTAATTTGCAACTTGATAGAGCTATTCTACCGTGAATTAATATTATTCACTGTTTTTAGATATAATTTTTAAATATAATTAACATTACATTGTGACGTAATACATTTCGAACCATCCTCTAATTGAAACTAAGTAAAGGTTTTAATTAGATTTTACAAATTGATAGAGTTATTCTAACGTAAAACTAGAACAAAGCAAGTGAACTGTTTCGCAAATTTGTTCTGTATTATTATAAACATTCTTTATTATATTCTCTATTCGGCCAAGGTTACCGTACGTGAAGCCCTATTTTTATTCTGTAACGCTTGACTCAATTCAGGTCAATGAAAAAGACCTTCGTATCCATTTTTCTGGAAAAATGTGAAAATTAATGCTATGGACAAAGGTGGAGTGGTCTGTAAAAAACGATTAGTAAAATGTAACAAAGCGGTTGGTTGGTCCATTGAAGACTATTAAGGGACCGCTATTAAGTATCACATACCACGGTTTACTTAATCGCGCTTGCTCCTAATTCTTATTTAGAATTCCCATGCGTTTCTCACTGAATTTGCGTAACGTGAGAATTCTTACCATTTCTTACAGAATTTCGAGTTGCGCAGCATCGATTCAAGAATGGTAATACAAAGATCTTAAATCAGAGTCGATCATATCTTTCGTGTAACTCGGTACACTTTAAATGGCGAAATCTACCGCAGTCTGAGAATTCTTTTTCTTCGACCTTTTGTAATCGAAATGAATTAACGAAAACTATTGGGTTACCCAGAAAGTTTATGTCGACTTTTAAGGAAAACTCAAAGGCAACATTTTTATATGTCGATAAATATTTTTTCAATTATCTTCAATTACTTTATTGCAGTGAACTATTTAATGAAATTTATTGCTTTAGGAATCGGTCTTTTAATATAATTTGTTATGATACTTAACTGATATCTTTTAGTAAATTTTAAAAGGAAACCTTCTTATTTACCAATTACTTATCACAAGTTATTGATAGTTTTAAAAAATACCCGAAAAGTGGACTAATAATTCTGCTGAAAATGTCATGAAAACATAAAATCATAAATTAGTAACTCTGTTGATCGTAATCAGCAGTTTCTACAAACCCAAGTATATATTGTCTGATCCTTAAAACCAAAAATCTCGATGTCCGAAAGTATTTTGCAACGATTAAGTGTATCGTAAAATTGAATTTCAAAAATGTAATTCGTGTAGTTTCATAATTGATGCACATCTCGTTTGATATTGCAAGAATTAATTACGAAGAATCTTCTCCGGGTTGTAAACAATAGCACTGAAGTACCAATGAAAAGCAATTCCGCGGCAGATGAATCAGTGGGTGGCACCTGTCGCGTGTAAAAGTCAAAGGTGAATTAATTACCGTTGCCCTCATTTGCCTTTAATGCCGTCGTTGTTAGCAAACAAGCATTGAATTTCATGACAGTGAGACTCCTGGCATTAACGAAACAATTAATTGCCATCGAGGTTTATTAATACTATTGGAATGTCAATCGTATTCTTGTATCTCCTCTTACACTCTTTGGGGCAGAGTGGTATAAAAAGTATCCCGCCTTTTTAGTACTTATACAATGCACACTAGAATGTTTTAGTCCCACCTTGTCGTTTTATACCAAAATTCATTGTGTATAAATAAAACAAACTTACATTGTTATTTTTTTTTTTAAATAAAATTTCTTTGCAACCAGGGTCTTTTCTGTATTAAAATCCTGTGTTCAACGATCCAGGAAGAAACACACAAAAAATGACTGCAAGACTGCCAAACTTAGAAATGCTATCTAAAATTTAAAACCTTGTATATGTATTTTTTATTATATTTTTTCAAAAATTCAATTTGAGTGTGCGAAGAGGACCAAAGAAATAAACACATAAATAAAATACATATATTCATCACTTCAGTCATCGATACAATTATTTTTACACGTAATCCAATAGATATCCATCAATCATGATTATATATTTCCAATTATTCGTCCATGCTGCAACTGAATACAGATATTGCAAAACACTGTGCCAAGATAGATTGAGAGAATGATTTTATCCTCGTATTCCATCGTTCTGAGGTAACGACGAGATAGTAACGACGATTTAATTACGATGTAATGTAAGCCACGAATTATCCGATCGGCCAGATAAAAATCAGGGTCATCGAAGTCTTAATTGTTTGACGTAATTCATAAAAACTGATGGCCTCGTAAGAATCTTTCGCGCGAGTGCACCATTGCTCGTTGGTGTTCAAGCGTGGCTCGAATCGTAAATGGAGCTGGTTCTCGGCAGGCATTACGCGGGATAAATCGACGTCGATTTTCGTAGGATTCTGTACCTGCGAAGTGTACCCAGAAGGGTGCCGAAATTGGTTTAATTGGGTGGATTGCCCTCGACAGAGCCAATGCACGATGGTCTATCACGTACTTGACCCAAGCCGAGTTCAATGGAATCGCTTTCATTATATTTCATGGGGTTCGCCTTTCCACTGACCCTCCCTCTCGAAACCCACCAGGGGTGCCAATGACATTGTCCAAGGATAATCCTTAATGTGCACGGGAAACACAATCATTGATTCGTATTTTAATTATATTAAATGATTCTTGTCTCCGTGTTAATTATCACTTCGAATGGATTTAACTTGCAGTAATAATTATTATCGTGATCATTTGAAATAATGATCGCATGTATAATGTAAGTCGTACGATTGGAAATAATAAATTTATAAACTAAGATACTAATTATTATCGGTAATATTTTTCACTTTTTCGCCGTATTTTCATTACTTTGTTAGTACTTGTACTATTATGTTTTTTGTATGATGTTATTTTATTGTTTTTTGTGCGAAAGATACGACCCGTTAAATTAAACTAATAAATAAGTCGATCACGAATATATAAGAAAATAATAACGGTGTTTCTTGTTTGTGTTGCAGGTGAGTTGAAATCATTATCACTGCCTAGGGGATATCCACCGGCAATAACTGTGACGCAGGATAAAGGTAAAGACGCGATAGTTAATTAGCAAAAAATGAATTACTCACTACAATCAATTTTATCCCACGCCAATGAAACGCTTTAAGGAAAGCTGAATTATTAATGCATTATTCCATCTTACTCAGTTTCTTTATACTTTCCAGGAATTTGTTCATAGTTTTAAGTTACCCTAAACGCTGGGTTGACAAACCTGTTTCAGAATTGATTGAAAAAGGTAAAACAGTAATCGGCAGTCTATTAAGGCACCAATTAGCTGTTTATAAACAAATCCTCTCTGGATTTACGCGATCGTTTCAATAAAAATGTGAGGATTATTTTATAAAAAATATAAAATGTATTCTTCGATAATTACAGAAAGATTTCCTGCGAATTGCAGTAGCAATTTACAATTGAAAGTTTCTTAATAATTATTTATGAATCGCTTTCAGCGCCAAGACAATAATCACTTTCAATAATGAATATTTAACACCATAATTAATTAATAACTACCATTACACATTCCTCTTTATTTTCACATTATATTCGTTTAACATACATTAACATAATACATACATATGATACAGTCTTTTAACGTGAACATTAAATATTACAGTTAAATTTACCGTGGCAAATCAAAATTAAACCGCTCGGCAGTCTGCTAACGTGACGGTTAAAACAATGAAAAAATAGAACGGTGCGCCATGGTCGCATTAAAATATGCCCTGGTAATTATTTATACCAGGTGGCGCGTCCTCGCCACTAATTTGCAGTTAAGCTTTTTTTCACGGAGTATTACGCTAAAAACCCGACATAATTCAGATGTGACAGAAATAGAACAATCGCAGCATCCTGTATATTTAATGCTACAATTATGCGTGTACTTTCGTCCGTCAATAATAAACCTCCAACTTGCAAATAAATCTTAATTCGTAAGTAAGAGTGAGTAAGAGAGTGAGGGAAGGATAATAATAATATAAAATTAGGTAAAATTTCGTTGGCGGGATTCCTTGGAAGTATATAAGTCATCTCGGCATCGAGTACATAATTACCGATAGCAGTCTAACCCTCATTAACTCGGTCGCCATAGTACACATTCGTTTCCGTGGTATCCCTGCGAAGGTAGTCCGGCTGTTAATTATTCAAATAGCCGCACATGCGGCCACGCATGCAATTGCAGCTGCTGTTTATCGAGCAACACGTACATACGTGCGTATTTCCGCTGGCATACGCTTGACACGCAATGAATGTTATATTCTTTCCATTTTGAAGTTCCTTGAAGGCCTCCTGCCATTCTCGATGCCATTCTCTTGATTTCTTTGGACCCCGTAAACTTAGCAGAAACGTGTAATTATCGATACGATTAATTTCGTTAACAATTTATTCCTTTCGTTTATTTTATCGATGTTTCGAAAGTATAATATTCTGACCAATCGATTCCGTTATTATTTTAACTACTGTATCTGTTAAATAACTGCAAGTTAGGAGGTACGTGTAAAGAAACATGTCGATTTGGCACTACAAACCCTGAAGAACCACTCGACCCTGCTTTTGCGGGGAGAATGGGGAAACTTCACTGTTTTTTGTGGAACTCGTTAAGCTCGTCCTAGATTTCGAGTGCTACCAAAGCGCAACGGTTACCTTCCACCGCAATTTCCAGTAATCTATTTATGAAAAGTTCATCGAGTTCGTAATCGTTTTCCAGTTTAAAATGAACAACGATACAACCCTTAAAAACTGCAATTTCAGTTCTTAATTAAAATTGAATAATGATATAATAAACTCATTTTTATTAGAGGTACCAGAAAGTAATTAGTTGTGTTATAATACTCAACTCGATTATGCTTTAAAAAGTATTTGTATCTTACAGTTTTTCCAAAATTCTGCGTAGTTTTTAAGTATTCCTTCGTATCGGGAAATGCGAATTGTAGTTTTTCAAAAGGAGTTTGTGGTATTGGTGGATCATCGATCACAGATCATAGATTATATAATAGAATAAAGTTTAATATAAAAAGATAAATCGAGTTTCAGAAAATATGCAAAAATGATTGTTGAATTTCCGGTATTCCTAGTAATTAATATTATCTAACAACCTGAATATAATAAATTCAATTCTTGGTGTACAATAATTATAATATAATATAATATACTACAATCTAACATAATATAATATAATTTTGCATAAATAACAAATATGCCATTATGATACTACTTTATAAATATTCATGGTAGCAAGCCAAAAAGTGAACTTTCGTAAAGTTAACCACCCTCCATACATACAAGAGTGACCAATTAAGAACACCGTGAGTCGTTAGCATAATATCCATTTCTTTGAATCACACTTCTTTCGTGTTATCTTTTTATTACCCAACTATGAAAATTTTGTATAAAGAAGATCTCTTAAGAAACTTGCGCGAAAGGTTACACTTAACTTCACAGCCTCTGCACCCTGGAAATTAGCTCTTGGCATCTGTCCCAAAAGGAGACGACGAGGATTCCATTGATGTTACTTCAGATAGCAAACTTCAGACACTTCTGATTTCAACTTTATAAGATGAAACTGGGAGAATATTTAACATGCAATACAACCAAATATTATCGGGCAGTAAATGTTGTTATGCAGACTCATAACACTTTATGTAATAAATATTATTCGACGTTTCTCGAGAAGCAAATTATTGGAGCGATTCCATTAATGTTACCTCAGATAGCTAATCTTAGATCCACTTACAATTTCGATTTTGTAAGATGAAGAATTGTAATAATATTTAATGTGCAGTTGGAACAAATATTGTCAGTCATTACATTTAAGTATCTGCAGACTCAGGTACCTGTATTTTTACTATAACTTTTTTATAAAGCGTTTGCGAATTTATGTTTCGATCACCGTTTTTCTTATTTCTACTCGTGGAACATACTGGTGAAGTCTGATCGTTTAAACTTGGGACACCCTGTGTAATTTTAATGTTTCCCGGGTAGCAAATTATTCGGAAGATTCCAGTGATATCACTTTGGATAGCAAACTTCAAACATACTCGCAGCTTCAACTTTGTAAGATAAAGAAAATGGAAGACTATTTAATACGGAATATAAACAAATATTATCAGTCCCCTATATTATCATTAATAGGTTCCCTAATTATACAACCATATTTGTTCTGTGTACAAATATGGATGATCTGGAAAATCTGTGAGAAAAGACAGTAGATAAAATTCTTTTTCACGATATTCGCCGTTTAAACACATTCATATAACGCATAAAATGTTTTCCGTATTATTGCAATTAATACTTCGCAATTAACGGAGCTAACTAGCTTTATTTCATACCAGACACCCTGTATAAAAATATCATTTGAAGTTCCTTACACTAAAAACTTGAATTTAATATCAAAATAACGTACGCCGTGATGCAGCGTATAGAAAGTGATCTCTGATATGTGCATAAGAAACAATACACTTTGAAAATCCCGGAAACTACGACGAGACATCTGAGATTAAACATTTCATGCTTCTCTTGAAATTATAGTATTAAGGCAAAGATGACCGCCCACGCAATTCGTCCTTCCATCGAGGTAATCATATAGTTCAACGTGAGAAAGTGCAGAAAGTGCAGAAAGTGCACGTTGCACCATCCGTCTGGTATACCTGGTATCGGTGACGGGACGATATTGTCGCGTTATTGTCACGTTATCATTACGCGCTGATAACGTTAGGATATTGTCAAGATATTGTTGGACCGCGATGAGCATTGTTAGCCCGTATTTATGATGCAGCATGGCTAGGCGCCAAGTTAATGCGCCAAAGTTACGTTGGCCGGTGACGTTCGTTTATGCGGGCGCAGAAGTGCATCGCGGGCATGCTTATAGATGTAGGTCGCAATGCAAAATGGTGATTTTGGAAACAGCCGGTCCACGGCCTTCGCACATTCTCCCGCATACTTCATCGTGCACCCATTAGATCGCTTTCACCCTGGGCTTTCCATGGATTTTACAATCATGCCAAAGATCCACCGAGGAATTTATCTTCGGGATCTATGGCTCCTGGAAGCTACTCGAATCCAATAACTATTAATCCAACTCTGTAATTGCGAAGATATATTAGCCTGATCTGAACCACTTGCCCCCGTTCCTGCTTTATATAATCGATTCTTCTCCGTTTTCCTCCCTGGTCCTTCGTCAGTTGGTTTATATATGTGAGTCTGTTAGATTATTGAGTTTTGGGATTGAGTTTCCGGGCTTCTTTTTTAGGGTCTGATGTAGCGGCGAGAGAAGTAGGACTCATTTTTGTGGGTGTCAATGGGTCAATTGGTACAGTGGCAAATTAACAGGAAGAGAACGGTTAGGTTGGAATAATGGCGAGGCACGTTCTAGTTATGGTGATTTGAGTATTTAGAAAGTGTAATCGTCGTTTTTTGTTGTGCATGGAATATGATTATAACCCATTGCAGTATTTCCTAGTTCTCTTAATATCTACATAAACGTTGGCGTTTTAATGTTACTCTACGAAAGCATATAATTTATACACATTCGTGGTCTTCGATACGGTTTGAAACTGTTCCTTCGAAGTAGGTTATGTCTACCTTTTATAGTAAATAATTCTTCATATTCCAAAGTGACAAGGCAACAAAGATCTTTTGAGGAAACACGAAAGCTGCGAAGGATATGTTTCAGTGAATACGTGCAGCCGTTTAGAAGTTGTTTAGTTAAAATGTCTAGTATAAGTGGCCGTGAAAGTAGTCGGAAGTTTGGATCCTTTCAGCTTCTTTTATGCATGTTCTCGAGAATAAAAGCAGAATGAAGGAACCGTGTAGAAGAGATCCGAAGAGAAAAGTATGTAACCCTCTTGAAAGTCTTCGCCAAATATTCTCGAGGTCCATGTGTCTCGTGTCAAAATTGCAAGCGGGGACCATTTCACGGGAAACTCTCAAGAAAGAGTTTCATGAGGAAACTGTTCTCTCACTTTGCGAACTTTAGTATACGTGGTATCAGAAAGTAAACATATTTTGCGCGTGTACCCTCCATTATCGTCGCGACTTTCCACGTAACTGGCCAAGAAAATCCAAAAACCAATCTCCAGAAATTGCAGAACTTGAGAACAAACATTCCTCTGCATTCGGTCGCCGTTTATCAAGTTACATCGTCGTGATTCACCGAACGAACTTTTCTCTTTCGCTTCGCTTTATCGGCTGTCCATTCTTTTCCCTATTCTACGTTCTCTTCCTATGAAATTTATTCTTATGACGGTATCACCAATCATTACCGTCTCTCGTCCCTCTGAATAATTACAGTGGAGTATACCAATGAACTAAGTGTACACTTCTTCTTCTATTCATTCGGGAGGTATCATTATCTCAAGAACACTTAGCGTTTCGAATTGTTTTTGTTCCTTGTGTTTTTTATGTTCGATCGACGGAAAGTACTCGAAGGTTTTGATGAATTTTTATGGTTCCGATATCTGACCGAGGAAAAACGATTACCGCCATGGCAGACGTTGCGTCGAATGGCTAAAAATAATACACGCTTGAACCATAAGACGGACACTTTCGCGTGTGGCGCGGCTGTTCATGCTGGTAGAGAAAGATGAGAGAGAGAAAAAAGAAAGTAAGGAAGATCATGGTACGTGGCACGTTAAGTCGGTTGGTAGGTAAAGTGCAGGGCAAGCTATCCGAGAAGAGATAAATGGTGTCTGCTTGTTTAAGATCGTCAGACATTCTCCGCACTACGGTGCCAGTTGTAGAGAAAGGAAGGCGAAATTAACGCAAATGTAAATATTCCCAGCTGCCATATGCGATTCACACGCGAGGACCTAGGCGCATTTACTTGTGATATCAAAGGAGAAATGGCCACGATTAACGTCTTCCGTCGCGGTTCAAAATCGCGGATCAAAATTCTAAATGCAGACTTCGATGGAACTCGTATCAAACAGTTGTGCGGTTTTTCACTCTGTTTTTAAATCGCATTTCTGCAAAGAGTTCATTGTACGTTCACATTGAAATTATATTAGTATTTGCGTTAGAAATCAAATAGAAATGAAATGAGCTTATTACTAATATTTGTATACTCTTATTACTTTATTTGATTCTTTCATTACAATGTCTGTATAAATGAGGTGCAAAATAGAATATACACAACATGAAGATTTTAAAACATTTTATTAAATTTTACATTATTTTACATAAGTATGTTTTATATAAATATATACTTCACAGTGAATTCAGTTTCCAAGCTAATTCTTTTGCTACTATTTTTTGAATGAAGTGTGAGTTTGATTTTACACGTCCAAAAATTTGTAATTCGTTTGGAGATAAAGTAGTCACTAATTGCCATTTTCACTTAGCATCACTGGTTAAGAGAATCATAAGATCTATCTTTAATCACGAAACAGCTTGATATTTTTCGCTGTGGGTCGTTCTATGGGGTCCGAGCCCCCCCAGCTGAGAAGTAAAACCGCTCTGCATCGAGAGGCTCGTGCCGTTTGTTTTTTTCCTTTTTCTTCATCTCTTTCATTCGCTAGGTCAACTTCTTCCTCTCCGTCTTCATCGTCGTTGTCTTTCTCTTTTCGTTTACTATTTCTTTCCTTTCTTTTTTCTTAGAGCGCGTGCAAACGGTTTGGCGCGTACCATTTTATGCCTTCCAGAAGTTACGGCTCTTTCTGTAAACGAGACTTTGGGTCTTCACAGCTTTCCTTTCCATTTGACGATGGTAAAAGCACCGGTTCAACTGTCTCCGCATAAAATTATAATTTTTGGCACGGTAGGCGACGAGTGCAGGTAAAGAATGGTACGGAAACGTCCGCTGGAAATTTTCGGGATACTTTATTCCACGCATTATCTTTTAATAATGCCCATTGAGTGCTGCATCGAAATGAACGCCCGCCGTTTATATTATCTGGGACGTTTGCCAAAGACGTTACCCGAATTTATTTATATCGTCCATCATTTTCATTAATTCTTTTCCCGTGGAAATAGAACCCCTTGATTTTCAACAGCACGATTTCTAATGGCCCCTCGAATCGTTTATTATAATCTTTATTTATTAAGTTAATCATACCGCATGCGAAAATACAGTTTGAAAATACGTATAATCTAGTAAATTCAAAGAGTTATGGATGATTGTTGAGTTCACTTTGAGACATTTCAATACGGCTTTGTATTTTTACGGACAGCATAAAGAACGTGAAAATATGTGCGCAAATGATAGGTATTCGAAAAAGTCTAAGCGTCGTTAATGTTAAATTACTTAACAACCTATAATTGTTCTAGGAAGATAAACTATGCAGACCTCAGTATTCGTAGAAACATGTTGCAACTAAAACTAAACTAGAAATAAATATATTTTTACATAACTCGATATATAGTTCATAAATTCATAACAAAATCTGTTACAATGGAGCACATCAATATTCAGATATTAAAAATACTTTCTTACGATTGTCATAATTGATGGGGGGCGGAACTAAAGTACCAAGTTATAAGTTATAAGTTATATACATGTCGTTTTACCATTCACATTGTCCCAACTATTATATCATCAATGTTTACAAACTTCGGTTTTTTGTTTCCGCGAAAAGACGTCAGATATCAGCTGATTCTCATTCGCAATATTTGTATCGTGAGTAGTAAAGAAGCATGGCGCCCGCAGCTGTGGTGGCACTGCGTACTAACGGCACCTCCTACGAGAAGGGGATTCTTCGGAGCAATCCAGTTCCGATGTTTCTGCGCGGTGGTACGGTACGAACGAGCGTGCGTCCGATCTGTTTTCATTGTAATCTCGTGTGTGAACAAACAATACTTTCGTGAAACTCCATGGTTTTTCTCAAAAAAGACGTGAGTGTGGAAAGCGCGTGATGTGCGTTCAGTTAGTGGAGGATCGTGCATACAAGGCGACCAAGAAACCGGTAAGCGATCTTCCGGTTAGGAAGCGATTCGAGCGTTACTTGTATTCAAATCGGTGACATTTGGGTTCTACGCAGTCCTGCCGTTACATTTTATCTAATTTAGTACCAGCTTCTGGTGCAACAGTATCAAATTTCTCGATGCTTATGCCTCGTACAAAAACAGAATCGCGGGACAGATCTACTAACAGACTTTGCACGAATGCTGTTCGTAAATCTTCCACTTTAAATAGTCACGTTTGACGTCTTCCATTCAGTCTTCCATTGTTAGAATGTTAAGTGACCAACTTAACCGACCAGTCTTTGTTGAGTCTGCCATTTACGATGCTCATTGTCTCTCATATTTTGTGATCGCTTTAAAATAACACTAGAATGGTTCACTTCTGTGTTGGGTCTTTCGCGGAGGAATACATTGAAGGCATTTGACACTGTTCTAAGAAAGATATTTTGAAGTGGACATAGTTTAAGATTGTTGGGGACGACACGATATATTGGGATCAAATTATAGTAAATTCTCAGAATTGGAGGAAGCTTTGGGCCAAAAGAGTTTGGTCGAGTCGCGGTTCTATCTCAGAGCAAGAGACGTTATAGATAGCCGGGTGTAGATTAGGCAGATTAGATTTCATCGCGGTCGCTGGTGTGGATGTAGTTGTTACCAAACCTTGTTTACATGACCGGCGACTGCTGTCATTGGGAGAGTAACGAGCTTCGGAGAAATGGGACAAAAGGAACTCGAGACTACGCGTAGTTGTGTCGGTGTAATTTAATTTGATGAATCCACCAATGATGGTCAGAAGCATTCAAGTTTTTGTTTTCCTTCGTTGACCGTAGATACTCTCGATCGGAAGTCTTTAAAATTCTCGTGGTTATTCGATCATTCTCCTCTTTCGTCACGTGAAAGTGTGTTTTCATGTATCTGGCTGGCACACGATCGTATCGGATCGAAATTCTCAATGTTGTCATTTTGTAACATAATATGTACATGAATTTCGAATCGCATCTACGTCGAAGAAATAAAATTATGCACGACTGAATGTTTAAGAATGTTATGGAATATCATTCTTGTGAGCGAAATTAAACCACGAATAATTCGATTCTCGTGTAACTGGACGTACAATCTACACTTCACTAGTTTGTTACGCAGGAGCAGATATGCGAAGTTATTAAAAATATATTCTTAAGGTTATCATCCACATTTCATCTAGGTTATGGTTTTAGAAATGAATCTGCTTCTAAGAGTCTCATTTTCACGTGTGGAAGCTTAGATTCTAAAATCAAACATAGACATTAGTATCGTAATTATTATATTATATTATTTAATCATTTTAACATTAATGTATTCTGAAATTACAAATGGCTGTGTAATGCTGGTTTTAGTAATAATTTAATTAGTAATAAAATAAATCCATGCGATGTATTTATAATTACGACATACATACGAGTTCAACTGTTTATTACTGAAATTCATACACATCGAAATCTGAGAATTACGAGAGGGATAATTGTAATTTAATTCGTAACCTTCCAGATAAGTGCAGACTCGAATAAAGAGTTAACTCGTCATCCACGGTTAACAACTTAATATTACAGTGAATTTAAAACAGAATAGCAATCCGTACCGGAAAAACATATTTAATTCAGTACTCGTAAAAGTTCGACTTACACGGCTTACAAAAATACGGCTCACATTACTAGTTGCGATGCAAAACCTTAGTAAATCATCTGCCACGTTTTACTGTTTTTATTCTCGACTGGCGGGAAAAGGTTGATGAAACGAGTTTAAATGCGACACGCAATAGTCATCGGCGATAGGTGTATGTTTTAGCGAGGAGAGAGAATCACGATTCGTAGCGCGAGTCACGTATGCCGTAAAGAAACCTTGACTTTTTTTGTACAAAGATCTTTCTACCGCCAGATCGGAACGGCTGTCTTTTGTGTCGGCTATGAAAGTGAAAACCTGTTATGCCCTATCGTTTTACCTTTAACTTCGTGCCCTTACCCCTATTTGGTCAACGAATCAGATAGTTACAATTGCTACCCCCCTCTGTTTAGGGCTCACTTTATTTCCCGTCATAAAGCATCACTCTTTTCGTCCTACTTCCTCTCAATATAAATGTAATAAACTTATCGACAGTTGCGAACACTTGTTACTTTTCTCGGTTATTTTTAAGTATATAATCTATGCAGATATATAATATTAAGATTACATACAAACAATGATCAGTAAAAGTATGATAATATTATACGTGTTATAAAATAATTCCAATTTTGGGAATTTTCTGATTGGGTTTGAGTTTCAATTAATATATAATATTTGAAATAACCGTGTTTCTTATTGCATTTTCTTAAAGAGTAAGATTTCCAAAAGCACTCTATATAATAATATATGTATATATTATTATACTACTTTTAATTTGATAATTAAGTTTTCTGCATGCACATTAAAGATAAGTGAAAAGTATTAGTCTTTGCACTGAAAATTCTATAAAATTGTTCCTCTCAGCACATAAAAGCGGTATAAATATGTGAAACAATCTGAAAAGAACGCTTGAGATTTTGATCATTCATTAGTTATCATTCAGAAGAGAAGAAAGTGACACGTGTACGAAAAAGTTTGGAAATTTTTGACGTTCATGTTGGTTGGCTGTTATACATCCGGTACGAAGAAATTAACTGGTTCAGGAAGAGGGACGAGTTTATCGCTGTAGAGGAGATAAAAGGATATCGCTCTCCCACAAACTCGCACCTGTTTGCACCGTCGATGACTAGCCTCGTGTTAGCGAAAGGAAATATTTTGTAGTCCGCTTCGACATGGGGGAGTAGCATCTGTTGGTTTTGTTGTTACACGTGTAACTCCGCTTTTTCACCGGACCTATTTAACCACCCTGTAATGTCCAAGTAATTTATCATTCCGCTTAGGCATTGCGGTAAAACAGTCTTTTTATATCAAGTGCTATTTTGGTAGCAACCTTTGCCTGACGTAAAGGGTTTAGTCAGGTGACGAAGCAAATGGCGCCGTTGAAAATGTACTTAACACTTGAACTACGAAAGGCGTCAAAATGACTTGTCTGCCATTTTTAGCTGAATTATTCGAATATACCACGACGCGTTGTTTCAGATTTTATATATTTTTATTTTATACATATAACGCAAATAATTGAATCAATTATTTAAGCTTGTGTGGAAAATAACTGAGTAAAAATGATCGGTAGTTCTAGTATTAAAGGTGTATTCCAGTATAAGACACATTTTTCCCTTTCATTGGGATTTGTTTTCAGAAAAACTATAAAACTGTTATTCTGGATGTTTTGTGTACAGATTTATTTATACTTTAACAAAATACATACATTTTTTTAATAAATAAATTTACAATGGTCGTAGACGAGTAGGTATCACATGGAATTATTTATCTCCCAGTCTCGGATGGTGAATAAATTTCTTTGTAGATTCGGCGAATCGAACAAAATAGTGTCACTTACCGCACACCAATCACGAAGCTCGGTCGATTCAGCAAATTTCTCCCTTCGAGAGTCGACTTTCGTTTTCGTTCAACGCATATCAGACAGAAATAGAATTCGCTTGAAGATTGTCGTAAGAACTGAAAGTTATCCGGCGCCATTATGAACAATATCAGCAGACACCACACGGAAAACCAGTGATATTTCTACCACCTGGTTTGTGGTTTACCTTTTCCCCTCCCTCCCTCATCCCCCCCCTTTTTTATGTATCTCGTGCCTATGGTCACTGGCACCATCGGCTTCGAAACAGCAGGTGCGAATCTTTTCGACAAACGGAATTCGAGTCACGCATCGACAGGTGCAACGTACAGACTTTTAACGAATCAGTTACCAAATTTTGGTCTTTTTACGCGAGCAATCATTTGGATTTAAGTTTATTCGTACTCTTCGACTGCTTCCGTGGGTGTTTTCTTATCGATGCTTTTCCTGTTCCGAAATTGCTCGAAAAGATTATGCCTCGAGATAGCCGACCAATTCTTCGAAGTTTACATCGGTGAACTTCTGCTCTTGTTCAAGGAAATCCGTTTCTCAGTCGCCATCTTGTCTTTGCATTCTGGCAAAAGTCCTGCTCGAGAGGGATGAGGCCAAATCTTGCATTTTATTCCAATAACTTTGCTTTCGTACATTTTCCACGCCAGTTTTGGGTACCAGATTTACATTTTACGAATATAGAACGTATTTAAGTCAAGCATAAACTATATAAACATCTTATCTGATTTATATATTTGCTCAGAGGTGTGCGTATTCTGTTATTTATGTATTTCAAAGCCACGAATAATTAGTATCGCTAATTATGAATAAAACAGGCTTGGATTAATTAGTTTGAAGTTAAGAAATTTACGAATGGTATTCGTCGTTGAGATGCTGACGTGCGAAATAGTTTCTAACATTTTTCGTATTGCATTCGATTATTACGTGTAATTATTATTAGATGTTAAGCAACCAGAATTGTACGTCCAGGAATATGAAAATTGAAGGTACATTAATTAATATGAAAGCTTCATAGAGAAATGTATTTAAGTGGACGTATCGTGTCGATCTTTCGTCGTAGGAAGTACACGAAAGGTCTGTTTCAATTCGGGGAGCGTAAATGAACCCTTTTGTCACTCGTCCTTCGAACAGCACGTAACACACATTAAAATTAACTCTGCGTACACGATTCTCACAGCGCGCTCCATTCACCAGTGCATCGGCTTTGTACCCACGGAAAACCTCGAAAACGTTCACGAAGTGACCGCGTGCCTTCGGGGAGGCGAAAAATAGTGGCTGATGACGTAAAACGCCACTGGCGAGGATCCTTGACTCGGAAACTCTCTAGTCTGGCAAGGCTACATTCGAGCACCAGGTAAATTTTACATTTTCTAATTGCTCGCGTTCTCTCCAAAGCGACACGGCACGAAGTACTTCGTGGAAAAATGGTCTTTTAAGACGACGATAAAAAAAACCAGCTCCAAATGAGCACTGCTATATATGAATTCTTATCGATAATGATACATAATAATCACGGCCGAACGTGTAGAATTTAGATTTCTGGAAAGAAGGCGTACGATATCTTTACACGGGAAAGGGTTCCCTTTCATGTATAAACTATTGCTGATTGAAATACCACGTGGCATTTATGTCATTCGGTTTGCCTTCTTTACAAAACCGAAGGGATAATTTGATTTTAGATGTAGAAAGGAAAATTCCATGTATAATTTATAGGAAAGCTTCTATATAATATATAATATATAACCAATGGCAAATCAATATTCCACGTGACACTTACGGCACGCAATGCCTTCTCTGCAAAATCCAACTGAATCTAATCTTAATGCAATTCTGCTCTATATAACCAATGTTTTATTTTAACGATACCGTTACTATGCGCTCGATGCATCCTAATCATTTGACTTACGTTACGAGTATCTTTGAAAGACATTATCTAGAAGCTCTATCCAAGTTAATAAGAACGCAGGATTATAAAATCTGGTTTATATGCTTCAGCTGTGAAAAGGATTTCATTTGCAAAGATTAAGAGTGTTTTATTACGAGTATCTCATTAAACTATTATGTCGATTCATAAGTAATTTCCGTCTTGTATTAGCTGTGGAATAATTCAGTGATGCGCCGTTTTTATTTACCCATTTGCCTGTTTAGTAGTTTCGCTTGGTAGTTCCACTGTTGAACCTTGAATTTTACGAGTTCACGCCTTTCCTGAAAATAGTTGAAGTACGGGGAGACTTGATCTATCTATTATCGATAGTATCGGATACTAGGTTAATTGTTAATGGCTCTATCCCGTGCTGATCCCGATCCACTTACTCTATCAAACTTGTTTTCGCATTATCGTCTCTACTGCTGACCAACCAATTACGCGCGAGTCGTTAGCCGTTGGGATACAATGTTGCGGTTGGTTAAACTGGCCGATCACCACTCTGGAAATTGCACCCTCCAGATACTTTGTTCGCGAAGATTCCTCTTCGTATTCACTAACAAGTTTCGAGAAAAAAAGCGTTCCGATTACGACGCAGATAACGAGGTAGTCTTACATGTTCCCCATAGAGTAACCCATTGATAAAAGTTTCGTGTAAATATCCGAAGCATTAGTATCGAAATAAGACTTGTTCAATAAGGTAATATTATACGTTAAAAATTGTTTCATTTAATTACCGAGATAATTAAGATACAAATAAGTCGATGAATCAATTACTATAAAAAGATTGAAACGAAGCTTTCCGTGGCGATTGCCTTGATCCGTTTTATCTTTCTTTATTAAATATCAAGAAAACGTGGAATGTTGAGACCTAAAAAGGACATCTATAAAATAGTTATTTACAGTTGCGTGCTTCCCGTGAAGCATGCGCATATTTACGAGGACTTCTCGCGGTGTCCGATAAAGTAACAGTGATAACGTCGACTGCAGAAGGATTATGCAACGATAATCGAGTCGAGCGTGCGTAAGGTAGCACGACCGGTTAATGCGAGGAGTTGTCACGTTTACTAAAATATTATTCACGATCGTAAACCCATCAATAATCCAGTTAGCAAGATAACACTAAACTACCAAGGGGGTCAAAATGACTTGCCTGGAATGTAAGTTTAATTATTAAAATCTGTCACGACGAATTGTTTGCAAATTGATATACTTTTATTTGATACACACAACACGAATATTTGAATCCATTAATTAACTTGAACCCTGCAGCCATAAGTTATATATAAATAAATATGTCAAAATAAGTGAGTATATGTTCGGTAGTTCTAGCGTTAAATAACGAGATAACGTTAGAAATAGGGAAGCTTGATGGATGAGTTTCTGCGTAAGATTTTACAGTTTCTTTAATGTCAATCTTTCATTTTGGAATACGAATAGAAATGGAATAACGCGTGCACTTATTTTGGTACAACACAGAAACCCATCGTTCGATGATAGTATTTTTAACCCATTGACATACAAAGAAGTCTGGGATACGTTATTTTTCCTTATTATTCGTCATTTCGACGACTTACATAGTTCTAATGTCAAATGAGGTATATCAACAGTTTCAGGCATTTGTTTTAAAATAGAGAATATATACGAAGGGGATTTGCATCGCGAAGCCCCGTTGTTTCGCCACGGGGGAATGCAGAGACTCGGGGCGTGAGAGAACCATAAAGCTTTCTTGTTTTGCGAAAGCTCTCGATTTAAGCAGCTTACTGTGCCCGTATTCTCTCGTGCTCGCTTGGATTTTAAATTTCCATTGATATAAACGCGTTTCCGTGGAACGTCATCCGACGCTTCCTGACCTTCGTAATTTAGTTTTCTCTTCCTGACTTTGTGGCCCCGTGAAACTTTCCTTCCGTGAATCCAATTTCGAGTGTCTTACCGGCAAAACTCCCGTCGAAGAAACTTGCCGAGACGCCTGCAATTAGTACACGTTCATTGAAATCGAGTTACAATCAAATCTGGTGACTAAATACAGCTCCCATTACTCTTTATACGGGAAAATGAAATTTAATTGGTGTTAATGAATTTTGCAATGATGGAGTTGACACTTCGAAATAACGAATTACATTGACAAGTTTGACTCAGAAATAACTTTGCGAGTCCTACTTTGTTCCGAAACAACTTAGACCTGCAAAGTACGAAGTCCTCGAGAACAGTATCTTCTTTTTATTAAGTTATACTTTAACTTTCATTTGCACGAGGAACAAGAGTATGGGTAACCCTCGTTCAATGCGCTACTTATACAACACGGTTTTGATATAACGCGGTTCACAAATTGTGACGATCCTCGTGTAACGCGACACTTATACAACGCGACTTCGATATAACGCGATATAATACTCGGATGTAACCCGAGTCTCGCATAACGCGTTTCTTATAAGTGACCTTTCTCTGGAACCTGACTCCCGCGTTATACGAGGGTTACCTGTATTATACTTCGGTGGAATTGCACCGATATTTCCTTAACTTCTACTGTTATTAGCATCAACCTACGGTTCTTCTCTACGGTTTTAGCAGATTTCTCTTTAAGCGATCATCGTCTGACCATCGACAGTTATAAAATCTGTTAGCTGGAAATACCATGAAAAAGAGATGTGACACTGCAGGAGCTTCTTTAACACGATGCTCCATCTTTTATGGAGAAAAACTGTACGCGTTTAGAAAGTAACGGGTACACCGTTGAATCATTCCGGCCACTTAAGAACTTATATCTCATAGAAAAATTGCGGATGAAAAAAATTGCATCATTCAACGCGTGTCAAAGTGCATCCATAATAATTTATTGTAAAACATGTTGAAATTATCCACATTTCGAGACGGTTAAAAACGATTTCTTCCTAAAAAATACCTTTCATAAATAAGACGTAATAATATGTTATCTACAGGTTCTTAAAAATACCGGAAATTATTACAGTTATGTAGTGAGATGATATAACAAGTTAATTCTCCGAATGAAAGTTAACTTCCTCCAAGAAAATGAAAGATTTAATCGCATTAAGGTAAAGGCTTTTCTCACGCGTCTATTTAGAAATTTCGTGTAAAATGGAGTAAAGAAAGATGAAAGAACGTAGCTTGGAGACAGAAGGGAATATCATACGAGACCGGAAGCGTTGAGGCAGGTAGCAACAACGCAACTTCCGGTGTGGATAACACCTAACAAAAGGTGATCCTTCCGTTCGTGTCGTCGAAATAGATACCGCTTTCATCGCGCATGTAGAAAGCAGATTTTTCGTTAAAAGGACACTCCTTTCGCAGGGCACCATGTGCCACTTGAATCGTTGACAAAGCGCGGTCGCTGCCCCCATAAAACCACCATGGAATTTATTCTTTCTTAATGCAGTGGGTGAATAGAATATGGTGGTTTTGATCACAAAATTGAGGATCCATTGAAATATTTCACGTGGCACATTTTAAGTAATCAGACTAGTTATTATTTTATGAATTATATCAAATTCTTGTGTCAGTAACGATAATTCAGTTGAATTTTTTAAATTCTATAGTACAAAAAGTATACAAAATTAAAATATAAAACAAGATTAAAAATTGTACAATACTGAAATATATTTAAAGATTTTAACACTTGCTTAACATTTTTCTGGTATCGCAGATCAATATTGTACAATTCTTTATCCCGTTTTATATCTTAATTCTGCATACTTTTTGTATTATAGAATTTAAAAAAAGACCAAAGAAGACGAGAGATTGTCGCCGAAACATATGATTTTTAAGAAATGTATAGTTTCATTTTTGTCTCAAGATCATAATTTGCCGTTTTTCTATCTTACATTTTATACTATTATATTTTATTAGTATATCACTATTAGGAAACATATCTTTCTAACATATAATAATCTCCAGTACCTCGATCATACCACTATAACAGCGCTTCTATTACATTACATAATTCAGCTAGTTAGAAATGAACTAAAACCAGGTAGTTAATTATTACATATTATATACTTTATTGGCAGTTACATGGAGCCGTATAAATTTATATTATTTTACTAAGTCCATTACGGTCAGTTATTACAAAATATGTGTTCTACTACATTGAAACTGCGTCTGATTTCTAAACGATCGGAAGCGCGTGCATATGGATTAAACAAGTTAGAAAATCTCATATATGGCGGAGACTTAATAAGATTCAGTGTAGTTTTCTCGCGCAATGCAGAATTACGCGGCTGGTGCTCCACATGCCAGTTATGGCGTGAAAATTAACTCCCGACATACACACCAACACAGTTTTGGCATTGACTACTTTTCTTGCGTGACTTCCTGCGTTATTCAATCGCGATTCCTTTTACACGGGCATTCTTTGTCGTCATTTTTTTCCCGTCTCTAAATACACATGGTGCATACGCGCATAATCGTTGTTCGCCGAACTCGACTCGCTTCCTGTCCACTTTGGCTTCCATCGTATCTGCTACCAATTTCCTCGTGTTAAGTGGCACGATGGAAAATCCGGCATTATATTACGCAGTGTAAAAATACGGGATAATAAATGGCAGGTTAACAAAGAGCGAGTGAGATGGCGAAGGAAACAGGAGTCGAAGCGAAATGCGAAAGAGTTTTCTAGGGACTTTTAAAGCCGTATATAACGCCGATAGATCTCGCAATGCCTTCCATCGGCCTCGTAAAAAGCATCGTCGAGGTGACTTCGAAACTCGTGACGCCACTTTTCTCGATCACGTTTTGTACCCTTCGGAAGATATATAAACGATTGGTACCCGTGGAAACAGGTCAAGTTTGATTTATATCCTTGGGGAGAATAAAACTCGAGAAAAAGTCGGATCACGACACGGCAATGGGATCGCTCGCAGGAAAGTTCGCATTCGAGCTCAAACAAAACATTTCGAAGTCTTTAACTTTGGAGATAAAAGGAAATAAACGTTGAAAGAAACTTTATTTCAGTGTAGGTAAATAAGAATTGGAATATCGTGTAATGGATTCTGGTGTTGAAGCACAGGTGACCCTCATACAACACGGCCACTTAATTTATTATGATAACTCGAGTAGCGCTTTAAGATTTTCCTCAGTTATATCTTTTTATTCGATGTTAAATCACAATAAACTGAGTGGCAACTGAGAGTCGCCTCTTGATTGCAAAGGGTTAAAACTCCACGAACTTACAGGCGAACCTAATAATATAAAGAGGAATTAAAAAGTAGAATTGTATCGATGCATAGTTACTTGTATCGTTTCTGACGAAGACTTCGATGACTTTACAAATTGAATGCATGAACGCGATAGATCAGATGACCGATGACATAATTCACGTTTTGACTGCACGAACTCGATGAGGTAATTGGGTGATTAGATTAACTCACGCCTGGTTTCATGAATTTTTATTCACTTTTCCTCGTCGAGTTACGCTGCAACGTTACCCTTCTAATATAAACTATAAAAACCGTGACTAAACTGACCCACATTTCATAGCTTCGACATAATCCAGACAATTTTCGCCTCTTCTCCTTCTTGTTTTTTATAACGCTACATTAAACTCTGTCTAGTAATATTATTCGGTGCTGGACTCGGATGCCAATAATTCTATTAATTTTAAAAGTAGCGAGCCATTTGGAACATGTTGTTATAAAGTTTCATTTTATATTGAAATTTATGATCATAATAAGAGACTTATAATTATCTGTTGATTGTCGATTGCAAATGGCCGTTTCTTATACATAAATCCTTACGTGTTCAGTATACAACGATTTAGATATAGGAGATGGCATTTAGGTATCATTATATTTTATTACCAGCTGGTTATAAAACTTCATTTGAACACTTCTTCCAGGTGTAATATTTTCTTTAGGAAGTTGCAATTGTGCTCGTGCTAAAAGGGGTGAAAAAGACTTTCGATAACTTTGTGCATCCTTATTCCATCAGTCGCCCACACAGTGAATTACGTGATCAAGTGTGTAACGTTGAGATTTTACGTGAATATCTAGGCCGGGTCGTTGAACTTTTGATAGCTGAACTTCTTTGATTCAAAGCGTTTGTAATCGTTCGGGAATCGAATCGTGCCTTATACCTGAAGATAAATATTAAGCGGTCATCTTACAGCGCAATGAGAAAGGACGGATTTTGCATCACTAAAGCTGAGAGATCTTCCGTAGAAAGAGTTACGTCGTTAAAGGTTTATATTCTGCAAATGAAATGATTAACAGCGGCATTGCGTTCGACACTTTATTCATAAATGAATATAGAGAAATGTGGAATAATAAATATAAATAAGTAAATACCACTTGGAGTAAGAATAGAATAAAGTGTAATACCTAGCAAGTTTGTCGCTCATTGATTTGCAAGCTTGAAAAAATTAAATAACTATTAAATAACTAACGCATACCACGTGTACCATACTTTGCGCCATTTCATGTGAAACGAAATGCTTTTGTTTTCATTTGTTAGAAAATGTTTAATCAATTAATCGTTTACTTCATTTAATAAATTAATTTTTTAACGTCGCTAACATAATATGGTATCCAATATCAAAGTTTCACGTACCGCGGAATACGGGAAATAAATAGAATGATAGGACTATATAAAGTACCACGATGCGTACTCTAGATGTTCCGTATACATAATGCATTAATTGGTAGTAGTTAATTACCGATTAACGGGCGATGTTCAATTAGCGATTACGAATGCGTCGAATTCTTGTAGTCGATGGAAATTTATTGGAGTCACGCAAACCGGGGACCGATTAAATGGTGCATCTAAAGATATTAGCGTCTATGGTGAAGATAATGAACCACCTAAAAAGGTACCTTTTGCCGGCGTTTGCTCCAAATAAAGGTAAACCAGTCGGGTGGGAAACTGTTATCCAATCCTGTCGACTTTATTACACATCTTTCCTCCTTGTATCTTGTTAATTACGAAGCCAACGTATCTCGCTTTGTCGACCGACTCTACTTTCCTCCGATTGTTTCTGAATCTCTCGCGTTATGCAACTAGCCTGTGATTGTTATGCAATGAAACACCTGCGCTTATACTAACTGCAAAGGGGGAACACACATTTTCACGGAGCTCGTGTGTGTATGTGTGTGTGGCATTAGAGACATTAGTATAAATCCATCATTAGCAGGAAACGTAAGTGCACAGGTCATCGTACATTAACACCGAACGAAATTTTGTGTCGTGTAATGGTAATTGAGTTGTGGACTTAATTGAGTATGCCTTTAAGTAATTGAAAACACTAATGCAAATATGATTATCGTGTAATAGCATGTTAATATAGTAGGCCATAATATTGCAAACTATGCATTCTTATTAACCCAATTATCATTACTCAATTAGTTCTTATTTGACCTGGCATTCTTAACCTGATTCTTTAACTATTCTTTGTTATTTTATTTACTGTTATTATATTATATCATTAGTATTATTTATATACATTTACCTATTCATACTTCAAGAGATATTCTACTCATTTGATAAATCCTGAGTGATATGCGCGCCCATATAATCTCCGAATTTATTGGAATTATATTTACCATTTACTTTGTTTGCTTGCTTTTCCTGCATGTATAGTTTATACCGCATTTTAAACTGATATTTTCAGATTCCGATTTTGTTTGTTTTTTTCACTTTAATGCGCCACGCTCATAAATCCATCGACGAGTCAATGGGTTGCGTCGCGAATAACTTGCGGCGTATACTTTTTTAAAATGGCGAAAAGCGTGAGTCGTCGCAGACGTTTGATAAATGATCTCGGTGAATTTTTCTTACGGTTGCGTCTCTATTCACAGAACGTAAATATTATTTTTCTAAGGAGAATTCATATTATCTTTGACCTAATTCACCAGGAAAATGTATTCATCCTGAGAATGCCGAGAAGAATATATTTCCTCGGGCTTCAGAGCTCGCACGAGCGAGCGTGTAATCTGCACGAAATGTGCGATTCCGCCGCACTGATTTATGCGATCCTCTTGCGTGAGAATTGTTTTATTCACGCTTGGCAAGGTATTTAAGCGGTATAACTTGTACTCTCTCTCTGATCCTCGTTAATTGAAAACCTGCGTCGATTTAATTAAATTCGAAGTGAGCTACATTAATTTGGCAGAGGTGAAATTTATTTTTTCACGAGGTACGGTTTTGCGAGAATCATTCAATTTATGCAGGTGGAAGACTTTTTATATTATCGAGAACTATAACGTCTTAATTGTAGATCTAATAAATCGAGTTATTTACGTTCACGCTGTGCTACTGCGTTTGGCAAATTCTTTTATTATGGAAAAGTAATAGTATTTGTAGTATACTTAACCATTTTATATATATTATAAAGAACGATTCTTTATTCTTTGTAATTACACATTTCTAATATTGAATTCGAGATTTATTATTAATGGTGTCAATAAGATATTAGCAAGCTTTAATAATTGATTTAATTGTGGAGTTGTAAAGGAAGAATGACGTCACGTGTTTCCTGAAATTAAGTTTAATCGTGTGATATACGTAATGTACAATTACTGTTATCCTTGCACCTTCAGCAGAATGTTCATCGCAAGGGCAATTTCGTGTTCATTGTAACTCGAGTGAAGGAGATATTACATAAGTGCTAATCACCCTTCTCATACTTCAATGACATTTTTAATGAATATATAAACGATATTTCATTTACTGAATTTATATATAACTCTATCGTATTTTAAATATTTTAATAAAACCTGTGACAATATCGTTTCTTTTATCGTAGAATTATATTTAGGACGCAAGGCATTAGCTTGAGGTGGCTTAATCTTAATCTCTTCGTTATCTTTCGGAACTGATAATAAATCGCAATATCCGTCTCAGAATATTCATTTTACTACCAGAATCTATTTCACGTTTATATTTCATAAATGAATAAAAATTCTTGATCACAAATGTGATCGATTTTGTAAAATTATCAATTATAAACTTCCATAGAAATTGTGTTGAAAATTATTTAATTATAAGGCGTAATATAATAATGAATAAGGAACTATAATAATTAAAAGGGTACTCTGACCTTATCACGAAATTAAGGAGATGTTTTTAAAGAATTTTCCTTGGTTTCTTAATCATTCTGTGGCTTGTTGGTTCCCTGCCTTTGGTGGTTCTTCAAAAGCCTCTTCGGTCAGCCTCTCGCTCATCTTCTCTATTTTAAGCACCTCTATATCTTTTAGGAAACATCGGCGCGTGTAGTAGATCGTGGCGGAGCAACCTTTTAATCCTCCTCGGAATCTCCAACGCACCCTTTGAACTTCAACTTCACCGGACCACCATCTTCCACATTACGATTTTAACCAGAATTACACCACCTCGTTCTTTCGTCTATCAATCCCTTTCTTACATACAGTTATTATATGTTACTGCAATTATTGCAACTGCAACCTTTGAACTTTAAATTCACTGGACCACCATCTTCTACAGTTAAGTTTTTAAACAGAATTACACTACTTCGTTCAATCATTTTCTAATTTCTTTTTCAGTTACAATTATTATAAAAGATATAAATTTAAAATTCAACATTGCATACGTAAGATTAAAAGAGATGTATCAAATGCAATACTGTTATATGTATACTGGGAGTAATTTTAAAATTTAAGTAGAGTCTTAATGCGTTTAGTACAATGTATGCTATTTGTGCAGCAGTACTTGAAGTATACCATAGATAATGGATACATAGATTAATAGATAAAAGATTGCCAGAATATCTCAATAATTTCCTGGCAAGTATTCAAGTTCTCCGGTGCGTCTGCTGATAAATCATACGATAATCGACTTTTTATATCCATCCATTAATTATTTTTGCAAACTCCTAAAGTGCCGTTCATCGCATATCCAATTATTCCCAAAAGTATTTATAAATAATCGCAACTTTAATATATAATATAGGACTATATATGTGTATATGAAACAAAAAACTGCACAGCCATCTAACAACTATTGTTGTTATTAAAGTACTCCGATTTCCACGTATTTATGGTAAAAATTAGCGGAACATAAACTTTCCATGGAAGCATCGAATACGTGAACTTCGTGCGCGAAGATAACTGCCGTTTGCGGTACACGTAGCGACTATAAGCGGTTGTGACTAGCGCAATTAGCTCACCTCGATTCGCTCTGAATTTCCGCCACTAACCAACACGACTCGCCTCGTTAATTAGTTCCACGAAATTTATCCGGTACTCTTTGTCAAAGCTCGGTGTAACCGACGATCTATCGGCAAAAACGAATCGCTCGATTTTCGAGTCTGGACCCACGTGGTGGGACTTCTATTTCTGGTGCCATACTCGTATCGTCTTCCTTTGAACACGCTTCAACATCGTACCACCCTGATATCGTAAATCTTTTTTCGAATCCCATTGGATTTATTACACTTGTTTTTTGATATTTTTTCACGTCATCAACCCTTTTAGTACCAAATTGTTCTATGTGCCATTTAAAAATACTCCGGAAAATATGCATTTTTGAAGGTTTTTTTAACCTCTTTAGGGTCGGTAATATTATTATCGGTGTACTTTGTTAACGAAATTAATATAAATGATACCGTTTGATACTTGATAATTTGAGCTAATTACATATAAATATTAAAAATTTCTTATTATTTTCCATTAACAATTTCCATAATTTAATGCCAGTTTCAATAACATAAAAAAGAATGTAAGAAATAATTTGTTTTCGGCTCTCAAATGTATTTGTCATATCTTGGACAGAGTTATACTTGGAATTGCAACATACAGTAAACGATGATTCACTTCCTAGAAAGGAATATTGAGAGATAATAAATTCCGAGCGGTGTTTACAACAATTATATACTCATTGTCATTTTTCAAATCCAAAAATAATATATTTACCTTTCAAATCCATCGAAACGTGTATTAAATTCATCGAAAATGAATTGAAGTCGGTGTTACTTACCATTAGACATAAATCACAGAAGTCTTCCTTTTTATACTTGTACACTTATTTATACAGAAATTATAGTTAGAGAACATCACTCAATTAATGGATTTAATTACGCTCGTTACGTATATAAAATAAAGATACATAAAATCTCGAACAGCGTGTCGTGGAATATTCGAATAATTTTATTTAACAACGTTTACCGGCCATTTTTATTTGGCCAGACTTATTTGATTGTTTTAGTGTTAATAACTAGTGAACGTCTTGATCTTCCATAGTCATATTCACGCGGTACCCTGTCGATGTTACGACCCGTGAGATATCGTGACTAATTAATATTAAATTCACCATGGATTACTGGGATCGTTAATTAGCTTTGGAGAATTAACGAGCGGCAATCTTGTCGAGCCGGATTTCGTGTCTTTCTCGCCGTTTCACGCTGCGCCGGCGTACTTGCGCCATGGAAACCATAGTTTACGAGCAACAGGTGGTTAGAACGAATATCATTTCCCTGACATTAAATCGGAACTCCTTTGCGAACGATATCTTTCACGCTTTACGTCTATGTTTATTAAATCAGAATGTCCCCTCGATGAAACCTCGATGTGATATTCGGAAAAATACTGTATAAAGTATTTTACGTCGATTAGAATGTGGACGATTATGTATTCATTTAACGGGTGGCACCCTTTGGTCAAAGTTACAAACATAACGAAGGTGAGGATAAAACTAAAAGAAGAGATAACAAATATAAAACGAATAGATAACAATTATTAATCACTCTTGAAAGTTTATAAAAAGAAGCCCACAGTGTAATATAATATAATATAATATAATATAATATATTTATATACAGTTTTAATTAAGTGCTATCATATATACGCGACAATAAATTATGAAATCGGTCCGTAAATGATCCGTAGAATATTATAGTATTACGATATAAACTTATAATCCACAATTTCATGTAATATTATTTATACATTTTTATACACATTATACATTATATTACATACTATGTAGTATAAGTTATATAGGCAGTCTCCCATAAGTTATACATGGGATTATCCTCTTTTCCCATTTAAAGTCACCGTGTGCCTTTTTCCCAGAAGCCAAACAGTAAATAAGCTCGAAACCGAAGTGTTTCGAATATGATTCTATTGAATGCACCGCGATGTGGCGGCATCGGCTGGACTGTTAACTTGCAATGGAGACTTATCTTCCTCCCTTTCCGTCTTTAATTACGAGCCAGGCTAGCGGCCTATTTAAAAAGTACGACACGCCCACGCACACCTACAGCTTGCAACGCGTGCATAAACGGGAACCCACGCGGTTGGCAACGCGCGGGTATAAATTATACGTTTAACCAATTGCGCGCGGGGGCGCGATTAACACTTGCAGAATAATTCCGAAGATACGACGTCGAACAACACCCAAATGCTTTCCCCGCACATCTAACGGTGTAACTTGATTTTGCAAGAAAAAATCGTAGTCGTTTTTGTCGGAAAGTCTATGAAATTCTGATTATTAAGTAACATTGTTCATTGATGCACAATGTGATTTAAATAAATTCAACTGATTTGCTGCAATGGCAGTAATCATTTGCATAATGTTACTGCCCTGGTTTCTGTTGCAAATTCATTTTTTCATAACGTACCTTCGTCTGATTGCAGAAGGCGGTTACTACTAGCATACTAGTTTTTAATACATTATATGTATGCATTAATTTAATGCGTGTTTCAATGATGGTAATTGAACTTTACATGGTGCAGTATAGTTTCAACTACATTAAATTTATAATAATAATAATGTCATATTAATCTTTGAAAAATATAAAAAATTTGTAACTGGATGAGGAAGTCCAAGTTTTAGGAGAATTATGTTAAACAGAATTTTCCGATACAAATTAGTACCTTCTTTCTATTATTTATAATATAAAAGTCAGCAGAAATAAAATACTGAAATAGTCTAATACCACTTTAAAAAATAACGGATCACATATAGCTCGTCCAATTAACAGTGCTTTAATTCAAACCTAATTTATATAGTAATTTTTGGAGCATGCATCCGCCGTGTCCAATATTAAAGCCAGATAAAGCCCTGATTAAAGCCAGAAAATGGTAGCGCTATAAATTGGCAGGAATGGGAGGAAGAGAATCGAGTTAGAACATAGGTGGAGAGAAATAATCGATTGTGATATCCGGTAACTGTGCAATGACCAGTTAATTTTATTCGAAAAAGTGCAGCACCCCCTAGAAGTTACACATTTACATAGAAATGTATGCAAGAATGATTTTTCGAGTAATTTCCTCGCATTGCGTAACAAAACTCTACCAGATGGTCCAGCAATTGTGTGTGAAAGCTTGAGTGATTTATGTTTGGTTCGCATGGCCTGAGGTGTCTTCACACACTTAGCTTTGCCATCCATGGAACTATAAAAGAAAAATATAGTGCCGATTATACTTTCAGTTTTCTGTAGCCAATAGTTTTATACCGGCTAATGAAAACGTTCCCACCTGTAATGACTTATTCAACGTCGCCTTTCTCAGCTTTGATTAATAATTCTTGCAAAACTACAAATTCATGCGTTTGTTATTAACAACAAGGACTATCCTAACGACTATAATGGTTCCCTTGTATTGTATTGGAATGAAATCATTCTTGTAATTGCACTCTTCACGTGCACCGGGTGTAGTGTTCTTCTTATAACTACTCGGTAGTTATAATTATAATCGAATAATTCAATGGGAATTTAATGGTCTAATACTCCGAATACCATCGTCTTACTCTAATAATAACGCTGGGCAAAGTTTATATTGCAATTAATAACCTCGCAGGAACTTAGGACCGTTAGAATTCACAGGAGGTTGTAAATCGTGCCGTGTCGCCATTTTGGAGAACGTTCCCTCGAGCATATTTCGCAGATGCGTCGCTCGACAACGAACAACTTGATTTTCTTTCCAGGTGAAGTAGAACAAGCAAGACGGACGAATTAGTCCACGATCCACGGTGAACCTCGAATGTATGCTATTCGCGCTCGCATACTTTGCCGGTTAATTAGGCATTAATTAATCCGGCTTAAAGTACGAGTCGACGAACATCGATGATAGAATCGCATAAAATGCCGCGGCACACGCTTTACCTTGGTCCTACTTGAAAGTACAAGGAGGAAGATTATCTTCTTCGAAATCAGTGATTTAAGTGAAACATCATCGAGAGGATGCAGAGCGTCCCGACGGAAGGCGCCTCGCCTGGCGGTAGAAGATTATCCCGCAGTTTTCATTCCTGCCTTCGTGGAGCTGACCACGATGACCTTGAATCAGGTAGATTGATAATTGTCTAACTTCGTCTCCTCCATTTTGGATTCCAGTGATCTATGAAGTTGATCACTGATTTTAATTTAGATTAGCGGGTCTTTGTAATTATATCGCTTCTGCTTGTTTAGATAAAGTGATTTAGGCAATTACAATTGCCCTAATATCTATTTCCATTAATCATAGGGATATTTTCATCTTTATGTAACACTGACGCGATCATCACTCGTTAAGTCCACGAATACCTGTTTTACCGTAATAGAATGTAGATGAACATTTTTTCTGGACTCGATAGTTTACGACACTGATATTGATGGCTCTATTTTAATGATTTTCCTCCCTGTTTTCCGGGAACCGTAAATATCGTGGTTTACGACGCCATGCGAAGTCTTTAGAGTTTCATTGAAATGGTAGTTTCTTCAGCGTTGCGTTCGTACCGATTGATTTATCGGATCTATGTAAACGATACAACATACGCGCTGTTTATGCTTTTTATTAAAATCCTTTTTATGGCATGACTCGGATGATGCAGAACGCCATGCGTAGGATAACGACACGTAAGATTAACAGGAACGTAGGTGATACATATGCAGAATTACGAGCCCACGCTCGTTAAAACATCTCACATACTTTCCCGTAAAAGAAAGATCTTACTACAATAAAAAAAGAAACAGATAGAATTTACCAACCCAGTTCGAAGTATGATATCCGTATTGTTAATGACATTTCAATAATTTATTATCATTCATAAACTCTTAATATCTCGTATCCGTATATTACAACACAACTGTACCTGCCTTTGCAAATCATTTAACAAGTGGTGTAACTGTAAATGAAACTGCTATCTAAATAATGAATTCTATTTATGATCCGTAAAGAACATCAAAGTGGAGGTATTCTTTGAACTTAAAAGTAAGTTGTCGAGTTGTAAAGTCGTTTGATGTTTACGGTGTCGAAAGGAGGATGAGACACCACAGGAACCCCACCGAAAAAAATGATAGCAAGCACGTGACAACGAGATTGGTGTTTTGTATATTTACCTGCACCCACGTGACTTATATTTACAAGAACTCTCGGTGGTGCGTTAATACTCGGTGAAGCCGTACGGTGCGTAAGTGTAAGCGCGGTAGAACACGTTAATATTTACTTTCATACACTGCCTCCGCTGAAGGCAGTTCATTCCTGTCGGTATCGTGTTCACTGTCTAAGCTGACAGAAGCCTCCTCGCCAAACGATTCGGTGTCTCGATCTCAAAGTGATTCCATTTATCTTGCCGCGGGATGATAATTACTGTCAAGGAAATAACTCCACCGTTATTTCCGCCCAGTGCTCCTCCATGTCTCTCTCATCCACATGAATGGATCCGTCTTCGAGAAGTGATTTAATGGACTTAAATCTCACGTGAGATCACGCGCACGAAGTACCGCTTGATTTTCTGTTCACTGATCGCAGTGTTATTTTGATGAAACTGATCGTCGTGTTAAAATAACGATTTTTATAAAATTCTACTTCCTATTTCGTTGATGGTGGGAACGAAGATATTACGATCGTGAAGATCCAAAAGCGGATTCCGCGCAACAAGTTCTTCGAGAATTAAATGAAACCAACCGTGACATTAGTTTCATCGTATTCTATTATATTTTTAACTAACGCTATTATTATTTGGACGACAAGTATTAGGAGATAGAAGAAGACAATCTAAGGAGTTAATTAACGCTTCATTGTTTCGTGTTTCTATGAATAGACTATTTAGAGATAATAATTTCCAAGCGACATCGTGTGTTCTTTAACGCAAGTAACAAAGCAGAGTAATTAGTCCGTTGAAGATGTCCAAAACGTGTTTCTCACAGAATACATTTCCTCGAATGGTTCCATATACCGTGAAGTCACTATCTTTATTTTAATCTACGTTCCCGTATAAAATATACGAAGCAAGTGACAGTATCGACAAGAATAATAAACCCTTGAATGGAGTCGGTGTTCCAAAGTGTCGAAGCGTCCACATTTGCTTTTTCGCGCGAATAATTATCGTCAAAGAACTACTCCAAGCTCTCCTTTGCATCACACAGGATCTATTATTCAACCTGAATCAATCTCCCTGTCCTCGAGTGACCAGATTCACTCGTTGATATCTTGATATTATTTGTAATTCCAACATTTATCATCTCATCAAGAGCAATCCTTCAACACCACAAACAACTCACTACGAACCTAGGAAAATATCTCAACTGTTTAAACGATCAGGATGAATACTCATTCGAGCATTACAGACATTCAATGAGATAGCATAAAGATGGATATCATACACTGACCTATACTACTTCCATCAAGAAAAGGGGTACTTTCTAAACGGAATTCTTACCATATCTTAAATGAACAATTTAACAAAATATAACATTACAAACCGCGATACATACTTAATGAAGTGGAGCAACTTTCTAATGAATGTCATATTGGCCTAGAAGATAATCAGTGATTCAGAAGCGCTTTCCAATTACTGGCCATTCCTTATCTTATTGGACCAAAGTAAACAAACCATGTGAAACGTAGCGTTGGGAGGAAAGTTGAATCTATAAATTCAGTGTCACGGTTGTCGTATTAAATATTTATAAACACCACTTGCACGAGTTTGTATTTGAGAACCTGCAAAGAACAATGCCAGAGTGACATCAGTTGTCGTGTCAGGTGAGCGCGGACATAATAAAGAATGACGAATAACAGGAAAATGATACACCGTGGTAGCGAATAGCGGGTTTGAGGCTTCTTCGATCGTGTGGATTTATTAGTGGATGATCTAATAATTGCTCAAGGACGCAACATGAGAATCCGATACGTGCCGCAGGATATTGGAAATTGTTACAAGCGTACGTCTTTTTTCTTCCATAATTCTCTGTTATATAATTACACGCTTTTTACACTTCGTAATTTAACAAAAGAATTCCTATGTCCGTCGATAAAACGGGATGAAGAGTTATGTAATGGTAATCGGATTTTTCCGCGCGGATGGAAACTTTTTTTTCCAAAACCGCGCGCTAAAGCTAGGATATTTTTATGTCGAAGAAGATTTTCTTCGGTGATATAAAAAGAGTTTATTTATCATACATTACAATCTTGTTAAATTTCAGATGATTTATTATTATCGATTTTAAACCGTATTAATCCACATATTTCAACGGTGTTAATTCGTAGACAGAATCTTACTACATTTTACACTATTAATTATTATCGATTGCTAGCTGTATCAATCCATTTTTGAAATGTTTCCATTACTTTGTTATTCATCTTTTAAAGAGTATTCGTCCTTGAAATATTTGCAATCTCATCGACTTAATATTCGCGAATAATAATATGAATATTCCTTATGTGATACTATACATAAGAAACAATAATGGATAGTATTAAAGGTCCGAGTGCACTAAGATTATATCAGCAAGTTTTCATAGCTGAAAGTGTGACACTTATGATGCATGGTAATAGGCTAACTAGACAACGATTGAATTTTATTGGTCCATCAGTTTTCCCTCTGTCCTCCTCTTCACGAGACGTTTCTCATCCCTTAATTACACAGTCGATTTTAATAGCTGCCATCTGGCAATTAAGTCACTCCTTCTCCTTGAAATCGAAAATCGAAGCACCTATTTAAAGGGGTATACTTTTCTTTTCGCGATGGTGGAAGAAGAAAGTAAAGAAGAGAAGACGTTGAACGAGGAGTGGTTAAATGATATACCTAAGAATCGTAGAATTTCATTTCCATCCTCGAGGGGAATTAAAGTTCGACAAACGTAGACAGCGAATTGCTACTCGCCGGTGGCTTTTTATTGGTCGGTCTCTGCTTTACGCACCGACACCGCTAATTGAATTGATCTCCCTCGCTCCACCTTTCTCTTCCTTGACTATTGTACGGAAATTTCGTGTTTTACTGCCTTTAGGGAGACAGACATCCTCTACGTAAACCGGTTGCCATTGCTAAGTAGCATGCTTTTAATATGGGATAGTAAAATCGGGAAGTACACAGTATTCGTTACGCGAATTATTAAGTGGATCTTGTACCAAGAACAAACACTTCCTCTGAACGCATTTAATTAGCTTATTAAATCTTTTATATTACTGCCTTCCTTTAGAGATATTCTACTATTAGTGTGAGCTGTGATCGTTACGTATTAATGCGGAAAGAATACAATATGTAAGATTGTTTAAAAATGTGTGTTAAAAATGTCCCCACTTAACATCCGAAACTCCAAGACGAGTTGTGTTCGAAAAATGCAATTTAAAAATGAGAATAAAATTACGCCTTTCATAATTCTGAAGTGTTTACATTTATAAATTAATATCAATAATGAACAGTCAAATCTATAGGTTCGCATTAATTATGAATACATGGCACGGTTTTATTTTAATACCATAATCAAGATTTTATTAGATTCATTAGAATTTTCCAGACTTGATTTTTTAGAAAAGGTATGTTGATATGTTGGGAAACGTTTTGGCGTATAATCGCATTACAATTATAGTTAATCAGTTACTCCCGGAATTCCTCCAAAAAACAATATCGCGAGGGCCTTCATATATATAATAATTTAGTAATAAATAGTTTCGTTTAACACGCAAGGAAATATCTGATCTTTCAAGAGCAAGGAAACGAGCAGGTTTTCAGTGCCATTATCTCTAACCGGCAGTGAATTTCACGGTAGAACCTTTCGACTAACTTTTTCTATATTCTGATCCCGTGCGACGACCTCACATCCCGAGGGAAGAATCGTAATGAGCTCCACTCTGGCAACGCCAATTTCGTGGAACTCATGATCGTTTTTATCTTGGACGTTTTGGATCATGTCCATTAATTACTTCCAGTCTTTAGAAACTCACGGTTATTACTTATGATTGATTAGACATCCACTCGCTTCTTGCCACGTGAGAAAGAAATTCTGAGGATTCGCGTGAAAGCGACTTTCTTCGAGTGTTAGGAACCCCGGGTTCGTGTCACTTGTTAAGGATAAATCTTTAGTATCATTCATTTTCAACATCTTACATTTAAATCTTATCTATCACTTGCTTGTATATCATACGCTCTGTAAGAACTTAAAGAGCAAAGAGTTCGTAAAGATCTCCAATCGATAATTCTAATTAATCGTAAGCCACTGTTGGGTTCTGCAAAGAAGGCACTCGTGGCACAGGTGTCCTGTGGAATTACGATCTCCTATTACTTGTATCAGTTATATATTATATAAGGTATCTCACGAAAAATTAGCCACTTAATTATATAACAATTTCGTTTCCGTAAAATTCTGTGAAAAGCGGCAATAAAAAAATTCTTCTTTCTGGATATTGGTCCATTCGAGCTTTTGTGTAATGTATAAAATATGTTCTAGCTTATCCTGATTAGAAAGGATAATTAGATCGCTCTTATATAGATTGTAACATAATTAATATTTCAAAAATGTTCCACCGTCGAAGGGGCAGTGGTCCCTCATCAACATTCCGAATCGTTTTGGGGCCTCTTAACACTAAAGCTACCAAAGCGATTAAAATGACCGGTCTACATTTTTATTAAGATTATACCAATATTCAACGGCACGTTGTTTGCCATTTTATATATTTTTCTTTTATATACGTGACGCATATAATTCGATTCATTAATTAACTCGGATCCTCCGGCCATTATTTCTATACAATTAAATGTGTAAATATAACCGAGCATAAACTGGGTAGTTTTAGTGTTAAGAACCTTGGTCTTACAATTGTTTTACGTGTTATCTAGTATCACTACAATTCAAAGTGATCCGTGGCATTTATAGTAACGGTATTATTTAAGAAAATCTATAAATAAGTATTGAGTAATTATTTGTAAATAATCGGACGAAAGTGGGTCCAATGAAACGCTCGGGTTAACGCGGGAATCACGCGTCTTCTAGGATTTCAGGGGATCTGATATCGCAAACGTCGGTGGACTGATAAAGTTACGCATTTCGTGTCACTCGCGAGACAGCATTGGTCGTTGATTGAACGAGATACTCTCATGATTCGATTTCTCTGGCGATGCAATTCGAACGTGACTTCGTGATTACCGTTATATCACTGCGGATCAAAGTTGATCTGCCACTTGTGCAATCCTTTACGAAACTTTTGGTCGCAATAATTAGTTGAGTTCTGGAAACAAAAGCGCGCGGTGACTATAAACGGGTGGAAACCTCACATACAACCCTCGTGTAACATAATACTTATATAACGTCGTTTACTCGAATAAAAAAAATAAAATAATATGACTTTACAGAATGCCCAGAGTATTTGAAATTGGATTTAAAAATCCGCAGGAATGTTTTCCGGTATCTACTGTATAGAATTAGAAGTAATTAGTAGATAGATTTAATTCACGGCGCTTAATGAGAGCACAATTAATCTACGGTGGCAGTCGGGAAGTACAGTTAGACAAAAGTCGAGGCGTCGTTGAGGCCGAGATCCGTCCTCCATGTTTGCCGGCGGCAAAGCATACCCGGTGCACTTGGCGCGTCGCAAAACGTCGAAAGAATTGGAGCGTGGATCACGAAGATGCCCGTGATGTCCATTAAACTCGTGCATCACGCCATGAAAAAGTTGTCCCCGTGAAAAAGTCGCGCCACGAAACGGGGTTGTCTAACTGAACCCGTCGTCGACGTTGTTCCTCGCCTTTCGCGAACCCTCCTTGGCCACGGAACAGTAATATACTGTCTGGTTATATTATACAGGGTGTCATGTAACTGGTGATACAAGCGGGAAATATTTCTACATGAATTACCGAATCAAAAAAATTGAATATAATTTTTTCGTACGGGGTTTTGTTTCCGAGAAAAGTGGCTTTGAAGATTTCAAACTTCTTCGAATTTCAAGAGGAACATCTGCCAATAATTCCGACAATATAAACTTTCAAAGCCATTTTTCTCAGAAACCAAGCCTTGTATGAATAAATATTACCTTATTTTAGATACTTTGTTTCATTGGCTCGGATTGAATACTATATTAATTTAAGCGATATGTATTAAGATCGAATATGGTGGTTAAAATGTGCAGACATTGTAACTGTTGTTTAAAGTTCATAAAGAAGTTAATAGTTCAGCTACAGTAAATATATTTTTAATATCCCTCGAATTACATAATATCTTCTTAACATAATTAAAACCGATTACCACACGAAAGCGTAATTATTTATAAATATCGAGTTGATTTCTAATCAAAATGGAATTTCTTCTTTTTCCAGGTGAGTCCAAAAGCAAATCATTACCGAGAAGTAGTCGACACGATACTCGAAGAAGTCGAGGTGAGTTTAATCCTTTGACGTACGGTTTAACCCTTTGGACCCCAAGGGCGACTCTCAGTCACTACTCAGTTTCTTGCAGTAATTCGAGTGGCTAGTGTGAGTCGCCTTCGAGTGGAAAGGGTTAATTAAGAATATTTTCTATTGATACGATTTAATATTATTTTGTATGTCGGTATACATAGTGATCGAAAAGAAAGTAAATGTACAGTTAAATCTGATTAATCCCCTCAATCTATCACACTTTTAATTAACTTTCATGCTTAAAGTGTGACTAATTGCTTTTGCATAATACGGTTTGACCTGTGTTGACCACTTGTTCGAGGTTTCGTCATAGTAAAAAAAAGTAGCTACTGTGAAAGAAGCCTACGCAGCATTAGTATCGCAATAATTGACATAAAGAACAATACACCTTGTTAAGCAAGGTGACAGTAATTTAACAAGAACAATAGAGCTCACAATGCGATCGAAACAAATTATTCATTGTGCGAGCTCGTTTGACGAGAATGAAGCAGAATTTCTTTCGAAATTTGAATATTTATTACATTCTTCTCTTTAATATCAAACAGAATAATATTCAGTTTGCACAGAGTTTACAATTTTATAACTGATTATACTTGAAGACTAAAATATATATTCTCATTTTATCATGATAATAATTATAATATATTAACAAATATTAGTTTAATGTTTTTCCGTTGGTATACCTTATAAAAAGATTTCCATAAAACAGTTCTAAGTTGGAAGAAGATGGGAATATGAATTATATAGGGTGTCCTAAAAGCGACTATCAATTTTGCAGAACAAGAGCAATTTTAAAAGGAATATTACCAACTTATAGGATAGAAAATAATTGTTACACAAAGTTACTTTGTGATGTTTTAAATTTTAACTTGATTCTTGTGAAAAACGGATTTAGGCCACTTTCAAAATAAACGGCACATATATTTATTTCTCTATGTTTGAAATTGATATTCTCTTTAATATACGTTGTATAAATGCATAAAGGTTCTCGTAAGAACCTTAAAAATCTAGAAACAGAAGAAATGTAAAATTGTGTGTGTACTTTAATTCAACAATGCCGTGGTTCTTCAATAGAAACATTTTCCCAAAAGAAACAATTGGCCATGAGACGATACATATGTATCTGTCAGCCGACGATTGTTGCGTTGATAAGTGTAATTACGTATGCAGTGTTCTTGGCAAGGCACAAATTAATGACAAGGTTGGCCACGCTAGAATACCGTAGGTGCAAAGATAATGACGGGATTAATTCATTAAGCGATCAATTAAAGCAGTCGTAAGTCGAAGAAGTGGGAGTGACACAGAAACACTTGGTGTCGTCCTTCCAGAATCACGTTGTTCGAGCTTCGAATCGTAAACAAGAACTACAAACAAACACTTAAAACAGATAATACATTCGAAAGATAACAATAAAAAAGTAAACAACAGAATGTTTAACTTCAAATTTAAAGAACTAGAAGGCGAAAACTCCTGGAAAATTGTTGATTAGATTTTAGAGATTAAATAAAAGAAGAAAAATACTAGAAGTATGTCGATGAAATTTTAAAGACCAAATAGAAGGAGGAAAATACTAGGAACTTTAGACCAGTAAACTATCAGTACGGTACACTTGCTTGATCGCAATGGAATAGCTGATTGCAAGTATAATGAACAAATTACAATGACAAAGATCGGATTACAATTTTAAGTTCGATCGCTCGTTTTCATCTCGTTTTCCAACGAACGTATCTCAGTTGTCATTTTGGCTAAACTTTCCATGATTGTTCAACCTGAAATCCTGCTTTTTTTCTTCACGGACACTTTCCCCTTTTTTTTCATGACCGTAATTTTGTCGCCCGTAAGTCGAATCGTTGGTGCGCGAGAATAATTTGCGCAAGGGATGGTACGTGCCGACACGTTTTTACTTCTTTCTCTTCTCGCCGTCACGGCTCGTCGTAAAACTTTAATTATTCACGCTGGACCGAAATTAGATTTTCCTGGGCCACGCAGCCTCACAGAAGAGTAACCCCTTTTTTTCTCGCATTTTCCATGAACGCGAGTTTGTTAATGGAACCTTCTAAAGTTCTCCTATCGCTGCAGATAAAAATCCTTCTCTTAGCTCGACGAAAAGTGCAGCACGAAGAGAAGATTTTTGCGTTGTGCTTTAAATGAATATTATTACAGAATAATACAAATAGTTAATGTGAAAGAAGATTCTAAATTTGACAGTGCTGGTAAATAAGGACTCATTTTTCCTCGTAATTCATAAGGTACTTTTTGCGAGCTTAAGATTCGCGATGGTGTACGGCGATATTTGTTATTAATGTGCGGATTTTGTAAAAGTCGATTAAAAAGGTTAATTTAAATCTTCTTTAGCATTGTTTTGAAGAAATTCTTTTTACCGATGAACCCTCAATGGGTATCCTTGAATACCAGTCTTCTGCCGGTAAAGAAAATTTCTTCTTCTTGGTACCCCATTAGGATAAAGTTGAAGTTTTACAGAGTGCAACCGGTAAAAAGACATTCGGACATTCAAACAATAGAAAGGATAATGTAAACAGGTTTATGTAAAGATAATAATAAAATGTCAACAATGACGGCTAAACAAACTTGAAGGAATACAAACTTATTTTCATTTTTTAAAAGCTCCCGTTAGATCCATGATTTGACTTACGTCTACAAGAACATAGTTGAGTTGTAGCACCGACGAGATATAAGTAGACCACGAAAGCCCATTTAGTGCTTGTTCTACTTATATCTTGTGTGCGATAGTAAACTACTGAAACGAAAGAAAATTAAAATATTGTTATATAAATTTCTCACACATTAGAAATAAAATTATTTTCACCGGCAATCTCGATTAAAAATAAATTAATATCCTTGGAATTAATAAAAACTCTCCACGCTGCTTTCACGGAACTATAAAATCAAAATGCAATTCGAAGTCCAAAATCTTTATTTGGACTTCAAACGATTCATAGTTCAAACGGGTTTTCTGGTACGAATTAAATACGAACTACGTGGTACTACTGTACTGTATTACTATTAATTAGAATACTTAAATTAAAGAATGACTTGAGTGGTTTCTGTTAGGGTTCCTTGCTTAAGTTCATCGGCGATATTCGTAGAAGACACTGTATGAACGGCCATTAATGGTCGTACACCCCCTACAAGGTGGAAGAGAAGATCACGGTCGATCGTATAAGGCGTTCCATTCGTCGGATCGTTGACCGTGGAAGGTGATACCGTATTCTTCACCTTAGTCTTTTCTTCTTACGCAAGCAAATCAATTTCCACTTAAAGTCCACTTAAACCTCTTTCATGCTAGGAAAGAGTTGCATCCATAAACGTTTCGACTCCTATCGTCTCTTTCCCTCTCTACCCCCCCCCCCCCCTCTCTCTCTCTCAGGATGCCTTCTAATGTATCCAAGATATCGCGTGACTTTTGTGAAAATACACTTTCCACGCTGCTAACTATCTCCCGAGCACCGATGCTCGTTATTTGCACCTCCAATTCCCCCGGAACATTAATTGTTTGTTTTTCTTGCATTTTGAGCAGCAATCAAACACGGAATTATTACTCCGTGTAATGGTCGGTCAGGTTAATCACCATCTTCCTGATATTCCTTAATACTTTCTCCTTTAAAGTGTTCGCACCTTGCGCAGCTTTGAAAGTTATACATTTTTTAATATCTTCGTGAATTACGTCGAGTATTTATTTACGTAAATAAACAAATTCGGGATTCCAGGTATTCTTTAATACTATTGGTATGTGCATGAGTTCTCGCCGTTTTATGAAGTCAAACGAACTTGATCTGTTCCTTTTTAAGAAAAATCGTTTTTATTCCAAAAAATATTCTCCATTATTTTCTATAACCTTATTCCATCGATCTACAAGTTTTTTAACTGCAGTTAACCTTTCTTTCTAATTCTATTTTGTGATCTCTTTTTGAATATCAGAGATCGAAAGTCGAGGTACAACATATGGGTGGTCGCAAATAAGATTAGCAAAATATACAGAATTTCACTGAATTAATGTCATCCAACTGAAACGTGTCATTAATTGTATCCAATACGACATCACTGGCGCGGTTGATGGTCGTAATTTTCTACAGGTGTGGTAGATAACGGACATTTAGCTTGTTGGTCTAATGAATACGTTGACACTGGTGAAATAACGAGACGATGTTCCCGGGCTCATCTTGTCACCGAGTTCAGCTATGCAAACGAGGGAGTGAATTTGAATTTGTTGTACTTGAAGCTGCTCCATCACGTTGCCACATCGCTTTACCATTCTCCCTCTCCCCTTTCAAATCTCACTTCTTTCCCACGTCAGCTCGCCACACGTCGACTAAAACCGTTCTCCAACTTCCACTAAATATATCCCATTAAACCTAATACATTCTATTATCCCACTAACTACGTATAATTACCATCGATACTGAAGCCCACTACGGTAACTTTGATTCTTCATGGATCAGTGTAGAAGTTTAATTTGATCGCGTTAATAACTTAACATTTAACACTAAAATCATCGAACGTGTACTGTTATACTTGTACATACTATACGACAAACTCCCTCTTATCCGGCCTGGTTTCAATTAGCCATACTTTCGTCAAGATTTGTTTGCGCGAATCACACTTTCTTTGCTAAATCTAGGAAAAGGTACAGTGATCATTGATATTAAACGTCCAAACATCGAATTACTGAAATATCAAATTTAATCTCAAACTTAATATCAAGTTATTAATGTGTGATAGTAAATGAATAAATTCGTATTTCCACTGCAAGACAATTTTAGTATCATAATTAACCAGTTAACTGTGGCGTCCTCTTTTCAGAGCGCGCACCTATGTGTGTCGCGGATAAGCTGTTTCAGCCGGTGCATACGGGAATGCATAAGTTCATCTCAAATTATTAATATTTTTTATTTCTTTGTCTTATTCCGGCCTGGCCTCAAAATATTCTAAACATCTTGACATTTGAGAATATGTTTTACTTTTCCCAAACATAACAATTTAAATAGCCAATGATCACTACTTTTTACGCATGACGAGTATAGTCGTCATGACACAAAATCGTGCCACTTCTCCATGACGAGTATAGTCGTCAATCACAGCTAACTGGTTAATAGACTGCTGTATTGACGTGAAAGTAACGTGGGTTGTATTAGATCTAAGCGTATTAATTTAATTCTTTTTAATCAGTAAGAGTCCCGGTGCACTAATTGAAAGTTGCATGGAGACGCATTGAAACTTGCTATGAGTGAAGTATCTCTGCGGTTAGACAGTCACGTATTCTGTTTTGCATCGTTGCATGTTCTCTCTCTGTCTTTCATCTTCTTCTTGGCTCTTTTATTTTCTCTGCTCCACGTTTCTTTGTGCCAGGAACGTAGCGTTAAATTTCGAGCCTCTTCTTCTTCCACCGCAAAAACCAATCGGTAACGGTTGCGTGTACCTTAAATTACGCAAACAGTTACGCGCTGAGCAGTAACGATCACTTGTCGCCTGAAACCGTTCGAAAGAGCTTCAGTCTGCTTTATGCCGGTACATAAAAGTAATATTTATTAAATAAGACGTCTTATATTAAATATTCGATGCATAATTTAGACGTGCACGGTTTGGTATCTCATTTTACAGAAGAGTGAAATTTCCTTCGGACGAACCCTCCCTTTTATTTCCCTTTCTCTTGTTTGATCTCAAGGTGAACATTCTTCCTTCTGTTTATCATCCCTCTTCCCCTTATATTGTTTTACATACGTACCCTCTCTCTTCCTCCTAGATTCCCTATCAATTGGAATGTTCTTCTAGCTTGGTTTCACCTCGCACATATGGTACCCTTTGTTCTCCCTTCATCCCTTTCGACCTTCTATCCTATCTCTTCCCTTTATCTTCGTTTCTATTGTTTTTCCTTACCGATTCATGTCTCCCTCTCGACGAGAAGTCTCCTCGCTTGAAATTCGTTCCTCCATTCCTGTCCCCGTCCACCACGGCTCTCGATCCGAGTGCAAGACATCACGGGTAGATACGATCGCGTATTTTTACCCGGAGACGGGAAAAAGGAACAAGAAAATCTTCGGTATTGATTCGAAACCAAATACGTTACAAATTTCGAAAGCTTCAGTATCTGTACGCGGGACTCGTACAGTCGCCATGATGGAATATTAACGAGTTAACTTTGGATAAGTTTGTGTTGACTTGGAACCTGTTTGCGAAGGAATTAATATATAATCTATTCGCAAAGAGAATAATGATGGAGAAAATAGATTCTATTATATATTAATAGCCATTTGATATCCGAGTAATTGTATGCGTAAACCATTCTTGTAAATAATATACTTGGATGCATCATACTATTATACATCACGATATCTTTCGATATTCTTAACAGGTGTTATTAATGATATTATAATTAAAAAAATAGAATTTGATTTAAAATATAATCCGTAAATATAAATATATTATATTACGCTATCACATGATTCTTAAATGAAATTTGAATTATACTATCGTACGCCAGGATATCGTTCGGTATTCTTACGAGATGTTATTAATGGCAGTATAATTAAAAAAAAATAGAATTGGATTTAAAATAAAATGCATAAACATGAATGTGATATTGCACGCAATCGCACGATTCCAGAATGAAATTTACTCTTGGCAGCTTACATAAAGTGCCGTGAGAAAGTCAGATGATCGTTAGCGTTAGTTCGACGTCATTTTGAAAATGGGTAAGGGTAAATTAAATATCCTTTAGCAATATCGCGGGTAAGAGAATATCCAATGAGTCTCGAGTCCATAACTCGGCTCGACGGTTCCACCGATGATCCAGGAAGTCAGAAAAAAATGATTCTACGGCACACCTGGGGGGAATCGCAGCTCAGGTTTATATCCCGGAGTGTACGCAACTACGTAGGTAATTCCTTGCACGTGTAACCGCTCTCAGTTAAATCACTGCTTGTTCCTGCGAACCAAGCACCCAGCATGGACGCCAGGCCAACAGCCGTGAAAACAAAAGGAAATAATAACTATAATAGCTATATTATCACCGAGCAGCGGGCGATGCGACGCCGATTATCACGCGTTTTATTATATTAAGAATACCGGAAAATAATCAATTCGAGAGGGAAGGATTTTTCGCATCGAATTTTTAAAATTCGATTTCTTCAAAAAGTTATTATGACATCGGAGGGTAGTCGGTCAAGCATCCTAGATAACGACGGGGATTATCTAATAGAATAATGTTTAATATGAACAAAATAAATGGAGTTTCATAAAGTATGTGAAAAATAATTCGGCGTTCCTTTTTTACTGGTACTGATATTTTGTATGCAAATAATAAATAACATTGGTAGAAGTTGTAAATTAAGGATAGAATCACGTGGAGTTAAGATGGCAGAAAGTACTTCCCGTTTTTATTCAGACACCGTCGTCAGGATGCAAATGGTGGATGCAAATGTCGGTAGCCCGTGGGGAACGGAAGTTGAGTACTCACGAGCACGGATCACGCTCCGTTATTTCCTGGGTGGCACGAGTCGTTCGGACGCCTCCGCACGTGCGTTCCTATTAATTCACGAAAGCAAACTAATGTAAATCTCCTTCCCCCCTCGGCACCCTGCTTCTCCCTTGGACTCCTTTCGACCAAGAAACTAAGAAGCCTTTGGGAAACAACGAACTAAGATTGGGATTAAGTCATTCGTGTGGGAGATGATCGGTGAAACTGCAGTAAAATTATCATACGCGAATGAACGGTGAAACTTTATTTATTACTTCATTATTATGCATAATAATATGCGTGGATGACTGTGCTTGTATTATTATTTTATATTACACGTAGTGGACCTCGTTGATTATTTATGTGGGATGTTGAATTTAATCAGGAATGAATTAAAATACTTTTATTACTCCGTGGTGGATGGAGATGGAAATTCTGTTGGCGTTATGGAAATATTTTTATAAAATAGGTGTATATTCGAAGAAGATAATAATATGGAAGTACGGCTGAATTCAAACATTTGGGATTATGGTGAATGGCAGTAGGCGATTAAAATGTCAAAGCAACATTTGTACAGGGACATTTTTCGGGAAAATATTCATGACAGTATAAACTGGGAAAATAGTGCGGGGGAATCGTAATGACTCGAGAGATTATTTCCAGAGTTATTTCGGTATCCCATTTTCTTCGTGCCGGAAATAAAAGAGTATTCTGAGCTCACAAAAGTACCTATGTACCTCGGCTTCCGGTGTACGTCGGCGGTTCATTTGTTTCTTTTACTAACGACTTCCCAACGTGGAAAGAATCACGAAATATAAATAGTGGTAAATAGCGTGTTGCATATCCCGTACAAATTACAATGGAGATCTTCTAATTATAGAATATTCCCGGATGATGGTTTCACGTCCCGGATGGATGCGCGAACGTTGCGTGAAGTTAAAAAATTACTTGATGACGAAAAAGATGATTGATATTAGAAAGTTAATCATTACTATATAGTATTTATTATTTATTATTAGAATGATAATTCTATTTCGAAATTAATTGATAAGTTAAATAGAAACCAGCAGTCTATCAAGATTGCAATTAGCCGTCTCAACTTAAAGATGCTATTATTTATTACTATTAATATAAAAAGCAACTTAATAATTACTGTATTATTAAGTACAACATTTATTTTCAATAATATCACAATAGATATATTATCTATTTACAAACTGCACATAATTCATATTTTCCATGATTTCTATCAAGATTATTCGCGCACTTGCAGACGTCGTTTTGTGGTGCTTCGGGTTCCGGTTTCGACTTTAGATTTTGTTCCTGGATATGAGCCAACCATGCTTCCGGTAAACCGCAGAAGAATGTAGGTGGTACTTGGTTTAATTTTTCATAGTACTTTTCCCACTTTTCCATGAAATACGTTCCTAAATCGCATTTCGGCCAAGGACCAGTTGTGCAGGGCACGGCTAATGATAAAAGTTATTATTATTATGATTATCTATCATATAAAAAACTATATAAATATACATATAGAAAGGCGACATGAAATAAATAAATAATGGGACTACTAAATAAATAATGGTAAATAATAATAGTATTATAAACTAATATTCCCGTCATGAAACTGATTTACCAATTTAGTGTCAACTACTGTCACGCGAATCTCGCATTGTACGATGTTAATGGTTTTTTGTTAGAACACGCCGCAGTCAAAGGGTTAAACGCGATTCTAACGAAGGTACATTATGTGAAAATAGTAACGAAATTGTTACTTAAATTGCACCGAAGAAGGTGACAATTGTTTCGCGTACTTTTCATAATTAATGATCATTATTACGACGAAAAATCAAATGAAATGAAAGATACGGATAGACGAATATGTGACTTCAAAGTTACATGGCGTTGTAGAGGGTTAACTAACATTTTCATATAAAAATCGCGGCGTTTCCAATAGATGGATAACGGAAGGTTACAAGCAATAAATGCAAAAGAAGAGTTTTTGAAAACAATGTGGTAATTGAATTTCACCTCTATAACAACGATATGATAAAAGTGGAATTTATAATTTCACATTCCAAATTATTATTACCTCCACATAACCACCGTGGACAATCTTGTTGAAGTCCATTTCGATGGTAACAATCGCAATCGATATGAACTCTTCCGCCGAGTAATTCCCGGGACTTAATCTTTTTCACTGGAACTTTTTTGCCACGACCAATGGGAGCCTTTCCAGGTTTTAAAGTGGAACCATTCGACTTTGACTTTGATTGCGTTCCCTTCTTTGATTGAACGATTGAGGATGAAACTCGTTTTCTCTAAAAATCGAATTCTTATCTTACCGATATTAAGATCAATTTAATATCGAAATTAAACAATTTATAATCGTTTGTATACATTGGTGAAAATGACTTTTTATTATCATTATTGCATAGGTTATTAAAACAATATCATGGGACATAATTGTACGATGTAAGGGGTAGGGATATCGAATAAAACTGATAAGTTTCAAACAAAACAATTTTATTCTCGAGACAATTACAAATCGTGATCTTCATAGAAATTATATATATAATTCGCTAAAATATTTTATTAAACACAGATGAAACTTGGTAGTTCCTTCCCAGAATGTTTCTCTTCTTCCGGAATGATTCTATCAAAAGCAGTGTTAGCTGCATCCAACGGAACGGATGCTGATTTATGAATAGTAGTCATATTCATCTCTTTCCGTCCCAATTCGTCTTTGATATTATTCTCCATATCCTGTCTTTTCATTTGAATCACCTTATTTGGAATATATATTTTGCACTCGTCCTGTAGTCCATTTCTTTTCGATCTACAAGTTTCATACAACTCTACTTGATAAGCTGGAAGACATTGTTTATATTGTGTCAATAATTCTCGCGAAGTAATCTCTCTCATCGAGCTTCGAGTATCACACTCATCAACTATCCCTCGTTCTTCTAATTTAGAAACATCATGTTTTTTGAGTTTACTTGACACGCAAGAACACGTTGAACGAATATCAGGCATTTTCATCTTGTCAGACAGTTGACCGAATTTTCGACGAGGTTCTTCATCATCAAGATCCCTTCTTAAAATTCTACGGCAATTGGATTTTGTCGAAGAAGGATCCAAGCCGTTTCTACGATGCAATTTGGAAACTATATTCTTGGGATTATTAAGAGAAGAGAAACTTTGTCGTGATTTCACAGGAAGTCTATCTTCGCGTAGACTATTTACTACTTCAGATTGCTTGCAAAGATTCTTCGTAGTTTCCGCCGAGTCGCAAGCTATCTTCCCGACTAATCGTTCGGTTAGCCTGGCAACTGGTCCTTCTTTGGAAGCTTTTGACTCCAAGTAATTACAGAACTTGATGCGGGAGCATTCTCTAGGAAAAACTACCACGCGAGCACGTGCACCACATTCATCGATCCTTGCCTCGGCAACATCATGATTAGGGGATGAAGTAGCCAAACTTTCATTTGTACATTGGACACTTTGAGCCACTGGATCACCGCCATGATTAACGAAAGTTTCCAACATACTTTTTCTTCCATCCTGGTTTGAATCCATTTCTTGACTCAGTGAACATTGAGTGACTCTTGCAACCGGTCCCGCAGACGTTGCAGTGCATTCAATGAAAGTCAGAGGGAGATCACGAGAATAATCGTCACAGCTTGACTTTTTAACCGTTTCCTTGGGTATTTCACTGTACATTATTCTTGAAGTAGGTCCTGTATCACATTCCAAATCCTTGATGGTTTCCATATCTGTAATCAAACCAGAACAGCAAGCAGGATCTTCCACTGGAATCCTGGAAATTTGTGCAACTGGACCATCCGGAGCATTACGGGATTCTAAGTAGTAACTCATTGGTTGATCAATGGATCTTATTGTTTCTTGATTCTGACAATTATCTTCATCTTTCTTCCATTGATTATCCGCCAGGTTTTCGTATCCTAGATAATCTGGTTTCAAGGTGACCCTAAAGATCAAAAGAATCTTATGTTCTTCCTTAATCATATTTATGTCTGATCATAAGTATTCAGTGATCACTTCAATCAAGGTTGTGACGATTGATTCTTTAAATAGTTAGATATTATTCGTAACGATTGGTGAACCCTTTGAAGATTTCTCCGGGTATCTTATCCTGGAAAGATCGGATCGTTTCTTTAATAACTTCAATTTCCTGGTAGTTTCCTACCTGGATAATGGTCCCGAAGGTGATTGCTTTGCCTCGACGAGTACACACAGCTTCGGAGTGGTTCGGCACGTATTTGCAGGTACCTGGACAACATGTGCCACAGGTTGATCACCTTCCAGACGACACTCCAGGACCGCAGATCCTGGTGGATAACATGGACGGCAGGTGGGAAGCGTGGTTGGTGGATATTCAAGGCCACGAGACTGTTGGAATCGAATTACATACAGCTCGTATCGTCCACCCTTTAAGGCTTGCCTTTTTTCTCTCCTCGTAGTAAACACTGCGTTTTCTTTCTCTTATGCTTGTTTCGGTTTACTTTCTACGGTTCTTATTACAGTCGATTTTTCTTTCGATCGTTTCTCTTAGGTTTAATGCCACAGGATTGTTTCGTGAGATCGTTTTGTTTTTGTAATGTATGTTATTATGTGTAGTATAATATTGGGATATTGAAACGTTCAAAAATTGAAATATTAGAATGGTGGAACGTTAGATATTGAAATATTAAAATAATAAAATATTAACAGATTTAAATATTAGAAAGTTGAAACGTTCGAATATTGAAATAATAAAATATTAAAAGATTGAAACATTAGAATATTCAAATATTAGAATATTGACATATGGGAATATTCAAATATTAGGATATCGAAACATTAGAATATTATAACATTGTGGTATTAGAAAATTATTAGCAACTCTCAACAATTTATTGAATATTTTTAACACTGTTTCGTACTATAATTATGCTTATCTCTTTGAACATCATACGCATTTTTAATAACAGTATTAATTCTGCGCTAAACTAGTCTCATTATATCTTCCTCGAGTACCGAAAAGCGAAGGTTTGTTGACATCCGCAAACGATGACTCGATGAAGAATAGAAAGAGAAAAGCAACGATGGAGGAGAAAGTAGAGAAACCATAACGATAAAAAGGTGGACGATTAAGAAATAGCCGTTACAGAATTCAAAGACATAAAAACGGAAAGAAGTTATGAAAGAGAATAATTAGAAACCATTATAATAGATCCACTCACACATTAATTTAAACAAAAACAATAAGAGCCCACACTTATTCTTTACAGTTCAAGCTACAAGCTACGCAATTTCTAACATAAACAATGATATGATAAATTAATACTGAAAAATATACCGGGAATAAAGAATTTCTCCTTAATTAATGAAATGAAATAATTGCTTACTGGCGCAGGAGACTTAGTTTGCGGTTTCGCAATTTCGACACAGACGGCAGGCACTTCGCCGGTTTCCGGATTTTTTCTAAGCACATTATTAGTACAATTATAATCATCTCATTAATAATATACGATGATATATAATAATCTCTTATTTATATAATATAATATGAACAATGTTATTTTTAAAAAGAAACACTATTTTACAAATCGGGATTTCGTTCGTTAACGGTAACAAGAATGGAAGGTGAATAATAGAATAATAATAATGGACGCGAGTTCGAATACGATTTCCATTATCAAGGTCTGCGAAATTCGCGTCGTTAAATTGCGCCCGTCTGCACACTGATTCAAATCCAAAATAAGTATGCTGGCCAATGTCCAGTGAGCGTATGCAAATTACTGGACCACTCCCCTAAAAAAGTCTTTTTGACATTGCGTCACAGCTGCCCCCCTTTCGCTCGATTTCATTCACCGCGATTTCATGACATTGACTGCTGTCGCACGTATCTTTGACGTATCTTGTTAAGTCATGATTATTTTATTATTATTTCATTTCGTGCGACTATTGATTACGGAAATAGATAACATATGCTTTGCTGAAAGGCGGTCACTTAAGAATTCGAAAATTTCAAATTTGTATTTGTATACAAATTTGGAATTTCAAGCAGACACGTAAAATCAAAATTACTCTTTCGTTGATAATTTATTATGAAGTAATTAACACTTTAATGACCGGTGACACCGTATTGATGTCATGTTAATCGCTCAGGAAATAATACTCGTCTATTGTTTACATCGAAGATGTGCAGGAGAGTCATATTATATTTAATAATTCATATAAGTATGATTTAAAGTAGGCTTTGATTGTATATAGTATATGCAAAAATCTGACCTCGTTAATTTTGGACAAAAAGAACCAGTCATCTATGAAATTTATCCGCGAAATCATCCGGCCATTAATGTGTTAATGCATTTTTATGGTCGATGTTAAATATTTGGTTATAATAATTTGACTTACAGGCTCATGATATTTATATCAGGTAATTCCTCCATGGTTCCCCGGATATTTTCTTTTTCGATAATGGCCCAAAGTGTATCTGATATATTTAATTTTATTGTGAATATTAACTCATAATGTTTGGTATTAATAATTTTATTAATAATGTTTGGTACTAATAATTTTCATGTCTGATCGGAAACACCTGAAGTTTGCTGATAATCCGTGAAGTTAAATCTATAATATCCTTATTCATTTGTCGTTTTATGCAAGCGATATCATATGAGTTTAAAATAACTCGAATTTAAGTATCAGTTTTTTATTATAATAAGGAATCGGATACTTTAGGATTTGATGGAGAAAAAGGGCAATTACTGTCTTGGGACAAAATTTACACCATATCTGTATACTTCTCTTCAAATCCTAAAATATTAGGGGCATCGGAATGTAATTGTTTTGTAATACTTTATTCAATCATCCTTTATTATCTATTTGAAGATTATATAGATTATTTAATAGAATGATATTTAATATGAAGAAATAAATCGAATTCCGTAAAATATGCAAGAAGTGATTGATTACTTTCCGGTACCCTTAACATTATATTCGATCGTTTTATCCAAACTTATCGGTAAAAAATCCGATACTAAAAGATCCGTGCAATCGGACGTATCTCGTGCATGAAATGCGTGCAGATAGAAAGTGAAGGAGACATTTGTCGAGTGTAAACTGGAAAGCAGGTAACATCGGAAAAAGATAAACTCATCGGTCGCCGGCAAAACGATGGATAAATTATTGACAGAGACAGCGTATCCGAGTCGTGGCGTTCACTTATTCAAACAGTGCGACAGACAGCACCTATGCGGTTTCGTTACGGTTGAACGGTAGAACAAGCACAAAGGCGGCTCCGTACACGCCTTCCTGAAAAATCGGCAAACCTTTCGCTACATGGAAACGCGGCCAATAGTACCACCGGCTCGAGATTAACTCGTGCCAGCGATGCTGTACACTCTCTTCCACTATTATTATTATTATTTCATATTTTCATTTTATTTTTAGTAATATTAACCCTAAACAACGAAGGTATCTCTCAGTTGAGTATCAAATTGTGAGTAGTAAATTAATATTATTTAATTAAGACGAACGAAATTACTAAATTAATATAAACAAGTACAGTAATGATAGCGTAATCGTAATCACATCACATTAAATTGTGATTGACACGTGTCGAACGAGTTCGCGCATGAATTTATGCACAGTTTTCTGTGTCAGAATCGGTGCAGGTGAATGTACCATGCTCCATGTTCCACTGAACCTGAATCGGTGTTGTGCAAGCATTAAAAACGTGGCAGTTGAAATGTCGCAATGTGATATTTCGTTTAAGAGCAGTTGTTGGCTGCTTTTGATAAAATGTTGGAACGAATGCTGTGGATTTAGTGCACCCATATTTCTAGTGAAACCTAAGAGACTTAGTGTGTTTGTCAAAATGATCAAAGTGAAAAGCTAATTCTTTATTATTTATTAGTAGTTTCGTATACCACTCGGTATCAGCTGACTTTCTATAGCGAATATTATCAGCAACTCGGTATGATTCATGATAACGGTTTCATCAGAGTTTTACTATTCGATGCAGTGTTGAAAGCGTAGATAACATGGAATAGCGAACTGGTCCATGAATCTTGAGAATAAAAGAATTCCGATAATATTGATATTTATAATATTTCATACTTAAATCAAAGCATAAGAACACTCGATTTCTAAAGATCGTAATCGGAAGATCTAAATTCCCGAGTTACATAATCAAAGTAAACTTTATTTTAGTTCGATAATTAAATATGAAATTTTATAGAAACGATTTCTTGAGTTCATTATATTATGTTGAAATTGAAATCGCTATGTGACCTTGATAGACTGCGAACATTTCGTAACTCCTCAATTGATGTTGAAACAGAATGATCACCCAAGATTTTGGGCAGTTTTAAATAGTTACTAGTTCACTAGTTCGTGAAAAACATTAAGTAACTAGGGATTCGATAATTAAAATGCAATAATCAGAATCATTGTTTCCTAACGATCTACTTTTGATGAAAGAAAACCAGGTTCGAGTAACGATGTCATTAATAAGCGTCAAAAGAACACATGTTGAAGATAAAGGAACATTAGCATCGACAAAATAATTTCATCTTGTCGTTTATCTCCGTACTGGGTTAAAGCCGGCGGTCCCTCGTCATTGGTACCAACTACCATTTTTTTGTCTCGTCTCGTGGGTCGTGGAGTCTTCGAGGCGCAGACGATAAAAAAAGAGAGAGGGTGACAGAGTAGACGCCGGGGTCTTTCGGGCAGTATGGTATACGATATCATTTTTCTTCCCACGCATCATTCTTCCACACCCGATGCACATCTCTCGCTTAATCTTCCACTCGGTGCTGCAAACGCTTAATTCCATCATAAATCCAACTGTTATTTTCTGCGGAGTCCGTGAGTCAGTTAAAGGAGCCATAGGACCCGGAATTGAGATAGCGCGATCTTAATTACTGACGCTAATAGGATACGATATGGAATGCACTGGCGGATCGCGGCACACTCGCGAACTCACGTAAACCTGATAATTACGTAATAGGAATTCCATTCGTCCGCGATTCTTGCTTTCTTCTTTGCTTTTTGGCGCACGCTTCAATGTGGTATCGTATGAGTTTAGAATGACTAGAATGTGAGTATCCATTGTTTAGTATAATTATATTAATAAAGGATTAGTAAGACATCAAAATGGTAAACGAAAGCAAGCATTGCCATGCCGTTATCTTTTTTCTATCTGCTGGATTTTGTGTACGTGATGCGTCCGATTAGACGGATCTTTCAGCATCGAAATCTTTAGTATAATTATACTAAAAAATTGATACTTAAATTCCAATTATTTCAATTTCACGCAATGATTTTATTGATCCATGTTATTTATTTACTGATTTAATAAAAGCCAAAACAATATGAGATCAAATGTTGTTCAAAAATGGAGTTGTCCCACTTTCATAATAAATGCCTTATAAATCGTATAAATAATTCTTTTAAAGTAGCAAGAAACGAAGCAATTAATACGGAAATGAAATGAAGCCCTCAAAATGAATTCATGAAATGTATCAAACGCATCGAATAATATCAATTGAACGTACGAGAGATCATTTCGTTCCGCGATCAAACGCACTGGGCAACGAAAGGCGTAATCGTTGTTTTATCATTGGCCAGCGGCGATCGATGTTTTTTTTCAGCCAAGATAATTCAGCGCGTACGATCGACTGGGAAATTACTCCTTGATTTAATTACGAGAGGTCGTAAATCGTTTTGCGTTAGGGCTTTATTGTCCATGAGATAATCGGAAAAAGTAATCATCGTCCATTCGAGTGACACCAGGGTGGGGAAATTACGAGGAAACGTTGCGAGTAATGACTAATGTCGCAGAAATTAATTATTGCTCGCGTCGACATTAGATTCGCGATTTATCTTCGCCGTGTATCGATAAGGCGATCCCCGAGGCGCTATGCGAATCAGATTGATTTATATCGCCGGCACTCAGAGGTGTATTCGAGATCGAATAATGCAGAACTCCATTATCTCCGTGGTTAATTATGGTTCATCGTATTGTCTAACTCTCACACCTCGGATTCACTGTTTCGTCCGCAAATATTTATTTCAACGATAACCCAAGATGAATCGTGACTCGGTATTGTTAGTCGCGTAGAGCAGTGTTTCTGAACCTTTTTACTACGTGAGTCAACATACATATTAGCTTGCAGTGTTACCGCGACCCAAATGTTTATACAGTAAACTCCCGTATAACTCTAGTTTCCTACAACGCGTTAAAGACATCGCGACGTCTCTTTTTACGTAACGCCATTCTCGTACAACGCGCTATATAATAAAATGCGGGCTCCATAGTTCGTTCTCCTTAGTTACTTTTCCGGAAAGGTCGACTAAAAGTTTCTTTACGTTATAAATAGATACAATCTTCCAATCTAGAATCTGTTTATCATCAACAATATTTATTATCGTCAATAGAAGTTTTATATGAATCGGACTTGTATTATATTAACCGAAGTTGTAGATATATTTATTTTAAGCGGCGTAGATAAAAAGTGAATACAATTAAACCACTTTCATAATCAGTGCCACGTATATCTATCACTCGATAGATAACAATTATTAAAATAATTTTTAAATTTTTAAAAATGTGACACGACTCATAAGTTGAAAAACTCTGGCGTTGAATTTGTGTGTGGTTTACAGCTGTTTGCAAGCTGTAGAATTAGTTGCTCCTCGACATATGTTGATTACCTTGTTGTGGGAAAAATGAACCTGTTACGCGGCAGAGTGAAATTTCTTAGTACACGGTGTTACTTTCACGTTACCATAAATATTTATCTAGCATCGCGTAAGGAATGTTCAGAAAACATGTTAAAAGTTGTATCGTAATATCTTTGAGTACAAGCGCATGTAATCTTAGTCTGCTTATTTCTCTTACTTCCTCGAAATTGATAAAAATTAATCGTGCACGACCTATTAGAATACTCAAGTGTAAGAAGTTTGAATACTCATGTTATTATAATATCTAGGTTTACTGTATTAAACATTTCTAACATTTCTATGTTCTTTCTGTTTCAGGTGAGTGTCTTACTCGAGTATTCGGGCTTCAGGGAAACCTTAATCGGGTGGCTTACATCGTAAAGAGAAGTACATTATTCTATTCTCGAATGTTGCGAGTGTCTTCTTTCCAGAATTCAACGGTATTTAGAGAAAAATGAAAGACCGTGGTACAAAGTTTTCTCGGCGAAAAGCCGGGCGTAATTTTGAGCTAGTAGAACGTAGCCGACCTACCGACTCGACTGCTCATAAAATGCTAATTACATTCCGGCCTTCATTGTTAGTCTCCAAAATGGTCGCAACGTGACGAACATCTGACACTCTCCCGTCTGCCTTTTGTCGTGTCCCTTTTCCTGTCGTCCCTCCGGCCCCCTTTTTCCACTCGATCGACCATTCAGATTTGAGTAAATTACTTGAATTTTAAGGTACGATTAGAGTGCACTGCTGTCGTTTAAAAGCTCTTTAGTTAGCGTAATTGTATATTACATTTTATGGGTTGCTACTGAATTAAGAACTGCCAAGTAGTTTATTATTATTCATTGGACTAATAATTTTCTGAAGGTGTCTGATTGGAATCGTTACGCGAATGAAATATTATTTATTCGATTAATTATGACTTTAATAAGATTTAATAGTGGATATTGATATAGATATAGAATATCGGAAAGAATATTCGAATATCAATTCTAATATTATTATTAGTAAAAATACTTTATATCGATGCCCAAACTATTAGGTACCGGAAAAAGTTCACGCGGATTTTTCAATCAAAATTGAAATATTCTCGACTTTTTGGAAAGTAATTTTACTTGACGAAGTAGTCACCATTTATTTCTACAACTCTTTTCCAACATTCTACAAGCTTATTACATTAAAATTCCGTAAATAGGAAAATAATATTAAATAACATAATATCATGCAAATATTTCGGTTATTACTTGCAATTATAATTCAAGATTAACCTCATTATGATAATCTAATATTGGAATAGACAATGGAAAATTGGCAACTCTTACGACAGATACAGTTTCAAGAAACGTGACACATATTTCCTAATTGGGTGTAGGTCGTCCGTTAAATATCAAATATCCGTAGCAAGTGGAATTACTTAAATGATATACCACCGTGGGTTTACTATTATATCCATAAATTTACTCCTCCAGCAAAATATACGTTTTACCGGATGCCACCGGATGACAGGATCCCCCATGGAGTTAGTGAAGTTAAAAATAGAAATTGCAGCCTTGATAATTATCTTAAATTTCTGTCATAAATTATCTATTTAGAAACATACCTGCACGCGTATTACGTGTCAATTATCGCATGTAGATAAAAAGGATCAAATATCTTATATTCAATATGAGATGTTACATATAAGTTATTTGATAATGCATGGCGAGAGTAGAGTTATTATTTACTCGATTAATATCACTTTCGTAAGAATGAAAGTAGATATTCTGGAGATAGATATTATAGATATTATTAGGGTAGATATTATATAGAATATAATAATAATGGAGTCTATAAAATAAATAATATAATACTATAATACTATCATATTAGCTTATAGTATAATATTTATATTTTCTATAACACAAAATAATATTTACGTTATTACTCGTAACTCTACTTAAATATTAAATTCATCATTCTCAACAATATTCCAATACTCGATAAAACTACTACATCATTAATTATGTAAAAAATACTTTCCAAATCTCATTATTTACAATAATTCTCTTAATGCGCAAATAAGTTTGAACAAATAATTACCAATTTTCAGAAATATTTTTTCGGTCCATATTTATACGACCAAGACGAACATTTCGTTAAAAAAGATCGAAAATTGGCATTAATGATGTAAGAATCACTGAATGATTTCATGACTCGGGTGTGCATTGTGCATATGCAAGTCTCGAGAAAGAGAGAAAGGGATGAAAGGGGAAGGGGTGATGCGTATCGAATGAAAAAGAAACTCGTGACGCACGTTTTCCTGACAAAGAAGCAGGATCCGTGGCAGACCGTCGTAATACAGCCGGTAGTTTTCTTGTTGCACGCACAATTCATCATGCGTACACGTTACGGGGTTTTATATGCGTCGTTTACAAGCAACGGATGCGTTCATCGCGGCGCCGTGGGCGATGCATGGATCTTTATCTTGGATCTTCGTGGAATCGATCTCCACGGACCGAGATCCACGCCGAGAGAACTTGACCGACGTTCCATACCTTCGGTTCGATACTTCTATCTAGAAGATATCGTGAAAATGAAACCCGCTCCTTTCAAGGCTGTTTTAGATCCAGTTGGTGAACAAATAGCATCTACAGTGAGTGTAAAAAGTATTCGTACCGCACCGAATTTCAACCCTTTAATGTGACCCGACATCACATTTCGTTCTAACGGATCCCATGTCGAGTTAACACGTTTAACGAAAATTAGCAATATATTTGCGTCAAGTTATAGTAATATTGGCGTGGGTGGTAACCGGTGAAATTTAAAGATGAACTAATATACAGTTATAATATATAACTTATAACAGTGACTCTTCCATAGATTATGTAAATGACTCCCCTCTTCCCACCGAACGTCACCGCGTGTCCTCTATCCATAACCCAATACTGCATTCACATAACATCTTTCGTTAATTGCTCAATTGTAATTATAATCATGAAAAAACGTAATAAAAAGTACACCAGTCAGAACATAGTTTCGTAACAAGTAATCGAATAAAAATTTATCAAGTTTTTTATGCGGAGCAGTCGAGTCAGTTTATGAGTCATAAGTGGCGAAAGGGTTCGGTTGCGTTTTTCACGAGTCCTTTTTCCCGATTGTATCGATACACTGCCGTCATTCTAGCGACACGTAATCACTTGAGAACGATTTAGGTGTGTGCAAAAAATGGAAGTACAGTTTCGGAACGAGGGTCTTTAGACCTGTATCATTTATCAGTCGAAAAAAGCTGGAAAAGATAAAGTGCTAAAGATAAGTGTCTCCATTTTCTTCGTTTGAGAAAAACGACTTCTCGAAAGAATGGAGCCAATAAAGCTTTAAAAGGTAATAAATAAACCAATAAATTGTCAACGTACGCAAGAAAGTCTTTAACATTTAGTTGTAAAAATAATTCGGCAATAATTTAATATGCATATTAAAACTCGCACACTGCTACTTTTGATAAAAATATCTTATATAAATAAATTTTTATGTAGAATAGTCTTTCCAGTCATCAATTCGCGAGTTCAATTTCGACAAAGATTTCCGGTTCTGTGTCACCCATCCACCCACTTCTTGGAAATCGAATAAAACAATCTCCGTAAAATGATAATTCTAGGCAGAAATTATTGGTTCTTACAGTAGTTTCGAAACCGAGAGTCGTTGAAGGTTTCACTATAATGGAATGGCAAAGAAACAGTTATAAATATGATCGCTAAGTCTTGGATGATGGAGTCATCGGCTCTTTTCTAAGCACCGTTAATGTCCTTCATTCTAATCATTTCATTGCTTGAATACCTCACGGTTCGTGACTCACAAGTACGAATTGTTCGATTCAAAAGTAGATTGCAACTCGGAACTGCATATCTGTCCGGGCTCAGAACGGGATGCACTTTTTGCATCCAGTAAAACAAAATTCGCATTACATGTATATCTATACTATAATATTATATTTCAAAGTGCATATTTTGGAATGCTTTTTCTCAATAAACATAAACTGTACCTACAAGTATATAGTATTACTTCGTTCGTCTTGACAAGAAGAAGGTCTTAACGTCTTTGTTTTTTTAAAATAATCCTTTTTAGAAGAAATAATGAAGGTTTATTTAAGATATAATTTATGACCTGTAAATTTGCACTATTATTCTATCATATTATCCTGTCGCAAATAAGTAGTACTTATAATGGTTCACGAAATAGACTCGCGAATTGCGATATATATTTATATTTATATTTATATATAAATTATGGCTGGAGACTTTAAATTAATTAATAAATTCAAATGATCGTGTTACGTAGATAAAACTACATGAAATCTCAAAGAAGGCGTCGTGCAATATTGGAATAATTTAACTAAACATGGCAGACGTCATTTCTAAACGACGAAAAGTCATTTCGACTTTTTTGGTAGTTCTTATGTTAATCCAAGAACTAATATTTTATTAAATAATTACGATGGCATGCGATATACACACTCGATTACAGCCCATTAGATTCACCCTCTTACCTACTTCAATTAATTAGACATCTAATTGACTTTAAAAGGTCAATTCAAGAGTACAGAATTTTATCATATCGAAAGATAAGAATTTCATTTAGCAAAAGAGAAAATTGTAGTATTCGAGGCTGATCGGTCAAGGATAATAAATAACGATGACAATTATCTAATAGAATAATGTTTAATATAAAAAAAACTAAATCGAGTTTCATAAAATATGCATAAAATGATCGAGTACTTTCCGGTACCCCTAATATCTTGGTTCACGTGACGAAAAGGTTGAGAAACGCTGATATATAGCATACTAACGCAAGCCTATTAATCAAATAAATCTGGGAAATCCATGACAGAAGTAGATAATAATTAACATTATCACATGTAAGAACATGAACGGGTTATCAAAATGGTCCTCTAAATGGGAGTCTTGTCGAGTGCAGCGTGCACTCGGCGGTGCAGCTTCGGCGGAGAACGAGTGGTCTCGAAGTATTTCATTGGTTGAACCGCGAGGGGCGCTGAACACGCCGCTACAGCGAGTACGAAGCAGATAGTCGTGAGCTCGTCTGCAGTGCGGACGATCGGTGTGATGTTCGTTCTTCGTTTCTCGATCGTTTTCGTGTGTGCTTATCGAAAAAAGTGTTACCGTCCATGATTAAACGAAACGTTAGCATCGTGTTGAAAGATGCTACGATCACGGCTTTTATCTCGACAGTAATACTCGCGTTTCTAACGTGCACGAGTTTCGGTTTGCTTTCTTAGTCATCTCGAGGAGAATGCGATCCCTGCGTTACTTGGAACCTTTTACTTTTCTTCTCGCCGTGGATCATGCGAGAGTACGTTTCCAGTGAAGGAAACGTGTGTCTAGGAACTTAAAAGAATCTAGATTCGATACTTCTCGTTTGCCACGTTTCTTGTAATTCTGTAAGAAATACGAGGTGTTCCTCGGTGTTAGTGTTTGGCAGTGTTACTTGTGTCAGTTGAGCTTACTAGATGTATCGAGTGTAAAGATTCTTGAATGACATACGAAATTGACGTGTCGAAATTTGTAATAACTCTGGACGTCTTTCGTGGGAAATAGACGGTTGAACGTTGTAAGTGTGTCAGAGTATGAGTGGGTTTATCAATAAGGTGTGACTAAAGAAGTGTCAATATTATTGGACACCTCGACGATTCCACGAGTCGGTGTATTTACTAGCGAATAGTAAGAGGGAGGAGAATTGTTCGTACGAAGAAAACATTGAAAGATAGAGAAAGCGTTCACGGTTCAACGCCTCGCACTATCTCTACGCCATTCTATGTATCCTACGAGGGTAGCACAGCTGATATTTGTTTTACGCCTTTCGATACACGTGCTTGTGGATACCCACGCAATATTTCATCCATATTTAGCAGAACATCTCGGGGAAAAGTCTCCTGTAAACACGATGCGGTCGCGTTAATCGCGAAACCTAATCGTCTGGAATTTTGCACGTACATTTGCAAGGAATTCCTGCGATAAGAAGTTCCCGGAAGTAGAGTATACTCCAGAGGTTTTGTGTGTCGTTAATGTTGTATCTATGCAACGTAGAAGTATAAGTCAGTTATAAGGAAGTTTGGTAACCGAATGAGATTGAAACGCAGTAGATTTATCGTTATTATAAACGAAGTGATTGTTGTATACTCGTTTGGTGGCCTTTGTGGTTCTTTCACTCGAGTTATTCGAGCCTTGCGATACCGAAGCGAACTCGACGCGAGTTGAAGGGAGTTGTGTCTGGTATATACGACAAGAGTGACCTTGAATGGTACCTTTGGTATCACATTCACCGATGATTTTTTATCATGGACGAGAGAAAATGTTGAAAGTACCTTCGACAGTTCCCTTGAATTACGTCAAACACAATCTTCGGTTATAATAGTATCATAGCATCGAGACGGACATCGAGATGAATCACTCGGTGTGAGTCCAAATTGAATGAAAAGGAGAAAGTCAAGAAGGAAGAATCATTGATCTTGAGATGTGAATATCGAAGATTGAGAGATGTTGAATACAGAAAATCCCGAAGAATCCCCGAAACGAAGATCAACGTTTTACGTGTCTTTGGACGGGGAACCAAGACAGCCAACCAAAATTCAGAAAACCATAAATACCGAGGCCGAGAAGTTCGCGTGCAACACGTTTCCCATAAGTACGTCGAAGACCGTGCCAAACGTGATTTTAACTCGCACCTTCAGTAACAACGAATCCTTATCGTGTTCGAGGAGGGCCGAGGAAACATTTCCGGAGTCCCGTGGGAAGGTGCAGTCCCTGACAAGGATTTTCGAGGCACCGAAATCTGATCAGATAGTGAACGGTTCCGAGCAAAGGAAAAAAGTAGAGAGAACAAGGTCCTTCAAGACTATTGAGAGATTTCAAAGTCGTTTTACCGGCAGAAAAGATGCCAATAGAAAGGACAATCGTTTGAACAATACGATCGCTTGTTTCGAAGTGGAAGACGAAACCAAGAGAAAGAACGAGGTCATTGGGAAGCATACCACGTCGAAGACGACGGACTCGGGGAAAAATAATCGTTCCACGAGGGAGACGAAAGTCAATGTAGAACCAAGAACGAAACCGAATGGCAGTTCGACGTTCACCAACTTGTTGATACGTAGGACTCACAGCACAAAGTTGGCCAGAAGTACCAGTACTTTGGTGAAGTCTGGAAGACACGCATCGGTTGATAGCCCGTGTAATGTTACGGGGAAAGTTGATAATCATTCTGGAAGTGAGAAGTCCAAGGAAGACGAAGTAGTCGATGATTCTGTCGCTGATAACGACGAAGGAACTGAGTCATCCGTCTTCGAGGATGCGGATGCTGATATCGGAGTACATTCAGGTAACTTCGTAACAAAACGATAACTTTATCTAACGTTTAACGGTAATCATTAAATACCACGTTTATGCACCATTCTACAAAAGACGTTTATAGCACCGATATTTTCATAATATTCATGGAAATGAACCAAATTTTAAATAACAGCAAACAAATGTATGTATATAAACGGTTAGTATTCACGTGTCGAGTAATACTCGCGCAATCGATAAAGCCACAAATTAGCAAACTACTTAAAGTAGCATCGTTCGGATGCTCTTCGAAGTACTGTTTGGAACTCGCCAGTTAAACCAACCGGATAACGAGCGTTAATTATGAACTTCCGGGCTGAAATAAGATTCGAGACACCTTAGTGTAATGCTTCCATTTAAGATCACGATAATGAAGCTCATACTAACGCAATCATTATTTAATATAACGATACATATATCTCGGAAAAATATTTAAACAACTGTGAGTCAGCCGTCTGACGCACGGGGTTTAACCTATTCATGAAATATTCGGGTGCAACACAACGAAGTTCGACAAATACAAGAGATAAAATTGCGGTTAGAAAAGATCGAATCTCGAATCTCGAATCTCGAATCGTTTGCAATTCAAGTGGCACGACACTTTGAGTCGACAAAGAAAATCGGACAAAAGGTGAGATCGGTGGAAGAGGATGCGCTCGTAAATCATTTGGTAACCGAGAAAGACGAACGGGAGATCGAATTTCATGATTCCATCGACGAATTCTAGGGTACCGTTAGCCAGGCTGAAATTGCTTGGCGAACGAGAGAGTAGCTTTTTATTTCTTGTTTACCCTCCGAGAGCTACCTTAATTAAGGACGAGATGATTACGCGCTTTGACTCGCATCCTATCACCTGTTCTCGACAGAATTGCATTCGTTCTGTTGGTGCTTTCCTGCGCTTCCAGTGGCCAACACTTTATTTTATTCGAAACAAAGTGCAGGTTATAATCTAAATGTAAATTTGATGGAATTACTTGATCAAATAGAATGCTATTAGCGTGTTAAGTTTCTCGTAATACATCTCGCTGCGCTTTTACATGTTAATGGCATAATTAATATTTTATTAGCTGGCTTTTTTAAGCTTGTAGAGATAACGTTTTGAATAACATTACATAATACGGATGTTATGATCAAAATGTTAATTACACTCAAATTCGAGCATATTAATAATATCGTGCGTTATTATCGCATTCATTATTTACCGCATTTTGGGACTTAAATATATCTAATATATTATCATTAAAGAATAACATAACTTAGTCCAATTCTAACTTGAATTAGGTGCAATTACTTAATTCTTTGTTTTTGATTTCATATAATTTTAATCGTTAGGGTTTTATTAAATTTTAATATTGTGGTACTTCAATTAGCTCTTACATATTTATTGGGTCATTTGTTTTTACATAAACGAGGTTTTTATTGCGCTAAGTAATTTGTGCCATATTATTCGTGCGATAAAACCTGAACATAATGTAAGAATATTACAAGTATTGATTATTTGAAATGATATTTTGACGAGGAGAATGAGAATAATCTTCGTTTGAAATACCTGGAATTAAAATGAAAAGCACTCGGCATTCATGCATAATCTGTAAAGACGCGTCTTCTGAAGAGGTTCGTGTTGAACGGGTCCGGTGGACCTGCATCGAATATACTCGTAGGACCTACTTATGCAGGGCCCCATTCCGTTCAGCCACCTGCCTTCGGTCCCGAACCCAAAGAAAAACTTACCGCGTTTACAGTTTCCTCTCCCAGACTTCCATGTGTGCTTACTATTTTTAGATACTTTTATTCATTTCCAAAATGTCTATAGATAGATGCATTCCACGCACCATATTAGAAAAATGAATATAAAGAATGCAAAATAATATGCAATTACTTCTTCTTAATTAAAATACGGGGCCTCCTCCGAGCGGTTGGTGATACTCGCGAACAAAGTTGAATGAATGTCCCGAAATAATCGTTAATAACTAAGGAGTCCGAGAATATTTTTTGATGCAGCAAAGTGCATTCGAAAGAGCGGACTTTTCTCTATAAGATCATTGACGGATAAAAATATCGCACGATTCGTTCTTCCGCAATTAAATAAAATACGGGGCCTCCTCCGAGCGGTGGGTGATACTCGCGAACAAAGTTGAATGAATGTCCCGAAATAATCGTTAATAACTAAGGAGTCCGAGAATATTTTTTGATGCAGCAAAGTGCATTCGAAAGAGCGGACTTTTCTCTATAAAATCATTGACGGATAAAAATATCGCACGATTCGTTCTTCCGCAATTAAATAAAATACGGGGCCTCCTCCGAGCGGTGGGTGATACTCGCAAACAAAGTTGAATGAATGTCCCGAAATAATCGTTAATAACTAAGGAGTCCGAGAATATTTTTTGATGCAGCAAAGTGCATTCGAAAGAGCGGACTTTTCTCTATAAAATCATTGACGGATAAAAATATCGCACGATTCGTTCTTCCGCAATTAAATAAAATACGGGGCCTCCTCCGAGCGGTGGGTGATACTCGCGAACAAAGTTGAATGAATGTCCCGAAATAATCGTTAATAACTAAGGAGTCCGAGAATATTTTTTGATGCAGCAAAGTGCATTCGAAAGAGCGGACTTTTCTCTATAAGATCATTGACGGATAAAAATATCGCACGATTCGTTCTTCCGCAATTAAATAAAATACGGGGCCTCCTCCGAGCGGTGGGTGATACTCGCGAACAAAGTTGAATGAATGTCCCGAAATAATCGTTAATAACTAAGGAGTCCGAGAATATTTTTTGATGCAGCAAAGTGCATTCGAAAGAGCGGACTTTTCTCTATAAAATCATTGACGGACAAAAATATCCCGCGATTCGTTCTTCCGCAATTAAATGAAATACGGGGCCTCCTCCGAGCGGTGTGTGATACTCGCGAACAAAGTTGAATGAATGTCCCGAAATAATCGTTAATAACTAAGGAGTCCGAGAATATTTTTTGATGCAGCAAAGTGCATTCGAAAGAGCGGACTTTTCTCTATAAAATCATTGACGGATAAAAATATCGCACGATTCGTTCTTCCGCAATTAAATAAAATACGGGGCCTCCTCCGAGCGGTGGGTGATACTCGCGAACAAAGTTGAATGAATGTCCCGAAATAATCGTTAATAACTAAGGAGTCCGAGAATATTTTTTGATGCAGCAAAGTGCATTCGAAAGAGCGGACTTTTCTCTATAAGATCATTGACGGATAAAAATATCGCACGATTCGTTCTTCCGCAATTAAATAAAATACGGGGCCTCCTCCGAGCGGTGGGTGATACTCGCGAACAAAGTTGAATGAATGTCCCGAAATAATCGTTAATAACTAAGGAGTCCGAGAATATTTTTTGATGCAGCAAAGTGCATTCGAAAGAGCGGACTTTTCTCTATAAAATCATTGACGGACAAAAATATCCCGCGATTCGTTCTTCCGCAATTAAATGAAATACGGGGCCTCCTCCGAGCGGTGTGTGATACTCGCGAACAAAGTTGAATGAATGTCCCGAAATAATCGTTAATAACTAAGGAGTCCGAGAATATTTTTTGATGCAGCAAAGTGCATTCGAAAGAGCGGACTTTTCTCTATAAAATCATTGACGGACAAAAATATCCCGCGATTCGTTCTTCCGCAATTAAATGAAATACGGGGCCTCCTCCGAGCGGTGTGTGATACTCGCGAACAAAGTTGAATGAAATTCACCGCATAAGTGCCCTTAACTATGCAGTCCGTGAAGATATTTTGGTGCAACAAAGTGCATTCGAAGGAGCGGTCTTTTTTCTACAAAATAACTGCCGGACAAAAATATCGCACGATTCGTTCTTCCGCAGTTAACCCTTTCTTTACGGCAGTCCGATCCGCCGAAGTGACGCCACTGAACGGGCACCGCGCCGAAAAGTGTGCACATTGCACGTCGATAGTCTTCGGTTTTCGCCGGTGACGCCGGATATATATCCGGCACCCGTAACGAAAGGGTTAATACTTGCCGAGAATTACTAGTCTTAAATCAACTGAATGCTACTCATCTCGTTGAGTTTAATTTTAATCTATAAATAATCTATATATGTATATATATAATTATTAGATTGATATATTATAGCTATATATATATATGATAGCTTTATTCTTAGTATTATAAATATTTTATACATAATACTTTTATTCTGTAAGTATGAAATCTTGATCGAACTCCCCGAGAATCAATTAATTAACAAAGAAAATATTGTTTTTCTCGTTCATCACCGATTTCAAAGGGAGCGTCAATGTTAACTAGCCATGAATTCCCGAAAATGTTAAACCAAGATGAAGTTCCACTGGTCGTTCCAGTGTGCAGGCTTATTAGCTGCGTTTTGTTTATTTTATCGTTCGGGAGAGCAGCGATAAGCACCCTCGATATTCACTAAAAGCGACATAAGGTCAGTGCAGATATCGCTTGATATTGCTTTTTGGACCATATTGCGTAGTCCACGTAGATAAGTTACGCTCCGATGACAACCAAGTCGTTTTCCCGTCGACATTCACCCCCTTCGTACCGCAAAGTAAATCCGATTTTTCACAGTGGTTTTTTTGTCGAATTTCGATAAAAACCACAATCCCCCGACCCTTCGATCATTAGAACACTAATGGAACTCATTCACTCAAACGAGTGTTTAACAGATCGACCTCGATTCTTTCTGCTCTCAGAAACGCACTGGTTTCTCTCTCTTTTTTCCCTAACCGTGAAAAATCCCGATGACACCGGAGATTGTAACTTTATCGTGATCCCGTATGGGTCAGAAACCTATGCTTTTTCCGCTTCGATTTCTCCCCGTTTCACCCAATTTTTTTCTGTCCGTGATCCTTTACAAATCGTTCGTTGACAATGGATGGGGACTACGAAAAACGGGAAAAGCGTGTCGGGGGGGAAAACGAGACCGGGTCATGTCTCTACTAATGATCTGACGAAATGATCGTATTACTTTTGAAAAGTGGAGTACCGGTATCAGTCATCCCAAGAGTCCCCGGGTATCGCTTTTCGCATGAATAATTATTCACAATACAGTTTCCGTAGATCGTATCATTATTGATGGCGTATGTCAAGTATATGATATAATATCCGATGTATACATAATGTATCGATATAACAAGCAGTACAATATATTTGAATACAATATCTACTAGGACCTTCAAAAACATAAATGCAACCCTAAGTGAAACAGCGTAGTATTTTATGTTTAATCCGAGCAAATATATTCCAGTACATTACTGAGGTTGCATATTCAAGAGTAGCGTAACATTATTCAAGGTGTTATAACAGTACCTCGTGTTATTCCAGAAAACAGTATTCTAATGTTCTAATCGCGAGTATACTGGTGCCTCCGGCGTGTTAATCTTGCATACAGTGAATCAGATTTCAAGCTAAACCGGTGAATCTAGGTCTCTTGTTATGAAACGATTTCGAAACGATTCTGTCCGTTACTTAATTGTACCCGGTCGTGCTTAACAATCGAAGTTGTGCCGTTGTCTTTAAGTGTAACGCGAGGCCAGATTCTAGATAATCCTTTGGTTCAATGAATGATTTACAGAGAACATAAGTTTCTTTCTTCATACGCTATATGTCTCTAACGTTGTTTCACAATGTACACATATTTCACTTCATTAATTCATCGTTCATATTCTTATGGATTTGTACGTTTTACATAGAATACACAAATCTATAGAAATAATATTTATAAGGAAGAAATAGCGATCACTGTGGTCAAACAAATCAAGTAAAAATATTGAGATTAAGGGTTGGTCACGCGCGGTGCACCCACGCGTATCTAATCAATAAAGATCTTACATTTTTCGAAATTAACCTGTTAACCGGTAGTTAAATAATAATATGGAAAAACGTATTTTTATGTTACCATTGCATCTTAATTACTTCAAATATCAGGAAAGATCACATATCGCAAATATTGGAAATGATTCAAAGAGATGAGTTAGTGCATTTAGATGGGATTCGAGTTAACGGTACTCGGCCAGTGGTGTTTATACATCATTTCTATCAAAGCTTCCGGACAACTGAAAGGTACCGGGAGGATATTATATAGTACTCATACAGTGATCTTAGCCTCGCGCGGAGGATAGAACGATTCAAATCCCTGAACAGGAAATCGCGTCCTTCCGCGAATGGTCGAACGTGAGAATACGCCGGAAATCTATTCCCAGCGAATTTCACGGCGAGGAGACCTCTTCGATTCTATGCAGAGAAGGAACCCGGGTTCCTTCGCGAGTTCGCCCTCAGTTTGCTTTCTCACGATCACGTTTCGAACAATCCGTTTCGTGGTCCACGAGTTGTCCATGCAAAACGAATAAAAATCCTCAAAATAGTAACAGAAGTATAAGATTTAAGTCTACCAATTTGATTGGAATTTTCTAAGGTCACACTTACTTCTTCATTAATTTCTAGTATATTTTTATTATCATTATTTTCTCCATTTCTGTCAGGGTTCTAATAGTTTAGGAATTGAACATTGTACACGTGTCGAAGATCACACTGTTTACTGGTTCTTGTACAGGTTTGAATGAAGTAGTATTTTTAAACTGTCATGTATGTTCTGTGGTGTTACCCCTGCTGCAAATATTATGGGTACTATTCTACCTTTTTCTTGACGCCATATTTGTGCTATTTCTTTCACTTGTGGTATATATTTCCTTATTTTTTACTATGTTTTTTCCATATTTGCTGTGATGGGTATTACAATGTCTATTCGTTACGTCGTTCTTTTTATTTTCTCTGTTAACGTTATGTCTGATCTATTGCGATTGGTTGTGTGGTCGGTTACTGTATGTCTGTCCCAGTATAGTTTTGTTGCTATATTTTCTATTACTGTTTCTGGATTATTATTATTATTAGTATTATTATTATGTCAGTCTTCAACACAGCTTAGTCCTCGTTATACTTCACCTTGTAAGAGGATCTGGTTATAAAAATATGAAAGTACTTTTCAATTTTAAATAGTATTCGGTATTATTATACGTTTCACTAAAATATTCGTTCGGCGAGGTTCTGCATTATCTTCAAATGTTGGATGCATGTTATCTGCAGATTGGTCTGCAACGGTGTAAGCACCACTCACCCAAGATTCATGGTCCACAATTACTCCAAAGTGAGTGGATTTCTTTCTTTTTAGCCCGCGGCTACTTGTGCGTGAGAACCGATCGGTAATAATGTCGAACAAACAGAGCAGTTCAAAGAGTGTAAACTAAAATGTCTGGTTTTTAATTAACGTTAATTGTACCATGTTTAACCGTCGAGGGAAACGTCACGTTGCAACAAATACTACATAACGTACGATTAGTGTTATTGATTTTATTATTCAGTCTTAATTTACGACAATGTTGGCCACGTAATATATTATACGATATGTTACACGAGTGACTGCTTTTATTTAAAATGTCCCGTTCAATGGACTTAAACTATAAAGTGAACAAAGGCGTTTTGAATAGACATAGAAAATAAGGCGTGGTCCGTCGCAGGGACATCGAAACGCCATGAATTAAGGTGGACCCACGAATATTTATCTTTCGTCCCGAACCGCATAGCGGACCCTCGGTTTCCCCGCAGCTTTTACTCGGCTCAATTTCATTTGTATTTTCTAACATTCAAACAAGCTACCGTCCAACGTGTAGTTATAAATCAACCCCGCATGCGAAGCAGATATCATTTGCCAATTTCAATTAACGCGCATCCTTGATCATCTATTTCAAATATTTGTACTCCATTACTTATGTCATGCCATCCACAAATTATGCATCAACCGTTTGCATTACAATGGTCGAGGCTAATCTTAACCTTCCAAGATAAGTAAGATGCATTATGTCAACTTAACAAGATACTTGAAATTTCGTAGATTGGAAATGGTATTTTTTATTTGACATTATACGGGGTGCCTCAACAGGCAATTTTCACTATCTCAAAATTCCTCATATTTTGTGTAACACGTATTTTCTGATAAAGTATTATCGAGGTTAAAAAGCACAAAAGCTTCGCTTTTAGGAACCTTTCGTAGCTTATATCTGCATCATTTCCTCCACCACATCAAGTATCACGAAAACTATATAAATGTTGTTTCAGTTGTTCATTTATTTAGCAAGTCGTACACGTGAAATTAAGAAAAAGAATGACAAGAAATGTTCATTTCGAGCAGGGTACGTGTGAAAAATCAGTGCAAGTTAAATGAATCATGCAGAAATCCAGTGAAAGATACGCGTTTGCAAAAATTCATCCAAGCGAGCACACATCCGTGAATTTTTATTAGAACACGCACGTGCTCATTTGAACGCGTGCTTACCCCTCGTCATTGTCTCCATGGATATTCGTCTCTTGACTAGTCCAATGAACTTCGACCCCACGCGATTGTAGTATAACCTTAAAAAAAAACAGTGGATTGAGGACACTGTCAGATGTTCGTTCATCTAACCTGCCTGACCATCGACCGTCTAATGTTTATGCACGACCCCATGGAGTAACAATACCATGGAGAACCCATAGAGATACCATGGAGTCGTGCTCGTTCAGAAGTTTGTGTATTTAGGACGTTCCATATCGAAAGTCTAATGGAAGTCGACTTCGACGTCCGCCATGCAAAATCGTGTCACGTCAGAATGACGAAGGTGACGTATTCAAATGCGGTGAAATAATTTTTTCTCTTTCGACATTGTCTGACGTACATAATACCTTCTATTTTTTCGGTGTATTCCAAATTTGTCGTGTATCTTTGTATGCATCGTGATCGCTCAACTTTTTTCATGAAAGTTTCACTGTTTCGATAACGAAAAAGTGTCGTTGGAAAGTAGCAGGATGGAAACGTGGGTGGTTGACAAACTTAAAATGCATTGTTTACGCAACTGAATGTTTTGCCCCGTGGAATGGAGTGGGTCGTTGATAATGCTTTATCGCGACACATTTTTTGCAGGATGTTTGGATTCGTTGCATATCCGAGCGGTTTCGTGCAGATGTTTTATCAAGTTCAATGTAATCTTACTGCATTTATCCGTGACGTAATAATACGTGATCATTGTAATCGATAATGTACATGTACCATGGAAATCTCTTTAGAAACTTATCGAGTTGCCGGGTTATCTACGAGTTCATCAGCGTCAGACATTATAACATTATGATATATATCCCAATTAATGCATTAATTAATTATTATATATATATAAATTTCATCGAATCACTCTACCTTTATTTTTTATCTCGGTCAGTCTTTTACAATGCATGGTTCGAAAGTAGCGCAACTCGGGATTAATTGCGACACAGGCAATTTGCGGTTAATTATATTAAAGTCGAAGAAAGAATTAATGTTACTTCGCGGTCTGATTAATTTATAATTATATCTACGAGCGATCATTTCCCTTAAGGTCCGATTGTAATCGAGTTCACGTATGTCGGGAAACTTCCTGATTTTATCGAGTCCAATGGGTCTCCGGAAGTGACATCATTAAGCGAGGATGGTTGATTTAGAACGTAGCCTATAAAAGTTCGGAACCACGTATCTCGCCATGCAGTCAGAAGTCATTAACTCACGCTCGTCACAAATGCATTGTCGAGGACGCGTTCAATTGAGACGACAATTTGCCGCGAGGTTAGTGGAATTGAGCGTTAAATTGCGCTACGTGTTGAAACCTCCAGAAAATTTGCATATCCGCTTAATTAAGAGGGATATTGGATACCGCGAAAGTTCGACTTCGCGGAGCAATTACTCGCGGGGGAGAAAAACTTCAGCCCCATCTAATCCCCGCGTGCCTTCTTTCCAGAACCGCACAATACGTATGTGAAAGCTCACGATTTTGCATACTTAAAGTTAGATCGTGATATAGATATGAAGCAGTAATTAAAGCGTTAGCAGATATAATAAAATCTCGTCGGGAATTTTCACCGAAATGGATTCCACCGATGCATATTAAGTAGTTGATATTTTACAAAATGTGACGTTAGTCACGTTTCTACACGAAAGCGCATTATGCACTTCTGAAGTGCAACGAACTCGCTGATTAATTACTGACGTAGATTAGTGACGCTCGGTCTGCCGTATAACACGATAACGTAATAATGCAATTAATTTCACTATTATGATTGATCGACGCGTCATACTTTCTACTTTCGATTACGTCGTGCCGGGTCACCGATACTCGTCTTTTTACTTTGCTTTCGACGTGACGAGTGAAACAAGATACGTCACGTCACACGATGATACGTAACCGTCAGCAAAGTATTTAATCGGCTCCGAATAGATTGGCTGAAGTAATCAATGTTTTTCCTGTAACTTCATTTCCCGGTGTCAAAAATCAAATGCATTTTCCAGCGAAACAACATAAATGGATACGCTTTAACGATTCGACGAAAGCTGTATTGATTACTTGTTACGTAAGATATTATATTCCTCAGATATGAAATATTACAGAAGTAATATTACTTTTCATAAATATATTTGGATAGATGTAGGAAATCCATGGGTTTATTGCATATTAGTGAATCATTATTATTCTACTTTCACTCATTTCTACGGATACTAATAAATATAATAGAAATGAAATTACGAGTATTATATCTACATTCAGATTGTTGAAGATAAAATAATCGAGTGATATTTGTTTTAAGGCTTTATTCATATTAGTTATAGCTGCCGAGGATTATGTTTTATCATTAAAAAATATCTTGAAAAATATGCGATTTTTCGAAATCGCATAATGAATAAGATAAATGGTGGAAAGCCGATATGTCGGCTCTAAGGGTACTAAAAGGGTTAAAATCGACATTACGCGACATCGTAATGTAGGTTTTCTTTGGATTCTAAAAAAATATATAGAAATTCGTCTCTTTTATTGCAGCGTTTTAATTGATTATTACCAATCAGCTGACAATTAATTAGGTGTCGCGGTCAAATTCGGCGAATGTGATTGAACTATCACGCGGTATGCAATTCCTGCTGCAGTTCCCCTCCGCGAAACGGCGAATTGCAAACCGCAGAAGCCCAGTTTCCGGTTTGGCGAAACGGTGGAATGCAAGTTTGCTGCCAAAACCGGTGAAGTTAATGTCCTTGCTCGTTGATTACATTCGCGAGTTAATTACGTGGCTCGCCTCGATCGACACGCTCTTCGTTACCATACGTTAAAGTGTCTTTAATTGATTTATTCAGCACTTCGTTTTCCCAGCGCGAAGTAATTGCTCCATAAAATGATAATCGCGTGAAATCCATCGTTCTACTTCGATGGTACTTGATTTCGAAATCGAGTATAACATATGCATTATATTAATTGCAAAAAGATATCCTTAATTACAAATTCAATTATGAGTTCGTACGAACACCGGCCGGATTAATATTCCAAAAGATCGCAGTGGTTTGATACCGGCACATAAACATAAAAATGTCGATCGATAAGAATTATTTGTCCAACCCCTTTTTCGTTGATTACGTGGCGAGATAAGAATTATCCTTCATTGGCTCTCTAAAGAGCAGTCTTCTGTCTAGGGCGTTAGTGTATATCACTAGAGATATTTAAATCTGCTTTGGGACGAGTAAAAAGCACAAAGCGGTAGGGCCCTTAATCCACAAAAATGTGCCCTTTGTACTCGGTGGCGACCCCTCCCCTTCCATGGTGATCCTTTTAAAAGCTAGTTTATGGCACATATTAGCCATCCTGGGTACCCCTCGAGAGGATTTTGTGGCTGTGGTAGCTGGGTATTAAAGTTACCTTTTTTGCAGCCTTTTGTTGCAAGCTTGTTTACGAACGTGCAGGCGCTATCGACGCTGCATCCTATCACACCCCGTGCCCTTAACCCGTTCGTTGCATCTGCATAATTTATCGAGTCGATTCTGTAGTCACCACAAGAAGGACGTTTATTTTGAAAAATGACACACGCCTCGTGTTTCGTGCCGACTGTTTCCATACGCTCGCGTAAATTCTTTGTAAACATTCGTCCGTCGAATGTCATCGGTTTCATGGCAATGATAAACGACGAGAATCTTTCTCTTATAAAAATGTAACGAATCTTTATTACGGTATGAAGTTACATTAATATTCATTAAAACCTGCTACGACTGCCAGTGTTTTCTCCTGGTTTCGTGAACCGTTTTGTAGAATCGTATTTATGTTCGACTTTCTCGATGGACTTTGATTTGAAATGCAAACGCTGCAAGGAGACGCGTCTTCGTTTATGTTTGAATGTAATAAATAATACAAGGCGTAATAATAATTTATGCTCGCGGTGCACTCTCCTGAATGTAAATATGAATCTTCTATTTCGAATGCATTAATCGGAAAGAGAAATCGCGCGGGAAAAGTTTCATGTAAAATGGAAAGTTTTGTTGTATTTGATAATAATATATTCATTGAAACTGTAATTCTTAAACGCAAGAAGGAATAAAACTGAATTAAATGTATTTCGTTGAAAAGAATTTAATTTCAGTTTCTGTTCTGTCAGTCTTTACATCGTAAGAAATTTTTAGTCGAACTTTGAGTCAATATATTTATAATATATAATAAGAAATGTTTAGCCAAAGTGGAGTAGAAAACAGTATAAATAGCAATATAATATATATAAACAGTATATTATAATATGTGATCAATTTATCATAAGCCAAATTCGCGTGAATAATTTTATCCTCCCAAAAAATAATTTCATCTTTATTAACCATAACTGAATGTTTATTGAAACCTTTGATGTTATACATATTTGTGTTCAACTTAATTCCATGCAAATAACTGCGCGTTCTGGACGAATAACAATTGAGGCATTCGGTCGTAAAACATGTTATCTGACACTGCGAAATTGAGTTATTGGCATCGATGAATTCCTTACAGCTGATTTCATAAATTTTCGAGGGTATCAGTGAAGAATTTTCACTTTTTAAAAGAAAAAGCTTGGTATTAAGTTACGGTAAGTGACAGCTGATTTAACTTCAAACTTTACAATCGATTTCCCGAAAGTATACTTTTTATTAATTACCATGTTTTACGAGCGAATGCCTCAATTATCAAACATTATCGTCACCGATTGGGTTTGTTTGCATCAACGGCATGCTAAGCGAGCAAGTAAGCGGAAGAACCGAGGAATAAGTTTAACGAGTTTAGCTTCTATAAAGTCGAGTCTGTTCCACGATCCCAGCTCATTTCTCTTTCCACTCTCTCTTCTGTTCCTCTTCTTTCTTCATCATCGTCTTCGTCTCCTCTTCCATCTTCTCCTCCAAGCAAGGATGAGTCACGTTTACTCGAACGTAGTCTCGTGAGCGGGCTCTTGCTTCGTCATCCTCTTGAGGATTAACGACCCTGACTTTTCATTTTTGTCCGTGGTGAAACCGGAAATCGATTCCTCGATGTCGCATAGTGAGGATGAAGATTGAATTGTTTTTTGGGCCAGTCAAAGAATTCACGCAATTTTGCCACGTAATTAATATATCGACCGAAAATTGACCTTGCGGTGAACAAATTTTATGTAAGCTCTCGAAGAGTAAAAAGGCGGGGGGCCCTCGGTTCGTCTTCGACGAGGCACCAAATAGACTTGAGGGGAGTTGGGGGACCGTCGCCACTTCGACGGGGGGACATTTACTGTAGGGTTCCGGAAAGATGGCGGACTGTAATTTCATAAGAGATACTTTTAACTTATATGATATAATGCATATATTTCTTGTAATATTAATTATGGTACAAAAATGTTTTCTCTTATTGCCAACGGATTGCGCTTGTTTTTACATATGCAATTGTTAGCTCGCGATTGGCAAGTATATTGCTTAATTGACGATTGACATTTAAATGGTGTAGCAATGTTTATTTGACATTTTAATCGATTGCTGTGAAACATTGAATGTCGAATCACCGAGTGGTGTATTAACACACACATTTTCTCTATAATTATTATTTAATGTAATTTTAAGTAGCAGCCCATAGAATCAGGTTTAACTACTCGCATTATAATTCCAACACACAAGCGACAGGAAATATTCATCTTCTCCCTCCCGATCTATTTAAACATCTTCCTGCAAAGCCACTTTTAGAATTCTTACTCTAAAACCAACATTCTTCGAATCCACGTAGAAACGAGGGGGCTTTTTCAGTTCAGTTTTCAACTAATGAGACATTCGTTTTAGAATTCCGAATACATTGTCTACTCTAATGCGACAGTACGAAGCTTAATTGTATTGGCGGTACACATAATATAATATATCAATATAATTAATATTACAAAAACAATGTATACATTATACAATCCAAGTGTACCCCCGTACAGTATTTATGACACTAATATCGTTAAAAATGATGATTACTTTTCAAACCACAAAGCGCTTCTTCCAATTTCATCTCAAATAATAAAACATATTCGTGGCATATGCATTCCAAATTGGATTTAAATCAGGGGATGTGTTATGCGTAGAGGGCTGTTATTAATAATTTAAAATAGAGGGCACACGTTGCAAAAGAGAATATAATAAAGGAACGAAAAAAAGTTAGGGCGTGATGTTTCAAAGGGCAGCAAGGGTACCGAGTTTTTTTTTGGTCGGTGAGCATATGAAAGCCATACGCAATCCAGATCTCCGAGGAATAATAAATATACCGTGAATGGATATCTCGCTGCGCGGCAGCCGGTGCATCGAAGGAAACCGGTGCACCGCGTTACCATTCTGCATCGCAGAACTGGGACATCCGGGCAAGCCATGGTAAAAGCCACGCGTCGACGTTAGAACTCCAATGAATAATGCAAATATACGCGAACGCGATTATCCCCTCCCCCGCAGTGCACGCCGAAAGATTGTCGGCCAGGAAAGTGGATCGATGCGTGCCCACGGCACATAACGATTAGATTTACGATCGCCTTATCAACGCGTTTTGATCTAACAATATCAACAAGTAAACCCGTGTGAATTATTGCGGGTTCACTTTCACGATGAGAATCAACTCAGATAGCGAATAGAAATGCGTTTAGTTTAAATAATACTTTGTGTGTGTAATGTTAATATCAATACTGCACTATTGCATTCTGGAAAGAAGGCACTTATGACGTTGCTGTCACGTGGTGGATATAAAAATAAGTCAGCCATTAATATATTTAAACCGTCATTTATGTGACATTTATTGTTCTACATTAACGATCGTAGTAACATTGCTTCATAAAATACAAATATCGTTGTGATAGCGGTAAAATTCATTAACCATATTTTCTTCTAACTTTTTGTTAGCCATTTATTGAAAAAGCCGTGACTTTTACATGAAAATGTTGGTTAATGAATGTTACCACTGTAACAGCAATATATTAAACGAGCCAATACGTTCGAATAAGGACCCTTAAAACTACATTTCTACCAGATCTACCATAAAGTAGTTACACAAACTACGCTATTTTTAATTTGCGGAACTTTGTCCCAAGCCGACGTAATCTCAAGATAAACCTTAAGTGGGTCCCTTCTTATCCATGGAATTCTAGTTCGTGGAGTAGCTAAAACTGTTGCAACGATTTAAAGCCACTTATGTCCCAAGTAGTAGGTTCCGCGATACTGTAGTAGCTTACTGTATTCTTATCTAAGAATAGCAATATTCAGTCTGTTATCGATAACAGGAGTAATGGTGGTAAACCAGGTAAACAGACTTCCAATTCTTGTTGGGAGAACATTGCTTCGTTCTCTTTTCTTTCTGTAGAGTGTTCTTTCTTTTACGGAGACTTTCGGGCCCTTTCGTGCGTCATGCTATTGAAAACGAGATGATAAGAAGTAGTGCGCGCGCTTGCGTACAACTGTCCCGTAAATAAATGGTATATACGAGTGTAGTTGCTGGTCTCATTGGGCAACCATGAGTCATGCACCATTGCCCTCCAAAACCCTCCCTTCTCTACGAAATACATAATTAAGTCGACACGATGCTGTCCTCTGAATCAGCAAGTGAATAAGGGCTGCTGCAATGTGGATTCTGGAAGTTCGAGTTAGTCACGCTTATTAGTAACTGCACCCTAATCTGACCATAGATATGAAAGCCATTCATTGAGCAGAAGTGTTGTCAACATTTATTACACTTAGCCCTCGATTTACACGGCATTCGAATTGCCGAAGGAAATATGTACTTTTCGATCATGTTATGTATATCTTGCTTGAATTAATGAATGTTCATTTTAAAATATATTGTTTGGAATGAATTTGTTAGATTTATTACATATTTATTTTCGATGTGAAATGCGAATTATAATTGCACGGTTTTAATTTATACGGTAACTTATAGATAGAAAGATCTGCTTTTACCGAAACTGTTATAAAGTGAATATTTACGTGGACATTTTATGGAAACTCGCGTAAGAAGTTAAGCCATGTAGCTCGAAAATTACCGAAATCAGAGAAAGAAAAATGTTTGTCCATATCCCGAGGGATTACTAGACTAGACACTTCGAAGCTTTCACTCGTGATTCCTTCTGTGTACTCTCACTTTTTCAAGGAAACTACGTCCCTCTTTTTTCTTTCGTCTTGTGTTTCATCCGACCGTTCCGCCTCTCATTTATCACTGTCCCTCGCTTATATCTGAACAGCTTCTTCTTCGTCTCAAGTTAATCCCTCCACCAATCCGGCTTAAATCACGGAACGAATTTGAGTCCTCGTTAAAATTGTAGACTCGAAATCATTGACATATCGTTGTTATAAAGATCAAATTCATTAGGCCTCTATAGCCCATTTTTTTCGTGTTCATAAGGAAGTCGTATAACGTAAATCTATTTAAACGCGATTACAACGAAGAAACATTACGTGAAAATAGTAACGAAATTATTACTTAAATGCACCGAAAAAGGTGACAATCGTTGCGCGTAGTTTTATAAATATTATTACAACGGGAATACGACTTCAAAATTAAATGGCTCTATAATTATACTAATATTTTTATAATCTTTCTGTTTCAGGTGAGTGACTACTCGAGTTATCGAGCTTTAAGGAAACCTTAATCGAGTGGCGTACGTCATAAAGAGAAGTACATTAATCTGTTACTGATTAGGACTTTTAAATGATGCGTTATAACTTTTAAGTAATATGCTGCAAGCATGCAATATTTTCGCTCGAAAACTGAATAAGTTTGCATGCATTGCAAAACAACTTACTTCCAACAAAGCAGAATTCAGAGGTCGTACGAGACGGCGATAATTAAAGACACGTATAAAATGGATATTTTAACGGAATCTCATTCCATGAATATTTCACTACGAAACAATGTCATTAATATTAATATTTTCAAACATTTATATTGACGTACCAAATTGTACAGCATATAATATGCATCCAGCTGACTTTGACCATAGAGATAGGGATATAAAAATCAAAACAATAGTCAAATTGAGTATAATTAAAATATAAGTAATAATGTATCGAGTATACGAAAGATTGCAAGGAATCAGAATTTAACTACTTATTTATTTTTGAGCCGAATTATATTTAAATTTAAAATCAAGAGTAGTCAAATGGATCTGTTACTTATTTAGATTCGAGTTTACAAAGTTTCACATAAAGAAGCTACTGGTAGCGTTGATAAATAGAGTGCTTTCTACTCGTTTCATGTTTAGAATGAGTTCAAAGATCCCATTCCACGAGTTGAACCTTAGCCGTTTCACGTTGCAACGGAACTTTAAATATTCGTCGGCGGAGTTTTATTGGCATCCTGGTATTTTTGTACTCTCGAATGAGTGCGTGTACGCATATTGACTACCATCTCCATCTTTCTTTTCTCTTACAATCAAAGCGTCCATTTCGTTTTCTGTCTGAAGGTTATTACTCTTATTATTAATCCGTTTACTACCTTACTATCTTTTCGTGTACCATTTCACTGCCTATTTTAGAAAACTCTTCTTCACTTTTTATTCAGAAAATTCATTTTATTTCTTTTTCTATGCGTTCTCATCAATCATTATCTTTGAAAATCGGACCTTTTTCCATAAAACACGGATAATTTATTGTGTCAGTAAGTTTAATTCGGACTGATCACTTTAACCTGTTCCCCGTAAACGATAAATCCTCGGAGTAAACAATGGCAGTATTGTTCGATCGTGTAAACCCTGGTAGGAACATTTTTGTCGAGCGCATAAATCTACTAGCAGCGGGCCAGTGGGTGCAAAAAAATGCACGTGCACTTCGGTAAAACAAGAGCGGGAAACGGAGCACAAGGGGAGATAAGAAAAATAAGACATTGACAAGGGAAAGTAGTATAACCATAAGTGTCGATGATCTCAGAGACTCGGCTGCATGGCACTGAGAATTGTGACTGATTTCTCAGGCATTTAGAAAAGTAACAAGCGCCTAGAAAAACAGACTTTGGTGGAACGAAGAGAGGAAACCGTGTATGTGTACATTTGCGGGATCACTGTATTGCTTAATTACGGCCACTTTAACCTCCCCGTTTGTATCTAAAAGGTGAACGAGCTCGTATCTTGCAGAAGTTGAATCGATTACTATCGAGATAAGTGAGTCTTTGCTATATGCGAGTCTTGCTGCGGTTGTTATATCGTTGGGAATTAAGTTTACTCTTTAATGAAAATATATTATGTAATATCCCTCTTCAATCAGATGGGTCATTATTTTCTGTTAGTATTATATGAAATAATTTCTCATGAATCAATTTCTGCACGTCTGCACACCCATAATATAAAACGTGGTAAAGATAAGATGAAGCTTTTTGGGTCGTCAGGTTGAAGTAATTATTTCAATATTTCCCACGTTTCAAAAAATAATAAACAGTTCGAAATAGCCGCTTTGAAGAATTATTTAACATAATACTAATAGAAAATAGTTACCCATCTAATTCAATGGGGATATTAAATAAAATACAGTATACCACAAAGAAAGAATAGAAATCCAACTTTAATCAACAGAATCTTAATTGCTGCTCGTTATCAGTAGTCAATCTTGGGACATTAATTTCGCCGTGGAGTCATTGAACAAATTAGAGCGCCATTGTCAATTATTCGGTGTATGCACCCGAGTGACTTTTGCAGACAAAATTAGCGAAACGACGCAACTCGAAAACCGTTTGTCTCGCCTCACTGTCTGCATTTGAAATTTCACTTTGTAATCCACGATCGTCGCGCGCGACACATGCATTTCGAAGCGGAGCTCAGCGCATTCGTAGTAAGTGCACGAGCTCGTGCACGTGCAGCTGTGCCACCTGCGAATTAATGGCGCTATTGCATCCATTAAGAACTCTCTACCTCTTCTACCTCTTTATGGTGACTCTTTATATGGGAATAATAGAGTAGTCTTTTTTTCTCAATTAAGTCCTGGCCCTATACAATACATAATATATAAAATATGCGAGGGCACTGTGAAAAGTTTGCGACCTAACTATGAAATAATATAATTTGTGCTTTTAAATTACATCTACGATGTAATTACGGTTATATCGGTATCCTCCTTAAAAAGTTTCCTAAGGAAATTCATTTAATATGCTACTGAAAGTAAATAATATTATCGTATCGTTTGCAGCCGAAGATGATGGGATATGTAGGTAACGTCTTCATGTTCATAATTGAGCATGTAATATCGAACTTGTTTATAATCGTAATAAGTTCTTATAAACATTAGCATCCCCTTAAGGTAATCAGACATATGTGCATGCGCGCGCAGGTGCACGTTAACTTTCAAGGAAGACACTACCATCTGCCTTGTCGAGGGTCGCGTGCCCGTCTACGCTCCAATTACCCTTAATTATTATCACGATAATCATTATTACCAGAGCGGAATGTCGATCGGGGGACAAGATAAAGTCGATGAGACCAGTGGGACTGATAGTCACTCGCGGTTAACTTCCATTTTCCCCTTTTTTCCTTTCCCGTTGCGTTTTCATTAGTAACCAAGATCCTTGCATGGAGATGCTTCGGACATTTTGTTAATAAACATTCGACTATAACGCACAGTCAGGAATAACGTAAAGTATAACTGCAATTATTATTATTCGCCAACTAATTTCCTTTATCAATTCTTAATCGCTTGGAACTCTTAATAAACACAAGATGAAGGTCGTAAATATTGTTCCGATTATCGGTCGCATTCTCCAGCAATAAAATAAAGTCTTATCTTCCTTACTTTGACAAATATAATAAGCAAATGTGTGCAAATGATTAACTGTATAAGCATATGGGTATAATGAGATAAATGAATATACGAGGATCATCTGTATATCGCACGGATTTAATTGATTTCTAAACTCGCGTGATGTCGTTTTTTGGAAGAAAAACGGTGAACAGGTTAACAATAAGTTTACAGTAGTCCCGGAATCGAAGGCGTAGGATCAAAGTCGGTTACCGCACGCAAGCGATCATCGGTATTTCCAATCGAGAGACGTTAATCCTCGAGTTTTTTTCGTGCTGACTCAGTTGCACGGAAATAAAATACCCCGGCCTGTTAAGAGAACTCTCGTACCGCTAACGACGACGATTTATCGGGAACTGTGAACGATCGTTAAGCTTCTCCGCCATCGTGAGCCGGTCAAACAACGAGTATAGTTGTACGTAAGAGCATAGCTGGCACGGTGGCTCGCGATTAAAGGTGCCCCCACAACGTAATCGACGTCAAGGAGCACAAGTGCAAGATGCACTTCCGAGAATATAAATTGACTCGACGTTGGTTCACCCTCTCAGCCGTTGACCCAATTTCGTATGATTTATAACGCCGCTTCTCGAATCCGCGGTCTTCTCTTCACCCATAATTAATCATTATTTATTGCTATTCCCGATGCACCAATTTACTTAAACGATTGCTTGTTCTCCGCCACAGAAACTCCAATTAGATTCCGTCGACTCGTATTGCTTCCTGGATTCCCTTCCATGGAATCTGTTTCATAAATTAATGATCTTCGCCAGCACATCTTTCGATCTTAACTTGTTAACCAGGGAGTTCTGCCAAAAATGACATTACGCGGGTACTTTCAATTTAGTAATAGAATAAATCCGCGCGATGTACTTATAATTACAACGTATGCACGAGTTTCACCGTTCGTTATTAAAGATAAATATGTATTAAGACTTGAGAATTATGAGAGGGATAATTATAACGTAGGTCTTTTAAATCTTTTACCAGAACTTCGGTAAAAGGAACACTTCGGTCTCAAAACATTTGAGTACGTTTTGAGTTATATATTGGCGTTTATAGTATTTTTTGTCGACATAACTTTATTTATTCAAATTCCGTCACTTTCAGTCGCCACTCAGTTAATCGCGGCTACCCAGACGACTTTAAGGTTTACCCCAGTTAATTCTTATTATTGGATTTAAAATGATCACAATGATATTAAAGTAGCAGTCCGTTTTCGGTGGTCATAAAAATGAATTTTAATATCGTTTCCATTCGTGATGGAATATTGAGATTGTAGTTAGTCGTTGGTTTTAACAGGACACGAGAGAAGTCCTGTAACAGGAGGAAGGTATCGGTACGAGGTTAGTTTATTCTTGTAGCTCGATTCGAGGTAAATGGTCCGAACACTGAGCGTCGACCTCGAAATGTACAATCGTGGCTTGTCGAGGGTCCTCGTTTCTTTTACTTGATTCAGGGGTACCAGCCGTAAGTGGACCCACTGACAAAAGGGCTTGAAAGCCGGTGCAACGAGAAAGGGGTGTAGGGAAAGGAGAGTCCTCGAATCAGGCCTGCCAATCGGAAATACTACGTGGTACACCATGGATTTACTTCGAGTACCGGATAGCCTTATGTCGCGCGCAAATCGCGCTTTGTATCGCGTTGCTTTTACTGAGCTTCCCTTTAACCATTTATACGAGGAACATTACATTCTACCAGCGAGAACCTTTCGTTGTCGTTTTATCATCACGGCACACTTATCTTTTATTCAGGCCCTATTATTATAATAGTACGTATCGTTATTCGATGAAAAACGTTAGGGATACTTGAAATATTTCACTTACGGAAATTAAATGGTAAATGGTACAAGTAGAGTATGCATTCCAGAAAATTTGGTCCATGATGAATATTGTTGATATTGCATCGATACACGGGATATATATAAACCTTGAATCAATGCTTATTACAGTAATAGCAGGAAACGATTTATAAAGCCGAGCGATCGATCATAATTGTTCTCTTACCTCGCAGGTAATTATTAAAGCCAGGTATTGATGGATTACTGCTGCTGTAATAACCCTTATTATTTATTGGAAATTATTATGGGGTACCATCTCGAAGGTAACTCCCGAGGAATAACTCCTCTAACACGTACAATATGTATTATACATCTTACACCTTAATTCTCGGCACAGCTCGCACAAGAATCAATATAATATTCGGTAAAAAATAACAAAATATCTGAAATAGAATACATTGTCAAAAATGATTTACATCGTATGCAACTATTAATTCCTGTTCTCGTAAACCGATCGCGTAATGATAATCATTAGACGCAGTAAATATGAAATAACATATTATACAAATACATAGCTGTATTATTATCGACTTAATGTCTCTTTATTAAGTTAATCCACGATTGGCAGGATAAACGAGTTGAATTATCGCCAGTAAGTTCCCGTGTCGGTGTGTACGCAGGAATAGAACGTAAAGCGTGTCGATGTAAATGAGAATCGTGGATGCGCTAACATCCTCGAAGCTGTATTCACCCGTGGGACCTACATAGCGAGATAAACCCTGTTTACCTGGAAGGGAATAATTATTCGGCAGAAACCAGTTTTCGCAAGCCTGCGCGTGGAACGTCTATACAGGGTAAGAAGTCACCGTAAAGTATCATCGTATCGCGTTCCCGGGGACAAGCCATGCTACATTTCTGGTTACATGGCCAGTTTCAATTCAATTAAACCATGCACCAGTATCCCCGGAAAATTTCCTTTGATACTACTACGAATACTAGCTTATTCGAGCTTACTATTCTCTTTTAACTTACTGTTCTGTTTTCCTTGCGAATTCAATGTTACACACTCGTTACTCGAGTTTATGTTGGGATTTTATTCTAAACTTGTACAATGCTATTTACGTTCGGTTAGCGAGAAAGTTATGTGAACTGCTCATTCAAGATAGTTCCGTGGCTGCGATTCTGGTTTTGTTGCTCTTTGAACATTGTAGCATCAAGATTTTATTAATTTATTAAGTTATTAAGTAATTGTGTGTGCCGCCGACTGGTTTATGTATTACGTGTTAAGTATTATGAGTACTGCTATTTAATAAACTTTATTACGAAAAACTAAGTAACGAAATTTAAGAAATGGTTGCTGCGTATTTCAAATAGAATATTGCTGTATTGACATTTATTAAATTTTATTAAAACAAATAAGCAAATATAAGAAATGGGAATCAAGTAACATTAAAATTTAATGAATTTCGCACATTTCAAATCGGGAAACAATTCAAATTAATATAATGTAAATTCTCATCTTATATAGGTATAGAATAAACACTCGTGAATTAGTACCTGTTTCTTTAACAGAAACCATATTAAATTTGATATAAATATTCCACGAGTGAAGTTTGCGAAACTTAGATATAAGATACCGTGACCTTAGAATGTTTCAAACATCATTAAATCCAGATATGATATATAGCGTGGATTAAGTTAATGAATCGCGAATGTGGCAAAGTAGGTATAATCCAAGCGGACGATGTGATTCGCGAGTGAAATGAGTGTAAAGCATGCGTGGGTCGGTTGTCGGTACTCCACGTGGCCAGGTTGAAGTTTCAGCCCATATGTTCTCATAATGCGTCGGTTACTGTCGATCCCACGCTCCTTGCATAACGTGACTGACCTACCGTATCGTCGATACTACCAGCCACACGATCTAATGTACTTTTGCTTAGATACACGATAGTCCGACACCGTGGAAATTCGCGTGCGATTCGCTAAAAAAGATCACTCTGCCACGTACTGCTTGACCTTTCGCCGTTCCAACGAGTACTGTTGCGCGTTTGTACTCACTGATTCCACAAACGTACAGTTAACCCGACTCACTGTAAGATAGCTTCTGTATTATCAGACCTATCTAATTAACACGTTGTGCGCCATGCTGAAATCCGTGTTATACGATACCTCGCGATATGCGTCGGTAATGTCTATATAACGTCTAACAATAAAACTGTTTAAGCGCTCTACGATACATGGATTACTTTATATCGTTATCGCAATTTTAAAAATATTGAAAATTTCACGATTATTAACGATATATTTGATTCGAGTTTTAGTAATATTGGCATCGGTGGTCACCGATGACCTCCATGGCGTTCAACGTGTTAAAGTCAGCAATATCAAAAATCGAAAAAATTAAACGTGACACTTAATTAAATGTTGATAAGGTAATCAGAGAAAACAGGCGTAAAAGACTCGGGAACATCTTCGAGTCAACCGTCTAACTGTTAACATTGAATTTTATCATGCGTTCTTTGAAGGTATTCACATTAAGCAGTAGAGCTTGAGATAATAAGTAGCTTCTTATCAGTGCCACCCTCGAAGCTCGCTAGTACGTAATCCAAATAAACGAAGTGAATAATCAGTAGGAATACCCGTTAATTAATACGAGGGCATTAATATTAATCGATGATAAATATTCATTATATCATCGTGCAAGCTGATGGAACTGTGTTCGAGTGGATACTCGAGCGACGAAAGAAATACGGAATAGTTGCCGGTGCAGCTTTGTACAGCCTTAAAAAGAAACGCGAAGGATATAAGTGCATCTCCATAGAGTGCATCCTTAGGGTACGAGTGCAATGGAAGACGCGGATAACCGCGTCTATAAGTTGTCGAACAGGAAGTCACACTGGCGTGCAAGGACACGGTGTCATTAGGAGAAAGACACCACCGTTTCTTTATTTCCTCTCCTTTTAGTTGCCGTGAAAAACTCGTTTCTGCCGTGGCTATGAATCACCCGCGTGAAAGCCTTACGAGATCCATAATCTTGTGAATTTCGTGGAAGGCATAGGAAAAGGAATCCGGGTATTTAAATCCTGACTAATCGATTTACCGTGAGCCCGACGTTTCTTTTATTTAGACCAATGAGCACTTAGATTACGAATGCATCATTAGTATCTCTCGTTTCACGTGATTTATTAGGTAAATGTATAAAGGTATTCATTTCCTTGAATAATTATCAAGTTAACTAACGTCGGATATTTATTTTTAAACAGTGTTTGAAATTTCATTTCATTGTAGGATCTTGAAGTTGCAAAAATATGACCCGGTTAAAAGGTCAGTTTTTTTTGCAGTACCAGTATTCTTCACGATAAACCGGTTAATCGATGATGGTTGGCTTTTTATCGAATATTACGGTGAAAAAAAGAGGACAATTTTGGACCGGTTTCGCGAGCGCGTAATTAAGCAATGGAATTAATGAGCGGTTCGAGGTGCAAGCTGCAACCTGGCTGGTTTCACGCGTGGAAATCTATTCTTATTCTAAGCAGATTGAAAAGGTTTTCCGGGTGAACGGTCCTAGCTATTTCACGGGTATATTCAGGATTATCCTGATTCCCCTCTGCTCGATCGACCGACATTAATGCCTTTACTATTTCACGGCAGAGGCACGGCATAAATATGCCATTTAGAAATTAATCCGTGACTCCTCTAAGACCTTGTTTATTCATGGGGTTCGAGCCCTGATTGAACAAGACTTTGCACAAGCAGTTTTACTATGTGTGTATTTTGTGGACAAGGTATCGAGATAGGAATTATGGTGATAATAGTATGATTTGTTTCAATTTACCTCGCCTTATTTCAAGGATTATAGTATCTGATTTCTACTAATTATTAACACATTTATAAATCGCTCGTATTTATGAAATTTTCTATATTGTTAATGTTACAATAACAATGTAAAGTAAGTAACTATTGGGATAGAAATGATCTTATCTGAAATTTCCAATTTTTCGAACGTCCTGTAGGACATTTATTAGATTTCCAAATTGCTGCATTATTTAAGTACCAACTCGTCGGCCAGTAGGTTTCTAAATAGTTATTAATTATTGATTTAAAGATCGTGTGAGAAATGATAACGGTAAGAACATAAATTTTCCGATTTGTAAGATCCCGGTTATACGATGACACACGTAAAAAACATATCTCAAGTAATTATTAATTAGTGATTTAAATGTCACGTGGGAAGTGATAACGGTAAGAACATAAATTTTCTGATATATAAGATTCCGATTATGCGATGACACACGTGAAAAACGTATCTTAACTCAGAATAAAATTGATGTCTGTGTGGTAGTACCGTTTGAATATCAGATAAGGTTCAGGGGTTACACGAATCTACTGTCATCCTATTTCATTGGTTGAATTCCTATGATAATCTGTCATCTGCATAAAGCTGCCGTGCGAAATCAACCCAGTCAACCCGATTTTATTTGATTCGACGTGGCTATTAATCGACGATCATAATTCCTCTCCTGACAACCTGTCAAAACTTGATGTGAAAGAAATCGCGGGAAATCCGGTGGGGTTTACTTTGGGACTGCGTCAAAGATAAATGAACATACTTTATATTCGTCCGAACTGTGAAAAATATCCAATGAATTCTTATTCTTATGGGGAATTTAAATGATAATCGATGGATTTGATTTCCGTGAAAAATTGTGAGAACAGCGAAAGTTATTCGGATCGTATGAAACTTATTTAATATTCGTGGCATTATTCACGGAATGTGAAACATATGTGTGTTGTTACCGTCTAGAAAAATATTCAATTGCGTATGCAACAAATAATTCACGGCGTATATTAATTCATATCTGATTTTTAAGGACGTATACTGATTGTATAAATACGGCTGAATATATTATCCATAGTTCTAGTGTTAATGAAAGAAAGATGAAGAAAAATGAAACGTTCCAAGTTGGATTCGTTTCGAACGTCGAATTGGAGGCGGCGCGGTGACTGATGTTTCATGAAAGGGATAGGTTTATTAAAATAGAAATGACTTCAGAGGGAAGTTATACGCGGGAACAAACGCGGTTCTCCGTGCTGAGGAGTCTCACCGAGCGACCAGACGCGAACATCTGCCTATTTCTCTTCGTATTACCACTTTCAAGATACGCCTTTTGCTCATTTCGAAGCTATCCACGTTCGCGATATTTGCCTACACACTCCTCGCATATCCTATCGGGAGTCTTGTCTTTCAGAAATGCACAAATCTACGTGGAATACTGTTTCGTTCGAGTTTTCCATGATGATACGATTTATTAAAGTAACTTGTGGTTATAATATAGTAAATTTCCAAACTCAGGGTATAAATCGAGTATTACTGGTTTTTTCTAATAATAAGACCATGGTTATATTTTTTACTTAGTATTTACTATGAATTCTTATTCTATTGATTAGATTTTAATTGCGAATGGACAATTATTATAATATAAGACTTGAAAAATGTCAGAATTCTTGTTTCATTTTGATTACGTTCTTATCTTATTTGATCTTAATTGCGAATGTATAATTATTATGATACAAGACTTGAAAAATGTCAGAATTCTTGTTTCATTTTAATTATATTCTTATCTTATTTGATTTTCATTGCAAATGAATAATTATAATAATATAAGGCTCTACAAATTTCAAGATGCTTATTAAGTTTTGACTAGGTTCTTATCTTACTTGATTTTAATTATGAATGAATAATCACAATAATCCTATAAGACTTGACAAGTATTCAGGATTATATTGATTTATTAAGACTTGTTATCCTGGATTGAAGGGAATTCAATGGATTCTAAAGCGAAAAAGAGAAACACGATGGAAGTATTCACGTTTGAAAAGTGCTTCGATATGATTGAAAGTGTCATTCACCGGCTCTGAAGAATATTGAACAGCGCCGCGTACCGAAATGTCGATTCGCGAAACATTCGGATTCTGTAGAAACGGCTGTCAATTATCGAACGTTGAATTATTCAGAAGCGACAATCAATTGTTCCGGGATTTACTTGGTTGCCTTGTGTTTCTGACTGATATATTCATAGCTTGATCTATTTTAAGAACAATCATCACCGCGACAATAATAAATGTTTAATATTCAATGCACTTTTCCTTCTTTAATGTCTGTTTACAATGTTATATTATAACTTACCTTAATATTCGTGCTAGCACCATTTATTCGTTCACTCGTCGATTTGTCAAACGTCATTGAAATAATACGTAAATATGAAAAGTTCACCGATGCATCTGTATAAATATCGGACAAATATGAATTCTGAATTGAACATATCGGTAAAATATCGTTAAGACTTGTTTGACTTTCGCCTGACAAATGACTCTGCTCTTTGTCCCCCAAATCGTGCATGATTCCCTATGAATATCCATACATCTGGAAAAAGTGGTTTTTGACGCGAAAATCCCTGGAGAACGATTAGTTACGTAGGACACGCCTGAATTTATAGTATTTTGCAACAATGCCGACTTCCGGGTGTCCTCGTTCACGCCTTGTCCATCGATATCCAAACGCGAAATGTATATTCCTGCGGTGTCCGGTCGATCGTAATCCGCAACGGACGAAAATGTGAGTCGACGTTTATGACGATTAATATAACGAACCGTGTCGTCATATGTTGTCGTGTAAACAAAAAAAATACGGACACTTCGAAACGTGTTCACCATTACGAGTACAATGAGCTTCTTTCGTCCCAATGATTTCTAAGTATTTCCCCTTCTCGTTACTTTTTTTTGAACCCTCAAACATACGTAGAGCAGATGATTCTAGTGTAAAAAGGGAAACTGGTGAATGGAGAGTTTTATAAAAAATTGTATCGTTTCGGTGCCCTTATATGATTGTGACTATCAATATAAATTGTGGTATCTAATTAAAAGTTTCGGCAGTAATCTTCTTATGTCGACTCATATTATATATTATATATTTCTGTAATCGGAATTGGGTTCAGTACATTTATTTTATGTCATGTAATCCATACGATATTATATAATTAATATAATAAAAATACCAGTAATATTATAATCTTAAGCTTAGATTAATAAAAGGTCGATGAAACGGGTATTAAAACTGTAAAATTGAATCACGTATAATTCATATAACATAATATAATCCATTATCAGATGTACATCGATTAAAATACCAGTAATGACATAATCTTTGGCGTAGATTGGTACAAAGTGGATCAACCGAGGATTAAAAGTGTAACGTCGTATCATATTCCTCCGCGTGTCCTGTGTTATCGAGAATGCATTCCACGGAATGACAATGCATGCGGCTTATATTCCATATGCAAGTTGTGCGAGCGTGAAAATGCAACGAAAGTTAGAATCACGAGTTGAAATATATAAGGTATATAGGTATACACCGACGTCCGTAGAAATACAGGCACGCTATGAATCGAGGTTTTACGGCGCGTGCACACAATGGACCACACTGACGCGTATTTTGCTCGGAGTCGCCGGTGTAAATTATGTTTGGTCATCCTCCGCCTATAAATAATTCCAACGACGACAATGGGATGGACAGCTGAAAACGCCCTTAAAACCACCCCGCTCTACCTCCCCCTCTCTCTCTTCCTCGTTCTATGTTGTTTGTACGCCGTGTACGTACGAGTTCGCGATAGCTTTTCGATGAACTGTCGACACGGATTGCGACAAGAAAAATCACATATGCTAAATGGGATCTCCCTTGCAAAAATAATACTTCCTCGTTGAGTTCCACCGTGTTGGGGTAGTTCACTACGCCAATGCATTTGACCGTTTCTTTTTGTCATTAATGCATATACATATTTAATATTATTTTACATTGTTTTATTATTAATTATCTTTTGATTATGTTGTCGAATATTATTAGTTTAATATGAGCAGTCTTTTGATTCTAGCGTGTCAATGTTTATTCATGGTGCTTATTAAAATGATTAAAATTATTAAAATTATTCAGGAAAATTGAGTATATTTCCTGGTATATTATGTTACATAATTAGTAACGGAGTTTTTATATCAGATTACTTCAATAAACGGCACTCCATATTTTGGTACGTTTACGATGCCAATATTACGAAAACTATAATGTATCACGAAACACTTAAACAGATTTTAGTTTTCGGTTTAACAGACATATATCGCGAGGTATCGTATAACACGGATTCCAGTCCCTCCCCGTGGTCAAGTTATATAAAATTGGTCCGACATTCAACACGTGAATACATTTCCATGATTCGGCCATTAAAATTTGTAACATTGTACTACACTTTTGGGGGTCGTAGAAAATAGAATAAAGTACATGTTACTTGCGATGTTATAAAAAGAGGTGAACGGAGCACGTATCATTTATGCGTATTAATGGACATGGCATTGTGAATCTACCGGCGGTCAGTATATAATAAAGCGATAAATTAAAAGTACCAACCCCATGTCTCCGCACGTCTTTTTTAAACGCGTTAGCAGTCATCGTAGGGTTAATGGCGTGTGAATCCCATGAATCGTACTGGTTAGCGGTGTACTCCAATGGAAACCAGTTGAGTCACTGGTGACTCTTAACCCCTTTGCGAGCCGAAAAGGAATACTTTCAATAATCTGGCGCCAGAAGTGGCCATGAGTTAGAACAATTGATAATTCGTTCATTAAACTCTTTGATATTTGTATTCGCATTGTACTTTCAACAAAAAGTACTACGATTTGTAGTAAATAGCAGCTAATTGAGCCATTATTGAAGTAGGGTTGTGTAAAAATGGCAGAGGGTGACTTTGCACGGAGAGGGGGTGATATTATGTAATCTATGAAGAGTATATAATATATAATATATATGTTTGATTCAACCAGGCTTACTCATATACATAAAACACCGAAAGAAAATAAATTCAGTGCAATATAAATATAAATATAAATACAAATAGAAATACAATCAAATTAAGGATAATATATGTAATATGTAATTCATATAATATATGGTGTATAACATGTATAACCAATAAGAAATCGGAATTCCACGGGAATCTTTTCCAAAGCCAGCAGTAGTGCTTTCGTCACAGGACGCCAATCCGTGCGAATAACCCCGGTCGCTCACCGAGTCATTCTTTCACAGAATTTGATACTTAGAGCCCAAAAAGAACACCAGACCCAGTTTCTCGAGTAACCTCGAGTCCAGACTGGTTCAACCCCCAATGCGGTTCCCAGGAGATCGAGTAAAAGTATTCGCGTTACGTAATCAACGGAAATCCGACGTCTAGGCGAATCTGAAGTGACTCGGTCCCAGTCTAAGGTTACTGCCTCGTAAATTGATCGAGGAATAAAAAAGTCGCGAGGGAGGGAACTGATCAAGCACGATACAGCACTGGGTTGTATCGTGACTCTCATGGGTAGTGATGGGACTAATGCAATATTTAATAACAATACCGTATTTCTAATTATTCTGTTCTTTATTGAGACATATATTCTATAACAGCACAGATTTCAATTGCATGAATAATATCATTTAATGTTTATTAGGTCTGTCGGAAAATTTTGTCCATTTTTATAGTAAAGTAAAATAATTAAAAATGTGATTTCCATTAACGATGATAACTTCTTTGTAAAAATGGGCCTTCTTCCAAAATATTGCCAAGAATATCATCATCTGACGAAGTCTTTTGAAGTGTAGATTAGCTTCGAGGTTCTTAAATGTTTCGAACCATCTTCCGCGTGTTCTCCCAGACACAGCGCTTGTTTGAAAAACAATCAACAAACTTCGACGTGCTTCCGCGGCGTGTTTTCCTCGTTGATATTCGCCAAGTTTGCAATGTCATAAATGAACCTCATCGACACACATTTTTCCTTCGATATTCCTTGGTAAATACCGCTGATAAAACAACGGTGAAAAGAATGAATCATATACTTTCGATTAGAACACTTTCCTAAGCATTTCAAATAATTGTGCGCCGAGCGGACAGAACTTTGCGGCAGACCTCGTATAATGAATCGGTGTTCATCGATACTTATAAACAGAGCAAATTGCATGCCGCTCAATAAAATTGCAATTCAAATGATTTTAGAATAATTAAAGTGACGATATGCCGATAGAGTATTGTATGCAACATACAGTAATATCGATACTAATTGCATAGGAAATCGATACGAATTGCGAGGTATTGTTGCCATCACTACTCACGGGGCAGGATGGTCATTGAGTCGGGGATCAAGGGGGCCCCGCTTATACCTTCGGGGCCTATGGCCTTACGCACGAGAGAAGGTACGCACATCCTGCTTGGAAACGGCCAGCCACCCCACGCTCTCCTTTTCTTATTTCCTTGTCTCCTTGTCTTTTCTCTTCTCCACGTTCTCGCCCACCCTGACTTCGACTTTGCTCCACGTCGTAGTCCACGGTTTCTGGTGTTACGACGCGTCTGGATCCTCCTGTCTCCACCAAACTTCTTTCCAAGCAATCTTCTCTCCGTGTGAAAGTTCTCCTCTTCTTCACCCTTCCCTCCTTGTTTTTTTTACCTCCTTCCTCTCGTTCCCCTCGTGTCGTGTGAGACCCGAAATCTTCGGTGCACGTGCAATGGGTACTGATCTCAGATCCAGTGTAGGTGGAATCTTTAATTGGACAAAATCGATGCTCTCTTCGGCATCCCAGACGAATTTGTGCCTTTAACGACGATATTCGGATTTTATCTTATCTTCGAGTTTGCAATTCGATCTTGGTAAGAAATTCAAAATTGGTGGGAATGATGCGCGAAGCTTTTTGGTGGCAGGAAAGTATGAAGTAAGTGATGTGCAATCTTAAAGCGTGAAAGCGGGATTTTCATTTAATTTTCGTTGTCACAGAAGTTAGTAAAATTCAAATTTTAATTACATTCATTTGCGCTCGACGTTAAAAGGATTTTCAATGGATAATTTTATAAGATTGGAATCGAATTTTACGAGTTTCAATGTAATGTTATAAATGAAGGTTTAATGGCGTTACAAAATATTAATATAATATGAAACATGTAGTATCATCTAGGTATATTTCATTTACTATTGCATTCCATACTTGAATATTATATATTTAATGTAGATTACGTAATATCTGTTGAATATACCAAGCAAACTTTTCACCGTAACCTAAAACGATGTTCATCGGAATCGATTTACTTTGCGCTGGTTCTGAAGTGGTAAGTTAATAATCGATCAAGGCGACGCTCCTTAAATTGAATTTCGAGTTATAACGGAATTATCTTATCTTCCCTCGGTGCGTCCTGAAACTTCAGAATTGTTCTGACTCCAAAAAAGGGGCGAATAAATTAAATCAAAATAGAAATTATTATACTAATATAATAATATATAATATTATACTGTACTAAACACAGGTTATCCATTCGGTCGTTTTTTGCGAGACGGATATATATTTATTAGCAAAATGCAACATTCACAGTACATAGTGTTTCTGAGTGTGATAAAGGGGAAGTGCGAAGTTTGGATGATTCGTAAACTGTTCTACTTTGCGGTCTTTTTGTGAGGTGGAAATATACTTTCCCGTAAAGTCAATATTCAAAGTACATAGTACATAATGGAATTATCTTATCCTCCGCGTCCTGAAATCTCAGAATCTTCCCGAGCTCGATAAAGGGGAAGTGCAGAGTCTGGATGATCTATTAAAAGAAATTCTACGAAGGACTGGAGTGTTTCTCGGTTGGTGCATTGTCCCCTAAAGAACTCCCCCGTCTAATGGAGAGAAATTCTTGGCCGTCCGCCAATCGGCGCGTAGAACGTGAAATGAAAATCACCTTCCCCGAAAAACCTTCCCGGATTCCACGAATTGGGTTTCATGTATTTCGAATCATTTCCATCCGCCACTCACTGCAGCCAATGCGGAAACAAAAGAATGGAATGAATTTAATATTCATCCCTCTGCTTCTCGCAACGACTCATTCATCCGTCAAAAGTAGGATCTTTTAATATTATTTCCATCGTTTTTATTAACTGATAATGATTTTCCATAGTTAATGCATATATGGTGGTATATGAAATGTCGTATGAAAGATATCGATTATTTGATATAACAAGTGAATATTTTCGCATCGAACGAAACACCCATAATCTAAACGGATTAAAGTGATAAGCGATTATCTTCCTTGCGCGCATTCAGTGATAATCACGGATGATATTTCGTTCGTTTAAAACTTTGGAAAATTGAACATCATTTATGATTAAAGTATAGAACTCTTTTATAAGTATCCTTATTAATTTTAACTTAACTTTAGCCCAATTTTAAGACTAATATTATATTCCAATATTATTGATGCCGTTGTCGCATTAATTTGACAACATATATCTAAGTCTAATAATGGATGTAAATTGGCTGGACAGTAAAAAATGAAAGCCACGGATCACCGGGAATAGAGATCGGGAATTGGAAGACAATGGTGACATCACTGTTCTTGATGTATTATGTCACTTTGACCTCGATACATTTGTTCATATAACGAGTCATAAGAAACAAGCTTTGCTTCTAGCCTTCACGGCTTATAAAGTTAGACTTTTATCCGATGGAATCTTTTCTTCTAACGTTAGAACGATCGAGGCTGTCATTCTGATCAGATGGAATTTCGTGATCGATAACTAGCCAACTAGAAATCATTTAGATCAAGTGCATTACATTTTACAACAAATTCCTCTTACTTTACAAAATATAGCGTATAACTTAAGAGAATATATGTATGTCTTGAGAAATTTCAAATTCCACAAAGTAAAATATTTGAATATAACAAGTCATTAATTGTGTTTATTAAATTATTTGAAGAGGAAAATGGTAAAAATTGTAGTTGATGGATTTCACCTCTATAACAATAATGTGTATCGTGGAAAATAATGTTGACTGAATCACAATTGTAAATATGAAAATGTCTTTTGTTTATAAATATACAATCAGTCAAATTAATATTTGATATACTTACAACACTCTCAGAATTCCAGATCGTTTATTAACTCTGCATCTTTATATTATTGATATGATATATGTTTATTTTATGTGCACAACACACATCAACGAATGAATTAATTAACTTACAGCCTCCAGCCATAATTTATATCTAAATAAATGTGTAAGCATAATTCAGTATTTGTTTGATACTTCGAATGTTAAGTCTGTCAATTTCGAGTGAATTTCAATGACAATGTCCAGTTAAATATTATCATTTTACTTGAATCATAATACATTGTCCGTTCGTAGTTTATATGCAGTTTCAATAGTTGAGCTTAAAGGTGCGCCACTATCTAGTCGACCAATCAGGCGGCTGGATTCTAGTACCCCCAGGTAGAGCTTATCTCGTTGGTACTTGACTTTATAATAAACTCGGGCATGCAAAGATGATGATAAAGCACACCGATGCTGTGACTGCTCGTTAATTCGCGATCCAATCTCGAGGACGAGGTCACGAAAAATCGAATCGTCTAATTTAAATATCTGATATAATAACCGTGCTAACCGCATCATCAACTAGATAACGAAATACCTTGACTCCAGATAAGTCATCTAAAATATAGAATCGCATTTTTTCGAGACTTAATAAGACACTCGACGTGGAGATTACAGATATACACTTAAGTCGCGTGTAATAGAAAGATTTGAAACCAGTCTTCTCAGAGAACATAATCGAAATTGTATTAATATTAGGGATACCGAAAACTAATCAATTCGGTAGTAGTTCCTAAATTTTGTGGCATCAGAATTAGAAAATTGGATCTTTTTCAAAAAGAGAATTATTGCATTACAGAATCGTCGATCAAGGATCATAGATAACGACAAGGATTATCTAATAGACTAATGTTTAATATAGTTAATTACTTACCTCTATGATTTTGTAAATAATTAAATCTATACAGCATTACATCGATTAATAATTCAATCTCTGTAGCATAACATATAATAATAATTTAATTTTTATAGCATGACATCCAATCTTATAAAATTTAGATTGAAATTTAGCGAATACTTTATATTCAGTAACAAAATAAATCAACATTTTAGAATTACGAGGGAAATAATTGTAATTTATTTCGTAACCTTAACACAGTAGGGATACATTCGAGTGACGACATAATTCGTTATCACCGATTAACAGGTTAATAAATATTTTTCAAAATGTCATATTTTCCAAGTTACTTCTACATAATATATGGACAAATTGTCAGCTACTAAAAGGGTTAGCTTCTGTTGTGTAGCGAGCTTAAAGACAGTGGCGAGTACGGCAACGGGCTCGTAAATTCGCGGCTGCTTCTTGACACGTCCAACCAGCAAGCTTTGCATCGCGATCTTATCTATAGGAGAACAGGCAATTGCTGGAACGTAGTAGTATTTGTTACACGAACACAGGCTTTTAAGGTTGCTGATTTGTCGCTGAAGATGGAACAATGCTTCTGCAAACGGTGCATCCTGTATGCACCTGTGACGCATCCTCGTCACGCTGCATTCGACATTATCGGCCATTCCTTTCGTCACTCTTATCATGACATTAATTTCGAAACTTCTGTAAGAATGATACTGCAAAATATTTACGTAGCTTGTTCACGGTGAACCTTATCAAAAATGATTATTATAAATGCATTTTAGATATACACGAAAGTTATTATTAATTAATTAATGTCCACGGGCAGTTGGGGGTATTTAAAGTATATAATAGCCTTGGGATTTTCCTTAAAAATCGGCATCTACTTTCCGGACAACAGTATATGAAACTTTCGTCGCGCCAAAAGTCTCGTAAGTTATGGTAACCGTCCCTATTACATCATTCGTTGGAATGCAAGAGGTCGAGCTTGCGAGCATTACAATCGCGCATTGTTGACTACAGAATAGTTTGCGGATCCCTTACGGTACTCTGTTCATTGTGCAGGTAGAAAATTCAGCAACGATTAACTTCCTGATTGGAATGAATTTCGATCAGATACACCATTCAATTATAACCCTACGTCGATCAAGATTGGCATATTTAATATGCAATAAAGAAGGACATTATTCAGAATTCATTCGTCGCGGTACAAATGAAAGATTCAATGAAAGAACATACATGAAGTATGTACCTTACATTAATCTTTAACAATACCTATATATGCTCGTAGCATGGTTGGACAGTAGCAATTTAATATAATAAATTAATTATACCATCGGCACATATGCGATTCAAAGAAACGCGACTATAGAAAGTAATAGTTTCTGCTACAAAAGGTATCGATTTACGATTACACGTAGACCATTTCGGTCACTTTAAAGCCTCCCTTATTCGTTCGACGACCAAACACGCCCATTAATGGCCGAGAATACGAAAGAACAAACGGAACCCTTTCTCGATATCTCGGTAAAATGAGTCACAATGCGTTGGGTTTTGTGCATAGCTCGAAATAGAAACGTAACGAAAGAGCACAGATTGATCCATTTCGGGGTGTGTCTTCCTGCCGGACGATCGAGGATTGGCAATGATCAAGATCAAAGGGTTTCGCGTTGCTCTTCGACCCCGACATCACTGGGCGATCATTAATAACTCCTGACTTACGTCATGATCGTTAACGAAATATCGAGTCAGAGGGGGGTGCAGTGGCTCCATTTCGTTTTCATTTCGTTTCAATTTCAATTCATTCCTCTGGTATGGGGCGCATTCTTTGTACCACCTCCGTGCACTCGAGCCCCCTGTGACAAAGGATGCGTTTTTCTCGGTGCACCAGGCACCGGTACCAGCCGCGTGCAGCTGTACCCTGACTCGTGCACCTATCAGAGAAAGAAAGGAAAAAAAGGGGTCTATTGGGTGGAGTTGCGAATGACGAGATCCCCTCCTTTTTATTTCGTCCCAATTAGCTATTCATACTTCACTAGCGAGGAAATATTTTGAGCACCGCGAGGGCGTGATACTACTCAACGGATATTAGTCTTCTTTTTAGAGAGCCTGTGGTGTTTGGTAATGTTATTCTTGGGGGTCTTTATGGTTAAGATAAATATAGGAATTAATATGGATTTGCATTGTTCCGAATGTCTTTATTGTTGCGATTCGTTTAATGATTGCTATTCCTTTTCACTTGTATTATTGCGAATCGATGTTTTCTGGAACTATTTTAGTTGTCTTCTTCTTGACGTTAGAACTACCGAACATGCACTCGGTTATGCTTATATATTTATTTGTGTATAAATTATGACTGAAAGATGCGAATTTATTACTAGATTTAATCTTAAACGTTGCGTCGTAAAATATTGGAATAATTTTAGAAATATCGCGGACAAGTCACTTTGATTGCTTTGGTAGTTCTAGTGTTGAAGAGGCTGTGATGTTTAGTAATGATTTTCTTCAAGGTTTTTATGGTTAAGATAAATGTAGTAATTAATATAATATTAATTTATCTGATATCTGAAATTAATACAATATTAATGCATTTGATATTTGGTATTAATATGATATTAATTCATCTGTTATCCGGGTTTCTTGAAGGGGGGTCATTTAATGTCTCAATAACCGAACACGCGAATGACAACAACTTAGTATTCGGGAGCTGCCGGTGTAGTTTCGTGTCGCGGCAGATATACGGCTCGCAGTTACGCCAACTACGGGGCCAATAAATTCCTGTTCCGTGCCGCAAATTACCCGAATTACTCTAAACGCCCTCGACTTTTACCAGTGAAAATTTCTCGTTTTGTAAACGTGCCAGTCCTAACTAGTCTACGCCATCAACATCTTTATTTCTCGAAATTGCGCCGATAAAACCGGCAATGACCAGGATCCTGACATTTATTTACGTCCAGCAAGTTGGATCGGTAAAAGGAACAGTTTAATTGAATTAACAATCAATATATAACAGCTTGGCCTCAAATGATGAGTGTGTCTCGTAATAATAACATAAAGATTATATATATTGCAATGCACCAGTCGATTGAGCTTCTAATTCTGTATAAAAAAGTAATAATCATTTGTACCGAAAAATCATCAGTTTAGGAGATATTTTAATTAAGATTACACAAAGATTCCGGTGAGAATCGAATAATAATAAAAGAAAATATACATAAAATATATGATACATATAAAAATATATATGAAGATAATGAGAAAAAAATGTTTAATACAATTTTATAGGATTGGACTTGAATTTCAGAAGATTTTTAATATACACGTAACCGCAATACATTGTTTTCATTGTCCTTTCGAGTTCAGCTACCCAGTGCAAGTTTTGTACCATTTATTTCACAAAGGCGTATAAATAAACTTTGGTTTTCTCGGCTTTGGGACAATGCCAGAAATATATAGATTCTGAAAACCTCTTCTCGGAAGTTCCATTGTGCACTGTTTCCTTTGTCGAAGATCGTTAAATTTCTGTGTCATAGGTCGCCGCTAAGAATGGCCGCCATTCAGTTGGCTTCGACGGTGACACGTGTACCGTCTTTTTCCCTTCGGTTTTTAAGACGTATTGTTGAAAGGAAGACCAGTTTTCCATATCCCTCACCGGATTTCCATGATGCAACCACCAGTTATCCTTTTTTTTATCACCGCGTCCGGAAGTACGTGGTTTTACCAAACACGTTGACGTCAATGTCACGGTATAAATTAATATTATGCATATGTTTAATAGTTCACCGAGTTTGTCATTAATCTTCTGTAACTCAAAATCATTGCTCGTGGAAGATTATGACTTCTTAATATCGTATTGTATCTTATTCTATTTTATTATAATTACTTCATCCAAGGATAATTTAAAAAATCTCTGGTGCTATTATAACTTTCAAGATAAATTAATATAATATTATTTCAAAATATCAGATAATACAATATTAATCCCAGATATGAAATATTAGATAAATTAATATTATATTAATTTCATGTTACAGTCTTGTAAGTGGTAATTCTTTTAATTTTTCAATTAATTTCAAACATTATTGTTGCCTTCAATTTGGCACTCTTTAATCTGTATTAATTCTCGAAAAGTATTAAGAAGAAGTAACTTTAAATTGATGAATTTATAAGAAATTCGAGGGATTAACGCTCTATAATTACAATGTTAATCAACAAACTACATTTTGTGATCAAATCAGTTTAGGAACAGCTTTAATTCTAATATTTAGAGCCTCGTCGTTTAATATGCATCGTAAATGTTCTTTTTTTTAATTATGAAATATGATCGAATTTGTATTTGCTAGTTTGTGTCCTTCGAAAACCTGGATACGACATGGCCACCCAAACCCTACATATACTGTCCCGATCCATCTACAATTTCTCGGGTCAATATTACGTTACATATTTTGACAATAAAGACACAACTGGCTCTCGTTTCACCAAGTCAACTGTCTTTTTTTGTTCTCCGAGATCCTGTTTCGTCACACCGTGTTTGATTGGTCGTCACGTGTAAAGTACTCCATCTTTCTGACGTACCCTCCTTTCTGGACTTACATGTCATACCCGCGGTACATGTTTATCGTGCAGCCGTTGGGCCAACGTTGAAAGTGAAGAAATTAAGTCAATATTTAAACAGTTGATATTTCATATTAAAATATTTGTCGTCATCCTACCACGAAGAAATCGAATTATCAAGGTGTGCAACTTTATACTAAATTACTTTCATCAAGATAGCACGAACTCCCTTATTTTTAATATTGATTTTAACACACGAGTATTTCGAGTGCATAAAATGAAAGGAAGACACGCCGTGACTTTATATCGACAGTGCGAAATCCCATATATAAACCATATATTGTAGTTCCAGCGTTAACAGTTTATCGATGTACAGTCAATGAATCACAGTATTCTAAAGCGTTCCTGTATAAAATATTCTTACACGAGTATTCAAGAGAAGGAATCAGAATGCAAGGGCGCACTCGAGAGACGTTAAAACCCTCGTGCAACAAGAGAATCGGCATTAGTAGAAACGCATAAGTCGCGTTGTCCCCTTGGTGCACGTTGAAAGGCCAGATCCCGTCGAAGGAGACGCAAGATGGAGAAATGGTAGGAATGGCTGGATTGAGGAGGGGAGGGACGACGTAACTCGAGACTCTTGTGCCAAGAGAAGCATTTAAACCGCTGACCGTAAACAGAGAGGTCGAATGGAAAAAGGTTCGGGGCTCGTGGGTTCTTGCAAGGGCGTTAATTACAGGGTTGCTTACGTTTCTTCTCCCTACGTCGATTTCCGTTGCCGGAAACGGGATCCCTCTTCTTCGTGGTGGTTGGAGACAGAGTGCTACCTCGAGTGCCGCACTCACTTTAAGCTCCTTGCTTTACTTCGAGTAGCTGCCGGGAATTAAATCGAAAGAATCACGACGCGATACCCAGAATGCCTCTTAAATTCTACCTTGGTACTGCTAAGTTTCTTTTAATCCCTTGAACGGTAAAACGATATTTCATTCTCGTGAGTTGATGCTTGAATTTGATATTTTAGCAGTCGGGATTATATTTATTCTGAACTAATAATTAATAATGATTATTATAATCTAATGTGTTTTATACTGATTTATTATATTTATTTATTTTATTATACAATGCATTTCATTATTATAGTTTAAAAGATAAAAAGATAAGTAGTTTGACTCAGAAAATGTTAATTGTTGAATTTTACCTTTTTATCAACAATGTAAACAATGGAATATGGTTCATGGTCCATCTTTACTTATTAAAAATTACCTTGCAATAATCTGGTTCAATTTTATTACCACTAGCATTATTATAATAGTGTGATGAAATTGAAAGAATTATTAGTAGAAGAAATGATTTTATTAGTTTTAACGATTTAATTTATCTTTTAATGGTAACTTAAGAATTTTCGAGACAAATCAAAGTAATTAATTAATAACACAATGACAATGATACCGAAGTAGCTCTTATTGTATGTACTATATATTATTTATTATGTATCATAAGATATGCGTTATACAAGTTGTATCTCTCACAAAGCCACCGTGTGTCACCTTTCCAGAACCCTACAGTATGCCACATTCGAGTTCGTACCGTGTGAACAAACGGCCGGCTTGTCCTGGAAAAAACGGAAGTTCCTTTCAATTATCGCTATTTATCTGTTTTCGCGTCCTCCTTTTTCTCATTCCGGATAATGGCGATGATTTTCCCAGATATTTTCGAAGGACTTTTCCTGCTAATTTCTCTTGCACGTCGTCCTAAATAAATTTCCTTTCATAATCCCTTTAAAGTATAATACAAACTTATAAAATAAAATGAAAATGAAAATGAAAATGAAATATTTTCCCGTCGTTTTGTGTTTCTGTAATGTTGATATTGAACTTTCTAAAACGCCATTTATTATTATTTAACAAGAGCTTCAAGGCGACTGCATAAAATGGGAAACATTCGGTAGCTCGGGAAGACTAAAAGTTTTTCATACGCGTAATATTTGTCACAAAGATCGCGGTTGCCGATATTTCAACTTTTTGGAATAAAGAGGGTTAAAGTGACTTTTACCCCCCATCCCGTAAAATGCCGATAACATCACAATGGCGTAATGGTGTTCCATTGTACTAAATTCGAAATGTTCGTATGTTTCAGACACGTCCTACGAGAAGGCATGCAGAAGGGGTAGCGCACCAGCCACTCCTGTTCTCGGGGCACGTCCCTTGGATGTCACCCCCAATAGAATTGTCGTAAGTTCATTTTACCGGCTACTTTTGTACCATTGCAATTTATTACCTCTCTTTAAACCAATAAAATTTCGGTCACCAGTTACTCTTTTGTTTACTCGATATTTCAAATATCAGCCGCTTTAAAGTCCAATGACAGCGTTATAAAAGTGGGTAGGTTTTTTGTGAAAGTATAAAACCATTTGAAAAGATATTTAGATGGGTAATACGCAAAGTTACTTTTTCAGAGTTTCCTCTATTTATTTGTGTATTTAGGCCTTTACTATTATGATATATTTAATAGATATTATTTATTTATTTGTCTATTTATTTTATTTCTTTCTTTTATTTATTTTAGTCTATACGGGTACCAAAACCCTTTGCCTACCGTTGCAAACATAACGATATAATAATAATAACAGTAATCGTAAAATAAAGTAAAGTAATTCATTAAAAATAGAATAATAACTCCCTAAACCGAGTGTATACAAAATTCTTAGAAATCAGATAAAAAAGCTACGAAGTCACATAAAATTCAGTTTCTAATCGTCGAAATAACTGCGGGTTCCAATGACGAGTTAACTCGTCACACCTTTCATGTTATAATATATATTACATGTTACACATATTATATATAATTATTACAGACGTAAAATGCACTAACTAAATTTCATTCGTAAACTCTTTTTGTATTTATAACTGTAAACTCTTTAATTATAAAAGCCAATATTTGTACACGAAAATGTTAGTTAATGAATGTTACCTTTCCAACAACGATATGCATTATATATATTATACGTATATCACGATTTATTTGCACGAACAAAGTTCTGAAACTCTTGTTGATTCAAAGGGATTAATAACGGCAAAACACTTTCGACGAAGTACGTCTAGGGACTTAAGGTTGTTCTCGTTTGTCGTCTAATTTAATGGACGTCGCAAGGGTTGCAGGGTACGCGTTGAATATTCAACAGAATTACTTGATCCAGGAGATTCATAGGAGACGCACGACGCGCTCGATATGCGTAATTAGAACATTACACTCAATTCTCTGCATCATACGAGACATCCTCTGAAATGATAGCTTGCCGAACGATCTAATTTACCTCCTACCGCAATCGATCCTAATTAACGCCGGTGTTACACTTCTCTGGAATGATCTTACGGTAATTTAATATCCGCCAAGAAAACTGTCAGCCACGGCTGGTTTCTTATTACCGAACGTTTCTGCCAAATAGTACATCATCATAACGGAACATGAATAGTGGAAAATTGATGTATCAATTATTATTAACTCTGCAGTGAGTCACAGAAATTTTTGTACCCATCTAACTGCCGATTTCAAACGATTGATATTTTTATAATATTAACTTTATTGTAGTATAACAATTCAGTGTATTCAAAATAAGAATTTAATTTGACAATCATTTAACAATCATATAAAAGAATAAAACAAAAGCTATCGCATATGAATTGAAAACGACACAAACATATGGATCAACCTAACAGATTGAAATCAAGAAAAGTTTTGTATTTCTTAATTCATTTTTTGTGCGCTTCGGATTAGTTTGGATTTCGCTTGTTTTGGTTGAAGTTAACTTCTGCGAAGACACCGGTATTCTTCAACTAATGAAGACCTTTCTTACTACTCCCTGGTATGCTAACTTATCGTAGATCTTTATCGGAGAAATGGCGAATCCTTCAACTGCACACCAAAGTGCAATGGAATCGGAGATTAGATCTTTGGGGTGAAAGCATTTATAGTGGAATTCGTTCTCAGGTATCTCCGGAGATCGGAAAGATATCGTATCTGTCTCGAAGAGTCAGGATACTCGGCGTTTCCTATATTATTCTCTGACGAAACACAGCTTATACAATTAATTCCTAACTTAACCTTTGCGCTCGTCTTGGATGTCGACGATAAACTTCGCTTGCTCGTAATATTTCCGTCAACGACAACGCGCCGTACTTGAGTTTACCTTATTTCTACCGAAGTAACCATGTATTATTAGAAACATAACCCTTTACATCTTACAGTATTAATATTTAACGTTATAACCGGGGATTTCGTTGAAAAAAAAACGACATCACTTAAAATAAAGTAAAAAATAATCAATTTAGTGATAAAATAAATCCGTGGAATATATTTATAATTACGACGTACATATATATGGTTTTGAAAAATGTCAGAATTATAAAAACGATAATTGCAATTTAATTCCTAATTGTCGAGATAAATGTAGATTCGAATGACGAGTTAACTCGTGATCATCGATTAATACCTATTCTTTTACGTAAATATTCACAATTTGTTTCGTGCAGAAAAAAAGTTGTACGAGGTTTTTGTTAAAATTCGTTGCAGTACGAATACTTTTTACATTCGCTATATTTAAGATACCTTAAATGTTAATAACAAAGGCAAGGCATCATGGTGGGTACGAAGTAAGAGTGATTTGTTCGGAATAAGAAAAGAATGTTTACGGTATAGCACGAACCACCGAATACAGCCAAAAAGAAGTTCTCGGTAGATCGAAGGTACGTGATCAGAAAATTGAAGTTTCAGTTGCGTGCTTGGGAAACGAAATATTAGCCATGGAGTGCAAGAATTACTGGAAACTCGTATCTCTGCCGGAAGTACCGTGGTATAAGGTACCAACCAAAGAATAGACTCTAACGATTTATCTTCGAAGCCCTGAAAGGTGGTAGAGGGTACGTGCAGGGATTAATCGAGATCGCTTTCCATTCGTTGATACTCGCACGGGAAATCTTTCCCAAAATACGTGACTTACGAAACATGGAAACGAAACAATTGTTACTTTACTTGACATGATTTCTTTGAGAATTTTTATCTTTGAGCTTAACAGATTATTAACCCCGTAATGCGGAAATGAGAACTTTACTCGTCATTCAACTCTGTATTTATCTCAACCATTACGAATTAAATTAGAATTAACCCTTTCATAATTCTCAGATTTCGCCACGAATCAATTTCAGAAGTGGACAGTCAAACTCATAATAATAATTATGAGTTTAAGGTCACTAATAATCTTGTAATTGATACGACGTAAAATTAATAAAGAATAAACTCCTCTTTTATATTTGGAGGATTAAAGTTCTTTAAGTGCAAGGTATAGTGATCTTAATAAAATCATTCAATTGGAACACAATGGTAGTGGATGCCATTATGTAACGTCCTTATGAATGTTTCCTCCATGAATTTCAAAAAGGTAGACATTTGAAAAGGTTTTGCAATGGAGGGGTCATGAATTTCCCGTGGAAAGTGGAATCTCTAATCTTTGCTCCAATTTTATTGCGTATACTCGCACGGCCCCTCGAATGCAAAAGCAGACGCGATAGAAAAAATATCGATCCACTCTTCATACTCGAAAGCAGGTGTTCTCAAATCTCACGTGTTAGATTGCTTTTCTCGTGCAGATTTTGATATACTCGCAGGTGCGAACGACGTGTCGATCTGCCGGAAAAATTTCGAAAGGATATCGCGTGTGTAACTCCAATAAACCATGCCTGTATTTTTATTTCACTGCCGGTACCCACTTCTCGTCCAGTGAAATTGAATTCAGAGAAATCGACACATTCGGAGTTTTAAGTAACCGAGCAGGTGCTAGAGAAACATGTAATTTGTATATTAATCTTATATAAAATGATATTTTTAATACACTTACATAATACTTCGATAACACCGCAGTTGTTAAAACTGTATAAAGAAAGTGAAGTATCCCAAATACATTAATTATTTCATATTAATTACAATTAATATGATTGAGATATAAATACTCGATCTTAACATGAAGTTAAGTGTTGAATATAAAAATATTATTGAAGTTTAATATTATATATTAAATAGTATTAAAGTATTATGTTAATATACTTACGTAATACTTCAATTATACTTTAATTATTAATTATCCTATATTACATTATATTCTAATGATATTACCCTATATATCGTTGTTGTAGAAGTAAAATTGATTAAATAATATTTTCATAGAAAAATTGCGACTTTTCCAATACATGGATAACAAAAAGTTCCAGTAATAAATACATAAAAAGAGTTTTTATATATTACATATTACATACTTACCCTCAAGGATCGAAAGGTTAAAGAAGATACTAAATAATAATACATATATAGTATATATTTTGCATATTATATATTCTATAAAATCTTTTATAATATTATTCCATATAAATGACATATCCTTTAAACATTATTATATTATTACCCTATAAATGACATATCCTATAAACATTATTATATTATTACCCTATACATATCTATTACTTGATATTAATCACCGCAATAATGCGTTGGAGGCATAAATACTTCACTTTAACGCGAGATATAAAAAGCGCAGATACTCCAGAAGAATACTCCATAATAAACTGCGAATCTGATTGCCGGCCGCGTAATGTGACAAGAATTATTAAAGAGAGCCATAGATGGCTCGTATTAAAATCCTGTTAATTGCAGACGGTGGTCGCGCGATGATAATAAACGAAGGAAGGTGGGAAGGTGTAACGTTTCCATGCGGCAGTTTTACGAGCGCGTACAAGAAAGCCGGCAGATACGTTGGGTGCCTTAAAAAGACAACGAATTGAGGATTCAGCGTTGACGATCCGTAGGGGGTAGGAAGGGGTCGAAGGGAGTCGAGAGGGCTCGTTTGTAAGACGAAGGACTCGTCGGGACAGAAAAGAAACGAACTGGTTCTCGAGAGTCGTCCTACGACGACTTCGTCGATCGATCCGGTTCAAGAAAATCCCCCCCAACGTTACTGTCACGAATTGTTTACGGAATACCCGACCAGAATTAATGATCTACGAATCTTTACTCATTCTATAAATCCACCTCGCCAATTAAGGTCAACGAAGATCATGATCGTGATTTTACATAATTTATCTTTGCATCGTACCTTGAACCTTCATACTCACGGCGACTTAACGAGCAACCTTCAATTTTCATATCTCGATATAAACTCTTCAATTTAAAAGACCTATACGTTCACGTTATATTTTTACTACTCAATCATTTTCCAGCCATCCAGAACATCAATAAATTAGTCAACATAAGTAGTACCTTGATTCGAGTACATGTCAAAATCACAGGCTAAAATTAAAACCATTTTAATTCGTTTATTTCATGTATATTTTATTAATTTATAACATGTATATAATATGTAAAAACAAAACAATTTAAGTGCTCTATGATAAGTTAGTTACTTTACATGGTTATCGTAAGGTTAAAAGTATTGAAAATCTTGCAAATATATTAGCAATGTATTCGAGTCGGGTTTTAGAAATATTCATATTCTCGGTGACCGATGACCCCCGCAGCATTCTCCGTGATAATATCATCGTCAAATTATAAAAAAAACAATGTTTTCTCTTGCAAAGGAATGTTAAATTATAACACGAAGATGTTGTTGAAACTCGAGAATCGTTGCAAGGTTTCCGCATCTGCGAGTCATATTCGACACAGTATATCGCAGATGCAACGGCAGAGACTTAGGATGGAAGATCGCTGCATCCGATCGGTGGTTTGAGAACCCCTCGAAGACGTTTTTGTCCTTCTTACCGGGTGCCGAGAAGAACCTTGGTGGAAGAGGGGGCTGAGAGGATAAGGGGTGACCCGTTTTGCTTCACCTGAATGCAGGGGCAGGGTTTTTGGTCGTGGCACAAAGGTGCGCCCCAAGGATCCCTTGACTTCGGCTACCCGGATGAGCAACATCTGCGCCAGTCGACGACCAGATTTTGCCGCGAAATCATCTTGTTTCCCGCGATTTCTTTTCCCTCCGTGTCGCTCTGACAACTATACCGGCAACATAATATCGTTGTTTGTATGCGTTTTACAGGCAACAACTTATTAAATATTTTATTGAACGAGTTGTCAACGAAACTTGTTGAAGAATATTGTGATTAAAAGTGTCGTTAAGACGAAGAAGATTGTGATCTTCTTGGACCATCATCAACGAAGATGTTTCCTGTGATGTTGACACTAGTATTAAACGTACTGTCAAATGAAGATGCAATTAATATTCCACGATTTAATTGATTCTATATTTTATTCAACGTTAAAAACACTTCGAAGCTGTGTCGGTTATACTTGTGTGTGTATTACAATAAATTGCAACGAAGAGTGTCAGTGTTAGTGAGACATGTGTACGTAACAATATCTGGCTTAACATTCACCACAAATAATTTATTGATATAATATATAAATGAGAAATATCACCTAAATAAAGCAAATCACAAGTAAAGTTCAGCTCGCAGGAGTTCAACGTCCCAGTAGTCAATAAGAATCAGACTTTCGAAGCGCGAAGTGGTTGTTCGCGATTTTGCAACGAGGCCAGATCTTTTTACCGGGAAAAAAACCGGGCTATCTCCTTCGATGCGCAACCGAGCTATTATCATTGGTTATGCATGACGATACGGCTCATCTGTCGATTGCAAAATGCGAGATGATGCATCGCCAGCAAAAACGTCTTCCTACTATGGCAACGTAAACTCGGGGAGATCGAAGATGGAGCATGGAGTGTACGCGGCCATTTAAAACCCCTGGAGATTTAAATCACCCGGTTTCGGTTGCCCTTAAAAGAGGAACGAAGAGAGGGTGAGGGTCCTACAGTGGGCCTACCTGACAATACTTAAAAACGTTAGTCCCGTATTGGAAGGTAGAAAAGATACCTGAGACCAGCCCTGCTGGAATTCTTTCTTGGCTCGTGGCTAGTATTCCGTCGAAGGCCAATGCAGGCCCTACTTTGAAGAGACTATTGTTTGAAACACAAAACTTTTTGCGATTACGAAGGCTTGCGCCAGGAAAAGGTTCGGTTTCGGTTTCCTTTTACATGCAAAACTTCCGAAGAAAGCTGTGGTATTATAAATAATTGAGCCTTTCAAGTCGTATCTTCGATAATTCTGAGAGTGAGATTTTCGAAGTGTTGGGAAGTGTTTTCGCAGTAAGGGTTTATTAATGATCCTGGTTCTGTGGAAAATAAGGAAACCTTGTCATCTGGAATTTTTCCTTGAACACTGAATTTTGTATCGCACAGTAGTTTCCTACTACGTAACCTGTGACGTGGTTCGTCGATTAGATTGCAGTCCGGCATTGGACAGAATTATCTCATATGCACGTGCATGATAGCGCGCGATTCTACTACATCGATGACTCTTTTCGGCAACGAGGAATAGTATCGACGTATCATTAAGTGCACTTTGAGAAGAATATTTGAATGCAGTGCTGATATCGTTATTGCATTCACTTGCACTTCATTCAAGGAGCAGTATAATCATGATCCAATATAATTGATATGATGTATCGTTATCAACACATTTATCGATAACATCATTCGAACCATTTAACACTAAGGGACATTTAATTCGTGATAGTTCGATTATAACTATTCCTATCAATGTTTGTTTATATTAGAATTCTATATAAGCACCAGATCCTTATGTCTTTCATTAAGTCGATATAAAGATGCAATCGCCAGATATCTCCGCACATTCCTCGTTCTTGTAAGTGCTTCCGTGGGAAACCGCGACATTGTCAGTGAGTCATTCTGCACTCAATGTGATAACGTTCGTCGAGTGTATATAATAAACAGAAGACTCGTTGCATCTGTGCGAGGAATTCTGATGAAAAATCACGTAATAAAGTCGCGGAGAAGTTGAGGAACGAAGATCGATTGGAGTTAATCAAGATGAATATCCGGCTGATCCATGATATTTGTTTACATGGTGGTGCACATGCAACGGTCGCATGTGACATAAATCTCGGATCGTGCATTGTGTGAATGGTTCACCGTTCGGCATCGGTGTCGGTGTCTTTATAAGATTTCGTGGACCGAGAACATCTGCCGATCTTTCTCACGCGTTCTAGTTTGCTCTGTATTGTGTTCATGACGAGAAGAAAAATGTGTGTGAAGCCGTTGGAGGAGAACGAAGATGACAAGGTTGTCAACATGATCATCAACTATTTCACTGCCAGGGTAAATATGCGTGCTAATGTGGCAGAGAATATTCATTGTTTAGAAGACACCTACGATTGGTCACAAAAGTGTCTGGCCAACTTATATATTAATTTATTAACTACTGTATGCCACTATAGTGGCTTCTCCGTATGTTATCTTATTATGCTTTTTTCTCAATCTCTTTACATGAAATTGTAAACTGAAATTATAATTTATTCATCTATAACTCTATTCTAATATAAGTTCATAGTGGAAAGCACCATCAGACGCAAATCGCGGAGCTATTTATGTACATTTTTTACGCGTACGGCGTATTATAATAAAAATGTAATTCGTAATCTGAGTATGTAAACATGTACTACCACGACTGAAACGATCAATCGCGTACAAGGGGAATTTTATTCTACTTTATAATGAAACATCTTACTTTAATGTCATGCATCCAATTTAATTTTATACTAATCCACTTAATATAATTCCTAATAAGACATCAAATACACGATGATAACAAAGATTAATAAATATCTCAAAACTCGCATATTTTGCACGGTATTTTTTGACAGTACCCGTAAAACTTGTAAGGTATTATTAAGCTTTGCCTATTTGAAAAATGGACTTGGGTTACTTTCAAAATAAATGGCTCAATTCTTAGTCTCTCTAGCTTGTGATTAGTTAATAATGAGGTTATTAATACTTAATAAATATGATATGAATTTGTTTTCAGAATTTCTTCTCGAAGAGGTCATTCCGCTCGAATCCATTGAAGAGGACAAAAAGCGTAACAAAGCTCGAGCGTCAAAAGCAACGTGGCGCGGGTCTTCGGGGTTGCCGGTCGCACGAGTCCCTGCTCTGCGGGCAGGCGGTGACCTCGATGGACCTCGCGGCCGTGACACCGCTGCATCCAAGCTTGCTCGGGAGACCTCACTGTTTCCAGGTCACGCCAAGCACCGGAGGACCAAAGTATTTCAGTTGTAGGACTGCTCATGAACGGGACCAGTGGTTGCACAGGTTAGTAATGTTCCTGATTCCTTCTCCCTTCCTTTTTCGAGAAACTGCATTTTCTCTCCTCTTCTCTTCTTTATGACAACCGGATCTCTCTTAATAAGGTTTCGATACTGTCTTCTTATAGAGTCAGATGTTCCGACGTGATACTTTAACGATACCCTTTAATCTATCGAGTTACTTTTAATTATGAGTTGGAAATTATTTCTGATAATTAATGGTATACCGATCAATGAGTATACATAATTATAAATGGTGGATAAAATTCCTTGGGTCAATATCATTTTATTAATTATACTCGTTTAAGAGTTGACGAGGGTAATGTTATTTTGGAAGAAGAGTTGTGATTATTGAATTTGTATTATAGTATTTATAGTAATAAATGTGTACTGTTTGTTGTACAGTTTAAGGAAGTCCGTTCAACCCGATGCGGAACAAACACGAAGAACCGACAATTCCCTTCAAATCTGGTTGTTGGAGGCGAAGGGAGTGCCGGCTAAAAAGCGATACTTCTGCGAGGTCTGCCTTGATAGCACTTTGTACGCAAGAACCACTGCAAAGTTAAAGGCCGACCTCTGCTTCTGGGGCGAACACTTTGATTTCCATCATTTACCTTCTGTCAACACCATACAAGTTAACTTATATAGGGAGGCGGATAGGAAGAAGAAGAGGGACAAAAACGTATTGATTGGTAAGACATACGTGATCGCATATCAATTTATTCGTATAACTTCTTCTCTTACTTACATAAAACAGTATACATTCTACAATCCGAAGAGTCGAACTCTTTTACAAAGTATTTAGGATAATGCTTCGTTGCGTAACTAAATTTGATTATCGTTCTTCACCAGGTTCCGTTAGCATACCTGTGCACAATGTAACATCACGTTATTTAACGGAGAAATGGTACCCCGTCGTGGGTGACAAAGGACCTCTGAAGGAGCCACCGGCCCTAAGGGTGAAATGTCGTTTCCAATCGGTGGATATACTTCCAGTACAGGTGTACCAAGAATTCTTGGAGTACCTGAAAACAGACTACGCTTCTTTGTGCGAAAAATTGGAACCGGTGATCGGAGTAAAAGCAAAGGAAGACATTGCAACTGCATTAGTTGCGGTGATGCAACGGGAGAAAAAGGCTCCGCAGTTTCTTGCGGATTTGGTTATGATGGATATACACAGAATAGGTAAGCTTCATTTAATTCCTATACGTAAATTATTCATATTATAATGACTGGATATTATTATAAGAAGTAACTTAATATAGTAAAGATATTAAGGATGATTATCTTGCATTATAGACGACGAGAGGCTCACCTTTCGAGGAAATTCCCTAGCCACGAAGGCGATGGAAGCCTATCTTAAATTGACGGGCGACAGATATCTACAAGAGACCTTGGGTGCTGTTGTGAGAGGTGCGGTTGAGGGTGGTGATTGTGAGGTAGATCCACTTAAGGTTGCCTCTGTAGCGGCACTTCACAAGCAACAACAGAATCTGAGGAACGCGGTGGAACTCGCCTGGAGCAGGATATTAGCTAGCCATGCTCACTTTCCTCTCGAATTGCGCGAGTGCTTCCGTATATTCCGCGAACGTTTGGCCGACATGGGTCGAGAGGACATCGCTGACAATCTGATCTCAGCATCTATATTCCTCAGATTCCTCTGCCCAGCTATTCTCAGTCCATCTCTCTTCAATATTACCCACGGTAAGTTGAAATCACTTCGAAACTTGTTTATTCGTCTGCGAATATTTATTCGCATATGTTATACTCGTTAGACTTTAAAGACTAATCTTAATGAATTTTCTCTCATTACTTTGCGCAGAATATCCAAATGAGAAAGCAGCGAGGAATTTAACTCTTGTAGCTAAAACTCTACAGACTCTTGCGAATTTTACGAGATTCCAAGGAAAGGAGAACTTTATGGAATTCATGAATGATTTTCTCGAACGCGAAGCACCGTCTATGAAGAATTTCCTGCAGTTAATTAGCGTAAGAATGATTTTTCTTATGTGACTTATCATATAACCATGTAACATTAATGGTTACCATAGAAATTGATTTATTTTTTTCTTTGTTATAGAGCACATTACCAAAGGATGCACCGGCTAACAATTCATTGGAATTCGACGGCTACATAGATCTTGGCAAACAACTCTCGTTGCTGCACGCGCTTTTGCGAGAAAGCGTAACAGCAACAGCTACATCCTCACCACCTTTACCACTCTTGAGGCTACCAGACATCCTTGAAAGGATTTCCATGGCTTTGGATCAACCTGGTCCAAGTCCGATACCAGTCTCTCATCGTTATCCGAACTTGCAAAATAATATTTTCCGATACAATGACCCGACAATCGGCAATAGTAATACGAATCTCTCGGTATCCGCAACCTCTACGTTGAGCAATCATAGTACATTAAATGGCACAATAAGAGACAGCAATGAGATACTACAAACAAATACATTGGGTCATATTAACTCTCGCAGTCCAAATGTTGCAAGAGCTGCTACTCTGCCACGAAATGCTTACATGCCAACGAATGGCAAATTGCAACTTCCAATTAACACTGATGATTATCCACTCGAACCACCTGCTTTCGTGTCTCGTTCTCCAACGCCGATAGTAAGACAACACAGGCCACTCGGTCCAAACAGGACCGGCGCAGGATACAGGTTAACAGCCAGTGCTAGTTTGGCGAATGTAAATCATTGTCAAACGCATCCCACGAGTCCTACGCGATCGGAAAGTCATAGCAACCTGAAGGATTCCAACTACAATATTACGACACCACAAAATAATCAATCAAATAACTGTAGTATAATAACGCAAAAGCAACAGCAGCAACATCAGCAACATCAGCAACATCAGCAACATCAGCAACATCATCGACATAATATCACACGACTGCAGAATCTGGATATCCACGACAGAGAGGATAGTTATAATCACAACAATTATAATGTCTCGAGGTCAGCCAGCAGAAATCATTGTCACAAAGAAGAGAATGCAAATCAAATGCAACAACAGAACTACAACAACGTCTCGAAGACCACGGTCAATGCAAATGTTGTAGTAAACCCATCGACGAATTTGACACTCTCGATTAACCATCAGCCGAACAACAATTACAAGAACGCGAAAACGAACGATACAACTGCCAATGGTAATCTCGACGAGCTATCGGATCTACTGAGGTACGCTGACGACGAAGTCTCGGAGTCAAAGTCACAGAAAGGATCCCAGATATCGATTTCACAGTTGAGTAATGTTGCTTCTTCGGGGTATCAGAGTTTCGCCGCGTACAGTCAAAGTTCTAGCCCAGTGGATCTTAGCAGTAATAATGCAAACACGCATATTCTCAGTGCCGCGCCCTTGGCATTTGCCAATCCGGTTTATCACATGGAATCGAATCATGGAAGAACCGGAAGAAGAGGTAGCACGAGTTCTGAAGAACGGGATGGAAATGGTGGTGGAGTTGAAGGTGTGAGAGGCGTTGATCTCAGTCCATCACCACCTCCTCAGAATAATGCCCGAAATCTTCAGAGGAATAACCAGAATCAATGGCGGCAGAATAATCAGACACATAGAAACAATTCAGAACAGAACCAAAGTGTATGCTGTACAAAGCTGAGGAGAAGACTATCGCTAGACTCAACTAGGGACTTGTCGGACACTAGCGAGGAAGAAACTTGCACGACGAGGAGGAGCAAGTCCCGCAGCCATCGAAGTGTCGACCATGTAAATAAAAGTTATATTTACATTTCTTACACTAATACTATAATTAACTACGAATAAATTCCAATAAATATAAAGGACGACCGAGCTAATAAAAATAAACCGATTGATTTTGAAAATGAACTTTATTCGCCGTTAATTCAAGCCATTGTACAGAGCATATACTTCCTAGATTTTCAGCGAGCCGTTAGATGAGCAGTGAACGAGCAGGAGATTTTTCAATATTTTTTTTCAACCTTCATTTAATTAAAGAGGAACTCGTATAATTTTCCGTAAACTGTATATATTCGTTATAACGGACATTGTAAATAACAAGTTCCTCTTTCTTCGTAAGAACTTATATCAGTAATCTATATATCTTTTTTTTCGCATTCTTTGATCTGCCTTTCTAACTTACGCTATCTCTCACACTATTTTCACCGTCGTGCTTGTTCGTCTTGTAACTAACACACTACGTCTCTTCGTTTCCAGTACGAAGTGGAAATCGAGAGGCTGCAGAGTAGCGTAGATGAACTGAGGGCCCGATTAGATGCAACCGAGGATAACGATATAGATGGAATTGCACCAGATACCAAGATGAAGAGCATCATTTCCAGGTACTTCATCTTCATTATCGCGAACGCCTAATCCAACCGATATGATTCTTTGCCTGAGTGTGACCCCCCCCCACCACCGTGAATAATTTACCACATTCTCTGCGTTTCACTTCGAGGCCTCGTCATGTTCAGTCACTTCAGTTCTTCCATATTTCCTCACTTTCTTACTTTATCAGTGATTCATATGGTATCATCACGTTAAATTCAATGGGGCATTCGATGATCGACTGGATTAATTAAACAGCTTTTCTCGCTCGATTGATTATGCTTCTAGTAGTCGTAAAACATGACGCCTGCCAAATTCTCAGTGCACAATTCGTATGATTGTGATAACATCGTGTACTTTGCGGTGGAGTTGAATAACGTAGGATTTCAACATTTACTATGATCCCGTAACGAATATTGTTGAACTCTGCCAATTAGTACACATGTTTAAGTTGAATTGAATTAGTATAAGAGACTAATGCTATCATAAGTAGTCTTCGAAGTGTACAATAAAAATGATCGATATGCAGATATCAGGTTCGTGCTTCGATTTCTTTAACTTGTTCGAAATGTTATTTTCTAAACGCTTAACGGGGGAGAATAGCAAGGAATGGGAAACACTCATCCGTATACGAAACGGTTATCTATCTCGAAATAATGTATGTTTAATTGATTGTGTGTTCCTGTGCATTCTATCCGCTGCATTTGGTATACTCTGGCTTGATCTGGACCTTGGTGTAAGAGTCAATTATATTTCTAAGCTTCTTACATTTTTACATCACATGTTTAGCCTGTCATCGTTCTATCTTGGTTTTCCAATATTAACACGCGCAAAACATTGCGATTAATGCTTTACTAATTAACGGGTAATCATTCGATCACCTATTACCGATCAAATGCCCGGTCGAAAATCATTTCTCTCACCTTGTGTCTATACTAACATCACTGCCAATTAACAACATTATCAGTCAGCAACATCAACGTTCACCCCAATTATCTCACGACGCATATGTATGTACTCGACACCAACACGTTCGTACACCATCAACATGTTCATTATACTCACGTGCACGGATATTCTGCAACTCCCAAATTTTTACTGTGCCAGGTATTTTTAGCATAATTTTTCAGATGGAAATATTCCGGATAACACTCTACGGATTTCTATCGTCAATATTAATAAGATATCGTCTCAATGAACTTATCCTGGATATTTCTCATTTTGCGTCTGTACGAATTTTATTCCGACTAATTGCAAAGGTGGATGCCTTGCTTTTTTTATTCGAGGACATACCCACGAATACCTATGCACTCTGATCGTTCATTTTGGTTGTCCAAGTATATGATATTTTGCACCAGACACTGCTGCTTCCGTTTTGAATTTGATTTACGGTATACATTGGTGTGTGTATTTTCTTTGAATTAACTATGCATCGTGGTACGCTTGGATTTTTCTTGGCTTCGATGTCAAATCTCTCCACCGAACGTGGTACAAATTGATACAAATACTTGGACGAATTACATACGATATATTCAAGTATATACAAACTATACAAAGATTAGAATTAACGGTGGAAAGAATGAACAAATGAAGTCAAGTTCCACGTATGCTCAAATCCTAACAAGATCTTGCATTCTTCCATTAATGTCGCGCAACCAGAGCTTCTTTAGCTTCAAAGTTGTCTGATTACAAACTCGAAGAATGTCAATCTCTTGTCAGGATATTAGTGACGTTTGTCGCAATAAAACTGATTAATGGGTCAAGTGAAATTCACATTTTTAATCTTCTGTGATCTTTGATCGTAGGTTAATCTCTGTGGAGCAGGAATTACGGCGAGAGCAGCAGAAGATGTCGGCAACATTGTCGTACAAGCAGCGCGTGATCGATGCGCAGGAACAACAAATAGCCGCCTTGGACGCCGCGAATTCGCGTCTGCTGTTGTCAAACACAAAACTGTTGTCCGCATTGAGCTCCCTGAAGCAACAATACAACGCCAAACTTCAGCCGAACAGTGAGGCGGCCGCGTTGTTGCAGAATATTGCTGACATCGGTGAACTAAAGAGCTCCTCGTGCTAAAGTAACATCTCCTCTTAAACACGACTGAATGGATCAGTCAAAGATGATGAGGATTATGGCAATCATTGGATTAATAAAACCAGAGAAAACCAGTGGAACGAGAAGACTTACGTAGAAGATCTTTAATGAGCAATTAATAAATACACTAATGTAATGCTTCTTGAAATGTTCTGGACAAAGAAGAATGGAAGAGGAAGACTTTCTATGACAGATGGAAGAAGTATCGTCGTTGGTAATATTCTCTGCTTGATGGATAGCTCGAAGGGAAAACTATGGATATATGGAATCTCTGGGTCTTCCTTTAATTGATTTCGACGTGTGAACTCGACTGATCTACTCTACTGCTTAACGCTCGGCTACCTCTCGATTAATAAGCGAGTACTAAAATACTGAAGTGCTCCAGAAACATTTCCCTGAACATATACGCTAGGTTTGCTGAATCTAGGAGAAACAGAGGGAAGTCACGAGTGTACTGGATACAGTAAAAAAACAGAGAGAGAGGGAGGGAGAGACCTGCGAAAATAGAGGCTACCTAGTGAATAGGCAAACGGATAAAAGTAGATAAATAAAGTCGAGTTTAATGTGACAAATAGCATTAGGATTATTTGTACGTAATCGAGAATCCGCAATGCTTCACGAGGCTTGTGTCGTTTAAAGTTTAGAGGTAGGCTCATTCGGAACACACGTCGATCGACTCGCGTTATCGCCGATTCGCTTAAATTCAGATGCGTCGATGTCGCAACGGATAGTTACTTCTGACTTTGATTCGTTCGTTACGAACGAGGAATGTAAAGTCAGTAAAAAGTATGGGATTTTCTTTAGGAAATTATAATGTAACTTTGAAGCTTTGCGAAGCAGCGAGTACCGACGTCGATCAGAATTAATCTCTGTCTGGCGGTGAAGCGAAAACTAATGATGGAAGAAATCTTCGCGAGACAGTGAACGATGTCCGTTTCTTTCCCCCTTTTTTTAGTATCGTATGTACCTTGAAGCACAGCCACATCCACCGTAATTGCTAGCATAATTATAATGAGAATTATTACTACGTGCGTTCGTTAGGCCAACGTAACTGCATCCTTAAGCACCGAATCGTACTTCAGGACCTCTTGTATATGTGTGTATATTTTTCTAGTTCTTTTTTTAAGTACTGCCCGAACTATAAAGCCGCGACTTTGGTTTATGCGCGATATACGGAATCGTAGTAGCTTTTAATATAATCCATCGTTCACCGTTAATCCTCGTGGTTCGAAACGATAATTAACGATGAATATTCCAGTGAAACGTGTCGGAAAAAAGGATACTTTTTATGTAAGATGCGTGGCGAGTTAATGGAATTCTTACGCGCGATGGATTTCTTATTTCCCAAAGCGACGCGCTTTCGTAATTCTTCGCGGCATTTCCGAAGAACCTTTGCGTCTCGACCTGACTCGATTCTTACTCTGTAAGGGACAATATTTATTTAGTAGTTTCTACCAAAGATAAAGGAATTTTCCATTGTAAAAAAGATGCATCGAGATTTATGTAAGATATATTTTGTTCGTGTTTCTAACAAATTTAACCCCGTCGTCGTTAGGATCGATTTGACAAATAAAAACCGCGACGTAGGGACGAATCGAGTGGTGTCCATTGATAAAGAAAAACAAGAAGAAGAAGAAAGCGATGCGCGAGATATGGCGATAGAGATTCTTGATCAAGAAGATCGACCAATACGTAAAGATTTATTCGCGCATCGCCATTGATTTCTGAGCCACGCGCAGATCTTTTTCTGATTTTTGCACAATGCGTTTATGCATGACAATTAGATATTTGACAGCCTCGTTTGTACGCAAGCGTTGGTATGTCACGTGTTACATCACAATAACAATTATTATTGTAGCCATTGTCGTACAATACGTGGGTGAGAGAACACGAAATAGGAGAGATTGAGAGAAAGCGATGTGAGAATGTGCATGTTACACGAAGTAGAGTGTGCGTCCTGTGTGAATGTATGCATGAGAACAAACGTGAGAAACACAGTGAGAAAAGATTACGATTCAATCTAATCTCATTTAAAAAAAAGTATTATCTCGTGGACTTGTACCATAGCGTTATTCTCGAGTGTGAGAGTCCTTGATTTTCTCGCCTTTTGTCGATTATTTTTGTATAGAGACTATCCTATCTTTCTCCTTAATATCCCGCCCCCTCCCCCTTTCTCCCGTTTTATTGTCAACCCTTCTTTTGTACTTTCACGAGATCCACGCGAAGCGACCGCGCACCGCCGATGCTGTTTCCAATCTTCGCGTGCTTGCACCATGAAATTAATATATTTAATGCTAACACCCCATCCTACACACTCCTGCATTGAAATCCACCCCCTCTCGTTGGACGATATAATCGATAAGCGATAAAAAGTAATCTATTTAAAATCACTTAAATAGCGTGTACATTACTAAGTTTTCTTTTTTGGTATATTCGTTTCTGCAATAGATGACCTGTATTTAAGCGTATAGCGTCTATTAGTGACCAGTACATGAACAAATAAATACGATTAGACATATTATAATTGGGTGTAGATTTATTTCGAACATTTTTAGTACGTCACTGATAACACACACGAAATATAGAAAGACCAATCACTAAATGGGCTTTCGTGATTACAGTCAGAAGTTAACAATGTGGTGAAATTCAACGCAACGAAAGGTGACCATTCCAGAATTGAAACGAAAGTGCACTCCGAACGAATAACGGGACGTACGAAATATAGTGTAGGGAAAGATTAAAGAAAGATAGTCCAACGATATGAATATGAATTGTAATTTATTTACAATTCTCTCCCCAAATGTTTACAGCTATATCATTTGTGCCAAACGAAATCAAAACGTTGGAAGAGTAAGTATAAAAGTCAATGTTTAGTTCGCCATACCTTAGTTCTCATCGAACCTTTGACATCAGTGCATAGTAATTATAGATTTATAAACTGAATTATGTTTCATATCGCAAAGTGAACATTGTTAGCGGAATGCAAAATTACGTCCTTTTATCAGGGCTCATGAAATCTGCCAGATTTCGCAGGAGAATAGGTCCACAATTAAGGGGACATTTACGTTGCACAGTAATTATTATTTGCATTAATTATAGAATAGATTCACCTCATTATTTTTCATATCGAAGAACAAATATTATTATATTGGGTTGTGCCAAAAAGTTCGTGCGCTTTTAGCACATAAATAGAAAGCGATTATGATTCAATTTCATATATTTCCTTTAATTTTCTTTATTCAATAATGCATTGTCCATTTTGACTTATAATATTTTCCTGTCTTTTCGACAGCTTTATAATCCCGTGTTCATAAAAGTCTCTCTAGTTCCCCGTAAAAAACTTATGCAAACCGCTCGAATTTTCTAGCCAACTGATATAAATTAATATGATATCGAGGGAGAACAATTAGTATCTTTATCAGGGCTTCATAAAAAGGGCGAGATTTCACGGGAGAATACGTTTGTGATTAAGGACGCGTTTAATAGCCGTATTTCTCCTGATGGGATAAAATTACAGGAATCACGAGCAGAGTAATCATATTAGCCGTAATTCCTCGTCGCTTATCGCCGGTAGTCAGCGGTGGCGATATTGCCGTGTAAACAAGAGTTTAAGCGCGATCATCGCTGCCCAATCAATCTAATCGAGATGGGTTTCGATGACGGAGCCCATCGAAAACTCAATAACCGCATTTACCCAAAACACTTACGCGATCGGAAATAATCCATGTTTTCCAATACAGTAAACTCTCTTACAACATGAGTTCCCCGGGAATTCCCCGTTTACTTCAGTCGAGCATAGCATAGCTTGTTATCTTTAATTTCCTATAACGCGATTGCATACAACGCGTAACGTCGTAACTGCGTTATACGGAAATCTACTGTATTACCAAACATCTTTGGATTTTTGGTGTTTGAAGAAAAGACATTTCTAACGTAGATATCGGCTGGAATTCCGATGTCCCATTGGCTACATATGTTATACATTATATATAGTATATACATATATTATATTATTAGTTTGTCGGAAACCTGCGAGTGTGTGGTAAGCCCGCAAAACTTGCGATAACCTTAAAGGAGTAAAAAGAGTTGTCTACTAATATCTCGGCGGTGATAATACTTCACGGTTGTCCTCTTTTTCTCGCGATTGATTTTTTAACGCAATCCCCGATACATAAATCGAAATGATTTATATCGATCTTTAACTTGCAAAATCGTGTTATTGAGTCACGATTTTTGCATTCCAACGATACACATCGAGGAGTGGATTTAAAACGCGATACTTACATATTAATATTTTCCATGCACTGCATAATACTTCGATTAAAAGAAGTAGATGAATAACGAAGTAAACTGGAAGTTGTTAATACGCAGGACTTATGATCTACATAGAGAATGGGTAAATGAAGTAATGCATTTATTTGCGTTGCATTTATCTTTATTAAGTTTGTACAGCTACATTTTTCCATAATTATAATAACAATACTCTCCACCTCTACATCCATTCACCTTTATATCAATTTTAATAAATATGTTTTCTATCTGTATAATATTTATTTTCTATTTTCTATAATATATTATATTAGGTTGGTAACTATATTCGCGATTTTCATTCTACACTTTAAACAATCTTAATTCTGTGAAGTAATAATTGTATTTATCAAAATAATCGCGGAAATGAGAGCCCTCGAATGATGTTACCGATCAACAAAAAAAGGTATTTATAAACAAAAAAGAAGGCATGAAACGAAAGATCGCGAGTTTAGTTTCCAACTAGATATAATTTTGATAAGTTTGCTACAATATATTAATCATATTTATTAACATTGACATAATGGCGAATGGATGTAGAAATGGAAAGTCCAAATACAATTTTCTATCATTATATATTAGTGTAAGTAGTCCATGTTAACGATGGACATAATAAAACGCTGATTTTTGTTTTTTGCAGTGCCAACAATGCAGTGGACGGGGCTCATCGAAAAACTTCGACACTCTTTCTGGAAGAAATGTGCAGATCATTAGTGAATTATACCTCAAATGCCGTCAAGTGGACGTGCTGATTATATATTTGATTATATATTAGAATATATGCATATACACTCTGTATATGTTATATTATATAATATATATTATATATATTATATATCCTAGATATAAGATTAATGTACAGAAACATTTTGACTTGCAATAAATGGAAAGAAACGTAACAAATTGACTACTCAATCCAAATCCTGCATTTCCATTACCCTAATGCCAAGAATTTCCGAGAATTTCGCGAATTCCAAGAATCGACTCGCGTTTCCGAGAATATCAAGGGTTCCAAGAAATGACGTCAAATTCCAAGAATTGTGCGAATCGAATACCTCCTCGCACATCATGTTCTCCTGATACATTTCCTCGATTTTACGGCAAAATTTCAGAATTTCAGAAGAACTTTCCGGTTCCAAGAAATGACGTCAAATTCCAGGAATTGTGCGAATCGAATACCTCCTCGCACATCATGTTCTCCTGATACATTTCCTCGATTTTTCGGCAAAATTTCAGAATTTCAGAAGAACTTTCCGGTTCCAAGAAATGACGTCAAATTCCAGGAATTGTGCGAATCGAATACCTCCTCGCACATCATGTTCTCCTGATACATTTCCTCGATTTTTCGGCAAAATTTCAGAATTTCTGACGAACTTTCCGGTTCCAAGAAATGACGTCAAATTCCAGGAATTGTGCGAATCGAATACCTCCTCGCACATTATGTTCTCCTGATACATTTCCTCGATTTTACGGCAAAATTTCAGAATTTCAGAAGAACTTTCCGGTTCCAAGAAATGACGTCAAATTCCAGGAATTGTGCGAATCGAATACCTCCTCGCACATCATGTTCTCCTGATACATTTCCTCGATTTTTCGGCAAAATTTCAGAATTTCAGAAGAACTTTCCGGTTCCACGAAATGACGTCAAATTCCAGGAATTGTGCGAATCGAATACCTCCTCGCACATCATGTTCTCCTGATACATTTCCTCGATTTTTCGGCAAAATTTCAGAATTTCGGAAGAACTTTCCGGTTCCAAGAAATGACGTCAAATTCCAGGAATTGTGCGAATCGAATACCTCCTCGCACATCATGTTCTCCTGATACATTTCCTCGATTTTTCGGCAAAATTTCAGAATTTCAGAAGAACTTTCCGGTTCCAAGAAATGACGTCAAATTCCAGGAATTGTGCGAATCGAATACCTCCTCGCACATCATGTTCTCCTGATACATTTTCTCGATTTTACGGCACAATTTCAGAAATTGCACACCCAAAATTATGAGGATTTCACTTTTCATTTGAATGGCGCCGGCCAGTCGCCACGACCGTTATTCGCAACGGTTCTCGGTCGCCAACGGTTTTTTGCTGTTTAACGGTATGGCGACTCTCGGTCGCCATTTAAATGAAAACTGAATAACGACAATTGCCTAGAACTCAAAATTTGGCCCGAAATCGCCCAAAAATATGTGGATTTCACTTTTCTTTTGAATGGCGCCGGCCAGTCGCCACGACCGTTATTCGCAACGGTTCTCGGTCGCCAACGGTTTTTTGCTGTTTAACGGTATGGCGACTCTCGGTCGCCATTTAAATGAAAACTGAATAACGACAATTGCCTAGAACTCAAAATTTGGCCCGAAATCGCCCAAAAATATGTGGATTTCACTTTTCTTTTGAATGGCGCCGGGCAGTCGCCACGACAGTTATTCGCAACGGTTCTCGGTCGCCAACGGTTTTTTGCTGTTTAACGGTATGGCGACTCTCGGTCGCCATTTAAAAGAAATCTGAATAACGACAATTGCTTAGAACTCAAAATTTGGCCCGAAAACGCCCAAAAATATGTGGATTTCACTTTTCTTTTGAATGGCGCCGGCCAGTCGCCACGACCGTTATTCGCAACGGTTCTCGGTCGCCAACGGTTTTTTGCTGTTTAACGGTATGGCGACTCTCGGTCGCCATTTAAATGAAAACTGAATAACGACAATTGCCTAGAACTCAAAATTTGGCCCGAAATCGCCCAAAAATATGTGGATTTCACTTTTCTTTTGAATGGCGCCGGGCAGTCGCCACGACAGTTATTCGCAACGGTTCTCGGTCGCCAACGGTTTTTTGCTGTTTAACGGTATGGCGACTCTCGGTCGCCATTTAAAAGAAATCTGAATAACGACAATTGCTTAGAACTCAAAATTTGGCCCGAAAACGCCCAAAAATATGTGGATTTCACTTTTCTTTTGAATGGCGCCGGCCAGTCGCCACGACCGTTATTCGCAACGGTTCTCGGTCGCCAACGGTTTTTTGCTGTTTAACGGTATGGCGACTCTCGGTCGCCATTTAAATGAAAACTGAATAACGACAATTGCCTAGAACTCAAAATTTGGCCCGAAATCGCCCAAAAATATGTGGATTTCACTTTTCTTTTGAATGGCGCCGGGCAGTCGCCACGACAGTTATTCGCAACGGTTCTCGGTCGCCAACGGTTTTTTGCTGTTTAACGGTATGGCGACTCTCGGTCGCCATTTAAAAGAAATCTGAATAACGACAATTGCTTAGAACTCAAAATTTGGCCCGAAAACGCCCAAAAATATGTGGATTTCACTTTTCTTTTGAATGGCGCCGGCCAGTCGCCACGACCGTTATTCGCAACGGTTCTCGGTCGCCAACGGTTTTTTTCTGTTTAACGGTATGGCGACTCTCGGTCGCCATTTAAATGAAAACTGAATAACGACAATTGCCTAGAACTCAAAATTTGGCCCGAAATCGCCCAAAAATATGTGGATTTCACTTTTCTTTTGAATGGCGCCGGCCAGTCGCCACGACAGTTATTCGCAACGGTTCTCGGTCGCCAACGGTTTTTTGCTGTTTAACGGTATGGCGACTCTCGGTCGCCGTTTAAAAGAAATCTGAATAACGACAATTGCTTAGAACTCAAAATTTGGCCCGAAAACGCCCAAAAATATGTGGATTTCACTTTTCTTTTGAATGGCGCCGGCCAGTCGCCACGACCGTTATTCGCAACGGTTCTCGGTCGCCAACGGTTTTTTGCTGTTTAACGGTATGGCGACTCTCGGTCGCCATTTAAATGAAAACTGAATAACGACAATTGCCTAGAACTCAAAATTTGGCCCGAAATCGCCCAAAAATATGTGGATTTCACTTTTCTTTTGAATGGCGCCGGGCAGTCGCCACGACAGTTATTCGCAACGGTTCTCGGTCGCCAACGGTTTTTTGCTGTTTAACGGTATGGCGACTCTCGGTCGCCATTTAAAAGAAATCTGAATAACGACAATTGCTTAGAACTCAAAATTTGGCCCGAAAACGCCCAAAAATATGTGGATTTCACTTTTCTTTTGAATGGCGCCGGCCAGTCGCCACGACCGTTATTCGCAACGGTTCTCGGTCGCCAACGGTTTTTTGCTGTTTAACGGTATGGCGACTCTCGGTCGCCATTTAAATGAAAACTGAATAACGACAATTGCCTAGAACTCAAAATTTGGCCCGAAATCGCCCAAAAATATGTGGATTTCACTTTTCTTTTGAATGGCGCCGGGCAGTCGCCACGACAGTTATTCGCAACGGTTCTCGGTCGCCAACGGTTTTTTGCTGTTTAACGGTATGGCGACTCTCGGTCGCCATTTAAAAGAAATCTGAATAACGACAATTGCTTAGAACTCAAAATTTGGCCCGAAAACGCCCAAAAATATGTGGATTTCACTTTTCTTTTGAATGGCGCCGGCCAGTCGCCACGACCGTTATTCGCAACGGTTCTCGGTCGCCAACGGTTTTTTTCTGTTTAACGGTATGGCGACTCTCGGTCGCCATTTAAATGAAAACTGAATAACGACAATTGCCTAGAACTCAAAATTTGGCCCGAAATCGCCCAAAAATATGTGGATTTCACTTTTCTTTTGAATGGCGCCGGCCAGTCGCCACGACAGTTATTCGCAACGGTTCTCGGTCGCCAACGGTTTTTTGCTGTTTAACGGTATGGCGACTCTCGGTCGCCGTTTAAAAGAAATCTGAATAACGACAATTGCTTAGAACTCAAAATTTGGCCCGAAAACGCCCAAAAATATGTGGATTTCACTTTTCTTTTGAATGGCGCCGGCCAGTCGCCACGACCGTTATTCGCAACGGTTCTCGGTCGCCAACGGTTTTTTGCTGTTTAACGGTATGGCGACTCTCGGTCGCCATTTAAAAGAAATCTGAATAACGACAATTGCTTAGAACTCAAAATTTGACCCGAAAACGCCCAAAAATATGTGGATTTCACTTTTCTTTTGAATGGCGCCGGCCAGTCGCCACGACCGTTATTCGCAACGGTTCTCGGTCGCCAACGGTTTTTTGCTGTTTAACGGTATGGCGACTCTCGGTCGCCATTTAAAAGAAATCTGAATAACGACAATTGCTTAGAACTCAAAATTTGGCCCGAAAACGCCCAAAAATATGTGGATTTCACTTTTCTTTTGAATGGCGCCGGCCAGTCGCCACGACCGTTATTCGCAACGGTTCTCGGTCGCCAACGGTTTTTTTCTGTTTAACGGTATGGCGACTCTCGGTCGCCATTTAATTGAAAACTGAATAACGACAATTCCCGGAATTCAGCGAAATTCGAGGAAGTTTTTAGGACATATGGGATTCTGTATATTCGGTAGGATGAGGAAATATAATGTATAACACAAAACATTCGTAATAAAATCATTTATTGTAAATGAAAATTTTACGAGGTACAACCATTCTCATACAACATTGCACACTAATAAATAATACAACATTACAGACATAAACACGTAAATGCATGCAACAAATTAACACTTGTAAATAAAATATTTTGACGATGGCCCTTCGTTCTTTTATCTTCTTTGATTGCGGAAGTCCAAGCAAAACAAGCAGTGGCCACCCTCTAATCATTAATAAGATGCAGATTAATTAACATATCTGATAAATTAGTTAATAAACAAAATTAGCTTTGTCCGAAAGATAAACTATTCTTTAATTCTATGAAATTCTTCAAAATATTGTGCCTTTAAAATAAACTGGATGAAATAATTAATATAAAATCGATCGAATACTTGTGTGAAATAAATTCCATTGCCAGCTTATTTGGGTACATTATATGGATGGAGAATATAAAGGCTGATGAATATTATTTTATTGAGTTACTTAATAAGAATATGCAGCAGAGTATTTAAATAATAATACATTAATAAAATCTCATGCGGAACTGAAGGAGCTTGGGTAGGGAAGGTGTTGATGCATTGCAGTTTTCCTATTATAATACTGTTAATCTTTATTAAAAGTACAAGAGCAAATAGCCATATGAATATATCAATAGATGGGGATCAGTAATGTTGTAAACTAAATAGTCAAGTGATATCCCACTCGATATTCCTAACTTATTCGCCAAACGAGATGTCTAATTTCTAATTAAAGTAACATATAAAGCAGCTATTAGCTCGGCAGTAATTGTAGAAGAACTGTAATTCAAATTCTCTACAATTATTACCGATTACCAGGTCTCACCACGTGGAGGTTGCCGCTAGCAGAGACCCGGGTGTTAAACTCGAAGAAAAACGGGACAATCGGACATGGAATATCGTCACGCATTCAGTCTCTTAATAACTTAATAACTATTGGTAAATCACTGACCGAAGATTATTTCGAAGAGCAAATGTATTAATTGAGGGGGTTGCCTCTAAGAAACTAAATGACTCTAACTCTAAATCGCGATTCAAAGTTTCAAAGTTAATATAAGTAGAAAATCGATAAAAAAATCATTGATAATCGATCGTGCGACCTGATCCGTGGGAGAAAGGCTGTCCCCCCCTTCGACAGGGTACGATACGAACGTGTCGAATGTAAACAGAAATGAACTTGGCAGTGTCGATGATATTCCAGAGTGAGGGTCGTCGCGGTTCAAACGCCGGAGAAAGTGCGATCGCGGTCGAACGAAAAAAGGAAGAGGAGAATGCAGGAGAAAGAGATGGCGGGGAGCGAAAGGAGAAACAAGATACGAGAATTGTCGCGAATGAAGGGAGACAATGGAGAACGAAGTGGAGAAGGAAAGAAATGAAGGACCTTCGAAGTGTGCAAGTATCATAAATGCTTAAAGAGATCTGACAGATTTACGAGCACGTGACTCTTTCGCCGCACGTCTTTCTCCGTTAATGCATCCACGCCGGTGCATATATGATACGCGTTGAACTAATTCCCGCGGTCACTCACTCTCACTCTTCCCCCTTTCTCCCTTTCGCCCTTTCTTCGGTGAACTCTTCTTTCCCCTACGCCTGATTCCCGTCTAATATTATTTACTATTGTCTGTTAATCGTTCATTTCACGTCCATTTGATTGAAAGAGTAGTTTAACAATATTTGCTTAACAATATTTCACAGTATTTGGTTTGGTGCATTGGTAGAGTAGTTTAACCATATATTACACTTCGTAAGACTTCGATTGATTGCCGTTACGTATATTGTGTTTCTCGAAACATTTGTATTGTATTTACAACGAGCTTTTTTAATAAATGGATTTCATGTTAAAGTGGATTGTGTTATTTCTAGTTTATTTCAATTATAGACACATATTGTTGACCTTTGCTTTCCCATTCTGCTATTTGATATGATATGCAATCATTCTTTTATTGTTCATGTACTAGTATATTATAAAACATTCGCTATTTAAATCTATATTTATATTGATTGCATAAAATTGCATTGCTGAAGAAAAAAGCTTTACATCCACTTTAGATCCACAGGAACGACAATGTAATATAATATATTTAGTAATAAAAATATCGATATAATATTATATTTATATAATATGATCACATTTGCATAAAGTGCTTCGGAAGTAAGAAGAAACTACACGCTTTTGATAAATTAATGATTTAATTGGTACCTTCGAGTCAAGGGCGCTGCATTTTCTTATGCATTCCTCGAAGGTGAAAGAATGCACTTCAAACAGCACATGATGCAACTCGGTGTTACATTTAGCAACGTCTGCACCGCACTATCCAATTCAAGGTTTCACGTAGTTTAATTTGTCGTTGTTTTTTTATTGTTGTATGTTGTTGTTTATTATTTTTCTAACTCGATTAACTCAAGAGCTAACATCATAAACTGAACACAGATTCCATGTTGGCCGTGGAATGCCTGGAATTCCTAACTTGTTTCAGACATTTGTTGGATACTTTAGAATGGAGGAAGAAACAACACGACATCAAATAATAAAGACTTATGTTTGAGGAATATTTATCGATATTTTTCTCAGAATAAATTTCAGCAATATTTACTGATATTTTAATCAGATTAAATATTTGAGCAAAATTTATAGATATTTTTATCTGACTAAATTTGAGCAATATTGGATATAATTGGAGTTTTACTAGGGAAATATTATTAACGTGCAGTTGACGGACTTCCAAAGCTCCTCATTTAAAGAATAAATATAAATACAAATATATATATTACAGACAGTATTTTAAATGATTAATAATATAATCCGTTTATAATCTACTTTTTAAATTGTATTGAACTCAAGACTAACATCCAGCTAGAAGTTATTATATTATAATTGCTATCCATAAATCATAAGAGTTTAATACTCCACTAAGTACTCTTGGAAATGAAGCTTGCTAATCGTACGTTTTATTTACAATTTTGATACTTTGATGCATCATAAAAAAAAGGTAGTTTCGAGTATATTTTTCTGAACTAATCCCAGTCTTTCGTACGGTTTTAACCTGTCATAAATCTTACTGAATAGTCGAGGAACAGGAGAGCTTATTGCGTGACCTTGCTTTGTAATTAATCGCTGCCACCGGCGCTATCTCGTGATAATGACACCCTGGCCCTGATAACGAACTATCTCCTTCGGATCCGTTTCTTCCGCGGAATTGTAAACCGAGAAGGACAAACGAAGAAGGACGAGAGGTGGATCGCAATAATTATACTCTTCTTACTCGTGTCGTTCATTGACCCGCAGGTTCATTAATTAAACATCAATCTATTATTTACGCGCAGAAAAATTCTTGACCTAAATCTATAAATAAATTAAGTACAGGCAACTTCGAGCAAGGTGATATTAATATGAACCAGTAACTGGTTAGTGAGATTGATTAATAAATGTTTATCGTTGCTAAACAAATTGGCATCATGTCATGTGCTTGAAATATTAAACTATTATGAACTATAAACTATTAATATATTATTATGCTCGCGAAATGATTTAATTAAACACAGTTGTATAGATTACTGTATAGATTATTATATATTATATAGACATTCGATATAATATATATAGTAAATGTTATATAGATCTCAAATATTACCAGGGTATTAAATATATTGTGAACATTAAATAGCAATTTATTTATTTGTGAATTCCTTTAGTTTCTTAGATTGAAATTACTGTCATGGAAACAACTTTGAGTTTTGATCACGTAGAGTAATTCGATGAAGTTAATAAATCTAACCTAATAATATTAGAGTACACTGTAATACACTAAGTACTTACAAAGCAAGAACTGTTTTCCAATTCCGCTGAACCGTGCGCCTTTCTGTATTTGCAGAAGCATGTCGCTCTATGACAATTGGTGTCAAGGTTTTTCAACAAATCTTTCGTCTTGCAACTAAGTCCTAAGAAGTTCGTTCCACGGCGAGCACTACAATACATTTATTACTAAACTATAGCTAATTATATTTGAATAACTCTTTATGTACAAAATGTTTTCAAAAAGTTCGGAGAATGTAATGTGTTGCAATGCGTATATTATAAGCATATGAAAAACTTAGATGTTAACTAGACTTCATACGTTCTATTAATTATGTGAATCTAATAACTAATTAATACAAATAATCGAGTATGTAATTAATAGAGATAGAAATGTTGAAGAAATAATAAATTATTAGAAATAGAATGGTGCAATAAGAAATTACAATAAACATTAAGAGTACCGGGAAGTAATCAATCCGAGAGTGAATAATTTTGTCGCATCGAAAGTTGGGAATTAGATTTTTTTAAAAAAGATATCATGAATAATGTTTAATATGCACAAATCAATGGCGTATCATAAAGTACGTGTTAAATAATTGATTACTTTCCAGTACCCGTAACAATATGAACATATATAAAAGGCAATACTAAATATATCTTGTCCCACATTCCATATGTCCCATACTTTACGTAATCCTACACGAAGCCACGATAAATGATCGACGTAAGGCATACGCGAGATCATAATGTGCGTTAAAACGAGGTAAGGGAAACGTGGCAAAGAAATGTTTAGTAAAAACGATATCCGTAGGAAGACGAGGCAACCGCAATGACGATTCTGATAGAGAGAAAGAAAGACAGGAGGGAAAAGGAGAGTATGTTAGAGTGACTTAAGGAGGCGGCGGAGAGATAAGTTACGGCGAAACAAGTGCGATAAGCCAAAATGAGATAGCGTCGTCGCAGCCAGCCGACGATATCTCAAAGTCAATGTCCTATGAAGGACTGCCGCGAACACTCGAACCAGCAGTACGCTTTTCTGATTGCGGGCATATATTACTTTAAGAGTGCATCATCGTCTTTCTCTCTCCACTCTCTCTCCTCTCTCTCTAAGCCACCATCTACTGATGGCTTTTAGAAAGAAGGCACTCGTGACGTAGGCGACACGTGGAACGTTGATGTCCTTTGATGATACATGTTATATATTATATAAATTATATCATTGCTACAGAGATAAAATTCATTAACTAACAGTTTCATGAAAAGATCGTGGATGTTTTCCAATGGATGGGTAACAAAAAGGTACTGCAATAAATACGAAAAAGAGTTTTTAAATAAAATGTAATTAATTAATTATATCTCTGTAACAACGACATATTCGATCTCCCACTGGTTATATAGTTTACACATTATGTATATTATATATTATATAGGGGCCCACCCATTATGTTTACGACATTTTCCGTCTATGCTCACCGCATGCCTTCTACCCAGAACCCTGTGCTATCTCTGTCCAAGATATTGCGTGGCCGAAAACTACGCGTGTTATACAAATACGTGTAACCCTCAAGGAACCCGCGATAAGAGTGTTCGACGATACCCGAATCTGCCTCTGACCTTAAACTTCAGCTAAAACTGAGGCCTTAAAAAGAGGACGGTTAGTTCATGTAGAATCTGTATCTACTCAGTGAACTAGTTTCTTTTGTGAATTAATTACGTAATTTACTACTATCGAGTACGTTAAATAATTGATTATCCGTCGAGTGATAAGAACATTATATTCTCGTATGGATCATATTGACTTCGAATTTAAGATCGATGTATTTTACTTGTCCAGTAATGTTGTTATATTTGAAATAAATGAAGGTCAGTCTTTAGAAGCAGATGTATATTAATTATTGCTGATATGTGCATACTTTGTATTATTCCCGTTGGTACAGTTTTAATATCATATAAGAGCGCGTCGTATATCTACGTTTGAACTACTGAAAAAAGCAAGCGTAGAGTAAGTAGTATTCCGTAAAACTGAGTAGGCCGCGTTGCTTTGAGTCTCGAAAGATCACCTCGCCAGAAGGAATTGCGAATTCCATTACTCCACTGTGTCACGGCGAAGTATTTTAATTCGACATATGCGTTCGCAAATGTCGTAGATATCAAAATATCTTTTTAGGCTGATTAGTTTGTCTAAAGTTTTCGCGAAATGGAACATACTTTAACTCCGTGTGGAATGAGACTGCGATAAGAAGTTCCAAGTTAAAGCCAATTATAATTGTAAAAGTGAACGTCATTTGTTCCAGATACGCATGCTAATTACAAGTGGGGGTGGGAGGGGGGGGGGGGCAAGATCAGTTAAAAATATAAAATTTCACTGGATGCGTGGAAACCTAGAAATACCATAGGAAACGATAAGTACAAATGTATCGTAGAGTTATGTAAGCGTAGAATCATAAAGTCGCCGGTTTGAATCACTTAGGCTAACCTTGGGCCATCGAAAGGAAAAGAAACGAATAATTACCCCTCCGCCGGTGATTAATTATCTTTCATAATTTCGCGGTTCGGTGAGCCTGCTGTTGACGCGACTTGGCAAATCCCTGGAATAAATAGCGCAGGTGCTATGAGGACATTGACTTTCAAATATATTTTGCAGATCCCACGCGACCTAATCTGCGATCGTCGATCGAACTTGAACGATACTGAGGACACTTTGGAAACTTACGTACTAATCGTTACTTAGAATCTCACGATCAAAGGTCTTCGGAAGTCTGAAAATTTGCCACCGATAACGAACTATATCTAGCTAATCTATCAAGGCCGGTCACCATCGAGAATTTGACATTGAAGCTTGACTAGTAAATAGTTCGCACCGCAGCTGTAAAACATTAAAAAGCACCGAGTGCACTTTTAATGAATCACGGACTGTTCAAGCGTGATGAATTTTATTTAGATTTTCTAGCCGCCTAAAGCCGAAAATATGAGATAAAAAGAGTATACTCATATAGTATCTAATTTTTAGTTATTCGTTGTAATTAGGATTGTTTCTAAAGGCCTTGTGTATTATGTTTGATAAAACTAACATTTGCAATAATAATGTAGTACGTTCGTGTATGAAAATGTGTATAATATACTTCTACTATTATACTTTTATACAAATTATACGAGGAACTGCATTCGAAAGTTCAAGACTTCCAGACTCTTAGGGGTTGGAATCGATACCTGACACGCAAATAGGACTTCGTACGAGAATTATTCCGCGGAAGAAATGAGTATAAATCGCATCTCGCGATGGCATTAATGGTCTTCGATTTAATTAGCTTTACTAATATACCAGTTGACTATTAGCTACGTAAACAAGTGTTACACCTATCCGGGGATTCCTCGAGACGTGCCCAAGATTCCGGCCTACCCTCGACGTTACAAAGCACATCGAATCTGACCCTGGATCGTATCCCATTACCGCCGGAATCGGTCATCACTGACCCTCCTCCTTCTTCTTCGGATGGGTTGGTCCCTCTGCCTGGCCACAATACGCGTCAATCTCCTCGGAGTAACTGTAAGGGGAGGAGTTCGGATTGGAAGCGGAATCAGGAAGAGAGAGCGTTGCACCGCTCGAGAGGGTACACTGTACCAGTGAACCCTGTGTGTGCTTGATGGCGAGTGGAGGCACGTGCCCCCACCCCTGATTACAAAAAAGGGGAAATACGAGAGAGAGAAAAGCAAGGGATCGAAGAGAGTGGAGAAGAAAAGATGAGAAGGATAAAGAGAGGAAGCAAGAGTAGAAGTAGCGGCAGCAGCTTTCCACCCCTTCAACCCCACTTTCCTGTTATCCCTACTACGTGTAATAGATCACTCCGGGAGGGGTGTTTATGTATTCCCCTCGCCAACCTCAAGCAATCCTCCCTCTCTGCCAACTACCCCTCCGTTCGTCGAGAGAACTTACCCCCGCCTTGGCGACGAAACGACGTTACGGTTCGTACTGACGTCGAGTACTACGTCGACGTGGTGACTCGCTTATCCGAGTCGGCGGTGGGGGTTGGAAGAAGATCGGAGGGGCGGCTGAGAGAGATAGAAAACTCGATCCGCTGCGAGTAGCGGGTGGTGGGGATTAAGGGAGGGTGGCTTTAAGAGAAAGGGAGAGAGAAAGAAGAGAGAGGGCTGGTGAAAGGTGGTGGGGAAAAGCGGTGGAGGCTCGGTGGTAGGAGAAACGGCAAGCGGAGGAGAGCTCGACGACGGCAAGGAGAGGTCATTGACCTGAGCGGCTGGCTGCCGGCTGCTAGAGAGCTACGTCGCTCGCACCGCGCGCGCTGCCCTGTCCTCTCTTCGTCTGTTCCGCGTTTGTTCGTAACCTCGTGTGTTCTGTGCGCGCGCGAAAGAGAGAAAGAGAGAGGGAGAGAGTGGGACCGTACACACTCTCCTCTCTGAACGAAACGCTCTCTCGCTCTATCCGTGGGGATATTCCTCTCCTTGTCCCGCTACCTTATTCGCTCACTGATACACTCTCTATCCCTATTTCTCCTTTTACGTTTTCCCTTCCTCTTACCCTCTCGCTCTTATTCTCTCATACTTTTGTCCCTATACACAGTACCTTCTCGCCTCTCTTCGTCACCGCGATTCTGCCGGGGCGCAACGCGAGAAACAGAGAGAGAGAGTGCGTGTTTCCCTACGACGTGCGCTACAACGAGAGATCGCGCGGACTGCGGAGCGCGTGTTCCGCGTACGCTTCGTTCCATCGGCCGCTGCTCCGCGCTCTTCTCGCTTTATAGTGTACACTACGCGTATAACGCGTATAACGCGTACCTTACTTATCTAGCCCGGTTATTCGTGTAGTTACGTACCATATTTTACGGGTGTTCTGTTCTGTTAACGTTCCATTCGTTACACTTTAATCGGTCCCGGTGTTAGAGCACACGTTTTCGGCGGGCACGTTCGCGTTTCAGTCGATCGGTTCTCGTCCCTCGTTCCTCGCGGAGGAGAGATCTCTCCCTCGTTAGAGCTGTCCCGTCCGTCCCCCGTCTTTCCACGACGTTCTCTCACTCACTTTTTCTCAGTGTGTGTCCGTGTGTCTTTCTCACTCGTTCACTCTCTCTGTCTCTCCCCGCGTGTCTTTTTCCCCGGCTTTTCTGACCGCGCGCGCCCGTTCCCTTCTCCACGAGGGAGGAGAGACGTCTGTCGCGCTTCGAGGTTCCACGCGTGCACGCGCGGAGTCGGCTTATCGCGGACGAGCGTGCCGAACGGTTTCTACGGAGCTCTTGCATCCTCCTACGACTAGCTCCTCTTCTATATACGGGACACCCTCTCGGTAAATCAATCTTCACGCGAAGATTATACGACGACTTCTGATCATCGGTTCCACGGTGTATCCTCGGCAAATTCCATCTCAAACGTCGTCCTCGTCGTCCTCGTCGTCCTCGTCGTCCTTGTTCTCGTCATAATCATTGGCACTCTCGTGGTTCTCGTAAGAACACTCGGTGTTGCTCCGTTTTTCTCGTGACACGACGACGGTGTGACAGGCAGAAGGATTATTCGGTGGTGAACGAGGAGGAAGAGGAAGAAGAACAGAAGGAGGAGAAGGAGGGGGTGGTCGAAGAGGAGGTGGAGGAGGAAGAAGAGAGCCGCGAGTGCGACGACCGGACCACAGTAGTGTACGGCGTTTGTTGTTTCGTTGCCCGGTTTCGGTCCGTGCGAAGAATCCAAAAAAAGAGAGTACGCGAGTGCATCGACACAGTGTGTGCTGTTTCTTCTTGTTTCTAATAATCTCTAATAATATATATATATATTTATATAATATACATATTGACATATTCATACGTATATATACATGCATACCTCTAATATATAATTTTCTTTTCTCTCATCGCTGAGAGTCGCGTTCGGAGGTCGCGGGTGGAGGGCCAGAGCGAGAGGAACAGTGGAATCAGTGGAATCAGCTGTGGTGATAGAGAGCCTAATAGAGAAAGATCATAAAAGCGAATACGAAAAAAGAAAGATGAAGGAAGAGGAAGAGAAACCGATCACACCGTGAACACCCGGAGAGCGAGAGAGACTCCCGGATATATTCATCATCCATACACATTGACATATACCTATACGTATAAATAGATCCAATATACATGTATATGGGGCCCATTGCGAGATATCAAACGGGTCCATCATCTTTCAGTCTGAACTTCTTTTTTTTTCCTACCCTTTACTGCTTTTCGCGCTCAGGCTTTTCGTCAACGAATTATACGTAAAACCCCCCTTCTTCACGATCAACTTTTACGAGCAGCGGACGATTCATCTCGCTTCCACCGCGATTCTTCGGCCTTTGAGTTTCTTCTTCAGCACCCTCGGTCACTCTCTCTTTCATTCGTGTTCCACGCGTCACTCGCTCTCATCGAACAACAAGCTTCAACCATCCGCCTCTTTCTAAACGACCTTTATTCTTCTATCATTTGATATACATATATACATCTCCTCCTTCGTATATGTATATATATATATTATTTACACGTTACTTACTTTCATTTTCACTAAGCTACCTTTTTATTTTCTCTTTCTCATTTTCACCTTCTCTCTCTCTCTCTCTCTCCCCGTAATACTCGGTCCAGTCACGTCGTCGTCTAAGGTCGCCGATCGTCGGGAGAATCGTCGTCGAGATCGTCTCCACGCCTTCGTGATTGCCGCCCCGGGAGCATGCACAGTTACTTAAATAAACGAAATTTAAGTATTACAACGCTTTGCCATGTGTGTCCTGCATCGTTCAGTAGATTCGTACACGCCGATTTCGTAGCTTTAACGCATCGCGTTTCCTTCTAATTTACGCACGTGCCCGTGCACGCAGTCCTCCGCATTTTCTTCCACCGTGGTTATCCTCAATGACACAAGTAACAGAGGATCTGTCGCGATTAACAGAATGTCGACGTGTCAGGTTGAAATTGCTAGGATGAAAATTGTCGCGGTAACAGCATAGTACTTCAAAAACAGAGAAAAGAAGAAGAACATCGTTGAAACCAGTGAAAAACTGTTCCGCAACGAGTGCTTAGAATCAGGCTTTCGATCGATACTTACGATTCTATTCTTTCGGTCGTTCGTTGGCTTACAACGTGCTTCCGGCGTGTGATCCTACTGTGCACGATTTCCGATTTAGAGAACTGACCTACTCGTCACTTCTAATACCAACAAATAATAAAACAATTCAGTTTCTAGATCTGTCACGATGTGGAAGTCGTGAAGGTGCCAGATTGAAGTTAAAAAACGTCTATTATCCATAGATTACATCGCGCAATCAAGTTCCGTCATTTAATCACAATTTTGTCCAGTTTAATTTCAATGAAATCATTATCAATTACGTAAGAAAGTGAACGATAATATCAGCTTGTAGTACACCTTCCACGAGTGAGTTAACCGGCCAAAGTTATCTTAACTGACGAAAGAACAACCAGAAAGTTTTCGATCTCTTTACGATCTTTTTACGATCTTCTCGATCTCGTAACACCTCTTCACGACGACCTGCGTGTACACACGAAAGGACGCACCATGCGTGCGTAATATTCGACACGCGCGTCACGACAGAATCCGTTTCTGACCGAGGTGGTTATAAATAAATTGCGCGTCGTGGTCGTGGCAGCGCGTTACGTTCGGGCCTCTTTCGTGCCGGTGTAACAACGTGTCAATGAAAATAGAGACCCGCTGTCTCTGTTCCGGTACAAACTGAATTTGATACAGGATAATGAAACGCGTAATGACACCTGAAAGGGATATCACCCAAAGGGATATGCTCGAGGGTAATTTCTAGGAATTGTCATCGACACACTGAACCCTGCCTTTATAGCAATTAATAAAGAAACCTTTTGTTCAAATTTAGAAATGACATGCTTCATGAATAACGTAACGGTCATAACATCCTAATCACTTCTAAATTAATAACTTCTTATTAAGCTTTTATATGTATTACAGAAGTGACTATTAACTTTTACATTCGATTTGACACCGTGGTATCTGTGGGAATAATTATTGAATATTCTTCTGAATAGTATTAATTTTCTTCGTACATTACACCGGATTAATTGAGATCATCTAGAGCTGCCAGAAATTCGTCGGAACTTAAAGTGCCGATCTTTGAGATCGGATCTAAACTTGTCCACCTAATGCCGATTAATCGAGTTGATCTTGTTATCCTGGAATAATTCGAGACTGTCGAGCACGGTTGGTGGTCCCGTCTAGGAGAAGACCAACTGTAGTCGATAACGAGTCAATTACTGATTGAACTTTATCGTTAGCTTCGAGACACTTAGGGCTTCAGTATAATTTATGAAAATCATTAAAAAAACTCAATTTTTGGTATATAATTTCGATGCGAACACTCACGGAATTTATTCAAAGATGTACACAACACTGGGAGAAAGAAGTTCTTAAAACATGAGCGTACTCGATTATCAGTGATCGCCTATCTGCAGTCGCGTTAATAGATTAGAAATCATAGAAGTTGAAGTACATACGTGACATTGATCTATGAAATATATAAAGGCAGGTGTGAGTGACAAAAAGAAGAGAAATATTCGAGATATCGTGCACACGTATGGATCACTTACGGATTCCGCCCGCGACAAATCCGTTAGCTAATTGGCTGGCTAAGAAGATTTTCCACTTCGATCGCGACCGATCTTCAGAGATCTCGCGTACCTTTGTTACTGTTCTGTCGCGTCACAATTCTTTGCTCTTTTTGCCGTTGCAATCGTGACAGTCTTATCGAGTATTCTTCTAAAACTTGAAACAAATAAAGGTGCACAGGCGTGAGTTTACTAAAAGTATCGATGGAATGGAATATTACTGATAATTCTGAATTTGATTTGTTCATATGGTATACGTAGATGAAATCAATTTAGCAATGCTTACGCGTGTGTCACTTTTATTGGTCAATATGAGAGACTCGTGCCATGAGATTTCGTTTTCCTTAAGTATAGCGGCCATAACGAGGGTGAATTAGCTGCAGAATACGATTCCAGGAGTTCCAGGACATCACTGGTTGACTAAACGAACTCAATGAGAATAGTTCGGCAAGTGGAATCGTTACTGGACTGTGATGATCGGGAATCATCGGTTGAAAGTACTCGAAGATATCGAAAATCGAAGTGTTCTTGTGGTGTACAAACACGATTCAAGTCAAATTGAGAAAGTTACTTTCGGTGTACTTCGTGGATAAGCAATAGACGCTAAGCAAAACGATTAAATCATGAAGTGCTTAGCAGAAGGTATTTAGCATCGGTGGAAAAATGTCTAGCGTCGATTCTCAGCGTAGAATTCTCAGCTCGTTCTAAGAAGAAGGAGATAAGATCCAAGGAGAAGAACTTGAAAATTCTTCGAAGTACCATTGTTTGATATAGACGACTAACGTCCAAGAAAAAGAGCACCGTTCCTTCTCAGATCAGTGAGTTCGAAGAATCTTCGTGAATTATAACATCCGCGGGTAGAGAAGTGTATAAAGACTGGTTAGCAAATCATAAATTCATCCTCGCCTTAACTTATCCGGACTCCCGGTTCTCCGAGATGAAAAGGATCGACCTTGCAAGAGAAAGAAAACGGAGAGGTTAAGGAAGATCTTTCCGAGGAAGTAAGTGAATCGGGACTGGAAACGGAAAGGAAGAGGAGTAGACCAAGTGGTCTATGACGTTACCGTGAGTCTCTACGTCACATTAACGGTAACGGTAACCTTCGTATACAAGACGCACGCGACCTACTCGGCGCAACGGCGTGAAACGAGGCAAGTGGAGAACGGCTAGCGAGCAACGGCAAGCGCCTCAAGGAATTTAAAAGTGAAACTGTGACGATCCACCGGCATTCCATGCGTTTCTCCCTTCTCCTATTTACTACCGTTCCTACAGCCTCGACATAATCGTCTTCTTATTGCTTTCCTTGCCTTTCTTTATCTCTCCCTTCTCTCCCACACTCTTGTACCCGTTATATCTACTCCTCTTCTTCCTTCGTCCGTGTTTGGAAGCGTGAGGATATGTCGTAGAAAGAAAGAAACGTGCGAGTGAAAGTGATATCAATTGGATTGTTACGTTTTCATTTTACCAAGATCTGAATGTGATTCTTCCCGCCGAGATCGTAACCGCATACAACAGGTCCTAAACGAAGATCATCCGCGAAAATGACATGCAGGTGCGACTTCGAGAGCAGCTGAAAGCAACCGGCGATAAACCAGCCCGGTGTCGACCCAGGTTAGGACTTCCGTAAGCACTGGAGAGGGGAAAGAGGGCTACGCTAACAGCTGGCGCTCACGTTGATGGCTGATCATCGACGAACCAAAAATGTAAGTTACACAACCATGCATTATGTGTTAATATTTCATACGGGACACTGGCCCGTCGAGGGATCCCTGTTTCGTTCGATGATCTCTGCGAACTTCTGAATCTTCGACTTTTTTATATAAAGCACAACTGTCGGGTGGGCTGTTTCAATATGGAGCGTTCCATTTCTTTAGTTTACTTGCTCGAAATCTAACTAAATAATATGGGAATATAAATAGTTTACGCAACCACACTGTTCCCTGAATCGATGATCGCTTTGCGGAAAGACAAACCATGGGATAAATGTGATTCTAATGCGGCGGTGAGAATGCCGCGGCAAAAGTACAGAAACCTTTACTCTCTGGCGGTAGAAAGGAAAGGAAGTGGATAGAAACGAGCTCTAGCCAGGCACTCGTGTCGTTGGATCTAGTTTCACTTCTTCACTGTCTCTTTCCACAACTCGTTTTCACGTGCTCGAACGAACCCAGGAGGAAGCGTTTCCCTATCCCGTGAAAAGGGAATTTCCAGCCACTTCATCCTAGAATTCTCCCCCCTGTTTCAGCGCATCGCGCTAACTTCTTTTCGATGCTACTCCATGGAGTCCCGACACGTTTCTCTTCCTTTTTTCTTGTAACACTATCCGATTTAAGATATCATCAGTTATCGTGCACTTCTTAATTCTACTGCGAAGCATTCGTCGATAAAATGGAGAAGTGTTTAGACACCCTCAGATTTATTCTCTTCGTGTTACATCTAATATTACAATATGTAGTATATACAGTATCATAAAAAATACTTAAAACTTGTGTATCTTACGAGTGTCTCAGGATAATTGATTAAGAATATCTTGAACTATATGTATTTGGAATGTAATAAATCAATGTTATATATAAGTTAATGGAGTAATCGGTTTAAAGGGAGTACAACAAGTAGATGGAAATTATTCGAATATAATAATCGCGCGTAGTTTCGCGCGATTTCCTCGAAATCCGACGGGCTCGGAGTATAAAAGCGAATGGACTTGACCGGATTCGAGGTAAAATATGTGCTTGGCCGAGATTCTTGAATAAAACGTCGCAGACGCACTCGACACCCATCTGGTTACATTTCAATACGATTCATTTTGCCCCGGGATTACGTCATGCAAGTTTCGTTCTATGTTTCGTCATTATCGGTACACACACACACACACACACACACACATATATATAACAAAAGACAGACTAAAACGCTCATCAGACTTATTTTTAATTTTACCTTTGTATCTGGAAACCCGCCGAATTATGTTCTACTATTATTCTCATCTATTCTTAAAGCATATGATTCATCTCAGTTATGCACTACGAATAACTAATAAACGATTATTTTGCTCGATACTTGATATAATTAAGAAACGTGCATTCGCACAGCGTTAATCGTATGCATTAAATACTAATGCGTTAAAGAAATAAATAATTGGATAAAGAATTGGAATAAATGGACGATAGTAGAAGTATCATACCAGTTTTCACCCAGTAGCCCGCGATCGCGTCGTAAGGTCGTTCCACAGAGCGATAAAACACAGCAGACGCGGAAGCGGGCTAACACTTCCGGTATCGCTAGCGCGTCACTAACAATCGGTGAGAGTCAACAATTGATTTCTGCTTCGGGCGTCTCGGTATTCGACATCTCACTCTTTTCCTTCGTGCCGCTCTCTTTCTCGGCATTATGGACATGCTCTTATTTCCTTTCTTCGTCTAGAACTGCCGGCATTTATAATTGCGAGGACGCGTACACAGACGACTAGCATTCAAACCTTGCCTCGTATAGAAAGCTAGGAATCAACGAAAATATACGTAACGCGTTCTATTATCATCGTCAATGACGAGATATCGCGAGAGTTGTGATGAGTCGTAGCTGAAAAATGTAATGTTCTGCTTGGTACAGTTCTGGCGAATGATTCTTTTGCTGTCTGAAGATGGCAACAACAAATCTTTTCACAAACGCGTTATTTATTCTCAGAATTATTTCTCTTAAATAAATGTTCTGTAGAATATTGCAAAGATAGAAGTATTTAATTCGACGGGATTCAATTACAAAATAGGAAATATATATCGATATATAGTTTAGCATTAAATGATATTATTTGTAATCTAATGTTGCGTCAATATTTGCATAATCTTTCGAAATGTCTATAATATTGTAGTATAATGTACCAATATTTGTATATTACCCAGAAAGTGTGATAAAAGTCCAGCAAATGATATTAATTAACGTTCTTCTATTCTACTTCATTAATGGTACATGCGCCTAAATTTTTTTCTAATATCAGGGTCTAATGTGTTTCCAAGACTCGCACATTATTTACATTATTTAGAAAACCCAGCGTTATGGCGTGTCTACTGTAACGCCGTAAATTAATGATTTGCTAGGACTATACGTCTGTGAAGGGCGAAGGGACGGTTAATTTTGTATCCGTGTGTATCAAGGGACGTGTGCTCGGCCCTGCAGAAATGCTCGAGCGTATGTAGGTTAATCCGCGCTCGATGGCAATCGACCTGCGGAGGAATCGCGACACGGGTCAGGTTAACGAATGGGGTAGGTTAGGGACGTGCCAATCTTGGTGCACGTGGCGCACCATGCTTACTTTTCTTCTTTTTTCCCCCTCTCCCCCTCCATCCCTCCTCCATCTATACCACATATGAGAGGAGGAAGTTTGTATTTTTAACCCTTAAAAGCAGAGTTCGTGAGAGGACTGATCTGCCTTATAATAACGCCGTTACTATTCGCAGTTTTTCTTAATCTAATCAAAACAATATTCGCGTGGGATGAATTTTCATCCATGGGAACCACAACAAACAGAAAGAAAATGTTGATGGCGTAATTCATAGTTCTAAATTGAAGTTAATAATTTTGCAAGAATAAGTATCTGGATAATCAATGATTCATGTTTATCCTAAATGGGCAATTAAAGGAAATATAGAATATTAATAATCAGTTTAAAATGAGAATGGAAATATCAACGTTATCGTACCGCGTTATATGGAGGTTCATTGTATTTAATTTATAAGTGTTTAGATAAGAAACAGATATGGAAAGTTTTACTAGAAGTCGTAAGGAAGTTGACATAAATGATATTAATAATAAACGATTTGAATTAAAGGTATTTATGGATACAGTTAAACTTCTGAATACATACTTAATGATCGCATTGTACTCCATGAATAAATGTTTCGACTTTCAGTATACGTGGCAAGAGCCATTTATCTTACTTCCGGTCCCAGAACGCATCAAGTACACAAAACATGGTGCAGCTATATCCCGCATATCTTACCATAATTTCCCGTTCAACATTCTTGGGAGTCCGTGGTCACTTTTGTGCCATTCATGAAACGCTCGAACTCTCCTACCTCTCACTTTCCATAAGATGATCAAAGAAATTTCCATATTATCCTTAATTTCGACGATATTAACGAAGAACAACTTAAATTCTTACTATTGTAACGTCACAGTGTCACAAGTTTTTCTGCGTGCCTCACCACGACTCTCTTTTGTGTGCCACACATGTCCGACTCTTTTGATATTATAATAAGTCGCAAATAATGGAATAACGAAAATGAATACTTTTTGGTCTACACAGTTCCTCGTTTCTCCGTGAATTATTACGCCTTGCGATGTATCAGTTTCGTAAAAATACTTTGCATAACTCGGAAGCTTCCGAGAATCAGTCGGATTAGAAACGGAGTTACGTATCAATTTCACCAAAAATGCGCAGAAAGTGATGGTGTACGGCTAATAGTTTTTACGGAAGATAATTAAATCGGCATTATTGAACTCCGGTCGGAGTGTTAGAAATTGTTTCGCAATTAGAGCGCCACAAATAACTGGACACAAATCCACGCCAAAAATGCCGTGCCCCTTGACTTTCATAACCCGCCAAATATAGTTCCATACGAAAATAACAAATGTCTCTGTCGTCGAGACGAGGAAGATAGAATGAATAATTGACCTATTTCACTTATTTAATATTTGTAATATAAAGGTGAAGGATTTCGAAAGGGGTACAGAGGAAATTTATGACGATTGCATAATCAGTGCGCGAAACAACGGCAACGTGAAACAATTCGCGAGTCGAAGTTGAAAGGTAGGAAAGAAAATGAAACGATTTTAATTGATCCGTTTCTCCCTTTCTGGTATTAATAAAGGTCGCTGACACAGATTCAAGGGTTGGAAAGAAAGGAGCTCTTTTATAAGCGGAAGAATCGTCGCTAAGAACGATTCCACTTTCCTGCGTAGGAAAGTGACGGGTTTTCCGAGCGCGCGCAAAAACGAAGAAGACCTTCCTGGTAGTAAGAGAGCCTACTTTTCTCTTTGCCGATGCATTCATGCATACACGCAAAGAGCCGAAGCCCGGCATGTATGCGCCGAACTGTGTCTCTCCTTCCGTGAACATAGCTTCCTAGTAGTTACAGAATTACAGATGTAATACGATCTTTCTTCTTTCGTTTCTGACTTAATCAAACACGATGCCAATATATCGTGTCTAACGTCGAAGGACTCTGTAAGGACACTTGAAAAGCCAATTCAACTAACGTAAGAGAAAATGTTAAGATAAGGTAGCAGGAAGGAAGAAAAGACACAAAGACGGATTACAAAATCCATAACGCAATGCACTTCCATGGTTTTCGGGTGTAGAGAAGCTACAGAGCATTCACGCTCGAGATTGAGAACGGCGAGAAGCAGCGGCAGTAGCAGCAGCAGCAGCAGTAGCAGCAGCACGGGGGTTAACAGGGAAAGACACCGCAGCGAGAGAGACAGCAGGGGTGTATAAGCGAGAGAGTGAGACGGTCGCTAAAGAGCAGAGCCAACAGATAGAAATATCGAGCGAGAAAGAGGCCGTGGAAGAGAGTGAAGTAGGAAAGAGCGCATGAGAGAATACGAGGGAACGAGGAAGAAAAGAGCGGGATGGAGAAACGTTGTGTACGGCAGCGGGGCGCTATTCGTAGTGTCGGTGTGTATCGCGCTGGAGGCCGACCGAGGTCGACGGCCTATCGTTCGTTCGTTCTCGCTGCAGCTCGGTTATGCTCGGCACTAGGTCAGTGATGGAGTCACTGGCCGCCCCGAGCGTCGAGGCAATGACACCGAGCACGCCGTTGCTGCCTCCGAACGGTCTCCCCTTCCCCTTACGAGCCTCTACCGCCTCCCACCGCCACCCGTGAGTAGAGCTCATTCTCCGTCTCTCTTCCCTTCCTCGCCCATCCTCTTACCCCTCCGACTGTTCTATGTCAGTGCCGTCCCTCTCCGTGCTTTCCGACACCCTACTGCCGCGGCCAAACCCCCACCCTCCGAACCAACAGCGCCCCCGCATTTCGCATCGACGACACTTCCACCCGACGACCAACGTTTCTCCTCTTTTTTTAACAATCATGCTTACTTGATCAAGGAATGCCAAAATCTATAGATATTTCTCTGCAATTTCCACAAATGATACCTCGCACTCAAAGAGATCCTTAAACCTTTCCGAAATACAAGAGGAGTCGTATGCGTTCATTGATAACCGCACTCATAAAACGGTCCAACTTGGCGCATATTCTTCGTCGCTTCGTGTATTAATCGCGGGGGGTTATAAAGTATCTGTTATGTAAGGATTCTTGAGAATATTGCTCTCTTACGGAGATGAGTATCTTATGTACTCTGTAAATTAGTAAGGGGAAAGCGAAGCCGATGATAACGATATTATTGTGACTTTTTCCTGTTTGTATTGTTGAGGAATTATTGTCTGCATATTGTAGAATTTGGATACTGCGTGGGGTAGTTTGGATCATGCTGTTCATGATTATTTTAATTCTAGCAGATCCTTATGAAATATAATCACAAACATAATCACCATTTTATCATCCGCGAAAATTGGCAAGCACTAAAGAGCACGATGTAATTGGCAACTGATATCATTGTCACTGTATTCAATAAAACTTTAGGTTTGTTGAACTCTCGTATGGAACTGTTTTTCTTCATCTCACGTGTTGCCAGTTTAACACACGTGCTGCGTTAATATGCAAGATTATTATATTAGAAGTTGTCAGCAGATAGTTGCGAAATAAAAATGTAACCGTGCTTCTTCCAATGGTAACGATAATGTCACGCCATTTTGCACCGAAATTACTTTCCTTAATCTTATCTGTGTTTGCATAGTCATTCTTCTATCGAGTATCTTTCGATCACTCGCAGTGTGCAAATTCGACAATGTTATACAAACACTGTTATAAGTTATGAAAATTCAAGCACTTTTACGAACAGGAAAGATTATCATAGAAATGAAGAACAGGTTATTATGTCTCAAAATAAACTGTTTAAAATACTTTATAATGAAACTATGTATAAACGGCATAGAAGAATATCGCATAAATCTCTGGAATCAATCCACGAATAGGAAGAAAGAATTCATTGTCATTCCATTCTCAGACCCGACCTTATCTTCATTAGCATCGTTGCTGCATCCGAGTGCACTTTTACAATGCACGATAATGGTTCGTTTGACTACGAAAATGGCGGGTTCCGTCGCAATTAATTCAATTCGGCTGATCGTGAATGCAGAGCAATATTTTACACCGTTGTGAAACTCGTGCAGTCTAAATATCAGGAGTACCGTTCGAACCCAGAGCCGGTTGAGTAATAGGTCGTGTAAAATGAAATGTAGATGAAGGTTGCGACATCGAGAAGAGTTCGAAACATTGACGAAGAGAAACATTATAAGATCGCATGTTTTTCAAGATGTGCCAAAACCACTTTTAGAATATGCCACTTATTACTTTGCCACTAATTAATATAGCTATTACAGCTAACGTAAGGATGTCTAATATAAATATAGAAAACATAGCCAACATAACTAATTTCAAGATATCCAAAATAATACAGCTGATATAAAAGTATTCAAAGCAACAATAACTAATATAAATACAGATAAATACAACTAATATAAATGTACCCAAAGTAAATATAGATAATATAAATAAAGATAGATGCAGTTAATATACCCTCTTTATAAGCGAACCGTGATACTCACAGTGATCTTATTGTTAACCATTATCGAAGTCTAAAGACCGAAACTACAATAGGCAATTTGTCTGAGCTCCCATCATTGATTACACATCGTGAGAAAATATTTTTTCCAATCAATACTTAAATTAAGGACGATTGTTCCACGGATTAATGAGAGTATTACTCGATAGGCTCGTAGGTAGAATTAACTATCAAGTAAGTTCACGGCCGAGTGAGTTGTAAAGGTCAGAGGGACCCACCGGCTTTACTATTCGTGAATTAGAATGAAACTTTCTCTAAAATTCTTCTCTATAAATGTCGAGTTTATTCCTTCACGAAATATCTCGAGTTATGACCAGTCGATTTTATTTTTTCTCAAAACGAATTTCGATTCTGAACATCCCAATAAGTAATCTCCGTTTCGGGCAAACGTATGCATTTCTAATGCACTCAAAGACGTTATGAAGGCGGACTTCTTGAAGGGTTCTCCAAGGCGGATAGGGACGTCGGGTTCATGCATTCCTGTAGGCAATCCCGTAAGAAATGTGGAGCAGGGGGTCGGGGGTGAGGAGGCAGGGGACAAGGGAGAGAACGCCACGGGGGTAGAAAGCCGGACGAAAGTGTTTTTACATGCGGGAGGTCCTAAAAGCTCAAAAGAGAAAAAGGGCCGACAGTCAGTCGCACGCTTCGAATTTTCACTTCGTACCTCTCTGATTTAACTTCTCTAGTTCTTCCTTTTACCGTTAATTCTTAGATCATATTTTCAAGTGTAATCAATTATCCGATTATGTAAGTGATTCTTACCATAAAGGGGTTCTTGATAAATACATATTATAAATTGATCGATATTGTTTCATAAAAATGTTGAGCACAGAAGCGATGATCAAATGGAAATGTATGAAATCAATAGATAAAATGAATAACATTAATATACAATGAGGAAGAAAAGTGTTCGTAGACCAATATCCAGTGCACTCCGATACATAATGATTTTCTGAGGGCAAAGGTCACTCGGTATCTCTGTATATCAAAATATAGGTAACAGCATTATTTTTCAAGTTATATATGTAATATGCCAATTACTTTGGAAATGGTATGTCAAAGAAGTGAGTTATTCCACTCTTGCAATAGACAGCTCATATGCTTCATAAAAAATATCGTACCAAGAACAGAGTACAATAAATGGTTCCCCTGTTTCATCAAAATTTCATCCGCGAGCTAAACATATCGGGAGGTTCCAAGAATGAAGTACTAAGCGGGTTATAAAGTAAAGATAAAAAGGGATTTGCTGGAAAACGGAAGAATAATTTGTAGATTGAATTTGTAGCCTGTAGAAGATTAGACTAGAATGACCAGCAATCGATTCAAGTACTGTTATGCCCGGTATTGAAATTCGGAATCGTGCAAAATTCGACAGTGGGCTAAATTAAGGTAGATTCCATACCGAAAGGCCCCACGCGGGTTGACATGAATATTGCAGTAGCTGCGGTTGTGCATTATGCATGCCGGATAATTCGTGACTTTTGATTACGTCGTGTCATCAGCGCTTTATCGGTGCCTCCATTGTCTTTCTCTACAGTCCATACACACACATGGATACATATCATACCTATATCCTTCTCATTCACTTCCTCACCTCATCCTTCTCTCCTATCTCACTCTTTCTCGGCTATTCCTCTTGGTTCTCTTGCTCATTCGGTCTCTCTTGTAATTATGGACTTGAAAAGCACTCTCGACATGGTGCAACGAGGCGTCGCACCCTCAGGGTCGTATCGAGTGCACCTGAGAATTTCATTTTCTTTTCTCGAACAGAGATTTCCACCCCCGTACCCTTCCAAGGCCTCCACGAGAAATTATAATTACGAAATCATTGGCCTGAGATGCCGTGAAATCTCTGTCGTACCTCCTTGCTATTCCTGCTTCCGCCTTTCGATGATTCGAATATTTCAATCCCCGTCGACGACCGCGATGATTGTTTCGAATCGTACGAAATTATTGGTTACAACTCGTATTTTGTTAGACCGACTGCAATGTCAATCTAACTAACGGAGTTATGCTTGTACATTTATTATATATAAATTATGGCTAGAGGATATAAGTTTATGAATGGATTCAATTGTGTTAAGTATATAAAATAAAAGCATATCAAATCGGAAACAATGTGCCGTGGTATATTCGAGTAATTTAACTAAAAATGGCAGACAAGTTATTCTGACTCCTTTGGTTGTTCTGGTGTTAAAGTAATACGTGTTCTTGAGGACCATTTTTAACGGAGAGTTCTATGGTGTGGGAGAACAAAAAGAATTATCATTACCTCGTAATTTCGAAGCTAATAAGGAAAGGTTAGAAGAGCAAACTGACACGTAGTGTACGAAACGATGACTCACTGTGGTCCATCGCATTAAAAATTCGTCTTAAGGCTAATTGCCAGTCAAATTTTTGGTCCATCTATAAAAATGCTTAGTAAAACTGAAAATGGAAAGCGATACTAGTCAGTGGAAGTTTAGTGGAGACAATACTCCCGTTAACACAGTAATTCAATAAATAAAGTTAAATAATCATATAGCAAAATATAATTATAAACTGTGTTTCAACTTTCCCACGATACTACGGTTTCCAATTTTTATTAACCGTGAGTTATTCATTTCCTATATGTGTTTCCTGTATACTGCCATAGCAGGATGACTTAGGAAAAATAGAAATGCATCGTATGCATTGTCCCGGTTTGAATTTCACCTCAATCCCCCTTTTATATTTGTGGAATTCCCCGGCGAGAGCGGTAAAAGGGAGAACCGGGTACCAGCGGAACATGGGGCACCATGATGATCCGGCATGCGTCATGCGGGACACGAATAACCTTGGGCTAGCGGTACCGTGAGTAACTATAGCGGGATCTTTCTTTCTGAATTAACTCACAATCTGACCAAGCGAATTTCTACTTCCCTAAGAATTACATTCATCCGAGAATCACATACTTGATTAATCATCCTTCTTGTTAATACATATATCAATATCTAAATCTGTTTTTTCTTTCTGTACTTGTATTATACTCCTCGTAGTAATATTAATCAAGTTGATCTAAAATAATAAGTATTACCTGTCTTCCTTATAAATCGAGGGACTAACCGATCCTATACTTATAAGTTCCAAGTATAAACAGTAGTTCTTAATGTCATAGAAATACCCCGTTTTTTTAATGACAGTAATGAATTTAAATATGTTATAAATAGATACGATATATCTAAAATATTTAGGACGAAGTATGATATTAAGAGTACGGGTATTCCTCGCGTGAGTCACGATCCGGAAAGGGAAAACCCGGAAGCGACGTAGAATGTGAAGTAGCAACATGATGGTCTGCTAAGGCAGACGCAGCGTGTAGTGACTCGGAATAACCGTGGACTAGCGGTACCATGAGTAAGTTAGCGGAGTTCTCATCTAGGTTACGCTGGGAACCAGTGGAGCGGGTCTCCAACCAGGGGCCCGTCCATGAGGGGCCCAGACACTACCATGATGGTAGTACTCCTGGTAGTGGTAGCCTCGGTTATGGTGCCTATGGACTTTCACCTCTTTCCAGCAAGCCTCACTTAGAGTTAACACAACCGCTCTCACTTACATTTCGCTTCTGCTTCTTGGACTGTGCGGTCAAGCGCCAGTCATTCTCGCGGTCGAATCTAGACATTTTTGGATTTGTCCCTTTTCTCCAAAAATGTGTTAGCCCGATTAGAAAATTCCATTCATATTATTCTATTTTTATTATTATATTGTAAAAGTTGTATTTATATTATTCACTGAGGTGTTGTGGATGATGTGTTTACGGATATCTTGTATTAATATTAACACGTTAATACTCTTAATAAAATATATCCTGGAGATCGACAGTATTACATTTATAAAATAATACTATATGATCAGTATAACACTAAAAATATGTTCACACTTTCTTAATAGATTTCATTGAAACATTTTTACAAAAATGACTTTTTCCCTTGCCAGTATTACAAAATGTTACGATTCTCTTTGTAGAATATCGTTGTCTTTTGTTTGTACATTGTACACAGACGACTTTTCTGTATTTACGCGCCGCCTAAATGGAAAGTAAAACAATATTATTGTAGCTGCGCGTTTAACGTGTTAACGTAGCACATAATGCTAAGAGATGTAGAATTACTTTATTGTTATCGAATACTATTTTTATATGTCCATTCAGGTAAACTATTAATTGAGTACTGAATGAAGGTAGTTCGGAGAGATCGGATTGTGCTTTTCTTTTATTCGGAGACATTTAATCCAGTGTTATTTCATAGCGCGGATGGCACTAGTTTCCGCAAGTAATAACAATGTGGCTGCATTCCATAAAAATCAGTTGCATCGTTGCAGTCTTACTTTCTAAACCTGAATTTGGATGTCTCCCTGGAGGGAGGCCTGGTTCTGAAAGTGAACCATAAATCACTGCTACGTTTCGCGTGCTGTCAGCAGATGCGCCTCGCAAAGTTCGTTTGTTAGGTTCTTCATTTTATCACAGTACCTATCTGCTTCCACAAAATTATCTCATTTATTCGTGTATAAAATCTCGGAATTTCCCACGCAACCATTTAATTAATAATAATAAAAGAAATTCATAATAAATTATATTTCTTCTTCATAAAAGAATGTCAGCATTGCAACATCGGAATATTTGTTTAAAACTAATAAGATAATGGAATAATTCCAGTAGTTAAAATCTAGAAACAATGAAGACCACGTACAAATTGAATCAGTTCTCAGTAGGGTGGTAAAATAGAAGCTTTAGAAAAGTGAACTCGAAGGAAAGAAATGGCAAAGATGATATCGAGAGTGGGAAAGAGTTTCCAAGGAAATACCGTGATCTCATCTCAGGGATAAAAAGAGATCCGTATGTATATTTCACTAGGACCTCATTGGTCCCGTTCTCAGAAAATGAATTGTCCTTCACCTAACATAGGCTGCCGTGCTAAAAGGATCCTTGGGATCCAACCGGTAGGATCTCTAGGATCCGCTTGCCTCCATTTACACACTCTATTCTTAACGATAAATCAATGGGGAGAATTTCGTTCGAAGACTTTAAACTGAAATAAAAAATCGTGAGAGTTACAATTATATAATCTTCGGTTATCCAGGTACTATAAATCACTGGTGTTATATCGTACTTCGATCAACATCCTAAAATACTCCGATTAGATCATTTCACGCGGTGATTTACGGTGCGACTTCAAATCGAATAATTAATGCTTCGATTAATCGCATTGTTACCAAAGAACGCTCGACCACTTGTTACTCTTAATCGTGCGTGTGATCTGTTGTGCCGATGCAAACAAGTACAATGAGATCCATCGAGTTACACCGGTGAAGTAAGAATAAAGATGGAGAAGGATTCAATTACGAATGGTATCGACGGTGCACCATCCATAAGTCATGATTTCCCCGAATCGCGTAGCCGATCTTTAACGATTCTTAAATAGCGCGAAAGGGCGCGGCCTTATCGACCATGACATTACTCACAGCACGAGTACGTGTAACAGAATTATTACAGGTTTTATCTTCGTAGTCTATCTACTTATATCCTCGACCGACTCCCTTCCCCCCTTCGCACCGTGCTAACAGATACTCCCCGTATAATTTACGGTACTGGAGAGATCCGCGATTCTGCACGCGCCTTAAAAGAAAAAAAACTCCCATTATCTGTGAGTCGTATCACGACAAAACAATGCTCGAGCAAGCTTTACGAGGTAGAACAATTAACTGGGTTACAGGTGCGATAACCGAGCGGTGTCTTGCGTTCGTGTTACCATCGAGGACGTTTTTTTTCCACCACTCTCCGTCCAATATACGGAACTTTCGTTCCGGGTGAAACGTTCTTCTGAAACTCTATCCTGAACAGTGTTTTGAATCGTTATTTATATGACCCAGAGTTAAGACTCACTGTTTACAACTTGGAATAACGCTCTTTGAGAATTCGAGCGAGTTGAATTTCATCTTGCAATTTGGTTTAGAATCACTCTTTAAAAGAGCAACGGATAACAGTTAATAATAAGTAATACTGAATATCTAATATTCTACAATATTATATACTACGAATATGACAGATGTGTATTACACTTTAAGCCACAGCTGTCAAACGTGTTTTTCTTGGAAGAAATTCTTTAAGGAAGAGGAATATCCCGATGTAATTTAGAGGGGTTACAGCAACTTTTATGATTCCCCGATTCGACGCGGCGCGATCTCGCGCCTTGAGCAAGATCAGCCCGCGAGATCGTGGAATACATAATCGCGGATAAACGGAAAAATGACGGAATGACGAACGAGGAACGAAAAGCAAGGCAGAGCGGATAGACAACTACGTATGCCTCATTGGCAAAAGGATCTCATTTCACTTTTCGTGGCTCGGAAGAGTTCTCTTTGGTGCGGTTGCAGCCGAGTCTTGTTGCACAACCGTTCCTCATAGCCGGTCGACCGTGGGTTAAGCGAGATCCAATCCTAGCCAATCTTATCCTAAGCCTAAACACACACACACACCAATGAGATACTATCCTCTCCCGGCAACCTAGGTTGGGCTAGATCACGTATTACGTTGCCGCGACTAACTTTCTCCTCGAGGACGATGCACCCGGCTCTACCACCACGGGTCCTGCATCCGCTGCAACGTCGCTCCAGAACCACCAATCTATCCTTCCGAATAATTTATACTCCGGGAGCATACTAAAAAATGCTCGAGAAGCGTTTCTTCTAACACTATGTTATACGAATGAAGATGTCGAATAATGAATTTTTATGATGCAGCAGGATGTTGATTCATCGGAACCGTCAATTATCCAAAATACTGCTGCATGAAGAAATAATTATATAGCATTTAGTTTAACAAAAGAATGTATGTTTATGGAATAAATAAGTATTGTTACTTGAAAGCATTTGAGTTATTATTTAGGAACAGTTTCAAAAATCTATTACTTTCTGTAATATAGATCATTTCAAAATACTCTTGCATTCAATAACTAATTAATAAGGTATAGAATATTATTAATCTTATTTATAATATTGATATGATATGTTACGAGTCACGTTCTACATTGGTTATAAATTACCATTATTAATTAATTTCAATTGATTTATAATGATATAACGATTCATCAAATAATGGATTTATTAATACTATGCAATTTCCTAAATTCGAGAAGCGAAAGAATTGTTATAATAAATGATTCATATCGTTGGTATAATAAACATTCGATCAGAATCCCGAAGCAAAACGAATCTGTCAGATTTCGAAACCAAAGTAATGAAGTCACATCGATGAAGCTTAATCACTTTAAAACCCTGATGTTAATTGCATCTCGCTTGGAATAATTGCTCGGGCGCAGTTCGCGTACCAACAAACTAGTTCAATTCTTCCAATTCTACAACCAAATGACAACGCAACCAAACCAACAAATTCCTGCCTCTATCTTCGTCCTTGCATGGAAGAATCGAATTTTGATCGCATCGGAAGAAGGAAGTTAGGCGAAGTTCATTATGAAAATTGAAATTCTTTCGAATAAATCCAATGCACTCCGACGCATTAAATTCGAGGTTTACGCGTTTAACGGCGCATTCCTCCGCCGTGGAAACTTATTCCTGGAAGTTTTTTTCGTAGTCATCGCCCCGCCGGCTAAATTAGTTTCCGTGAGATCACATGAAAAAAGACGGAAGCCTTGGATGAGAGATAAAAATGTATTACCCCCCGAAACTTCGCATTCTTCGCTGTAAACCGTATCACCTGGGATCCGATTGCTTCGAAAGACATTGGCTACCAATCACGTACTGTTCGGTTCTGGAGAGATGGCACACGTGCTGTAAATGTCGCGCGAAATTTTCATCTCTTTGCTCTTAGCTTTTTGTGAGTCAAATTCACCTTATTTCAAATCAAATTCATCCTTTCGCAGATTTCATTTTCATTACAATTGCTTAAGAAAACAAATTTGTAACAAAAGCTTTTTGCGAAAGGATGAATTGGATTAGCAAAAAAGATGAATATGATCTGCAAAATGATTAATTTTGAGTGCGAAAGGATGAGTTTGATTTGCAACAAGGTGAATTTGATTTGCAGAACAAAAATGAATATGATCTGCGAAAGGATTGACTTGGAGTGCAAAAGCAGTATCGCATCGGTACTCGTTCGAAATTATATCTTTTTGTTCGTTCGATTATGTTTCCAAATCACCTGGTTCATTTTCCCGAACCATAGATGCATTCGTTTACGGCCAAAACGATTACAATTCCGATTAATTATTTCGAACCAATGCATGCTAGACTGAGTCTATGAACTTACGTAAGCATTGGGTCATTGACATCGATACACTTTCTCCGATGGGAAGTTATCTATCGCAGATACCGATAAATGTCCATATCGTTTGCAACACCAAAGAGAAGTCACGGCACGGTGTTCACTCGCTTCGACATGAAATCAAATAGATCGAACATAATTCGAAAGCAACGAATTAATTACAACGCGGAGGAGAAAACATTGTAATGTTTCCTTGCAGTATTCAAGGTTTTTTTTGCACTTTAGATAGAAAACAGGCTTCCTTGCAATATTCAAAGATTTACAGTAATTGTAGAGTTCCGGAAAGAAAGCACACATATTTTCGTAATATATAATATATAACAGACAATATTACATAGAAAATGTCTCATAAGTTTCTTTAATTATGGAATCATAAATCATCATAAATATGGAATTGTCTCGTCAACTAAAATCAATGTGAGCTTTCTTTCCAGAACTGAGCACTGCCAATTTATCTTATGGAAAAGTTTTATAGGGTTTTAGAAAAAAAGCACACGGTGATCAAGCCGGGAGTGGAATATAAATTATATTAAATATAGTATGTAATTTGGAACCGATGTAATATATGTATAACACGTATAGATAACAAATGAAGACTAGAAATTCTACGTGAAACTTATGAGTGTCATTTTCCTAGAATCCGACAGTATTTTGAATGAACATAAAAGGGAAAAACCTTCGAAGTCTTGTTTATCCTCGAAATATAATACGAACACTTCCGTTATTCTATAACTATGCAATCAACTCTTACTTTCGTTCTGCTGACTAGCCGTTTATCATTTCCTAACTTTCATGCGTGCTTTCTGAATAAGGTTGCTGGACTTTCACGAAGGCTCGGTGACATTTTCAAACGGAAAAAATTTATAAGCCATGTAACGATATGTCGGTGATTAAATGCGGACAGATATTGCCACGAAACTAATTAGAATAAAACACTTGCAACTGGAACATTAATTAAATCCTCCCGTTACATGCTTTGAATATAAGTGTATATTAAATTATATCATTCGTATATCTTTATATATCGATCAAGTATTTCGATCCAGGATTCGTTATATATATATAAATAATAAATCTGTCATCTGTCAGAGGTCGAAACTTCACGTGACACTTACATCACGAGTGTCTTCTTTGCAGAACCCAACAGTACGAGATTAGTGGTTAATGTCTAATAGATATATACGGATATTATTATTTAATATTTAATCATTTTCGTTATATAAGTCCATCCTTATATATTACTTTTCCGTCATATATACTATATTATTATACATATCCTATGTATTCAGATACCAAATTCTATAGCTTATATATTCTTAAAGCTTACGGTTTTAATATATGACTTATAATATCCAGATTATGATCGATTGGTTGATACTTTATCAGCATAATTACTCGCGATTAAGTACTCACGATGGGGTTCTCTAGTACGGAATCGAATAATCTTTTTTTTCCTTTGGCACGAGGGGTGTCCCCCTTCTGGTAGGATCGTCGGGGAACCGTTACATATCACTCGTGCCGGATAAAAATACACCGTGGGAGCGATGACTCGGGAATAAAAATACATCGAAATGCAACCGCGAGCCGCGTATATTCGCGTGTATCTCCGCGGATTGGTTCGCCTGGTTTAAAGCCGTGTGGGTGCTCTCAGCAAACCTGGAAAATCGGGGTTGGTGAAGAAAAAAAGGGGACCGCGAGATTCGTAAGCGGACACGTCGACTGAATGGGACATAAGAGAATTTACGAGTGGGAGACACCGTGTGGTACCTTAAAGGCCGGTTTCTCGAGAAAAACGAAAATTTCCATGGAACGATGACCCGGAAAGACTTCGAACGATCCTCAAAAGTTACTTCGAAGCTCAGCATTTCTTAGCTTTCTTGCTCGCTTTTGCGGGGAATTGAAAAAAACTCAGTTGACATCAATTCTAAATTACCTTCAAATTAATGTCCTGACGAAAGCATAAGTAAAATAATAAGTATTTTTGAAAATAACGGAAAGTTACTTCGATGCTGAATAAGAAAATGATCGTCAATCAACAATTCCTTGCATAGTTTAAAAACTGAATCCTATTCAATTTATAATGCGAAAGTATTTTCGAAATAAGATCTTTCCCAAATAAACTCTCCGAATAAAGAATAATTTGATCCTGATCACAAAAATACTTCGCATCAAAGAAGAGGGTCGAATAATGGCCAAGATATGTCTGCCATTTACGAAAACTAAGGAACCTCCAAAGTCTGTCGCGCAAAAGAATCTTTGAAGGGAACCAATAAGAGAGAAGATAGAAGGGGGGGAGTGGAGGTTAAACATTTTTATTCCGATCCCCGAAAATCCCAGGCGGCGGGGGGGGGGGGGGGGGACGATTCACGATATTTCGTTTCGCCATACGTTCGTCGCGAAAGATCGCCGCGGAGAAATCGCGAGTAACGGGTTGACTTTCGTCTCTCAGTGCAAAGTAAATGGCATTCGGTATTAAACCAGGGTCATTGACTGGTGCAGTGGTTATACAGCATCCACACGCACATCGACAGAAAGTGGTGGTTTTACGCGTGGGAGTTATTAAAAGCCGAACGAGCGAGTAAAAAACCGGCACGCTTAAAAAAGGAACCGAACGTTGCCATCTTTCTGTCGGGTGTCACGGGGGTTTGGTCGAACGCTTTTAAAGACAGCCAGGCTTTCCTGGCTAAAAGAAATCTTTCTTGTTATTTCCACGACGACAGACCAAGTAATTCTTTATGATGAGACATGTAATCATTGAAACGTTACGATTAAACAGGCTTTCGGTTACTCGGTGTAAAGATAAACATCATCAGTGAGTTAATTAACGTTGTAATTATTATACTTGTTTCGACGTCTTTTGTTTTTATACTATTAAAACAATAATATATGAGGCACTTGGTCGAAAAACATTGTATCTAACTGTGTGTACTCCTCTTCTTATATTAAATATTATATCTAAGAAAAATATATTATGAGGAGCAGCTGGTAAAATTGACATTCTTTAGTAAATTCTGAATGCTTGTGTAAGATTCATATGTTAGATTAACAAAAAATAGGTATTGAGTATTTAACGCAAAACTTTATAATTGATTTCTGGAAAGTTTACTTTTTGTTAGTCACCATGTTTTACGACCGAATGCTTCATTTATTAATTACTAAAATTCATTGATTATTGAGTTTCTTAATTATTAATGATCTACGTGTATATCGAACTTATATCCAGTACAATGCATATATTCAGGTTCATATTAATCTAGCAATTATTCTAAACCCGGAAGAATTATGGTTGAGTTTAAAACGGTATTTTAAGAGGAGAAATTGCAATCCTGAAGAAAAGCGAATCGAAACGCGTCTTGTCAGTCTGCCAATTGGTACACATCACTACTGAAAGCATCGGCCATGGGAGTAAGCCTTAACCTCTGAACGTGTTTCAGGCTAATGCAATAATGACGAATTGTGACACAACAACCTAAACCTTGCCAGTGAGAAAAAAAGAATGAATCCCGACTACTCTTTCCTTCCTGACGGATAACAAGTACGAGAACTGACAATGAGCCCCGCTGTTGCGGTCAGCTGACTGTTTGATAAATGGTAAATAAGATAAAAACCCACTGGTGTGATAATAACAGAACAGTTTCAGCTGTTATAGCAATGTAAAAGACTCGAGTGTCGAAGTGTCGTTCGATGTTTACATTCCCCGACACTACATCTTATTTGTATTGCTTGGATCATATGCTATTTGGCACAATAATTCCTTGGAAAATATCTCACTTGTAAAATAACTATCATTTTTATGTTAAAATCACGGCTTCTTCAATGGATGGATAAATACAATGTTACTAGAATAAATATTAAGAAGGGTGTTTGGAAATATGTGGTTAATGAACTTTATCTCCATAGCAATGATATGTAAATTAAGAAGATGCATTTCTTAAACTATCTAATATAAGGGAATTATATTTTAAACGGAATTAATGTTTTCAATCGTGTAGTTTTACGAGATTATTTTTATCGCGTTCGTATTCGTTGTAAATAAAACGATAAGTAAAACGACATGATAAATAAAATACAAGTAAAATTTCATTTATTTGTTAGGAATCGAAGGGATTTACTTGTTTTACGAATATTAAATAGTTATTAAAGAGTTGTTGAGTGGCCAGGTCTTTCGAAGATGTTAATATTCCTGCAGCATATGTGCCAGCTTTCTACCCTTTCTCTCTACTTATTACATAATGTCAAAGCGGGAGGTGTTGGGAAAAGTCAGTTGGGGTCTCCGCACGTTCGATTCCCTTTACATCACGTGCGTGCTTGCCACCGTGGAGAAAGGGGTAAAAGGAAGTAAAGAAGAAAGCCGTATCGAATAAACTATTCTGGTAAACCCAGGAGCTTGAGGGATGAGGAGGACATGACGGAAAATTTCGAAACAATTCTGTACATGGTTCAACAATTTAATCCCGTTAAATTAGACGGTTCAACAAATTAGTCTCATTAAATTAGAGGGTTCAATAAATTAATCCCGTTAAATTAGACGGTTTACAAAAATAATCTCGTTAGCTTAGATCATTTCAAACATTCATTCCGAAATATTTATTTAAAGTACATATTCAAATGGAATATTCAACAAGATAGAGATAACACATTTTCCAAGATTCTAAGATCCAATTTTGAATTGGATCCTCTATTACCGGGAATTTCTTAAATACTCGCATATCCTTTGAGTCGGAAAGGATTACTTGAATCCTTAAGGGAGTTAATAATATTAGGAGTACCGGAACGTGAACAATAATTTTTCACATACTCCATTAATTTCTTTATATTAATCATTATTCTATTAGATAATCCCGATCGTTATCAATGATCCTTAACCAACGAACCTCCAGTGCAATAAATTCCCTTTTTCAAAAACTCAAGTTCCCAACTTTCGATTTCGAAGAAATGAAGAAATGATGAACGTTCCGAAGTAACCTGAATATATCTATAATACAATATATCTGTATAAAATACCGAGTAATCCAAAAAACTGAAGAGTTGTTTTCCGCGACGTAGCTGGTTCAAATCTGTTATATATGGGACCCCCTGCCCCGTGAATGTGGTTAGCTGCCAACTCCTGAGCACCCTGAACGCGTGTTACTCGGGAGTTGACCTCGGATCAGCAACTTTCACCGCAGGAACCTCCGCGGGTTATCGTCGTTACCCCCCGTGTATATGTTTCTATCCCATAATTTATGCACATTGCGTGTGATCATGGTCTGAACAGAACCGAGAGTCAGTTGCATGGTCAGGTACATGAACAGAGGAGGTACCAGGTTGCGCAACCTCCCACGGTTCATGCACCTTGCCCTTCTGGGACAACGCAGGAAGCTCCGCACTTCCGCGTTTTCAGGCTTCCTGGAGGAATGCCACATTTTCAATGTATCTAACGCGTGATACACGGCATGTTTTCAATGATAACTTACGAAGTTTGTTCCGTCTAAATCTCATACCGTAATCATACGAAGAATGAATAATATAATAATATAAAGACATATCTAAGTGTCTCGATTGTTTTAGTATCCCTTCAGTTTTCAAAATAAGTCCTGGGAAGTACACGATAGTTCTTTTTTATCCAACGTACGTGTTACGATATAATTAAATTGATTCGAGATTAGATCGACGGGATCGAGGCATAATTGGCTCTGCTTGTTGTCCGTGATGATATGATTGAGATTCTATTATTAGAAGTCAGTGAAGGGACGTAAATGTGATAATGACATACCGTGAGTTGTATGTGAGAGGTGTATGTAGGTGGATTAATATCTATTACATAATACACGGAGGATTATATGATCAATTATATTATCGTGATTCATGAATTTATCTTCGCGATACTACGTGTGTTCTGTTTCATTAAAATAATTAATGGTACATTTTATGGTACCGTTTTCTGCTCCCATCGATGACGGTTTTGGAGGATTAAGGAACTGTTTTAAGTGTCAAAAGAATGATTGATGAATATAAGGGGTAAAAGGTGATTTAGATGTGAGCTACTTCCATGAAAGCCCACTTCGATTTTACACGTTGTATTCGATCAGTAAACTTTGTCAAAGGAATTCCCTTAAAGGGCATGCAACTTGTATAGGATTATGTCACATCACTTTACGGGTTTTCAGCAATTAATAAATCCACCGAGGATAGCCAGGATGTAATCTTCTTGGCGAGGTATATGTGGAAATTAACATCTGTCGTAACTGGTCTTCAGGAACTTACACTCGATATTTCGTCCAAGAGCAAACTGCTTGAATCACTCGAATCCACATAAACAGAGTTTCCAATTCGAGCGATTAAGTTTACCGTCTAAACATATGTCACACTTCGATGTTCAAAACGAATTCCGTACCATTTAAATCTATTCATTCACTGATTTCCATTTATTTCAAATAGTTCACTGATTGCTTTAATTCACTTAATGTATCCAAGGATATTCAGCCATTGAAAATGAATTTCTTTAATGAAGATTATTTACCGAATTCAAGCTTCTCGGGAAACAGATAAAAGTAATTGATATCAATTATTATTTCGATGCAGACGGCTACATTCGTTCCATTAACTCTACGGGGCATTTGTATCGCCTGGTGAATTTACTGTAAATCGAATCACCATTCGACAAATTTCCTTAATGAAGGACGTTTACATCTGCAATGTTATTGGGAAACAGATAAAAATAATTGATATAAATTATTATTTATATCAGTATCATTTCATTGATGCAGAATGTAGTGTTCGTTCCATTAACTGTACGAGAATATCATATAGAGAATTTCTAGATTAGAAAGCTTAAAAGGAAATGAATTTGGAGATATATTTGTCTCTTTAAATGGATAAAAGTCAGTATAAGTCGAAAGAAGTGGATTAAAAATGTTTTCCGGTCAAAAAAGGGGTCGATCCAAAATCGCAAAAATGTGAAGGGATATACCTTCAAAAATCGTCACAGAGAAATGTAAACGGTTTCTGTAATTTTCCTAGTGAAATTAGAAATGCGACTAGCACGCGGCTATCTTCTCGATTTATTCTCCCCACTTATCCTCCTCTTCATCTTCTTTCTTCATATCGAGAATATCGTAGAGTCGTAGATCGATCTTCCTGGTCAAACGACACGCTTCGTGATCCAGCAGCCACGAAGAGGATCATGACACTCGTGACGCGGAAGTCGAGCAAAGCGACTAGAAGAACTGGTCCGAGGATCTATGCTCGATTCTCCTGCTTCTTCCTCCTCTTCTTCTACCATCATATTCTTTCTTATCCGTACATTTCATACTTGCTGATCATCTTCTTCAGCACTTCGCGTGCAGTGTCCCACTTTATCATCATCCATATGTCTCTTCTGATTTTACCTCGCTTAACGGTTCGGTTTGTATGCGGGGACGAGTCGTGAATAGGCTATGACGAGTCCGTAACATGTTACTCACACGTGCGAGTGTTAAATGCACTTGCATGTACACGTTCGTACATAGCCATACAAACATTGATGCTAGTGGAGGAAGGTGCCGCGTCACCGACGAGCCAGGACGTCGTAACAGTAGGTCACCAGTGAAAGTGCCTAGCTAGTGAGATGATTGCAATTGCACCGAGCCGCGTTGCAACGGGGGAGTTTAGCAGGCCTCGCTTCCTGGTGCCGAGCGGTTGCAGCCGTTTCTACCGAATGCTAACCGCTTCTTTGTCCGAGTAATTACTTCCAGGACATTCCTTCCGATAGTTCAAAACGCTCTCTGGATAATGAATGTTATTAACTACGAGCACGGAGAGCGATCATTATTTTCGACGAATGCGGATGAAGCTCTTTGGGCCCTTTCCAATGCATTGTCCTTTATTCTCATACGTTTGAAATTCTTCCGTTTCATCGATATCTTTGTCGACATTCGTATGTTCTTATAATATAATGATTAATTATACTGTCCACTTTCGATTTCACAAATTTCCGGTGATTCTTGTATCTCTAATCGTAAGATTTGAATTTGTAAAGAAATTAGTGATCACTGTCCATTGAATCGGATAAGATTAATAATCAATGTCGACTGAATTGATTATCTGGTATTAACGGAATATGAATAGATATGGTTGCTGTGTTTGGCCCTTCAACATTTATGCACTATAAATATGAGATAGAAAAGGTTTGCATGGCAAAGGAACTATTTCTACTGAAACGTAGTGCCAGGCATGAGATGCCACGAACGGACATTTCCTCGTTCCGGACGCGCTGCTTCATAATTCATCCTCGCCTAAGGCTTCCTAATCCTCGGTGGTTTCACGGGGAACTAGTTCGAAAATAGTTTCACGGAGAGTGTGGACGGTTGTGAGAATGAGAACGACCACATCCTCCCATTTGGGATTCCTTCTTTCCCTCGCACGTTTTCTTCCGAAATGATTAGGCATCTCCATATTTGTACAAGTCTCCTTTACCTTTCGATGACCCCACAACATTTTTCACGAGGATTATCATCTTTGAAATAAGAGGCGATTTCTGATGATAATAATACTTAACGCATACCTCAAGTTTTCTTCTCGCATTTCATCAAAAATCTTGAGATCTAACACTCAAACTACCGAACATATGGCCGCAGGATTTATGTTAATTAATGAATTCAATTATTTGTGTTATGTATATAAAATAAAAGTATATGATATCTCAAATAATCAGTCATTTTGATCTCCACACATCCGTAGCTGAGATTTCATTTATAGAATAAAGCAAATAGAAAATCAATAGGATTAAACGTAACGTCCGAGAATTCCATGCCGAACAGGAATAGTTACGGAGCTTAAAAATACCGGGTCTCATCTGTCAGGACATAAGATAATAATAGTAGCGATGCATTAATTTCATTCTTAAATTATCCCTGCAATACACCAATCTCACACTAAAAATCGTAAACATAACATTTAAGAAACATTACTAGAGTTCCATTACAATTCACGATATATATTTCTTTCCGGATTTAATGCAACTCAAAATACCCATACAAATGTATCCTTTTTATTTAACTCTGCTCGTAAGAAGCTTAAGAAAATCTTGAAACTCCCGGTAGAACGAAACATAGATGATATTCATGTCAACTCGCCGGGATGGAAACAGCGAATGAAATACTGATTATAAGAGTCGAATACAAAGAGCGAAGTTAGAAGGAGAGTAAATAAAGCCACGCGAAAGACAGAGACAGTCTGATTCAGCATGCCAGTAGGTTAATGGCAACGATAAATGAAAATAAAGCCGATAGTTCTGTACAAGTGATGTCAACAGTGTAACTGCTTAAATATGCCGGTTTCTATTTCCATTCACACACCGGGCTCTCGAATACCGTCGACTTTCCCCGTTTCTTTTTAATCCCGTGTTTCAATATCAAACCTCACACCACGCGCCATTCTTCTTTCGAATTCCCCGTCCATGCTTTCCCCGTTTCAAGTCGTAGAAACTACAAAAATATTTCTACGACTAAAAAGAGATTGTTGTTATTAAAAATTTCTGATATTTGATGTAGAAAATAAAAACGCGAGCGAAAGTAGTATGCGTCTCTAGTAAGTTCAAGTAGTGTGTAGAAATACTGGGCGACGAAAAATTGCACTGGCACGCATCTGCTTCGCAAAAGTGCGAAATGGTGCATAAATATGTTCGGTATAGAATTACATATGGCGACATAAGTGTACGTGTGTTTGGTATGTGTGTAATCGTATATCGTTGGCGACCGACAGTGGTCGTAATGTCTGATCAATGTTGTATGAGCAACCAGTCTGGTACGTGTTTCTCGTCCCCTTTGGACCAAGGATTCTGGCATCCCGCCGTACCTGAATCTACCTTTTCCCCTTAAAACCGCCGATACCAAAAATTGTTCCCTTAACAGGCTATATGTTAGCACTAATAACGCTGGAGTTATCAAATATATGATCCTAGCATGATTGTGCTACGGTGATTTATCATTCTCTAGGTTCTTCACGAAAGGAAGAATAAACTGTGAAATGTTAGTTCTTTGATAAGAGGTAATCGTGAGAAGTATGCCTTCTAAAATTGGAAGCTTCAGATTATCTTCGTAACACCTTATAACTCATAGACCATACTACTATATTTGAAAAGATGATTTCTCTTCTCCTGTTATGAATCATTGCGTGCCACATTGGCAATGTGTCAAAAGTTTACATAATCGTTACCTAAAATAAACGAATAGCAACCTAGTAGCAAATCTAAAGATGCGGAAATATGGATGAATAAAATTAAGGAGATCAACGGAAACGAGCATTCTTCCCGAGGAAGTAGTATAGTAATGTAGGATCTAGAATCTTAATATATCTCTGTGTACTAAGTGTTTGCTGTGGCAGAAGGAATGCAAATCTCGATTAACATTAACGTTAATTGAACGAGGAAAAGGGAGGAAGATTGGAAGATACTTCTTACCCTTCGTCTTATTGGATGTTTGTTCATTTTTTCCGTTCTGTACTTCCCCTGTCTTCCTCCTTTATTCTGGCCACCCCTCTGATCCCACCAACCCCTCTCGCCCTCTTCTTCCTTGGGCCGGAGTAAGGACGGGCATTGACCTCCACGCGGTGTATGGAGCGCTGCACCGAAATACATCGTTGTTGCTCGCACATGCGTTGCCCCTCTCTGCTTCTCTCTCTCTCTTTCTCTCTTTCTCTCTTTCTCTCTGTACCTCGTGTACTTCACGCATACTAGTACCGATTCTCTCTCCCTCTCTCTTCGTCACACCCTCGCGCACCCTGTCTTCCTGTTCTGTTCTTGCACCCTGGGGATGCATGGAAAAACCACGAAGGGCGTGAACGTGCCGAAAAGGGACTCCTAATAATAATAGTGTCGAGCTGGTTTCCCCGGTTGAAACTCGAGAACTAGCTTTTCCTGGCTCATCGATGACTTCTTTAGGGTGGGTCACAGCGTTGTTTAAAAGTCAGGGTCGCGTGGAGTCTAAGAAGATAATCGTCTAGAATAATGTACAAAAAGTTCTGGTATTCAAAGGGCTATATTGCTGTTTTTGTAATATTATCTTGTAACTTCCAAGCGTAGAGAGTAGGGAGTGAACGAATGCACGAGATTTCGGACCTACGCCAACGGCGCACGAGGTACACGATAGCTGTGGAATAAGGAAGGAGGAAAGGGGTGCTTCTTCGCAGTCGCGTTGAATCACGATATCCCACAGTTGAATTACTGATGGGAATAAAAGTTTCAGCCGGTCAGTATCTGAACTCTCGTTAAATAAGCGTTACGAGATCGGCAGCTGTCGAGCAAGCGAGCGGGCGTAGCACGACAATCGTTGCATTATGGGCGCCGTAGATGCCGAAAGGCCGGGTTCAACGTCCTCCCGATGCACTCCGAAACTCCTTTCCTTCCGCACCTTCGCCCTCCTTCCACGATCGATAAAGCCTGACCGTGAAAACGCGACGAATGTGCACGACGACGTCCAGTCGATTTTCAGGCCCTCCCTTCCGACCTCCACTACGTTTCTCCACCAGTAGCATGGCCTTCTCGTTCTCTCTCACGTTTTACTCGTTTCTTATCATCTCTAACCTCTTTGTCTGCCTGGAACCCGACCCTTTCCCCCTCTCTTTAAAACTCGCACGTGCGCTCTGCTGCAACTCTCACCGACGACTGACGTGCATTCGGCAATCTCCGATGCTTCTCGTCGATCGTCGTTCCTGAGGACGTAGTACAACAATGTTGCGTGGTGTTTCGTGAGTGCTTCTGAAATTTCCTAATTACAGAAGGCTAATAGAGATGTTCCTTCGAGGGTTTTTAACTATTATCAAGATAATCCTTTTCTCCTGGGTCAGGGAATACGAGCAACCAATGCCAACTGTCTACTTGTAAAAGAACCTCCATGGGATCAATGGAAATTTGCATGTGCCGCTAGAGAAGTGTGGATGGACAGAAGTTTAAAATGAGGTGGGCTTGGGCAGGTCAAGGGCTTGGACTAAAGACACGAATAGATTCTATTTTGTTATGAGCCTTGGATATAAGTATTAGGGTACTCGCATACACAATAAATCAGTTAGCATGTACGATGTTATAAAAATAAAGTGAGGGCGCCGTTCACAATTTTATTCATCGAAGAATATTTATATATCATAGTACTCTATACGTAGTGTGAATATGTCTACCATGATCAAGGTGATAATAAAAATGCAATTACATGTTTCTCCTGAC